>OX465556.1:7615315-8893758 GCA_950022955.1 Xestia ashworthii
TAATGTACTAATGGGTGGACATTATGAATGCACATTGCTATTGCATTTTGCGATCAACACAGTCAATAATCTTATCTACTTCATCAAGTCGTTTCATTAGTGTCCTTCCTAGCAAGATTAGCTAACCATCACAACCAAGCCCAGCGAAATGCGCCCTAATTACCTTAACACTAGATATACATTTATACGTAAAATCGGATTTGCAATCAACCATGTTTGCATCAACACTCTAACGTCACCAATGTTAAGCAGATATTACAGCATTATTAGATACCGATAGATTGTCAGATTGTCATCTACAGGTTTATTTAATTGAAGGGAAGCTAACATTGTATTTGAAAAGCTTTCAATTTCTGTTTTTATTCCGTTCTCCATCAGATGTAAGTATCTGTCAGCGTAACATTGTAAAAAAAAAACCCGTTAAATTGAAATCTATCTAGCGAGATTGTAGACTCTCCAATATTGTCAAACGAACATACTGCTTACAATATGCCGCATTATTTTTCGGTAGATTATAATCTGTCGAAGTGAAACCGTAATATTGTGAAATATATGCGACGGAACTCGTCATGCTGTTTTAAGAGAAACAAAACCGACCAAGTGCTAGTCGGGCTCGCGGATGTAGGGTTCCGTAACTTCCGTACCATCGTAGTAGGGGAACCCCCTTTAATTTTAATTATTTGTTGTTATAGCGGAAACAAAATTACACATTCTATCTTAATTTCATCTACATATCTTACCTTTACGGATCATGAGCTACAAACAGATAGACTAACGGACGGACGGAATATTATAACAGTCACAATGAGGTTATAATAGCAATAGAAATCTGTGGCTGACATCAAGTTTCAAGTAGTATAAGTTATTTATTCAGAAGCCTTTTATTAAAAGTGGTTTACAAAAGACAATACGATGCAACTCATTTCATAGCAGAAGTGTTCGTTATAATACAGAAAATACCTGGTTTCACAAAACATCGAAATGTTAAAGGAAAATCCTCTATTAGAAGATGTCTTCACCAAAGCTAGCTATATTTCATTCCTAGACTGAGATAATTTAATATTTCACTTCTGAGAATCAACTGCAATCCGTTGACATAGTCTGCAGATAGTATATAAGATATTTCTGCGGTGAAAACGTTTTACAGTTTTCTATTTGGTTGGTTTCTTGATGGTTGGCTTGGGTAAAATATATTGATTGCTCCGATTGGCTGCTAATATTTAGCCACGACAGCTCTTCTACTATTTGCTAATAAATATCGATGAAAATTGGAAGTGTATTCCGGACAACAATAGCGTAGTGAAATTATTTATCCTTGGTTTGTTTAAGACTTAATCTATTCAATTTCCTGTTTGCGTTTTGTTTTAATCGTCGTGGTTTGTACCTGTTTTTGTTTTTTTTTTATTTTCCATTGATTTTGTATTCGGAAATACCTGTAGTTTTCGCTAAATATTATTGAAAAATAAAAACTTACTTACATTAAATTAAAAAATTAAAAAACCTCCGACACATAGGGTCATAATTTCAGGATTCTACTAGTCAAACCCTTTCTTTGATATTTTATACTACATTAACAATATTTTATACTACCTATACTTATTTGATGCCCATATTGAGTGAGTTGTGAAACAAAATGTAAATTACCATTTTGTGGTGGCGGCCATCTTGGATTTGAAATTCATTATAGCGTATAGTATTCTACTAGTCAAGCCCTTTCATTTGATACCCATATTGAAGGAGTTGTTGAATAAATATGTAATCCGCCACTTTGTGCCGGCGGCCATCTTGGACTGATTTTTATCAAACATAGCCAAGAACACTCCCGAGTCCCGACAAATTCACGTTTCAAACTAAAAAAAACAAAATCTGTTCATCGTTTGGGGAGCTACGATGCTACAGACACACAAACACACACACACACACACACTTCAAACTTATAACACCCCGTCGTTTTTGCGTCGGGGGTTTATAAAAAGAAGTGTATTTATAATTGGGATTGTTGCATTTCATAATATCTGCATTCCCCCATAGAAAAAGGCTTGAATTAATGTATGTAAACACAGAAACTTCCTGTTTCTCTTCAAATAATCAGTTTGTAATTTACTAATTAAAGTTATCGTAAACTCATTCATTTAGTAATTCATTACTTTATGATCTGAACGAGATAAATCATTTGGTACAGGCTGGAGAATTTCATCAGGGTAAGTAATGATTATTATTAATAATAATCTGGTTACTTTGAGTTGGCGTTTATTAGAGATGTTGTTTGAGATGCTCACTCTTCATTACTTAATGTAATTGAAACGTAGAATAGGTGTTTTATTTCACTTGGGTGGGTAAAATTTCCAGACAAAATATTTCTATTCAAACGAGATCTTTTCAGAATTGAAAACCTTCGACAGTTAGGTGTCTTGTAATTGAAATAACTTAGAAAGGAGTTTGTTTGCAGTCATCATTATAAACCACTTTTATAAGACTAAATCTAAATCGAGAAAAAACCGTAACCAGAATGTTCCCAGAACTTACTGGACCCATACCCATACCCTAAACCCCAGGATTTCGCATACCATAGCTAAGACCATGGCATCCGATTACTTACCAAGTAACTTCTTAGATGCCAGTTTCAGACATCTTTTTATTTTACTTGAATGATTATACATCCTTCATAATCTTTTTGAAAACAGGCCTTAACTCTACCATTATAAGCTAATATTACTCACAATAGGCGTTAGGCTTCATCCCGAAACTATAATCTCTAATGTTCACAAGCTGCTTAACACAAAATGCTTGAAACATTAATGAGGTGCCTGAAACATACAGGCTCTTCTGTTAGCTGAAGTGCGTTTAGCAAGCAAGTTTAGTTCTGTGCTGATCTCGGCTTTAGTTTGAATATGTTCAGCTGAACGTGAGTTTATAACCTGGATTAACACATTGTAGTACAATCCTGTGGGACAATTATAGAACTCTACGCGGACGAAGCTGTCGGCATAAGCTCATCATCTCAGCCGAAAGACGCCCACTGCTGGACATAGGCCTCCCCCAAGTGTCGCCACATTGACCGGTCCCTTGCGACTCGCATCCCCGCAACCTTCACCAGGTCATCGGTCCATAAGCTAGTTAATAATTAGTTTCAATCAAAAGTAAGACATTGTTCGCGTGGGTGTTTTGCAATCACAGAATGTCTACTCAAGCAATTAACGTTTGAATGAGTATCGGTTTATGTATTGCAACTTCACATTGAAGGCTGTAATAAAACTTTTTCAATCAAAATGCTCTTATCAATGAACGAGAAATGGGTACAACATGTATATGTCACCGTAAGATTGTCAAATACGTTATATTACAATATAACGTGTATCTCTCTAGCGATATTGTAAAGTCTCGAATTATTGTCAACTGAACATACGGAAGTATCTCTTGCCCCCATAAACGGGACTTGGGGCACCCCCCCGTTAGGTTAGTTAGGTTCCTTTAAACCCTGCACTCGGAAATAGGGGCCCGTCGACTACGCTTTTTAGGGGAATATGAAGTGTTTTAAGGTTAGGTTATATTAATCGATATTTCTCAGGAATTGTACATTGTCTTTTCATGAGAGTGGTACCACTGGGCAAGGGGGACCCCTCCTTCTCTCCACACCGCGTGAGTTGACTACCATCGCATGCATTTCACGAAAAATAATGCGTTTTATTGTAAGCAGTATGTTCATTTGACAATAATTCGAGACTTTAGAATATCGCTACAGATATTACAATATAACGTATTTGACAATTTTACGGTGACATATATATTCAAGGAGCAAAAATGCACAAAGTTAATCTAGAAAATCACTCAAAGCATTAGTGAAATATTTTAGTCTCCATCGAAAAGCTTAAAGTTGATTGGCAAATATTTTTTAAAGCTGATTGATTACTCGGGCTGCAGTAGCCAGAAGTTGCTTATATTTTATTTAGATAAGTACTGCGATACGATACCATTTCTAGTTACTGGTGAATCGAATTGAATTTTGATGGAACCTGGTATTTGTATTGATTTCATCACGTAAAATATTCAAAAAATAAAAGGCCCGTTCAGTCAGTTCCGTTTTAGTTAAATTTCCGATAGCGGTGTCAATTTACGATGTATTTGACGGCTGTCAAAACGGACTTCTTAGGTCCATGTTCACCGAAAAGATAACGTCCTGTTTATCTAAAAACAGCTGTCACTGTGACATGTTCCTATACAAAAATGTGTTTTAAACAGCTGTTTTTAGATAATAGACCATCATCTTTTTGGTGAACATGGACCTTAGATTTCGTTGACTAACTGTTGTTTTGTGAGCTATGTCATAGATATTCTGTCGGTATTATGACGTTGCTAGGATTTGTTAACATGATGTTCTTTTTTTAATTTTTGTTAAGGCTAGGTTAGGGTCAGTTAGGTAAACAATAATACAATCGTTTGACTGTCATCTCTTGTACGGACTGTTGTTTGACAGCTCTTTTCTCTAATAGGTGTCATGGTGGTCTTAAGGCATCAAACTAAATGTAAGGAGGCAGTCAGTCTTCTTCTTCTTCGTGTCGATGATTCTTATTTTTTTATTTATGAAGATTTGTTTCGACCTGAACGCAGCCACCTCGACGGCGTTGGTAGTGGCTTCGGACAGGTCCCTTAAAGTGCAGGTGGAGTTACACAAAAAGCAGGTCAGGAGGTGGGCCATGGTTTGAGACGAGGCTCCGCAGTCACACTCGGCTTTATCGGAATATCCCCACCGAACCAAGTAGAACCTGCAGCTTCTAAGTCGGTTTAGAGTCTTCGGTGGTCCACGGCAGTTGGTGACCCGCTGAGAGCTTTTCTGCAGGTTCAGCATAGTGATGATATATAAATTATTCTAGTTTGAAAAAGGCACGATCCCATAATCATCAATCAAATTTCAGAACACGTCTTGAAAATTCATAACATTGCCTAAAACTACGGTTACCTCAGCCAATACATTAAAGGAATTCTAATTCATATATTGCAGGATTTTTGGCCCATACTATATCACTTTTATTGATACTTTGGTAAATAAGTTATTGCGGATACAATTCATAGTTCGAAGGGTAGCCGGGGCAGATAATCCCTAGAAAATATTAAGCCTTAATATTTATTGGTTTCTAGCTCAATAGCCCGGATATTCTTGATTATACCTATTCTTTGTTCAGAATAATTTCTTATACAGGGTGTAAACCACCTCATCACGAAGCTGGCAATCAAGCATTCTGTACATCAAACTAAGTAACTTTACGCAAAAAATGTATGCTGGGAAACAACTTTTTTTTGGGGTGAAAAATCACGTTTTGTGATATGACTCAATGTAACGCACTCAAAACTTTGTGCTGATGGTAATAATCTTGCAATAAAAAGTTGTATTAAAAAAAAAAAACTTGACAAAAAGTTGTAACTTTGACCCCAAATATCTCCGTAACTAAAAGGTTCCCAGGCATGGTGTAGAACAAAAAAAAGTATCGCAATGACGAGGAGAACAAGTGCCGTCCGGTTTCGTTAAGAGCTGTTTTACACCCTTTATAACATCACGCCTGTTACCACGACGGACTAGGCAGATGTGTACATAACAGTACACCCACAATTCGCCAGTTATATTTTCAAGTCCTATGCTCTCATAGTCGAGCCTATTCCCATGAATCGGCTTCAGATCCGAGCCTCCGTGGCGTCTACTGAAATATTCCTGATGGAAAGACCCAATAACAGTGTGCCTGCCCCGGGAATCTAACCCAGGGTTCATGCTCAGCAGTCAAGATTAGGACCACTAGACCAACAAGGCAGTCAATAACATTCATTATCATCATCATCATCATTTCAGCCGGAAGACGTCCACTGCTTGGTTTTCTTGGGGATGTCTTACTTTCTAATTCGATCACGCAAGGCAACTCCGAGCATAGCCCTCTCCTTCGCCCTTTGGGTGACAATAACATTATACCATCGAGTTACAGTAGTGCGTCTAATAAAAGACTAAGAAAGAGGGTAGACAGATTTGTCTGCTCATAATTAATCATTTTCGTCCCACCCGCATACCTCTTCAGTATTCCCGCGATCATGATGCTTGCAATAGGCGGCGTTGAAATATCGGGTGCTCGTAAAAACAAAAGAAAATCACGGATATAATCCCGTAAGTACTTTAAGTGTAATAACATTACAATTTTATCAAACCATTCATGCTTTACAATAAAGCCCTCTCAATAATATCATCTATTCCAAAATCCTTATAACAACCGTAGAAGACGGTTTCTTCGACGAAAGAATCGACAAACTGACAAAAAATGTCAGTTTTTTTTTTGTACATTTTTCATTTTGTCGATTCTGTCTACGAAGAAACCCGATGCTACGCACGCAGGTACCAGGTTGAGGTACACACTATCGTCACAAGCATCATACATCAACTTGACAAATGCTGATAAAAATCTTTCCTCATACCCGAGTTTCGTTTTCATTTACTCTCAACGAATGTTCGAGATAAATATCAAATCAATTTCGGTTATTAATAAATGAACAGTGGATCACGTTTCGTCCTAATTGAATTTACTTGTTAGGATACCTGTTGGGACTGAAATCAGGCACGTATATCGATACAATTAGATTGGTATGGATATGAATGGGTGCGTGATACTTTTATTGATAGGAGCAATAGGTTTTTTTAGGAAATAATAAGGCTTCTTTAGTTATAATCCTTTTAGATATATATGAAATCAAGTATAAAGTATAGATGCAATCAAGGCTTTACTCCTTGTAAAGCTTTGATTTCATCTATACTTAACAAGATAAAGTGGTAAATTTTGTGAGGTTGCAGGGGGTGATCTCTGGATCTTCTAAACCATCATCATTTACTTTGCTATTCCACAACCATGTTGGGGGCGGCTTCCAGTCTAACCAGTAATACAAGTATTTAACATGGAGCGACTGCCTATCTGACCTCCACAACCCAGTTAGTACTGGGTAATACGACACCCCTTTAGTAAGACTGGTTGCCAGACTTTTTGGGCCACTGACTACCTGTAACGACTGTCAAAGATGTACAAAATGACAGCCAGGGCCAACTGCGTAATGTGCCTTCCGAAGCACGGAGGACACTCGGTATAGTTGTACTCCAACATAGTTGGGAGGAGGCTAGGCAGATGATGATGCATAGATAAACCGAAAACGTTCTACTTCCTTCCTTATCGTGTGACCTAACCAAACCTGGTCCTGACCTAACCTGATGTCAGAGTTTATATGCCATGCCATGGGCCTCTGGCTTCGCTTTATGTGCTATCCAGAAATATCTCTCAGGCATGCTGGTTTCCTCACGATGTTTTCCTTCAACGAAGCAAGTGATAATAGGCTTGTTTCCACCATCAGTAAATTACAAATCTATTTAGTCCGTCAGTTAGAGTATTGGAAAATAATGGACACGTATTTTTTGTTTTTGTAAATCAAAGAATATTGACAAAGATAAAACGCATAAAAACTCGCGAGTGGGGGCTCGTGACGTCAGTACTCGCTACGAATGATATCGAACAGTGACGTATTGGGAATTTTAAAAGCGTCGTATCTTCGTCAATTTTGGTTTATGTGAGAAAAGAAAAAATACGGGTCAAATATTTTTTGATAATCTAAGTGACGGACTAATTAGTTTTTTTCAGTTAACAAGCCTATTGTACAATACGCACATGAATCCGAAAAATCAGAGGTGCACTGTTAAAAATTATGTAATTTTACATGCAAAAAAATTACATAATCCTGTAAAATTCCCGAAACATCTGGGAAATTTACGGGAAAATATGAAATTTTAAATAATTTTCGTCAATTTTACATTTTTTCGTTAAAATCAACAATTTTTATGTAGTTTTACATAAAATTTATGTAATAATCACCAAGCCATGGATATTTACATAAAATCTGTAAAACTACATGGATTTTTGGGATAAATACATTTTCGTATGTATTTTTTACGATGGAAAAGGGAATTTTACATAAAATTCTCGTAATTTTACCTATTTTCCTGAAAAATACATTTTGATGTAAATTTACTTACGTCTTATGTAATATTCCAAAAATAATCAGTAAAATTACAAAAAACATAGTGAAATTTCCCAACATTTCTTTAATTTTAAATATATTCTGTTGAATTTACTGTTTAAATGGTCTTTTTACTTTATAAATATGTAATAATCACTAAGAGATGGAATTTTACATAAAAACTGTAAAATTACATGGAATGTTTGCGACAGATACATTTTTTTATGTGTTTTTAACAATTAAAACGGGAATTTTACAGAAAAATCTTGTAATTTTACCAAAGTTTTTGAATAATACATTTTTATGTAATTTTACTTACGTCTAATGTAATATTCCGAAATATGTCCGTAAAAATACTAAACAATAATATGAAATTACCAAACCTTTCTTAAATTTTACATATTTTCTGTAATTTTTCTGTTTAAATGTGTCTTTTTACATAATAATTGAGTAATAATCACTAAGATATAGAAGTTTACATAAAATATGTAAAATTATATGGAATTTTTGCGACAAATACATTTTTTTATGTGTTTTTAACAATTAAAACGGGAATTTTACAGAAAAATCTTGTAATTTTACCAATGTTTTTGAATAATACATTTTTATGTAATTTTACTTACGTCTAATGTAATATTCCGAAAAATGTCGGTAAAAATACAAACAATAATATGAAATTACCAAACCTTTCTTAAATTTTACATATTTTCTGTAATTTTTCCTTTTAAATGTGTCTTTTTACATAAAAATTAAGTAATAATCACTAAGAGATAGAAGTTTACATAAAACATGTAAAATAATATGGAATGTTTCCGAAAAATACATTTTTTATGTGTTTTTAACAATTAAAACGGGAATTTTTTCAGAAAAATCTTGTAATTTTACCAATGTTTTTGAATAATACATTGTTATGTAAATTTACTTACGTCTAATGTAATATTCCGAAAAGTGTCCGTAAAAATACAAACAATAATATGAAATTACCAAAATTTCTTAAATTTTACATATTATTTTCTGTAATTTTCTGTTTAAATGTGTTTTTTTACATAATAATTAAGTAATAATCACTAAGAGATAGAAGTTTACATAAAAAATGTAAAATTATATGGAATGTTTGGGACAAATACATTTTTTTATGTGTTTTTATCAATTAAAACGGGTATCTTACATAAAAATCTCATAATTTTACCTAATTTTTTGAAAATTACATTTTTATGTAAAGTTACTCACGTCTTATGTAATATTCAAAGAATGTCAAACAAAATAAAAATAAATTACAAAAAACATTATGAAATTTCCAAACATTTCTTTAATTTTACATTTGTATTCTGTAGAATTTACTGTTTAAATGGTCTTTTTACATAACAAATATGTAAGAATCACTATGAGATAGAAGTTTACATGAAATAAGTAAAATTACATGGAATGTTTGGGACAAATACATTTTATTATGGGTTATCAACAATTAGAACGGGAATTTTACATAAAAATATCTCGCAAATTTACCAATTTTTTTTAAATACATTTTTATGTAAATTTACTAACGTCATAATGTAATATTCCGAAACATGTCAGTAATATTACAAACAATATTATGATATTTCCCAATATCTCCATTTTATACAATTTTCTGTAAATTGACTGGTTAAATCTATAGATAGATAAATCCGTTATAAATCGACATAATACCACCTAGTTTGGGCTCGTATGATTCGTCTTAACGAGTACCTACTTTATCTCTAGATGGTATCCAGGGTCTGATGATGGAGCAGGAAAGTGGCATATCACACAAACATGGTAAGTATAGAAATAATAGAAAAATCCCTAAAAATATTTTGCCACTAAAAAAACTTACGCTGCTTTTTTTCCACTAAATTTAGTGGAAAAACCCCTAAGTTGGCACCCCTGATTCTTGAGTGCCCAACCTGAACCATAGCCCAACCCATCACTCACTATAGGTACTGGCCGACATAGACTAAACTGGCCGATGTTACTTTTATTGAATCTAGTGCAACAACGCAATCATAGCTAGGTAGGTATAACGTTTATTAAACTAGGTACATATACTCAGCTTGTTTTCAGTATAATTAGTTTTGTTTTATCTGAATGTTATAATATTTCCATTTTACTTCCTGCCCCAAAATAAAAATAAATACAACTAAAACAATGCAAAAGTTGGCAGAAGAATATTTTTAAAAGCGTGGTCAATCTTTTAGGCAACTAAAATGACACAATAATCAGATTTTATGCGTGCCAGTAAACCATATTAAACTTTAACTCAATAGCAATAAGACCGCACCGTAATGATCGCCAAATCGTCATCGTATCCCTCTCTTGGAAGAAACAATTTTGAACTCTAATCTCATAGTAATAAGGCCCATTACTTCGCGTCCGCGTTGTGTCTATCTACCAACCAAACCAAACGATAAAAACGGTACGTAGGTAAATTATTATGACGACATGATGAGTCACACACACCGTCACACGCCCGACGCACCGGGTGAGCGAGTTTGAAACTTACTTAACAAAAATATGTAGGTACATGACTGAATATTAATAGTAATCATTATTCCATTTCTTGCAAAATGTTTGAATTTTGATACATAAGTATGTTTGTTTTAATTATGTTTTTATTTTGACTACAGGACATACGTACCTACCTATAGTTATAACGCAATTTCATTAACAGTGTATATTTTTATTAATATACGATAATCAAACCTCATCACGTTAGTATTTATCGCTTGTTTTTCAAAAGAAGCAATGATGATGATGATTAATATTCTATTTTGGTTTATTTGACTATACAGATTTTTTATAGATTTTAAGTTAGCATACAGTTTCTAATACAGTTAAATGGTTCAAGGCATCTGGTAACACTGACGGAATCATTCATTTGGTACCGCCTTGTTCAAGCTTCACAAATATTCACATTGGCACACACAAGACATTATGACGTAGTTACAGAATTATAATCATCAAAATCATCAATACAACCCTCCAAGTTCAGTCATTCCTACGAATGACTTTGACCTTGAAAAAATCATTCCTAATCCAAAAAAATTGCATTTCGCGGTAGGATTCTTCAAATAGCGAATATTATGTACTAGTTAGTTCAGAGTAAAAAAAACAGATGCACTATCTCGTAGTTTTGGTTCAAATTAATAGAATAAGTTAGGTGCTAGATACACAGTACACTAGATAGCAACAACAGTGAAAATGACGCTGCGAACAAATTATACTAGAGTCTGTTCTTATCCTAAGTATAAATACACCACTAGACATCATAGATTCCTTTAAATTCCACCACTTTGCTGACATCAATTTGACTGTGACTCTCATTATATATATTGTAGTCTTTGACTGTGACCTCCAACCCCAAAAACAAAAATGTAACATTTCAGGAAACGAAACGTAACTTACGACTCAAGGGCCCTGGCAACACTGATTCACAACAATCAATCTTTCTTTTATTCTTTCGCGCGTTCGGAGCCGGTAAAGATTCAAGATTGTGAAGCCTGAACAAGTTTTAACCTGCAGGCTGCTGTGTTTGTTTGTTAATTGTTTTGTTTGTGCTCACACGACACCGTAGTACTACAAAGGTGAGGTGAGTATTAGATATACTTTAGTTTCTTGCATCAACAATCTAGTGAAATCTGCATTACACTGTAAAGCGTTACATATTATACTGTTTTAGAAAGAACTTGTGGATTGTGGAACTGTGGAAGCAGCTTGCCTTGCAGTTGGCTCACGTTCAGTTCAGTGTTCACGTCCAGGGTGGACGAATGATCTTGTTGAAGTCGTTTGCCATTAAATAAACGTAAGTACTTGTACCTGCGTACTAGATAGGTACTTACATCTAAATTTAAAATAGTCCAAGCCGTAATTTGATTTTGTAGGTTAAACAAACAACCGATTCGTTGCGAGGTTCCATTTTCAAAAACTTTTGGCTGTGGCGGGTGAACAATTGTTTCATGGATGACACGACAGGTGCAGGCGTACCTAGCAAAAAGCGATGATACATTTTTTTTTATTAAAACTGCTGCGCTAATAATTAGTCACTTCACTAACGCTAAGAAATTATTATTCTTTCACAGTAAAACATGCCCATCGTGAAAATTTGGTCGGCAGACCAAACAGTAAAGAAAGCTGTGCCAATATTGGAATTAACCGTGGAAAATGTAATACAGACAGGTAAATCTAAATTAAAAATCTTTTTAGTTTAAATAGATTGTAGAGTAGACTATTTGGATAGGTACGGCAATAATGTGCTGTCAAACCACATTCAATATTTTGCAGTAAGATGTCAAGTCAATTAAACAATTTAATGGTTACAGTTGACTTAAGTATTGCAAAATTTTTGCTAAACAGTATCCAATTAGGTATGTAGATTGTATTTATATAGAAGCCTTATTTTCTGTCACATAAATGTGAATGGAAGTATTAAAGCAGATATTTAATTACATAGTACCACATAGCACTAACTTGAAAAGTCACAATTACCTAAGCACAGAAATTTGTTAAACATATTACTTGTATTAGTGATCGGTAACAATGTTTAAATTTCATGGCAACGTTCATATGAAGGTTATTAACCATTATCAATAAGTTTAGCTGAATTTTACTACACAGATTGCTTTAAGAGTCCCCGGTAAGGTGGGTTCTTCATACAAACTTTGTTACACTCTCATTTTAAAACAGTTGCTAGCTTGCTCTGAAACTTTGTAAGTACTAACAATAGGATAAGGTATATCTATGTCTGTAATTAGTTTATGTAACTTAACACGTCGTGATGAGGTTGTGAGACTAGAGCTATATAAACTGGGCCTATATATACCTTATGTCATTGTATGTGCAAGTTTCATTATAATCCAACCCGTAGTTTTAAAATGAGAACGAAACTCCGTTTGTAAGTGAAGGTGAAATTCGGCCGAGCTTGCCAGGGACTTAACTCAACAGAGTTAGAAGTAAAATTCAGCTAAAATTATTGATAATGGTTAATAACCTTTATATGAACCCGACTGTCTCCTTCAAAATTGTTACTTTCCTTTACTTTAACTCCAGCAATGAAATTAAAACTTTGTTACCAATATTTGAGACACTACATATTAATGCCGGTGATTAGCAAATTGACTACTGAGTTAACTCACTGGTTTTGATAGTTTATTTCTAGAAAAAAATTGTCAGAAACTTATTACTGTTTTAAATGTCGTGCAGATAAAAATGTCTGAGTTGCCATCTTTAATTGTATGTATTTAGCAATAGAGATGACATGAAATATAATGTGCTTTTAGTTTCTGTAGTAAGCTTGCTTTGCAACTGGAGTAGTAGACCGGCAAAATTGGATGAGCTGCCTCAGGAGACAACGATGCCGCAACTGTATTGTAGTTAGTGAACTGCTACAAAATTTAGTAAGTTTGTTATATGGGGCATTTTCTATGAAAAGGGACCTTATTGTCGATGGCGCTTTCGCCGCACAGCGTCGCGCAGCATTGTATTTATATCGAAGCATCGTTAATAATAGCGTAAGCGCCATCGACAATAAGGTCCCTTTTTACAGAAAATACCACATAAATATGTACATTTGTGATGTTTTCAGACAAGGTAAGTGCATCAGTTTTTAACCGACTTAAAAAAAAAGAAGGTTCTCAGTTTATGCGATTTTGAAATTAATAACCATCCGGTTATTTACTTTTCACGACACCAGCTGGTAAAGGCTCTCTTGTTTGTTCAAAATCTGATAAGAAAGTGGCTCTCAATGATGGTTGATGGTTGTTCATACATAAATGATTTGATTACTTAATTAATATTTTTTAGCAAACAAGCGTACCTAGGGCGTTTTTTTTATTATTAAAACCGGCCAAGAGCGTGTCGGGCCACGCTCACTGTAGGGTTCCGTAGCTTCCCAGACCATTAAAAATACCAACATTTTTCGTCAGCAAAAATAACTTTGTTTTTCATAGTATTTGTATGAAAAACAAAGTTATCATTTGCGTTTTTTTGAAAAAGTGCTATATAACTCAAAAACTATTCAACTCATCAAGTTGAAAATAATTTTCCTAGAAAGTTCATATAAAGGTCTACTTCTGTGATTTTTTTCATATTTTTTAAACTTATGGTTCAAAAGTTAGAGGGGGGGGGGGACACATTGTTTTTGACTTTCGGAGCGATTATTTCCTAAACTATTAATATTATCAAAAAATGATTTTAGAAAACCCCTATTCATTTTTAAATACCTATCCAACAATATATCACACGTCAGGGTCAAAATTAAAAAAAAAATCGCTCCCCACTTTACGTCTGGGGGAGGTACCCTAATAAAAATGTTTTTTTAAATTTTTATTTTTGCACTTTGTCGGCATGATTGATATACATATTGGTACCAAATTTCAGCTTTCTGGTGCTAACGGTCACTGAGATTATCCGCGGACAGACAGACAGACAGACAGACAGACATGGCGAAACTATAAGGGTTCCGTTTTTTGCCATTTGGCTACGGAACCCTAAAAAAGTGTCTAGTTTTTTAGACACAACACACCACGTTATGCTAAAATATTATAACTACTTAATTGTAATAATCATTGAAATATGTTGGAACTATCCGTAGGTTCTCATTAGAGTTATTGCTGCATATTTTTTGTTCATGTTAATTGTAATCATATTATATTAAAAAAATATATTTATATTACAGCAAATGAAAGAAATATATACGGATCTAAGATTTTTTTGATGGATGGCACAGAAATAGAAGACAATGAAGCTCTCAAAGAACTCCAAAATGAGGTTATACTTATAGGGGATAGTTGGGAACCTGATCAATGTCGCACAGCAACAGCGTCTACAATCATGGCTCCTAGTTCACAAACGACAAGCACATTTAGCAATAACAGCGACAAAGCATAAATAGCTTTGCGTTTAACATTCCCTATGACAAACTTCCATCGACGCTTTTGACAAAATTACATGATTGTGAACCGATTTCTAATACCGATGTCAACACTATTGTGAGAACTGTAACAGATGAACTCTTCCAAGAATCAAAAGTAGCATCAAGATCAGCTTACAGAGTGGTTTCACGGGATTTGTGTGACAAATTTCCACAACTATATGATAGAGATGCTGATACAAAAGAACTAATTGGAACAGGCTACCACACAATTTTTAAAAAATTGAAGAAAGAGTTATCTCCAAAGGCCGAATAAAAAAACAGGTATACGTGCCGATACCTTAGGATCAAGAAAGAAATCTAGAGTCATCAGAAATTTGAGTGCAGGCTGTAAGGAATGGCAACCCAGTGATCCCTGTAATGTGGATCTTGAAACTTTAGATTCTAAAAAGGACTGGCTCAAATCGGTTTCTTCCATAAAGGAAAGAGATGAATCACAAGTTGAATTATATATGAACGAGACCTATGCACAGCAAAGGATATTTCTGAACTGGGCACCTACACATAACACAATATTCTTGACGAGTGGCCAGTATTGTTAGAGGAGAAATATATGATTTCGCATTTTGATCGTATTTGTGCCTTGAATTTTGGCCAGTGCATGGACGCCTTTCAAAACAAAACGACTTCATGACATCATTGAAAGCTATGATCGCGAAGAAAAAAAATAAGTGCACTGTTAATGACAATAACTTAAATCACAACCTACAGATGGTTGCAACTTATTTCAATGAAGATATAAAACACATATACCAAACACATGAGGTATCTATATATACATTTTATTTAGCCTTTATAGCCATAAATACCTATATATTTTGTATCATTCATAACTTTTTTCCCAATGTGGTTCCATGCTAAATATAGTAGTTCCATTTACTAATTAACTTTTACTTTTTCAGGAACCATTAACTAGGGTTCAAGTTGCAACAGAGCTATCCAAAGTAGCTGCGCCTAACATTGTATTTTTAGGTGAGTATTAATTTATATTAGAATTGTAAAATGCCTTACCTGCGAAGCATAACACTGTACGTTTCGTATAATTTATAATTAATCATAATATAATTTATATGAAATCTACAGTGTTAAAACGTAAATGAATTGAATAAACTTGTGGCCCCTACATACCCTACCTACTCTGTAGGGTAGTTAGGGTAGGTAGGGGCCACAAGTACCCTACCTACCTAAGAACCTTCTCCTGACAATAACAAACACAAAAAAAGAATTAGCGAAATCGCTTCAGCTACTCTCGAGATTTGCGCTTAGCAACACATTCAGCGATTCATTTTTATATTTTAGATTTATTTAGTGTAATGATCAGTTTTTGAGGTCCCGGTTTTTAAGTAAGTTATTATAAAATTTAGGAGCCTATATTGCCTGTTTTACTCATTTTGTTTTTTGCCCACAGATAATAAAAATATATTATATTACTTGCTGGTAGAAAAAACGATTGTTAGCGAAACTGCGAGTCTGTCGTCTACGTCGTTACAACTGTTGATGGCGGCTTACTTCAACTTGAATATGGAATATCCAGTAGAGTGTCAAAACACATTAGAATTTATACAAAGGTATGTTTTTAAGATAAATCCTAAAGAAGGAAGTAAAGGACGCACGCTGACTAAGGTATTGTCATTAATGAGTAAACTTAACAGTATATTATAAAAGATATTATGTCATTTACATGCGGTTATTGTGGCGAGAATTTCTCCTCAGTGATTTCGTACAATAACCATCAAAAAAGTCACAGGTTCTGTAAAAATGTTAAATTTCCGTGTGTTGATCCTTTGTGTAAGAGTATTTTCAATAATTATGAGTCTTTTAGAAATCACAACTAGCCGACCCGACAGACGTTGTCCTGTCAACTATGAATATTTAATTCGAATTCACCTACTATCCCTACCACCTACCCACTACCTACCTACCAACTACCCACTACCTACCTACCAACTACCCTCTACCTATCTACCACCTACCCACTACCTACCTACCACCTACCCACTAACTACATACTAACTACCCACCACCTACCTACCACCTACCCATTACCTACCCACAACCTATCTACCAACTACCCTCTACCTATCTACCACCTACCCACTAACTACATACTAACTACCCACTACCTACCTACCACCTACCCATTACCTACCCACAACCTATCTACCAACTACCCTCTACCTATCTACCACCTACCCACTAACTACATACTAACTACCTGCTACATACCTACCACCTACCCACTACCTACCTACAACCTACCTACCAACTACCCACTACCTACCTACCACCTATCCCTACCTACCTACCCACTACCTATCTACCACCTACCCACTACCTACCTACCACCTACCCACTAACTACATACTAACTACCCACTACCTACCTACCACCTACCCATTACCTTCCCACTACCCACTACCTACCTACAACCTACCAACCAACTACCCACTGCCTACCTACCACCTACCCCTACCTACCCAATACCTACCCACTACCCACCGACGAAAAAAATTAAAAAAAAAAGTATCCTATGTCCGTCTCCCGGTTCTAAGCTACCTCTCCACCAATTTTCAGCCAAATTGGTTCAGCCGTCCTTGAGTTATAAATAGTACACTATTTAACAATAGAAATCGTCTTTTATATTAATATAGAATCTATATATATAAAAGAAAGTCGTGTTAGTTACAACTAACACGACTTTCTTTTATATATATAGATTCTATATTTACCTATTTATAAGGTTTTTATCAGTATTGAACTCGAACTAAATTTTGGTGGTAACTGCTGCGAAAAAATGTTCGCACCTTTTACCAGTAGTAACTACTGGGAAATAAAAATTCCCGGTAACAACTTGGAGGTAACTGGTAACAGCTGGAAATAACCCATCTGTTGCTGTCATGATCCATTTCTGTTTAGCGTCTTTCATCATGTGACCAGCTCGTCGCCATTTCTATTGTTAAAAAAACACGCGTAATAAAGATAACACCCATATAGGAAATAGGTTTCCGTTATAGGGGTTTATATACCAATATATTTTTTGAAAATTTACTTCATAGTTGATATAGTACACACATCTAAGACCAATTTATTTTCGTGTCGAGTAGTGCAGGCTGTGAGCGGTTTATAATGGTTTCGGAATACCCATCAATAATACTTTATTAGGTATTATATAATTTACGTGCTACTTAAAAGACTCATAATTATAAACATATGACTCATAATGCATTTTATAATTTATAAATATGCAAATATCTACGTCATAAAAAACGGAAATGATGTGCAGAATCGCCCTTTGGCACACATGTTGTACTTGATGAAGCCAAAACAACAGTTTTGACCTGCAAATTCCTAATAGTCCAGTCATTATAGGGGTTGACCTCGGAAAATCGATATACCCAGTATATTACCACATGAAAACTTGTATTTTGGAATCCTAAAAGTTGTCTCAAAATTCACATAGGGTGACCGCGTCTATTATAAATCTAAGGTCAAAGGTCACAAAAATCGTTTTTTTGCAAATATCTCGTTTTATATGGGTTTATCGCTATTTGTATGTATGATTAATATTGTAGAGAATTAAATTCTCTACAACTTTTCCGTTCAACATTTTTTTATATCTTGAACTGTCGAGATAGAAGGCATTAGGCTAGTTTCCACCATTACTAAATTGCAAATCGAATTAGTCCGTCAGTTAGAATATTGGAAAATAATGGACACGTATTTTTTGTTTTTGTAAATCTATGAATACTGACAAAGATAACACGCATCAAAACTCGGGAGTGGGGGCTTGTGACGTCACAACGCACTAAAAATTATAGCACGGCGTGACGTATTGCGAATTTTAAAAGCGTCGTATCTTCGTCAATTTTGGTTTACATAACAAAAGAAAAAGTACGGGTCAAATATTTTTTGATAATCTAACTGACTGACTAAGTAATTAGATTTTTTCAGGACACAAGCCTATTATCTGAGGTCAACTGGTAGTCTCGATCAAAAACTCGTAATGTTAAGGTTATAATTTATTGCTAAACATATAATTATGTATCATTTTTTATTAACTTTGAGATTAAATTGATAATTATATGTTTAGCAATAAATTATAACCATATTACAAGTTTTTGATCGTGACTACCAGTTGACCTCAGATAATTCTCTGACCGCGCGCTCTACGCCCTCTATCTCGAAAACCGTTCAAGATACTTATAAAAAAAGTTAGAAAGAAAAGTTGTAGAGAATTTAATTCTCTACAATTTTAGTGATATATACAAATAGCGAGAAACCCATAGAAAACGAGATATTTGCAAAAATAGATTGTTGTGACCTTTGACCTTAGATTTTTAATAGACGCGGTCACCCTACCATATGTGAATTTTGAGACAACTTTTAGGATGCCTAAATACAAGTTTTTATGTGGTAATATACTGGGTATGGCGATTTTCCGCGATATGTACTTAATTTGTCCTAAAATGACTGGACTATAAAAGAAACTTAGAATAATGATGTCCTCATTTATTGTATGGATGGATGTATTTGCGAAAATGTTATAAAATATTTTACAGTACACTTGTATCGTAATGTACTATTATTATTACTGTGCATAGGTCTCGTTCATGTACAATTCAACTCGTGATTTATCTCTCATTTATACTACATTAGAAAATTCGTTAGCTTTAACGGTATAGTTATAAAAGTGCCTACATAATATTATAATTTATGTATTGGATTGCTGTTAGCTTTTAATTATTTCATTTTATATGTTACTGTAATAACCAAGACGGTTACATTGTTGTTATATAATTCTGCAGGGCTCGTGTTGCCCGCAGGTGACACAGCTCGCACATCAGGGCCTGCAGTCTCTACACTAACAACGACGCTACGAATGTCGCTGTCGTAAAATCGTAAACTTTCTTTAATAGATTTTCAACCTTATGCTGTTGAAATAAAGCTGAAAATCTATTAAAGAAAGTTTACGATTTTAAGATTTTAATTATATTTTATTGTGTTGAGCAGAGGTCTAATTGCCGTACGAAATTAATGGTACAATTAATGGTATAGTGAAACTAGCTACAACAGGCTTTCTCCCATAAAGTACAAAAATACAATATAGAGGTGTAACAATATTATTGGAGGTACAGAGGATTGTGGGATTCAGGAACCCAAACTAGGATACCCTGTGCTATGGACTCCAGGCCCCCCTCGCCGAGACTGAATTATCATTATTGTAGAACATGTAGGACTATTGTAGAAGCCATTGTGTGAGCTTCCTCACATTCCATCCTAGACAGATTAACAATTGCTAGAATTTTGTTAATCTTATTGTATAGTCTGCTAGCTCTGGAACTGAAGAAATTTGAGGCAAATGACGTTTTTACAGGGGTTGTTTCACAGACTTCATAGTATCACCTAGAATTAGCCATTTGTTTAACCTTAGAAATGTCTATAGAAGAGTGTTTTTTCATAACTGTTAGTAGTACCTATATAAGCAATTATTATCCCTAAGTATTTTATTGATTCTGCTTTTGATATCACACATGTGTGTGCATACAACTTGAAATTAATAGGATTAGATGCTACATTATGTATTGTAAACTGTATGTATTTCGTTTTACTGACATTTGTTATGTGCAAGCCAACGAGTTACTATATTGAATCCTTCTTGGGCCGCAACAAAAGTTTCGTCCCATGAGTTACCATAAAACGTTAAGGTAGTGTCATCGGCATAAGACATTATATGACAATTTGTGATGTTTAGCTGGCAATAAATGGTTTTTTTTTATTTTGGAGTTTTGTTTTTTTATTAGATAACCTCCAAACTGTAAATTGCTTGTTGTTTGTATATTATGACTTATAAAATTAGTTAATTTTACATGTTATCAGGCGATATTTTCTATAGAATTCAATACAAATTTTGTACTTTTACATGCTATCGATAATTCTCAGCATTTTGCTATTGGCAAGTTTGATTTTTTTTTTCTTATGTAAGTATTTTAATAAATGCAGTTGTCGTCATCAAAATAAAACTAACCGATCTGGATTAATCTCTTGTCACGTCTGAATAATATAACTGTGCGCCTAATATTACAGGAGTGATATAGTATTTGTAAACTGTGTGTGTGTTTAAGCAAATTATTCAATAACAATAAAGTTTTTGGTTTTTAATTTGCTTTGAGGTCACACCTTTTAATGAAGAATATATCACCCCTAATAAATGTTATATTGGGTGGACTGTTGCTAATACAGATGCAGCCAGTGTATATACATTAGATCGGTTATTAACTTATTATCCTGATTGACTTATTTCCAAGTGATTTTTTTGTCTTGACAAATACGGCTGCATTAATTAAAATACATAAGAAAAACTAACGGCTGGCTATGGCTAATAACTAAATCCGGAGAATTACCGACAGCACGTAAATGTACAGAATTTGTATTGAATTTTACAGAAAAATATCCCCTATTAACATGTAATATTACCTTATTTTACAGGTAATAATACGCAAACCACAAGTAATTTTACCGTGCCCATATTTAAAATCACAGTTTTCTTATGTAAAAACACATACATTTTATCAGTAATATTACCGAATAAAAAGGAAAAATACTTAAAACATAATTAATAATACACAAACTTTATGTATTTTTACATAAGAAATCTGTAACAAAACACACAATAATTGTGTAACATTACCGAATAAAAAGTAAAAATACTTAAAAAAACATTAATAATACATAAAGTTTGTGTAATTTTACAGTCGAAATCTGTAATAAAACACATATTATTTCTGTAATATTACCGAAAACAATTTAAGTATACATAAAATGTCAATAATAATACAAAAACTTTGTGTATTTTTACATACGAAATCTGTAACAAAATACAAAATAATTGTGTAATATTGCCGAATAAAATGTGAAAAAACTTAAAAGAACATGAATAATACATAAAGTTAGTGTAATTTTACAGACGAAATCTGTAATAAAATACATAATAATTCGGTAATATTATTGAATAAAATGTAATTATACATAAAATATCATTAATAATACACAAACTGTATGTATTTTTACATACGAAATTTGTAACAAAACACATAATTACTATGTAATATTACCGAAAAAAAATTAAAAATACATAAGTGAAATTTTACGGATAAGTATATAAAATTACATACGAACATGAAAATTTAAAGAATATGTAAAATTACATAAGTGAGATTTTACAGATTATGTAAAATTACATAAGTGAGATTTTACATATATATTCTGGTAGTATCATTATGTAAAATTACATAAATGTAATTTTACATAACCGTCAATTTGTTTGATTATGTAAAATTACATATATGTAAAATTACATAATAATGAAATCAGGTCGATATGTAAAACTACATACGCCTTGTAAAATTACATAATTATGTAAAAATACAGAAACGTTAGGGCAACGAAAGTTGCCCTAAAATTATGTAGAATTCCCTGAAAATTTTTAACAGTGTGCGTGCCTTGGGTTCGAACTTGAGACCTTTGACTTGGCAGGCCGACGGTTACACCACTAGGCTTTGTTTACTTATTCAAATAAGCATTGAAAGACTAAAATCCAATAACAACTTTATTTAATGCCCGCAGCTTCGCCCGAGTAAAATGATATACTAAAACCTTCCTCTTGAATCAGTCTAATAACAAAATCCAACTCCTCTGTCTATAAGCATACATAGGGACAGACAGACGCGGCGGAAGACTTTGTTTTATAATATGTGATATACTAACTATATGTAATAATAGTAACAATAATTCAATTACTTATTGTCTATATATATTTTTTTTTAGCCTGTACTGTCCCACTGCTGGGCAAAGGCCTCCCCCAATTCCTTCCATGTGCTATTTTCCTGTGCCGCCTCGCCTGCCTATATTAATTATGTTTTTTTTTTTCTTTTCAGGTACGTGCCAGACTTGTTTTGAAACTTCAACTATTAAAGTAATAACAGATAAGTTCGGTGAGTTTTCTTTACTCTTTTCAATAAATACTATACTAGTATTTGCTTCAAATTAATGAGATAAGTTTTTGTCAGTAATTACTTAAGACAAAGTTTTATGATATTTTTATTAGACATTTATTTAACATTAATCTAGTAATAGTCTCTTTAAAATATTAAAGTTCATTTATTCATTCGTAAAATAATATAATATTTTGTGTTAGCAATGTAAAATTATAAAATCCAACGTCGACGTCGTCGTCGCATTGAACGTAAACAAAAATAATTTTCCTATTTTCGTCTGAAAGTAATGAGTAAGTATTAAATTACATGCAAACAAAAACATTTGAAATCATGTGTGATGTATTTTATCATTGTACAATGAGGCCATGTTTACTTAGTATTTTTTCAATAAATTACAGACTCCGCTACGGACATGACGTATCCATACAAAATCATAATCATTTATTTTAAGTAGTCCATGCGTAATTCCGCAAACCGGAAGACGATGCGTTTTAAGACCTCCCACTAGGTGGACCGATGACCTGGTGAAGGTGGCGGGAATCCGATGGATGCGAGTCGCAAGGGACCGGTCAATGTGGCGACACTTGGGGGAGGCCTATGTCCAGCAGTGGGCGTCTTTCGGCTGAAATTATGATGCGTAATTAAAACTTTCTTACGCTTTTTCCATTTTTTTTGTTTGATCAGTATGAGGTTGTATGTTGATGAAAAATGAGTCGCGCAAGTAACACGTATGTAGTTACAGAATTATAATCATTGAAATCATTAATGCAACAAGTTCATACTGAAAGGTCGATTGAATTACTTTTTTTCATCATAATTATAGTTATTCAATCGACCTTTCAACATACAACTTAGCACTGGCCTGCAAATTGCATAAACGGAAGAAAATTTATATTTCGCGGGCTACCCTGAAGCATCCACCTTAAACTAGCGATGCATCCGATACGATACATCGGATGGAGTTAAATTTCGCACTATAGTCAACCCATGTGAAGTAATGTGAACGCACCATCACCGTTACCGAATAATTAACGTAACGGCTATGTTATTGATTGTTTCCAGGAAACACAACATTCTTCAAGTTTGTTTAACCCCCTTGAATGACTTTTTCATGAAATAGGCGATTTTTCTCCCTTCGGTTCGAATATAAATCAAAGAGAAAAGCTGACTTTTGAACTATAATAAAGTCTTCAAAAGCTCCTATTGCCTGACCCAGCCATACAATAACGATCTAAGCAAACGTTGGCTGTACTAGTACGTGACATTTGCCAATAATGCTATATCGAGTGAATGGACAAAGGCGACTGGGCGATACAGTTTAATAGTATTATTTGATTCAGATAGTCGGCGAGTCGTGTGCTGTACTCGTATGATGTCTTTAAGGACTAGTTTTGCTTGCGCACTTTTTCAAACTGTAGCGTTATTAAAACAAAAATGCTGACGACACTACACGAAATATATTAATAATTAAAAAATAAACCAAATTAATTACGAACAACTAAGAAATAATATTATTATCAATAAAAATATACTGATTAAGATTAGTGAATTATAAAAATAACAAATTTGTTTAACTTTTACGTTACGTATATCAAAATTATCCGACGTTCCTACAATGCTACATTATTCTTTTAGTGCTTAAATGACATTGACGGAAGGTCGTTGTTGGTAAATGTTTGAGGAATTGTATTTAAATTTTAATATCTTAATAAACTTCCATAAGATTAAAAAAACGCAAAACAAAATGAATATGAAGAATAAATAAAACATATTAGTTTAAAAACACACGCTTTCTAATGTTCTTCGTATCAAACCCTTTCATTTGATACCCGTATCATGGGAATGCATTATTATAAGCCCGCTATCATTTGGATATATTCTTTGATAAGCACGTAAAACGTGTCACCATTTTGAGTAACCACCATTAAGTTCTTGTGGCAAGAATTATCTCATATTTAGAAGCATCATAAAGCAAAATTTTCAGGATGTTGACAGAGTAATTGCAATTTTTCATTGTTGGAGTCAAATATAATTCAATAAGATTACCGGCCGTAGCCCAATAAATTGTCGAACTTAAGTGGCAGTGGGCAGGGCACAGTGCTCGCAGAACGGATGGCCGATGGGACTGAAAAGTTCTGGCGTGGCAACCACAAACCGGAAAACGTTGCATTGGAAGGCCTCCCACTAGGTGGACCGATGACCTGCCCGCGTAGCCTGACCACCGTAGACACGACAGAGATTCGATAAATCTTTTGTTCATCTGTCATTTTGTCTATTCAATGACAGATGAACAAAAGATTTGTCGAGTCTCTCTTGTTTCTCCGGTGGTCATGCTACGCGGGCTCGTGAAGGTTACGGGGATCCGTTGGATGTGAGTCGCACGGGAGCAGTCAATGTGGCGACACTTGTACGAAGCCTATGTCCAGCAATGGACATAGGCCTAATGAAGATGATGATGATGAAAGTTAGTCTGCATCATCCTAATCATACACAACTCGACTTCACCCACACTGCTGGGTATACGCCTCTCTTTGCCTTGCCAGCCTCATTCAGAACATTAGGTTCTAATTTTCAGTCAATGTTCAGTCATCTGTTACTAAGTCAAAATTTAGTGATACTATCGAAATAAACGTCGAGTCGACTGATTTTTGATTAGAATCGATAGAATCTTTATTTATACGAAGCAGTTAATCTTTTTCTAAGAAAATATTTTATTTTCAACTTTTTATATGCCCTACCTATTGGTTTAGTGTAAATGCTTTTAACCACAGAGCATTAAATTAAAAATAGTAGAAACGGTTTTTTATTGACTATCGTTTCTCGGCTATTCTGTGGTGGTCGTCAATAAGAGTATTTACGAGCAATTTAATAGCAGTAAACTGAACAAGTCCTAATTTTCGAACACTGACTCAGTGTCCAGATGTTCTTTCGAAAGATAATAATAATAATTAGAGTGTACGACTAAACGCCGACATTTTTCGGGAATTCATGACCGGAGAGCGGCCCTATTTTGGCCAAAGAATCTGCATTGCCGTCAAACGTGGCAATGCTGCCAGTCTTTTGGGCACTTTTCCTATTGACAGCGATGTGTACGAATTTTTTGACGTCCGTAATTCTTTTTCCTCTTTTGATACTTGTACCTACATATTTTTATTGTTTTTATTACAGATCACTAAATAATGGACATACTTGATTCAAATTAAAAATGTTAATATCGGATTTATTAATTCGTTTATCTTTTCACAACACTAATTCTTGAGTGGCCTTCCAATAAAAAAGTAGGTACTTAAATCCAACTAGAACACATTTTTTTCAGAGATCGTAGTATGGACATACCTATAGCAATCTGCGTCAGAATATACAATAAAACATTATTTATTTAGGTTAATGTATCTGCGTGTGTGTTCTTTAAAATGGGTGGTAGGTATATGGGTCGCCGCTTAGGGCCGTAAGCCCAGTTATCGGCCGGTTTGAGCTTGCGAAATATCTATTAGTGTGGAGTTTTGGTTTATGTTAGTAGGTACACTTACAGTAGTACCATTATTATGACAGCACTAGAGAACATCTATAATCATCATCTGCCTAGCCTTTTCCCAACTATGTTGGGGTCAGCTTCCAGTCCAAACGGTTGCAGCTGAATACCAGTATTTTACATGGAGCGACTGCCTATCTGACCTCCACAATCTAGTTAGTACTGGGTAATACGATACTTATTGGTAAGAATGTTTGGATACGGTAATATGTGGTCACCCATCCGCAGACCAACCTAAGCAAGCGCGGCTTAACCTAAATATTGATCCAAGCGGCTGTTATTATTCAGCCACGAGCTCCTTCATACTGAACATCCGTAATGTTGGCAGTTATATTTATTGTTCAAAATATTTTAACCCCCGACGCAAAAACGACGGGGTGTTATAAGTTTGACGTGTCTCTGCGTGTGTGTGTGTCTGTCTGTCTGTGGCATCGTAGCTCCCAAACGGATGAACTGATTTTGGTTTCGTTTTCTTTGTTTAAAAGGTGATAACAAAGGTGATGACAATATGGGTATCAAATGAAAGGGCTTGACTAGTAGAATACTCTACGCTATAATAAATTTCAAATCCAAGATGGCCGCCACCACAAAATGGTGAATTAAGTAAATTTTTTTCCCCACTTCTTCAATATGGGTATCAAATGAAAGGGCTTGACTAGTAGAATAATGTACCATGTATTGAAAGGGAATGAGGAATATTATATTATTGTACTATACACACACGCAGCATACGTCATATCGTTACGTGACGATTTCTACTAAATCGCACTACCCGTAAGCAGCGTTAAGGAACTTAATTCCAAAAAAAAAGCCTTGAAATGATGTCGGGTTTATTACATTTTTAATTTAATGTACTTAACTTGTTGTTTTCATAGTTCCCATTCTTCATCGAGTAAAGTATAGTCAAAAGAAAATCTATACAATTCCTGTGTACTCAAAATAATTAGTTATAAGGTAGTTTCGTTTTCAAACTTAGTGTAAGTAGGTCCGTTTTCAAACTTAGTGTAAGGAATATTTACACAAGTTTGAAAACGGAACAACAAAAAAAAACATATAGGTACGGTGCTTTATTGGTAACTACTTAACTAGCTTATGCTCGCGGCTTGGCTCGGTAAAGTTCAATAACTGTCCCACGGGATCATACTTCCGCGTCAAAAAGATCCTACGTGTTAAGGCGACTACAAGAGCTAAACGCGAGTTTTATAATGCCTGAATTATATGATTCAATGCAAAAAACTAAACCAGACAAATATATGATATTCTTCAGGATATCTACTACTTTGATAGTGTTTGAAACATAATACAATTAATTTTACTCGATAAAAAACATCACGATCTTTTCTCTAAAAATTTCTTTTAACGAGTAAAAACCATTCTAAAATACATGCGATCGTTCTGATTTTTTGGCAAATAATTCTACAAAGAACATATTAGCATCATAGTGTTTTGTTTTTTTAGTCCAATCAATAGATTTTTTGTAAATCAATGGAAACCACTCATTTCGCACTATTCGGCCCGCAGTGACTGACGTAACAATCACTTTGTTGTGCAAGCTGATTAGAACTTTATTCTAACAGTATTTCAAACGAAGTTTGGACCACCATAATTAGAGTTGCCAATTTAGCTCCTGTAGACTTAATCAAGGTTATCTGTACGATACATTTCAATCAAATCCGTTCAGTAGTTTTTTGCATGAAAGAGTAAGAAAAACACACACATACAAACTTATTATTTACAGTATTAGTGGGAAGTGTGATGCACCGCATATTATGGTGACCATATATTTGGTTATGACCACAATAATTCTCGAAAATTTAGTTAATTAATGTAAATAGACGTAAATAGAAAAACGATTTGATATCATGTAACTGTTTACCACAGTAATGAATTTTACTCGCAATATTATTTCTGATTAAATTATATGCCTACGTGCTTTTGCTATTGAGAATTCTACGAATTTTGTATTAAATGAAAGGTAATAAGGTTATAGTTTTTCATACGTTATTTTTTAACCGGAATTACCAAAAATTTAACTAAATAATAAATTATTAATATCAGATTATGTTAAATACCTACGTGTTTTTGCTGTTAAGGATTCTACGAATTTACGTACGTATAAAACGAAGTTACTGATACTGTTAATGGTTTTAATTTGATCCTGAAATTAATAAGTTATTTTTTAAACGTAATTACCAAGCGTTCATGTAATTTTAACAGAATTGATAACGGTAGCATTTTCTTTAATTAGAACTTAAATTAATTGGGTCTTATCTGAAAAAAGAAATTAATTACTTAATCTAATCATAATAATTAATACCTCAACCTGTAACGTTTACAACGCCTTATTAAAATCAAATATTAACTTAAGTAATCAATCGTTTGAACTTGATCAAATTCAATCAGAAATTCTTAGTTACCCTTAGAAGGTACTGGGTAAATAGATTATTAATTAGTCCTTAAAATGATACTTACCGTCTTTGGTAAGCTAGGTCAATTGCTCTTGTTGATAACGCAAAGCTTTATCAACATGTGTAAATATTCTAATATTGTAATGCAGTTCGATGAAGCTCTCGTCTTTACCAGTAGCCAGTAAGACTGGTATGGCATCATCATATGACTAGCCTTTTCCCAACTATGTTGGGGTCGGCTTCCAGCCTTACCGGATGCAGCTGAATACCAGTATTTTACATAGAGCGACTACCTATCTGACCTCCACGACCCAGTTAGTACTGGGTAATACGATACCACTTGGTAAGGACTGGTTGTCAGACTTCTTGGGCCACTGACTACCTGAAACGACTGTTAAAGATGGACATAAATGACAGCACGGAGGAAACTTGGTATGTAAGGGTGATCACCCCTTTCACAGACCAACCTAGGCAAGCACGGCTTAACCTAAAGATCGACCCGAGCGGCTGTTATTATTTAACCACGAGGTCTTCAAGAAAACGGCGTTTACTTTACTCACAGTAATACAAGGTATAAAGAAAAAGCCATGAAACTACCTTGTATGTGGTGAAAATGAGTTGGAGACTTTTCTTTTTAGATGCCACTTTTCCCGCTTTGGGGGACTTAGGGGGGGTTTGAGGAACTCGATGGTTTATAAAACAACTGCAATACAAGGTGAAAATGTATAGAATTCGGTATGTAAAGTATTTTTCAGGTATTTTTTTTACATTTTTATTTCGTAAAACATTTAATTTTAAGCAACTAATTTTAAGCTTTTTTTTTTCCAAGTTACAGTTTCTTTTTTATTATTTTTTAAAGTATTATTCGTGATGACGTAATTTCATAGCCTGAATAGCTTTAAGTCTTTGCCACGTTTTCAGTACATACAAAAAATACTAAATAACTTCAAAGTTGACATTGATGACAGTTGACGCTTGACAGATACGTGTTTTTATTTTGTTGTGAAATGTGAATGCTGTGATCGTGACTGTGATGTGAACTTTTTGTTTGAGTTTCTTTTCCTACGATTTTTAGCAAATTTTAATTTCTATCCATTATCCGTGCTGCGTATCCGTGCAATGAATCTGTCATCGACAACTAGTGCTAAATGCTTCGTACCGTCATGTAAAAACACTACAACAAAATAGCCGACACAAATTGTTTGTAAATGTGAAAGAAACGCTAAAAAAGAAGTGGTGCAAGGAAGTAAATATGGAATACAAGCCTGGGCGTCGTCTTTTTTGTTGCGAAGATCATTTGAACGCGAAATTATCAGCGCGCGATGCATTCAAATAAATAACACAGTAACTAGCATTGACAGTTTTGATTTGACACTGACGGTATGACAAACAAAAGTATTTTTTTTTAAATTTATCTTGAAAAGCACGAAGGAAGTAGTCTATTCAGGCTACGTTATGACGTCATTTAGAGGTCAAATGAAAGTCAAATGATTACAAGTATTATTGTGAAAATAAACACAATCTTGTGATATAGAAAGCTAAAAATAGAAAAATAAGGCATAAGACCCTAAAATCTCCAAATGGTTTTGGAATCAGCGTAGGTTAATTTTTACTTTACATACCGAATTGTGGAATTTACAGCTACACTACTACGCTACTACGCTAAATAACACCAGGTACATTCTTAACCATTAAAAAATGTGGAAAGTTTCCAAAACCGTTTTCCATTAGGAGGGCCTTAAACTTCCTTGTCATCTGTTTAAAAACGTTGCCCAAGTTTAAATTAAACCACTTAGTTGTAAAACAGCACATTACTCCTCCAACCGTCACGGTAAAAGGTAAAAAAACCTGGAAACCAGCCACTTCATACTGTTTTTAGAACAAGAGCATCATAATATGGGATTATGCAAATTCGAAGGACCTTATTTTCTTTGGACGATTTTTTCTCGATTTAAATAAGCCCAAAAACCCGGTTGTTTACCCGGTTCTATGGATCCCTACGAATAGGGCCCTTTTCTTATTTATAAAGGTGAGATTGGTAGCAGATTAATGATTATAATTGGATGTCTCCTAATTAGGCTTAGGCAGAACATGATTAGCTCCTTCATGGATGTCGTGGAGTTAAAAAGGGAATGGGCTGCCTCTTATATAACACTGATATGGGAAATTAATCCGCCAAGATTTGCAGTAATATTTTCTCACAAATTGTCGTCATAAAGCCCGGCTTTTGTTGTGTTGTGTCGTAAAAAGAGATGATAGCTCTGTAACTGTAGATATTAATTTTCAAGTTTGGACATAACCAAGCGTTTGGTCGACTCTTCATGTGACCATTTTTAAGTCGAAGTTTGAGTTATTGACTGAGAGCGAAACTGCTGAGCTTAAGAGGCCGGCGAAGTGTGCGTCGTTCATACAAACGTAATACCAAAATAATTAGTAAATCAAACATAATAATATTCTTAAGGTAGTGTGGATTTATTTTGATTTTCCGATTTTCCGATTGGATTACAAAATATTTAGGTTCCCAAATAAATATTTTGAATAGACACTGATTTAAACAAGAGTCATGAGAAAAAAAGTTTTGTATACATAGAAATTTTAAATTCCTCATATCTCGTCATTATATCATTTTCCTTTTAAAATATATATTTGGGAACATAGATATTCAGTAAGCCAATCGAAATAAACACACACTATCTTAAGAGTATATTTGATTTATAAATGATTTTGGTATTACGTTTGTCTGAACTACGCATGCGGCCCCTTAAGGTCATGGGTTCGATTGCCGGGTCGGGCAAAGTGTTATTAAGTGTATCGGTCACAGTAAAATTGTCAAACACGTTATATTGTAATATATCTAGAAGATATTGTAAACTCTCGAAATATTGTCAACTGAACATACGGAACTATCTCTGCCCCCATAATCGGCGGGCTTGGACTTGGGGCATCCCCGTTAGGTTAGTTAGGTTCCTTTAAACCCACTCGGAAATAGGGACTCCTTCGACTACGCTTTTTAGGGGAATATGTTTTAATGTTACGTTATATTAATCGGTATTTCTCAGGAATGGTACATTATCTTTTCATGAGAGTTGTACCACTGGGCAAGGGGGACCCCTCCTTCCCTCCACACCGCGTGAGTTGACTACCATCGCATGCATTTCACATCAAAAATAATGCGTTTTATTGTAAGCAGTTCGTTTGACAATATTTCGAGAGTTCACAATATCGCTAGAGATATTACAATATAACGTGTTTGACAATTTTACGGTGACATATACATAAATAATGTCTCAAGTGCCCGCTAGATGGCAATAGGCTCGCCCCATATTACATGGGACTTAAATATAACTGACAAAATATGTGTGTGTACTATCAGGTAAACCTCTGTCTAAGCCTTCGGAGATTACAGCGTGATCCCCTTGTATTAATACAGGGTGTAAACATCCTCATCACGAAGCCGTCAACCAAGCATTCTGTACACCAAAGTATCTGTACGCAAACATTTTTGCTGGTAAACAACTTTTTTTTGGGGTGAAAAATCTTGTTTTGTGGTAGAACTCAATGTAACGCACTTAAAACTTTGTCCTGGTGGATGGATTGAGTAGTACGGGTTTCGCAAAAGTGTTTAAAGTTTTAAAATCTTACAATAAAACCTTGTATTTAAAAAAAAAAAACTTGGAGTTGGAACTTTGACCCCCAATATCTCCGTAACTAGAAAGTTGGTGAAATGGTGTAGAACAAAAAAATGATAGCAATGAATCGGAGAACAAGTGCCTTTCGGATTCGTTAAGAAGTGTTTTACACCCTTTATTTGTAAATATATAATAGGCTTGTGTCCTAAAAAAATCTAATTAGTCCGTCAGTTAGATTATAAAAAAATATTTGACCCGTATTTTTTCTTTTGTTACATAAACCAAAATTGACGAAGATACGACGATTTTAAAATTCGCAATACGTCACGCCGTGCTATAGTTTTTAGTGCGTTGTGACGTCACGAGCCCCCAGTCCCGAGTTTTGATGCGTTTTATCTTTGTCAGTACTCAGTGATTTAAAAAAACAAAAAATACGTGTCCATTATTTTCCAATACTCTAACTGACGGACTAATTAGTTTTGCAATTTATTGATGGTGGAAACAAGCCTATTCTTTTAATTTAAAACTTTTGTGTAAATGTAACCAACAATTCGAATAAATGAATTCCTATCAACTGAGGAAGAAAGAACCAAGCATTTCGGTAAAAACCCGCCGTCCCCTATATTTGATTGGTCCCCTAAGAATATTGAATCCATTGTCTTTTTTGCCTATAATTATCTCGAAAGATAACTAAAGGGAGAAATTAACTTTGTGCCAAAAAGTCGCCTTTCCAGCAAAGGGGTGTTGAACTAAAATAATCTTTAATTGGAAAGAGGAGGGGTCGCGGCCAGATTTCTTCAATTAATCTGCTTTCAAATTAACAGCTTACTTCGGCTAAATTCGGAGACGCTCGTTTTCAGTGTTAATCATCGTTTAAGTGAAACAATTGATTCACCAAGTTTCAATTTGTCGTAGTTATTGATTTAAGGCCGTTTTCTAGAGAGCAGCGGGGGCCCAGTGGTGGCAGCCTCGACTTACGAACAGTAAGTCGTGGGTTCGATCCCAGACAGGCGCATTACTTTGTGTAATTTATTTCATCACCGCTGCTCTCAAAACGGTGAAGGAAAACATTGTGAGGAAACCGGCATGTGTTAGATCCAAAAAAAATCGAAAACATGGCATCTCCCAAACCGCACTGGGCCCGCGTGGTGGATACGCAAAATACGCGCTTTGACGTGGAGTTGCGGACACCAGCCTGTTGTACAATACAAGGCCATTTTCTGTAACTTATTTTCTAAATGTCGATTAATCTGCTTACGTCCGTAGCTATCAGTGTTTCTATGAACAAAGTTAGCTTGTAATATCCTATCCGCGTCATTAATTGAAAAATCAAAGAAAGCTTTTTTGACATTTTCTTTCTAACCGTCTGTAAGCAAAATGTCAAACAAACGGAAATAGCGACCTACCGTAACCGAACAGTAAGTTATTGACTAACTAACTAACTATTAACTAGCTGTTGCCCGCGACTTCGTCCATGTGTATGTGTAAGACTAAATAATAGCCAACGACCTATTCTCAGACCTACCAAACTTACACAAAAAAAAAACGATCAAGCCGTTTTGGAGGGCTTCGAAAACAAATTAACACGTGTTAACAAATGTTTAATGTTAAGAAACATTTTAGAGGATTGAGACATTTTTATTTCATGAGTATCTTATGTTTTACGTTTTTTACTGAAATTACAATGACTGTTCTGTCCAACTAGTTGGACAGAGCAGTTGTACCACTGCCCCGGACTGCTTTGGTCTGGTCTAAAGGTCCAGTCTCTAGTCGCAAGGGCGACAACTGAGCATAATGGCGGGGTCGGGCAAATTGTTATAGAGGTTTTCTATCAGGAATTTCTCAGTAACAGCCACGGAGTTTGGATTCCTGCTCGATTGATGGCAATAGGCTCGCTCCGTGTACATGGGACTTAAAGATAACTGGCGAAACGTGAGTGTACCTCTGCCTTCACCTTCGGAAATGACAGGCGTGATTTTATATAATGTATGTTAAACGTGGATTAAAAAGTGAAATAACAGAACTTGTGAAACTGACCGTTAATCCCGTAGCTGTTGTCATCTGAAATTGAGAGTTTAGATTTTTTTTATTTATTCAACTTAATTCAGATATTATACCTTACCTATCAGGTAGGTATCAGCTTTGCTATTCAATAAATTTGTATGCTGTAAGTGTAATTAATGGTTATAAAAAATACCTTTAAAGAATCCGAAACGCGCTTGTTCACCACGATATTGCGATATTTTTTTTGTTCTGGATTATGACCTAAGGTAAAAAACATACCACTTTTTTAAACACATTTTTTTAACATCATAACTGTTTTTTTAATTACCTCCATAACCCCTACAATTAAAAGTATCGTATAACGTAATTTTTCCCCACAAACAAAAAGTCGTTTCCTAGAAAAAAATATGGGTAGAGAGTGACTTAATTTTATGTACAGAATACTTGGTGGCTTCATGAGGGTCCGATTACACCATGTATGTTGATCAAGGTTTAACTACCTTTTAATAGGTACGCACTTTTGGTTACAAAAGGTTTTATTTCATTACTTGGTTCAGGCACATAATCTAGTTAAAATTATTTATATGTAGGTATATTAAGTAAGTATGTATTTACAAACAAAAAAGTATAAATGTAGTATATCAACTATAAGGTGTTCACGAGCCTTCCTTAGTGTGGCACTAGATGGCGCTGTGTGTAATGTCCAGCGATATTTATTTATTTATTTGTCATTTTTAAATTAGGTTAAATATCAAAGTATTGAAGTATTTTTTGTGTAAACAAAGCCTGAGAATTGTCTACTCACTAAAGAATCATTTTCTAGAACTGAAAATTAATTCAGAAGATTTTTTTTATTCTGGGTTTTTTCAATCAAAATTCGTCAATATCTGTTTTTATTACGAAAATTGTCACCAATTTTCGTAATAGCCGGCCACCAAATTTCGGCCGTAGCAATATTTAGCTATTCCCTAATGGAAATAATGTTTGCTTCTTTTGATTTAATCATTTTCCCGAAAAATATTGTATGTAAAAGTACGTAGAAAAAGCAAAATGTAAGAAGACGTTCTTTTATTTCTGCCTTTCCCGTATTGTTAAAAGTGTGGTTAACGTATGTTGATTTATTCTATTTGTACGAGTAACTGACTAAAAATAATTTCGTCAATTATTAACACTAAAACGCCTAAAAATAAAGGATATACGACAAGTTTCGTTACGATTTATCGTTTTATTTAATGATCTTAATAAAATCAAAATTGCAATAATATTTTAATAAGTAACTCTTAAGCTAGTTATTCTTGAGCAAATCAGAGATGACCAATATACATTATAGTTTCATACTTGCAAGTGATAGGTACAATTTCTATTCAGTTTATTGAATTTCTATTTTTTTAATAATTCTATGTTTTAATGAAACGCATAAATATGTTTTTATTGCAAAATTAACTTCTTATCAGTCTCATTTATTGCAATTCAAATACAAATTACCCATTTGGCAATGATCTTAAACGCAAATTCGTCTGTGAAATACCACTACACCCTAAAACATGGTAGATTAACATAATATTCAAATAACTCAATTACCATGACCACAGCAATTGCAATCCCAATAACAAAGCAATTTCTATTTGTACTAGAGACTGAGAGTCTTTGGCGCCGTCTCGTCGAGAGCTAGAGCCTTAAATGAAAACCCATGGAAGGAAAATATTTGTATTTTCATCAACAAACATTTCAATTATGTTGAAGATTAAGCAAATAAGATGTAGGGCTTTTAGATTTTTAAAAACCTGAAAACGATTTTTTATGGAAAAGCCTAAATGGGAAAAACATAAACATTGAAGAAGATAAAAAAAATTATGTATAAATAAAGGGTGTAAAAAACTTCTTAAGGAAGCTGTGTAGCACTTGTTTTCCGCGTCATTGCGATTATATTTTTGTTCTAGACCATATCTGGGTACCTTCTAGTTACGGAGATATTGGGGGTCAAAGTTCCAACTTTATGAGAAGTTTTTTTTTTCACCCCAAAAAAAAGTAGTTTCCTAGCAATCATTTCAGCATTATTTCGGTAAACTTAAATTACGTATAAATATCAGTCGTAGGTGTATAATACATAGAAAATGCGGACCTACTTCGTTTTTAAAGATCAAGTTATGTTAATACGCTAGTGGGATGTAGGTACTAACTCGTACCCTAATTTTTATATGTTGAAACTTTGTCGTTGTAGTCTCAAATATGTAAACACATTATAATATTTGTTTCTACAATAGGAATCGAGGTAAGGATCCAATATTATTTTTGCGCGTTATACAATGTTTTTGGAGCGAATAAAATACAAAGAGATATTTAATTTATTGCGCCAAGTACAACATTAAAAAAAAAACAAGAGTTAAAATTATTCTCTTTACCGTGCACGTATTTGTTTTGGTTATTAAAATAAATATCACGTCAACATTATCAGAAAATTACCAACAAATTATAACCCGAGGACCTTCGGGCCAAAGGTTCCGCAATATCTTTAAAATACCACCAGCGTCCCAAGCCCCTTGTCATTAGGTTCTACGTTTAGGAATTTATTTATCGGCACACGGGTCGGGTATACCCGGGTACCCGAGTTGTACTCCTAATACCCGTATGCTATTCTCATTAAGTGTACCCGGTTTCCAATAAATGATTCCTCTGGAATTGCTGTACTGAGTTTCATGAATAGTATTGTAATTGTACAGGTTTAACGGGTCTTGTCCAATTCAAATTACTCGTGTTCTGCAAATACAGGGTTAAATAAAATTAAAATAACTGATAACTTCACAGTCGTGATGATCATAAGAATATTTATTTTATTTTACAATTGATGATTTTATTGTAAGTAAACTTGGAGATCATTTAGGTACTGCTTAAATTTAAAGAAATAAATGTTAAATTTTTTATTGATTACGGAGTGAACGGCCAATGTTTTTTGTCTCATCATTTGATATCGAATCAATCATGACTGAAGAATCACTTAGTAATTTAATCAGATTTTTTAATTATACCTAACTGAAACTTTTAGACAGTTTTCGACACACTGTATTAAATAGTCTTCATTTTTTGTTTACGACAAAAAAAGAAAAAATATGTGGCCAAAGTATTTAGTTTTTTTTTGTCCTTTCGTCCTTCTTCACCTCCAATTTTGAAATAAAGTAAACTGGTCATACCGATGACATTGACTGTTGCACGGAATCGCAACAGCTTCATAACACCTTAAGTGTAAAAGTAGTTCTCAAAGCCACTAATCTCAAGACGGAACCATCAACTCATACAGTCACTGGCTGGCTACTTCTCAGTGATCCAGGCAAATTGCTGCCATTCCTCGTATTCATTCTCCGCAGCTACTTCACACTGGAATTCATCTCGAAAAACATTTTACGTAACTTTTTTAAAATTTTGTTTTTGGAACTGATTCTTAATTTTTTCTATTTCTAAAACATCGTATGGAACTGAATGTTTTAATACTTCGTGTAAAAGTCGTCCGATTCGCAGTCGATTCTGGAATTCGTTTTTTTGATCTCACACGCCGCCGTATTAGAGGCCTATGTCTAGCAGTGAAAGTCCTGTGGTTGAAAAGATGATGATGACACGTCCTATTTTTGCGGATATTTATTTTAACAGCTCTTTTGATTCACGCATTCAATAATGGTAGATACATATGGACTACTTTATTTTTTCGCGTTATTTTGTTCGCATTAATTCGCATCGTTGATCTAATGGTCGTAATCACAAATGATGAGCATGAGGTCCTGAGATTGGGTTTTTACATCCGAAATTTCTGAGCAGCAGCAACGAAATTTAGATTTGTGCCCGGTTGATGGCAAAAGACTCACCCCCACATATGGGACTTAAACATAACTGGCAAAATGTGAGTATACAATTGAGTATACTTATTATTGAGTAAGTTAAAAATATAATAGTTAATAATAATATAATAGTTAATAAGTTAATAACTATTATAATAAGTTAATATTAATAATAATATAATAGTTAATAATATAATAATGAGTATACTTATAATTATATGAGTATACTTAAACATAACTGGCAAAATGTAAGTATACTATTAGGTACACCTCTGCTTAAGCCTTACAGGCATAATGTTTTGTGTTATGTTAGGTTTTTGAAGTAAAAACTTCTTTAGGCGCGGTGAGCAATTTTGAGTGAACAAAAATCATGGAACTCGCGTGACTTCAAATTTTATCATCATCATCAGCCTATTAATGTTACCACACAGGCCTCCTATCAATGAGAGGGAATGGGCTATAATCCACCACGCGGGCCCGTTGCGGATTGGTAGATGTCACATGTCTTCGAATTTTTTGGTTCTAATAGGACATGCCGGTTTCCTCACGATGTATTCTTTCCCCGTTTTGATAGCCGTGGTGATAAAATAAATAACACAAAGCAATGCGCCTGCCTTCGAACCCACGACGTTCGTAAGTCAGGGCCGCCACCTCTGGGACAAAATTGCTCCAAATTTAAGCATATTTATATTAATCGGCTACGAGTGCTACGAAGTGCAAGGTGACGCCTAACGCTTAGTAGCTCTCGTAGCCGATTCCCAACATATTTTTTTGTGCACATTAATTTCATGTTTTCCCAAAATCCGGTCTTGTTCCGTTCAACCCAACACGCACTCAGTGTTAAGCAGTGGGTGCCATTAGACAGATGCTTTAGCGGTTAGGTTCATATTTATGAGATTTCACGCGGTCGTCGGTTCGTGAATGATGAATTATCTTCCGTTACATAATGTTCTACGTGGTCACGATTTGTCTGAAGATTTCCTTATTTTCTCTCAGTTAATTTTAATTCTTCGTGTTGCTATAAAGTTAACCCATACCCTGTCCCATGAGCCACATATGGTTCAGAGCGATTGTTTAACTATTGTGTCTTTTTTAGGACAGTGAATGTGTTAAGAACTAGTGAAAAAAAATTTGGTCATGTTGAGAGTGTAAAGTGACAAACAAAAAGTATTTACAAGTACAAGGCAGATGTTAACAGCTGTTTAAAACACATTTTTTCACAGGGGAACATGTCCCTTAAACAGCTGTTTTTACATAATCAGACCGTTATCTATTCGGTGAACATGGACCAGCGTGTATGGCCAGGTTTATGAACATGGAACACACGAAAAGAGTTCTGTGGTTTCTGCATGAAATTAAATTGATATTCAATCTACACATTTACATTTATTCGGGAATCGTTAGCATCCTAAATAAAAAAGAGTACATTTGGGCTAAAACTGGGAAGTATTCCAAAAAAAGCTGTAGATCTACGGTTCAACATTGGCCTTGAATTGAAGAATTTGGAAGTCATGGGGAGAGGCCTTTGTCCAGCCGTGGGATAATACATGACAGTAATAGTGTAGTAAAACCTGTAGTGTTGGCTACACTGCCCTGACCTCTCTCGTATAATCATACAGGGTGTAAACCACCTCATCACAAAGCCGTTAACCAAGCATTCTGTACATCAAACTAAGTAACTTTACGCTAAAATTATTGCTGAGAAACAACTTTTTTTTTTGAGGTTATGAATCATGTTTTGTGGTAGAACTCAATGTAACGCACTTAAAACATTGTGCTGATGGATGGATTGAATAGTACGGGGGTCGTGGAGGTGTTAAAAGTCAAAATCTTACAAAAAAAACTTGTCAAAAAGTTGTAACCTTGACCCCCCATATCTCCGTAACTAGAAGGTTCCCAGGTATGGTGTAGAACAAAAAAATTATCGCAATGATGGGGAGAACAAGTGCCTTTCGGCTCCGTGAAGTGGTGTTTTAAACCCTTTATATTTAGTCAGTTTACCTGAGACTGACTGAGCCTACAAATTATTTAGTACACATTTACTTGTAACTACAACACACACAGAAGCTACCGATGAATCGTAATGAAACACTTTCTTGAAAAAAATTCTCACACACATCAATATCAAATTCGAATCCCCAACTCAGACAAAGTATTATCATATTTCCAATCAGTTCCTATTTTTTTCACTTTAGAATGCACGACAAGATTTCTTACAAGTCTGAAGTAACTTGGAACTTAATCGAGTTTTGTTCGTAATAAATGAGATTGTTTCTTTCAAACGTTTCAAAAACCTTTTCAACTTTAAACTTTTCCTTAACTAATTTGCTCATCATTATTGATTGTTGTACTTATTCATTTTCATTTTAGGTAGAGGCTTGTTTGAAATTTATCAAAAGATGATTTAGAGAAGTCTTTTCAGTAACTTCGGCTCATTTCTCACTGTCGTCTTGTGTTGGAAGTATTTTATTCAGCCTTGTATTCGTTCAATTATAGCGTAGTCCTGGCATCGCTCAAGTCTGGTTTGGGATTAGTATGACTAATTGATATTAGTTAATTCTCACGTTCTCTTAGCAGTATACTGTCGTCACACCGGATTATCTCCAGTTATCCACTAATTGGTGTGACTGATTTTATTACGTGCTTGGACTTTGCTATGGCCATTGTATGATTAATATCGCCTGTCCCTCCTTATTTTTACACGACTGCGTAAAAAGGAGTGTTATGTTTGTATGTTTCTTAATTCCGCCATAACATCGAAACGCCTAAACCGATTTCGATGTAGGTATATATATGACACCGTAAAATTGTAAAACCCGTTAGATTGTAATCTATCTATCGAGATCGTAAACTCTCGAAAGATTGTCTACCGAACATACTGCTTACAATTTAACGCTGGAGGGGGAGCGGGAATATACATGATAGGACCAGCAAATAAATTTTCTACAGAACTGTACCCCGATAGCATTAAAAAGTTTGGTTTAAGCTTTCCATTATCGGATACTGTCACGGTTTAACTGGACAGAAAATAAACTGTTCAGTAGCCACTTTTGTTCTCTTTCATCGCTGAAATCATTCGACTTGTTTTTCGTAATTCACTTTTTGACACGCCAGGTGTGTTCGTTTTTAGTCTTCTTTCTGTTAATTTCAGCTAGTGCAATTAATTATATTAGCGTCTTTTGGGGACGAAAATAAAAAAATCTAGTATCCATACGGAAAAGACGACTCAATTATGTTGTACTTAGTAAAGCATAACTTTACCTTGTCAATTCCATTAACCGTCAAACCGTTTATAACTCCCAAAGTTTCAGACATAAAGTAAAACCATTATTTCTGATTAATGACCAGTATTCGAGATAGCGAATGTAATGATTCAAATATAAATGAATTGATTGGCAATGCAATAAAGGACTTATTTGTTCGTTTAACCGATATGAAATGAGATCATAATATTTCATCGGCTACAAATCCTGCTGTATTTCCAAAATGTTAATTAATATTGATGATACAAAAAAAAATAAAAAAAAATAAGTGTAGATTCACTGTTTCGCAATTAATGATATCGTAATTGGATTACAATTAGTGGTTAATGAGGTACGGAATTTTACTAATAAAGTCTTTTCGCAGCAATATTTTTTTGCGTACAGTTACTTAGTTTGATGTACAGTTTACTTGGTTGACGACTTCGAACTTCCGTTTACAACCTGTATGCATAGTGGTAAAGTGGGTTTACTTTATCCTATTGCTGCTAAAAGAAGACTTGAAATCCTACTTATATTACAAATGCGAAAGTTTGTGAGAATGAATGGATGTTTGTGACTCTTTTATGCAAAAACTACTAACGAATTTGGATAAAATGATGCACACAGATATGTTATATCCAGGATTAACATCTACTTAGATTTTTACACCGGTAATATGATCCCGTGGGACAAATTATAAATTTCACGAGTGCAAAACCGTGGGCAAATACTAGTAATAAAGTAAAATTGTTACCTGTTTTTTTAACTTCTCGGGGTCAAAGAGGCGAGCTGTTGATTCGACCACCGTGGGCATATACTAGTAAGTAATAAAGTAAAATTGTTACCTGTTTTTTTAACTTCTCGGGGTCAAAGAGGCGAGCTGTTGATTCGACCTTGCGTACACATACGGAAGTTTTTCTTAAATTAGATTCCGCTAACCCATGTAAATCACATATGCATTGTCTATGAGGATGTATTGTGTTGTTGGGATAACCCTTTCAGAGAACCTTTTGAGTTTCCCTGACTGTCCCCCGTCTTTGTTTTCTCTAACCCGGGAAGGGTTACCTTTGACTCGGAAACATTATTGTTCTTTTGCACGCTGAGATGTTTTTTCGATTTTCAAATGACATTTTGTTCTTACAAAGAATTTTTGTCTTGTATTCGACGAAGAAAGAATACAAGAAAAACGTTCTTTAAATAGACTCCCCTTCTCCTCCATCAAAAGTAGGCTTTTGCGGATGAGGAGCTTTAGTCCCTCAATCATCATGATTGATAATTATCTTTTCCTTCACGTGTATTTCCTTTCATAACTTTCCAATAATAGGACGAGCACAATGAATATTCTCACAAAGGTATGCTGCCTGGATGCTCTTATTGTACAATGAGTGGTTCCCAATTACTGGTTGCCAGGGAAAAACCGATGCGTGAGTATTTTATCTATTGTTGTTCAGAATGCAAAGTATTTTCTATTCAGCCGCAATGTGTATCAAGTTTTGTTACTGTTGGTGTGTTTTGTTAGTTTAGTGGTCGTTCAGTTATGTTGTTGGTAAAACTTCTTGTTTTAATGAGAGCATATAGACAATTTGACCTCCCACTAGGTGGACCGATGACCTGGTGAAGGTTGCGGGAATCCGCTGGATGCGAGTCGCATGGGACCTGTCAATGTGGCAACACTTGGGGGAGGCCTATGTCCAGCAGTGGACGTCTTTCGGCTGAAATGATGATGATGATGATAATAATGACTATTTAAGTTGCTTATTTAAATTAATTTCCCAATTTCACCAACTGAACTAAATTACAGTTGTAATTGTCTTTGTTTCTGTAGAAGACAACACAAAAGAGATACAAAAGAAAATTAGGGCAGTCTCATCATGTTCCGGTACGGATTTACACTACGCTTAGCGAATATAGATATCACTACCGATGGTAAATCAGGTTAATCTGTTGAAATAACCTTTTAAAGTAAGCATTGAATTACTTATCAGAAGCTAAACGTGAAATAATTGTCCTGAAGTCATTGTCTCCAAAACGTCCAAAATCTGATATTCGGGGACATCCGGTTACTCTGGAAACCGACTGCAACATAGATGGGAAAAGGCTAGGAAAAAAGGATTGATATTCCACCAAACAGCTTTGTCATTCCTGTTGAACGTCGTTCTACAAATTTGACACACTCTGAACGTGATTGCTGTTTTGCTGAACTTAGTTGCTTCACAAAATTCAAGCCAGTAAAGCACCTTTCATGTTCGCATCCGATTTGTATACTATTAAAACAAGAATGCGCGGTATTTCCACGTCTTTTCAATTTAGGGAGTATCCTAAATCCATTTTCTAACAAATAACTAAATTAGAATTTGTTTGTTCAATGTTTATAGTTTAGAATGTAGGGCTAAATGTTAAAGCTTTAATTTGAATTCTTGCAGCAAATTCATCGTAAAGGGTTTGCAGGCTTCCCGAATTCCTATCGATTTGATGGATCAAGGATGATTGGTGAGTTTATTTCTCATCCGAAACGTCCTTATATAAAACTCGAATATTTTTATCCACTGGCAAAATTTTTGGGTACTAACTGAGGCACTCATTTTTGCCTATAACTCTTATAAGGATACAATTAGCATGAATTTTACCGTATCAGTTTTCATCTACACTAATATTATAAAGAGGAGAGATAATGATTTGATTTTTGTTTGTTTGTTACGATTTAACTCAAGAACTACTCAATAGATTTAAAAAACTTTCACCATTAGCAAGCTACATCTTTACCGAGTAGGTAACATAAATTATACGATTTTCACGGACGAAGTCGCGGGTAAAGTTCTAGTGTAAGTAGGTACATTAAATTATGTATAAACAGAATAACTTCTTTCTGAAACAGGTCTAGTAAGTGATGCTTACCTGAATATATTAAGGTGTACTGTCTCGCTTTTCTGTTGGCAACTGTCTAGAAATAACCACATTCAAAGAAACCGAAGAAAATGTATCATATTAGGTAGTAATATCGAGTTTCGCTATGAATGTAATAAGCCCGTACCTATACAGAATAAGAACCTCCAGAAAGCTCACACTACACCTATTAAGGTGGCCACCGACGCTAAAACGATTACACATAAATCCATTATTAGTACATAAATCTGGACCTTTTAATTACGGATGAAAAATTTGGGTATTTTTCATCGGTAAATTAAAAAACAAGTGCTAGTAAAACTTGTGCATGACGGGTTTCGTATCATTGTAGTACCTTTAATTTTTTTTTTATTTAGTTTAATATTTACTAGCCGACCCGACAGACGTTGTCCTGTCAACTATGAATGTTTAATTCAAATTGACTTACACCTACCCAAAAAACATCAATTTTCAACCACATCGATTCAGCCGTTCTTGAGTTATAAATAGTGTAAGTAACACGACTTTCTTTTGTATATCCTATAGATTTTTATTATACTGTTATAGCTGCAACAGAACATACACACATTCTGTGAAAATTTAAACCGTCTGCCTATTATGGAACATGAGATACAGCACGCTGACAGACAGACGGATAGTGGAGGCTGCTAACTAGGATGTGGAAGTCAAATAGGCAGTCGCTCCATGCCAAATACCTACAGGTATTTAACTGCATATGGTTAGACTGAAATCTGCCCCAACATAGTTGGGAGAAGGGTAGACAAATGATGACTGTCTTTAAGGCAGATTTGAAGCTAATTTAGGTCTACGCCACAATTATTAGGCTTTCTGTTAATATAACCATTTAATGACACACATCTCCCGAACGTATTTCGCTCGAAATCACCTAATTAAACCTGTTGAATGACAGAGGCTTGCATTGTATTTAGCCATTTAACCAAATGATCCATCTATTCGTCAGCCATATAATATCCTTGTTTATCAATGTAGTACATGTACATTATATTAACTGCTACTAGCTGTGCTCGCGACCTTAGTTCGCGTGAATTAATATTTTGTTTTAGCAGTTTCAATGGTTTTAATATTTTTGCACGGCATCCTAATTCTCATTCTAAAATGAATGTAGCCTATGTAGGACCTTATAGCATCATCTATCTACCAGTAAAAGTCGCGTACCGTCAAAATCAGTCCAGCCGTTTCAAACATACGGAACGGAAAAAAACATACAGACAGTCGGACATACAGACAGACAGACATACAGACAAAGAGACAGATGTCGTTTTGATGTTACAAACAGACACTTCAGTTTTATTTATATGTATGTAAGTATGTATACTAAGCATGTATTGTCAAAATTTAGGAGACGTAATAAATATGTACATATAAGACAATGGCTGTTATAGAGGCCCTATCCATATTTATACTACTATTAAGAACGTTAATCCTTCAGTCTTGAGCTAAGAATAGATGACCCGTGGGTCAGAAAACTAACATATTTGTTAACAAGTAGGCCCGTTATAGTCTTATTCGTCAACCGGCACGAACTGGCTGGTGAATTTCGCGAAAGGTCGCGAGTTGGCACGTCTCGGTTTCTTTTTGTTGTTGTCAACTCGCGCGGCCCCTTTAAATTTGACGTAAAATACGTCAGATGTACAGTCAGCCACGTAAACATCTTATAAAATGTATAATCTAGTAATATCTTTAAACGAGCAAAGCTTGTTTTTTTTTTTGGATATTGCTTACAATCTCTTACTTTATTACGTGCGTGCGAGTTGATGACAAAAAATAAATTAAAATTGGAAGGTGCCAACTCGCGAGCACTGCCATTATAACTTTATATTAACGTGTCTCCTTGATAACAAGTAGAACCTGACTAGAGGTTTCTCAATGTTAAACAATCATGGACGTTTATTAAAAAAGTTTATACACTCATCGTCAATCATCCTCAAATTTTAAATTAAACGTTGTTTTTTGACAATTACTCGTATTATTATAATTCGCCAGAGGGCTTTAGAAGGCCTCTCACTATGGACCGATGAAGGTTACTGAGATCCGTTGGATGCGAGATGCACGGGCCGGTCAATATGGCGACATCTGGGGGACGCCTAGGCTATGTCCAGAAGTGGACGTCTTGCGCCTGAAATGATAATGATGATGAAGGCTTCAGGCTCAATGCAATCATTAGACGGTGATACAGATAACATACGTAGTCGATTAGTCAGACTAATCGAATAAACTGCCATTTATTTTTATTATTAAGTGCTAATTTGTAAACTTTATTGTGCATGCTGTAAGTGAAGGAGTACACCTACCTAGTAACCTGTGTTTCCCATTAGTTAAAAAAACTTGAGAGGTGTCAAGGGACACCCGGATGGAACGAAGTTATAATAATATTTTTTTTATTATTAACAAATATAATGTTCACTCAACAAAAATAATCGTCGCGACACCACACTGTTCAATGCGAAATAGAAATGAAACAAACGCATTGCAACCTTCATTTATTTTTAAAAAGAAAAAAAGTGTCGTGACAACTTTTTCGTAAGAATTTTTTCCGTCTAGCCCCCTTTCACAACGCGCGATGCTAATGCTTTGTGTATACCTAAATATTTGTTTGGATAATGGAAATGTATAGGATAAACGACGGTACCGCGTGTATCGTCGTTGTTTGTTATCCCTATGACCGTCTTGTGGCGTTTGTAAAGATTCGATCAAACTGGTGCCTCATCATCTGCCTAGCCTTTTCGCAACTATGTTGAGGTCGGCTTCCAGTCCAACCGTATGCAGCTGAATCCACTTAATTTACGAGGAGGAACTGCATATCAGACGGCCACAACCCATTTAGTGCTGGGTAAGATTGGTTGTCAGATTTTCGGGCCACTGAATACCTGTAACGTCTTTTTAGCGTCTGGTGTCTGGCGTTTGGTTACGGAATTTGTCTGTACTGTGTTGTTTGGTCCTAAATCGTTGCACCTTAGATTAATAAATATAGAAGTTAGACTCGACACTCTGACACACCAAAATAAAATTCAAGCAAAGCAGAATCAATATCCTACTTAAATTCGCTGTAGAATATATCCACGTACAAGTTATCCATCAAATGTCCATACCAATTCCAGTGTAAGTCGGAGTATCACGTATTTTTCTAAGACGGTAAATAGGTCGGCACTACTACTTTTCGAGACTTTGATGGAGTGGACGAAAGTTGTTGCACTTAGTTTTAAAATGTTTTAAGTGTATTCGTGGCGTGTGGGGTAAAACATGAAAGCTGAAAGGATTTCTATTAAACGTATATCATAAACATTCATTTTTAGGGTTCCGTTGCCAAATGGCAAAAAACGGAACCCTTATAGATTCGTCATGTCTGTCTGTCCGTCCGTATGTCACAGCCACTTTTTTCCGAAACTATAAGAACTATGCTGTTCAAACTTGGTAAGTAGATGTATTCTGTGAACCGCATTAAGATTTTTACACAAAAATAGAAAATAACAATAAATTTAGGGGGTTCCCCATACATAGAACTGAAATTCCATTTTTTTTTTTCCTCAAACCCATTCGTGTGGGGTATCTATGGATAGGTCTTCATAAATGATATTGAGGTTTCTAACATCATTTTTTTCTAATCTGAATAGTTTGCGCGAGAGACACTTCCAAAGTGGTAAAATGTGTTTCCCCCCCTGTAACTTCTAAAATAAGAGAATGATAAAACTAAAAAATTTATATGATGTACATTACCATGTAAACTACCACCGAAAATTGGTTTGAACAAGATCTAGTAAGTAGTTTTTTTTTAATACGTCATAAATCGTAAACGATATTTACCTTTCATTTACAACGAACTGCAAGAACTTTAATACTATGTTACTTGCTGTTACGGAACCCTTCATGGGGAGTCCGACTCGCACTTGGCCGCTTTTTGTTATTGCAGTGTATTATTTAGCACTGGCCACATTATGGCGAATGTCGTAGACGCAGGATCGTCAAGGCACGCTTCTTTTGTTTCGAATGATTCAGAAGTCACGCGACTATTGAACACTTTTATACTGGTTAGTTGACACAAACGGCGTCCAGCGCGTGATTCGCTCCAGTTAGACCAAAGCTTCACTAAGTAAAACAAATTGGCTTATTGTAATGAGCCCAAATCATTACATTCGTTTCTTCTACGTCTAGTCGATCTAGACCGGCGTCAAGATAATGAGCTGAGACGTAAAAAATAAATTACTACAACTCGTATATATTGTAATTTATTTTGTTGGCCTTACATCTTTACAACCACGAGTTTTTATGAAGATTTTTTTATTCAGTTCTTAGGAAGTCGGCATAAACAAAATTGCTAGGTCTCTGAACAATAAAAAAAGTCGAGAGGTAAAAAGGAGTATTAATTATTTTTTGAGAGGATTAAAATGATTACAGTTTAATCGTTTCTTCTGTTGTGAAATACGTAACAATTTTCCTGAAACTGCTAAAGCTTTGTTGTAATAAATGTTCATTTAGATTTGTACAGGTTTCATTTGAGTGGTGTTAACACTTTAATTCCCGTTTTAACTAACACAAAGCGATACCTAAATGGGTATTAATACTATCGCGCTGCTGGAATTTCAACTTTAGCCGTATAGCTGAGCATTGTTAATTCATCAGTGCGCTTTTAATTAGGCTTTCTACAGCATAATCATTTCAGCTGAAAGACGCCCCACTGCTGGACATAGGCCTACCCCAAGTGTCGCCACATTGACTGTTGCGCTTTGGTGTTGCTGATTGTTACTGAAATCGAACATCAAGGTCACATGACTCACACCAGAGACAGTCAAATAACAAACAGTAGTTTTTGTAGATTTTTGACTGGTGTGGTTGACTTTATTAATTTATTTGATTTCGTTTGTGTTTGAGAAAATCAGAAATGAAGACATCCGCAAGAGAACCAAGGTCACCGACGTAGCCCGAAGAATTGCCAAACTTAAGTGGCAGTGGGCAGGGCACATTGCTCGCAGAACGGATGGCCGATGAGGCCGAAAAGTTCTGGAGTGGCGACCGCGAACCGGAAGACGATGCGTTGGAAGACCTCCCACTAGGTGGACCGATGACCTGGTGAAGGTTGCGGGAATCCGGTGGATGCGAGTCGCAAGGGACCGGTCAATGTGGCGACACTTGGGGGAGGCCTATGTCCAGCGTCCATGATGATGATGGTGATGATGATGTTTGTGTTTGATGAAATGACGAAGTAATAAAGAAGAAAGGAAGAATAAGACATACTGCGCTGTCCCCAAATAACTTGTTACATGGGCAGAAAAGAATTATGATGATTATTGTGCGCACTATGATGCTTTTTTTTTGTGTATTTTTTACAGTTTTTACTACTTATTTCATTCGATTTTTTTTACAGTTTTTACTATTTCGTTCGATTCTATTTATTATTTGATTGTTGTAAGCGTATTTTGCCTAAATTAAATCACAATTTATTTACTGTATTTTGTTTACCATTATTTTCCACGTGCCGTTTCCATTGTATCATTCTCAAGATAGTCTTTGCTCAGTTATGTTCACAGCCTTAGTCTGCTTGCAGTGCTACTATATTTAATTAATTTTGTTGAATGAAACCCACGCACGTAGTCGTGCGGCAACTATCGTTCTATTTATGTGATTCGAGATGAATGAACCGAGTTGTAAATGATTGTCTGTCTGTAAGAAAGACAATGTTTATTTAATTGTGTAATGTCTCTGTGATTGCGTATTTGTTCGTTGATATTGTAATGAAAGCCAAATATAGATTATAATGTTGTAACATAAATAACGTTAATCATAAAAGTTAGCTAAGCTTTGTCTTTTATAGTCTGCATTAGGTTGTAATTAAATGATGCAGTAGGTAATATTTTATTCACTGTTTTGTGGAGGTCAGATAGGCAGTCGCTCCATGTAAAATACTGGTATTCAGCTGTATCCGGTTAGACTGGAAGCCGACCCCAACATAGTTAGGAAAAGGCTCGGCAGATGATGATGCATTATTTCTTCAGTAAACGGTTTAAGTAACCTCGACATGCAAGCTGATAACTATGACTTCTGCACTCATGATTTTAGATCCATAACATCACGCCTGTAAGCCCTGAAAACTTAGGCAGAGGTGTATCTAGTACACCCTCATTTCGCCAGTTATGTTTAAGTCCCATGTGGGGGCGAGACTATCAAATTGACATCAGCCGGGCACAAATCCAGACTCAGTGGTTACTGAGAAATTCCTGATCGAAGCTAGCTCACCGTCCGTCCGTCTAATGACGACAGGTCGTGTCGACGGCGCGTTCGTGTTCCACGCGCGCCTCAAAGAATTGTCAGCATAAAGGTAGCGGTCCGCAAGGGCCGAAGCCTGGTTTGCGGGACTGTTCGAAAGAGATAAACTGACCCCGGAACGTAAAGGGCGAGGAAGGGACATGGACGGGTTTTAGTCAGAAAAAGTCTGACACTCCCTCCCGCTCCGCCCAGAAGGGCCTCATGCTGCATGCAATGACCACTAGACCAACAACGGTGAGTTAGATCCCCCATCATTAGTACCTTACTAAACAGATAGCGCGTGTCATACAAAAAAGAAGAAATATTCCATACATTTAACACACCAATCAAAAAGTGATTTCCCCAATAAAAATCCAATAGTAAAAATCCAATTCAAGCCAAATAAAACAAAGCAATTAAGAAATCCTATATTTACTCAAATGAATGAATGATTCACTCGCTAGCACGTGGGTGTAAGTTATTGTAAACGAAACTGGCCGGTAGTGAGATGAATGATTTATTATTATTAAGTGAGAACGAATGGAAATTACTAGGTATGAGGTTATTATGCGGTTCCGCTTTTTAATGATTATTGCGTGCGATCGTTGTCAGAATTTGAATAATAGTTGATGATGGGTTTAGTACAGTTGCTATTATTTCTGATGCAACGTCTTTAATGCAATTGAAAGTAAACTAGGTTAGATTAGCTAGGTAGTACGAGTATATCGGTGTGTAGTATGTGTATATCGCCTCCCATCTTTCTGGCGGACGTCCCACGCTTCTTTTGCCAGTTCTTGGACGCCATTCGGTAACAGCCTTAGTTCAACGGTCATCTCTGTGCCTTGCTAGGCCAACTCCATTTGAGCTCCATAACAAAAATTACAACACTAGAAGATCTGCTGTGATGTGAAAGCAATATAAAACCAAAAAATAACCCAGACGTGAACATTGTGATAATTACATAGGTGTGTCAAAGCTAACGAAGATACCAGTGGAAACGCTATCATCATCATCATCATCATTTCAGCCAAAGACGTCCACTGCTGGACATAGGCCTCCCCCAAGTGTCGCCACATTGACCGGTCCCGTGCGACTCGCATCCACCGGATTCCCGCAACCTTCACCAGGTCATCGGTCCACCTAGTGGGAGGTCTTCCAACGCATCGTCTTCCGGTTCGCGGTCGCCACTCCAGAACTTTTCGGCCCCAACGGCCATCCGTTCTGCGAGCAATGTGCCCTGCCCACTGCCACTTAAGTTTAGCAATTCTTCGGGCTACGTCGGTGACCTTGGTTCTCTTGCGGATGTCTTCATTTCTGATTCGATCACGCAAGGAAACTCCGAGCATAGCCCTCTCCATTGCCCTTTGGGTGACTTTAAGCCTTTTGATAAGGCCCATTGTGAGCGACCACGTTTCGGTCCCGTATGTAATCACTGGCAACACACACTGGTCATAGACTTTCGTCTTGAGACACTGCGGTAAGTTGGACGAGAAGATACCGCGCAGCTTCCCGAACGCTGCCCAGCCGAGTCGGATTCGACGATTGACCTCTTTCTCGAAATTAGACCTAAGTAGGTACCTAACTGGACCGTTTGTCCTAGGTATACATAATCGTCAACAATTTCGAGTGTAGAGCCTCCGATCTTGATAGGAATGGGTGTGACATGGGCATTCAACATGACCTTCGTCTTGTCCATGTTCATTTTTAGACCCACTCTTTCGGAAGCTCTACTGAGGTCATCGAGCATTGTACTGAGCTCCTCCATGGTCTCAGCCATGACCACTATATCGTCGGCAAACCGAACGTGAGTGATGTACTCGCCATTGACGTTGATACCTAGCCCTCTCCAGTCCAGAACCTTGAAGACATCCTCCACTATACGAACGCTAAACATAGAAGCGCTAAGGAAACGCTATACATAGAAGTTATTACTTAGAAATTCAGTGTAAACGCTATACATACACGAAGTTTTTACTAGAAATTCTAAAATTAAAACAACGTCACTAATTAAGTAATAAAACATAATCTTTCCCACGCCACTTACACACAGCGTATAATAAATCCTCCTCACTTTTTGTCAACACTTAAAATAGCCCACAAAAGTATAAAGAGCGTAACAAGAACAACGTTGTCTTTTAAAATTATAACACAGCAACGGAAGGGTTTATAACGTTTGCGGTCCCGGTCCTTTTGACCGAAGAACCAAAGACCAGTTTCAGATGGTCCTTCGCAGGAAAATGATTAGTGTCCCACCGAAGGTCTTCGGCTTTGGCTACAAATAGTTCTGGCCGAAACCGAAAGTATAATAATCCTAAGAAATTCAATTCATTATTGGCTAAAAGACAAAAAAATATATATTTTTTACAGTAAACATAAACTTAACGAGATGTTAAAAACTGTCTTGCAACTTGGAAAAAATAGTAACTTACCGAATGTTTAAACCCCGCCCCCGTACGCAAGAGTGTGATATAAGAGGCGTCGCTTCCATCACGCATTCGTAACAATTCGTTCAATTTCGGCGCCGGCTAAAAACTAAAACTTCGAAACATTTTGGCCGAAGCCGAATGTAGTGTTTCCGGACGAAAGTGGCCCAAACCGAAGGTTTAGTCGCACACTAAAAATTATTCAAAAGCTTACGTAGAAGACGTTGTACCCTATTTTCATGTTTACTGACCGTAATTTATCTCCGGTACAAGTGTTAGGGTATGTCCTATCTATCCTATTTTCCTCAGAAGTTGTTTGTCCTGGTTGTACCTTCATCAGCTATTCTGGTTTGAAACTACTGAAGATTACTGGGATCTTGCAAACTGTTGCGTTTGCTTATAAATGTACGATGAACATGTTTCGTTTGAGTCGGTGATGCTTGCTAAGATTTTGTAGTGCAAGGTGTTAAGTTTTGTTAGTTGTTAGACTTAGAACTGTGTGCATTAATTTTAGAAGTACGTATACTGAGCTGTTTTGTTCTCTGACTTCTTTGTGTAGCTTGTGTTTTTAATTTGCTCGGTGTTGTATGGATGTGTTTTAAACTTATACCGTCTCTGACGGGATATCTTCCATTCTTATTGATTGTTTATTATTTTGAGCTCCCGATATTTGGACGCTGTTGCAAGCACCATAATTACGAAATGACTGGAGAATGAGGGTGGATGGAAAATGAACTGGTAAGTGCAGACAAATCATAGTGACAGATCATGGCGCTTGAAACAGCGTCGAAATATCGGGAGTACGAAATAACGAATAATCACTGAAGATGTGATTGTATAAGTTTAGTTATAAACCGTGAAAGCCTAAAACAGTGTAGTTTGGACCTTTGTTCTTTTTGTCAGAGAAATACGGACCAGAATAAGTAATAATGTTTTGTTTTTAATTGGTTTGCTTTTCAGCCGTTAAAAACTAGGTAAGTACATTTGAAATAGGCCGCAATAAAATTATGACCATTTAAATGTTTCCTCTACTCACACATTACGCAAACACTTTGCGTAGGTATACCATTTGAAATAATTAATTGACACAATTATGTAAATCACTGAAAATAATCCGCTTTATAGTCGGCATTATACGAGCTTAACCGGACTACTCGTATACATTTAGGGGAAACCAGGACAATAATATATACAAAAATATATATAATATTATACAAAAAATATCTAAAATATAAATGACTAGATATTGCCTGTGGCTTTGCTCGCATGGTCTACGGAACACGGGAGAGTATTACCAGAATAAAAAGTATCCCATGTGTTAACCCAGGTCATGATCCATCCATGTGACCATTTTCATCGAAATATGTGCATCATTAGGACGCCGGACGTGAAGAGGGGACAGACTCAGTGACAGATCTCTTATCTGACATTCCCGTTTATGATAATACTAACTTCCGATCTCAGTTTCGTCAGCGTAAGTTATTTTTTGACTTAATATCTTAATCAATTATAGCGTATTTATGTTATTCCTATATTTCTGTATAAATCACTAAAATCTTTTTGAGGGTAAGGTTAACAAACCCATCCATCTTTTTTTTAATGGGTAGGACTGTAGGTATATCCTCATGGAAACCCTCCGCCTGGGGCGAGGGTTATGTCGGACTCTAAGCATCTAAAAACCCACTGTTCCATTTACCACCACGTGTCGGGGGCCCGGGAGATACAAGTACAGCAAACAGCACACATCCAACACATTCGCGCGATTCCCCGACTGGCGGACCCCGCAAACTTTATTGTGATGATAATTTTACTGTATGGTAAATATAGTACATGTAAGAAGTATGGTTCGTTTGAAATTATACACGAAACTCCACCTATCTGGTCCTATGTGTCTACTTAAATTAATCACGGGACTCAAAAGACCTCTAAAATGCTACAATGTTTGCAGTAAAAAGTAATGCCTGGTCCCAACGGTGAGGAACTTGTGTATAAGAACTCTGCTTAGTTTCCGTGTACTTACACTGTCTGAATATATTCATGTTTATTACGAAATTTAATTAAACTACAAACTGGTCCCTTGGGTTACTTACTAAAACTGTTTAGTTTATAGTTAGTCTAGAATTCAGGAATGCTTGAAGTGGTTTCGGATTCGATAAAACACAAAAACTTTTATGTAGAAATAATGTATTTTGGTATGTAATTAAAAGCGTTGATAACTAAGTTTATTGTTAATCGTGATAGCCAGAAATAGTCATATCAACAACGTTATTGAAACTTGCAGTACATGTAGTGAGGAAAATGTTGAGTATGAATGTAAATGGTTATAAGAGTAGAGGAAGATTAAACCATGGATGGACATATTGTGATGGATGATATGATTAGGAGAGCGGTGACTGCTGAGATGATGAGTACGAGTCATAGAGAGGTAGGTATGGAAGAAAGATGCTGCGCCAACCCCAAGTAAGTTGGGATAAGGGCAAAGAATGATAATGATGAAAACTTGACCTGTACCTTGGATCAATAACTGCCAAGTAGTTTATTTTAACAATATACATAGGTCTTGTGTATTATCTCCATAATTCCATAAATCCGAATCATCATTATAAAGCTTAGATTCAATTGTTTCAATCAAACGATAATAAGACCGAACATTTCAATTGGATTTTCCAAAAAGACTTTAACGCTGAGTCAACAAATAAATCGAGCAAAGATTCTCCCGGTTGACTGTTCTTCAGACTTTTATCTCCTACATTTTCACAATCGCTGACCCAGCATTTGTACAGAGACGTCGCGTGTCAACATCCTTATCCTTTTTTTAATGATTCGGATATTTCAAGGTTCCGTGCACTTCTATTTATACCTTTGACATTTGAAAATGGTTCGGTCCTCTATCCAGCACGTTTGACTTTGACATAATAATGAGAATTAAGTCTAGGTAGACAGAATTCTAATAATTATTATCCTACAGAGAAAGCGAGAGGTAAGTACCTCGAATAATAATCTTGGCTAAATAATCCTTAAGAAAAACGTCAAAGTATCTAGAAGTAACTAGACATTGTTCATTAGTTATTAATTCAATTGGGATCGGTTTGCGGAATATACCGAATTCACGATCCTCTGTAGATCCATCCGTTGTTAGTGTTATATGAAACACGAATACCCTTGAGAGTACCTATATCCGAATTTAGGAGCTAGAAAATACTAACTATGTGGCAGGTGTTATCGAATAAATGATCTTGCAAAGCTCTAATTTAATTTACTTATAGATCTGTCTTTTGGTTAAAATTTTGCTAAATACTCACGCTAAAAACATAAAAAGCATGTTACAGTTCGAGCCAAAACGAGAGAAGAAGACAAATTACGGACATGTTCCAATTTCGTTCATGCATGAATAAAAATATGCGAGTCTTTGGGGATTGCTGATAGAAGTGAAAACAAAGTATAAATCCAAAATAAACTGTATCTTAATTGTATAAGGTTGATTTTGACAAACCTTTCTATGAATACTTTCGGTGACGATAGCGCGATTTCCATGATTTTTGTTTACCCAAAAAGTGCTCAATGCACATAAAGAAGTTTTCACTTCAAACATCTTAGACAAATCCTACGGAACCCTCCGACTACACAACTCTTTCCTACTTTGCCCCTATACTGTCCTCTCTCCGAAATATGTAGTTGAATCAAACAAAGAGCGACAGTAACTTACATCTTACAGTCACTTTATGGATTATGGAGTCATGCCAGCCAACATGTACAATTGTACACGCGAACAATCTTTATTCACGGTGTTCTAAGGAAATAGAAATAAGCTTTAGATGTTAACGGAATGTTACTTTAAGCCTGTATTTGTCGAAGTTTATCTATTATTTGTTTATAGTTCAGACTATAAATAGATAAGTTATTGGAAAATTACTACGATAAAGGTTTTTGGTGTATTGGTCTTTTTACGTATATACTTGAGCTTTTATATGAATACTTTAAGGCGACTACACGAGCTAAACGCGAGTTTTATAATTACTAAAAGTATATGATTCACTGCTATAAACAGAAAAATATATGATATTCTTCAGGATATATGCTAGCATGATACTGTTTTGAAAACATAATACAATTAATTTGGCTCGATAAAAAGAAATCACGAACTTACCTCTAAAAATATCTTTCAAACAATAGAAAACATACTAATATGCATGCGATCATTCTGATTTTTTGGCAAATAATTCTACAAGCAATATATAAGCATGATACTGTTTTAGTTTTTTAATCCAATCAATAGTTTTTTTGTAAATCGATCGAAACCACTCATTTCGCGCTATTTGGCCCGCAGTGGCTGACGTAACAACCACTTTATAGTGCAAGCTGATTAGAACTTTATTCTAACAGCATTTCAAACGAAGTTTGAACCACCACAAATAGAGTTGCTAATTTAGCTCGTATAGGCGCCTTAATAGCTATTTTAAGTTAGTATTTGGTAACAATTTTAAATACAATATAATGGGTGTAAAAGAACCCTAAACGAAGCCGAAAACTACTTGTTCGACTAGTTTAATTGCGATCATTTTTAGTTCCATACCATACCTGGGAACCTTTTAGTTACGGAGAATTGAGGGTCAAAGTTCCAACATTTTTACAAGTTTTTAATGTTTTAACTTAACCTCATCAAATACCTCCACGACCCCCGTACTATTCAATGCATCATCCAAAAGCCGTTTTTGAGTGCGTTACATTGCTTCCTACCTACCGTAAAACGTGAATTCACCCCAAAAATAAAACTTCTTTCCCAGCAATAACTTTTGCGTAGAGTTACTCAGTTTGATGTGTAGAATACTTCGTTGAAAGCTTCGTCAAAGATCTATTTGTATTTTACCCCGAACATTTTTTTCAGGAATTTTGACCACTTCCAATATCAACCCATCAAGTACAATGCCTTATTCGAATCTAGCAATTAAATAATCTAATATATCGTACACAATTGACAATATAAATTGCCTACTATAAGTACCAGATTATATTCAATGTACAGGATAAAAGGCGCCTTTTGAATCTCTCGATAAGTGCTGCGAATTTAGATCCTATCAGATTTCGGCAGACCTCTGCCGCCGGCAATTTTGATACCGAGTAATAGAATCATGAACTCGATTATATCAGTTAATCAACTCGACGGAAGCATGCGGTAAATCCCCTCGAGTTTCATAAATTCATTTTAAAATTAATCGGTTCGGATAGTCGATGAATCGACCTTTATCATTTTTGACATTTTCCAATAAATTGGAAGTTCACTTTAAGGTTTAAACTATCTAATTGGTATATTAAATACCTACGTGTATGGGCATAAAAAGTCCCTTGACTGTATCGATGTGATGTACAAAATATACAAGATGTAATACACATAATTGAAGTGTGTCCTATCGTGACAATAGATTTGACTCCTATTTGTCAGGACCAAAAACTCAAACACCTGCCGTTTTCAAAGAATTGTGGGCGTATGATTATCTCGCTAGTGCTTCAATCTGAAGAAAGGTCGGATTCTGCGTATTGTAAACTACGAGAATAATAATGTTATATTGGATTCCCGTACTTATTGCAGACTACACGTACATTATGTCAGTTAAAGTACTTACGCCCCGAAAATTCTCAGAACCACAAATAATATATCCACTTTACTGTAATATGTCAATCTTAATAGCTTTCCATTTGAATTCGAAGCAATTACTTCTCACAACCGCTATCAGGTTCATCATTAAAATATCAGATTACAAAGTCGCTATTTTCTAATAACGTGTCAGATGACGACACTCGACGATTACTCTCCTTTGATAAGTGGGGATGATATTACAGACAATAAATTTGTACCGTCCAAATAAATAGTGGCCATAAAATACTTTATAGGTACAGTAAACAAAGCCAGTTTATTGGTCTAGTATTGGACCGGAGAAAGCATCAATTTGATGAGGGGAAACGACAGCTTTGATGTACCTAAATGCCTTTTAGGATTCACGTACCAGGGTTTCATGAAAACATAGGAGATAAGTCTCTAATGTTTTCGTTCGTTCGGCTACAAGGTACCGGAAAAGTTTTTATATAAATATTGAATGAGCCTGGTCAATTTTATCCGACCACAAGGTCGGATAAAATTAGGCTTATTTGCGAATGTTCGGGAATCAAAGTCAACAGCAAGATACTTATTTCTCTTTGATCGTTGAATGTTGGTACAATTCTAGAAGTCTTTATGAAAGTGCATGAACAGATGTTAGCGTTTACAGGGCTAAACCTATACCGGGTAAAACGTTGAATCAACCAACAAGTAATCAGTTTTGTTTTTTAATTTTACTTTATATTATTTAGAGACATTATGGCAACATACCATATTAATTCAACGTTAAAATCCCTCTCAAAGTTTTGTCTCGATTCGCCACTACGTTATATTTATAAACCACTCGTCTATTCAACTCGTTTTACGGTCTGAAAATATTTTTTTCCTCCACATACAGTCTTACTGGATTAAGCTGTTTAAAAAATCTGACTCAAATATCCTCCCGGCCAGAACGGTATAAATTCTGCCTTAAAATATCTGACAAATACGGCTACAATTAGGTATTTGACTTTTCCCAGTGCTAAAGCTGCTACCATTACAAGTGGGGTATTCGCCAACTGACTCTGTATCATGGGACGAAAGACCTTTGTAGGCAAGGCATAAGCTTTGAAATATTAGTAGCTAAACCCTGCTAATGATGTGAAAGCAAGTGGGCGGTATCTGTGTAGTATCTACTTGAAATCGAAACTGCTTTATTACGTACCCTACGTGGGTAGGTAATAAAGCAGTATTAAGGGTAGTTGTGTGGGTGATGTTCCATACTTCTTAGATGGAATTTGAGGGTAATTTTACTTAACTTTTTTACAAAAAACTTAGCTTGTGCCCGCGGCATTGCCTTGGTGGAGGTCAAAATATTTTTTTTAGTCCAAACAATCGATTTTTTGTAAATCGATCGTGACCACTCATTTCGCACTATTCGGCCTGCAGTGACTGACGTAACAACCACTTTGTAGTGCAAGCTGATTAGAACTTGATTATAACAGTATTACAAACGAAGTTTGAACGACCAAAAAATAGAGTTGCCAATTTAGCTGCCAATTTATAAAGTCAAATTAAACAGATCAACAAAGACAGACGAACTTATGAACTTTGATACGACCCCTACGCGTATATTCCAAAACGAGCGTAGGAGCAAGCCCAGGAAATTATTAGTCACGGACTAATAAACTTCCAAAGTTCAGCTCTGGCAAATGAAGGCTATGTTGGGAACAATCAGACTAGCTCAAAATCTTTGACAAAATGTCTATTTGCTCACTTCAAAAGCTCCCATCGAACAAATTCTAATGGGATTTTTAGTACCGTATACCTCACAAACCAAAACTGCTTCTACTGTTTACAAAATAGAGTTCTTTCTTGTTTAAATACAATGGAATAGGAGAAGCGTAGTTCAAAACATGGTAAAGAAACTTTGTTGACTTAGGAGCACCTTCGTGAATGGGATATAATTTAAATACAAGTCAATGCAAATAGAAGTTTCAGGGCAATAATGTTCGGGCGTGAGGGAGTGAATTAGTTGTAATAGTGGTTCGATGTATCACTGTCTAGCAAATGGCCATTGCTTTGAGTAAAAACTATGGAGGCCAGCTTAAAAGCGAAATAAACAAGAATTGCTACATATACAGCGTGAAATTTTAATGGTTGTTTTCCCGCGGCAGGACGATTACCCATCAGTAGCACTATCGAAAAGCAAAGGTTAAACTTAAAAAAAAGTTTTTTTTTTTTTTTCAAATTATTATTATAACTTATTGGGTTTTGTGTTGTATTAAGTCAGGAGTAGTGATTAGCTGATTTATACGCGAAGTGCAACAACCGAACAGCTGTTCTGGACACCCCCGCGCCCGTCCCGCGTTCCGCGTAGATATTACTGTTGGTTCAAGTCGCTTTCGAGTTTTGTTTATCACGTTGTTAATCTGCCATTAATGAGTCTATTTTTTTTTATATATTAATCGATTGTATTACCGATACAATCTCATTTCGCTTCGGGAAAACAACCACTAAAATTTCAGCGTGTATATTATTTTGCGAAATTAAAGCATTTATTGTTTTTCTTTACGTAAATTATTTCGGTACTCTTATCTCAAGACTTTCAGTGTTTGTCAACCCGTGTTTTTTTATTTTTGTGAATGCCAAAGCCAGTCCGCAAAACTTGCGAAGAGAGCAACATAATATTTTTTTTTTTAGTGTCGCTCCTCTCAAAATCTACATCAACACTAATATTCTATAGAGAGATTTGTTTTTTTGTTTGTTTGTTTGTTACGATTTAAATCAAGAACTTCTCAACTGATTAAAAAAATCTTGCACCGTTATACATATAGCAACATCTTCACCAAGTAACATAGGCTATAAGTCATATTGATATCACGCAATTTAACCAAGCTACCACAATTTTCGCAGACGAAGTCGAAGGCGAAGTGCTATTATAAAATAAACAGTGTCATTCACACTACATAAAGCAAAACTACATTGAGGGCATCAACATACAGAATTGGCAACTGAAATAACATAAAAAAAAACAAAGCTAGCTCTTTGTTTTCCACAGAAACATACGAAATATTTCTGATATTTTGGCGAGAGTGCAAAGATAAAGATCCTAGAATCTAGATTGAACTATTAATTTATAGTTCATGTCTAACGATGCTTCAGACTTGAACTTAGGGCTTAAAGTCAGGCTGATATTGATCCCTCGAGGGATTTGGCCAAGTGATAAGATATCCTTCACCAAGTCCTTCGTTATTGAAATTAAATCAAGATGTTGACGATTATGAATGTATTTATCACTAGCTTTTGCTCGCGGCTTCGACCCCATTACGAACGTTTTAAATGTAGCGTATATCATTCGGGAATAACTAGCTTCCCGTTAGTGAAAAAAAATCGGAATCGGATCTGTAGATCCGAAGATTAACCTTTACATACAACCTTTATGATATTGGTAAGGAGTTGTTTCTTGGGAGTCGTCAATAAACCTGTAACTTTCTTTTATTTTTTATTATTTTCCAAAAAACGTAAATCGAAAAACATTTGATTACCAGTTCCCTGTACTGAGTTAAGGGCTCTGTGGAACAAAGGCATACAAGATGACTTTGGATCTAATAATTGGATCGTTTTGGTCTAATTGGACCTTATACCCTTATAGTACAAGATACATATATTGCATATATTTTATAGATTTTAGTACATATAATTATTTTTTCTTTAATTTCCTAATTGTCAAAGAAGAATAGCTTTAATCACTACCACAATAAAGGTCAATTTACGACGAAGGCTAAAAGAACAAAGGTACGCTACGTAAAGAATTGTTTACTAACATGCCTGTAGTAAACTGATAGTGGGCGATCATATTACGAAGTGTACCGGTACTGTGAGTCGCAAGGCATCTGGAATATGGTGGAATTGGGATGTTGCTATAGTGACGAGCAGAGCGGCGATTTTCTTCTTTTTGATTTTGAAACATGAGCAACCATGTAATGGTAATGTTAAGGTGCCTTTCCGAGAGGAGCTGCAGACCGCAAACTGCAAGCGACACCACTCGTTTCTATGAATCTCTATGAAATTGTGACCGCAGACTGCAGTGCTCAGTGGTGTCGTGAACCGCAGAGTGTACACACGAAAAAAAAAGACAACTGTGCGACTGAGTCATGGTTCTATGCATTGGGAAGCCACGGCATAAGTACCGCCGTGCTTGGAATAGAAGCAGCCGCGACCACAGGCCACAATGCGGTCCAACCGCAGCCGCTAAACGCAGTGTCGCCTGCGGTTGCAGTCTGTAGCCCGTCTCGGAAAGGCACGTTAAAACAGTGAGCCGGTGCAAGATATTATTGTTATGATATGAACATTACATCACGCCTGTTTCTCTCAAACTTTAGGCAGATGTGTATGGATGGAGCTCTGCACATTTCGCTAGTTGCGTATAAGTCGAGTTATTGAACATCGACCGAGTACCAATTTTTCACTTCCGGCTGCTACTGATAATTACCGTACTACAGCTGCTTCTATGTACTCGTAATTTCTATTCTTGTAATTGTATAAAATGTATTACATAAAAGTGATAATGCAATAAATAAATACATAGAAACATACATAACATCATCATAATAGAACACCCACATTTCGCCACCTAAGTATGTCAGAGTCCCATGTAATAGGGGGCAATTATTATTGTATTGCCATCAACCGGACACAATTCTATTGCCATCAACCGGACACAATTCTATTGCCATCAACCGGACACAATTCCAGACTTCGTGTCTGCTGATGAGAAATTTCTGATAGAAAACCCCAATGGTACTTTGTCCCACTTTTTTTTTCATAAATGATGATGATAAATGAATGATAAAATGATAAATTATATTTATTCAGCAAGTAGGTTTTCTCAAACACTTTTACACGTCATTTTCACATTTTCGCATGGGATATCATCAAATGACTTCTCCGACTCTGGGCGGAGCGGGGGGGACTGTCAGAGTTTTACTGACTAAAACCCATCCATGTTCCTTCCTCGCCCTTTATGTTCCGGGGCCGCGGTATCTCTTTCGAACAGTCCCGCAGCCCCGGACTTTGTCCTACCTGAGAATCAAACTGAGGACCTCTTGCTTAGCAGTTACTCTTGCGACCACTAGACCAGTTAAAGTGAAAAATCAGTTTTATGCGATTTTTTCAAATTAGTAGATTTAACACTAATAATTTTATCATAACCAGCTAATCCTTGCACAAATGAATTTATCTCGCAACTAAACACAAAACAACACCTGCTTAGAGCTCCTTAATTAAATAACATTAAATTTTCATATAAAATAATACGTTCTCACGTTACCACTTAACCTAGTATTCAAGCTCGGAGCAAAATTATTTTAATACAACTCTAAGCACTTCGGTCTATGAAATTGAAATAATTTTAATTAAAGCTTAATTTCCATTGGCTGTTATTCTAAAGCTGTATGGCGTATTTACTCAGTGCAAATATACGTATGCAAATCATGTATGAAGATCCCATATTGTTTTATTGTAAGTTGTAATACTTTGAGCAGTGTTGAGTCTGTTTAGTTTCTTCAAACAAATGGGGGCGCTGAATCGTTAATATTTATCACTCAACATTATTTGAAGAAAATGCTAAATAGTTATCTGAAATATAGGGTCTGTGGATACGAACCCGGGCACTATTTTTTTCAAACGCAATTGTTGTCGCAGTTCTAACCTAACCGGTCGGAGTGAACGGAATTGCATCGACATCGTTTTTACGATTTACGTTTAGTCGGAGACAAAAAACACCAAGACACTTTTAGCCTTATATTTAGGTGTTTTATACGATAGAATCAAAAAAATGAAGGATTTACCAAAATAAATTTGTTGGCTACTTTTTTTTGTCCTTTTTTCTCAGTAACCTGTTACGTACACTCTAACCGAATACAATGGGAGTAAACGGGGTATCTGATGTTTAAGTTTATGGGCTTGTTTAATTTTTAATAGTCATATGAACTTGACACACCTTTCTAAATCCGCTTCGCTTATGACACCCAATTGCTACCTAACGCGGCATTCTATTGATGTACACTTTTATTACAGAATGATTTGCAGAGATACGAATATGTATAGACGCATTTGTTACACAACAAGATGGAGTAAGCTTTTGGTACAAAGGCAAAGGTAGTAAGTATTTCTTTGTTTTGATTTGTCTTTGAATAGAGTTTGATGACTAGCCCGTTTTGAATTTGGAATTTGGAAAGTTTTGTGGGCAGTATTAGGTAGATTTCCTTTTTTTGAAAAAAAAAAAATCTACCTATTGGTCTCTCACCTACGGGGATATGTATGAATACGTATGTATATGGGTGACAAGCAAAATTTAGCCACACTCTACAGGTCGCAATTATGAACCGATTGCTTTCAAACTTGGCCAAAAAATCGAAACGGTCAAAACTTAGGCTAAGTTCGTGAATGGGCGGAATTCGTCCATGGGGGGCGGCAGGGGGGCGGTTTTTCTAAAATCAGTTTTTTGGCCATAACTTTTTTCCTATGGAAAATTTTTGAACCGTTTCTCATTTTTATCATTCTGAGTACGAATACGGACATCGTTAAATTAAAACTTTTTTGATGCAACCCCTAAATTGGGGAGGGGCTTGAAAATTCCAAATTTTTTGCGAAAAAAAATCATATCTCCGAAACAGTAAACATTTTGAACGTCGCAAATATTTTTTTTTGAAAGCAAATTGTTTACTTTCCAATTGTTACCTTCAAAGTTTAGCGATAAAACTTATAGTTTTCGAAATAAAAATTTATAACTAAACATTTGAGGGCGTTTCCATGCTAAACTCTTATGAGAGAATTTAAAAAGGGTAAACTTTCCATTACAGGACAACGATTTTGAAATATATTTTTTTTTTTGTAGATTGTACACATAAGTACAACTCTTTATACAAATTTTCAATAGTCGGACGCTCCAGCACCTTCTTCGAAATCTACCTCCTCCTGCGGCTTGCCGGAGGGATTTTTTTTGTTGGTTTTTAATCGAGATAAGCTTTAGCAAAATCTATACTATAATGTTTAAAGCTGACGAGTTTGTTTGTTTGGTTGAACGCGCTAATCTAAGGAACTACTGGTTGGAATTGAAAAAATATGTTTGTATTGGATAGTCCATTTATCTAAAAAGGTTATAGGCTATATAACATCACGCTACAACCAATGGGAGCGAAGCATAAATGAAAAATGTTGCAAAAACGGGCAACATTAATTCCTTTTGTGAGCTTTTACTCTCTTATAATATGTGACGCAGACGAAGTATAGTTAAATTGTTATAAAGCAATAAAAGAGAAAAAGGTCATAATTAATTATTTTGTTAGCAGAAGCCCAGTGTGCTTAGCTGATGGGCTTAGGCTCGCTCCGTACGGCGAAATGTGGGCGTACCATAGGTTCACCACTACACAACTCCGCAAAACAGACAAGATCTTATGTTATAATTTTAAAAGTTTATTTTTTGCATATTGGTGTAACAGGTAAAAATATTTCTGAAACCCCAACGTTAGCTCGCGATGTTTTTATTTCATCATGCCAAAGAAAAACAGACCACCTGCGCAAATATTAAAATCTAGCTTAAAGATGAACTTTTACCAAGTCAAGACTTATTCTTCAAAGGAACAATAACAAGGATTTGTGTGGTATTATACTACAACTGAAAAATCCAACTACTGAAATATAACGTGCTAATTAAATTCAGGGTTTACATGGTGAAATCGACTGCTCATTTTGTAAAATAATTTGGTTAAAATGTGGCTTAAGGGTCAATTCGCGACGCAAAATGTAACCTTATTTACTACACGAAACGATACACATTTCATTGTGATCGCGGCGCCGCGCAGCACTATGTGAAATTACCGCTTCCAGTACCGTCGCGACGCGGCTTGGTGTGAAGGTGAACTGACGCTTAATGTGTTACCCGAGTCATAATAACAAATCGATTGACACTTTATTCATCAAAATCGGATGAATAGTTTATTCGCTACGTAGGAACACACATAAATATAAACAAACATACATAGACTGCCAAAATCATAACCCATCCTTTTGACTTCGCCGTAGTCGGGTAAAAAATGACATTTTCAAGTCTTAATGGAATATATTATATGGTTGGTCCTGAACATATTTCTTGTGGAATAATTTATATTTCGTTTCTCTCCCACCTCCTTATATCCTTTACAATTTATTGCACAAATCGACTCGCTCAATCTTTTGTCCGGTTTCTTCGTATTTTCCCTCTATTCTGTTGTCTTGTATGTAATGTTATCATTATGATGCAGGAAGTAAAATAGGCAGTACTTATCTTTCAAAAATAGAATTTTTTAGTGAAAATTGCCGTAACCCAAAGTAGCAAAATTTTGAAACTTACGCGGCTGAAACCGCGGTTTGCAGCTAGTTTGCAATAAAAATAAACAAAGATTTAATCACCATTAAAATCAAGCCCGAAGTGTTTCTAAACCTAACAACACAATAACCTACTTCTGTTCAACAAATCACACAATCAGGCCTCAGTGAATTTATCTTGCATTTATCAAAGACTTAGGTCCAAAGGTCAACTAACGTATACCAGATGCGTACCAGTATGTACCTACAGCGTACGCAATTATCGACAGACGCAGTCCACTTCAAAGAATATGTTTGATAAAGTTGATTGGTCTAGCGTCTGGTATATCTCAGACCTCGGACATAGATTAGGAAATCGAAGCATACAGGGTGTAAACGGATTCATCAGGAAGCCGTCAACCAAGCATTCTGAACATCAAACTAAGTAACTTTACGCAAAAGTTATCGCTGGGAAATGACTTTTTTTGGGGTGAAAAATCATGTTCTGTGGTAGAACTCAATGTAACGCATTCAAAACATTGCGCTGATGAATGGATAGAATAGTACGGAGATTGTGGAGGCGTTTAAAGTAAAAATAACACATTGAAATATCGTATTAAAAAAAAACTTGTCAAAATGTTGGAACTTTGACGACCAATATCTCCGTAACTAAAAGGCCAGGTATGGTATTGATCAAAAAAATTATTGCAGTGACGGAGACAACAAGTGCTTTATGGCTTCGTTAAGAGGTTTTTTACAGCCTTTACTTTTTACCGATGTCATTTTGGAAATATCCCGTCTGGTAAATTTGCCGATTCGCCTACGAATCAAAAGACGTGCAAATCAAGTGAAATCAAAACCCTTCGTATTGGTCTTCGCCGTAGTCGTGTAAAAGGTGCCCTTTCGTATAGAGTTTCTCGTGTCGTCAACCATTTTCAATTGTTTTTTGTAAGTACAGTACAATCAGCTCCCAAAGTGACAACTAAATTAAAACTCCTTGTTGATGTGAATACAATGGCATCTTGCACATGGCCCTCCCTAAGAATGCGTTCCGACTTTCGCTTCTTAACATTCTTATTCTATGGTTCAGTTCTAAGGGCGCCAACAATCCTACAGTTGCGTATTTGTAATCATATTGTAATGTGACAAATGCTTTTCTTAATTCGTTGCTATTTGATATTCTGGGAACGTTTAGGATGTGTAGTATTCTTGTTTAGGGTTTAGCTGATCGTAAAGCCTAGATGTTATTGGAGCATTTCCGGATTTTACGAGGCGATTGGAGGATGTTAGAATCCAAACTGGTTCATAGATCAGGGACTGAACAAAATGAAACAGACTGTGTTTCTCATTGGCCGGGTTGTAACTCAGTGATTGACTTTGTGTGTTAGTTCTAGTTCTAAAACTAACATTTTTTAATTCAAAGATGGTCCTAAAATTTAACAAGACTTTTAGCCCAACCATTTCAAACTCAAAGGATTTCAATAACAACTTTTGAATTTGCAAAGAGTCGTTCAGTTAGAAAATTGAAGCTAGTTAAATCTTTCTATACCGCCTAACTTATAGTCTTCTTTAATAAACCGTATTTAGTCATCCAAAAAAAAGGTCCACACAAATCACGAACAACTCCCAACTAATATCAAAAGCATTCATTCTATTTAGATAAGAAAGCGAGCATAGTGTCCAAGTAATGAGTTTGGACGATCGTTAGCAATTAATTGGCGACCATTGTCGAACCCACATGGAAGATTGGACATGGTTGGGAACGAGATAGCGTCCATTCAATATTGGTGATAGCATCGCAACAGAGGAGTAACTTGTAATTTGGCGGTCAGCGGGGAGTGGTGAGATTTGCTTGTTGATTTGTTAGTGATTTTGGTACTTGATCAGGATTATTGAGTGTTATATTACATAGTTTATTTTGTTTTTAGTATTCTGTACCTCGAAAGGTAAAAAATTAACCCTTATAAGATCACTCTCATGTCCGTCTGTCCGTGCCCCAGCGACGCTCTAAGCCGAGGTCCGTACCCCACAGGGCGTGCCCTTAGAGCGCTGTCGCTTAGTTTTTAGTCATTTTTGCCCTGGCTAGAGGCCTTAAATTCAAGGCATCCACAGGACTTGCCCGGTTAAGCAGAAGCCAGTCTTCATAGACTGAACTGCGAGATGCCCTACACAAAATAAAAAAAAACCGTCTGTCCGTGTGTCACCACTGATTTTCCCAGGAAAGATTTTGGGTCGAAGACCTATATGGTAGTTCCCGTTGACCTAGTTTTACTGAATGCTGCTGTGTCACTTAAAAATATAGTATATGCATATAACAGTAAACTGAAATCCAGTTGCGGTTAAACTGGAAGCCGACCCCAACAAAGTCTTGAAAAGGCTATGCAGATGATGATTAAAATGTTCGTGAACAAGAGTGGTAGTGAGGCTGCCTTACGTTCATAGGATCCTGGGTTCGAATCCCGTTAGGAGCAAATGTTTGTGTGATGAGCATGGACATTTGTTTCCGAGTCATGGATGTTTATATGTATAATAAGTATGTATTTACAAACAAAAAAGTATATATGTAGTATATCAACTATCTGGTGTCCACGACACAAGCCTTGCTTACTGTTGCACTAGATGTCGCTGAGTGTTAATGTCCAGCGATATTTATTATAGTGAAACTGGGCCTTAAAGTCTGGATGCCATCTAATATTCAGGCAATCATCGTCATCCTCATATCTGCCCGGCTAGCATGGGCAGGGGATAAAATTTTATCCACCGGTTATTTCCACTGACAAGGGACAAAATTCAAACAAAAGTGGAAATAACCGGTGGATAAATTTTTTATCCCCTGCCCATGCTAGCCGGGCAGCTCGGAATCACCTACTGCTGGGTATAGGCCTCCCCTTTCTTCCGACACACTTCCTGGTTCTGCGCCTTCATGATCCAGGTGTTTCCCGCGACCTTGACAATATCGTCAACGCAACTACTAGCTTTAAGATGGCCCTGGTTTCTTTGGCCAAACTTAGGCCACCACTAGGTCAGACCCTTGCTCCATCGGCCATCTCCATGTCAGGCAATACTTCAAGCAATTCATTGAAAACCAATACCACATAGCCTAGAAATGTCCTAAATGAGATACTGTTCTTTCAATATGTACAATTCGGTATGTAAAGTATTTTTCAGGTATTTTTTTTACATTTTTATTTCGTAAAACATTTAATTTTAAACAACTATTTTTAAGCTTTTTTTTTTCCAAGTTACAGTTTCTTTTTTATTATTTTTTAAAGTATTATTCGTGATGACGTAATTTCATAGCCTGAATAGCTTTAAGTCTTTGCCACGTTTTCAGTACATACAAAAAATACTAAATAACTTCAAAGTTGACATTGATGACAGTTGACGCTTGACAGATACGTGTTTTTATTTTGTTGTGTTAATGTGAATGCTGTGATCGTGACTGTGATGTGAACTTTTTGTTTGAGTTTCTTTTCCTACGATTTTTAGCAAATTTTAATTTCTATCCATTATCCGTGCTGCGTATCCGTGCAATGAATCTGTCATCGACAACTAGTGCTAAATGCTTCGTACCGTCATGTAAAAACACTACAACAAAATAGCCGACACAAATTGTTTGTAAATGTGAAAGAAACGCTAAAAAAGAAGTGGTGCAAGGAAGTAAATATGGAATAACAGCCTGGGCGTCGTCTTTTTTGTTGCGAAGATCATTTGAACGCGAAATTATCAGCGCGCGATGCATTCAAATAAATAACACAGTAACTAGCATTGACAGTTTTGATTTGACACTGACGGTATGACAAACAAAAGTATTTTTTTTAAATTTATCTTGAAAAGCACGAAGGAAGTAGTCTATTCAGGCTACGTTATGACGTCATTTAGAGGTCAAATGAAAGTCAAATGATTACAAGTATTATTGTGAAAATAAACACAATCTTGTGATATAGAAAGCTAAAAATAGAAAAATAAGGCATAAGACCCTAAAATCTCCAAATGGTTTTGGAATCAGCGTAGGTTAATTTTTACTTTACATACCGAATTGATACTATCATTTTGGTTACAATGGCCAAGAAAGCAGTAATTAAGAGCGAAATATAAGATTGTATTTTTCCACTCGATTCATTGGCATATCTGGATCATTTGAGGCTACGCTACATACATATAGAACATATTTCAGACATGTAGGGAAATCTCTACGCTAAGACATTATCTAGGCTAAGAGAGTCTTGTCAGCCAAGTTCCCACTTTCCTCAGGCAGTGTATTATAATCCAAGAGCTAAATACAACTAGAAAATGCTTTCCCATCGCACTGGTCTTCGAGATAAACTCTTTCACATAAATCATAATAATCAGCAGCCCTGATCTTACTGACAAGTATTTGGTTAATCAAGAAATATATTGTGTCAGTCCAATATTACCAAAGAAGCCTAAAGCTTGGTCTAGACTATTAATTTAGGCCAACTCTCACTTCCATACAGTCTTGAAACTTTTGCAAATTAGCGCGGGTAGTTGGCAATTTAGAATTTGAATTTGGAATCTCAAAACTCGGGATCTCTATTAAGGCTAAGTTAATAGTCGGGTGACCTACGTCAAATTTAATTACATATGTGTTTGCTTCCGGCAGTACACAAGTGTCTAAGTTCGAACTAGTTTTCAATTTGTTGTTGACAGCTTTGAGCGGAGAATATAGGTAAATTAGGTAGGTAATTGACTGATCTTGTAGGTCAGACTAGATAGTCGAAGGAGTTGAACAGTTTTAGTTTTTTTAATGAAGACAGCTGTTGCCCTTTTTTTCGGATGAGAAATCATCAAATAACTGCCCAGCTCTGGGCGGAGCGGGAGGGAGTGTCAGACTTTTACTGACTAAAACCCATTCATGTTCCTTCTTAGTCGTTGTGTTCCGGGGCCACTGTATCTCTTTTGAACAGACCCGCGGTTTACAAAAAAAATTGAGTTACTATCTGCCAGTAAATGTCTCCTCATAATCGGTCCAGCCGTTTCACAGATTAGCTGGTACAAAGAAATTGTAATTTGTTGAAATTACCAACATATACTTCAATTTAATTTATTTGTACACTATAATTTATTTGTATAGATTAAACAAAAACGTTCTACTGACTAAACAGCTTTGTTTATTCAGTTAAAAATATTGAGGTTCTAAAATCTAAATAATGTCTAGTATACTAATTACGTTTTTCTTTTTTTTTTCAGGTAAGTTCCAGACTTAGTTTGAAACTTCAACTATTAAAGTAATAAGAGAGAAATAAGTTCGGTGAGTTTTCTTTATTCTTTTTCAATAAATACGATTATTTGATTTATTTGTACAGATGGGAACTATGAATGTTTCAATGAAGGTCTTTTTGTATGGAGGACGGCAATCGAGATCTAATTGGACGTTTAACCGTATTCCAGTGGCAATGCGGCGATTTTTCATATTCACATCGGGACTTCCATTAATATTTTGATTAATAAGTTCTTCCCGTAAATGTGCTAATTACTCCTACATAAATGAGACCAAGCTGACTTAAACAGCGGATTAAAATCAATACGCCGATCTAGCCTTAATTCCCGTCTAAGCTAAGCCTGCATTATAATCTCATATATGTCGATACCGGCGCCTAAGGGATTATCATGAGCGTCGAGCGTAGGTAGCAGCTGTTTATAACGTAGCACTTAAAGACTTTAGAAACGATCGACGAAATTTTGTGCCAGAAGCTTTGTTTGGTTAAGGCGTATTGAGTGATGTGACTGAGCTTAGCACATACAACTTTTGTCTACCAGCTGGATGGTGGTAGAAAAACAAAACTTTTTCTTTTTTGAAAAAACGAGAACTAGGATCAAGAAGTACCCTAATTTCAATCGCAGAGACGGCTTCAAACTCTCTTCCGTTTGGAATCCAGTGATCACTTCGTCAAGTGAAATCGCCTCAACATACGGACACTCACTGTTAGTGTCAATGATATATAAAACTATAGATACGTTGCCCGCGCTCTGTAGTGGCAAACATGAATGCCGGATTTTCATTTAGTCGCGTACCAACCAGTGCCGCGGCAGTACGTGACATTAAATAGAATAGAATAGAATAGAAATAATTTATTTGCATTGAATGTAGGTACATACATGAGTTGTTACAGTAATGGTTATAGTTCCTGGTACATTCTACCAATTGGCATGCAAAAATTTATACTTAGGATAGTATAGGTACAATACAAAGACACAACCTCAATTTAAAACTTTCACAATCACTCAACAAATTATCGTGTATCAAAAAAAAAATAATAATAAATCAAATCTAAATTAGAATAACAAAAATTTAATAATACAGCTATATTTTATCTGTTAGGAAATCTGACACAGAATAATAACATTTTTGTATTAAAAAAGATGAAAGCTGTTTTTTAAAAAGTCTCAAAGGTTGTTCCTTGATGCTATTTGGAATCTTATTATAAATTACAGGCGCCATACCTAAAACACTTTTTTTTAATAAAGATGTTTTGTGAGCACCGGTACATAACTTACTGAGATCTGATTGTTGCACTTCGGTGTGTTGTGTCCTTTAAAGTAGGGAATAAATTACTATTACTTTTGACAAAAATAGATATCTCTAATATGTAAAGGCAGGGAAAAGTAAGTAGTTTATTATCAACAAAAAATGGTTTGCAGCTGTCTGTAATTTTTAATTTGAACATTGCTCTTAGACAGCGTTTTTGGGCTTTAAAGATATTTTCTCGTTCACAACAATTGCCCCAAAATATGATACCAAACCTTAAGTTCGACACAAAACTTATATTGTCACTTACGGGATATCTTCCGTGGTTATTAAAACAATAAATAATCACGGAAGATATCCCGTAAGTGACAATATAAGTTTAGTTTTAAACCGTGAAAGCCTAAAACAGTGTTTAAGTTCGACACTACTAAGCCATGGTAAGCAACCAGTAAAGTGTTCATGTTTACCTTTTTGGAAAGGTTATAGAGAACGTACGCTGATGAACCTAATTTTTTGCAAATAGCTTCAGCTTGTGGTTTCCATGTAAGTTGGCTATCTATTAAAATTCCTAAAAATTTGGCTATATTGGCTTTGTCGACTGTCTGACCATTGTAATTCAAATTTAAGTCTTCGGGGTATATACGTTGGTAAAAATGCATAACTTTCGTTTTCTCTATATTTATTAATAAATTATTATGATTGAGCCAATTGATAATTGTTTTTAAAACATTATTAATATCTACTTCGTATTGCGCTTTATTAACACAATTAATTATCGCTGTGCTGTCATCAGCAAACAATATCATTGGATTAGAAATTTGACGTAGCAGATCGTTTATGTAAATTAAGAAAAGTAATGGCCCGAGAACGCTCCCTTGTGGTACGCCGAATTTAATGTATTTATAGGAAGATACTTGTTTTATTTCTCGTTTTGATTTCATGCAAACCCTGAATACTTCTGTAACTTGCTTACGACCGGTTAAATATGATTTTATTAAATCGAGAGCGTTTCCACGTATGCCATAGGCGTTTAATTTTTCCAAGAGCTTTTCATGATTAACACAATCGAAGGCTTTTGACATGTCTGTGTATATTGCACATACAGGTGTTTTAGTATCCACATTTTTCATAACTGTGTTTAGCAAATCATACACAGCCATATCAATATTTTTGTTTTTTCTGAACCCTTTTTGTTCGTCGCAAAGAATATTAAATTTTGTTAAAAACTTATAAAGTGACTCATAGATCACTTTCTCCATAATTTTTGAAAATATTGGGATGAGAGCAATCGGTCTATAGTTTGCCATACTTTCTTTGTCGTTCTTTTTGAAAAGTGGCTTTACTACGACGGTTTTAAGATTCTCAGGAAATTTTCCAGCAGTTATACTATTATTAATGATATGACTTAGGGGAGCAGCTATGCAACTAGATACAAATTTTATTACTCTAGTTGAGATACCATCATAGCCGAAACTTTTTTTATTTTTTAAGTGTTTAATTATTCTCATTATGTCGTGCGGGATAACTGGGGACAAAAATATTGAATGATCATTATATCCTATAGGAATGGTATTATCTGTTGTGATTTCAGGTAATTCGGAAATTTGATCAATAAAGAAATTGTTAAATGACTCAGCAATTTCCTTGGGGTCAGATATTAACTTACCATCTTTTTTAATTTGAGAGATGGGCTCACTTTGAGTCCTGTTGTTGTTTATTATTTGCCAAGACGTTTTTGATTTATTTTTAGAGTTGTTAATTAGGTAGTTATTTTGCGCTTTCTGGGTTAATTTAATACTTTTTTTAAATCTTCTCGAGTATGTATCAAATTTTGTTTTATTTTCATCTGTTGGTTTTAAACGCTGTGGCCAGAGGAGGTGTCGCTGTCTTTTACTGCATATACGAATACCTCGCGATATCCATTTTATCTTTTTGTTTGGTTTTATTGATACTAATTTGTAGGGGAAGCACAAGTTGTATAGAAGTTGAAATATCTCTAGAAAGTTATCATAAGCTTGATTAGGATCCTCTGTATTGTATACATTGGAAAACGATAAAGATAAGAGATAATTTCTAAATTTTATGAGATTTTCTTCGGATATGTCACGCCTGTTGATTCGCCAAGATTTTAATTGGCAAGTTTTATTTACTTTTATCTTTAATAACTGAGCCGTGTGATCTGATAAAGCGAAGTCAAGTATTTCATGTTTACATTTTTGGTTCGTATTGTGAGCAAAATTGTCCAGGCAAGAAGCACTGCTGAGCCTTGTCGGTTCACTGATAACAAGTTTAAGGTTGTAGCTCAACAGAAGACATTCGAAATCTAGTGTTATTTTGTTCTTTTTTAATGTGTCTATGTTAAAATCTCCACAAATTATAATTTTTCTATCTTTTTTTATACTTAAGATTTTTAAAATAGCCTCTAGTTTTTCATAAAAAGTATTTAAGTTAGACAGTTTTGGTGGCCTATACACACATATAATAATTAATTTTAGTTTTATCAATTCTATAGCGCAGCATTCTATTATTCCCGATATTGAGTATTTCATTATATCTGGTAGTTCCCGATATTCATGACCTTTCTTTACTAAGATACAGGACCCACCGCGTTTTTTATTTCTTGAATAACAAGCCGCCAATTCGTAATTAATAATGTGTAACAATTTTTCATGGCCAGACATCATGAAGTGCTCAGTTATACATAAAATATCTAAGACTATTTGTTTACTTTTTAATTCCTCAATATGGACATTTAAAATATCTGACTTATTAAGCAGGCCTGCAATATTCTGATGCAAGATATGATCAAAAAAGAAAAAAACTTAGAATGTTCATTACAAGGGACCTGTTCTATATTTTCATTTAATTCTGAGCGTGAGGTCGTATTAAATTGTGACTTATTTGATAGCAAATGTTGTAAATTGTAGAAAATATTTTTAATCCCACCGCCATTTATTTTCCCAGTGTACTTCGAAAACATTGTATTATTACAAACTAATTTTAAATTGGAGTCTAGTAAAGTAGCATATTTATTTGTGTGTATATCGAGGCACAGTGCATTGTTAAACGTTTCTACACGGATGTTGAACAATGTAGAATAAATGCTACACTTATAGGTTGGTAGACACAATATTATATTAGTATGCTGTATTTTTTGTAATGAATTTCTTATGTCTGTGATTAACTTAACATAATTTTTGGTCTGTAGAAAGTCTTCTTCACCGATTAGAATTACACAATAATCATCCGCTGAGTAGTCAATTAGTTTTTGATGCAAATTACTTAGTAAGTGTTGTATTCCACAATTCGGCGACAGAAAATGGCAAATGTGATAATTTGGAAGTGTTTCTTCAGCAATGTTCAAAATCTTATTAGTTTTATTGGCGCTGATGATACATAGTTTATTATATTTTAGTTTCACGTTCCTATTGTTTTGCATATTTCGCTGCCGCGGCTGCGTTGTATCATCTTTAAATTTAGTATTGTCCAGAGCAGAGTTAGGTGCGACCTGTACTTTTTAGGTAGATTTCTTTTTTTTGAAAAAAAAAAAATCTACCTATTGGTCTCTCACCTACGGGGATATATATGAATACGTATGTATATGGGTGACAAGCAAAATTTAGCCACACTCTACAGGTCGCAATTATGAACCGATTGCTTTCAAACTTGGCCAAAAAATCGAAACGGTCAAAACTTAGGCTAAGTTCGTGAATGGGCGAAATTCGTCCATGGGGGGCGGCGGGGGGGCGGTTTTTCTAAAATCAGTTTTTTGGCCATAACTTTTTTCCTATGGAAAATTTTTGAACCGTTTCTCATTTTTATCATTCTTAGTACGAATACGGACGTCGTTAAATTAAAACTTTTTTGATGCAACCCCTAAATTGGGGAGGAGGTTGAAAATTCCAAATTTTTTGCGAAAAAAAATCATATCTCCGAAACAGTAAACATTTTGAACGTCGCAAATATTTTTTTTTGAAAGCAAATTGTTTACTTTACAATTGTTACCTTCAAAGTTTAGCGATAAAACTTATAGTTTTCGAAATAAAAAATTATAACTAAACATTTGAGGGCGTTTCCATGCTAAACTCTCATGAGAGAATTATAAAAGGGTAAAATTTCCATTACAGGACAACGATTTTGAAATCATATTTTTTTTTTGTAGATTGTACATTATAAGTACAACTCTTTATACAAATTTTCAATAGTCGGACGCTCCAGCACCTTCTTCGAAATCTACCTCCTCCTGCGGCTTGCCGGAGGGATTTTTTATCTTGCTTTGGAGTAGACGTCTGTGGTACTTTTCTGGGTGTTTTGGCTTCACTTACTGTCTTTTTTACTTTTTCTTTTTCTGACCTAAGACTGGTGATCGTTGCTTGAAGTTGACTGTTTTCTAAAGACAAGCAAGTGATCTCCTTGTGAGCAGTTTCTAAGTGTGTGGTGAGATCCTCTACTTTTTGTTTAAGTTCCTGTATTAATTGTACAGAGCTTACTTCGCCAGATATATCTGGAAAGCTATTAGTGCTGCCATCTAGCTTTGAACTATCGGCAGTTATTTCATTAGCCGATAACTCTGCCACTGATTGTTTTCTGGATCTCCTTAGCGTGATATGTTCGAAGAAATTCATATTGGAATACTAATAAATAAATTTTTAAATTTAGAAAAAGAATCTCACGCCTCTGGTTTCGAACTCGCGACTTATTGAGTGGTCACTGTACAGGTGCACTAGTAAACTACTTGACCATCTATTCAATAATTTTTTGAGCGAAATAGGTCTTCGGTTTCCAAAAAACTTGCCTCGAAAACAGATGAGTGTTTGATATTTTTGAATTGACGGTTGGTTTGAAATTGTTTGGAATTCCGTTATTTTTTTTTGTTTATCACTGTTTTTTATTGTTTCGAGTGCGTAATGCTACATCAATGTCACAAAATCAGTTTATTTATATCTTTGTCACAGTAGTACACTAAAACACTATAATAACACTGTTTTTGTCCCTTTTGAATGTGATATTACACTTATGTTTTTGATCGGTCGTAACTTTTTATTCAATGAACATAAACACTGGATAACAATGTCACTTGTGTAGAGTAGGTTACTTTCACTAATTGACTTATTTATTTCTGTTTATTTGCCGAAAATCTATTTAAAAAATTAAAATACTACGGAGCTGATCTGCACAATGGGCGACAGCGCCATCTTTTAAAATAACTTTTGTGTATTACTTCCTCAAACAACGAAAAAAAAATGCCGTCCTGTGTTTTAGGACATGTAAAAACTATACTTTAACTGTGAAAATAGAAAACTATTATTTCATGCGTAAGTATCAAGAAAAATTTATTTTATTTTATTTTTTTCGATGCCTTCTAATGGCGGCTGGCGCCTGAGGTAAGTCACGCGCCAATGAGCATGCACCACAGAATGACAACGGAATCAAAGAAATATATTTATCTCTCTCTAACAACAAAAATTCCGTAGATGACGTTTAATTTTCTTTCCCTTTCTTCGTGCGTCTAAGTAGCTATCTAGCTACCGACAGTATTTACGCTGTTTTCGACAGCCGTGATGTTCATGCATGACGCGTCTATTTATAATACGTCATTGGTTAGTGTAGTGTGCTGTCGTAGCGTGAACCGGCCCTAATTAACATTTATGAAGATCAAGTGAGGGTAGTTGAATAAACGTATTCGCTTTGCGGTCGCAGTAGGTACCTCCAATACTTCAGTCTCCCCGCGACCATGGCTGGTGCAATCCGGTCGAAACGTCGGGCTTAAATTAAAGGTAAATTCGCGATAAATATCCGTTTTCATAAATTATGCAGGGTGGTCCAGGCCAGATGGATATTAAATTTTTTTTAGGTAGTCGGCTTAGGGACCTACTTGTACCCGCCAGGAAAAAAAATCGCTTGTGACCCGCTTACAAGATATGATTTTCTTTTAATTTTAGAAATATCGCCACTTTTAATGTTCTCATGATTTTTTATTTACTTTTGAAATGAAAAATTCTATATATTTTTTTTATTTTAGGTGCTTACTTATACATTGCACTCTCTCAGATAAAAAAAACAGACTGATCTGCAAAGAAGTGCATTTAATTTCATATCAATGCGAGAACAATTACTTTCCTTGAAATCGACAGATTTTTCGTAAACTCCAATTAAAAATTTAAAAAGCGATTTTTTCCTGGCGGGTACAAATAGGTCCCTAAGCCGACTATCTAAAAAAAATTATATCCATCTGGCCTGGACCACCCTGTATAATGAGAACTAGGAATTTCTCCTGTATATCGTGGGTCCGTGCAAACTTTGCTCACACAAACAGCCAGACCCGGAACTACTATCTGTTATACACTATCTGTTATTTATTCGGTACGGGGATAGATATTTGGTCAATCCCGCGAAACGCAGTGCATCAGTCAATTGCTCAGCTACTGTGCCAAACGTGCCATCACACACACACATTGACGTAAGATTCGGTCGAACCTACAATAGTACATTGATATCCAAGGGGTGAAAGTAACTTATTTAGTCCCGAGACGGGGTTTGGCGCCCAAGCGTAGCGCGGGCGCTAATAGCTCGAGGGACTAAATAAGTCTTTAACCCGAGGTAAACACTGTGCTTTTCATTACGAATACAAGGAAAATAAAAACAAAAACACGAAACCACTCGAAAAAAAAATGAAGATCGGATTGCCGCTTTCCCGCCTATTTTGTTTTTTTTTTCTGTGGCCAGCTATTCAGCCTTTATTTTCACTATCGTCACTGAAAAAATAGTAAATATTTTGCCAAAATGTTTGTTATTTTAAAGAAATATTTGTAACTAAATTATAACTAAGTTATTTAAAATAATTATATTCTTTAATTAATACTGAATTTTATGTTATTTCAATTTTACATCGCGCTGTAATTTACAGGCTGTATAGAAGTCGGAACATGGTTCAATAAAAATGTGAAAATAGAACTAGATTTTTTTTTAATAATGTGACAGCTATCAGTTGAAAGTGATTCTCCCTAGGGCTGAAAAGTATTACTTTCAGCCCGCTCCTCAGGCAACTTCAAACCTACTTTCCGAGTATGAGTAATGAAAAAGAATTAAAAACGCGTCTCCCAACTCGGATACCGTCGTACAAAAATACTTGCTAGATTATCTGTAGTGTAGTATCCCGTGTACGCAGCCGGTTGGCACAGGATCTGATGGATGCTACTGAATGGTTCCGCGCCTTCATTCCTGTGGGCTTGTATTGTATTGTACAACCGGCAACTCCACGTCAAAGCGCGTATTTTGCGTATGGGCCATTATCCACCACGCAGGCCCAGTGCAGTTTGGTAGATCACCTGTCTTCGAACTTTTGGCTCTAAGACATGCCGGTTTCCTCACGATGTTTTCCTTCACCGTTTTGAGAGCAGTGGTGATGAAATAAATTACACAAAGTAATGCGCCTGTCTGGGTTCGAACCCACGACTTACTGTTCGTAAGTCGGGGCCGCCACCACTGGCTTGCCCAAATTCTGAGTCGACTTTGTCTAGACAACGCAAAAAAACATAATTCAAGTGGTTAACTGCTTGCTGTCGGTACAAGTGTTATTATGCTTAAGTTGTCACTTTTGACATTTTTTTAATGTACAGCCACAGCCTACAGGCTATAATTTACCCTTTAAGAAATCCAGAAAAACATACAGTATCACAATTTACAAGCTCAAAGACATCGCAATTTCCCATACTCGATTTTTGGCTCAAGCTCATAAAACTGTAACGTCGACACGAACGTTATTTATTAGCGAATTAACTTAATAAAACCGAATGTCTGTCAGTCGGTACACCTTGATATTCAGACGTACTGTTCAACGATAAATGGGGAATTATGGGGTTGTATTCTATTTCATCACCTTGAGTGGCCTTTGTTCAGTGGTTGATTCCAATTTTGGTGTTTCACTTGACTTCATCAGTACAGATGGATGATACGGCTAAAAAGGGATTGTGTACGGTGATTTTGTACATTTACTACGTTTACGTAAACGTTTAAAGTAAAAATGGGGTGAAAAATCATGTTTTGTGGTCAAACTCAATGTGACGCACTTAAGGGGCCGGCGGAACATGTGTTTTTCATACAAACGTATTATCAAAATAACATGAAAATCAAACATATTTTTAAGGTAGTGTGTATATGTCACCGTAAAATTGTCAAATACGTTATATTGTAATATCTCTAGCGATATTGTAAAGTCTCGAATTATTGTCAAATGAACATACTGCTTACAATAAAACGCATTATTTTTCGTGAAATGCATGCGATGGTAGTCAACTCACGTGGTGTGGAGAGAAGGAGGGGTCCCCCTTGCCCAGTGGTACCACTCTCATGAAAAGATACTGTACCATTCCTGAGAAATATCGATTAATATAACCTAACCTTAAAACACTTCATATTCCCCTAAAAAGCGTAGTCGACGGAGCCCCTATTTCTGGGTGCAGGGTTTAAAGGAACCTAACTAACCTAACGGGGGGGGTGCCCCAAGTCCCGATTATGGGGGCAGAGATACTTCCGTATGTTCAGTTGACAAGAATTCGAGATATTACAATATCGCTAGAGAGAAACACGTTATATTGTAATATAACGTGTTTGACAATTTTACGGTGACACATACATTTCGATTGTATTATAGAATATCTATGTTCCCAAATAAATATTTTGAAAGGACAAAGACGAGATATGAGGAATTTAAAATTTCTATAGAAAAATATTAAATTCTCATAATTCTTGTTTAAATCAGTGTACATTCAAAACATGTGTTTGGGAACCTATATATTCTGTAATCCAATCAAAATAAATAAACAACAAAAAAAAAAGTAATACCAAAATAATTTCCCCGATTTTCCCCTAATTATCCCTATCCTTTTCTTATGAAATTCGTATGCTCCGCAGGCCTCTTAAAACATTGTGTTGATGGATGAATTGAATATGAATAGTATAGGGGTCGTATAGGTATTTAAAGTAAAACATTAAAACTTATATTAAAAACAAAACTTGTCAAAATGTTGGAACTTTGGCCCTAAATATCTCCGTAACTAGAAGGTTCCCCGGTATGGTGTAGAACAAAAAAAATGTTCGCAATGACGGGGAGAACACGTGCCTTTCGGCTTCGTTAAGATGTGATTTACACCCTTTATTTTCACCGGAGCTCGGTCTCCTAGTAACATGGGATACAAATACAATAAGCACTGCTAGTATTTTTCAAAAGGAACAGTGTGTGAGCTAGAATTTCCAAGGTCAGCGCTGTTCGTGGCTGCCCCATAGCACAGCATCATGCTGAGTGGTAACCTATTTGTCGCACTCACGGCGTGCAATTTTTTATTTTTTGTCCTTGTAGTCTTACAATTATGTTAATGTTGCTGTGTTGATTTTCGGTTTTAGTTAAATGTTTGTGTTTGTATTAATGCGTTCTATGTTTACCTTATTAATATTGTATGCACGTCATGACTTTGCGACAAATAAACATTTTTTCTTTCTTTTTTTCTTTACATTGTTGAAAAGAATAGCCCACCAACAATTACATTGTTCACAATAGTGTACGCAGTCGTATATTTCACTCAATTTACCAAAACCACTTAACCCCGTAATTTCCTTTTCATTCCATTACAGCTTTTTAAATTAAATCACATCCGAATCTACAGCTTCTCTTTCGTTCACAGTACCAAAGCGGATTAAACACCTGCCAAATAAATGGAAAAAGCGAGAGAAACCGCGGTATTTACTAGTTTGTTGGCAGCTTGCCGAGTAGAGGTTACTGCGCCCCGCAAATATTTTATCGCTAGGACAATGATATATGGTAACGAAGGCTTGGCCCCCATACGCCTTGGAAAACTTTTCTTGTTGTTTTGAAGTCGGTTAATAGAACTGGTGGAATATGTGAAAACTTATTGTTTTATACTTATGTCTACCCGTTAAGAGGCCGGCGGAGCATGCGTTGTTCACACAAACGTAATACCAAAATAATTTGTAAATCAAACATATTCTAAACATAGTGTGTATTCATTTAGATTGGATTACAGAATATCTAGGTTCCGACATACATATTTTGAATGGACACTGAGTTGAACAAGAGTTATGAGAGAAATAAGTTTTCTATAGAAATTTATATATCTATGTTTTTCAAAATTATATATTTTGAAAAACATAGATATTCTGTAATTCAATCGAAATAAATACACACTACCTTAAAATTATGTTTGATTAACGAATTATTTTGGTATTACCTACGTTTGTATGAACTACGCATGCTCCGCCGGCCCCTTAAAAATTTTACTCTCAACTATGTTTCGGAGATTGTTTAGTAGATAGAGCTTTAAATCATCTGCCTAACCTTTTCCCAACTGTGTTAGGGTCGGCTTTTAGTCTAACTTTATACCAGTTTTTACATGAAGTGACTGCCTGTCCACTAACGGCCATTTCCAATCTCTATTTGACATTTAGGTAACGGACCGTTACAGACAAAAGTCGCAGAAAAGCTTTATTTCTTTTTTCTATGAATCACAGTCTTCCGAGAGTCAGGTAGGTGACTCGGATACGGGGTGCGCCAAAGTTCACCTAAATTTTCAACTCAACTCCGATAATTGGAAATCCGAAATGTTCTTCCTAACATTTTTCATCATAACAATCACAATTCCTGACTACTCTGTCTCTAATGTTCATAATTCCGAAGCATTCAACTTCATAATGTCAGTAGCAATACACATCTATTATACTTTTATTTGTTTTCCTTTATTTTCTCAACATAACCATCTTTTACACTATTATTCAAAGTCATATCTTTTTTGTTTAGATTTCTTTTTTTCTCGATTCTATCGTATATAACACCTAAATATAAGGCTAAAAGTATCTTGGTGTATTTTGTCTCCGACTAACCGTTTGTCGTAAAACAGAGTGATCTTTCGGATTACAAATAAGAACAATTTCGGGTAAAGAACTTTAGGTGAGCCAATATGGACCCGCGGATACATAGGTAGATGATATTCCAAGCTAACTTTGTTTATAGAAACTAAGATACGTATGTATATTAACTAAAAGTTATACATAAATAAGTTATAGAAAACGACCGTAAGTGGGGTGTATTCCCGCTGACCCCACTGGTTCGTCCCACTGGTGGGGTCAACGGGAAAAATCAAAACTGTAGTGGTTGACCCCACTATCCTACTCTATTGGTGGGGTCAACGGGATGTTTGCAATTTTGTTCCCGCTGACCCCACTGGTGGGCGATACTAGTTGTCGAACTTGTAGGCCTCTGACTACCTGCAACGAATGTCAAAGATCTACAAATGACAGCGGTGACCAAAATACGAAGTCCCACCAACTAGGTCACGATTACATAATTAAAACAAATAGTTATGAAGTATCTTTAACTAAAAACCGCTTGCACTAAATCACTAAATACATTTAACATTATAATTATTTGAAACAGTAAGATGACGGAAACAGTATGACGTGTTAAATAGGTTTAACCATATTACTTGAAAAGACACTTATGATTTGTCAAAGCTCCCTACGTATTTCTTGCATTTACTATGTATATTTACCAACGTAAGTACATAAGTGAACATAAGCCTAAACAGACCCAGCTGAAACAACAAAGGATTAACAAAAGTTATGAAAAGTTAACGTATCATTCTTCGAACTAAGTTGCCGAATATAAAAGTGAGTTATGGCGTATAGCCAGACGAGCTAACGTAGTTATGAGCCAGACAATCCCTAGACTAACACCGGGCATGTGTAAAAATGACAAAACTTTGTCAAAAATGACTGCGTTTGAAAATTTCGGTTGTATCGTTTTCAGCGCGTGGCTAAATAAAAACAGCCGATCAGCCCGGCTAGCATGGGCAGGGGATAAAATTTTATCCACCGGTTATTTCCACTGACAAGGGACAAAATTCAAACAAAAGTGGAAATAACCGGTGGATAAAATTTTTATCCCCTGCCCATGCTAGCCGGGCTGGTAGATCTTCAGATTAAGGTCCACTAACTAACCTAACTTCGGGGTGCCCAAAGTCCCGATTATGGGGCAGAGATACTTTCGTCGCATGCATTTCACAATAATACGGTTTCACTTCAATAGATTATATAATCTACCGAAAAATAATGCGGTATATTGCAAGCAGTATGTTCGTTTGACAATCTTTCGAGAGTTTACAATCTTGCTAGATAGATAACAATCCAACGGGTTTTACAATTTTACAGTGACATCAATACCAGGATACCTAAGTAAGCTGAGAATCGTTCTTAATAACAATGTAAATCTCACTTTAAGCCGAATTCGTGTCCGGAAACTTGTTTAACTTTAATTTTCTGAGGCTTAGTCAGGATTAATGGTGTCCAAGCAATTATCGATACAAGATTTACGATTACTTAAACTGTTAATTGTGTAAATCCCTTAATGGTTTATACAGGAAAGTTGTTGGGTAAAGTTGAGCGTTTCACGTAAGGGGTTACAGCGAGGTATTAAATTGTGTTACGAGTTTTAAGTCGGTAAGAACATTTGAAAGTTGAGGGTATAGAATGTTAATGATTTTAAGACGTGAACGCTTTAATTTTCGTTTGTTTATTTATAATTAAGTCGTTTCTCACACGATACACACGCTCATCCTTATTGGATTGTATGAAATCCGTTGATGCATAAAGCGCTGGACACACAGAAAAGACGTTAGACGAGGACGGGGCGCAGAAGGGGCGCCATTGCGACTTTTTAAAACATGCAGAAAAAACTCGCGTCCGTGCGGGTCCTTTCTGCATGTTTTTGCATATAGGGCGCAGACGAGTAAGCGTCGAGCGTACGCCCTGTCTATTCTGCATGTGTTGCGTCGCGATATTTCTATACATTGTGTCTGAAAAGGACGCGGAAGAGACCTATATGTCTGCGTCTTACGTCCTTTTTGTGTGTCCAGTGCTTTACAGAGGTACACCACCCGACCGCGCGTCGTGTGGTTATCGCCTCATGTGAGATTTCTTTTTCGGAACTGTTTCATCTTCATCAGCATATCAGGCGCAAGACGTCCAATGATCGCCAATCTTAAGCGTTACCATGTCGACCAGTGCTGCAGACGTGTGCTCCCGCAGCCGGTGGATTCTTACGGCTGACCAAATCATCGGTCACTTCCAAATCACCCAATCAGTCATCCCATTCAGGAACGATATACCATTCGGCATCAATACGGACTCAGAATTCATTACAATTTTTGCGGACGGTTTCGCGTGCGAAATGGTAGTCAAGCGAAAAAGTAGGTAGATACCTGTAGGTGAAGAATAAGGCTACATGGCTAATGACCGACACGAGTTTACAAGTCCAGATCGTAAATTATCAAGTTTACTTACCTAAGCCTGAAACTTTGAGTAATATTTGCTGGCGGGTTCCGAAACAAACAGTACGTAAACTATATTCTAGCTAGAATACTAATTAATAAACCCTGTCTAGCGAATAGGTCTAATAAAGCGTCAATACAGTTATTCCAGAAAGAGTATGCGGTTCAGCAGTGCAAGTACGTAGGATTCGATAGGACTCGATTACATAAATTTGACAGTTATTCTCGATAAAATGAGTTTTTTTGGAGTATCTTCATTTTATCGAGAACTAGCTTACCCGCCCAACTTCGTCTGCGAGTGAGGGTTAGTTTTTTTTTAATAAAAAGTATCCTATGTTACTTCTAATACCTCCAAGAATATGTGAACAAAGTTTCATGATGATCGGTTGAATAGTTTTCGCGTGAAAGCGTAACAAACAAACTTACATTCTCATTTATAATATTATATAGGATAGGATAACTAAATTTATCTAAGCGAGTCCATATCGAATCCTACGTACTTGCACTGCAGCATCGACCGGTTATCTTCTGAAATAATTATTTCACTGTTAACATAGAGGTGGTCAGGTCATGTCCGCCGCATGCCGGATGAACTGTGGGCCAAAATAGCAGGAAAGTGGTGCCCTGACACAGTGAGGCGTCGTCGCGGCAGGCCACGAAGGAGATGGCGGGACGAACTGGACAATATCCATCCGAACTGGAAGGAGTAAGGAGAAGTGGAAGGGGTGGAGGGAGGCCTTTGCTTAGTTGTGGGACAAAGAAGGCTAGGAAAAAAAAAACTTAAAATGCCTATTTTGGGTCACTGTCTCATACATTTTCAAAGATATGTGCAATTCGAAAAACATTTTCAATACATTAAAAGGAGCCATGACGAGATATGACTGATGTAGAACCCTTGATAAAGAAAAATCTTCGTGCAATGGTAGATCCTCTTCCACAAAGTCACAGTGGCTGTGACCTCTGTGGAACTGGAACGCGATGTCTGTGCTAATTTGGTAATACAAAGCAGGGATTGAAAACCGCTACCAGTTTCGGTTCTGGTTCTTCATTTAGGTTCTTATAAAGGTTCCTCTTTTCGATACGGTTCCGGTTTCGGTATCGATTCCGGTTTGGGTTCCGATGTACCAGTTCTAAATACCGGTTCCTAGAAATCGGATGATATTATACCGGTTCCTTGTTACCCTCTTCAAAGGTGCCTTACGGAAGAAGGGATGATGTTTGGAGCGTGCTTAGCATACCATACCTTTTCTTTTAGTCCGCCTTCGTTCCGCACCCCAACAACCAACTGGACTTGGTTTGCCTAAGAACCGGTAAAATAAAGGTTTCAAGTTAGGTTCTGGTTCCTGTTCCGGTATAGACCGGAACCCCTAAATACCGGTAATATACCGGTATTTTTAACTAAGCAAGCTTTACGTGGAAAACTAATATATCCTTTAGTAGCAATTGTTGGTTAAGTGAATACCTATCACTTCTACATACTTGTTGGTCTAGTATTCGCAATCGCGATTGCTGAGTATATTGTCCTGGGTGCGATTCCCGGGTCGAGTAAATTGTTATGGGGTTTTTCCATCAGAAATTTCTCATTAGCAGACACGATGTCTGGTTTTGTGACCGGTTGATGGCAATAGGCTATTTCGGACTTAAAAATTAAACATAACTGGTAATGTGTGGGTGTTCTATAAGTAAGGTACATCTCTGCCTAACCGTTCAGGTATTGCACGCGTGATGTTATGTATGTATGTGTAATATTCTTTCAGACATTCATAAATGTTAATCTTTGTTTTAACAACGCTAAAACTTCTGTTCAAGCACAAAACAAACTGCACTGTTATTGAAACAGCTTCACAACTAAACGAAGCTTAGCCGGATGAACGGTTCAAATTCTATCGTAGAGCCATGCCGCTGTATACCAAGGATGCAAGTAACTGCGATGGGTATCTAACTTCCTAATAAGTTTACCGTTCAGCTAGTCGGCAAAGCGATTACTTGGATAGGTGTGAAACATGGGAGCCATCTATCGGAACTTTGGTCTCATAGTTTCATGTACTGACGGATACGTTGAACTCAGAAGAGATTTGTACTAACGCCATTCAGGTATATTGTGTAAGTTTGGAGGTTAATTATTCATTCATGGTTTTTTGCGACTTGCTTAGCTGGCTGTAATAGATACCTTATGTGCTGCTGGACATGCCGAGATCAAAAAGTTAGAGGCCACCTTTCTTCGACTTAGTTGTTAAATATAATGAGTTACACCATCTTTTTCGCGTAGAAAACGGAGGAAACCAGACCCCGAGTAATAGGAAAAAGGCAAAGCAGGGATGATATAATTTGCCTAAGATTTATCACACTTCCAGTAATCACTGGAAAAGGTTCTGTAAGGTTGAAACTTTCATCATCTACCTAGCCTTTTCCCAACTTTGTTGGGGTCGGCTTTCAGTCTAACCGGATGCTGCTGAATATCAGTATTTTACATGATGCGACTGCCTATCTGACCTCCACAATACCCTTGGTAAGACTGGTGATCAGCGGCTGTTATTATTTAACCATGAACATCTCTTAAATTAATGGCTAATGACTTTATAGTTGGTTGTAAAAGCGAGTGAAAAATCAGATACAATGATTCTTTAATCTTCTCGTAGTTAATCAGTTATGTGACAAGAAAAATGTAGACAATTATGAAACAAAATACAAACAACCATCATGAAATTTTAAGGCACCGCTACTATTAATTATTCCACCCTTGAACAACCCCTTTGTCTTAAAGACAGACGACTGTATCAAGAACCCAATCAAGGGTTTTAATAAATTTCCTTAAGACACCATTACTTTGATTAAAGTTGACCTTTGTTGAAGCGATCTATATTTCTATGCTCATTAATATTGAAGATTAAGATCCCTTTAATCTTGTCGTCTTCTGGTTTAGATATTAGGTAAGTATGAAGTAAGTTGGAACTGCTTTGCTAAGCTAATCTCACATCGCTGCAAGAAAAACCGAAGGTTGTAATAATTAAATATTGCTAAGTTTTGTTGCAGTTAGTCGTAAATGAAGAATTAAAAAAAAAAATCACTGCGTACAGAACAGACAGTTGGAAACACGACGTATAAAAAAACTTTAATTTCAGATCTCGGAATTTTGATATCCTTGTTCAGTTTTGGCAATTTCAACAGAAATAATATCAACAGTAGCGAAGCCTCATAAAAAAATCCCTCCGGCAAGCCGCAGGAGGAGGTAGATTTCGAAGAAGGTGCTGGAGCGTCCGACTATTGAAAATTTGTATAAAGAGTTGTACTTATGTGTACAATCTACAAAAAAAAACATGATTTCAAAATCGTTGTCCTGTAATGGAAAGTTTACCCTTTTTAAATTCTCTCATAAGAGTTTAGCATGGAAACGCCCTCAAATGTTTAGTTATAATTTTTTATTTCGAAAACCATAAGTTTTATCGCTAAACTTTGAAGGTAACAATTGTAAAGTAAACGATTTGCTTTCAAAAAAAAATATTTGCGACGGTCAATATGTTTACTGTTTCGGAGATATGATTTTTTTTCGCAAAAAATTTGGAATTTTCAACCCCCTCCCCAATTTAGGGGTTGCATCAAAAAAGTTTTAATTTAACGATGTCCGTATTCGTACTCAGAATGATAAAAATGAGAAACGGTTCAAAAATTTTCCATAGGAAAAAAATTATGGCCAAAAAACTGATTTTAGAAAAACCGCCCCCCCGCCGCCCCCCATGGACGAATTCCGCCCATTCACGAACTTAGCCTAAGTTTTGACCGTTTCGATTTTTTGGCCAAGTTTGAAAGCAATCGGTTCATAATTGCGACCTGTAGAGTGTGGCTAAATTTTGCTTGTCACCCATATACATACGTATTCATATAAATCCCCGTAGGTGAGAGACCAATAGGTAGATTTTTTTTTTTCAAAAAAAGGAAATCTACCTAAAAACCCTTAAATAAACGAGCCATAACCATTAATACCTAAGAACTTTTTACGGTTACGACTTGTTATATTTAAGGGGCCTTTTCCAATTTGCCGTCTGATGCCTTTGTCGACATTGACGAAATACCTTTTTTATTTTTTGAGAAAAGTCCACAACACTCTTCCTAACTATACAAATCCTGAATGTCAGATCAGAAACAACACGGCGACCGCCAGAAAATCACCGAGGCAATGAGAGGTTTTCATTTTGACAATTAAAAAAAATAGTTTCCATGAACTCGATAGATGGCGTTGATCCGACTACGTTACTGGGTGGCAAAGCCAAAACGCTTGAAAAAACACACGTCACATAAGCTCATTGAGTGACACTTTCGTTTGCATCAGCTTCCGAATATAATCATTAGGTCCCAAGTGATATTATATGACGATCTGTTCCTTGCAGTAACGTAGTCAGACTAGCGCCATCTATCCAGCGACTAGGGAAGAGTTGAAAAAGAAAATCCCTCATTAATCTCCTTCTTTTTTAAAAGTCGGTTAAAAACACAGTTTCCACATCCCCCTGTATAAAGCAGGAGACAGAACAAAACAAGGCCAATAGGTTCAAAGGAACGTTTATAACTAGAATAATACCAGTCGTCTAGCACCTTGGTTTAAAGTTACCATTAATATTAACGGGTCCTACATTGCGAGCTATTTGGTTCCAATATTAGGTATGGTAAATACGCTTGAACGCTCGGAAAGTTTTAGTTTCTTCAAGTTCTGTATAGTAAGTAACCCCGGATATAGTCTGTACACTATCTAATATAATATTGCATTAATTATGTTGTGTACTATGTATTCCCTCTCATAGAGAGCGGGCTTGTCCCAGCAGTGGGAACATTAAAAGGCCGATGATGATGATGATGATCATATAAAAGAAATACCATCCATCAGAGCAGCGGGGGTCCAGTGGTGGCGGCCCCGACTTACGAACAGTAAGTCGCGGGTTCGAACCCAGGCAGGCGCATTAGTTTGCGTAATTTATTTCATAATCACTGCCCTCAAAAACGGTAAAGGAAAACATCGTGAGGAAACCGGCATGTCCTATAACCTAAAATTCGAAGATATGTGTTATCTACCAACCCGCACTGGGCCCGCGTGGTGGATAATAGCCCCTAAGAAAAATACGCGCTTTGACGTGGACTTGCGGACACCAGCCCGTTGTACAATACAATACAATACCATCCCATAAGATGAATGTCGCTATTCCTGCGTTTGAAGACAAGTTTGTAACTATATAAGTCAGCGTCATATTGTAAAAACCGTTAGATTGTAGTACAACTAGCAAGATTGTAAACTCTTGAAAGATTGTCAAACGAACATACTGCTTACAATATGACGCAGTATTTATCGGTAGATTATAATCTGTCGAAGTGAAACCGTAATATTTTGAAATGTATAGTAGTAGCAGTATGTTCGTTTGACAATCTTTAGAGAGTTTACAAGATAGATTACAATCTAACGGGTTTTACAATTTTACGGTGACTTAAAAATACATAAAGTCACTCCTTTTGCTTTTCCAATGCCACTCACGTGCTACGGATCCTAACATACTTACTCCTTTTGCATCGTCCACGGTCATACATCTGGTCATACACGCACGCCGGTTGCCAGTACTACACAGCTGATCTTTCTGAAGAACCTCACCAATAAGTTTGTAACTTTTCACACTTTATCTGGGTCAGAACTCAGAAACCACTTAGTCAATGTCGAAAATTGGTCTTCTCGGCTTCAAAATTTGTTTGTATCAAAGCACTCCGCAGAATTTGGCTGCCATATTGTACAGTTCAGTACCTACCTAACTTAATCTTAATATCTCTTGCTCTTAGTCTCCTGAACATGAGCCAAACTCTTAATTATTCATCAAGGACATAATCGATTTGTTCCACTTCCAAGGTTCCCCAGTCTCTGTTAACGCTGTCTAATTAGCAAATGTTGAATCCACGATCATACCTTGAACTGCATTAAGTCTTGTTTGCAGATACGATAATTAGGCACTTATACTACTTCTGTTAATTACACGTAGCAACTGCCCTAATTAATGTTTTCCGTCTTACAAAGTACCTGTTGAGTTAATTCGTGTTACGGAACTGCCGAACAAAATACTTTGACAGCTTCATAAGTTGGCGCCCGTTTAAAATTTTGTGCCAGGAATCAGAAAGTTAGACGGTCCGTCTTCTTGAGTAAGTGTCGGTTTATTTGGAGAAGTCGGTTTTCATACTTTGTTTATAGAATTTTCCAGAAACCAATGAAATACGAGTATACTGATCAATTTCCGACCCTTGAAATAGAATAACACAATTCAACTCGAAGTATCAAGATAAAAACAAAACACTAACGCAACCCAAGACATATGAATGACGTATTTTTATTGTTGCTCGTATTTTTGTTCGTGATTACGTAAATTCGTTGCGGGATCCGAGATGCTTGGGAGATTTACACAAACAACTGTCCAGATTCTTTCTACGAGTCGGAACATGTTTATGGCTTAATCTTTCATTTTTTATGTGGTAGGAATGCCTAATAGCACTCCCAACTACGATGGTTTCGCCTTTGCAGGGTCATGGTGCAAATATAAAATCATGTTTTGTTTGTTTCTGTATCAAAGTGACTGAAGAGTTTTTCGCATGCCAAGGCATGCGAAAAACTCTTAAAAAGTTGGTAAAAAGTAGGTAATCTACAACATGATTACACCATTACACATACTCACATAGTACACCTGTATTATCCTAAAGGGTTAGGTTAACTAAAAGTTTGCCCATACACTCACATTTTGCACTAGTTTAGATTTTAATAGCTAATGCCCGCGTGGAGTTCGATAATTGTCCCATGGGATCGTGCAACCGGGATAAAAAGTATCCTTTGTTTGAATCCAGGTTATAAACTATATGTTTGCAAAATTTCATCTGAATCCCTTCAGTAGTTTTTGCGTGAAAGACTAACAAGCATACATCCATAGTCACAAACACATGAATGTCACATTTATGGACGCGCCGTATTTTCTTACCCAAATTTTCAGAGAACACAAAACTAAACAGATTGTTTTATAACCAGGGCATAGAAAACGATTGTTGTAGTCTTTACTAAAAATAACGTCAGCAACAGCGGCAGCGGCGACAATTTGTTTATCGAAACGCGTAGCTATTTACATATTGAAATAGCACTTCTGTTGTCAATCCCATGGTTGGTACTCTGACTTTCCAATCCAATACTTACTCCTAGTTCCGTTTTACTGGTTTGAAATTCATCGTAAACTCGATTCGGATGCTGGTAGTTGAAAACTGCAGTAAAGACTGTGGTTAACGTTAACCTTTAGAATTCAAATGATCATATTTTACGAGATTATTTTCACTGATCATTTCTGCGTGAACTGTCTTTAGATTTTCTACCAAGACGCTTCAGCAGTTCACTTTCCGCTCATTTTTACCTTTAATTTGGCGTCTTTAACTAGAAGTGAAACGTCTTCACTAGTTTAAACACAGAATTAGTCAAAAGTGTAAAATAAATTCATTAGTGAAACAACTATGCTGGATTTAGTACTCAGTCTCTTCCGGTCTCGATACGAAAGGAGCTGATGGATATCAAATCCATTGTTATTTTATCGGCATCATAGTGCTTATTTATGCTCAGGTTAAACCACACTTATAGCATCCCTAGCTAAACTAATTTAAACTTTTTGCTATCGATACACTAAGAAGGGGAAGGTATCATATGAACTTGGAATGAAACAAAAATTAACTGACACCCAAGGGAATTGTTCACTCTTGCCTTGTATCGTCTTTACAAAAGTTCGCCGCCAATATCAATCCTCTTATGAATGCAAATCCTTTGCCGTCAAAAAACATCAACCTCCCCATCGTCTTTCAAACATAAAACGGTTAAGCGTCGATAAAAGAATCGTATAAGAAACACACAAAAATGCATACACGACCAACTTGAATGAAAATCGTTCACGTTTCTCACATAACTAATCCAAACTCCGTTTTGTTCGCAGGACTGCGAGTGGCATACATCGGGCTGATTGTGCGAGTAAGTATACTAGAACATACATATACATACACACGTAAAAGATACACAACACAGGTACACAGCCAGGTACAATGGTACACAATGTATAGAAGACCGGTTGTTTGCAACTCGTGATGTGATTCCCGGTTTTTGGTCGTGTCGACTGGAATCCCTGATGAGGTTTTCAAACTAAATTAAACATGATTGATTACGGGTTTCAACGGAAAATACACAAGTAAATAGACGGTCTATTGACAGTATTTACTGGTGTTCAATCAAGAGCATAAATTCTTGTCAATTAACGCAAGATGTTTTCTCAGTATTGCAATCGTAAGTTCACGAGAAAATTACTTTTAGGTTTGAAGATATGAATGGGTGTAAATTACTGTTCATGTCGATAATACACTCTATATAAATAAAGCTGCTTAAGGATTTAACAGAATACTTGATGAGCGTGATGGTAACTCAAGCAAGTCTAATATTGTATTAATAAATGCAACGTTTAGTTAATTTTAAACTCTTGGGAGTATGGATAATTAAATCATTAAGTATTTAAAGTGAAACACTGGTTTTTCGTATTTTAAACTATAAGCTGAGGTACAAGAATATTGGTAGTACCGAGTTCACTGACGGTCTTCCAGTTATCACCATGCAAAAAGGTTGAATAGTAGTCAACCGTCAGTGTGCTCAATAGTACATTCGGCAACGTAAGTCCGAATCCAACGCTGCTTAGTTCAATACCTCTTCTAGGTTGACTACTAACCAAACAAAAGTGAAAATGAAATAATCCGGGACCGTAATGCGGGGGGAAGGGGGGGTTAGAATGACCTGTAGTCAATGATATTCTTCAGAAAGGTCAGATGCGACTCGCAACCATGTGCTTACGTATTTTTTCACCAGGTTTATGAATGTGGATAGTACAGAAGGAGTGCGTAAGGGTCGTAGCAAGTCGCCTGTTCTATCTGCCTACCATTTTGGAAATAGGCGTGAGATTGTATTGATTATCTGTGTGTGGGAAGAATAATCATGTGCCACCATAGTCGGTAAATCCGTAAGTCTTACCAGTACTGCCTCGTTGGTCTAGTGGTAGCGTGAGGTCCTGGGTGCGATTCCTAGGTTGGAAAAAGTATAATTGGGTCTTTCCGCCAGGAATTTCTCAGTAGCAGCCACGTAGTCTGGGTTTGTGCCCAGTTGGTGGCAATAAGATCGCCTCTTATAACTTCGGGTATACAATTAAATGCACCTCTACCTAACCCTTTAGAGGTTACAGGCGTGATGCTTTATAATATAAACGGGAATAAAACTTTAGTGTTTAATAAATTTATAAATTTGTATTTTGTTGCCAATTGTGTTACAAGTCTTGCTGCGAGCATGCGTTTTTCGTACAAAAGTAATATCAAAATAAATTGGAAATCAAACATATTCTTAAGGTAGTGTGTATTTATTTCGATTGGATTACAGAATATCTATGTTCCCAAATATATATTTTGAAAAGACATTGACATAAAGACGACATGAGGAATTTAACATTTCTATAGAAAACTTATTTTTCTCATAACTCTTGTTTAAATCAGTGTCCAATAAAAATATATTACACTACCTACTTTAGGAATATGTTTGATTTACAAACTATTTTGGTATTACGTTTGTATGAACTACGCATGCTCTGCCGGCCTCTTAATGAATATTCAGTTACACCAGAGAACGGCTTGTGTAAAATATTATGCCACATAATTGGCCCCAAGTCAATTTCCCACCATATAGATTAGCAATTTATTCCAAGCCAATTTTACTCCAGCTAAATTATTGCAAAGTTAACATGACCTTTCAGAATATTTTCATTACAAGAAGAGAGTTTTGCATTACAAAACGGTACTCTCTGTTGTTTCACAACTTCTATTTTATTCAACACTAAATATATTCAAAACGATTCTTTTAGGAGAGGACAAGGAATATTTGAGTCAATTGATCCCATCTTCGGATGTCAAATACATTTTATGTATCGGGTCGGTGAACATTTGCCGGGTAAAAAAGCTTTTAGTAAATACTCGTAAGTATGTGCGGGTGGGCTGAAATGGGTAAAAAAATGCTCCCATACTTCCATTATTTGATGTCTATGAGGCTTGAAAGCCTAAATCGTTCGATCTGATCTTCAGTTTTGACCTCTTTTGTTAAGGGATCATTTTGTGATGTAGGTCGCACTGACAATATCTATTTTTCGACCCACATGTACAATACTCTCACAAATACATTAACTTTATGCGTCATTTCGATTGCCTATGTCTTTCTCCATTTTGCCTATGTCTTGGACCTTAATTCTTTCATAAACTGTAGTGCTTGTAGTTTCGATCATTAAATTATCGAGTTTTTTTACCATCTCTTCTTTCTTCATCGTGTGGCTAGTGCATTACCTGATGCCGGAGATTTTATGTCCGCTCAAAGGCCTCCGACTTGGCTTTACCTACATGCCGTCGAGAAATATCTCTCAGCCATACTGCTGTCCTCACGGTGTTTTCCTTCACTGAAGCAAGTGATAATCATACAATAATATTTATAATTATTATCGTTTATTTGTGTGTCTTTGAGACATTTTTGTAACCTCCAGTTTTTTTTTAATCAATGCATTTAGATGCTTAACTGCATTGTAAAACTTTGTGCTGATTTAGAAGTAAAAGTCAGACAGCTGTTTAACAGTCCTCAACTCATAAACTTGAGCGAGAGATCTTCATTTTAGTTTTACATCTTTGTAATTTGTTGCAACTTCAGATAAGAAACGAGCTGACAGCATGACATTAACGTTATTGTTGTCTGTAACACTTTCGTTTAGTACATGCTTAGTTTTTCCACCAATGGTAACTTAGTTTTCCTTGATCTCATCATTTATCATCATAATCATTTTGATTGGCGCAAATAAAGCCTATGGCCCACTTGCCCAAGCTCCCTTTTATCTGTGTCAATATAGAATCCTTATACTCATGTGCCATCATTCTCATTCAAGTTATACTCTTATTATCTCACTCTATTAGTTTTAAATCTTAATGTTCTTTAACTGAATTATTACAGTTATTACATTCTAAACTATCTTTAACTCTTCCGTCGTTCGAAACAATCGTCCAATATCCGTTGAAACTTTAAAACCGCAATAAAAATCCTTACAACAAAATCTTAGTACTTTCATAGTTTTGTTGTGTCATCTATTTAAATATACACCCTCATATCTGGCACTAAAGTGCACTATTATGTACCGGTTTAGACGTTCCTTTAGTGGAATTGTTTCACATCTCTTTGCCGATACTTCCGTAGTGCTTTCTCTAAAAGGATTTGTTCCATTTGTCTCTGTATCGCTTTCTGTTAATTTAAAATGGTGTTTCATCAATGGAATGGTCTGTTTGGGGCTTTCGGTGAGTATATTGGGATATGTGTTTTCAAACGTACTTTTGGCTTTCATTAGTAGGTAGTTGGTTTGATTTAAACCTCCGTCTTAGTGCCTGCTTTTATAAAAATGTGTTGTATCAGATTAATCAGATTGATATATTTCATGTAGGTAGTTTTTTTTAATTTGGATACTACCGGAGTAACATTTTCCGTACTTATTCAAGAAAATGGTGGAAAGTGTAAGGCACCTACAATTTTGCATTCCAGTGTTATTGTTTCCACAAAGCTCACTAAACTATAGCAGTAGCACTACATATTTTATTTGAATTCTGTATTTAATTTGGAAATGTATTTATTAAACATAGAAAATTATCGTCATGTTTCTTTGAATGTAACATTATCGATAGACACATTTGTACAAACATTTTTGTTTTTTCACGCTGAAGACGACTCCGTATCATTATCATGCGATGTATCTCATCATCATCATCATCTCAGCCGAAAGACGTCCACTGCTGGACATAGGCCACCCCCAAGTGTCGCCACATTGACCGGTCCCTTGCGACTCGCATCCACCGGATTCCCGCAACCTTCACCAGGTCATCGGTCCACCTAGTGGGAGGTCTTCCAACGCATCGTCTTCCGGTTCGCGGTCGCCACTCCAGAAATTTTCGGCCCCAACGGACATCCGTTCTGCGAGCAATGTGCCCTGCCCACTGGCACTTAAGTTTAGCAATTCTTCGGGCTACGTCGGTGACCTTGGTTCTGTTGCGGATATCTTCATTTCTGATTCGATCACTCAAGGAAACTCCGAGCATAGCCCTCTCCATTGCTCCACTGGACCTGCGATGTATCTATCTCAATTAAATTGTTCCTCGATTTGGTGTCTGTGTCCCGACTATTCTTACATTGTACGTAAAATAAGCAAATGTATTATGTTTTTTTCTCTGTTCTTTAGTTACAGAGATCTCCTAATTTATTACTTCCAATAAAATTGTGTGGTCTAGTTAGCTGTCATAAATTATGATAACAACATATTTGTCTGATTATTTTTTGGAAGTTATACTCATATCGAAGAAGTTTGTGAAAACAATCTTTGCTGATGGCAATGAAGTTTAATGTAAATGAAAAGTGCCATTTTCATAAAATATCTACCGTAAATTAAACTTGTTTTTGGCACGTTACAACAAATAAGTTTTAAGTAGTTCTACTATATAAGTACATTTTTGATTTTTTGCCATACCTACATGGGTATAAAATAAATATAATTATTCTTGTTAGTAAGTCAAAAAGTGTAAATTAAGTGTGCGCATAAGTAAACCTTATTGTAATACTGTTTCTGTAAAAACTGAGTTGTAGGGCATAGTTCATAAATAAAGATTTTTTTATATTAATTTAAGTTTGTTGTTCATTAACATTTTTTTAAGTACTTATTTAAAAAAAAAACTAAATGGAAAAAAGAAGACTAAAACTCTACGATGATTGATGATCTTGTTGGAAGACCTCCGACCGATGACCTGTTTCCGTTGGATGCGAGTCGCAAGGGAGCGGTCAATGTGGCGACACTTGGGGGAGGCCTATGTCCAGCAGTGGACGTCTTTTGGCTGAAATGATGATGATCTTATTTATTTAAGAGTAGATCAGACTTTCCATAGTAACAAATTCGAAACATTTTCGTGGACACAGCGTCAGCTTGTTACTAAAGTTATCACAAGGTTAGTTTGTTGACTTTGAGCCAGCCGTAAAAAACGGAACTTCAGCAATAAACGTACACATTAAAACGCTTCACTAGTTTCCTAGATTTACACTCTAAGGGGAGTTTGTTATTGTAGTTTTTGGTGGACGAGTAACTTGTCGAACCAATTTATGTAAGACTAGCGGCCGTCACGTGGTTTCACCCTCTTAGTTCCTGTTACCCTGGGAGTATGGGAACAAAATATATCCTACGAGTATGTTACTCGCTGATAATGTAGCTATCCATTGCTGAAAGAGTTTTTCAAATCGGTCCAGTAGTTTTCAAGTTTATTCTTTACATACAAAAATATAAATATTTTCTCTTCATAATTTTAGTACGAGTATAGATGACTCCCAGTTTATATCACTGACTTGCAGTTTTGTTTTTACATAATTATTTATTCGTTTGCTCTCTCTGGAACACCATTAAGAAATAACAGAAATCACACAAACATTATAAAAGGCCAAAGTTTGTACGTTTCTTAATCTTTCACACGCAAACTACTGAACGGATTTTAGCACACAGATAGTTTATGATCTGGAATAACATATAGGATACTTATTGTCCCCGTGGTATTATCCCGTGAGACAATGATAAGCCGCGGTGATAAGCTGGTCAGACAATCAAAATAACTAAACTTGGTATGCTCTTCATCATGCACGCAGTGGACATTGAACGGACGCACTGTGCTCAAGCTCGCTCAGCAGCGTCATTCCTCCCCCATAGTACATAGTTCCGCATTGTTCCATATTATTCAGTAAATTATTATCTTAAAAGAAAGTCCCTGTTCAAAGATTTAAAACAAAGGCACTACTGCAATAATACACACAGATACGGAACCAGTCGTAAATGCTTTTGTTATTTGACCCTTCACCACATCCATTCTTGTGAAAACACGACTTAGAAGAAAAAGAAAGAATGAGTAGAAAAACCGATATCCCTTTCGTTCAAACAGCTGAGACCACACAAAGCCGTGCCACGTACACACGGCCTCACATGAAGCTGTACATTTCCGTATAACTTAACCTCGCATTGTATAGATTTTCTATATACAATTAGAGATTCGCATAAACTGGTTTCGTATAGCTTTATTGGCCGCCGTGCGTACAAAACGGTACATTCTACGTAAACACACCATATTTGCTGACTTGAGTGCGTTGACCAATCAGAGTCGCTGAATGGTCAAAAGGAGTTGACAGTAGGGACGCTGAAGAGGTCACAAATAATAATAAATAATGTATTGTGGAGACAGGTGGCAGTCGAGTAGGTGGCTTTACATTGTATTGGAACAATGTAAGCAATGTTTGTCATGTAAATATGAATTTATTATAAGGTTGACCGGAAGGTAAAGAATTTGGGTAAGTATATTAAGTTCATTACTTATTCATGTATTCTACCAATTTAGACATTTTTGATCATCTCTAGATAGCTAGCTATACTCCGAGTTGCGCTAACTAATTTAACATAACCTTTTAAACAAGGAAAACTCATAGTAACGCAAGATTTGGACGAAATATGGAACAACTACCTTTGCCCTGTGCTTCGCTCGCGTTAATTTAGAATTTGACAATCAGTTCGGGTTGCACTCTGCTTGTAGTAATAAAATTCAATTATAATTAGAATAACACGTGGCGCATCTATTATCATTAGAACGTTATTGTTGTTTTTCTCGCGATCAGTATTTTTTTTTCGGGATGAAAGGTATGTCCATTTCTGTACACTTGACAACATAAGTAACCTATGCATTTTGTTAAGAAGTCATTGTTACAACTTATTTAAGAAAACTATGTGAACCTTTGTGAAGAGAAAAAATAAAGACATTGTATTGTATTGTATGTTTAAAATTTCAGGATGATCGGTTCAGTCGTTTAGTTGTGAAAAGGTAATAAACAAGCTTACTTTCGCATTTATAATATTAGTATGGAAGTATGGATTTGTCTGTGATGATTGTCAACGGAGTTATCTGTACTATCAAACTGACTTTATCCACTGTGCCCGTTTGTTTTGGATTTCCACGATAATCCGAACAAGATGGTTCCAGTAAAAGCCACGGATTTCCATCACGCGACGTCACGTTAGTACGAGTATCATCCAGCTGTGACGTTTACAGTTCGGTGTAACGTCAATACAGACCTGACGTTGTCGCAGTGAACATTCGCGACAGAATGATTTCTGGCCGACATATGGAATTGTGACGGAACACACACTGTTTTGTTTGTGAGTGAGATTAATGCGGATTGTTGTTATGTTCATAGGTATTTAGGTATTTAATTTACATATGAAATCATTATAAATATGTAAAATCAGGCCCGTATTCTTCGAAGGGTAACCAAAGCGCAAAGGTATACATGATAATGATAAATCATGTTAATTTATCAAGTAGGTTTTTACGAAAGCTTTTACACGTCATTTTTTCAAACTTGATGAGGCCGGTGTTTCGTACCTGACTACTCTGAGAAGAAACAGCCGAAACAAACTCAGATTTCATACTCTCTTTTGAAGTCCAGACAATCTTGCTACATTCACATGAGGACTATACAGATTAGTGTCTGAGATGACCTTTTGAAGAAAGAACCACACAGATTTGAGTGGACCTGTCCAGTCAGTGCAAGCATTTGTCAGGCATCGTGTAGTTCGACTTAAAACTCAAGGAATTCGACTGTATTCTAGGGTTGAGGCCAAACGAACGTTATTAAATAATGTAAGTCGTATAAATTCGGTTTTTTCGGTAATGTTGGACACCTGTTAGACATGTTAAAATTAGTATTTTGTTTAGTTGTTTGTTATAATGTTGTGACACTTTAAACTATTTATATTGTTGTGCCCTAGCAGGGTTCATGTATGAAACCTATACTTTGTAACAACTTGTAAACTACATGAATGCAATAAATGATGATTATGATTATGATTATGTTTCATACATAGTTGGGCGCATTTTACGTCGTCACGTGACACAAACCAGACTTTCGTATGGAAATGTGGTGTAAATTACGCGACTCATAAGTACACCCTCCTTTCGACAGAAATCTTTAGTCCCAAGTAATAACTTTGGTTTCTTTTGTCACCTAGGAAAGTCTAAACACCAAGTGTAAATCCGACATAGACACACGTAAATACGACCTAGGCATACATTCTGCCCTCGTAGTAGAAGTTAACAAAAAATCGGAAAATAAATTTTGCTGTTCCGTTAGTTCCATACAAAACGGCAATATGAATATGGTTAGCTGTTGTTTTTTTTGTAAAACGGACTAAAACTTCCAATGCTGGTGGATCAAAAATCCTCATAAAAGTTTGTGCCTCGATAATCCTTACATAGTGGTAGACAGATTTTAAAATCCTTCTTCATCACCATCTGTGTTGGGGTCGGCTTTTAGTCTAACCGGATGCAGCTGAATACCAGTATTTTACAAGGACCGACTACTTATCTGACCTCTACAACCCAGTAAAAAATCCTTCTCATTGCAGTAAAATCATATATACGGTGACTGGTAATTGGTGTACGATACTTAAACACGTGATTGTGCTCACGACAACAAAAAACTTTTACTACAGGACCAAACCTGAAATCGCGAAAAAAAATTCAGCTGTTCAGTACATTTATGTTCGCCTAATGCACTAAACAGCAGATTTTTTTTTCGCGATTTCAGGTTTGGTCCCATAGTAAAAGTTGTTTTTTATTTAGTCACCCTATAGAATCTCAAATCTGTGATTGTCACTTAGTAAACGAAAATTGACATAGGTAATTATCATACTTCAAGCTTTCAGAGTATACGATGACATACCTACCTAAATAAAACGTTAATCCCCTATAATATTTTACAGGTTTAGAATTGCTATCATATCAATTAAACCACACAAATCGTGTAATCCCAATTTCCACAAAGGAAACTCGTATGATAGCTTCGTAGTTCAAACATCTCATATTCCTAAGTAACTACATTACTCTAAACATTGACAAATTACACACTCTGTAAGTACGAGGTTAATGCTCTAAAATTAAGCAACACCTAACCAAAGGCCGCTGATGGATATTCAACTTTCATCCCTAAACCGAGCGTGTAAAATCCGACACCATTCATACAGTATAGGTATCGCCTAGTGTAAATGACAACGGGCAAAAGTTTCAGTAGTTGATAAGGTTACATAAATTCACTTTGTGATTTTAAGGGCTTTGCTCCGATAGTTTCGTGAAGTAAATTCTATTATTGGAATCAGAATAGGTCTTCCCACTACAAATTTAAGTACGTATAGAATTGCTTTGATTTTCTTATTTTTGTTGTTGATACGTACAAGCAAACTTATCGTAATAATTTTAAGCCCACGTTAGCACGGGCGTGTTTTATCGCGACGTTATCTTTAATAGCGCACTGGATTCTAAAGCTAAGGATTGAAAATTCTACAGTGCCCTTTCTTAATGCGTTAGCGATGCGCTCTTTCAGATTCTCAACATGCCAGGCCCGAAGGCACCACTTTGTTTTTTTTTTCGGTTGGCAAATAACTTCTTCCACTCTGGGCGGAGCGGGAGGGAGTGTCAGACTTTTACTGCCTAAAACCCATCCATGTTCCTTCCTCGCCCTTTATGTTCCGGGGCCACGGTATCTCTTTCGAACAGTTCCGCAGCCCCGGCAGGCTTCGGCCCTTGCGCACATGGAACACGAACGCCCCGTCGACACGGCATCTCGTCATAAGACTAAGAGACGAAAATGATACTAGATGGGAATGGGAAATATCAAACTATTCAAAAGTTCACAACTAAAGAGTGTCTAACGTGATGAAAAGAAGCAGACAACTAAGCTCCTTAGTATTCAATGCATATGATTCACTTGCAAATCTTGATTTAATAGCCACCCACATAAAACAGCTATGAAAATATTATCTAACTTTTGTGAAGCGTAACTTTCTTCTGACTCAACAGAATTAAATGGATCCATTTATTTTCCAGTTTATACTGCATTCTCTTGAGCTGTAATTAATGCACGCTAAACTTTCGTTTAACTTAAATGTAAAGATGCGCTTACACGGGCAACTATTTAAAATTGCTTTGTAGTTGCGTCGAAGAGGTTGAACTATGATGAAACAGTAATTCTTAAATTGTAGTTTTTTTTTATTCACCGTCGGATCAAAGTTTACGAAGTTGGAGACAGGGCGGTATGCCAAAAGTGGAGTTGGGCATCTGGCTGGACATGGAGATGTCCGAAAATGCAAGGTTTTGACCGAATGGTGGCGAAGGTTAAGCCTAAGAAATTAGGGCCGTTCAAAAGCGCATTGGGTTGTCGATTTAGTCGAAGGAAGCAAAACACTGAGAAAAATGGCAGAAGTAAGGGGACGCCTATTTATACCCAACAGTGGTCCAGTCTGAAATAATGATTATGATCATTTTGATGATAATATACATGTGACTGATAATATCTTCATTTCCCCATTTCTATTGAAAACACAAAAAAATTACGCAAAACATTGAAAATTCTTCACTTCACTTTAACGACATACAGTAACACATAATATAGTAATTGTGTAATTAGACACAACATTACCATAACAATTCTTGAGAATTGAAAAAAAAAATGCAATTTCAATTTCCTGATTTCCCTGCTATCTCCAACTATTACACATTACATTACATTACATTATTGAAAGAGTCGCCGGTGTAAGCGGAGCCTAAAAGAAGATTGTTAATTAGCAACACATCAAGTGGATGCATCTTGAACATTAGCTTTTGCAGTTTACTTTGTGTAATATATGTAGTCTCCCGTCGCTTAGTCAGCTTGCACAAGTTTATGATTAACACAAGTATTAAGTTATAGATTCAGACCTTACTTTGCAGAAATCCGTCACATTCAATGCTATTTAGTTTTCGTTCAGCGAATAAAGATCGAGGTCTTGATGCAGGAAGCAACACCTGCCCGCAAAAATATATACATGCAGGAAAAGTAACACTAATTAGCATGCCATACATTCAAACCAAGTCAACTTTCAACTTCAAGTATTTGTATTGTGCAGACAGTCATAACTGGATTTTGCTTAAAAACAGATTCCTCTTCATTAGACTAAACTTGGCAAAAATGAGGTATTGAAGATCCTTTCGACACTCAGTGTGAATGCGGTGCTTCAGATCAGACCATGGCCCACTTGATGGATTGTCCAATAATACGTCCTTGTATCTGCACATTAGAGGGCTTAAAAAACGGTACAGACGCTGTATTTGACATGACCACTAACATCAAAACTAAAGAAGAATAGAAAAGAGGGAGAACAAGACTATAATAAAAGCTTCAACTTTTTGTCTTTGCGTCATTTATGGATTTCAGTAAATTGGTGTACTTTAAATTATTATTATTGTACATTTACTGTAGAAAATGTGTCCAAAATAATCCTAATATTGTAATAACCGGTATTATAAATTTGTTCTCATGAAAACCTGTTCTTGATGCACATTTAGAAATAAATTCAGCAAAACAATAGATTAATTTGCCATGCTTTCAGGCACAAAGAGCCAGTGATTTAGAATCTTAAGAAATTATCCGCAGTGCTTATTTATCAGTTAAATTATTCGAATAATTTAATGTGTACCTATTCAATTTTAATCAGGGAATGATAATGATGAATAACGAGGCACTTATAAACATTTAACCGTTATCAACGGCAGGAAAATACTGTTCCTTTTGTTGCCAAAGCTATAAAATTAAATAAGTTATCACTTCATACTGAAATCTTGGAAACTCTTTCTAAAGATAGAAGACAGTAATTTTAACAGTCCATTTTTAATTCAATGTTTTTGTCAACTTTCGCGCTGAGTTTTTACTATCGTCGGGAGTTCGGGACAACGTCCCATCTTTTAATGCTTTGCCTTCTCTCGATATTATCTCAATAAAAAGCTATTGGTTCCAACTAAATGGTTCATTACATACTAGAGTTCCTTGCCCGCTCCAATTCAAATAGCGTTTATTCTTAGGGTTAATAAAAACGTTCATAACTCTCATTTATGGTTGCGTACGTGGTGATTAAGTAACCAATATAGACGCTATAAATTTATTTGTATAGGTAAGTTACTGTTTTGATACTTGGTGGTCCAATGAATGTAGTAAGAATTTCTTGAGAAACTCCAGTCATTTTTTAAGCTACACGATACACGTTTTCCTTTTTCAAATGATGTTATAGAGCTTAACATTTCCAGAATGTCTGTTTTTTTGGCTGTGACGTGACTGTATTGTAGCTAACCTTAAAAAAACATTGTATATGTGTGGAATTGATATTTTAATAAATGTATTATCATATAACAAAATCAAATTGATCCTTTGTACACACGCAAAATTGATTACCACACGGCTGTTTCCGTATTCCAAACATAGGATATCTGAAATAATATTTGAGCAAAGCAAAATATATATTAGATTCGCCAAGTTAAAGCGTGCATTTTGTATGATTCTACAAAATTTTACGTAGAAAATTGTAGGAAAATAAAATATGCAAATATATTTTATTTATAGAAACCTGATCGAATCAGGTGTTTGTCGGCAACTGGTGTCGATTGCCGCTAAATTGACAAGCTTTAATGAAAAAACTTTCCTGTGCCAAAGTTCTAAGACGTTTACACTTTGCTTTTTGTTAAAACTTTGTCGCCGTTCCGACTTTGAATTGAACATGTTTATTATGTCAGAAAGTTTATCAGACGATCGAGGTTTGGGAAGAAAAAAAACGTCCAGAAAATGCTGCAGATATTTTCTTTTCTGTATTCTGTCTCTTCAGACCCTGAAAATGAAACCTCCGTTTCCCGTAAATACAGTCTTCCTCCATTTATCATTCTTAGGATAGGCACGTACCAAATGTTACGTAATTAAAACGTTTCCTAATTATAAGGGTCCGTTCCCTCCTTTAGTAGATATCTTCTAATAAATATACCTACTGCAATCACAGTTAATTTGAGCATGACGAGTTTGCTTTCTCGATATTTAAATAGGGAAGAACATGCTGCCAAAACAGTTGATGAATTGTATGCAAATACAAACAACAAAACATAATTTTAGTATGTACAAGTACATAGGTAGATGGGTACTCCAAAGCATGATACATCAAGCCGAATCGCATGATCTCAGTTGTCGATATGTTTTTGCCAACAGTTTTATAGAAGCAGTCTCTATACTTTTATAGGTTTATCCGGAGAAATGTAAACGTTTCACATGTATGTTTCCTTTCGTGAATAAATGTTGGGTTGTATGAGAGAATGTTTATTGATGTAAATTGTTTTAGACGGATAAGGGTCTTTGATGGCCTAAATCCCGCTTCGGCTGACCTTTTGTGTGTTTCGTGCGTTTGATTTAAATCTTACTTACTGTACTACTACAAAACTACTACTACTCTTTTACTTATTCGACTTACCAGTAGCGAAGGGTAAATTTTTGTAACAGGTAAGCCGGTCCGGTGCATATTTAATTATGTTCGAAAAAACCATACATTGAACCATTTTAGTTTTAGTCATGTTTGGGCAATCACGTCCTAACTGAATTGCCTACACTGTTTTACTTGGCAATAGTAGACTCCAGTACAATGGTTGTTCGGAAGGAAACTGGTAGGTTTCGAGTTGTATGAACCCCTCGCCACTGCTACATAATTATTGTGCTACTGACTGCCTAGTTGGAGTATAAGGTCGCAATCCCGACTGCTGTACAGCAGTGAGCATGAGCTCGTGGATTCGATTCCCAGGTCCAGCATAGTGTTATCGGGCTTTTCCATCGAGAATTGCTCAGTAGCAGCCACGGAGTCCGATTGTGACCAGTTGATGGTCATATAGGCTCGCCTCCAAAAATATCAACAAAATCCTACAAAAATAAATCTTTTTAGTCCGTCAGGTAGATTGAAAAAAAAATTTGACCCGTGTTTTTTTCTTTTGTTACGTAAATCAAAATTGACGAAGATACGACGCTTTTAAAATTCCCAATACGTCACGCCTAGGTGTAATTTTTAGCTAGTTCTGACGCCACGCGCCCCCAATCCCGAGTTTTGATGCGTTTTATCTTTGTTTTTTTCATTGCTTTACAAAAACAAAAAATACGTGTCCATTATTTTTCTATAATCTAACTGGCGGACTAAATAGATTTGTATTTTTTTAATACTGTCGTCATGTTTCTTACATGAGACTTAAACGCAACTGTCAAAATGTGGGTGCAATATTAGGAACACCTCTGCCTCTTTCGTAACAGGTCTGATGTTGTTTTTATTTTTCTAGTGTTTAGAAACAATAACGCTACAAGTTACGTTAAATTAAAAAAAAACCCCGACACACTTAGGGTCATAATTTCACAATCCCTTACATTTGAGACCCATATTAAGGGGTTTGTGAAAAAAAAAATGTAATTCACCATTTTCTGGTGGCGGCCATCTTGGATTTGAAATTTATTATAGACCATAGTATTCTACTAGTCAAGCCTTTCTATTTGATACCCATATTGAGGGAGTTCTTGAATAATTATTATGTAATCCGCCACAAAATGGCTGTTTTTTTACCAACATAACTAAGAACACTCCCGACTAATTCACCTTTAAAAAAAAAAAACAAAATCATAATCGGTTATCCGTTCGGGAGCTGCGATGCCACACACACAGAGACACGTCAAACTTATAACACCCCGACGTTTTTAAAAACTACTACATAATCCCTCACTCATCCTTTCAAAATCATGGTCTACAATTATAAAATATTTTATGGAGCCTTGATATTATGACTTCGCATAGGGACCGCAATTTCCAGTTTACATCCAATCGTAAAATAGTCTTTATACCCTGTTGAGGTATAAAATTCTCGTAATATTACGATTTACTAACAACGGTTGTAAAACATAAAACTGAAAGTGAACCGATTTATTGAACATGATAGTTTGATGCTCAAGTGTTCTGGAGGATAAAAAGTTTCCTGTTACAGTTACCCGTGACATGAACCTTATCTCAACGAGCAAAAAGGTCAGTTTACTGCAAATCCAGAGGTAGAATAACAATGAAAGAGCTAGGGTACTCGTAGGTAGGTACGAAATATTATTTGAGTGTGGTGACTTATATTTTTCGTTTGGTCATCCATGTCAGGAATGACACAGCCCCATGCTGTGAAAACTTTAAGCCTCGAACAGGATCAATTTAGTTAAATGGATATCTTATACCAGGTATACGATTTTTTTCAGATCAATTAATCTGTGTGCTCATCCAAATCTGTTCAGTAGTTTTTGCGTGAAAAAGTAACAAACCATCCATCGTCACAAACTTTTGCATTTGTAATTATTGTTTCTGTATGTTGTTGTTCTTTTTATGTAATTTTGTTTAATTATTTCCTGTGCAGGTCTAATAAATACTTTTTCTTTCATCATGACAGCAAGACCCTGTATGTTCTCTCGGAGCCTCTCTTCCCAGACGCCGCGGGAGACGCACCGGGCGTCGGGGGCCACGTGGTGGCTACCGGCCACCGTAGATGCGGGCCTGTGGACGGTTAGCTATGGGCTAGCTAGCCGTCCGCCCGTCTAATGACGGCAGGCCGTGTCGACGGCGCGTTCGTATTCCACGCCCGCCTCAAAAAGATGTCAGCATAAGGGGAGGGGCCGCAAGGGCCGAAGCCTGCCGGGGTTGCGGGCCTGTTCGAAAGAGATACCGCGGCCTCGGAACATAAAGGGCGAGGAAGGAACATGGATGGGTTTTAGTCAGTAAAAGTCTGACACTCCCTCCCGCTCCGCCCAGAGTGGGAGAAGTCATTTGATGATTTCCCATCCGAAAAAAAAAGACCCCAATCTACCACCTAAATATCTTCAACGAATAATAATCATATACCGTGTGAACCTTTCCATAAAATATAGCCAACATTATCATCACCTTAAAAATCTCATTCACGATTCCTTTATGAAATTCTCTGAACGACTCATTACCGGTGTCTGGTAGCTTGAAAATCGGTACCAGTAATGTATTTGATGGTAATGTAATAAATGAGCTAAATACTGTATCTGGTCTTATATTTTGTTGTGCCACTTACAATTTGAGTAAGTACTTTGTTTTTTTTTTATTATTTGAATAGGGAATCCGATTCTTTTTTGTTTTTACACTAAATAGCGTTGTGTTTGGCCTGAACTCGTCTGAGTTAAAGCGATGATGCGGCCTAGGTTGGAGAGTGCTTGCCTGAAAGAAACTGATTCACTCGACTTTGAAGATATTATCTAGATTATAATGATCGGGAAACAGCGAAATCTAATTATACCCATGGCTAAACCACCACCACTATTGACATTCTTTTATTTGAAATAATGCACCAGTTTTTTTATTTTTTGACGATTGAGGCAGTAATCATATCCTAATATTCCTAATATTTCGTCGAAGATTTTTCAGTTGCAATTTATAAGTGCTTTGAATAACATACAATAATAACTGTCGAAAATAATATAAAGTTGAAACCTTCTACACCTAAAGATGAAAGTTTTTTCAATTCTTTTAATTCAACGACTGTGTAAGAATTTAACCTGAACAGTTTTTGTTTGCACTTCCATCAAAAAGTTTTGAAACAGATTATAGCAGAAAATTGATGTTTCCAACCACTTGGCCGGCATCGTGCCCGAGTTTTATAAGAACGTCGTTACTCCAACATTTCGGTGAAGCCTTAAAAAGACAAATGGGTATCTCATTACTATCGCCACGCCTTCCTTCTTGGTTATATGAAATTCTTGGCGTGACGCTTTACGATGCCATATTACTGCTTTCAATCTACCGAAGGATTACGTTTTCGATGCAACGTTGCGGTTGAGGGGAAATTAATACGAAGTCTTAGTGCAATCCTGTGGCCGTTGTAGTAAGGTAATACTGTAGCTGAACCAGGTTATCCTAGACGCTTGAATATTGTCTGAAGTTTTGTTCAAATATTTCAATGAAGAATGTTATGAAATAGAGTAATTTGTAGCAAAGTTGAATACACTAAGGTCCATGATCACCAAAAAGATGACGTTCTGATTATCTAAAAACAGCTGTTTAAGAAACATTTTTGTAGGGAAACATGTCCCATAAACAGCTGTTTTTAGATAATCAGGCTGTTATCATTTTGGTGAACATGGACCTTAATTGTGAAGCACCTAATTAAAACAATAGAACCTTTTTGGTCTAGTGGTGACCATCACGGCTGCTGCTAAACCAATTCCAGGGTCGGACAAATTGTCATTGCGTTTTTCATCAGTAAATTCTCAACAGTAGCTACGGAGTCAGAATTTTTCTCAACCCTTTCTGCACATGTATGTACTAAAGGTCTCTGCCTAACCCTTTGATTGCAGGCGTAATGTTATGTTATGTTACAAAACTTTCAATTCACAAAAGCTTCAATAAAATGGACTGTATAATACATAAAAGGCTAGGTCAAGCTTAATTCTTTTTACATAACTCCGAATAAGGACTCTTGAAACAAGAGGCAATTTGACCTACAAAAATATTCATACAGGGATATTTTGCTGCCCACGATATCGGCCCAAAATTGTATGTTCTTGCAAAACTTCGTGACTGCTTACATTTCTGTACACCACGATAAGAAACCAGATAACTTCACGAGCCAGCCACCTGTCGAAAGTCTTCTCTGAAAAATAAATACATTTTATTCATCTGCCTTCAAAATGTAATATGCCATTGTTTTTGTTAAATAAGTCGTAAAATTCTGGATATGAATATTTAGCGTGAGTCTAAACAAAACGTTGTGACATTTCCATTTAATTTTTAGGGTTCCGTAGCCAAATGGCAAAAAACGGAACCCTTATAGTTTCGCCATGTCTGTCTGTCTGTCTGTCCGCGGAAAATCTCAGTGACCGTTAGCACCAGAAAGCTGAAATTTGGTACCAATATGTATATCAATCATGCCGACAAAGTGCAAAAATAAAAATTTAAAAAAACATTTTTATTAGGGTACCTCCCCCAGACGTAAAGTGGGGAGCGATTTTTTTTTTAATTTTGACCCTGACGTGTGATATATTGTTGGATAGGTATTTAAAAATGAATAGGGGTTTTCTAAAATCATTTTTTGATAATATTAATATTTTAGGAAATAATCGCTCCGAAAGTCAAAAACAATGTGTCCCCCCCCCCTCTAACTTTTGAACCATAAGTTTAAAAAATATGAAAAAAATCACAGAAGTAGACCTTTATATGAACTTTCTAGGAAAATTATTTTCAACTTGATGAGTTGAATAGTTTTTGAGTTATATAGCACTTTTTCAAAAAAACGCAAATGATAACTTTGTTTTTCATACAAATACTATGAAAAACAAAGTTATTTTTGCTGACGAAAAATGTTGGTATTTTTAATGGTCTGGGAAGCTACGGAACCCTACAGTGAGCGTGGCCCGACACGCTCTTGGCCGGTTTTTTATCTTTATTCAAACCAGGCTTTAATGGCAGTATAAAAACTTAGGTCCAACGTTTTCATTTAAAACAACGATGTGCCAGTCTTTTTAAAACTGACCCACTTTGCTATTGTGTGGAAACTTTTGTTAAGCATGCTTGATTAAATAAGAGTTTTTATTACAAAATAATCTTTTACTACCAGACGATTTTTTAATGCCAGACGAAGATAACATGGAGTAAACGTCAAAGATACCAGGGCTATCCAAATAATAAAGTATTTGAATCAAAAAATCACGTTGGTTTGACGATGCCGTCAAAGTTGAAGGAAACAAAAAGTTAGTATATAAATTACTCTTCTTAAAAAAAGCAAGTTTTATTAAAAAGAAAAAAAGGTTAATCTATCAACACTGAACGCATCGTTTCGTCTCCTTGCTATTAAGGAGTTCTCTCGCGAGGAGACAATTCTGACTGCAGAATCAAGACATATCTGAAAATTGTACCGTCTCCAAGACCAACGGTGTGTGCCAAATTTTAGCTCAATTGGTTGGGGGGAGCTATGGTTTTAAATTCAGTTGTACCTAAGATTTGACTAATTCATACTTACTAACAAGATTGAAGCTTCTAGAAAAGTCCATAAAAAAAAGTTAAAGTGTGTCTATAATAAACTTTAATTTGGAATCACTATGTTTTACTGTCAAATAAAGTTACATTTCAATAGTCAAACAGGAAACAGATCTTTCCAAAGTGACGATGCAGAAAACACCTCTATCTCACTACTTGACTTTTAAAGCAATAAATATTTCGTTGAAGTCAAAAATATGACTCCTCCAGTTTGTGAAGCTTGTTTTCATCCAAAAATAGAAAAGTACCAAATAGAACATTTGTGACAAATTACGCGATCTCATTGTTGCTTTTGACAAATGGTCGCATTGTGGGTCGAGTTTGACATTATCAATAGCTGTTTATGAGTTTTTAGATGGTGAATGTTTTGCTTGAAAAAGCCATGTTGCATGTTTTGCTCAAGCATCATCATATTCGGAAAAAAAATAATTGTTTGAGTCAGGTCTCTAATCTTTTTATTTCAGGTTTATATAGGAAGAGTGGTTCTTATTTCCAAGCCTTCTTAATTGAAGTACCATAATCATTTGAATCTTCTTCTTCAGTTTTTGACCTTTGGTCAGAAAATGCCGAGTGTAGTCTCTTCCAAATCTCTCGACTTTTGGCGGTTTAGTGTCATAGCCATCCAGTTTCTACCGGCGACTTTAATCAGATTGTCTGTAATTTGAATGATCAGTATCAAATATTCTTGTATTATTTTATTTAATGAATATTGATAGTTCATAATTAAAAGTAGATACCTAATGACCTACATCCCAGGAAATGGGTTGTGGAGCTCAGATAGGCAGATGATGAAATACCTAAATATTATTTTAAAATATTTTCAGCGAAATAACCACGTCGTCCCGTGTCAAAGAGATTTATTTTCATTGCGGATAGCATAATTATTTTTTTGTATTATTATTGTTCTCATTATCACTCGTCATATTCAGAGCACGACTTTAATATAGGGACAGTGATGACGTCATATTTCTGTGGTGATTCTAGTAATATAGGTTTTGTTTTGTTGGATTTTACTCTACATTCTGAACAGTTTGTGAGAAAAAAAAATGCAAGGGACTTGAAAAATAACATAAGATTTTATCTCGCTTGTAATCCACAAATGGATAGGCAGAGTTGTACCTAATAATACACCCACATTTCGCCAGTAATGTTTAAGTCTCATGTAACTTAATTTGTCTCTGAGTTTCAGACTAGGCTTAAAGGATGACGCACGCTAGACCGTGCCGTGTCCGGGCCGAGTGTCGACTGTGCAATTCCGTGCAATTTTGTACGGACACACTCACGCTTCCGAGCCACTACCGAGCAACGGACAATCTATTGCCATACAAAATTGCACCGACGACACTCGGCTTGTCTAGCGTGTGTCATCCTTTAGAAATTCTCAGAATATCGATAAGGTCAAGTTTGTTTTGAAAACAAAATACGTGGGAAGATCTGACGTCTAGGTCCGTTAAGGATGTGAAAATGCTTTGACCTTTGACCTTAACGGAAGACTTTCCAGACGTGATAAACAAAGGATAATCCAAGACACGTGTAACGAAATAAAACTATAATGCACGGCCATGACTTACACGCTCAAGCCGACAAGCGAGTTGCGGAGAAAACAATAAAATTCCTCAAAGCAAGCCACAAGTCACCGCGACGCGACCCGGCCATAGACGATAGGTTATTCATGTGCAGTTTTGCCTATACTGTCCTACTTTGCAGGCATGCATGGACGTGTGTAGACAAAACTGTACCGTACAGTTATCTTAGCCTGTACATGCAATCTACAGAATATCGGAATAGTTTTTCTTTTTTTCGTTCGTTGCAGGTCGCATGCACAGTTCTCAGTCATTTTCTATTTTTAAATCAATTAGTAAACCCACTAAAGCAACCATATGGTTGCTTTAGTGGGTTTACTAATTGTTTTCGTCGTGTGTTATCGTTGATGGTATGCTTGTAAATAAACCTATGGCACTAGGTTTTGCATGAAGGTTTTGCATGAAGGTTTCGCATGCACGTTTTAAACTGTCATGTTGCGGTTCTACTTTCACATAAGGAAACAAGTGACGCACGCGCGTGTCGCTTTGCTCTAGTTGCATCGTCTGAGGTTGTGAACGAGGAATTCGAATTTATTTGATATAAGCATCTAATACTTAACTTTTATACAAACACTATTTTTTATATTACAAATACATGGCGAAGCTTCTTCTGCGAATATTCTAGGCACGGTTTTAATAAAACCCGGTATTCTCACTGTTTGTACTGACTGTGTGGACTTATTGAGATATTCCATGTACACTTCCCGCTCAAGTTGCAGGAGCGAAGTTTTGCTTCTTACAAAAGAAAGTATGGAATATGCAAAATCTGGCTGACGTGCGCCAATCACATGTTTTCCTGGTACTGTAGGAGACATGCATAGTTTTCATTGAGTGCTTCGGAGTAAACTAATAAAATATTTAAATTTCTTGAAATGGCATCTCATAAACATCACTGTCTAACCTTTTCCCAAGTATGTTGGGGTTGACTTCCAGTCTGACCGGATGCAGCTGAATACCAGTATTTTATGTGGAGCGACTGTCTATTTAACGTCCCCTTGTATTACTTGATTTATATATATATATATTTTTTTTTAATTTAAAACTTTTTATTTCAAAAAACACTTATGTAGAGCTAAACTAAATGATTTGTAAATCTTATAACTACCATTGTAAATTAATGTAACAGTTTTGATGTTTGTTACTCAATAAAGCTAGAACAGCTAAACGGATCTGAATAAAACACAGAGATATATTATAGTCTGGAATAGCACTATATTATATAGGGTTTTTTTCGACATATACACCAATAGTAACACTCAACAACAGCTAGGTAAAATGATAAGTTATAGAAAATAATACAAATTCCTCGTCCTTTGTCTATCCAGAAATAGAATAATTTTGACAATAAAAAAGCAGAAATGTCCTTAAGTGATGAAAAATGGTGCCTTCTTGGCTGTTGACGTTAACGTTAGAAACGGAAATAGGACCGGGTGTTCCATTTCCGGGATGCCTAAAGTTTGATCTTCCAGATATTTTTTTACGACGTACTTTTCTTGTCGCGTGGCTCTACTTGCTGAAGATAAGGATAAGTCCCCATTTGTAGATTGTAGTACAGTTTGGTCTTTTCGTACGAGTTTAGTTTATGTCGCTGTGGACCGGATTTGTGATTATAGTTCGTAATTTGTCGTATTTCTTTTTCTTCGTAAATACGATGGATGGGACATCGTGAGACAAAATTTTACATTTATAATTAAGTAGAATGGTGGTAATCTATTTATTTTCAAGAAAATTTACATTTTGGAAAAACACTATAACATTTTGCTCAACCTGGGAATGAAATGAAACCAGAACCGCATGCTTTGGCAATAGGGGATAATCCAAAAAACATCTAATTAGTCAGTTAGGTTTCCAAGAAAATATTTGACACGTGTTTTTCTCTTTTGTCGTAAACAAAAATAAAGACGATATAGTGCGTCGAACACACGACGTGTGATGTCATAATGTATGTAGTTATGGTCAAACAAGCTAATTGGTTTACAGTTTAACCCACAAATTACATTGTAAAGTGTAAACCAAATAGCTTGTTCGACCGTACACTATGTACTAGAACCACAAGGGATGTCACAAGACCCATTTATGATCTTGAATGCGTTTTATTTTCGTCAGTTTTTATTGAAATGATAAAACAAAAAATACGTACCTACCCAATATTTTTCGAAAATCTAACTGACGGAATAAGCAGAATCATAGTTTTTTAGTCCAGAGCATCCCGTATTGCGCTTTTGACTACGAAACCAACGAGGCACTTTTGAGGTGAAGTTTAAATAAAACACGTGTCACGATGATCACATGGTGGAAAAAAATGCGTATTTTGTCTGACCTCATAGCTCACAGTCATATGACACTCATCGCAATAATTGCACTTAAAAATCCTTGAATTCTCGAACAACAAATGAAATCGTCCGATGCTTTTCCGATTCACCAATGTACACAATACTGAATGATAATTTATTCATGTATTCTGACCAAACGAATCGATTGCATACTGAGATGCTTGTTTGTTTCGGGAGTTTACCATATTGATTCCTGGTACAGAGAATCCAGAATTGAAGTAGGTATCGAGGGTTTTAGAGGCAGGTTATGGTTTGTGCTTGATTAGAGAGGACCATGTAGTGACGATCTCCTCAGGGTGGCTGGTAGCAACTGAAAGAGAGTTGCTGAGAATCGAGTTGAATGGCGTGCGATTGAGGAGGCGTATGTCCAGCAGTGGGCTGCTGTAGGCTGATGATGATACAGAATGGTAGCTATAACTTAGCATTGTAATATTGTGTTGGGCTGTAATATACCAAGCGGGCCCACTTAGGACCCATTAAGGGGGTGGTATCTGCTAACGAGAGGTTTTCTCCATGTAACTCCTCTTTGATGAGTGAATATAAATGTGCAAAAAAAAATATGTGTTGCTTATTTGTACAATTGAAATAATTCTAACTTTATTATTACTATATGAAAAAAATGTTCAAAGTAAAGCATATTTTTTTTAAATTTCGTAACTGCTCCTAAACAGCATTAAGTTATAGTTTTTTTACACACAAATGTTTGTCGCTATTTTCTTCACAAAGTGTACAATTGGAATTTTGATCTAATGATTTATTTGGCTTTATTCTAACAGTATTTCAAACGAAGTTTGAACCACCATAAATAGAGTTGCTAATTTAGCAGATACCACAGCCTTAATGTTAATATTTATCCGTGGTGCTAGGCAACTGGGCCTATCCCAGTTGTAAACGTCCCTTTGTTCCTATTGGCCTTGTTTCGTTCTGTCTCCTGCTGATATGGAGGGAAGTGGAAATTACGGTTTTTTCCTACTCCTCCGCTATACTTCCTGATTAATTTCGTTGTGGTATCCAAGACAGTTAAATTCATTCTCTGTGACTTCGTCGAGCTTCATTGTCTCGGCGCTTTTCTGGTGGTCGCCACTGTTGATTCTGGCTTTCAGGAGTTACAGTGGTTTCGGAATAGTGTGGCGGGCTTGTCCCAATAAAAAAAGCGCGTCACGTGTCGGCAAAAATTATGCTTCAATAAGGTCCAAAATAATGTTTTGTTTTTTATATAAACAAAGGTGTTCATATAGTAATTTAAAAAATAAACTAGAAATAATTCACTCCCTTATTCCAAGTATTAAAGTAACCATTTTGGACGCAGTTGTCATATTTGATGCATCTCAAAACCAGCACAAGTCATGAATTACGAATGTACTCGGTATTGAATACTTAGTAATTTATTTATGACTTCGACGCGGAATAACCAAAGGCTTTACTATCGACAACGGCTTCTCATGTACAATTGTACAGTCACTAGCAAAAATATGTATAAACTTTCCTAAATTGAATTGCAATTTTTGCAAGAAATAACGATTGTAACTTGGAGATATGGTTTTTTTTAATAAAAATATGAGTTCCAGAATACTACGAGTATGTTCGTAAAACATGAGATTTTAAATTAAAAAAATTTTAAAATGTTATTTTGTGTTTACATAATGGCGCACGTGATTGTACTGAGCGACGACAAGAACTGATAGCTGCAAAAATAATTACAATCTTTTTTTTTTCAATTATTTTGAAAATTTTATTGTTGTAAGTAATATTTGTTGTTAGTTTTTTTATTTCTGTTTGTTAATAAATATTTTTGAAAGAGAAACTTGAAGTAGAAGTCAATTAAAAGTCAAAAGAAAATATTGCTTTTTCTTTTTCTGTCTCATAAACAACTGTGACAACTGTGTTGTGTGTTACTGTAACAATTGGAACTATTTACTAGTTCATTGAGCATCACAATGTTTACGATGATAAAATATTCTCTCTTCGTCTATTTTAAGAAACGACAATTATTCTGATCTTCTCTTTTGATCTAGATTGCCAGTTTTCTTTTATAAAAATAACTTTAGTAAGTATAGGTATATTATGTATATTTTATCAACCTGTTTATCTGTTTGATTTTATCATAGTTTATTTATAGAACAGCTATTTAGGTTTGTAGGTGGATATAATAGCCGAATCTATTTTTGGAGAAATAAGTTAGAAATTGTTTCAATAAAAGACTTCAAAGGAACAACGACATTCTCAAAGCGATTTATTTTATGTTTTACTCATAAAATGTTTTTTAACGATAACTCAATAGTTACACAGTTTTAAATAAAAAACGTTTTTTGGACATCGGTTTTTTTGCAATAAGTATATTTTTTTGAATTTTATTTCACCCATTTTAGTTGTAGTATACCACACAAAATCATGCAGTGAAACAATTTTTACATTATAACTAGATGTTTTAAAAACATGTAAGTAATAAAGGAGCTAACTCACAAACGTTTCAAACAAAGTTAATACAATTAATATGGGACCAGGCTTCCTAATACCAAATGTAAATAGAAACACTCAAATCGGCCCAGTAATCACGGAGTAATCGGTGAAATATATATAAAAAAAGATGCTGTGGAATACAGTCATAACCTCCTCCTTTTCTAGAATTCGGTTAAAAATACACATAACTGTAGGAAAAAAGTAAAATTTAATTTACAACGTTTCAGACGATAAAGTGTTCAGTTTGAGACCAGAAAATCTTATGAAATGCTTAAAATTAGGGTCACGTAAAGGAAAACGTCGTACAGAATGTCCCTAGTCAAGTGGAATGTCAATCTAAAGATACCCTACGACGGTTAATGCGATAGGCTGAGAAGTATATTTAAATGCATGCCACGTACCTATTAATCTATTTATTTTATCAGCTTTTATACTTTGTCCTGTAAGAATCGAATCACTCAGTTTCAGTATTTGGTCCTTCAGTACGAAATAATGTTGATTTATCTTTCTCTACAAAACAGTGTCATACAATTGATACTGAGATTTTTTGAACACTCGCATTCAGCATTCATTGATCACATTTGACTTAAAAGGCCTGCGGAGCATGCGAATTTCATACAAACGTAATACCAAAATAATTTGTAAATCGAACATATTCTTAAGGTAGTGTGTATTTATTTTGATTGGATTACAGAATATGTAGGTTCCCAAATACATATTTTGAATGTACACTAATTTAAACAAGAGTTATGAGAAAAATAAATTTTCTATAGAAATTTTGAATTCCTCATATCTCGTCTTTTTATCATTGTCCTTTCAAAATATTTATTTGAGAACATGGATATTCTATAATACAATCGAAATATGTACACTCTACCTTAAGAATATGTTTGATTTTCATATTATTTTGGTATTACGTTTGTATGAAAAACGTATGCTCCGCCGGCCCCCTAAGGTCGAAGCAACAGGAACACATTTTGAACAAAATATGATATGCGGCCTTTAAATTCGGTACATAAAAAAGTCTGCCTGTTACGGATCATCAGATACAGTCCATTGACGCTGACAGACAAACGGAACTCTAAAAAAAATATGAATCGTTTACATTCACGTCGAAAAAAGTAAAAAATAATCATCATCATCATCTCAGCCGAAAGACGCCCACTGCTGGACATAGGCCTCCCCCAAGTGTTGCCACATTGACCGGTCCCGTGCGACTCGCATCCACCGGATTCCCGCAACCTTCACCAGGTCATCGGTCCACCTAGTGGGAGGTCTTCCAACGCATCGTGTTCCGGTTCGCGGTCGCCACTCCAGAACTTTTCGGCCCCAACGGCCATCCATTCTGCGAGCAATGTGGCCTGCCCACTGCCACTTAAGTTTAGCAATTCTTCGGGCTACGTCGGTGACCTTGGTTCTCTTGCGGATGTCTTCATTTCTGATTCGATCACGCAAAGAAACTCCAAGCATAGCCCTCTCCATTGCCCTTTGGGTGACTTTAAGCCTTTTGATAAGGCCCATTGTGAGCGACCACGTTTCGGTCCCGTATGTAATCACTGGCAACACACACTGGTCATAGACTTTCGTCTTGAGACACTGCGGTAAGTTGGACGAGAAGATAGCGCGCAGTTTCCCGAACGCTGCCCAGCCGAGTCGGATTCGACGATTGACCTCTTTCTCGAAATTAGACCTACCTAACTGGACCGTTTGTCCTAGGTATACATAATCGTCTACAATTTCGAGTGTAGAGTCTCCGATCTTGATAGGAATGGGTGTGACATGGGCATTCAACATGACCTTCGTCTTGTTCATGTTCATTTTTAGACCCACTCTTTCGGAAGCTCTACTGAGGTCATCGAGCATTGTACTGAGGTCCTCCATGGTAAAAAATAATGATTGTTCATAACACCACCACTCGGAGTTTTGTCTTAGCAATTACATCGTAAATTGCTAAACTTTTTGCTTGAGCTGCAGGGGTAAATACTCCACTTTGGTAAGCAGTAGTAGTTAGGTGGCAGCATTTTGGGCGAATTTAAATATAACGAAGAAAATGTTTGCCTAAAAAAAACGTAATTTTCTTAAGTGTCATACTTATAAGATATAGTTTTTTAACTTAATGAGAACTAGCTTTTACCCGCGATTCCGTTAATAGAGGAGTATGAAAGAAAAAGACATGCGGCGCCGACCCTAAATAAATTGAGATAAAGATGCTGATGAAGAAGAATGAAGAATGATGATAAAAACGAAGTATTTAAATCACTTTTAAAGTCCACAACTTCTATGACGACATAAATAAAAGATAGACCAAGTAATTAACACCACACAGTTACCCCGGAGTGCGATGATAAATTGATTCACACTTCATTTATCAAGCTTTCATTAAAACTAAAGAAAATAGCTAAAACAACGGATGACTCGCAAGTTGGGAAATACTTCGGGTGTAATCAAATATGAAACGCGATCTGAAGTGAAATTCATCTTTTCTACTGTATTCAGTGAAATAAAATAATGATGAAATATTGTATTAGTAGCGATTGAGCGGTGCCAACTGTTTTGTAGTTGCAAGAGGTTAATAAGCATGACGACAGTATCAAAAAAATACAAATCTATTTAGTACGTCAGTTAGAGTATTGAAAAATAATGGACACTTATTTTTGTTTTTGTAAATCAATGAATATTGACAATGATAAAACGCATCAAAACTCGAGAGTGGGGACTCTTGACGTCAGAACTAGCTAAAAGTTATACCTAGGCGTGATGTATTGAGAATTTTAAAAGCGTCACGTCGGCTCTCAAAACCGGTGAAGGAAATCGTGACGAAACCAGCATGTCCTAGAACCAAAAATTCGAAGACATGTGACATCTACCAGCCCGCACTGGGCCGCGTATTGGATTATAGTCCATACGCTTTGACGTGGAGTTGCGGACACCAGCCCGTTGTACAATACAAATACAATATCCTATTCTTGAATACTGAATGGGTTGAAGACATCTGACCCCGTATTCACAACGCTTCAATTCGATTTCGATTCTGGATGTCGTAGGTATGTCTATCTCGCTCGTTTCCGTTATGCCAAAAAAGGATACGACGAAGAATTCGGGGGCAGATTATACAGTCGCTCCATGCAAAATACTGGTAGTCAGCTGCACCCGGTTAGACTGAAAGGCGACCCCAACATAGTAGGGAAAAGGCTAGGCAAATGATGATGTCTTTGGTCATGTTAGAGAGTCCTATTGAATTTTCTGCAAGATACTTCGAAAATTATTTTGATGCCTAATATGTAAGGGAATGCACATAACGAATCGTTTTATGCTGATTGATGGTGACGAGGATTTCCACAAAGAAGTTATAAAAAAGAGACGGCTACCAAAGAAACAATTATTATTAACAGGCCTTCGTAGCAAGCGAATTTCATACAAACGTAATACCAAAATAATTAGTAATTCTTAAGTTAGTGTGTATTTATTTTGATTGGATTGCAGAATATATAGGTTTCCAAACACATATTTTGAATGTGCACTGATTTAAACAAGAGTTATGAGAAAAATAAATTTTCTATAGAAATTTTAAATTTCTCATATTTCGTCTTTGTATTCTATAAAACACTCTAAATATATACACAACACCTTAAGAATATGTTTGATTTTCATATTATTTGATAAACGCATACTAAGAAAAACGCATACTCCGCCGGCCCCTTAATGAACTTTGTGAAGGATGCTGTTGCTTGCTTGATAGAAGTTGACTTCTGCGATGACTATTAATAGATTATAGAAAAGCATTTCAGTAGAAGACATTTCACGGCAACCTCATAATATAGGCTAGGGCAATTCAATGATGACCCCTAATCATTTAATGTTAGGTTTGTTTTCTCAAACATCATTGGTGACCCTGTGAACCAACAAAAGAAAATACAAGATATAATTGGACGATACAGTTAAAGTACTTAATAATAGACGATTGCTATTGTCCGACTTCTTGTCGACTTCGGTAATTGAAGTATCATTCCATAACTCTCAATTCCACTAACAATGATGAATGGGAATCATTTTGAAAAGCATAAAAAAGAATACGACCTCATTGTTAACAATATCGCTTTGCGTAAAATCCAAATTGTTTGTCATTCTCCTTTGTGACGAAACATCCAATTTATCCTTCGTTCTTAACAAAATAAAAGGAGAAAGATTATTTCTTTTGCTTTTATATTAAATAGCGGATCGCGATACAATCATGAATCATCTTTAATCCAATTTTTGATAGTATCCTTGGCTTCCTACGCTTTTGTTTCGGCCTTGATCTCTAGTCTACATTGTTTATTTATAGTTTGCTGTTCGCGGAGTTAATCTCACAATTTATTGATGGGATTTATGAGTAACATAGTAGGTACTGTCGGAATCTATAGTTTCTTTGATTCATTTTGTACGTCCAGAATACGGATACTATGATTTTCAAGCAATGCGACGTCTATGATTTCTTAATAGTCTGTAGAAAAGTTTGTTGCTGTTACTGTTAGCCTGTGTCATCCCACATAGGCCTCCCCCCATGTCTTTCAAATTCTTCGATCCAGGGCCAATTTTTTTTTTTTTTTTTAAAAAAAGGGCCGATGTGGACCACTGGTCGTTGGATTTGTCCACCTCGTCCCGCCCTCCCTGCGACGTCTACTGCGTCGCCTTCTGTAGTATAGTATGATTAATTTAAATGCCGTCCATCGTCACTTTTTCCAATTTATATTAATGCTAGTAAAATGTGAAGTTCAAAACAACTTTATTAAATTCCATACTTTCTTGTTAACAATTTCTCGAACTCCATAAGTAAAATTTATTCTCAAATCTCACCATATTTCCTACAGGAGTGCTTGTGAAACATTTCTCGTTAATACTGATATTTCCTTTTAAGCATTTTTCCATAAAATCCCGGTTGCCTCTCATGACAGTGACATAATCTCTTCGCTCCGCCTCCACGTTCCGGGTTAGATATGACATCGTTGTGGGAAACGGTAAAAATTCGGTAAAACCGACGCTTAGTTCGCCGTGCTTTGCAATATCAGTTAAGGGATTGGTCCATTTTTTTACCGGTTCCAAAAACTGGGAAAAAGTTTGTTTGACTTTTCATGTCTGGTTCGCATTTAGGAAATGTAACAAAAATATAGTTTCAGTAAAAATATTGTCGAAGGAAAATTGAAAGCTAAGTTTTTTTTGCAGGGTTAAAACGTGGGGAGTTTACAACGTAACTTTTCGGTACAAATTAAATACGGTACGGTAATTAAAGAATAATATTATAAATAAACTTTTAGAATGAAATTAAATGAGCTATGAGAATATACTAATCACTAAGTTCTAACGTTGAAAGATTCATTAGGTGTTATTTTGTTAATATTGGTTATTGTTCTTAAGTTAGCTTCGGATGCTCTGATAAACGTTCCACGCTCGACCTTAAAGTGAACTAGAATTTTCTTTTTTAACCACAATTATCGTACCTACAAGGACGAACAATCGAAAGATAAAAAAGAAACTAGTTATAAAATCAAATATAGCGACAAAAACCTCGATCAAAAATTCACGAGGTCACCGAACTCATCCGAAAAACTAGGACCTTTCCGAGAAAGGCGCTAGAATACAAAATTACATACAAATGTACAATCGCAAAAATAAAAGGGGAATCGGACAAAAATGCGAATAGTTAATCCGATATATTCACAAGTTTTTTTTTTGTCGGCTATGCCATTGACCTATTTGGCAAATGTTCAGAACACTAAAATGTTACGCGTGTTCTAGTTAGACAAAATATATAAAAAAAAATGTTTGCGTCGAACAGCGTTGTTGTCAATTAAACAAAAATAGTTATGCGAGGTCATTTTTTTTTCTTTTCCAAATTTTTATGGCTTCGAATATTAATATTTTCAACGATAGAAATGGGGCAATGATACAGAAATTCAACATAGGTTATTTTCGGGCAGTGGCCAACTATACGGCAAGCTCATAAGGCAAACAGACATGTTCAGAAACTCTATCATCGGGAAGAGCAGGTAAGTACTTAGTAGGTTAATTAAATAGGAGATTGTCCAAAAAAAATCTAATTAGTCCGTCTGATGCGAAATATCCAAAAAATATAGGACACGTATTTTTTTCTCGTAAACAAAAAATGAAGACGATACAGTGCGCGGTCGAAAACTCGTGTGACGTCAGATGTAGGTACACTTTTGTACTAGTTTTTACCCACAAGTGACGTCACAAGTCCCACATATTTGATGCGTTTTGTCTTCGTCAATTTTTATTAATATGATAAAACAAAAAATACGGATGCAATATTTTTCGGAAATCTAAGTGACGGACTCATATAGGCTTGTATAAAATACTGTGTTCTGGATACCTTTAATTGTTTAATATCCTGACTGGCTGTTACAACACACTAAAAAACTGCCTGAATATAATTGCACTATTGGAATTTAAACTCTTAACGGTGAACCGAATGTTCAAAATCCAACTAATATTGGCAATTATTTGTGTGTTCGTTCGTAACGGGCACTAGCGTTTGCATAGGTAAAGGACCGGTAGCTTGATCGAAACATTCTGGAAGTGGTCGTTCTCGGAGAGTATCGCTCGATAGAACACATGGATAAGTAAATAGGACGTCGAGTGCAACTCTCCCGACCTTAATATCTCTAAGTGACGGGACCATTGTGAGAGTCCACTGATATATCCTGTATTTAGCTGCTTCGTGTTGAAGCAGTGTTCTAGTTGAGATCAACTATCTATCTGATATCTACAACCAAGTTAGCACTGGGTAATACGACCCTTGTTAGAGCGACTGAGTATCTGTGTGGACTGTCAGAGGTCCACTAATGACAGCCGGGACCAACGGCGTAACGTGCTTTCCGAAGCACAGAGAAAACTAGGTATAGAATGAATATATTTACTTATTCACCATGCTTAATCTGATCCCGTTCACGTCTCTTCGTTATTTATATGAACCGCAAAATTCAACTAAATTGATTGCTAGCTAAACTTCATTGTAACCAAAGTACAAGTTTGAAGTTGCAGTTTGAAGACCGGTTAATAATGTATGGAGTTAAAGTGTGCACACGATCAACTCAACTAAACTGCACTGAGTACCGTATTTTAGTCATGATGTTGTTTCCGAATAACACGGCCGTGCTCCTGCTGAAAACTCAAATAAAAAGTAAATCCAGGTTACCACATTAGTCCCGCATTCGCGAGTTGGTAGATAATCAAATCATTTTATTCAAAATTATATTTTCCCGAACTGACAACAAAAACGCCAAGAAAAAATCATAATTTCAAATCACAAGCTTCAGCGGTTGATAATTCAGCGGCCGGATTGTAATCTAAGCAAAACGTTTGCACTCATAGAGCAGCGTAATGTCTTGTAATCTTGTCCAAATGCCTCCGTGTAAGTCCTGAGTGAAAAGCGTGGGTCTTTATCTTACGCCCCGTACAGGACCTTAGGGAGTAGACATAACAAAGTCGCCGACAATCTGACATGTGCCAGGACTTTGTTGCTGGCGGACTAGTTGGCGGGGTCAAATCATTGCAAGTCGAAAAACTTTGTGGGCAGCACGAGATGTGTAACTTTTTTAAATACACTGTAGCTTGAGTGTCACTGAGCAACTGTGCGCGTTTGCAAGTCGCCGACATGGTGGCGTCCTACATACCCGTTTCCTTCATGTGAGTGTGCGTTCAGGTTCAGACTAGCGTATTTTTCGGAGCGTATAAGCTCGTATCGGCTTAGGCGCGTACAAGCGGGCCAAAAAATAGCACACGGGCACATGCGCGTAGTCTTGAAGCAGTGTTAACAACGGCCCGATACAAAGAAGTCCGTCTTCACTAACCTAAAGTTACATCGTCAAAGAAAGTCATCAAAGATAGTTCGATAGGTTTATTAATTGGTGTTTGTTAATTTTGCTGTTGTGATTTGGTGCGTTATCAAGACATTTTTCAGAATGTGTGTTTCTACAGTCTAGCCCGAATAACTAATCAGAATGTGCCTTTTTAATTTCTATGCTTCTCAAAACCAGCTTTGTCAGTCTGTCGAACTCACTAATCGCCTTGTCTATCAAAGGTAGCCTGTTCATGTCGGTACATACAAATTATATAAAATTTCTATTACGTTATATATTTTGGATTTCTGCCAAAAACACGTTTATCGTTACTTCCTTTCATATTCTAATCTGGTCAAATGTACTTATGTTTGTTGATAGTAACAGAATCTTCGGCATAATATTTACTTCAATTTCTTGCTAGTTGCTAGACCATTTCTGTTTCTAAACGATACTTCTTAAGTATCATTGTCCTCTAAAGAATTTACTGCGACAATATTGTCGATGAAAGAGAGGAATAAATGTGCGTAAAATATAAGTGTAGGTAATGCAAACAACAACTGAACAGCAGTACTCATTTCTTTGTGCAAAGAACTCCCATCTATCAAGTATCAAAGAAGCAATACAAATAAATATTGTTCAAGGAACTTGCAAAGCTGTTGCATTTAGCCGACGTTTTTACTCTGCACTCAAACAAGACTTCCACAAACGAGGTCTTTGTTGAAAAAGTCAGAACCCGGAAATCCGATAACGTAGAACACTTCAAATAAATAGAAGTTATTGAGACATTCAATCTTGTAGTTTGTTTTGTCGCTTCGCTGATTTTCTTAAGAGTTTACACAAAGCTCCTTACACGTTGTCCAATCTGGAAAGTGCTGAGATTTTAGTTCGAGAGAACCTATAAAGTGTTGAGTTTACGGACAAATGTAAAAGTGGATAAATTCTTTATTGGGCCTCGTTGGAGGGTCAATTTTAGGCCGAAGTGTTTCAGGTTTCCTGTAACTGTCTAGAAAGTTTAGAGAAATCCTACAATTTGTACACTTCCGGGCAGGTACACGTAAACAGAAACTTTTACGATGTAACTGTTATATTTGTTGGTTTATTACCTGCTTTTCATTTCATCGATACTCGTAGTCGGAACTAACTTTGGTTAAATAATACGGACCAACGATAAGAGAACACAAATTTTATTTTAACAGGTTACATTTCCCTATCCCTTAATTCTCGAACAGGTTACCTGGTTCGAACAATACTGTTGTTGCATGTTTATTATTTATTAATAGTATGGGGGTATAAAAGAACAGAGTGTAAATTTCTTCGTCCCCCATAGTAAAGGACGGATCACGGACGGATCCTCCGACCAGGGGTATTCACAATGCTTCGAATGAATGTTCGATTCGACAAGTCGTAAGGCTATCCTTTTTTGGCATAACGAAAACGACCGTGGCAACTGTACGACTTCCCGAATCGAAATCGAATCGTAGCGTTGTGAATACGGGGCCAGATAGGTATTGTGTCTGGTGGGCTTCTGTCTTAAGTCGTGGATAAACTTTAACTGCGCGATGTAGGCATTGCGAATGTTAGTTCTTTATTTTTGTGTCATAGATGACGATGTAGTAATTTTAGTTCAATGTTGCCGTAGTTCTCGTAGTTTTTGTAGAGCCGCTACAAATTAATATTTTTTTTCTTTCAAGCAATACAGTTATTTCAACAACTCTGCTTGCGTCGCCGCTTCAGCTTTTACCTTAAAACCCACTATATTCAGGGAACATACACAATGTTATACTATTAGGTCTAACGAACACGCAACGCGCGTTCATTAGTTCCTGTGAAACTGGTAGATACGTTGAACCCAATGTGCCATTATATGTACAGTAGCTTTATACTATTAACGAAATGTGTATCCATTATTTTAACGCAGTATATTTTAATTTTCAAGCCAGGTTCTTAATTATTAAAGTTGATATGATCACATTAGGTTTTACGTTCTCAATAAAATTACTGTTATTTAAGATTTTATGCTGCTTCATTACCGCAGTGAATGTTTTTAATTAGTTCAAAAATGTGCACTGCTTGACATAAGTCTTCCCTAAGGATGGCCACGTGGACGGGTTCTGTGCTTCTTGCAACCACCGGATGCTCTCAGTCTTGCCCAGGGCCGACAGTCTCGACATAGATAGTGACAAAATCGCTAACTTTCGATTGGTAATAACGAACGAATTAATTTGGTGTCAATAATTATGCTTGCGGGAAACGCGTCTAGGATGTAGAGACTTTCATTATTCGCAAGCATCATTATTGCAACCGAATTTATTCGTTAGTAATCAGCGATCGAAAGTTAGCGATTTTGTCGTTATCTCTGTCGGGACTCGGCCCTGGTCACCAATCCACCTTCATGTCGATTGCCCTAGAAATTATTATTTATTAATTATTTATTTTGCTGCCTATCTAAGCTACTATTATTAATTCCTTATTAATATTATAATCTCATTCTTAGTCAATATTCTTGATACCTTTGTTACCTTGATCATTTATGCATAGAAAGTTTAACCAAGAGGTTTTGGACACGATTGTTTCATTTCGTTGATTTGCAAGAATATATATTTCTTTTAGTTTTAATAAATTATTTCAGTTATTATCGTTTTTACAAGTCCAAGTTTATTCGCCTTTATTTTGTAATGCATTCATAATGTTTCTACTATACCTATTCATATACTATCTTAACTCCTTCGAGAAGTTACAAATCGAAAGATTGTTTACTTTTCTTTATCGATTTTACTTCACCGTCTACAGAACCGAAGCAAAGTTTTAATTGGTGATTGTCTTACTTGCAGAACTCACTTCCATAAATTGATTTTCGCTCTGACAATATTTTTTTCTAACTTCTTTAATTGCGAAGTTATTCGTTTCTATTTCATTCAATTTGCAATTTTCAATACCATAAAAGTATTTTGCAAAACCATTACTTTGTTCAATGAGCCATAGTCTCATTGTTTCTGAAACAATTTGTGGTATTGGTATTGTATTTATTTGCATGTATTTACACTTTGGTCTGTTTCGTGTTACTACATAATTATGTCCCAGTAAATATTTATTAATATCTCTTTGTACTTACGCCTGAGTAGATGTATGAATAGCTTCCTTTAATGCCAACACATTAATCATATTCATGAGAGTATCCCTAATCTTGCGTAAGTCACTCTTATCTAGGCTGCCCGTTGCTTTGGCATTGTCGAGATCATTCTGATCTATAGTACCTGTAGTGCCATTATTTACATTTCCAGGCAATTTGTATATTAGATCTTACAGATTTTATGGTCATCATCTGCCTAACCTTTTCCCAACTATGTTGGGGTCAGCTTCCAGAATAATCGAATGCAGCTGAATACCAATATTTTACATGGAGCGACTGCCTGTCTGCCGTCCAAAACCCAGTTAGTACAGGGCATTACGATACCTCTTTGGTAAGACTGATTGTCAGACTTTTTAGGCCAAAGACTACTCGTAACGACTGTCAAAGATCTACATATGACAGTGGGGACCAACGGCTTAATGTGCTTGCCGAGGCACGGAGGAAACTGGGTATGTAATGGGTGATCACCCATCCACAGACCTATCTAGGCAAGCACGGCTTAACCTAAAGATCGACCCGCTGTTATTATTTAGCCACGAGTACCTCACAGATCTTATCGTCAAGTCACGTCAAAACTGTGTACAGTTCCTGAACATTATTTGAACCAAAAATATACAAAGTTTTTTCTACAAGTCTTTGGTGACACCTACTTTATATTCCACACAATTTTCCTATGCCACGCTTCCTTCCTTATCAATAGGAGGAAATGTTATACATACAATATCAGATTTCAATCCAATACTGACATAGTGAAACCCTGTACTCCCAGAAGACTGTTGCAGAAACAAACTTATGGCTGGGGAAATCCAAAATTTCAAACTGATAAAATAGTGCAATGAAGCTTATCCACTTAGGTATAAGGAACTGATTTACTGGCTTGACTTTTATGCTCTGATGATATTTGATGTTGTCTAACGATGCCATCTTTAATCATCGTCATCATCAGGCCTCATCTCTATGATAGGGAATGGGCTATAGTCCACCACGCGGGCCCAGTGCGGATTGGTAGATGTCACATGTCTTCGAATTTTTGGTTCTAGGACATGCCGGTTTCCTCACGATGTTTTCCTTCGCCGTTTTATCCTTAATACAAAAACATATTTTATCCGGGTTTCAGCTATTATATTATGTGCGTTAATGGCACAAATTTTATTATTTTTGTCTGCCTCGTTAGTCTAGTGGTCGCAAGCGCGGCTGCTGGGCGTGAGGTCCTTAGCTCGATTCCCAGGTCGTGCAAAGCGTTACTCGGTTTCCCATCAGTAATTTCTCAGTAGTAGTTACTGAGTCTGGTTACTCGCCCTATTACCTGGGACTTAAACAGAACTGGCGAAATGTGACTGTACTATTAGGTACTTCTCTGATTAATCCTTCTCGGAATACGGGTTTCTAAGACGAAACATTATAGGTACACGAAACGGTAAAGACTTGCAATCTTCTGACTACTATTATAAATGGAAAAGCGCTATATTCAATCTTATTTCATCCAAATCCTTTCAGTACCCAACTAGCACACAAGCTGCTTCAATCACTTCTGTACAACCTGAATGTTACTACTTAAGTGGTACAGTAGCGTATTCAATCGCTCTTTAACAGGCAGGTGGTACAATAGCCGTACAACAGGGCTATAATAGTTAAAAGTGTTTAAATGGAGTTACAAGCTTCCTTTAAAGCGCTTAATACATAATATTTATGATGAACCCGATATCCTTAGGCGGTACTACGTGGGCCTCTTTCGGGGGTACAGCGGCGCTATAGCCGCTTGTACATCTACTGTAGAACTTATGTATAGAGGCTATGCCGTTATGAGAAACCTCTAACCGGCCGCTGTACGGCTTGTTGTAGAGCTTGTGTGCTAGTTGGGTAGTTTCTGCGTGAAAGAATAACAAAAATCGATCTTTACAGACTTTTACATTTTGTTGACTGTACACTCGTATATCATTTTGTCTCCCCTTCAGCCTTGATAACTGTACACAAAGATCTCCATCTCAGCCTAAGTAAACTTTATACCACTCCTGCCAGAACATGAAATTCAACACTAGGATCTCAAAATCAATTGGACCTCGCCGTGTTTACCACCAAACGCTTTAATGCGAAATCGATACCAAACATCCTAATATTGTTATTTCAGCACGGATTAGTTTAACCGAAGTAACATTATCAAACAGTAATACAATCTTGCTTCTATTTTCTGCAATCACATTAAGGTTATTACCGAATTGATATCTAATATTGGTAGTCTGAGTGAATCATGTTTTTTTTTTCTTCGAAATTTTTGAGCACTGCAATAAATGCCCTTGTTCCAAAGACGGTGTTACCTGGGTGAACTTGTGAATCCCGTAGGTTAAAGTAATTTTGTTTTAAGTGGTTTTTAAATGTGGTAGACTTTTAAATTATCTGTGTATCATTTCTTAGAACTTGTTAGTGATTTTGTGTTTATATTAAGACACAACCTTGCCTTGTTTTTCGACAGACATGGCTTTAGACCTGGCTTGAGTCGAAATCAGAGGGTTTACACAAAACGCAATTGTGTTCAAGGCGTTTTGTATTTCTGTAGGTAACGACTTTCAACAGGGCTTATAAATGGTGTAAAACACCTCTTCACGAAGCCAAAAGGCACTTGTTCTCCCCATCATTGAGATCATTTTTTTGTTCTACACCATACCTGGGAACCTTCTAGTTACGGAGATATGGGGGGTCAAAGTTACAAATTTTGACAAGTTTTTTTTTTAAATACAAGTTTTTTTGTGAGACTAGCTTTTAACACCTCCACGACCCCCGTACTATTCAATCCATCCATCAGCACAATGTTTTAAGTGCGTTACATTGAGTTCTACTACAAAACATGATTCATAACCTCAAAAAAAAAGTTGTTTCCCAGTAATATTTTTGCGTAAAGTTACTTAGTTTGATGTAAAGAATGCTTGGTTAACGGCTTTGTGATGAGGTGGTTTACACCCTGTATTTTTTGGTAGCATACAGTCAATCCAATATAAGATGAGCTCGTGGCCAAATAATAAAAGTCGCTTGGGTTGATCTTCGGTTAAACCATGCTTACCTCGGTTGGTGCATGGCTGGGTGGTCACCCATTACATACGCAATTTCCTCAGTACTTACGCTGTCATTTGTAGATCTTTGACAATAGGCTTGTGTCCTAAAAAAATCTAATTAGTCCATCAGTTAGATTATAAAAAAATATTTGACCCGTATTTTTTCTTTTGTTACATAAACTAAAATTGATGAAGATACGACGCTTTTAAAATTCGCAATACGTCCCGCCGCGTGCTATAGTTTTTAGTGCGTTTACAAAAACAAAAAATACGTGTCCATTATTTTCCAATACTCTAACTGACGGACTAATTAGTTTTGCAACTTATTGATGGTGGAAACTAGCCTATACTCGTAGTCACACACCTGTGACGATTCGGCCTTTCGGACTTTCGACTACCAGTCTGGGATATCGTATTACCCAGTACTAACTGGGTTGTGAAGGTCAGATACGCAGTCGCTTCAGGTAAATTTCTGATATTCAGCTGCATCGGGTTGGATTGAAATCCGACCCTAACATAGGGTAGGCAGATATGCAAGTTAATCAAATATAAATTAAATTCTAGCCAATAAGTTCAATGTGTCGTCGATTTTTATTAATTCCTTTTTACTTTTTTATTTTATTTTAAATACTATACACACTTGCCGACCTCGCAGAAGATGGCGGGACGAGCTGGACAAAACCAATGACCAGTGGCCAACATTAGCCCTGGATCGAACCAACTGGAAGTCATGGGGAGAGGCCTTTGCCCAGCAGTGGGATGATGCAGGCTAGCAGCAACTGTAACAGTAACACACTTGCCGTTCCAAACTATTTTATTTTGTCTTTGATTTTAACTCCAGAACTAAATAAGGTCGAGAATTGAAGTCTATACCAACTGTTGTCTTGTTTTACCTCGTCATCGTAAATATTATTTACAAATAAATATAAGTATTGTGTTCACTTTCATCATCATATTATGTACGGAACTTTTAATGAGGTGTACCCTTGCAGATATTTTTGCTGAAACGTAATTCCGTAACAATCAAAACTAACTTTTACGCAATTTGTACCCTCTTTTTTCTAAAACATCTCTTTGAGTTTCCTAACGAGCTGTGAGCGTTCGAAAAATTCTACGTCAATCTGAAGTTTTGTGAGAACTTTTTTTGTATCACAGAAAAATATGTATTTTACCTGTATCTTCATATATTCTTGGAATATTCTTTCTTCAATTTGCTGGATGACTACATTGAGGGATTTTCTTTTTCAACTCTTCCCTAGTCGCTGGATAGATGGCGTTGGTCTGACTACGTTACTGCAAGGAACAGAACGTCACATAATTTCACTTGGGCCTAATGGTTATACTTGGAGGCATAAGCAAACGAAAGTGTCAGTGAATTGGATGAATCAAAAACATAAGCGAATGAATTCGTAACAGGTGACGTTGAGCAGTTTCTACAAAAGAGGCTTGATTTTCAACCTCATTACTAAAAGACATTAGGGTGAAAAGTGGTCAACCATCAGTGAGCACGGTATTTCTATCCTACTTATAACTAATATTATTAATGCGAAACTTTGTGAGAATGGATGGATGTTTGTTCCTCTTTCACGCATAAACGGTTAAACAGAATTGGGTGAAATTTAGCACACAGATACTTCATATGCTGGATTGACATATAGGATACTTTTTATGTCGCTTTAAGTCTATGGTATATGTCTAGGCTATGCTTGGAGTTTCCTTACGTGATCGAATCAGAAGTGAAGACATCCGCAAGAGAACCAAGGTTACTGGCGTAGCTCGAAGAATTGCCAAACTTCAGTGGCAGTGGGCAGGACACATTGCTCGAAGAAAGGATAGCCGATGCGAAAAGTTCTGGATTGGTGACCGCGAACCGGAATACATGGCGATGGAAGACCTCTCACTAAGTGGACCGGTGACCTGGTGAAGGTTGCGGGAATCCGTTGTATGCGAGTTGCACAGGACCGGTCAATGTGGCGACACGTGAACATCTTTCGGCTGAAATGATGATGATGTTACTTTTATCCCGGTAGTACTAGCCCGTGGGATTATTACAGTACACGACGCGCACGAAGCTGCGGGCTAAGCTAGTTCGTTATAAACTTTATCTTTTTACCTATTGCTTAACTAAATAGTACTAGAGCATTATAAACATAGATCGTTCAGGATTAACCTACAAAATGTCCGTACCTTAAACACCCAAAGCTCACTAGATGCGGCTCATTCATTCGTCAGCCGTTCGTACCCGTTTGCCAAAAGCCGCAAACAGACGTCAGATTCCTACCGCTCGAACGGCTAACGCAATTGACTCATCAAGTATCTGAGCCTAATCGTTGTTCCATTTAACAGTATATGCGTGTACGGTTTGAAATTCTCCGTCGAAAATGGAACGTGTATTAGACACAGTGACGTCGATCTATTTGACGTTTCCTCATCAGTATTAGGCCTGAATGCTTGTCGCGCTGACGGCCGCGTACGAGTATACCTTGTGTTCTATCACCATATTATGACGCTGACGTCAGCGGCGACCGACTGCCGTATTTTTTTGTCGCTGATGACGTCACGACCGTACGCGACCGCCCCGTCAGCGTGACAAGAATTCAGGCCTTTTAGGTGGGTTTCTCTGATGGCAGAAGATAAACGGATTTTATTGTAAAATAGTAATATAATTTTTAAGTAAAGTCATGGACAGAACAGCTGTAAACTCTTGTCTGGAATAGAATTTTAAACATTTCTATTATTCCGATAAAATGTTTTTAGGTAAAACTGTTAATATTATGTAAAACAGAATGAATAGGTAGGTTTGTTTTCTAAATTCGAAATAAAAAAAGAAACATAAAACAATCACTGTTAATGACAGTGTCGCAAAAAAATCCCTATTTTACGTGTACAGGTGATCCTAAAAAAATACTTTTCGAGATTTTATTTTACCCTTTTGTCGGCGCAACGAATTAGTCATGCCATATTACAGCTATCTAGTATTAATTTTGTTTCATTTAAAAACTGTAATAAATAATTATTATATTTCTGATTTACAAACATGTAGTTTAATTCATCAAACTATCCCCGGAAAATTAAACCCTAACAGCTAATTAGTACCACTTTAACCAGATTTTAACTACTTCAGTAAATAGTAACAGTATACAGTATTTTACAACACATTTTAAATGGTAATTTTATGGAAAAATTGAAAATAACACATTATCATACACACTTTTTCCTTTAGAACTTTCAAACAAGTCGTGTCCCGAAATGATCTGTCATATTTTTCTAAGTCATATTTTTTACTAAAAACCAAATACATTCTATTTGTCTACAGGGCCGTGGGGGTCACATCAAATACATATTAGCTTCATATCTGTGCCCGACGGCCCAATAGAGATGCTTAAAATCGCCTCTGACTCGCGGTCATATGTTGTCCCCCGCGGCCCCAACGGAACCATTGTATGTCGACCATACGGTATCCCCCACGGCCCAAACAGAAAGACTGAACGTCTTTGACAGATGGACGGACGGCTATGGCGAAACTGTAAGAGATCCTTATTGACTACGGAACCAGATCAGGAACTGATGCGAATTGCAACCAACTGAACTGAGAATAAGAGGTGCCTTTATCTTGAACCATCTGCTCACAAGACATTGATTTTAATTGAAGACACAATAACTGTGTACCGTGTTAATTATTTTACACTTTGAACTTTGTTGTTATGGATTTTAACGAGCTTCGTTCGATGTTTGCTCCTATAATAACCGTTTTATGGAAGCGTATGTTTTTATGTGGTTGCTGAAATTGCTTCACACAATAGGCACTTAAAATTATTAAGCTGGGTAATAAAGTTTAAATAGTCATCATATTTGGCTTAATGGCTACACTTATGTGTTATGTGTGGGAGGGTAAAAATCTGTTTCATGAAACTCGAATAAAAATCACAGATCAACTTACATAATTTATTCTAAATACTGTAAAGACGAAAAGTGGGAAAGCTAGCTTCAGAAGTGTAAAGACATAAGAGCGACTACAAATAGTACGGTCGAACAAGCTATTTGGTTTACAGTTTAACCTAGAAGTTTCAGTAAAATGCTAAAAACCAAATCAGCATTTTCATCAGCATAAGAATGGTAGCATTTTGATGGTATATAGTGTCATATCAATGGTGCAGATGAGACCATACCCAATCCGCGGTTTCGTTTGCACCATTAATGGTGCAAACGAAACCGCGGATTGGGAAACCGAAAGAAACTAATTTGTCTCATCTGCACCATTGATGGTGCAGGTCAATGGTGCATACGGTACGACGCGAGCCAAACATACTCTTATGTGGCACTGACAGTGACATAAGCTACCCAAAAGCGTTTCTGGGAATCAATTAGAAATTAAAATTCAATCAAATAGATGAAAAAGATTTTGAAAGTCATTGTCATGAACACGCTTGCATGAACATCATGACAACGATGACGGCCGACTACTTTTCATCCTCATGCCCTAAGTAATAAAGTTGAAAAGTGATTGACCGCCAGTAATGTAGTACATAGGTACGCACTCTCTTATTTGATCTCTTACTGCACGGAAAGCTTATAGAAAGCCAGGTCAGGTTATAATGGTTATGTAAAGCTTGAGTTGTGACCTACACACACTGTTTGAAGCTCACGACTATTTCGTCACAATGAAACAATTAAACATTTTTTGGACCTGACCCCAAAAACTCAAATATCCACGTTGAAAACAGACAATTGTTTTCCATCCTTGGTTTTTGTTCACGGCGGAAAAAAACTGGGGTATTGTGTCTGAAAACGGAATAAAAAATGGCGGAATTTGCTTGCTTGTCCAACAACAATAGTTACCTGAAGGCGCACGGCTATTGTGAATGCATGGATGATGCAAGACGGAAGATGGACAATGGTTAGGCTACGAGTATGCACAGCGTACAAGCAAGATTTTTAAGCCTATATAAACAGTTTTGTATGTATGAAGAAATGGGTTTCACAAAGGAGTGTGTATCGTGACGGTATTACCTTTGCAAGAGTTGTGCTGATCGGAGAGTATAAACAAAAAAAAATAGCCACGACACCATTAAGAACCTCTTTCTTCTTAGAGTAAGTAAGTAAGTAAAAATTTATTTGTGTAAACATGGTGTACATGATACATTGCATGCAAGATAATAATGTTATACAGAAAAGTTCTAACATGTTCAGCCACATATCGTGGCGTACAAATTAGTAGGAAGAGATGGTGCATAAACCGTGACAATATTATATAATCATTTCGGCTAAAAAGAACTAGTTTCGGTTGTCGCGTAATATTCTTATTCTACATGGTTCGTACGATTTGTGTGTTTGTATTTTTGGCTGAGCATTTCTAAAATGCTGCCACATTTTTAGTTGCGATGAAACTTAAATTTTCTTACATTTTTGCAAGTTGCAGTTCAGAGTCAGGTTGTATATTGATTAAAATATGATTTGCGGCCGTATCAATTAGCCACAATAAACTTACGGCCATTTTCAATAAATACTGATCGGATTCGGTAGTTTGCTATCTCGGTCTGTTTGACATTTTGCTTATAGTCTAAGATCCCCTTAAGAACGACTTTCACCCATTTGACAACCAAGTTTACATTTTATCAAATAAAATATGTTTGTGAACGTGTACCTATAGGGTTGCCGCAAAAAAAAAATGGTCATACAAATATTGTTGTAACTCCTAAACCGGACGAAACATACATAATGTTAATCTAATCCATTCAAATAACACCAGTTACCAATACAGCATTCAAATTAATGTGATTTATTTATTTCTCACCACGAACTCGCAATTTAAATAAATTTTCAAATGTGTGCTACTGAAATATTCACTCACTAAACTGACATGAATTTATTTAGCATTTAACGTAAACATCCCGACATATGCCTGCCAGAAACAGTACTAACAAATAACACACGTTTTAGTTAAATATTTGAACCAACTAATAATATTTAAATGAACAAGAAAACGCCTTTATTAATACTGAACTCGTGCCTGCTGCTCTTATGAATGAAAAGCAGAAAATTAATTTGGAGAACAGCTAATCGACTTACTGAGAACACTGGTAAATGTCAAAAACAGGAAACTAACACAATCATCAAGTGTACCGCATAAGCTCCAAAACTAATGGACCAATTTTAACCATTTTTTCACCAAACGAAAGCTACATTATCAGGAAATAACATAGGCTATAAATCATATTTATATCTTGCAAATTCACCGAGCTATCACAATTATTGCGGACGAAGTCACGGCCGAAGTTCTAGTCACCAAATAAAAAAACAGTTGTGGAAAATCTAAATAAAGGTCTTACAAAACGCCGTATCAATCAACTCAGGTCCAAAAAACGAACCAACTAGTCGAACTTAAAAGTTTAGTATCTCGTCCCTTTCAAAGTGTCAAAAGAGTCTAGCTTAACGCTGACCATCTGATTATATTGAACGCTCTGAATGACGCAGCACATGACAAATCACTATAATGTACCGTCGAATAAACTATTTGGTATACAGGCGAAAATATTTGTCTTTTGTATCGTCAAAAAAAGAAATGTAAAGGTCCATAGAAAAACCAAGGTAATGATTGTGGGCAATAATATGGCTGGTAGGCTCAATGTGAACCGAAGATTTGATGAGGCATCATCATAATCCATAGCCCGACTTCACCCACTGCTGGGTATAGACCTCTCTTTGTTTGTGCCAAGCTCCACGCTCTTGTGCCAGCCTCATCCAGGATATTCCCGCAATAGCAACAATATCGTCTGCCCATCTCGCCACTGGACGACCAACACTTCTTTTTCCATTCCTAGGACGCCACTTGGTCACAGCTCTACTCCACCTGCCATCACTGCATTTTGCTAGGTGTCCTGCCCAACTCTTCTTGAGTTTCATAACTCGAACATCGAATTGATAATAATAATCATAGTGATAATCATAATTGTAAGGAGGTTCCTCTTTCTGGAGCCCTGACCGCCGGTAGCTTGGACCCTGTTCCCGATACTGGTGGGCTACAATTTTTTATATTTTTAAATGTATTTTTTTATATTTTCCTAAGTAAATATTTAAAAATGTAAAAAGTTTGTAAAAATTTGAATAAAGGAATTATCATAGTGAATTACTTTTCAAGATATGGCATTAGAAATGGACTACTTAGCAAACTTACTTTAAAAGTACGTAGTTACAAGTTAGCAGCATGTATACCAAATAGCTAATTCGACAGTACATAAAGTGTACTCTAGGCTTGCCCCTTGTGTTAAGTGTCAAAACTAGATCTATTAGTCACTTCTATGACTTGCAGTTGTGTTGACCTTTTGCCCCGAGTTGCACTACTGTGCCGTCATGCTCCTTTTTGTGCTATAAATTCGGTTACAAATGTTTCGGAACTAGGACAAGGGTTATATATTTGTGTTTAGATACTTTTGAATGATTGCGCAAAATCAAAATGGAGGGTCTTCGTATGTGGCGTTTTCCACACGGAACAATACAAAGCAAACTGAAGAAAAATATCCTAATCCTTATACTAATATAAGTACGAAAGTGTGTGACTATGGATGTATGTTTATTACTCTTTCACGCAAAAACTGATTTGGATGCTATTTTGCACACAGATAGTTTGTAACCTGGTTTAAAACATAGGATACATTTTGTTCACTTAAAGCAAGAATCCAAAAAAAAATATCAGTATTCCGACCCTAGTGGAACTACAAACAATATATAATTTTACTCTTTATTCGTGGCTTTTAAACAATGACGGACATAAAGAAGTGGAATAACGTGAAACGTTGGCTCCCAAAAAGGCGAGACACTTTAGATAAACAATCTTGTTTGGCACAGTTCTGGTGGTGGCTGGGGCACAGAAATTAATTTAGCTCCAAGAAATATTCTAAAAACGATTCATCGTTTTAATAAGAATTATTATATACTGCAGTAAGGTTTTTTGAATATCCACGTCATTATGTCATTTAGCCAGAAATATTAATATGTTGAATAAGTATTTGACACGTAAATATTTAGCAATATTTTTTATGTGTTGAACTATAGATTTTGTGTACTTAAAAGAATATTTCATCTCTTCTTTTTTGTTTTACACCAATCCTGGCTTGACCTCTCTTTGCAAAAAAGTTATAAGTAAAGTTAGAAAAGTTGTATAAACTTGAAGAATATAACACTTATTTTTAAAACAAAACGTCAATCATATCGCGCGTACGGGCAGTACAAAATGTTTCATTCACCACATCTTATTCATGCTAACAACTAAAGGATGTCTATGCAGTTATCATTTCTCCAACAGCATTGATAACCTAACCCAGATATGCTGTCAGATCTGAGAGACCGAATGCACACAAAAAAATTAAGCTATCTTCGAACCTATTAATAGTTTAACTTGTTGAACCATTCATTAATGTTAACATAATATTTGTTCGTATATTTTAAGACAACTGACTTGAGTGATTTCCTCGTTGATCTAGTGGTCTTAAGCGCACTGCTGATGAGGTCCTTGGTTGAATTCCCAGGTTGGGCAAAGTGTTATTGAGTTTTTCCATCAAGAATTTCTCAGTAGCAGTCACCGTCCAGCCGTCATTTGTGCCCAGTTATAATGGGAATCTTGGATGCTTCGGGGGAAATCTGATTTGTTTTAAAGTTGTATTATATTGTGGTGGTGTTGGGAGGTTCTGAGTCCATTCCAGAATCGGCCAGTGTTATTGCGTTTTCCATCATACATTTCTCAGCAGGAATAGTGGCGGTGGCAATAGACTCGGCTCCCTTTTGGTAGGACTTAAACATAATTGGCGAAATTTGGGTGAACTCTAAGGTACACCTTTGCCTGAACCTTCATGGGGCGATGTTCTGTTATTTTATCAAGAGAACGGTGAAGAAAGACATTGTGAGGAAATGCTGGATGTATCAGAACCGAAAAAACCGGAGTCAAGTGACATAAAAACGCACCAGAGTGAACTATTTTTTTGGATGGGAATTCATCTAATAATTTCTCCCACTCTGGGCGGAGCGGGAGGGAGTGTCAGACCAAAGTGTCAGACTTTTACTGACTAAAATCCATCCATGTTCTTTCCTCACCCTTTATGTTCCAGGGCCACGGTATCTCTTTCGAACAGTCACACAGCCCAACAGGGTGTGCTGGATTACGGCTCATTCCTTATCACCTGAAGAACTGCATTCCTACTGACGGAACACTACAAGAGACACCTCTTGCAGTTTTCCGTCAGTACGAATGCAGTCAATATGACATACACATGTCATCATTCTTCTGCATGTCCTCATCTCAATTTATATGTGGTCGGCGCACCATATACTCTACCACACTTCTCTGTTACTCGTTATCTCAGCACTCACGTCCTTTCGGGTCGTACCATCCTTCACAAAGTTCATCCATTGTTTCTTTGATCTTCCTCTAGTCTTATAGGAGTGGAGTATACAGTATAATAAGGTAGACGACTAAACACATCTAATTAGTCCGTCAGGTAGATTATTAAAAAATATTTGACCCGTATTTTTTCTTTTGTTACGTAAATCAAAATTGACGAAGATACGACGATTTTAAAATTCCCAATACGTCACGCCTAGGAATAATTTTTGCTAGTTCTGACGTCACAAGCCTGCACTCCTGAGTTTGATGCGTTTTATCTCTGTCAATATTCATTGATTTACAAAAACAAAAAATACGTTTCCATAATTTTTCAATACTCTAACTGACGGACTAAATAGATTTGCAATTTTTTGATACTGTCGTCATTTCGGCTTCCTTTCAAACACTGATTTGGATGTTTATAAACTCGATCCAATGTTATCAGTCTCAATTAGTACTTAATTGAGACAACAGGTGAACAGATGTTTTGAATTCACTGATAGTCGTAAATTATGTCTATGTGCCTAGAATTAATTAATGCCATTGATTTAATTTACGAATGATCTGTTTTATTACGAGTCCTGTGAGTTTCACAAAAACTAAATAAATTACTTTACGTTCATTGATTGTTGCCGTGGATGACGTTTCGAGTACAACCGTTTTTCTACGGTGTTCGGCCTGAATTACATGTATCCATTTTTAGGGTTACGTAGCCAAATGGCAAAAACGGAACCCTTATACATAGATTCGTCATGTCTGTCTGTCTGTCTGTCTGTATGTCCGTCCGTATGTCATAGCCACTTTTTTCCGAAACTATAAGAACTATGCTGTTGAAACTTGGTAAGTAGATGTATTCTGTGAACCGCATTAAGATCTTCACATAAAAATAGAAAAAAGCAAGAAATTTTGGGGGTTCCCCATACTAAGAACTGAAACTCAAAAACTTTTTTTCATCAAACCCATACGTGTGGGGTATCTATGGATAGGTCTTTAAAAATAATATTGAGGTTTGAAACATATTTTTTTTCTAAACTGAATAGTTTGCGCTAGAGACACTTCCAAAATGGTAAAATGTGTGTCCCCCCCACCCTGTAACTTCTAAAATAAGAGAATGATAAAACTAAAACAAATATATGATATACTAACCATGTAAACTTCCACCGAAAATTGGTTTGAACGAGATCTAGTCAGTAGTTTTTTTTAAAACGTCATAAATCGTACACAGCAATTTACCTTTCAGTCGATCTGCTACGGAACCCTTCATGGGCGAGTCTGACTCGCACGTGGTTGCTTTTTAACTTTTATTAACTTGACTGCGGCGAACCCCAAAAGGTTTTGACCTATATGTATGTATGTCCGTTTGTTTAACTTTTAAACGGATGAACGAATTTGGATAAATTATACGTCGTTAAATTAGTGTTGGTGGCGCAAGTGTCGAAAATTAAAAAAAAAAAACAAAAGGTGAATTTAGGGTGCCAAGTTTTGGATTTATTTTTTTTATTTTTTAAATCGCTGTTTCGTAACCATATCGTTAGATCAAATCAAAGTCAATCATCCTTTATTGTAGCTCAACTCATTATAAAATTTAAATTATTTCAAAGAATTACGTAGGTACTTATCTGTTATTTGATTAAAGTAATGCTTTGTTTTAACCGACGTTGTTGTAATGAGGGGTTGCATAGTCTAGCTCATGTCACGTCATTTTCTTTGAAGAGCTATGAAGCTTTATTAAAGAACCTCCATTGTTCTGCCTGATGAAAAACAGCGCAGCCAAAGGGAAAGTTATATGAATTAATTTTCTTTAATAATTTACGAGAAATCTTTTGATAAGTAAGTATAATAAAAATAAAAAACAGTAAATAATTTTACTCAAAAAGTATTGAATAATTGCGTTGAAAAACTCGAAACACATTAATATTATTTTACAGCAACAGCAAACGTCAGAATTAATGGAAAAATATCAGCAGACATTAAAATTAAAGGACTTGTAATGTATTTTCATAAATGTGACATTTAAAAACCCTTCGTATTCCATCATTCATTTTGGCTTTTTGTGCACAATAATGTAAACGACTTGCGGAGCTTTTTTTTTTAAGAATAAGGCCGCTTTTAAACAGTCTTTTCTAACCGTGGCCCACTGTGGTTTTGCCGTGAAAATTTACAGTCATCAGTGTTTTATGGATCGCTATGGAAGTTGGAAGACGGTCATGGCAACTTTACGGACATGGTACAACCGAAGACACTGACGGTCGATTACTTTTCACCCTTATAATAATATAAGTTAAGTTAGCAATAAGTTTGAAAACTAATCGACAGGCAGTTTCTTCGGTAGTATGTCCACCGTACGCGCCGTGTCTGACAACAAACTTCCATATTGATCTAAGTAAAACTTATTTTTAAGCATAACGTAAAATTAAATTAAGTACAGTATACAACCGGTTTTTTTTTATATCCCACAACTCTAGGGTATGATTGAGAACATAACAAAGAATCAACTGGCATATGAATTATGTTTCAATCATTATTTTTATACAAAATAATTCGGCAAAGTCACGATTATTAACGTAAAACAACCTTAAGTGAAATATGATAACGTCGCATTTTCTTAGGTTTAAATATGAGTGTTTGTTTTTAATTGATATGAATTACTCGTATTTAACAATAAAACTTAGATACCAAGACACATCGAGGGTCTATTTTGTACGGTAAGCAAACAACCTCGCAAAAGTAAAGATTCACGACAGCATCTCCCACGCGGTAGTGGCGGTATCGAGACATACAGTCAGTTGCGTCTATTACACCGACGACGCCGATGACGCCACTGGCCGCTTTGCTAAGAGAGCGATGGATGCGCCAACTAAAACGGTCGTTGAGTACAACCTGAAGACGGCCATGCAGCATCGAGATGCAGTCGTTGTGGAAGCTTTGCTCAGGCTAGCGAAGTCCCTGATCAGACGACGTAATTAACAAAAAAAAAACCCCATCCAAACCCCAAAACCCAAAGCCAATACATCCCACTCCCAAACAACTCTGTTACCAAAAATAGATTATGTAAAACTGCATGGCAGGGTGAGTCTGTCATACTCACGTAAAAACAGTACCGATGGTGGCGCTGCACATCCGGTCGCTAAGTTCCCTACAAAATGGTTGAGCTAAGCGGCGCGGATGTGCAGGTCATGTCCGTGAACGGGTACCGACGGTTGCTGCCGTTCGACTCACATTGCCATGCAGTTATGAAGAGAAAAAAAAACCCCATGTCTGCGGTAGAAAACTAATTATAAAAAAAAAAGTAAAGATTCGTCTTATTGGTCACAATTTTTGACCTAATTTAATTATGATTGATGATATCTCCGAAAATTTGCATTTTTGGTCCACCTTCAAGGAGTTTTAGTATTATTTTTACCTACAGAATATAACTAGAGTTATGGGATACAAAAAAAAACCGGGTGTATAGATGTATGGTCGTAATTGTTAACTGACAATTAGTATACACAAACACTGGGAATTAACCGTTGTTTTGTTTTGACGTATTACATTTAAAAACTTAGTTTTTTTTTTTTGTAAAAATACATTTTTGTATTTATTTATTTTAACTTGTAGTGGCCTTAATAATACAAACTCTGTGATAATTTCAAGTGTCTATGTAAAACGATTCAAAAGGTATAGCCCTGAGTCGGACGGACAGTTTTAAGGTCCTTTTGACACCTTTTAGGTGCGGTACCCTTAAAAAAACGTCTCTTTACAACAAGCGTAAATGTTTCTGTTCTTTTCCAGTAAAATTAACCACATCTGCTTGTTATGTCATCCGAATGGTGTAATATCTTGGAGAAAAAGAACGCATTTCTTTACATCTCTTTATCTATACATATAATAAAATCGTTGAGACCAAAAAATCTGTACATTGAAGATTTCAAAAAAAAAATCGACCAGGGTGACTTAAAATAAGTAACTGAACAAATTAAAACCATTTTTAAAATTTTTGTTTGTTTGTTTGTTTGTTTGTTTGTTTGTTTGTTTGTTTGAACGCGCATCACGTAAAAACTGCTGGACGGATTTTGATGAAAACTTCACTAATCTATTTAAATAAACTCAGAATAACATTTAGGCTATAGAAATTATGGAAAATTTTGGATAAAGGGGGTGAAAAGGGGGGGTAAAGTTTGTATGAAAAAAAAATTTTTGATTGTTCTAGAATCATGAAACTCAGAGTAAATACTTATTATTAAAAATAAATAAATACCTGTTTCAGCATTTTTAAAAAAAAATCACCCAGAGACGTAAAAAAGAGGGTTTTGTGTTTAAAATTAATTAACTTCATACACCTATAGAATAAAATCCAATGAAGTGTAAACCTTTAAAAGTTGCTACATATACTTCAAATCTAATACAAGTAAATATAATTTCTCAGTTTCCTTGAAATTTGATTTTTGAGGTGAATATTGAATACGAACAAAATAGCGATTTAATGACTGACGATTTAGCTTTAGTGACTCATGAATCAACGCACAGCTTATACCGCTGATCGCAGAGACCTGAAACTAGCAAGGTGTGTTCTTTATATGATGTAGGCATCCGTTAAAGATGAATTTTCCAAGATTGAACCCATAAGGGGGTAAAAAAGGGGGGCAAAGTATTTAAGAGACAACGTGATTCCTTGGTCCAATCTACTTGAAATTTTGCATAAACCTTTTAACAGAATTGATGGAAGACGTGTTTCGTATTTTATTGAAATGAACCCCTAACGGGGTTAAAAAAGGGTAAACAATTATTTTGGCCATGGCGCTGATTTGCTTCGAAGTTGATATAAATACTCAAAGCTTTTGATTTAAACTAGATTTTATTTTGACACATGTTTGAAAACTCAATTCGATTTTATTCAAAAGGTTGAACTCACATAAAACCTTGGTGCTAATACTCTAAAATTGGAATGTCTCGAAAGTCACCGTATTATATTTGAAGGTTTCAAAGCTTTAGAGGTTAGACACGGCCTCATGGGACGTAGAGTAAAAAAATTGAAAAATTTTACACCTATGTGTGCAGCCGCCTGCAGTGAGCCAGCATGGGCCAGCTTTCGAGGGAAGCCCTTATTTGGAAAACCATAAGTATGGGCGATTAATGCAAAGATTTCCGAGAAATTAAATTGTTACCTACTTGAATCTACACAAATATTATAAAGCTGAAGAGTTTGTTTGTTTGGTTGAACGCGCTAATTTCAGGAAATGGTGGTTCGAGTTAAAAACATATTTTAGTGTTGGACAGCCCGTTCATCAAGGAAGGCTAACATCACCAATAGGAGCGGAGCATCAATGAAAAAATTCCCAAAAACAAAGATTTATTCCTTTTTCTTGGCTTCCGTTGCACGTACGAAGGAATTGTTCCTCTTAAGCATTAAAAAAAAGTCCACGATAGCATATTATGTCCATTTTTGAAGGTTGACTCACACTTTCTCTAACCCTCACTCGCAGACGAAGTTGCGCGGGTCAGCTAGTTTAAATATAATTTAGCACAAGGTGACTTTTTTACGCCCTTTTTGAGTTTTCAGCATTCTTTTAGAAATAAATTGCGGTTGTTGCTTTGAAGTTCAATGTTTACAAGACCTTTACAGGCTGTAGTGATTTTTTTTTTCTGCAATAATCGGTAATTGCGTTTGAATAAATTTTGAATAATTTGTAATCATAAAACATTGGCAATATTACTGAAAGACTTGAATTTTTTTTGGGTATTTGTTTGGCATATTAAAATTTTGTTTTTGTTAATAATTATACTCATTTGTTTCACAATTATAGTAACCATGTACTGACTTAAAGTGCCTATGATTGTACTACATATCATTTACCGATGAGTAGGCCCGTGTGGAGGTCGGAAATCATGTATCCCAGTAGTTCCATTGTCTAGTTCCAATTTGGGACTACTGGGATTTTTTTCTCTCAGTAGTTCCATGGAACTGGCATTCTCATTCAATATGAATGAAAATGAAAAAAAACTGTCATAAACAGTATATCACGCTCTTACACTGGTCACGTTGTACTTACGGGTGTGCCAAATTGCATCCACAATCTGAAATCGGTTGAACCAATCCACTTTCGCATAGTATTAGTTAGTAAGAAAGTTTCGATATAGAGCCTACATTGTTTTTATCAACCAAAATGTCTTGACCTTGCACTCCCATAGTTGCGTAACCACTTAACTTTTACCATACCATAAGCTTATTTTTATCACCACAATCTCTATCACAAGATTTTCTCTTTAAGGAAGTAGATACTTTGCCTTAACAATCTCCGGTCACCGTCTGAACAAAGGGAAGCTGTCAGAAAGTAATTCCGATTCAGCATGACGCCTTGTTGCCTTCGTTGTTCATCAAAACAAAGCTCTGTTGGCAAGTATCCAATCTTCAGTTATCCCTTGAGTGTAAACAGGCTTCTTTAGATGTAAACCGCGCCTTGTAGCTTTAATTTCCGATCAGTTTTGTTGTTTTGTTTGTTGTTAGGAGTGGGGTTATTAAAGAGACCGGATTTGTAGGTCATTTTTTTTTATTTTAATCTTGTATGAAGGAAGTAACTTATACTGAACCATTTTAAGGCAAGGAGTTTGGTTGATACTGGTTTCTAAATGTCTACAACAGATTATTGTAACAGTAACGGCACTAGACGTTCGATCAAAACCGTCACGGACAATTAGCAGACACGAATGTAGACAACGCATTATAAAGTCCTGAAATATCAGCAAATGTCTGATGTCCACTGCTGGTTTGACCAAACCTTTTACAACACGATGAATTCATAACCTTGTCGACACGATTACATGCAGATATACTGCAATTTAAATTTTTTACATAGTATAAAACAAAGTCGCTCCCTGTGTCTGTACACTTAGATCTTTTAATGCAGTTTTCAGCAATATAATTATAAAGAGTGATTCACGAGGAAGGTATAATAATGTAGCAATGACGCAAAAATCTACATGCATACATGCTACGTACATTGAATAAACAAACGAAAATGTATCTAGTATGTACTTACTGCATCATTTATGAAAATCATCGCCAAACGTCCAAAATATCAACACTATCCCTGATTAATTATGGACGAACTATTTTGTTAACAAACAACCCAATGGACTGCATTAATCGTGTAGAATCACAATTGATGCATAACTTCGAAAATTAACGCGAATATTTCGTGTCGCGTAAATTCTAGCCTTGCTGTGAATTGTGGCGTTCCGTCATTTGTTTCAATGGTGTCGAAACCGTCGACCGTAACGGGAATAGACACTTGTATCTGCATGCGTTTATATTTTGTTACATTTATGGGGTATTTCGATTTCTTCGTAATTAAATTGAAACGACAAAGTTTCTTTCATTGGCAAGTTGGAGGATTCAGATGAAGAGTTAAGAGGCCTGCGGAGCATGCGAATTTCATACAAACGTAATACCATTACACAGTGTATTTATTTTGATTGGATTACAGAATATAGGTTCCCAAACACATACCTTGAATGTACACCGATTTAAACAAGAGTTATGAGAAAAATATTTTTTTCTATAGAAATTTTAAATTCCTCATATCTCGTCTTTATATCATTGTCCTTTCAAAATATTTATTTGGGAACATAGAAATTCTATAATACAATCGAAATATATACACAATACCTTAAGAATATCTTTGATTTTCATATTATTTTGGTATTACGTTTGTATGAAAAACGCATGCTCCGCCGGCCCCTTAATTGCTTTCAGTAATATTTATTTTAATTATTATTATCAATCCTTTCGTTTAAAAAAACCTATTGCGCCGTCCCCAAGTAACATGGTCAAGGGCAGGAAGAGAATTATGATTTTTGTTTGCCACAAAGTATTTAACATTGTTTTTTTTTTTAATTCTTTGTTTGATATTATTTGAATTTTATATTTCCTGAAACAGACTTACTATTTGAAATGTAATTAAAAATACGGATTTCAAATCTGTATTATTAATTTCATTTCAGGGAAAACATTGATTTCATTCGAAATAGAAAAATGCCGTTGAATGTAGTAACTAAAATATCCATGCATCGAAATGGGCTTAATCAAATACATCGAAATATAGTTTTTTAACAACGGAGTATTTTATTTAAAAAACGAATGTTGTTTGTAGTTTTTGGTTAATTTTTCTTTTTTTTTTTTCGATATTTGTATTTTATTTATGTACAAAACACAACATCATCGCCAGTGTTTTCCAGATGTTATGTTGCTACTTGCGACCCCCCATATTCTTGAGAATATGACTAACACCGCGCTGTGCGGTGCACCGTGAGATCCGCTGTCTCAGCAATTCGACCGTGGGATCGAAGATTGTGCAATGCCAGTGATGAATGTTAATTTTAGCTTTAGTACGTCACTCTTGTTTCTTACATCGAGCAATTGTCACACAACTTAGTTTTACCGATTTAAATGTAATTTTTATTTTAATTAAATTCAATAAGTAAATTATATCGGTTTCATTTGCATCCTCGTCTGCAGCCGAACGTAATTGGCGCAGTCGGCAGGATACTCGCGGTCGGTTTCGCGTAATAAGGACGATTTCCGTAACCGCAAAGCTGCCCGTGCGGCTCTCCAGTCGCTCCAGAGTATCCAGAATCTACACTTCGTGCTGTATCGAGGAATCCAGAAATCGATTACGCAAAGGGACTGATATAATGTTCATGTAAGTACATTAGATTATTTCTAGTGACCGCTTTCCCCTAGCCTGTACTAATATAATCATCCAAAATTTTCTTTCCACGAAAATCTAGGAATACTAGGATAGTTAGAAGTAGAGATTTAGTGATAGATTCTAGAAGAAATATTACTTTAGATACGCTACACGAGGAATCAGAATCCTTTTCTAGCAAAATGTCCTTGGATTTAGATACCATTTTTAGAGCATTACGGTTGGTACCCGAGTTTGACGGGAACCCGAATGTGCTGACTAGATTTATTCAATTATGCGATCATTTAGTTAAAGAATATTATAATGTTCAAGGTGGTTCCGAATTAATTAACTCTGCACTTATTAATGGTATATTAAATAAAATTATAGGATCTGCTGCTCGCTTAATCAACTCAAATGGCATAGCAACTGATTGGAATGGCATACGTAAGGCATTAATAAATAATTTTGCTGACCAGAGGGACGAGACCGCTCTTTATAGCGATTTATCTCTTTTGACACAGGGCTCTAACACCCCACAAGAGTTCTATGAGCGTTGTCAGAATCTTTTTAGTACAATTATGACATATGTTTCATTACACGACAAATTAACAACTACTATAGATGCTAAAAGAGATTTATATAAGAAATTGACGCTCCAGGCATTCGTGCGCGGATTAAAAGATCCTGTAGGATCACGCGTGCGTTGTATGCGCCCTCAAAATATAGAACAAGCACTAGAATTTGTTCATGAGGAAACTAATACAATGTATCTGCAAAATCGTAACGACCGTTTGCCCGATAAAAGAACTAATAGCAATAACCAACCCAGTAACCAGTTTAAAATGCCCTCTCACTCTCAGCCTTTTAATATGCCTGACCCAAAGTTCAATAATTATTATAGCATGCCAGGACCTACCCGATTCCAATTTCCATCTCAACAACCACCGCAGTTGAAACCTATTTATTTCCAACCTCGCCAGTTTGGTCCGACCCGTACTCAGCAAGTTTTCAGGGCACCCCCACCGAACTATATCCGTCAGAATAACCCATTTCAAGTCGCCCACCAAAATTCTTCTAACCAGCCTAGTGGCTCAGTGCAACCACGTCCAATGAGTGGTGTAAGCAATTTCGTGAGCAGACAATTACCCCCTACTAACGCTTTGTCTAGGCATGATTGGAACAAATCCGGAAATCCCCCACCTAATAATTATTTTAAAACTCGAGAGATGCATTTTAATGATTCTTTTATTGATCCTCCGTTAAATGATTTCTTTGTCGATTATGATGGAACTTATTATGGCTACTTTGAGTACCCAGAAAATGTGTTCTATGAATGTCAACCATTCTCTCAAGAATATTTAGAACACCCCCAGCAACCCGGAAGCATAAATGAGGACGTCAAAGAATCCAAGGAGCCGAATTTTCAGATAACACAGAAATCCGAAAAATTAAAATAGAAATAAATCTTCAAACTCAACGATATCTTCCATACGTTCAAATTGAGTCACCTCCACTAAAGCTTTTAATAGACACAGGAGCAAACCAATCATTTCTTTGTCCTAATGCTGTTGAAAAATACTTTGGTAACTTTCCATTAAATTATTCTCCATTCGAAGTGCATAGTGTTCATGCTAAAACCAGAAACAATTATTCAATTACCTTACCTATTTTTGACGAATTTAATGATTCAGGTACAGTTTCATTTGATATCTATAAGTTCCACGACTTCTTTGATGGGCTTATTGGTACCGATTTGCTAGAAAAATGGGAAGCTACTATAGATTATAAAAATAAATTATTTACCACTAAGTTCGCTTCAAACCCCATAAGAATTTACGACTCACGTAATACCAATTTATATGAGAATATTATTCCAGCTGGTACATCTAAATTACTGAAGATTCCGATTAACGTTCACGACGGAGATGCTTATATTCCTGAACAATCAATTTCAAACTGTATCATTCGCGAATGCCTCACTACGGTTAAACAGAATAGAGGTATATTAGAAGTACAGAATCCTAGTAAAAACGACATAATATTTTCAATGGACCGTGCGATGTCTGCAGAAGTTCATAATGTCGAGTGCACGCGCACTGAACAGCAAAAGCAACGCGTAAAAGAAGTGCTATCGCGCCTTCGTACTGACCACTTAAATGAAGAAGAACGCATTAATCTTGAATTATTGTGCTCGCAATATGCTGACGTTTTTTATATTGAAGGTGAACAATTAACATTCACAAATAAAATTAAACATTCAATTAAAACCACGGATGAGGCCCCAGTCTATACAAAAAGTTATAGATATCCATTTATTCATAGACAGGAAGTACAAGATCAAATAGGTAAAATGTTAGAACAAGGTATAATTAGACCATCTAATTCTGCTTGGAGTTCTCCTATTTGGGTGGTAGCTAAGAAAGCTGACGCATCAGGAAAGGCGAAGTGGCGTATAGTAGTAGATTTCAGGAAACTTAATGAGAAAACCATAGACGACAAGTACCCTATCCCCAATATAGCTGATGTCTTAGACAAATTAGGTAACTGCCAGTACTTTACTACATTAGACCTAGCTAGTGGATTCTATCAGGTTGAAATGGACCCCCAAGATATTACAAAAACCGCATTCAATATAGAACATGGGCATTTCGAATTTCTGAGAATGCCTATGGGACTTAAAAATAGCCCGTCTACCTTTCAAAGAGTAATGGATAACGTGTTACGTGAACTTCAAAATACTATTTGTCTAGTGTACCTAGATGACATAATAGTTTTTAGTACATCATTGCAAGAGCACATAGTCAACCTAGAAAACGTTTTTAAAAGATTACGCGAATCTAATTTTAAAATACAAATGGATAAGTCCGAATTCCTTAAATTAGAAACAGCTTATCTAGGACACATTATAGGCAAAGATGGAATAAAGCCTAATCCAGATAAAATCTCAGCAATACAAAAATATCCTTTACCTAAAACTCCTACTGAAATTAAAAGATTTTTAGGACTTCTTGGCTATTATAGAAAATTTATCCCTGATTTCGCTAAAATAACCAAACCGTTGACTCAAAGCTTAAAAAAGGGATCCAAAATCACACTTGATCAAAATTATGTCGAATGCTTTGAAAAATGTAAGACCCTTCTGGTCAATGATCCAATTCTTCAATACCCTGATTTTAAAAAAGAATTTATACTCACTACTGACGCTTCAAATTTGGCAATTGGTGCAGTTCTGTCGCAAGGAACTATTGGATCTGATAAACCGATAGCTTATGCCTCGCGTACGCTCAACTCTAGTGAGATAAACTATAGCACTATTGAAAAGGAGTTATTGGCTATAGTCTGGGCAACTAAGTATTTCAGGCCATATTTATTCGGACGAAAATTTAAAATAGTAACCGACCATCGCCCTTTACAGTGGGTGATGAATATTAAAGAACCAAATTCCCGTTTAACCCGTTGGAGATTACGGCTAAGCGAATTTGAGTTCACAGTTATCTATAAGCAAGGAAAACATAATACTAACGCAGATGCTTTATCACGAATAGAAATTCATAATGAGGAAGCTAGTTCGATTGTAGTTAACACCTCACAAGGTGCGCCTTCAGATTCAGATTCTAGAACTGAAACCGCGGATTCTAGGACTTTAAGCGTACATAGTGATTTAGAAAGTCCCATATTAGAAATCCCTATTTCCGACGACCCTCTTAATAAGTTTAATAAGCAAATCTATCTTAATGTCGTTGGAGATATAAAAAGTAAGCCTAGTGTTTCTAAACCATTTGAAACACACACTAAAACTGTCATCCAAATTTCAAAATCGAATTTAGAACAAGACGTTATTAACGCAATTAAAGAACACATTAATCCAAAAGTAAAGACAGGTATTTTAATTAATCCAACATTAGAAATGTATTCTATAATACCTATAATTCAAAAATATTTTAAAAATTCGGCAATGAAGTTGGTACTTACCAAAACCGAAGTAGAAAATATTAAAGACTATTTCAAGCAACAGGAAATTATAAAAAAATATCATGAAGGCAAAACTAATCATAGAGGCATCACCGAGTGTTATCTAGCCCTATCGCGTAAATGCTATTGGCCAAATATGAAAGAGCATGTAACGAAGTATATCAATGAATGTCAAATATGCGGGCAAGCTAAATATGATCGAAATCCAGTTAGACCAAGGTTACAAATTGTACCTCCACCTACAAAGCCTTTTGAGGTTGTACATTTAGATCTGCTTAGTATTGAAATGAATAAGTATCTTATAATAGTGGATGCATTCTCTAAGTATGGTCAAGCATACTTCTTGAGAGATGCTACAGCTATTAGTGTCGTACAAGCCTTACTAAAGTTTGCTACTCATCACGGAGTGCCTTTAACTATTGTAACAGACAATGGTCCGGAATTTAACAATCAAATATTTTCTGAATTTACTAGATTGCACCAAGTGCAACATCATAAAACCTGTCCTAATACACCCAATGAAAATGGAATGGTAGAACGACTAAATTCAACACTATTAGAAAATTTACGTATATTAAAATTAGAACATCCAGGAGAACCAATTACTAATCTTATAACTTATGCTATATTGGCTTATAATAGTTCAATACATAGTTTTACAAAATGTAGGCCTATCGATATAATTACCGGTCATTTTGATCCCCGAGATCCTTTAGATATGAATATTTCCGAACATCTCTTACAACAGTATATCCAGGAACACCGCAGACGAATGTCAAAAGTATACGATATTCTTAACGACACTTCACTTCATCGCCGTACTGGAATTATCGAAAATGTTAACAATAATCGCGAACCTGAGAAAGATTACGAACCAGAGCAACAAGTTTTTATTAGGAATCCTTTATGCCATAGGCAAAAGTTAGCAGCTCGATATACTCACGATACGGTATTAGCGGATTCGCCTATTCATATCTATACCAAAAAGAAAAAAGGCAAGGTGCCTAAATCACGCCTAAAACGGGTGCCTAATAGTGCTCGTTTGTTACAGGACACTACAAATACTACTAGTCCTGAGCCTGGCCCTGGCCCGAGCAGACGAGATAACACTAGACAGTCTTAACGATGGACCAGGTATTTTGCCCTTCAACCTAGGACCCACGAGAGTCATTTCACATTTCCACTCCTTTCTCCAAATTATAAACCTTGATGATATGCGCAATAGTTTAAAGACAGTTAACGAGCAACTGCAAAATCTTACACCACAATTGAGTAATATATCACGATCTCTCTATGAACCCCACGTTACCTACCTAGGTACTAAATTAGAAGAAATATCGGAACAGTTGGAAACACTTGAGATAAACCGAGTTAAAAGAGGTCTCATAGATGGTCTTGGTTCTGTAATAAAAAGTATTTCGGGTAATTTAGATTACACTGATGCGTTAAAATACGATAATGCCATCGCAATCTTAAAGCAAAATGAAAATAATTTAGTTGCTGAAATGAATCACCAAATAAGTTTAAGTAAGCAGTGGGTTTCGCGTAGCTCAAACGTTACAGATAAAATAGTAGAAAACCAAGAGAAAATCGAGAAAATCATTAATTCGATTTTAGCTAGCAATGTTAAACATGAAACAGATACCATTAAATATGCTCATTTGGCACAGTTACTAATGATATTAGGAGACAATATAGATAATTTGTCTAAAGAACTTGACAAATTACAAAATTTACTAGCATTTATTAGGGCTAAAAGTATTCATAATTCCGTATTGAATTATGCTATGTTTAAGGATATGATGAATAGATTAGGTATGTTATATAATAAGGATCAATTTCTAGAGATTAGTTTTAGAGAATATTTCGACATTATTAGACTAGGATATTATTATAATGGGAATAAAATAGTAATAGTTATACAATTTCCGATACTTTATCCTACTAACTTTATCCTATACAAATTATCCCTGGCCCCTAATTATAACAATAAGGTCCTTATTCCAACTTATCCTTTCATAGCGGTTCACGAAAAAGATCTATTGTACATGGAGACAGAATGTCCGAAGTATAGTCACGGTCACCTTTGCGAGGATAACTTAAGTCACCACCATAGCAAACAATCAGACTGTATCCGGCAGCTCATACTACATCAGAAAATCAATGAGTCCTGTCAATTCACATCAGTTATCCTGTCTTCTGAAGCGATGGAACAGCTAGACGACCAACACTTCATTGTAAGCTTTCCTAAACCTACGAAAGTTCGCCTCACTTGTTCTGAAGATAATTATAGAATGCTGAAAGGGAGCTACCTATCTATTATACCCAGAGGATGCGCGCTAAGAACTACATCATTTACGGCAAGCAATCGTCATGACCAAACTAAAGGAAAGATATTGAAAATTATGGACTTACCAACTATGAAGGAAAATTTATCGAATGTACCTATGAAGACTATAAAATTAGATACCATTGACCTCGGCAGTTTGCATTCAAGTAACTCTGAAATCGCTCTACAAGAACCTGTAACGCTACAGTCGTCGAACACTGAAGCCATATACCACACCACTATACCGGTATACATTCTACTATCCGGTGCATGTGTGCTCATTATCATCATTATACTTCGTCGTCGCAGATTGAAAAAACTAATACTACAGAAAGCCACTGAAGTAATCGATATCAAAGATAAGGATAAGGAGGCCTGCCACACCGAGATTGATCCAGCTTCGCCATCGACACTATTTTCGACTAGAGTCTTCAAATAGTTGCCGATCTCGTGGAGGGAGATGTTATGTTGCTACTTGCGACCCCCCATATTCTTGAGAATATGACTAACACCGCGCTGTGCGGTGCACCGTGAGATCCGCTGTCTCAGCAATTCGACCGTGGGATCGAAGATTGTGCAATGCCAGTGATGAATGTTAATTTTAGCTTTAGTACGTCACTCTTGTTTCTTACATCGAGCAATTGTCACACAACTTAGTTTTACCGATTTAAATGTAATTTTTATTTTAATTAAATTCAATAAGTAAATTATATCGGTTTCATTTGCATCCTCGTCTGCAGCCGAACGTAATTCAGAAGCTTAGGCAGTGGTGCACCTGTCTACATAATAACATAATTATAATACACCTGCATTTTTTCAGTTAGGTATGTTATTGTTTATGTAGAACTTCAAAAATATCCATCTTTTTAGTTGTCAAATGCATTCTGAGTCCAGTAGCACACTGCTTTAACCAACATTGTGTAAGAAGTCCGCAAATCCAAATACGGAAACTATTACCTTTTGTATACACAGCCTAATAGAACTTTCATGCACGTTTCGCATCTGCATATCCCCTTATTTCGCGGCCGTGTTCCAAGTTTTGCAATATCATCCATTGTTGCTTATCTTCCTGCATATAACATATGTTTGGCTGCCGAATGTTCAATGTAAAACTTCCTTTATTTATTGGTCGTATGGATCCAAATCTCCATTGGATGGTGTTCGGTTTCCACTGAAGATTTCGGTGTGGAAATAAACTTTTGTTTTAATGTGAATCTTGGATGCTTCGGGGGAAATTTTTATTTTAAAGTTGTGCGGTACTTATAGTTGTGTTGTATGCTGCATGAGTTCTGAGTTCGATTCCCGGGTCAGACAAGGTGTTATTGATTTTTTCCATCAGTAATTTTTCAGTAGGTCGTGATGGCCCAGAGGTTAAGGCCTCGTCTGTCATGTATGATGTTGTGGGGTTAAATCGGGGCAAGTACCAATGTGACTTAAACAATTCATATGTACTTTCTAAGTTTATCTTGGACATCACAGACATCGGTGAAGGAAAACATCGTGATAATAAATAATTAATTTACAAATCGTGAAAAGGTAGCAGACCAACAAACAGTTTACTTTCGTCTTTATTATAATTATTAATGGATATGGATATATTAGTATGGATTTAGTACTTTTACTACTATATTAGGTTACTACTATACTTTCCAACAACATTTTAAAATTAAATAACTGAGAAGACTAGTAATATCTCCGTCTTTCGTAATTTGATTTCACTCACGTAATCTCGAGACTCTTTACTCAAGCAATCTTCTATTTCATCAAAGAAAATATCTGCTTTACCCAGAAATTTCTTCATACATTTACGTGAGCCATTACTTTAGTACACATCTAAGTGGATCCATTCATTCATAAAAGGTTTTTCCAATTCATATCACCCAACCTGATTCGAACTATGACATACCTATATGATCATGAATAACATTTATAAATTCTGGTACATTTCTACGGATATTATTATTTTTTTTTTTAAGCGGAAACTTCTTCAGGCGCGTGAACACTTTTTGTGTTAAACAAAACAATAAAACTCGCGTCATCGTCACCGAACGCTCTCATAGAACGGTTAGTCAAAATTATCCTATTACCATTAAGATAAAGTTTATTTTGGATTGATTCTACAAGTTACTTAGTTTTCACTTCTAACGTCTCCCCAAAGACTGCCCCTGTGTTTTATGTTTTTTTTTTTTCTCATAACGGCCCCTGAAAGTTTTGAAACAGCAATTAGGTGCGTGTGAAAATGGAAATGGTCCACAACCCAGTAGTACTGGGTAATACGATACCCATTGGTAAGACTGGTTGTCATACTTTCTGGCCACTGACTACTACTACTGAAAACAACGACTGTCAAAGATCTACAAATAGGCATGACGACAGTATCAAAAAATTACAAATCTGTTTAGTCCGTCAGTTAGAGTATTGAAAATAATGGACACTTATTTTTTTTTTTTTTTGTAAATCAATAAATATTGACAAAGATAAAACGCATCAAAACTCGGGAGTGGGGGCTCGTGACGTCAGAACCAGCTAAAAATTATACCTAGGCGTGACGTATTGGGAATTTAAAAAGCGTCGTATCTTCGTCAATTTTGATTTACGCAACAAAAGAAAAAATACGGGTCAAAAATTTTTTAATAATCTAGCTGACTGACTATTTCGATTTTTTTTGTCATCTACCCAATTACAGCCGTTGTGTAATAAAGAACAATGACCCTTATTGTCATCTTATTTATTTTCTATGTAAGTTGTAATTCTAGTAATTTACGTTTACTTTTCTTTTAACGTAAATTTATTTATTTATGTAGGTATTTATGCACCTACTAGCCTGAAACACAGGTTCCACCTAGTTCAGACAATAAGCAACAGTGCTCTATTTTACTATTTTTATGATACTTTATTGTAAATGTGCCCCTTTTATAAATAAACGATTTATAATAATTATTATTTGGCACCAACTATAGCGGCGCATAAGTCACTTGAGTAGTTTGAAGTACAGTCAGTAACGATAAATCGAACCTTAGTGAAGATGTAATGATTGTAGTAAAATGGGAAAAAGTAATTACCAGGACGAGTGTACAAGCACTCCAATAACAGCTACCAGCAGCGATTCTAACTTTTTAAAGAAGGGTTTCCACTCTAAAACACGGATTCAAATCTAAATAATTAAAATTATAGGGACATCCCAGTTTTCCAGATGACCTGGCAACTTTGTTTGAGACTCGAGGGGTATGGTTCGTTGATAACCTCAATTGAGTTCACACCGGCCGCGTCGGAAAAACTTCCAGGAATTCCCAGGTGTTAATCGAATCTCGTTCTCGTCCTATCATTCGGACGAAGTTGGAAATTGTTTGCGATCTTATTTCCTTCAAATTTTTAATGTTACTTCACGACTAATGGCTACCTATACATATATATTTTGCTCTGCTCAAAAATAAACAACACGTGTGTAAATTATCCTTTTTACCCGACTATAGCGAAGTCAAAAGGAAGGGTCATGATTTTAGCAGTCTATAAAAATCGCACTAATGAAGAATGCCCAGACGTATTTTTTTGTATAATTTGTTAAATGTTCTGTGTAATGAGCGAATGGAATTTAAATTATCTATTTCACCTAATAGAAGTGGTGTGAAAATTAATTATGTCCTATTAGTAGATGTTCAATTTAATTGTTTAAGTTGTATTTTTTCTCTTATGTGTCTTCCTCTCTTTCTGTATGAAACAATTTTCTCGGTTATTCGGATTTCCGAACTCGACTGTCAAACTAGTCTCTCCGATGTTCCGATGTATAGAATTCAATCTTTTATAAGAGAAACTGATTACGAATACAAACACAAATCGTCGTTTATGACCACCGTTTTACTCGGCAACTATGATTTAGCAACGCAACATGAATTATCCTAAACATGTCTTGAGTAGGATCAACTATTCTGGAGCATTTCATCTCGCAGAATGTGCAAACAGCTTCACATAAAATCATATCAACATACGTCTCACACAACACAAGATACCTTGTTTATAATACAGAAACTAGGTAAACAGTAATCTGTACACTAATCTACATCTACAATAATATATTATCTACATCTACAATAATCTTTTTGGCGACCCGAATGGCGCAGCGGTAGTGAGGCTGTCTTACGTTCTTAGGGTCCCGGGTTCGAATCCCGGTAGGAGCAAATGTTTATGTGATGAGCATGTACATTTGTTTCCGAGTCATGGATGTTTATGTGTATAATAAGTATGTATTTACAAACAAAAAGTATTTAAGTAATATATCAACTGTCTGGTGACCAATAGACACAAGCCTTGCTTAGTGTGGCACTAGATGGTGCTGTGTGTAATGTCCAGCGATATTTATACTTTATTTAATCTGCACTAATATTATAAAGTACTAATATTATAAAAAAAAAAAATACGATTTAATTCAAGAACTGCTCAAAAAAAGTCTTTCACCATTAGTAAGCTACATCTTTACCGAGTATAGAGGTCATAAATTATATTCATTTATTGCAAATCAGCCGAGCACAATTTTCGCGGACATAAAAGCGGACAAATGTTTGGTAAAATAACTATTAACTTGGTTCTGAATCAAGAAATTGTTAGAACAGAAAACTGAGCTGAAGTAAAGGCAAAGTTTATTGTGAACATTCAGGTATGGGTTCTGACTTTGTATCTGGTCTAGTCGTGTCTCGTGTGGAGTAAGTACGACTTCAAGAAGTAACACGAAATAGTCAGGACTTTAAAAGTCGGAAAGTAAAGGCGATACAGTAATAGCGATGCAGTTTAAAGTTTATTATGTGCAAACGTTGGAAAAGTTGTTTATTTTTCTGGATCAAGAGTCTTTTGTTCCACTTTGTTTTGTTAAACAGAATAGTTTAGAGTTATCAAAAGGCAATTGACATAGAACTTCAGGTTATATGCTCAAACAATCGACTCATCTGTAAAACGATTCTTTGTCATGTCGGCCATAATAGCTCTGGTTGAAAGTAGATCCCTGCTAAATCCACAAAGTGAAATAGCAGCCGAATCGAAATAGCGAGCATTTCCTTTACTCAAAAGTGCAGTTAAAATAATCCAAAAGAGAAGAACGCATCGACCAATAGATTTTCAACAAAGAGCTTTTTTAAAAAGTTTCCAAACACATACATTTGCCGTCACACTCCGAGCAAAGTAGCTCGATAGGTTGCAAAGTTCCAACTTCGCCAGTTTTCGGACCGAGAAAAATCCGAGGTAATCTCCCCGGATAGTAGCTCTGCCTTGGGGACCGAATCGAAGGATACGGGCGAACTGTATCTACCTACGAATATTTCACGGTACCTTTGGAACTGTTTACGCGTTATTGTTGTGTTTGAATTTATTAATATTTTACTCCCAACTGAAATTGATTGGTTGCCTTTGAGAATAGGGATTTCAATGATTGATTTCCTATCCCTTTTGGGTCTAAGTAATTGGTAACCAAGATGTTTATTTCCATTCGATCGTTTACAGCGAAATAATCAAATTTAATCGAAGTAATATTAAAGTCTACTAGAAGTAAGTTAGTCTTAATACAAGCCTGGAGTAAACACAAAAGGAACATTTTCATTAATATTCTGTCTACATCCATCTCAATCAGATAACGGTCCCTTAATAACCAGATACGGGCAAAATGATACGTCTTTATTTGCAATACGATCTGTATCAGTACTTGTATGATTGAGTTCATTGAGTGTTTAGTGTTTATGATTGGAAGGTCAATTGGTTTGAGCTCTATGGAAATTCCTAGCGAGCGACCTTGGTTGGGCTGATTGTATAATTTTAGTTTTAGTATCTTGACCTGTGATTAATTTGTTCTTTGTTACATGTTGATCTTGGCAGTCATGATCTCTAAAGGGTCAAACAGGTTTTCTTATGACTCAATCACTCAGCTCAGCATCTGAGCATAGGTATAAAGTTCCCTCTTCATGCAATTTAACCTACATGGTAACTTGTTCCTCAAGTTGAAATTCATCTACAAATTGGCTAACTTCTGCATCGATATTAATTGCAATGCCAGATAAACTGGCATAGATTGAACGTACAGTTTCAGCCCAAACGGTCCGAATGTCATCGCACGTTTTAGTTTAATCCATTTTGGGGCTATTTTAGTTTGCAGTTGTGTGAAATTGTGAAGCTTCTCTTTCATTGGATATAGCACTGTGTGAATCATGTTATTGTTTTCCATTAACTTCTATTGGATAGTACTAGGTTCTTTCAGTATCAAGTTTAGCATTCCCTAACGCATTTTACTGCGTAGGAATTGCTGCGAACTTCCATTTTGAAACAAAAGACGGTTGGAAAATTGAGAAGTACTCTTCAGTTGTAGGTACCACTGCTTACGTATGGCGTTTCGTTTAAATTATGTATGGATGATATGTGCTAACGTTCATACTTTTGTTTGACGTTCACTGTGTAAATGTTGAAAGCTGTTTGTGAAGCAATATTCAGGAAATTTTCTGGGGATTGTACAAAGACGTCATAAGCTTTTATTCGCAAATACGGTCTTATTAAATTTATAGACGTTCACAGTAGTACTGACTTGGCAAATTAATACTGCGGTTCAATAGGGCTTTGTGCCTACTTAAATATGAAATTATTATTAGCCTAATTATGTTATCTTAAAATAAACTTAACGTCAAAAGTAATGTGTGTTTTAATTTGGAAAGTAATGTTATAAACGTAATGGTACAAATAAACCCCAATAGAATTAGAAACACCTTACCCTTTTAATGATTTCAAAGTAAAGCTTAAGCTCTAGTTGGAAAATTGTTGCGAGGCGGTCAAAGAGCCACTATTAGTGCGGAGAAAAGGAACAAGCGAAAATAATGTGGGGTTGCGGCTTTCAACGGAACTTTAGAAAATCAATTCAGAGGTAATGGGTAACGGGTAACACAATAGCGGTACTATGGGCTATCAAAGAACGGTTAAGTAACCATGTAGTGAGTTTAAACTCTAGATAATGATGCATAGGAGTCTAATTCGCATAAACACACCATTATAGCGGTGTAGTGTTGTTGGTATGTTAGTTTAAGAGGTATTGCCATTAGCTAGGATTGAATTTGGATTTTAGGATGTTTGTTACTATTATGTACCTTAACTGTTTATGATGAATTTCTTACTAGTCCATAAGAAGGCGTGTGTTTGATGGGTTTTCTTTTCATTCACCATGTGACCATTCATGCGTTAGGCCCCTTAGAAGGTGTAATCTTGGTTTAATAAGGTACTCTATACAAAAAAATATACTTCTAGATACAACCAACGGTTTTTGCCAGCCAATTAGTGTTTTAGAAAGAATGTTGGGTCTATCTGACTGGACCGTTGACGTCAATCACCATCTGCTTAGCCTTTTCCCAACTAAGTTGGGGTCGGCTTCCAGTGTAATTGAATGCAGCTGAATACCTGTATTCACCGGACCGTTGACTTCAATGCCGCTAGAATATTGGGCATTAAATCATTTGTTTTTGCAATGAATAAACATTGTTTGTAGGTACTTACTTTGTTAGCAAGAGTTTTAATTATTTTGGTTGACAAACCTCAAACTTACTCTCACGTCCACAGAGAAAAAGGGTATGAGATTAAACGAGTAAAGTAAGTACTTACAGTTTATAGAGTCCTTCACAGTTTGTCAGTCCACAAACTTAGTTGGTTTATTTAGGTCGCGTCTTCTCTGGGCTAAAATTTTTGCTCTAACCTGCTTTAAGTAGGCTTAACGAGGAACTCTAATTCAGGCTAATAAAGTGTCTCGAGGCTAAAAGTGTAGGAGGTATAGCAATCCTTGTGTCGTAAGTTGGACACGGTTACTAAAATATTTTGACAGAAAATATTTTCACAACGCTCCGCTTCAGTAAATCCTCCTCTTTGACACTATTGACACTCGAATAATTTAGCTCGCTTTACTAAAATATTAGGTCTTTAACACGTGGTTAAATATACTATCTACATTCAGTAAAAAAGCACATCTAAAAATCTTTTAACTGAAATGAAAAAAAAACCCTCTAAAATATTATTTAGAATCTACGCAAAGAAAAATGGAATTAGATTTTTTCATTTCCAAAGACGTATAAAATAATGAAACACTTCATAGGGAAAAGTGTCTCCAATAAGCGCTATGAATATCGAGAGGGGCGTCCAGTTCTTCAAAATTTAATTCATTCCTTTCATCCAATAAGACCTCTTAGATTCGATGGAAAATAATTACTGTAGCAATGAAATTTTCTCTTTCGGACTGTAATGAAGAATAATGAAATCGGTACAATTATGCTTCGCAGAAAATGTTCTTAAAGAATTTTTGGTGAAATTAAATTGCTTACCAATGTCCTTATTTCGACTGATTTGGGTCGCATAAAGCTGTCACTGAAACAGGAAGACGCATGTTACTTTGCAATTAGCGATATTAACTGAATTTCCTTTTCGAATTTCCTGAAATTAATAAAACGACACTGCTAATTTGCTGGTTCAGGAATTTAAGCAACTAGTGTATTGCCCGCGGCTTCGTCCGCATGTAGTTTTTGTCAAACGGGATCATACTACCGGGATAAAAGTATCCTATGTGTTAATCCAGGTTATAATTTTTTACACACAGCGCCATCTAGTGCCACACTAAACAAGGCTTTTGTCGTGGATACCAGATAGTTGATATACTACATATTATATACTATTTTGTTTGTAGACACATACTTATTATACATATACACATCCATGACTCGGAAACAAATGTCCATGCACATCACACAAACATTTACTCCTACCGGGATTCGAACCTAGGACCCTAAGAACGTAAAGCGTCTATCTGTATGCCAAATTTCATTCAAATCCGAATAACATCCATCCATCCTAACCGCATTTATACATTAGTTTTGTTATTGTAATTATTATTTTTGTTTTTTGAATTTATAATAGGTACTTCACATATTTATATTTGCTGCGACTTTGTGCTCTATCAAAATATCAGCGCGTTGATTTTGTTTTACTGTTACAGCACCATGCTGATATAAGAGCCTTTTGGTCTCGTACAGGACAAATTTTGTTTGTATTTTTTTATGATTTTTCTCATTGTTACTTTTTATTAGTAATAATTATAATTCAACAATTTTATTATTTTTATGTGTTTTGTCTTGTCGGGCTAATAAATGCCTTTTCTTTCTTTCTTTATTATGATTATAAATGTGTCCAGAGCTAAAACTTAGTTCGAATGTTCGGAGACATAATGTGAAACCGTTCACTGTGATAGAAAATTGCGTCAAGACATTATGTAATATTGGATCTAATGTCTTTTACGTAATTGTTATAGAAACTGAGACCTTCCGTGTCACTTTGCGGTTTTTATATAAATGGCACGGACTTCCTAGTAGATACTTTTTTTTTATTATGGTTCTTATACTATTGGCTTATCATTGTATAACTTATTATGAATACTACCTTACGCCCGCGGCTTCGCCCGCTAGGAGTTCGATAATTGTCTCACGGGGAATCCCATTTGTTCATCCAGGTAAACTATGTGTGATGAATTTCATCCAAATTTGTTTTGTAGTTTTTACGTGAAAAACTAACAAACATCCATCCATCCATTCATCTTCACACACTTTCGCTTTTATAATATTATTATGTATTAAGGATCTATTAATAGTGTATACTGTTAAAACGATGTAAATTAATGTTTGTTTTATAATCTGTATGTACCATACTTACATACTGTATACAGGGTGTAAACCACCTCATCACGAAGCCGTCAACCAAGCATTCTGTACATCAAACTAAGTAACTTTACGCAAAAATTATTGCTGGGAAACAACTTTTTTTTTTGGGGTCAAAAATCACGTTTTGGGGTATAACTCAATGTAACGCACTTAAAACATTGTGCTGATGGATGGATTAAATAGTACAGGGTTCGTGGAGGTATTTAAAGTAAAAATCTTGCAATAAAAACATGTATTTAAAAAAAACTTGTCAAAAAGTTGTAACTTTGACCCCCAATATCTCCGTAACTAGAAGGTTCCCAGGTATGGTGTAGAACAAAAAAATGATCGCAATGACGGGGAGAACAAGGTGCCTTTCGGCTTCGTTAAGAGGTGTTTTACACCCTATATGTTCCAAGAATAGATGTTGTACTTGTTCTGACAAAGTTCACTAACCCTTAAAATAAATATTTGAAATCTGTATGCGTAGTAAAATCACGAAAAAAAATCTTATCTAATAAAGAAATACACACGCGAAAACGCTAGTTTATACAAGTTAAGTTCTTTGCTTCTTCAAAAAAATATCTCGTTAGCTGGCGTAAATTGCTCGAAATTAGCATTCAAGCAAATTGCGTCTCTTGCCAGCAGATTTTGCCTCCAGCAGACTAGGAGTTACATTTTACTATCAAAAATGCAAGTATATTTTCGTTTGAAAATTTTCCAGATTTAAAACTGGGTTTAACTGTTTAACTGGTTAGTAGTGCGAGTTGTATGTGGCTAAATAATAACAGCCGCTCGAGCCGATCTTAAGGTTAAGCCGTGCTTGCTAAGGTTGGTCTGTGGATGGGTGACCGCCCTTATATGCCGAGTTTCCTCCGTGCCTCGGAAAGCACGTTAAGCAGTTGGTCTCGGCCGTCATTTGTCCATTTTTGGCAGTCGTTACAGGTAGTCAGTGGCCCCAAAAAGTCTGAAGACCAGTCTTATCAAGTGGTATCGTATTATCCAGTATTAACTGGGTTGTGGAGGTCAGATAGGCAGTCGCTCTATGTAAAATACTGGTATTCCGCTGCATCCGATTAGACTGGAAGCTTACCCCAACATAGTTGGGAAAAGGCTGGGCAGATGAGTGCTAGTTGTGTGAGTGGAGTTAAACAAAAAGGTGGAACGAAAGTTGTGGTCGTTTCATAGGACCTTTTTTTGAGTTCCTAGAAGTGTGTAGATGAAAGTAAAAAAAAATCACGGCGCGCCGCTTTTATTTTGCCTGCGGCGTCTTTGCTGCTAGCTCGCACTCGCAACTCGCTAGTGTGAAAAGGCCCTGAAGGCGCCACCTGAGACATCTAGAAACTACCTTCTATTATACCATTGACATTAAATCTTCTCGCCAAAGAATAGTTTGAGTTTTGATTCAAACTAAGTCTGCACTTTGAATAACTGGCTACTGATCCTAAGCTATGCTCAGAGAAGAGATTTCACAACAATAGCGTCTAAACCGGAATCCTCAGCATAGATTTTCGAGAGAATTTCTGAAGAGATCAACTTCCTTTTGATTGTTAAAACCGATGTAACCTAACTTTGGTACTTTGAGTATTTTGAGGTTATTTTGTCAATTGAAAAGGGGTAAGTTTGAGAGACGAGATTCAGAAAGAGAATAGAATGTTATTGTTCGCCTATTTAACGTCATTATGAAATGTAAATAAAATTGTCGTGAAAATTATGTTACATCCATAATTACTAATATTATAAAAGCCGAAATAATTATATCTGTCTGCTTACTATATTTTAGAATTTCAATATGGCACCCGAATATAGATCTACCTACATAACATAGTAATACGCCTGTAATTCCCTTTAAGCAATGGTGATACACCCAGATTTCTCCAGTTATGTTAAATTCCCATGTAGAGTATCTGAGTAGTACGTTAGTCACAAATCCAGACTTCGTGACTGCTACTGAGAAATTCCTAATGGAATACAATAACCCAATAACACTTTGCGAGACCTGGGAATCGCACCCAGGACCGACGAGGCAGTCGAACAGATCTGTTAGGACATATACTTATTATCACGGAAGTACGTTCTCCTCGAATAATTTTAGAACCTGTACGGGCAAAACCAAGTAATTATAATTATTCCCAGTACGTCTCTCATAATAGACATTTAAAATTAACAATTAAAAACCGTCCTTATCCAAATAAACATTATTATAACACATGACATTAGAACTAGAATAATTTTAAAGCATATTATCACCATGCGTTATGACAAAACCGAACAATCCATGTCCACGCTGTGTGTAAACTGTACGACATTTTAAGCTCGATTGATTGGTTTACGAATCAATAGAGTCAGTTGACGCCCGCTGATTGGCTAAAATAACATGCTGTTCATTATTTGGATTAGCTCCGAACTGCTAATTGGATGATAGATTGTCGTCTACTCTGGAACAGGATTATGTGTGGATCGCATTGTTAGGACTGTAGACATTAATTGTCACACTGTCGGCGAATAGCGAAAAGCGACTAGCGAAAATCGAGTAACGAAAAGCGAGTAATGAAAAGCGACTAGCGAAAATCGAGTAACGAAAAGCAAGTAGTGAAAAGCGACTAGCGAAAATCGAGTAACGAATAGCGAGTAGTGAAAAGCGACTAGCGAAAAGCAAGTAGAGAAAAGCAAGTGACGAAAAGCGACGCTATGAATACGTTTACCGAGCGAGTCTTTCAGCGAGTGTCGCTGCGGGAGTCGCTGAATGAGTTTTTGTTCTCGCCATATAATGCGATGAACGATTAACTTTTTTTTCCTAGCCGCTCTGTCGCACTTCTGGGCAAAGGCCTCCCTCGCGCGTCCTCCTTACAGGTGGTGCCTAAGTGTGAGTGGTGCTTTTTTAGCACTAGTTTACTACTAATAATAATACATTAACATATATTTTACTGACACGGAACCAATATCTATTTTACGCTTCTTGATCACCGTCTGTGAGACAGTGGCCTTAGTTTTCGCGTAAGTACTTGTGACATCGAAGTAATTTTTTCAAGAGAGGACTAGGCACGTTTCTGAGTACTTTTTACACGCTAAAAGGAGCCCAATTCCTAAGAGTATTTATTTAAATTAAGCTTTATCTACGCACTTACAGAGCTTCCAAAGGAGCTTAAGGAGCTTTCTAATATGTAACTAATTTAAACTTTTTCTTATTTTCAGGTTATAAAACCCGGTATGTGGAGTAAACAGTACGTATATCTATACATATAATAAAATCGTTAAGACCAAAAAATCTGTACATTGAAGATTTAAAAAAAAAAACCGACCAGGGTGACTTAAAATAAGTAACTGAACATATTAAAACCATTTTTAAAATTTTTGTTTGTTTGTTTGTTTGTTTGAACGCGCATCACGTAAAAACTGCTGGACGGATTTTGATGAAAACTTCACTAATATATTTAAATAAACTCAGAATAACATTTAGGCTATAGAAATTATGGAAAGTTTTGGCAAAAGGGGGTGAAAAGGGGGGGTAAAGTTTGTATGAAAAAAAAATTTTTGATTGTTCTAGAATCATGAAACTCAGAGTAAATACTTATTATTAAAAATAAAGAAATACCTGTTTCAGCATTTTTAAAAATTCTAATCCAGAGACTTAAAAAAGAGGATTTTGTGTTTAAAATTAATTAACTTCATACACCTATAGAATAAAATCCAATGAAGTGTAAACCTTTAAAAGTTGCTACATATACTTCAAATCTAATACAGGTAAATATAATTTCTCAGTTTCCTTGAAATTTGATTTTTGAGGTGAATATTGAATACGCACTAAATAGCGATATAATGACTGACGATTTAGCTTTTTTGACTCATGGATCAACGCACAGCCTAAACCGCTGATGGTAGAGACCTGAAACTAGCAGGTCGTGTTCTTTATATAATGTAGGCATCCGATATGAAAGAATTTTCTAAGATTGCACCCCTAAGGGGGTAAAAAAGGGGGGCAAAGTTTGTAAGAGACAACGTGATTCCTTGGTCCAATCTACTTGAAATTTTGTATAAACCTTTTTAACAGAATTAATGGAAGGCGTGTTACGTATTTTATTGAAATTAACCTCTAACAGGGTTAAAAAGGGTAGACGATTATTTTGGCCATGGCGTTGATTTGCTTTGAAGTTGATATCAATACCTACTCAGAGCTTTTGATTTAAACTACATTTTATTTTGACACATGTTTGAAAATTCAATCCGATTTATTTAAAAAAAGGTTGAACTCACATAAAACCTTGGTGCTTTCTAAAATTGGGATGTGTCGAAAGTCACCGTATTATATTTGAAAGTTTCAAAGCTTTATAGGTTACTCATGAGACGTAGAGTTAGAAATTTGAAATGGAAGATTAAAACATTTTGGTTTCAAAATTGTCTCCAAAGGTATGTCAATGAAGATGGAAGTCAGTTGGTCTTGCAACAGATCTGCAAGAGTTTACAACAGCTATATCGTGTTTAGGGCGCCGGTCCAACGATGGGGACAAAAGGCAGTTGCAAGAAGTCCTCAACGGTTTACAGCAGTTATATCGTGTCCCGGCTTATTGCATGCACCTTGATGAGGACTTTCAACCTAGCTGGAGTATGACTGTCATCAAGTGTCTAAGGAAGCAAACGTAAATGATAATAATATATTTCAGATCAAATACAATCCATTTATAATGTTAGTACCTAGGTCTTAACCTAATGTTAGTTAAAAAAAGTAAAAATAAGGATCACACTATATATAAAATAGACACGACTTACACCTATGTGTGCAGCCGTATCCAGTGAGCCAGCATGGGCAAGCTGTCGAGAGAAGCCCTTATTTGGAAAACAATAAGTAGAATAAATGAGCGATTCATTAATGCAAATATTACCGAGAAGCTGAAGAGTTTGTTTTTTGGTTGAACGCGCTAATTTCAGGAAATGGTGGTTTGAGTTAAAAACATATTAAAGTGTTGGACACCCCGTTTATCAAGGATGGCTAACATCACCAATAGGAGCGAAGAATCAATGAAAAATTTCCCAAAAACAAAGATTTATTCCTTTTTCTTTGCTTCCGTTGCAAGCGATTTAAAAAAAAGTCCGCGATAGCATAATTATGTCTATTTTTTAAGGTTGACTCACACTTTCTCTAACCCTCACTCGCAGACGAAGTTGCGCGGGTCAGCTAGTATAAGAATATATCTAACTGCATATCTAAGCTGTTTCAAGATTACTTGGCGTTCTACTTGCAGAACTAAAGTATGGAAGAAAATATAACAAAAGATGAATAAAACTTCGTACGTGCCTGTATTGTTGTGGAGTTTTACTTTAATGCTCTATTTTACTACTGTACGGGAACAATCTGCATAATAGAGAAAAACTAGAATAACAAATTATAAAAAAAAAACTTCTATTTTTCTCTCAAGGGCGAAAAATAGTTCCATTTGCAATAAACACAACAAGGAGTAGGGCGTTTAACGTAATTTTCTGTTAATAAAAATAATTTATGATGACTACCATAAATAAAGGTCTCTTAGGAAAAGCGCTTTGGTAAACATCGTCAGTGTTCGGCAATACAAATACGCAAACGAAATATTATCTTCATCTAAGTACTTACTTACTCGTACATTAACCTTATCATTTAAAGCTCTATGCTAATTCAGCCAGTGCACGCTTTAACGGCATTGAACAATTTGAGACCGTTACCGTAAATAACAAAATCGTGTGATAAAAACTAAAGTCAACATTCTAAAGGTTTCACCAAACTTTGTACTTGATTTATACAGCCTTTTCACGGCCCTTTCAACAACATTGAGCGTCATTCCGACATTCCTGGAGTCATGAATCATTTATATCGAAGGCAACGACCATACAGCCTATAGACGCCTAATACACGATCTAACGCACGAAAACTATTCTGTCAACTCGCTGAGGTACGAGGTACGCGAGGGGGACGGGGTGCTGCTTTCTGATTGGCCAACTCAAGGTCATTGCATTTCACTAGGGATGGGACAGTTTTAAATCAAACAAGAAAGTATCGATATTTTTTAACTGTAGGCAAAATAAAATATTTTTTACATACTTTACTTGCATTAAATTATCTCCTTTATTCTAATTACGATTGAATCCTGTAGGTAAAATATCTGAACTTATATGAACTTAGTAGGCGGCGACGGTTTTTCATAGGGATAAAACAATCTTTGGTAAAATGACGTGAACATATTAATAAATAAATAAATGATGTAATTTTTAATTATTAAAAATATATTTTTTGCATAAATAAATAGTTATAGGTTTTATTTTTAGCTTTATCGACAACAGAGGTGGTCGTACGATTTGGAACATCACTAATTATGTTAACGTAACATCGAGGAAAAGAGATAGAGAAAAAAGTACTTTCAAAAGAAAGGGACGCAATCATAAAAGACATCAAGTATGACCAGTATAAGATGAACTCCGATAAATATTGTCAGAAATTTAATCTAATTTAGATTATGGAACTTTTAAATTACCGATGAAATGTGATACCATCTTTCAGGAAACTTGAAGTCCGGCTTTCTTTATCACACCAACGTATTATACACGGGGCCATATTATGTCTATTTTCTCGATTTTTTAAAGGAGTAATGCGGAAGTGTTTGCGGCTCACAGGAGTGGTCGAAACTAATTCGAACTCGGTGAGTGACGACGGCTATAAGATTTATACCCCTTATGTGTTGACAGACATCGGTCGCCTGTTATTAGGAGTCTAGAGGCTGTATGGTCGTTGATCGAAGGGCACCGGTGAAGTGGGGACTTCTGTAAAACATTCAAAGAGATCATGCGAGGGAACCGGTCAGAGGTACAAACTGTACGAAGCATTAAAAATTCAACAAGTTGAAAGTTATCGTCTATTACTTCAGTGTTGTTTACTTTGACCTTTGTTAGTTGTCCGAGTCTGTCAGAAAGTAAAGTAGGTTTGTGATTTTCATCCTTTTTGTGGATGTCAACGTTGATGACAGTTTTTCTGTGCCCTTCAGGGGGACTAATCTGGCCGCTTTAGCAGAATCATAATACACAATTAATATTAACTGTGTCTGTGGCCATTTTAAGAATTTCAACGTTATTCATAATACTATTATTACCCTTTTATGTTTCTGCTAAAGCGGTAATTTTAGGCCCCATATCTCTGTGTTTTTGTAAGTTTTTTTTCTTATAATTTCAATAAATAAAAGAAACTTTAACCAACTTTGAAAATTACGAATTTCCTTATAATGCAATCGCAGCCAAGCCAATTCAGTTATTTTATGTCCTTTCCATGCTTGAGAGATATTTCTCGACGGCATGTTATGCCAAGTCAAAGGCCCATGGGAGCATAAAAACTCTGACACCAGGTTAGGCAACTATCCACACGTTAAGGAAGGAATGTCCTCTCCTGAGCACCAATGTATTTCAAATTAATTCCAAACTTTCTGCTTATATGGTAACGTTTTGCGAATGATTCATCATAATTATTCAAGAGAGGAACTTCATCAACACAAATGTGTTTACATATAAACATCTCCTTATATTCTCCTAATCCCTCATCTACAATGTATTACTGTGTATATTTAGACAGCGAGTACACTATATAAATAATTGTAGCAGTCGAAGACTGATAAGTTTTGTTTATAGTCAACACAATCATTTTAATCGTTGTCTGTTCATCTATTTTATAGCCAGTTAAGGCGACTAGATGAGCTTCGTTTAAAATACTGTTAGAATGAAGTTCAAATCAGCTTGCACTACAAAGTGGTTGTTGCTTCAGTCACTGCGGGCCAAATAGTGCGAAATGAGTAGTTTTGATCGATTTTCAAAAAATCGATTGATTTGACTAAAGCACTATAATGCTAATATATTACTTGTAGAATTATTTACCAAAAATCAGAATGATCGCATGTATTTTAGTATGTTTTTGGTTGAAATGTATTTTAGTATGTTTTTGGTTGAAAGAAATTTTTAGAGATAAGTTCATGATTTTTTTTTATCGAGTCAAAATAATTGCACTTATTATGTTTTCAAAACACTATCATACTAGCATATATCCTGAAGAATATCATATATTTTTATGGTTTTGTATATTGCCGTGAATCATATACTTTTAGGCATTAAGTTAAAGTCACACTATTTAGAGCCTACTGTCAGACCTTCTACACGTGTAGCCTGTGGTTCAGGTATACGCAGAGACAGCTCAATGCCCTACGTGTCCAATATAACAATGGATTTAGGATGTTGTTAGGGCTACCCCGCTTTTGTAGTGCCTCTGGTATGTTTACCGAGGCTAGGGTAGACGGCTTCCATGCCATCGTACGCAAACGGCTCGCATCGTTACTATGCAGAGTCCGGGATAGTACTAACAGCATTCTAAAAGTCATTGCGGATAGACGCGACACAAATATCCTAAAAACATTTATTCGTGCTCAAATTATATAATTAGACCACGAATAAATGTATGTAATTTTTAATAAATGAATGTAATTTTTAAATGTAGGTATATAGTTATGTAATTTTTCTAATATCTTTGTAGTTAATATTAATTTAGTATGGACCTTGGTCTGAAATAAAGATTTATTATTATTACTTCCTTTATTCAATTGAACACAAACTTTTTACATTTTTAAATCTCTATATATAAAAATGAATCCCTATTTCCCTTGGTCACGGCATCACGCGTGAACGGCTGGACCGATTTCACTAATTCTTTTTTTGTTGTGTTTGTTATTGTCAGGAGAAGGTTCTTATGAAAAAAAAATATGAAATTAAAAAAAAAAACACGAAATTAACCCAGCATGTCCAAAGTCTTCAATTGTTTCACCACATGCATGTCAATAGCTATTTTGGTCAAAATGTCAGTGGAACAGATAGCCTGATAGATTCAAGGCCGCCTATGACCCACCGCTGCACTGATCGAAGGTTCAAACCCCGACCCCTTTCAGATTACTTTTTGTGATGTATTTCGATTTTTGATTGGTCTAAGATTTTATTCGATCCCCAACCGCTTTTTACTTTTAGTTTGTAACCATATATTTTTTTGATAGCTGTTTGATTTTAAACATTGTTAAATACATACACATTTCATTTATATAGTTTGCTTATCTTCACATTTTGTTGACGTTGAACGAAGTTGCCATTATTTATGGTCGCTGGCGAGAATTTAGAGTCTTGCGATAATTTGATTCTGCGTGTCAGGGATTAACTCATCGTGCGTATGATGCATTACTACCTGCTGATATTTTGATAAACGAAATAGTCTAAATGATAATAGCTTTCGTCACGACATTACAGCACGAGTATTCAAGCAGAAACTCAATGCACTCAAGAACTTCATTGTAATGTATGTTTTCGGAGACGTGTGATGTACTCTGTGGATAGCAGCAGAACGATAACGTTGACAGTCAAGATTCAGGTGGTTGTCGTCGACAACGGCTGGATTGTTGAATGTATCGTTATCGTTAACAAACACACATGACAAAAACACAAAGCAACACACACAAAACACACACAAAACGCACACACGAAAAACAAACGCACACAAACGCACACACGTTCGAAGCGCATTACAATGTTAAGTAGGTAGCTACTGCAACTCTATCAAGTCCATCAATAATAAAGAGTTGCCGAAATATTTTGTATAGACCGCATCGTCAAAAATTCAAAAAAAAAAAAATATGTTCAACCGTTAGTCAATATTCGAGACCAAATTTTATTTCAACATTTACGAACTGTTGATGGTAAATTATGTGGCTCTTACAGAGAAGCATTTCAACGTTTGCAATCGTTAGGAAATGACACTCATTGGCATCAAACTGCCAACATCAATGATGCTGTTACATACATTCATTCACAAGCTCATCAAATACGAACATTGTTTTCTCTAAATTTCAAGATATAGATCGAGTACAAAATGAATAGAACAGGAAAACCAAATTTGTCGGTCAGTGAAGAAAAACAACGAAGCGTTTAGGATATCACATGATTACATGTGCTAGACGTATGCCGCTTTTAATTAAGATCGCAACGCGAAAATCTTTACGATTTAAAAGCTTGAAGAGAATCAGTTTGATTAAATTTGAAAACAAAAGTATGTATATAATATTCTTATGAAAGTTACAAATGGCGGAATTGGGACGAGTTGCTTGGCACTCTAAAAGTATTTAAAGGCATTACACTAAGCCATGCAAGTTCCACGGAAAAACCGAATAAATAGTGCTATGATTAATTTAGCAGGAGAGTGTAGAAGTTATTGACATAGGTCTTTGCAAGTTCTCTGTAGACATTTTGACTGGATGCATTACCTTTACTGAATTTTTCTCAGTTTACGGATTCAAAAACCGATTATATTCAATAGGTTGCTCAAAAACGTAGCTCAAAATTACAGAGATCATATTTAGTTGAGCGAACAAGCTATTTTGGCTGCCAAAAACTTAGATGAATATTAAAATATTTTAAAATTAAAAATGAAATTGCTGGTGAATTGAGGATTTCATCAATCATTTATCTTTGGTATATACCAAACAGTTGATTCCGCTACCAACCAAGATGATACCGTCATAATATTTATATCCATCCGATTTTTTGAACACACCTTCACTAACATAAAGGTCGGATCGGAGATCATAATGTTGCGAAACATCAACCAACTGCGTCTCTGTAACGGCAAACGGCTAGCGGTGAAAAACTCAACAACGTGATCGAAGCACAATCGTGGAGGGAAAGTACAAAGTCATACCATTTTTGAATTTCGCAACCACTACAGTTTCCTTTTTTTTTAAATCAAGAGCTTTGTTTGATAAAAATAAAACGATAGAAGAGTATAAACATTATGCAAATTTATTGTGGTTAGGTATAACCTGGGTAGGTACGTAGTTTTTTTTAAATTTATAACGGTAATTCATTTTCATTATCTGCTTGCCTTTTCCCAACTTTGCTCCCCACCTTTGCTTCGGCTTCCAGTCTAACCGGATGCAGCTAAATACCAGTATAACGGTTAATTATTTGATTGTTAAAGTGCTAACTCTGAAGTCCGTATTTTTTTTTTGTTTAGTTTAAATTACACATCAGTTGTATGACCATAACTTAAAACTGAAGTTGTCATCACGAGCTAATGTGCACAACCAAAGCGACAACCAGAAAGATAACTTCGGAGGGCTGCCACACACAGTCCAATACTTTTAGACAGAACAACGTCTGTCGGGTCAGCTATATTAATATAAAAATGTACATAAAAAACATTTAAAAATATAAAAATTGTAGCCCACCGGTATCGGGAACAGGGTCCAAGCTACCGGCGGTCAGGGCTCCAGAGAGAGGAACCTCCTAACAATACGGGCCGTGTCCAGGAGTACCGCTTTCTGAATCAAGCCCTTGATCCAGCTGCCTAACGAGAGCCTCCTTAGGTGTTGGTCGAGGCTCCTGGCAATTAAGCCATGCGCTGACACGACTATCGGCACAATGATCGCCGAGTCCACTTCCCACATGTCGACAACCTCGCGAGCCAAGTCAATATACTTTATTGGTTTATCTTTCTCGGCTTTCACGAGGTTCTCATCATGCGGGACCGTTATGTCAATAATCATTGCGCGCCGCTCTGATCGATCCATCACCACTATATCAGGCCTATTGGCTATAACAGTCCTGTCAGTGATGATGGATTGATCCCAGTACAGTGTGATACTGCCATTAACGAGAACTGGGTCGGGCACATACCTATAGTAGGGCACTTCCGATTCCACAAGATTGTATTTTAGAGCAAGTTGCTGATGGATAATCCTGGCTACAAGGTTGTGTCTATGCAAGTACTCTCCGTTAGCTAGACGAGAACACCCGGAGATAATGTGACGGATTGATTCGCCTGGACGGTGGCATGCCCGACATATGTCAACCGTACCGTCCTTCACAATAAATCTCCGGTAGTTATTCGTCATCATTACTTCATCCATAATTGCACAGACAAAACCTTCGGTTTCTCCGAAGAGGTCCCCGGATTGTAGCCAGGACACGGACGCTAGAAAATCTACATCGGGCCCATGAAGAGCCCGGTAAAAGCGCCCGTGAAGCTCCTTGCTCTGCCATTCCTTCCTGCGGTGATCAGTAGTAAGTACTACAGGTTTGCGCCAATTCTCTTTAGCCAAGGAGAGCGGGGTGAGGCCCTTGTCCATCGCGACCACATCTCGATGCATCCCCACGTCGGCTGCTAGGAAATATTCCCTGAGACTGCATATCTCACGATTGTGGAGAGTCTTAGCGTTTAAAAAGCCTCGACCCCCACACTTCCGCGGGATATACAGTCTCATAACCGAAGAACGCGGGTGATGCATTCGATATGCCGTCAACAATTTACGGACCTTCGTATCCAGGGCGTCTAGTTCTGTTTGAGTCCATTTGAGTATGCCGAAAGAGTACATCAAAACCGGCATGACCCAACCGTTGAAGGCGCGCACCTTATTTCCGCCCGATAAAAGACTATTAAATACTTTTTTCAGGCGGCCAAAGAAGCGCTCCTTCAACGATTGCTTCATGTCAGCAACATTGATCCCCAACGCTTCCGACATACCCAAATACTTATAAGTTTCGGTTGCTGAGAGGGATCTAAGATTTATGGAATCTGAGAGCTTCTCACAGATGGTTCCCACAGATTCCACAATCTCCCCTCGCTTTACATGCATGACCGCACATTTGTCTACACCAAATTCCATCCTGATGGCGCTACTGAAGGTTTCAGTTACCTTCAGTAGCTCCATCAGTTAGCCTAGACCTGAATCCTCCAGCAGCGTGCTAAGAGGATTCAAGGCTAAGCAAAACCAAAGTGTGTATCCTTATCGGCTCGCTATTCCTCTGAATTTGCCGACATCCTGGATAGCGAAGGACTGTCCTCCATTGCCCCATACACGACATCAGGAAGGTGCGTAGAGTTGCATCAACTTTATACAACTCTAGCACCCTCATGAGCCATGTATGTGGCACCGAGTCATAGGCCTTCTTATAGTCTATCCAACATGTCGACAGATCCTTTCGGGAACGGCGAACCTGTTGACTAATGGCCATATCAATGAGTATTATTATTATTATTATAAAACACGTGTTTAGCTCTTGTAGTCGCCTTAACATGCAAACTACCACAAAGTCATCATCATTCTCCTGTCTTTATCGGGTTGGTGCAGCATGTCTGCTTCTTCCATACTCCATCATCGCACCAGTCACCGCTTTTCTAGCCACATGGTCCTTAACAAAGTCCATCCGTCGTTTTTTTTTTGCTCTTTCTCTAGTCTTATAGCCATTTACATTCATACTCAACATTTTTCTTACTACATTTTTCTCATTCTTCCGCATCACAAAATACCATGATAGCCAATTACCACAAAACTTTTCAGTCATCGGCGCCATTTTCAGAATTCCTTTCAAGTACTCATTCCTTATTTTATCCATTCGCATAACACCACAAATCCCTCATAGCATTCTCATCTCAGTTATATGTAGGTAATTGCCTTTCATTTATCCCTTTTGTGGCCCAACATTCTGATCCATACATACAAGACAGCAGGTCAAGCCATGGTTTTATAAATCTTTACCTTGAGCTATCAAAAAGCAATCTGTCTAAATTCGGTATCCAAATTGCGTAACATACTTCTACATTTACAATCCGAAAGATTTCGAAGGAAATTCGTAATCCATTGCTCATAATTATGTAAAGGCGCTTTCTCACCGGATTATTCGCCTGTTATGTAACAGTTCAGATTCAATCATTACATCAGTGAGTGAGGAGACCGAGCATTATATGGCGCAACCTGTAACGATACGATTTGTGACAATCAATTGTGTCTTTACTAAATCTATTCTTGAATTGTACAGGCGAATGCTCCCCTCACCAGCGCGTGTATTTGTAGCATACCTACTGCTCAAAATCGAAACTTGGATGACTTACGTGAAAAGCGAGTGATCCGGTGTGGGAGCACCTGTAGGAAAAAAAATGCTCGGTAGATACCGTAATATTTTTTTAAGCGTGTCGCAGTGAATATTGTTGGATTGCGAAAATTTGCTTTGAGATTGTATTTTACGCTATAGTTCCGCAAGTCAGTACACAGCTTTATTTACACACATAATTACGACAAGGTAAGTATCACATCCCTCTTTTGTTTTGAAAACGACTGTAACTTATTTCCCTCTGTTTATCTTGTGTGAGGTAACTTAACTGAAGTAAAGATATAAAAGATTATTTTGGTACTTGAAGATGAGTTGCGGAAATTGCTTTTTGGTTTCAGTCGGAGGTCTATTGTTAATTAGTTCGAAATTCGATCTTCTTTGCTTTTGTTGTGTTCGTTTTTAGGGGATTAATATCGGATAAAACGTCATAACTTTTCGACTGATTCAGATGTTGATTGATGTTTAACGAGATATCTTCCGTTGAAATAAAATCCGTGGATTTCACAAAATCAGACGAAATACCCCTTAAAAGGCAACTAAAAGCGAGAACTCATTGCAATAAATCCACTTAATAAGGTGTTTTAACAGTTTTATGGCATATTTGGAAGGCTTCCAGGTGTTTTTTGTTTGTCTATAAACAGTCAGTGTCTTGACGTAGATCTGTAAGTTTAGCAATGTATAGTCAACTAGTTTATGGCTGCGGATTCTTTCGCGTGGAGTTCGGTAATTGTCCCGGGATAAAAATCCTATGTGTTATAAACCATATGTGTGCCAAATTTCATCGAAATCTGGTCAGTAGTTTATGCGTGAGAGTAACAAACATCCATTCCTCCATCCATCCCCACAAACTTTCGCATTTATGATATTTAGATTATATTTCATGATTAAATTCGTAAATACTGTCACATTTCTTCCTTCCGTTCTCAGCTTAAGGCGATTAAACGAGCTAAACGCGAGTTTTATAATTACTAAAAGTATATGATTCACTGCTATAAACAAGACCAGAAAAATATATGATATTCTTCAGGATATATGCTAGCATGATACTGTTTTGAAAACATAATACAATTAATTTGGCTCTATAAAAAGAAATCACGAACTTACCTCTAAAAATATCTTTCAAACAATAAAAAAACATACTAAATATGCATGCGATCATTCTGATTTTTGGAAAATAATTCTACAAGCAATATATTAGCATGATACTGTTTTAGTTTTTTAATCCATTCAATAGTTTTTTTGTAAATCGATCGAAACCACTCATTTCGCGCTATTTGGCCCGCAGTGGCTTTTTTTTTTTTTTTTTTTTAGGATGGGAAATCATCAAATGACTTCTCCCACTCTGGGCGGAGCGGGAGGGAGTGTCAGACTCTTACTGACTAAAACCCATCCATGTTCCTTCCTCGCCCTTTACTTTCCGGGGCCGCGGTATCTCTTTCGAACAGTCCCGCAACCCCGGCAGGCTTCGGCCCTTGCGGGCCCCTCTCTTATGCTGACATCTCTTTGAGGCGCGCGTGGAACACGAACGCGCCGTCGACACGGCCTGTCGTCGTTAGACGGACGGACGGCTAGCTAGCCCATAGCCAACCGTCCACAGGCCCGCATCTACGGTGGCCGGTAGCCACCACGTGGCCCCCGACGCCCGGTGCGTCTCCCGCGGCGGCCGGGAAGTGAGGATCTCTCCCTCTCTCGTTCCGCCACCTCCTTCGCTAGCATGACTGCTTCGCAGAAGGAGGTGACGGCTTCCCATTCCGTCTCGCTCCGGACCATGGATTGAACCAGGGCCGGACGCGAGAGGTCGCCGCCGCCCGGCCCGCAGTGGCTGACGTAACAACAACTTTGTAGTGCAAGCTGATTAGAACTTTATTCTAACAGCATTTCAAATGAAGTTTGAACCACCACAAATAGAGTTGCTAATTTAGCTCGTCTAAGCGCCTTAAATGGTTGCCTCTCCGACTCAGGAGGTCCCTTAGATAGATCTATCTGCATGCTGTTCACGACTATGAATGATACATGTGCTCCCGATAATCTAAAAACTCATTTCAAAGTGTTGGGCAGTTCTCATAGTCGAACCTTTGAGCTTCCAAGAATCTACTTCTCCTAATTCCTTCACAACGTACCCGTTTCATGTCAAATTCTTACGCTATCTCTACTATAAAGCTTAGGCATTAAGTCCGCCTATGTACCACTTTTGTATATGAAGTTTAAATAATAAAAAAAAAATAAAAAAATTAGACGTAACGTTAATTAAAACTGCGAAATATTTTGCAGCTATTTCAAATGTCGCTAGACATTATCATCCTTCAGACTTGGGTACATTCTAAAGATTACATATTATCTACTGTTAATTACCCAAATGTTTTTCTAAGACTAAGAACAATACCAACAAGTAATAATCAAAGCCCTTTAAAAAAAAAGGTAATTTAAGTCACAATAATCACAAATCTGCTTTGTTCGAATATTTTCTTAAGAATTTTCTTGTATTGTGGTATGAATTATGATTTTCTATGAAAAGCACTTTCTTCACAATAGGCGATATGATTGAACGATTCTAGAAGAACGGACAAGGACCGAAATTAGCCGCTTCCAACTATTCCATAGATGATTGGATTATAAGGTTTATTATTGAGAAAATATCTACACAATAAGGGGACGGTTGCTTTGTGTTTTATTTCGTAAACTGTGTATTAAATACTAGGCTGCTACTGCTTTTTTATTAAAATATTCTAAAAGATTAAAAAGAAAACATTTTTTTTTATTTCAAAAATCAAAATCAAAATCAAAATCAAAGCATTTATTTCAAGTAGGCCAGTTACAGGCACTTTTGAATTGTCGAAACAAAAATGAACATTTAATGTAGCTACAGTCCCAGTCACAAGACATAAAAACTGTGAAAGTACTGTAGTTGCCCATTCCCTAGCGTAGATCTCTATGGAGAAGAACGGGCAAGAAACTCCATGGACACTCTTTTAAATCAAAATATTGTTACAAAATCTTGGTTACATCAATCATGTTGAGATGGTATATTATGTGAGAACAATGTAGCAAGATTTGCACGATAAAAGTGTCCATAGCAAAACAAAACAAAATACAACCCAAAAACAAAATAATTAATTCAAATAAACCATGGCGACTAAGACATGACCAGTCACAACTGACAGCGCCCGTTCACGAACATGACGCATGGATCAGCACCATTCAGCTCAACCATTTTGAAGGGAACTAAATGGTCCGACACACGCGCCACCATCAGCGAGACATTTGAGTGAGCATGACATACTCATAACCGCCAGGGCACATTCAAGTCAAAAAAATAAATAAAATAAAAACGTAGGTTTCCAGCGAATGATAGCATTCTAGTACATAGCACTCACACAATATGGAATATGAGGTTATATAATACTAAAGATATTGAATTTATACAATGCAAAGATAGTTGTACAATCTTCAGCAGCTCCAACAACACAAATTAGCGCTATCCCTTTATGCGCCCCTGTCCTTGTGGAGCAGGACCGGCATTGACCCAAGCATTTTTATCAGCGATATAATCGTCCAATTTGTAATATGCTTGCTTACACAGTGTGCGTTTAATGCATGTTTTAAATTTGGTTTCATTTAGTTCAAGAATGCTTTGTGGAATTTTATTATAGCATTTCAAACAGTACCCCATGAAAGACGAGTCTACTTTAGCGAGTCTGAAGCCTGGCTGAACTAATTGGTCTCTATTTCTAGTACTGTAATTGTGTCTGTCACCTCTTTTACCAAAAAGATGCAGATTTTTCCTGGCATACATTATGTTTTCATAGATGTATTGACAATATACAGTCATGATGTTAATTTCCTTAAACAGTTCCCTTAGAGAATCGCGCCTACGAAGATTGTATATGGCTCTGATGGCTCTTTTCTGCAGAATAAATATAGACTCAATATCAGCAGCCCGTCCCCACAGCAAAATGCCGTAAGACATTATACTATGGAAGTAACTAAAATAGACCAGTCTCGCGGTATCTACATCAGTGAATTGACGGATTTTTCTAATGGCATATGCTGCTGAACTTAAGCGCCCCGCAAGAGATGTTAAATGAGAACCCCATTGAAGCCTTGAATCAAGCGTAAGCCCCAGGAAAACAGTTTTATCTACGAATTCGAGTTTCTCTTTATTCAATATTATCTCACAATCACTACTTTTAACATTCGGTAAAGCAAATCTTATGCATTTAGTTTTTTTTTCATTTAATGCCAAATTGTTTGCTGTGAACCAATTATGGACTTCAAGTAAGGCATTATTCACGTCATCTAGATTTTGGGCTCGTCTATTTATCTTAAAAATTAAGGAAGTGTCATCGGCAAATAATACCATATTTTGAGGTTGGTTTTTCAGTAAATAGGGTAGATCATTTATATATACTAAAAATAGGAAAGGACCCAATATTGAGCCTTGCGGAACCCCCATTTTTACTTTCAAGCCCTGTGAATTAACACCGTTTATTTGAACATATTGCAGTCTATCACATAAATAAGATTTTACCAAACTAAGTGCAAGTTTACCTAGTCCGTAATGCTCAAGTTTCAAAAGCAATGTGTCGTGATTTACACAATCAAATGCTTTGGAGAGGTCACAAAATATTCCTACAGCGTCTTGGGACTCTTCCCACGCCATGAATATGTGCTTTAATAAGGTTACACCGGCGTCAGTTGTACAACGTCCCTTGGTGAAGCCATACTGTTGATCGTGTAAGATTCCGTTGGTGTTGAAATGATTGAGCATCTGATTAAGCATTACCTTTTCGAACACCTTACTAAAAACTGGCAACACGGATACAGGTCTATAATTATTAGTATCTTTACTATCCCCGGATTTGAAAAGCGGTATGACTTTACTGTATTTCATTAAATCAGGGAAAACTCCTTGGTCTACGCACAAATTAAAAATTAAAGCTAAGTATGGAGCTATAGTCTCAAGTATGGAAGTACAAACTTTGATAGACATTCCCCATAGATCTTCGGTCAGTTTGATTTTTATTTGCCGGAAAGCTTTAATAACTGTCATCGGGTTTATGTGTTTAAATTTAAATTCAGCCTGGCATCCAGATACATTCGCTTTCAATAAATTGATTGAGACTTCAGAAGAGGAATTTAGAGCCTCCGTAGTTTTTAACGGTATATCGGTAAAGAAATTTACAAATTCCTGAGCTACTTCCTGATTAGAGCTTTTAGGACCACATACTGTATCTAATGTATAGCTAGTATTACGTACTTTCTTCCTGTTAGTCTCGCTATTTATGACTTTCCAAACTGTCTTAATTTTATTTTCTGCTGTTTTAATCTTGTTGCTAATGTGCAGGGCTTTGGCAATCTTGCAAGAATTTCTAAAAATTTTTGAATACTTAGCAACATAGTTGTTAAAAGTTTCAGTGTTTACATAAGGCTTAAGGCCATAAAGCTCAAATAGTGTTTCCCTACTTTTCCTGATACCTCTAGTTGCCCAATCACTAAATATAAATTTAGGGCAAATGCTTTTGGTCTTCTTTTCAAAAGTTTTATTGAATTCAGTGTGAACAATTGAAAAGAAATGATCATAGAATTGATTTATATTAATATTGTCATGGCTCATAACACTTAACTTGTTCTGTAGGGAAATATTGTACCTATTTAATTTACTAGAAGTTATAGGTCTAAATTTAATATCAACTTTTTGCAATGGTGTATTACACCTGAAAGTTACAGTTTGTCCGCTATGGTCAGACGGCAGACTATTTACTACGGCTCTATCTAAGTATTCACAATCGCAGAAAACATTATCTATACAAGTAGCAGAAGAAGGCGTGACTCGAGTGGGTTCTATAAAAACGTTAGTCAAGTCAAATGACTTAAAAAGATTTAATAACCGACTGCTATTTGAATTATCTTCCAAAATATTGATATTGAAGTCACCACAAATAATCGTAGATTTATTACTGGCTGTAAGTTTTGCCAGAACATCTTCCATTATTGATTCAAATAAGGAAAAGTTTTGATAGTTTGGGGGTCTGTACACACACACAATTATATGCTTATCTAGCTCAACACAGGACAGTTCGACGCAATGTTCAACCGAAAGACCTACTATGTCAGCACGTTGCTTATATTTAACACAATTTTTCACTAATATTAGGGAACCTCCACGCAGCATAGATTTACGGTTAAAGCAGCTACCCACCATATAATTCTCATAATTAATAAGCATTTGGTAATCTTTTAACCAATGTTCAGTAAAGCAAACAATGTCAAACATACTTTTCTCTAAATACAATTCAATTTCTAATAATTTGGAAGAAATGCCTTGGATATTTTGGTGGAATAATTTTAAAGAGTTCTGCTGAGGCCCTTTTTTACGAACTAATGAAGTGCCAGAAGATACTTTGCTGTTGGTAGGATTAACAATATTGTTAATGGTACCTTCTGTTGTCTCACTTCCTAGTTTAAATTAATATTAAGATCTGGAGAGAGCCCCGAGACTCCCGATCCATCGCCAGACAACATGATCCTATCATTCCTAAGAGCTAATTGAGAAGTTTCCACGGTGACATATGGTTCCTCCTCAGTACAAAGTTTGTAAACATCAATAGCACTAATGCTATATTTATTTAAGGTCACCACCTGTTCATTAGTATTAGTACCAATAGTCGCAGTATCAATAATAGAACTAAACTTAGACATACTACTTATGTCTGTGTGAATATTAAAAGCTAATAGCCGAGCTATTTTGTGTCTACAACTAATAGGTAGATACACTTTACCCCGCGTCGATCTAAGTTTATCAACAAAAGTGTTAATATCAAGAAATATAAGTTTGTCACTATAGTGACCTACTAAAAAATGTATGTGTTTGTTTAACATGTGAATATAATCGTTTTTCCTACTACTTACATTTTCAAAATATGGAAAAGCACACAAAATGACTTTTTTACAATTTAACTTTAACAACTCAGAAACATAGTCAGTGATGTCGTCCTTTTTAACCTTTGAACTATTCCCAACACATATAGTAATGGTGGTACTAGGATCACAAACACTTTTTGTTACAGATGCCATGACCTGTTTGTAGGTTGACCCTGGCATACAATTGTTTTGGGTACAATAACTCAGGTTATTACTAATTAATTTACCTAGCCCCTTACCTATACTGTCAGAGAACATAACTGAATGATCACAAACATTACTATTTGATGAGACAAAATTACCAAACTCAGGCAAACTATCATATAACTCAGGCTGTACCACGTGTAAATCATCTTGTGTTATATTAATTGTTTGTTGATTTAGAGTGCTTTCCCGAGGCAAATTCTCAACCTGGTATGGGTCCTCCATTACCTGAGGCTGGATAATATCATGGTTGGTAACTGTCTGGCAACTACATTGACCCATTACCAACTCATTTGCCGCATAAATATGTTCCCTAATTTGGTTTTGAGAAATCTTATACCTACTAGAAAGGGAACTTAGTGAATCCTGAAGTACCTGAATTTCAGACTGCAACTGCTGAGTATCAATTTCATAAATTTTTATACTGTCCTCTAATTTTATTTGGTAATTATTTAACTTATTAACTAAATCAACACGCTCTTTCCTTAGTGGAATATATTTGGAAAAGCGTTTATGTTGTTTCCTAAATTGATTGCATTTTTTAATAATTCTGTTTAATTTTGCATATTTTTTAATCTTCCTATTGCTAACTATAAAATTCTGTTTGAGTAAGGAATCTTCAGTCAGGTCAATAGTTATTAAGGAAGGGGGGTTACAATTACTATTTAATAATTCATTATATAAGAGGTTTGTTTCTATAACCTGAGTACTTTCTCTTTCTTTCTGTAATTTAAATATACAATTATTGGCATGAATTAAGTCAATTTCCAGGTCCCTAATTTTAAACAAAGCCTCCTCATACAAGTTACTACAATTTGTGAAACCATCCGTGACCACCTTCAGTTGATCCCGTTCATCAACAACGTCCAAGTATTGCTGATGTAGGTCTACTAGCTCCCGTTTTAAGCTTGAAATTTTGCCATTAACTTTATCGACTTCCACCTCACTCTCTTCTCTCTCCTGTAACAGCTGTTGGACTTGGAGGTTGGATTCTTTGAGTTCTTGGAGGGCCGTTCTCAATTTTAGCTCCATATCCAGGGCAGTAGCCTTGCGGGTCATCACAGGCATGGTTTCAGGATTGGTTACTGAAAATTAGAAGTAAAGAAGCGGTGAGAACCTATAGAATCAATAAAAGAAAGTTAGCGGTGAAAGGGGAGAAAAAAAAAAAAAAACTACTTAAAACAAAAAAAAAAAAGCAGGGAGAAGATTGCAGTTATGAGATTAAATGAGGTAGACTGCTATATTAACTTTAAAAGTAATCTAATACAATGTATGTAATTGAATCTATGTAGATTTCAATGGTTTTATTATCTTAGGTATTTACTTTTCATGTGGGTATGTTGCTTAAAATAAATAAAAGTTTAAACTGATCTTATTATGTTAATAATTCAACACAGTAATCCACAGTAATGATCCTACGCGATCTATCTATGAACTCGTATTGATTATATCAATTTGAAAATAAGAACAGAGACGAAACTACTATGTTTTGTTCCTAAATGACCGGTTGTCAACAAAGAGATTTAGAACCAGTACAGGGTAATAAATCAGCAAAAACTAATACTAAAAATTGGCATGAAAGTAATTTAGAGTTAAAATGACGTTTGTGTGCTGTTTTTAAATAAAAGTAAACAATACTTCCCCTGAATTATCCGTACACATCCGTGGTTGAAACGTCAGCTGTTGTTTTTAGGTTACCGGTATCCTTGTATTACCGAAAACTTCATTAATTATCAGGATAACAGTTTTCCTGAGTATTTACGCATTTAATATGCGTTTCACATATTAATTACACCTTAATTTAACTTATTTACTAATTAAATTTAATTTTAAAATACGGATCAAAAATTTTACATATCACTCGGGCAGTGTTGCCACTTTTTTTCACGTAGGCCACATGCCTTTATTCCCGGCTGCCACCACCGGTCCGCCACGACTGGTGGCAGTTGCAACTATTTGTCGCATCTACCACCACTGGTGGCGGTTGCGTCGGTCGATGGGCACGGATTCCATGGAGAAGAACCGGCAAGAGACTTATGGTTACTCTTTTGATTGACTATTGTTTCGTTATCATCCGAAAAGTTAGTCTAGCGGTCGCAAGCGAGGCTGCTGAGCATAAAGTCCTGAGTTCGATTCGCAAATCGGGCAAAGGGTTATTGGTTTTTACATCAGAAATTTTTCAATAGAGAGAATTGCTAGAGTCTGGATTTGTGCTCGGTTGAAGGCAATGACCCAATGATGAATGATGATGATGGTGATGAATGAATGGACTCACGCCTTTTTACATGAGACTTAAACATAACTGGCGTTACGTGAGTGTTCTATTACACACGCCTCTGCTTAACCCTTCAGGTATTACTGGCGTATCGAGCCGAGTTCCATGCGTGGCTTTTTCAACACAGCATCAAAGTAATTCTATTTTATTTGTACGGCTGAGAGTGGTCAAGTTGCATTCAGGTGAGTTGACGAAAACTACAGACTTCACGATCCCAAGAAGTTTAAGGCGCTACCCCAGGCAAAAGCCGTTTTTTGTGCAGTTTTTTGGAGCCAACTCCTCTTTATCCAAAAGAAATACCAAGTAATAAAAATACATTAAATTTCTACATATTCTTAGACTGCAAAGTGGTAGTTTTATTTTTTATTTTAAGTCTCATAATGTGTAATAAATCCCCTCACAATGAAACCACAAAAATGAGAAAATAATATTTATAACATGCTTCTTCTCGTAAAGTTAACATTATTTTGATTTGCTTCTTATACTAATGTATAGACAATTTAATAATGAACATAATGCTAGTTTTTTTTTTTTCAAAAGACGGAAATTTGATTTTATAAAGAATAAAAATCACTAATTTCGCACTATTCGACCCGCAGTGACTGACGTAAAAACCACTTTGTAGTGCAAGCTGATTAGAACTTTATTCTAATAGTATTTCAAACGAAGTTTGAATCACCACAAATAGAGTTGCTAATTTTGCCTGGGGTAGCGCCTTAATGTAAAGTTACAAAATAATGTTGGATGCTTATCCGTGGTATTATCGCTATGGTCAACTAACGTTTAGTATAATTAAAGTATATACAATGAATTAACGAAAGTAGGTCGCGGCGTCAGCGACTTACTAGCCTGTACTAAACCGTACATTATTCTTATTCTTTATTGCACACAAAAATAATAAAGCAAAATATACACAAAATTAGAATATTTATAACAGCTTATGTACAACGGCTAGCTTAACCCAGAATTGAGATTTGCAGGAGAGGATAACTTCATTCTTCTTATACTTCTTTATTTGTTTCGGTATTCTATTGAAGAATACCGAAACAAATAAAGGTTGTTCACTAGAAGTAAACACAAAATTCCACCTAAATAAGTATAAATACAATATTTTCTCATATTCTGTTTGCAAGATTATTACGCGAACTCGAGATTTTTATAAAATATTTTTCTTACAAATAACGAGATGTCTGTGTTTGATGCTGTACTGAAATGTGAATATTTATAGGATAAAAGGATTTTCTTCTAAAGTTTTGTTTTGAAGAAGAGATGAAAATCAGATGATTGTTAAATTGAAAACCTTACTAAAGCTTTGGCTGAGCCGTGGGCTTTTATAAAGTGAAAATTGTTTAGCGTCGAAAATTCGTTCAGAAATAAATATATTGTTGCTTACTACAGATTACACTCACCAGTGGTTTTTATCTGTGCTTCTAAGGCCCATGTTCACCGAAAAGATTATCTGATTATCTTATTGTCTGATTATCTAAAAACCGCTGTTTAAAACACATTTTGTGTGGGAACATGTCACGTTGACAGCTGTTTTTAGATAATCAGACCGTTATCTTTTCGGTGAACATGGACCTAAATCAACGTGTACGTTTCCATTATTTTCCAGTACTCTAACTGACGGACTAAATAGATTTGTATTTTTTTTGATACTGTCGTCATGCCTATTATAGTGCTTACACAGGGGGTTAAACAAGACACCCCACCCCCAAATATGGGGGTTTTACACCCCAGGGGGTAAAACCCCTATGTTTGAGCGTCAATACACGAACACCGTAAAATACTAATCTTGAATTGGAGTTTTTGCCTACCAGACGATGAGAGAATGAGTTGAAGAACAATTATGCGTCTTTGGGTGTGTGGCCACCATCGCCTCTTTGTTCTGAGTTGTTTGTTATTTTGACACCTGTCCAGAAGATCCTATTCAATTATTTAGACAATAGGTTCTTACGTAGGTAGTCGTATTTGCATAGATAGTGGCCTTCTTTTTTTGTAGGTATCATCTTTTGGCTACCTAAATAATACGAAAAGATAAAAGAAATATACGATTCAATTTTCAAGTACTTTTTGCTTAGTTACTTTAGAAGTATCTTGTAAGTGTATTTCATCCAAAACACGCATTAAGGTATTCACTGTTGGGCTGCGACACTGTTCGAAAGATATCTCTTTCATCTATCTGTGGGTCTCTGTGTGTGTGTGTGTGTGGCTACGAGATACCGTAGCCTCGGAACATAAAGAGCGAGGAAGGAACATGGATGGGTTTTAGTCAGTAAAAGTCTGACGCTCCCTCCCGCTCCGCCCAGAGTGGGAAAAAGGTATTCACTGTTCGTTGTTGGTGGATAGCATTATCACTAGGTTGTTTAGCTTTTTACTCGTCATTATCATCTTTCCGCCCTTGGCACATGTTACTTGAAGTCGGATCAACAAGTTTTTTTCTTCCATTCTGCTCTGTCAACCGTCACTCTATTATTATTATTTTTTTTGAATATCATACCTTTTTTTTTAATATCCTCACACAATCCATCCATCGTTTCATCATTGGTATTCGTTTTCCTTTCCATCCATCAACGTTTATATTCATCACTTTTTTAGTTACAAGCGGTGCAATAATAAAAAATAAATAATAAATATCGCTGGACACTAACACCCAGCGCCACCTAGTGCCACACTAAGCAAGGCTTGTGTCGTGGACACCAGAAAGTTGATATACTACATTCATACTTTTTTGTTTGTAAATACATACTTATTATACATATAAACATTCATGACTCGGAAACAAATGTCCATGCTCATCACACAAACATTTGCTCTTACCGAAATTTGAACCCCTAACCTCCCCCCCCCCACCCTTCGTCTTTTTTCCTTAGAACGTACGTAAGGCAGTCTCACTACCACTACGCCGTTCAATAGTCACAAGAAAGCCTTATTCATAAAGTGATATTTTCTACATGTGAGGTACTTCAACAAAACTAATTTGTCAAGACGACAATCACCTACAAAATTGATACTTAACAGTATGTCTATACTTTCTGACCAAAACAATGTCCATTACATCAGGGAAGCGGTTGTTAGCACACAAAAAAGTTAGGAGCAAAGAATTCCCGTACAAAATTACTAAGTTAAAGTTTCAAGAAAAGTTTTCTTTGAAAGAATGTCCGCTTTGAAAGGGAAGCGTTTCTTGAAAGTTGAACGTGTAGGAAAATGTATGGCGGTTTCATTAACTACTGTCAGGTTCATCACTATACCAAGTTTAGTTATCTACACTTTGTCTTTATTTCAAACAGAAATCTAACTTCATAAGATGAAGTAGAAATCAGGTTTTTTGCAAACCTACCTAATTTGAAACTTCCATATAGTGTTTAAGGGTCATTGCGAATCCTAGGTGATGTTCTTTATTTTCGAACGCTATGGATTAAGATCGTGCATCTATGAGGCACATACGCATAGAAGATTTTTTAAATCGAACATTTCTAAACCTACACGTTGCTAAAATAAAAAGATACAGTAATAAAGGGGTGTCAGAACTTACATGATTATTGAAACCTTGATACGATAAAAAGATATCTTTGTTTTGCCGAATGAGAAATCATCAAACCACCCTTGCCGCTGTGAGTGGAGCGGAGGAGAGTGTCAAACGTATACACTGATTAAACCCACCCATGTTTCTTCTTAGCCCTTTGTGTTCTAAGGCCGCGCTATCTCTTTCGAATAGTCATACAACCCGATAAAAAGATACTTCAAATATTGACAATGCATATCACCTCTGCAAACGACGTCATCATTACAGAAGTAATAAACATTTTGGAGAAAATGTTACCATTTAAAATTCAGAACGTGTGTTATGGCTACAAAAGGGTGACGGTTAAACCCAATGACGCGTGAACTGGCAACCCCAATAGATTGAGTGCAAGGGATTTAAGGCCCAATAACTTCACAGTACATGAAAAATAAATTGTCACACTTGGGTTTCCGTCATTCAGTATGTTTCAATGGGGTTTGAACAAAGACCAAATCAAGTTTGCTCAGTCTTCTTGTATTCAAGTTTTGTTCCTAAGATAATCTGCTTATAGTTTCTCTGCTTGTTATTCATTACCCCGCATATTCTTATCCCCTCAAGGTGGGTTGGTAGATGTCTTCGGTTCCGCGACATGTCCGTATGGTTCCTTCACGATGTTTGCTGTCCTAATTGGATAGTGATCTAATAAGGTGACACCTGAAGTGCCAAAGCGTTAATTTACTACTTAGTTGCAAGTTTTGAAGTAAGCTTATGTTATTCCAGTGTTTATAAGGAATTTTGCAAGTTTGAAAGTACACTCCAATCCACTGCAGTTAAATACTGAAAAGAAAACCACTGAAGGACGTAAAACGCTTACAAGTAGGATTTCTTTAGTTACATTAGTAGTTCTTACCGATATCAAACCCATTTATGTGTGTGTGTTACTACTGACCACAATTTAACAGGTGTTACCAAATAAAAAATTTGGAAGCAAAGAATTGCCTTTCAAAATAATAACAACTAGTTTATATATTAGGATGGAATCTGGCAAGACTGAAATCCCACTCGATTTGTGCTCCAGGCCACTGCATTTTATTCCCTTTTAAATCCGAATATAATATCTAATGCAAAAAATATTGATCTCATCATTTGATTACTACCTCATTCATACAAAGCTCACGCTCCAAAAATGCCAAGACACAAAACTTGGCAGAATCTCAAATCTGATCCGGGTCAGTGACTAAAACGAGGTTTTATTTCAGACCAGTGTTTTAGGAGTATAATTTTAACGAAGTTTTAAGTTTATAATGCCCTCTTCTATATTTTATGAGCAAGAGAGCTTTTCAGCTTCAAGAGACGTGCTGTAAAAGTCTTAACTGGGAAGATTTTCAAATATTAATTTCAGTTTCTTCATTAAGTTGATATCAGACTGTTGTGTTTTTCTTCACTTTTCAATGATTTGTAATGCGAGGGAAAGAATTCAAGCGCCGAAGTTCATCACTCTTTAATCGATTCACTATTGAATTATGTTTTTACTCGTCGACATTTGATTTACGTCATGCCCGGCAGTCTGGACAGAGAAAACGACAAAATCGTTAACATTCGGTTGCTAATTACTAACAAATAAATTCGATTGCAATAATAATGCTTGCGAATAATGAAAGTCTCTACATCCTAGACGCGATTCTCGAAGAAAATCTAAAACAACACAAAGAAAATCTCAAACAAAACTTCATAGGTACCCACTCAGATTACAAAACATACTTTAAATAGCTTATTGTAAAGGTCAATGTTGTCTACAAAACTTATACTAATAACGACACATACCTAGTCATAAACTGTGTCCCAACGCGTACGTTAAACACTGCTGTAAAGGTATATTTTAATGAAAGTAAACGAAAAAGTGCCAAGTAATATTGCCAAACCCCAAGGTCAGATAAAACGAAACGACTTCTATTATTAAGAAATGTGAATGGACCAATTTATTTTTGACGGAATTTAGGGTTTTACCAAAGACTTGCGAGAAGGCATGGCGCTTTTGTAAAACAGGGTGACACTTTTCACACCAAAGTTTTACGAAGAAACTGAGTAGTACAGTAAAACAGGGCTATGTGGGTTTTTCCATAAGGAATTTCTCTGTAGCAGCCAATAAAAGTGTTGCCAGAGTTTGGGTCGTTCCAAATAGCCTTGTTTTACGGTACGAAAATGATTTCGCTGCGTTTCCACCATAGAAATGCCAGGCGGTGCGCGAAAAAAAAATAACAGCATAAAGTAACTTCCTTTTGCTAGCCTCGGTTAACTCGGCTCTAGTAAACCGATCTAAGCAGATCATACTGTGCTAAGAAGCGGTCTTGTACATACAAAACTAAGAATTCGAGACAGACCACATTGTTTAGAGGTATGAAGATCAGGGTGACTTCATCCACCATAGAGAAGAGAGAAATCCTCCGGCCAGACGGGTGTCAAGTCTACGAGTAGCAGACTACTGCCAGATTCTTGTAAGTACGCCTAAGTGGCGGATAGTCAAAATATTGCGATATAGGATTTTGATTTCATATGTATTTAGTAAAAAACTGTTATTTTTTAAATTAATTACAAACTGACACTTCAATTTTATAATTTGTATAATATCGCATTCCAACTTACCGCATTGCCTCCAGACAAAAGTCTATGACCAGTTTGTGTTGCCGGTGATTACATACGGGAGCGAAACGTGGTCGCTCACAATGGGCCTTATCAAAATACTTAAAGTCACCCAAAGGGCAATGGAGAGGGCTATGCTCGGAGATTCCTTGCGTGATCGAATCAGAAGAGAACCAAGGTCACCGACGTAGCCCGAAGAATTGTCAAACTTAAGTGACATTGCTCGCAGAACGGATGACCGATGGGGCCGAAAACTTCTGGAGTGGCGACCGCGAACCGTAAGACAATGCGTTGGAAGACCTCCCACTGGGTGGTCCGATGACCTGGTGAAGGTTGCGGGAATCCGTTGGATGCGAGTCGCATGGGACCGGTCAGTGTGGCGACACTTGGGGGAGGCCTATGTCCAGCAGTGGACGTCTTTCGGCTGAAATGATGATGATGAGGATGATAATATCGCATTCATCCCTCGTTAGAATATATCCTAGCATGACGTAAGCATCCGTTTTTTGTTTCTCTACACAAGATTGGCATTTATACGCAAAAAAAATTGGGTGTTGCTTAAAATAACATTTTATAAAGATCCTATCAGCTAAGACAATATTTTTGGGTCTTTGGCGAAATTATGAAGATATAGTTCGAAATCCCCAAGACGACTTTTTTTTGGTTGGGTCTAAGATTGATTCTGATAGTTCTACGACGGAAAGAAATATAGTTAGATTTTCATTGGATGCGGTTAAAAAGTTCTAACACTTTTTTCGTTGAACAAATATGGGAGAAATTGAAATCCTTAAATCTTTTATGGAAGCCAGTTTTTCCCATATTTTGTTAAAGGCGATTTTGTTCAACAGTTGCAAACGCTCGCTCTTTTCTAGGCACTCTTGAGTTCGTTGCAGCGTTTTATTCGAGAGCACCTAAGTTAACTGCATGTCTGAGAGCAGTTATATTTTATTTTATAAAATCTGGTCCTTATGTTTTGCAACTTAAAAGCTACAGGGTTGAATGGACACCGATGGTGAAACGGTTACCATGTCTACAGTGTAATCATTCGGAACTGTAAACAAGTAATATTAAATTAAGAATTTAATAAAACCCCGACCCAATGTACTAAAACTTAAATAGAAAATAATTCGTTAATTCGCCATTTTGTGGTGGCGGCCATCTTGGATTTTTAATTAATCATAGTGTATTCTACTGGTCAAGCCCTTTCATTTGATACCCATATTGAGGGAGTTGTTGAAGAAATATGTTATCCGCCATTTTGTGGCGGCGGCCATCTTGGACTGCTTTTTATCAAACATAGCTAAGAACACTTCCGACTAATTCACCTTTCTAACAAAAACAAAATCAAAATCGGTTCACTCGTTCGGGCGCTACGATGCCACCCACACACACGCACAGACACCTCAAACTTAGAACACCCCGTCGATGGGGGGGTGGTCAGATTGATGCACTAAGATAAGTAAATATAAAAAAAAACATAAGTTTTAGTACTTAGGCATAAATCGTGATCGTGCGTAAACATAATTTTAACACAGTAGAAGGCTTTAAAGGCATTAGGTAGGTGTAACTTGATCATGAAGACTTGCAAGTACTAGATTAGTGTGGGCTTAATGTTCCGTAATGCCTACGCAACGGATTTTGATCTAAGTGTTTATCAAATTAATGCCCAACCAAAGGGCATTGAGGGAATACATTAAACTAATGAATTAACCTGTAAGCTGATTCGGATTAAATGTAGAAGACCAAATCGAAATTATTTAAATATTGCCTCGCAAATTATAAAAAAAAAAATAAGAATTTCCTGTTTGAAAAATCAAAGTAGCTTAGGTAACTCCTTATAACATCAGATATTTGCCAATAAAAGTCACGTAAAAATCGGTCCCACCGTTTCGGTGATTAGCCGAAACAAACAGACAGACAGAAAAAAAATGTTTTATGTACCGGTCCGTATACTTTCATATGTATTCAGTAAAAAACTGTTATTTTGAAATAGCAAACAGACACTCAGGACTATTAAGCTAAACTAATGTCAGCTTAACAATTTTTTATAATCAGATTTTATTATTCTCGACTGCTTTTGCCTAGCTTTAGGTAAATAAACATGAATGTCGTCTGATTAAAGGAAATAATAATTTTCTCTTCTACACGCTGTGTCTACAACTACAGTTTCATAATTACACCCCTGTATTCTAACACCTACTAATGTTGTTTGTTTTAAACCCCCAACTTTGTTTTTCTCATCTGTTTTCCACACAGGGATTAAATACAAACAAGCTTTTTACCTAACTTCTTTTGTTTTTTAGTGAACAACAATGTCACCGCGGTAAATTAATTACTAAGACACAGTACTGTGTCTATTACAAAGTTTCTATAGAAACTTAGACATCCCGAGTGTCTCATTAAGGGTCTCTGACTTTGGAGGACGGTTTAATTAAAGTCTAGATTTTGACTTCGATTGAAGATTTTTCACTTCATTTTGTAAAAGAATGGATGACAGAAAAGCAATCAATCTTTTACTGAAGACGATTTCATTCTTTCCAGACGTTCGTAAGTAGTTTAGAAATAGTCAAATGGATTTGTTCTCAAGTGTCAGTTTACGGATTTGAGTGAGATCTTGTTCAACAGTTTTAAAGAGTTATATTACATAGGAGTGTCTCTAGTTAAAGTCGATCACGGTGTTCAATAAATTCGAGAATTATTACTATTGACTGCCTCGTGAGAGCAGCGGTGGCCTCGACTTACGAGCAGTAAGTCGTGGTTTCTGACCCAGATAGGCGCATTTACTTTGTGTAATTTATTTCATCACCACTGCTCTCACAACGGTGAAGGAAAACATCTGAGGAAACCGGCATGTCCAAGAACCAAACAATTCGAAGACGTGACATCTACCAATCCGTACTGGGCCCGCGTGGTGGATTAGAGCCGATAGCCTCTCAAAGAGACGAGGCTTGTGTCCCAGCAGTGGGAACATCAACAGGCTGGTGATGACTGCCTCGTTGGTCTAGAGTCGCAAGTGCAACTGCTGAGCATGAGATCTCGAATCATTTCCATTTCGGGCAGTATTAAAACATCATATTTTTATCATTCAATGAAATCCAGTTCAGTTTTGGACACACGATAATGATATTTCAAATAAACATGGATAGGTTTATGACTAGGTACCAAAACTTTAAAGACATATCGTGACGTAACGTCTACTAACTCGTACCGTGCCTACGTGTTGGATTATGGACTTAGGGCTCATCCCTCGCACACAGAGGAGGCCTGTGACTCTGCTGCCAGGAACGCTAAAGGTTAATTATGGATTTGCAATTATGCATACAATAATTATGAAAGGGTGTAAAACACCTCTTAACGAAGGCGAAAGGCACTTGCTCTCCTCGTCATTGCGATCTTTTTTTTGTTCCACATCGTACCTGGAAATCTTCTAGTTAAGGAGATATTGGGGTCAAGGTTCCAACTTTTTGACATTTTTTTTTTTGTAAGATTTTTACTTCAAACACCGCTATGACCCCCTTACTATTCAGTCCATCCATCAGCACAATGTTGCATGTGCGTTAAATTGAGTTCTACCACAAAACATGATATTTCAGCCTAATAAAAAAAATGTTTCCCAGCAATATTTTTTTGCGTAGGATTACTTAGATTGATGGACAGAATGATTGGTTGACGCCTTCGTGATGAGGTTGATTTTACATAAAAACCGTAATTACCTCCCGTGAGGTCTCTCTGACCTTGAACCTGCACAACGTTTAGTCTAAGAAATCTGGTTATAAAATTGACTTGTTATGGAAACGGACGCGATCAAAAAGCACAGATCAGCTGTTGTGAAATTAAAGAAAAAGTTAAGAATTTCCAAAGGCATACAATACCTAAAAGTTGTTCAGTTTCATGGTTTGAGACACCACACGAGAGTTTTTGCTTGTTTTATGTAACACCCTGCATATTACGAGTATACGTAAAACAAAAACACAAATTGAACTTAACCATTCAGTTTCCTTTGAATCAAAAACATTGCTAATAGACTTGTAAACCAAGATCAGATCAGTTTATACTAAACTTTGTAACTCTGAGACCACAGGTAAGTTCTTAACTCATTACCGGGAATGACTGCCGACCGATAACTCGCTACGAATTTACGTTCGCTCCGTCGAAAGTTCGAAAGTTTCTTTACGAATTCCGACGCTTGTTTGTGCAAAGTTTATTCGTTTACACGTATTTATCGTGATACGATTAGGTTGCTGGCCAAGTTGATGGCTTAGGGTTCTAGGACACATATTGGAGTTTTTATGTACCTATGTCAACTGCCAATTTTTAAAAGCATGATAAAAAAATTGTATCTCTCTCCTTAAGCAATTTTTTTTTTATTTTTTTTTTTATTTTATTAGGTATGTCAATTTTAGTTCGTTCGCACTTGTTTCATGATAATTAAGAGATAATTTAAGAAGTATGTATTTTATATATATTATTAAATACATATGATGTATATGCACTTGAGTACATATGTTTTATATATATATATACATAAGTGTAATATGTCTTAAGTGTGTATATGTATGTATTTATTTATTGTATATAATTATGTAAATGGTACACCACAGGCTACCTGCAGTATTGTCTCCTTCCCCTTTAAATCCATCCAAAGGTTGTCTTTAAAAGATCGCTTTTAGCGATAAGACCGCCCATTGTGTCACCCCTTGTAAAATGTTTAAAATTTTTGTATTTCTATTTTTTATGGTGTACATAATAAAGAGTATTCTATTCTATGTGCTTTGAGGGTGCATTACGTTTGTCGTGTCAACAAGAAAGTTTTTTGGCTACCGTGGGCCTTGTATGAACCTGCGGAAAAATCACAACGTAAATTACAACGATATTTAGCTGTAACTGTTTTTTTTTAATTACCGATGATAAAATTCTATAGTCCCCGGCACGAGAAGCTATAAATTTTGTCAACACACATTCGGGTTCGTAACCTTTGGATCAATTAAAAAATGACAGCGTCAGCGTGGTCTTACTTCAAAATGGCGCCCCAAATGTTTACGTTCCATGACATCAGATGAGTTCCTGTACCACAAAACATTAGACGACAGCCGTTCATATCGCCAAAATATAACCCGACAAAGTGAAATTGCTCGTTAGTTTCGTATTACACGTATGATAATTTGAGCTGATTGAATTTGGGAGTATTTATTGTTTATTGAATTGTCGCTACATATCTTGGTAGTTCTTTGTTTACAAAAAGTATAGCTTCTCGTGGCGCGGACTATAGAATAGGTTCGGAATGGTGTACTGAATATGTGGTAATCGTTTGTGCGACGATGTCCTATCCACTGTTTGGGGTTGAAACTCTAGCACCGTAGAGTCCGTGTGCTCATAGTCTTTTCAACGAACAAAACGCTTAGTCAACACTTCCCGTGACCCTAGGGCTGGCTTTTACCTTGGCCAAAGGCGTAGCCATACAGCGAGGTAACGCTGCCAGTCTCTTGGGGACACTACCAGTTGACAGCGATGAGGGTGAGTTTTTGACGGCATTTTTTAAGTTTTAGTTTAAGTGGCTGACGTTGCTCAAAAAGCCGCTAAGCTGAAGTGGGATTGGACTAGCCACGTCTGCCGCATGCCCAATGAGCTGTGGGCCAAAATACCCACTCCTTTCTGGAGCCCTGACACAGCCAGAAGGCGTCGCGGCAGACCTCGTAGAAAATGGCGGGACGAGCTGGATAAAACCAATGGTCCACATTAGCCCTGGATAGAAAAAACTGGAAGTCATGAGGAGAGGCCTTTGCCCAGCAGTGGGGTGACACAGGCTAACAGTATCAGTATCAGTAGTTAGTTTAGTTTATTTTAATAGTTTTGTAAATTGTAAATAATGTACATACTGAATTTAAATAAAAGGAAACCTTAAGGCTAAAGCATTGGGTTTAAAGTTGATTGGGAAAATTTGCCCTTTTCGGGTAGCTTGTTGATGTGCTTGGCATCTGTACGTTAACTCCGCACGGTCGTGTTGGTTCTTCGGGGTTGTCTGTGTAGCCTTAACCTTTCTTCTGTGTGTGTATCTTGTGTCAATATTTTTTGGTCTTAATCTAATCGATTGTTTCTTTCTTTCTCTTTCTTGTTTGTTATTACTCCAGCTTTATGTTATACAGTTATAGTGTCCTCAGCTAATGCTTCTCCAATATTATTTATTATCGTGAACGACTCGGGATGGTAAAGTCATAAATTATCCCTGTTTGTAAGCGGATTAGGAATGCCGGAATTATTTTGTTTGTTATACAGATGTATGGGGCTGTCCTTTTTCTCTGATGTAATCTCTTGGTTAGCTTTTACGATAACATCGAGATGTATTTGGTCCAACTCTTTCTTTCTTTTTGGTTGGGCAGCCACACGATAAATGAATTGAGCTCGCGATTTGATATTTTAATAGTTATCTGTTCATTTCATTCGGTATGTTTATTTAATAACAACCAGTTCAGTTTACTCAGGTTTGTATTCATTTCATCGTGCATGCTCGCATCGGACCGGTCAATGTGGCGACACTTGGGGAAGTGCAGCATTGGACGTCTTTCGGCTCTAATGATGATGATACTAAAAGTCGCCACAACGAGACATAAGCCTACATTATTTACGGATAAACTACATAACATAACATGTTATGTTATTACCTAATAGCATCACTCATATAATTCCTGAAGGGTTAAACAGAGGTGTCCCCGATAGTGCACCCACATAACGCTAGTTATGTTTTAAGTGCCATGTAATAAAGTGTTTCCTCTTAGGTGTTCCTCTTACCATCAAATAGGTACAAGATCAAACTCCGTAGCTACTACTGAGAAATTTCTGATGGAAAACAATAACACTTGCTCGACCTGGGCATCGAACCCAGGACCTCATAGTCACCTGACCTCCACTCGCCTCTTCAGTCTGTACATAAACCGGTTGATCGTTGAGCTCAGCAACACTTATCAAGGCTGTTATGTAGACGGAATATGTGTCAACAACATTAGTTATGCTGATGATATGGTGTTGCTGAGCCCATCGATTTACTCAATGATGAGTCTGCTCATGATATGTGAAAGGTACGCGGAGGCCCATGGGCTCAGATACAATGTTAAGAAAAGTGAAGTACTGGTATTCAAGGCGGTGACCAGTCAGATCACCAAACATTAAGTCACAAACTTTTACTTGACAAGCAACGATTAGAAAACACATTATTTGTCATTTCATAAGTATACCAACAAAAAGTTTAACAAATAATTCATTTCGCAAAATAATTATGCCATAAACTTTTATTTAATAACGTATTATTTGACAAACAATTCATTATTTTTTCGTTTTATCTAATAAAACAACGTTTGAAATAAAGACGTTACACAAATTGATTGTGCCATTTAAAAAAAAAAAGAAAATAAATGATTTTGGTTTCCTATAAGCATAAATTTTGTGACAGAAATGAATCGCTGCAGAACCGACACCACGTAGTCTATTCTGCCCTACCCCTAGAGTGTAATTTAAGCCCGCGTAGGCGCGGAGGGGTGAGGCGGGCCGCGATCTGAGGAGCAGGTGGCTTTAACACTCGCCGCCGCGGCTGAGGCTGGCCGGCTGAAGCCGGCCAGCAAGCCGAAGCTGCGGTGGTGAGCGTTAAAACCCTCTGCGACGATAAGCTCGCGTGTGACCGCCGGAGCCCCCCAGCGCCGGAGCCGTGACAGAAACCATGCCTGCTGCATGTTGCATGCTGCATGTTTGCATACTGCATGCTTGCTGCTTGATGGTTGCATGCTTGATGCATGCTTGCTACATGCTTGCTGCATGCTTGCTGCATGCTTGCTGGCCTTGCTGCTCGTTTGCTGCATGCTTGCTGCTCGCTTGCTGCATGCTTTCTAAATGCCTGCTGCTTGCTTGCTGAATGCATGGAGTATGCCTGTTTGCATGTTATGAAAAAACTATGCATTCCCTTAATTTTTTTCTAAAAGAGTAATAAAAAAATTACTAGCCTTTAAATTATTTTGTTGAAACGTGATTTGTCCAAACGTATCTAAGTAAAAAATGAAAAATTTGTAAATGAATAAATATCATCTGATGCATTTGATGAAAGAAGTATTTGCCAAATAAATGTTTGCAAAACGAATATTTTTAAAATAAAACATTTGCGGAATAAGTTGTTTGCCAAATGAATAGTATACGAAACGTTGGTTATAAAATGAAAATTTGTCAATGGACTTTTGGTAAAACAATAGTGAACCATTCAAGGCAGGCACTAAAACCTACCCGATTACAACTTAGCTGAGACTTTGCGGAAGTCCCTTAGAGCAAGTCACATCTTTCAAGTATCTGGGCCACTGGGTATCCGAGGACCTAAAGGACAGCTTGGACATTGAGCGTGAGCGCAGAGCGTTGGCTGTCCGCTGCAATATGTTGGCTCGCAGATTAGCAAAATGCTCGACTGAAGTAAAGGCTACACTGTTCACAGCTTACTGTCAGTCGTATATATACATGCAGTCTGTGGGTCCACTACACGCAGAGGGCATACAGCACTCTGCGCGTACAATACAACAATGCATTCAGGGTGCGATGCGCATCAATAACAGCATCCTGTCAACTATAGCTGACAGGTGGGACAGTCCCATACTGGGTCATTGGATGGGCCTACATGCCACTATGGCGCATAACTAATATATAAATATATAAATATCGCTGGACATTAACACACAGCGCCATCTAGTGCCACACTAAGCAAGGCTTGTGTCGTGGACACCAGATAGTTGATATACTACATATATACTTTTTTGTTTGTAAATACATACTTGTTATACATATAAACATCCATGACTCGGAAACAAAATAATGTCCATGCTCATCACACAAACATTTGCTCCTACCGGGATTCGAACCCAGGACCCTATGTACGTAAGGCAGCCTCACTACTGCTGCGCCATTCGAGTCGTCAAAACAATAATTGTTTTGTTTCGTTTCTCTTTCTTTTTGTTCTCCGGGTAGGTATAAGTACTAACACTAGTTTCGAAGTTGTGTGTTGTACTAACCAAATGGACTTAAAAGTCTGAATAAAAAGCATTTTATTTTATTTTATTATTTTATAGTCAGCGAGGCCAATGAGGCATTCGACGAATAAATTACTTAATATCCCATTTACTATCGCATTAGATATTAACGGTCTCATAAGAGCGCTCCAGAAACATCAATTTTCTCTTCCCAACAAAATATATACACACGAATATTTCATAAACTATTAACGCTACAGCAATGGCCACTTACTACCCGGACAGCCGGCAAAAAGGGTCATAAAACACTTTAAACAGTTTAAAATTTTTAGTTAGTCTTGTGTGCCAAAGAGTTTTGCAAACGAGGAGTTATGGATAGTATTTCATATTTAGTACCAGCGTCTAGTATCCACATTATGCAATTGCAAATGGAAGTTCGCATCGAGCGAGCATCGATATGCATATTTCATGGCAGTAACCCACTGCGAAGGATTGCGACCGACTTATCAATTCATGATGCATTTCCTCATACCTACGAATTTTTGGCCGCGTTAGAGAAAAATATTGGTTTTTCAAATGAATTTTGTTGCGTTATTTCGATGAAAAATGCGGAAGTTGTACCGAACGTGATGAAATATTTTGAGTACATTTAAACATATTTTTTACAGGAAAAGTCAAGTAAAGACAAGTCTTTTATAACAAATACATTTACCAGCCATTTACATGCCACAATGATGTGTCTTCTGCAGGTATAAAAGTGAAATACCGACATGGTCAAATATACGGAATGATGAACTAAATACGTGGTATTCGTTTGTGTGTCTATGTCCCGGGATTCAACCGAGTATTTCATAAAAAAAAACTCACAATAAAACTAGTTAATATTTCCCTTTCAATAAAATGAAAACAAAATCCGAATGACTAACAACATTCCCAGACATTTTTTTATAAAAGGCTGACTAATTGCAAATAGCTTCACTCACTAAAATTTCGCGTTTCAAATTTGTTAAAAATAAAAATCCCAATCACGCGACAATTTCCGTTCTAATTGAACTCAAATTCAACTGAACCCTAATGAGGATATAAAACTTGCGTGCTAAAAGAATGAGACGATGCTTCAGTGGCCATTAGCAATTCGTCTAACCATGGAACATGCTCTTAACATAAGCACCAGTTCAGACTAACAATGCTAACGCGTCCCGTTTGCTGCGTTTAGGCGTACTCGAATGCGTTTGTGGTTCTGCATGTATAATGTACAGTCAAACAAGCTATTTAGTATACGAGTACGCAAATAAAACGACGGCAATCGAGGTCTTGCAGTGGAATCCGCGTATCGGCAAGCCTGTTGTGATTCCCCATCTAGATGGAGCGAAGAGCTTAGCGTATTGGTCCAGCAGTGGCCTGCGACAGGCTGGGTTGATTGATTTGGGCAGCTGTGATGATGAGTATGACAGTTAACTTGCACATGCTAGTAAAAAACAATGGTGAGTGTGCGCAGTTAACAATTCTTTTGCATCGCTCTATTTTGTATGAATGACTAATGTTTAAAAAGTTATTACGCACAATACATTTAGGGTAAACATCTGCCTAACGTGTGTTATAAATGTTGTTTTAATAAAAAGTTTTACCTGCACACTAAATAGTTTGTCCAACTGTACACTTTGAACGAGGCGGTTGCGGGGTAGACTTGACAAACGCATGGGCGGTCTCAGTGACACAGCAAAGCGGAAATCAAATGTGAAGTAAATTTCAATTGCGTTGACTTAATGTTTTGCTCACTGTGAACATCGAGTGGCGAAGGACTCATAATAAACTGCAACTTTAACTCTATGCTGTTAGAAGTTGGAATTTAGTTTTTTACATCGCAAACGGAACTTCAATCTTAAATAGTGAGGAATAAGACAGAACTAAAACTAATAATCTGAAGACTAGTGAATACCACCAAGTCGCACTGGATCCTGCACTGGATCCTGGTCCCACTCCCTCTTACAAAGAGGAGGCCTGTTTCCTACAGTGGAAATCTTTTGGGCTGATTATACATACATATATTAACGCCTTTTTCTCATGGGAAAGGTAAAAAACAAAGAACGGCACTAGACCTGCTACGATCCTGACATACTCTTTTTGCCTCGTTCACGGTCGTACAAAGGGTTATATACGCACGCCGGTTGCGAACCTGACCTTTCTGAAGAACCTCACCAATAAGGCCAGTGAGTGTCATTCTAGGGAGTTCCCGGCGTTGCCACTCACATTTGCCATGTAAATATCTTTTGTTAGTCGCTCACCTTTCACTTCACTCATCCTTTCCACATGACCAAATCATTTAAGGACACTCTTTTTCAAATTTTTGTCACTACCGCAACGTTTTCGTATAACTTGCTCAAATTATCATTAAGACTACACTATACATGCTTCACAAGGAACGCATTTCCATAGCGTTAATTCTACGTTCATGCCCCGTAGCTCGTAGTTGATTATGTTAATCCAATAATTGCAGCTACTTGACTAATTCCAGCAATTGAGATCCACTGCTTTTCGTTATATATTGATTGGTTACAAACTACCACTAATAATCCACCAATAAACCTATTGAATTGTAGTTCTAGAATTTTATAACTACAGACGCCGCAGCCAATTTTTCCACAGCCGGGCAATGACCTCTTATACATAAAAATAAATGAGAGCGTTCTACAGTTACTTGAGGAAAATTAGATATGTACACGGAATAGGTCGGTACTTATCTTATTTTTCGTTAAGTCCCTGGTGGCTTTTACTTGCTTCTTTGAGCAATACTGAGCGCAGATGGCTCTAAGCCGGAAAATAAAGGATAACTTGCAGGCTTTTAGGTAATATAATAATGTGTTGTGTACTCTGCTTAAGGCTCTTCTAATTCTATCGTGTTGCTTAGCTAGTGGGTTTCGTGTACAAAAATATTGAAGCGCTTCACGCTTGAATGCACAAAATTAATCATACCTACAGTGCTAAGCCAAGCGGCGTGCTTTTGGCAATAATTGTGTCTAATATACCTATTGACTAATAGCGACTCCCTAACTCTTTCACGCGTATCATAAAAACAGAGAATAATATTCAAAAATATCTCACATCAAAGTTTTGGAAGGCCTCCCACAGGGTGAACCGATGATCTGGTGAAAACCGCAGGAACACGCTAGATGCAAGAAACCCTGAACCAAAAGCTCCATCCAGAAGACAACGTTTTCTGCTGGTAAGATGACGGTTTACGTCAATTACCTGGCCTTGTTCTCGATAAACAAAAAAAAATCTTCGGAAAAGAAATACTTCCTTGATTCACAGCTCCGAAGATAAGCCCCTTGAAAGAACACAACATAGTTTGAGGAAACAATAATAATTGTTCCTTCTCTAGCCAGCTTAGAACAATATCCTTCCAAATTAAATTTCCTGTACCGATAGACAGGCCATTATTACTTGAAGTGAACGTTAAATCAGCCGGTTTATATTTATATATAGAAGGATTTGAGCGCTGTTCAATACATCCTCTCAAAGGCCTTAATTTAGTGCCCGCTAAGGATCGTTTATCGTAGTCAATTTTGTGTGGAGTTTGTAGCTCTAATCTCGTAACAAAATGTAGGCGTTGTGTTAGCTTTAATGTGTCGCACGGCGATAATTTTGTACTGTTTAGAGAACTGTAGGAGTATAATTTTGTCGGAAGACATTAAGGTATGTTTATTGGTTATAACTTATTTAAAATAATTTTGGCATTTGTGCCCGGTTGATGGTGGCATTTCACATGGGACTCAAACATACTCGTAACTGACCAACTGTGGGTGTACAGTTAGACACCTCTGCTTAACACTTTCGGGATTATAAAGAAAGAAAGAAAGAAAAAAAAAATATTAGCCCGCCAGGACAAAACACACAATAGCAAAACGGTCAAATAACATCATAATTATTAAATCAAACATAAAGCATTATAAAGCGTGATGCTGTGTAATACTTTCACTAAAACAAAGATAAGGGAGTAACTAAACTTGTGGACGCGAAATCTGTCGTGGCCGTTCACGTTTTACATTTGTCGCATTTCGTTTACCGCGGTCATGAGTTGCGTCGTCCGAACAGAATTAAGGTGTATCCATTGTTTCGCATGGGTATGGCGGTTTCCGTACCTATGCTAACGGAAAAAAGGGGAGAACTATACCAGCAGTGGCTGATCCCGGGCTGATCTGATGATGACGGTTGTTTTTAACCGGCTCAAGCTCCGATTTCTTGTCAATAGGTGTGGTCACTCCCTAATAGCCACACTATTTCAAATTCGTTGGTTTTACCTACAAAAGTTTCTCTAAATACTTGAATACCGTCGACTGGTGACCAGAAGCAGATCGTTCCATTAATTTGCATGAACCCATACAGGATATTGGCTTGCTGAACAGCACGATACCAATCTGGCGGATATTGCTATTGTAATTTTATAGTTATCAGGTGTTTGTGATTGCCCAATTGAATTATGCAATATTCCCCTGTCCCTGCATAATAGGTACAAGCGGCAATAATCCCATTGATAGGGTTAGACTGTTAAGTTTAAGAGTTTATTGAAACTTCATTTTGTTTCATATTAAGATTGTTCTGTTATTAATAGACAACAATTAGGTGCACCATTGTCCGGAGTCTAGCCAAAGTGAGATCGGGTTTTTCTATCCAGATTTCTCAGTACCAGCCACGAAGTTTGGGTTCGTGTCCAGTTGATGGCAATTAGGTTCGCCCCATATTACATGGTACTTCATAACTTGTAAATAGTGGGTGTCGGTGTACTATTAGATATACCTCAGTTTATTGAGGAAGGCAGCAACTGCGGAGTGACACCTAACACACTATTTTTGCTTCTTTCACGTTCATATCATAATTATCTAGTCATATATGTTTACCGTCACTGGTAGAAACTATATGAATGAACCTGTAATTAGTTCCAAATAACATAGTAACAGGCAATACAGTGTATACACAATGATTAAAATCATGACATAAATGTTCAGGAAATCATGTCACAACTCTCATGTGTTCCTGGCACGGTACAAAACGGTTGACACTAAATGAGAATCCTTTATGGAAGAACGGGATTTGAATTAAACCCGTGGCGTTGTCATAAAGCAGAATAGTACAGAAGACCGACTATGGAGTCGTCCTTGTACGGACAAGCAAGAAAAACTCGAACACATAACACTCTTCACGTACAGTGAGTGCTAGTGCACGCACACAGAGACAGCCTTCATGTACTGCAAGTGCAAGTGCACGCACCTATAGACAGCCTTCGCGTTCCGGGAGTGTGAGCGCACGCATACATTGACATGCTTTGCGTACAGAGAGTGCAAGCGCACGCACACAGAGACAGCCTTCATGTACTGCAAGTGCAAGTGCAAGCGCTCGCACACATAGATACGCTTTGCGTTCAACGAGTGCAAGCTCACGTAGACATAGACATTCTTTACGTACAGTGAGACTTGCACTCACTGTAGTACATAAAGCCTGTTTTCACTCGTTGTACGAAGCAGATATTCTGTATTATTCTGTGGCAACGCTGTTAGCATTACACACACATTCTAGTCGGATGGGTTAACAAGAACATTTTTAATGCACCGCACATAGCTTCAGCCGCAAATAAATGTTTTTAAAAGAAATTCTCAGTAAACTGGTGTAGTTTGTAAAACTATCTGTTTCTTCTACATGTTTGGTATCCTTTGTTTCTGTTATTTTGTAGAAGGTCATTTTACACTAGTTTTGTTAAAACAACTGGCGAAATGTGGTGAACCTATGCCTTTTTTTTTTTTTTTTTTTTTAGGATGGGAAATCATCAAATGACTTCTCCCACTCTGGGCGGAGCGGGATTGAGTGTCAGACTCTTACTGACTAAAACCCATCCATGTTCCTTCCTCGCCCTTTACGTTCCGGGGCCGCGGTATCTCTTTCGAACAGTCCCGCAACCCCGGCAGGGTGAACCTATGCCTAACGCTTTGAGAATAATAGACGTAATGCAAAGTTATTTTACGTAGTCGTTCAATTAGTCACGTTAATTAATATAAAGCTTTGACCTGTTTATAGACGGGACAATTTTTTTCTTAAAATTCAATTTCATTATCAGCAGTTTATCTCTCTAATTGAACGCCACTACTTAATCCTCGACCGTTCTCATCCAGCTGTTGACGAGGCATATAAAGATCCTCTTAATATTCATGTAAACTGCCAGATACATAATTAGCTTTTTCAAAAACCATTAGCACTTAAGTCACTGCACAATGAATTCTAAATTAACCTGACAACCGCAAGACTAAACAACACCTTTTAACAACATTCTGACTTCATATACAAAGTTCTGAACATGGGTAGTACCTTAAATACTGTTACCTTTATACGTAGTAAACGTTAATAGGATCTGTGGGTTCAGTATACTCAGAATTTCTAGACGAGTTCTAGACGAAAGCTTAAGTGCCTCCATAATGTGTGGAGCCGAGAACGGGGGTATATGCAAATTGTAAAATAATCTCTTTACATTTGTGCAGTCGGTGTGATAGTAGTTAATAAGATCCCTGGGGATTTTTCACATGCATATGAGTTTTTGTTTCTTATTTTATGATTATGAGTGGTGATGCAAAAATTGTAGTGAGGTTGCACACATTACATAAGAGGCTAATTTGTCCCATGTTACAAAGGGGTCGGCGCAACACGTTTTTGTCTTTGATTTACCTTCACGCTATCATTTATTTCATATAATTTATTTCTTGTTTCTTTGATGTTCCTTTCCCTCTCCATCCATCAACATTTAAAGTCATCACCCTTTTAGTCACATTCGATTTGATGATATTATGAATACGATGAAAATATCTCATAGTTATTGATATTTGTGCTAAAAACGAGAAATATTGTGATCGTATATGTACCTACGAGTATCTCTTTTATTCCCAAGTTCAGTTATTTCAGTGAGAATACAGAATTTACGTATTCAAACTAATGACCTAAATCCTTCTAGCAACGCTTAAATTCAGAACCATCGATACAAAATATTTCCTCTTTATCACCACTAGAGGGTAACAAACCAATTTATTTTCCAATTTTACCTCCACACTTTACACAAGACTTCACAATTTTCAATTGCAAAAAAATCTTATTCTATCCTTTCCAAATGAAAGTTTTGTTGGTACACTAATGACTGTTTCCCCTTTTCATTAATAAGCCACAACAAAGCCGGGGATCACTAGACCGTGAAGAAAGTAATTGAAGATCATACGTGATTGGAATATCTTGGGAGAAGGGGAATTGAAGGATCAGTTACGAAGAAACCCTATGAGCCCGCTTAGAAAGTTACAACCCTTTGAAAAATTAATAGGACGGGGGAAAGTATGCAAATTATGTAGTGCAAGGGATTTGGGGGATTAGAGGGGAAGTTAATATAAGATTAATATAGAGGGGAGGGTAGAAGATATTTTTGTTGGAATATTTTGTTGGTGTTTTTTTTTTGGCTTGGTGAAATTTGTGAGTTCAAAATAGGTAGAAGTTTTATCATTATAACTACAATAGGCTAGTTTCCACCAACAATAAATTGCAAATCTAATTAGTCCGTCAGTTAGAGTATTGGAAAATAATGGACACGTATTTTTTGTTTTTGTAAATCACTGAGTACTGACAAAGATAAAACGCATCAAAACTCGGGAGTGGGGGCTCGTGACGTCACAACGCACTAAAAACTATAGCACGGCGTGTGACGTATTGCGAATTTTAAAAGCGTCGTATCTTCGTCAATTTTAGTTTATGTAACAAAAGAAAAACTACGGGTCAAATATTTTTTTATAATCTAACTGACGGACTAATTAGATTTTTTTAGGACACAAGCCTATTGTAGACTGAACTGAACTGAAGAAAAAAACAGAGACTTGACCTGCATACAAACAATAAACATCCACATATAACAAATATTTATAGATACGACAGGATGGAACAAAATAGTTGTCAGCTTGCACGTCATGTGGTCATTAAGTTACCACGCAGCATAATACTGGGCTATGGGGGACCCACAGCACAGCGCATGTTTTCAGTGAAGAAGTAAGAAGTAACGTACGGAAGTCAAAACAGCTATGCATAAAAGTCGTCACAATAACACAAACTCAAAATTGGAATTGACCAATCCAAAGTGTCCACATATCAAAAAAGTTATTTCAAAAAGTTTCACGTTATCTTGGAGAAAGTCAAAACAAAAACAACATACCTTAAACTTCAAACCTTTTAAGCATTTAATAATGCTCTTAATTTGAACACGTCACTGTCATCTAACTTGCAACTATATTAAGTTATCTGAACTAAGAGCAAGTACTCAAAAAGCACTACTTTTCATTAAAGATAATGGCTTCACCATCTGCATCAGCTGTTAGCGCGTTTTCAACTCCAACTTCTAAAGTCGTATCAGTATTCACATGCAGACTATCCTAATGTTCCCTCATCAGAGATTGTGATTCTTGGAAACTTTCAAACATCTTATTTTTTCACACTGAAGTTTGTAAACGTTACAATTTTGGGTGATTATCTAAGATTTTCGTGATTTTTTTAGTCGCTATAATTTTCGCGTGAATGCCAATTTGTACCTGTAAAAAGTACAGTGTTTTAAAGTGTTTTCAATACAATTTTTATTAAAGATGTGCATTTAAAACCTTCAAAATTCAAATTTATTTTTTTTTATATTTTTAAATACGGATAGTGAGTGATTTCGAAAGAATTTTACCTAAACAAGTCTTCTTTACACTTTCGTCAGATAGTTTTAGTGTTTTTCGTCGGTTGACCCTTTGAAGACAAACCAAATAGAGCACGTCTTCTGAAATCATGTTAGTGTTCCCCATATCACACTGACCATTATCTGAAATGCGGTCAAGTATAGCGCGTTACCAAAAAGAAAAGCTCATTTCAAAACAAGCAAAACCGAGTCTTATGCTGTGGGAGATAAAATTGTTAATCTAAAACTGGTCAGGTCGTTACCGGCTTTTGATAGGAACAGTCGCATCGATAGGACGGCTCGCTTCCGCACTCCCGTTGCGCTCAATTGAGCTCTGCCTTTCGTTGGAAACTTGACGTGGCTTATAATACGCAAATTTTGTTGAAATAGGTCACACAACTTGACACCGGTATTCAGCCGGAACGAGTCCGGGAAATTGAGTTATTATACCCGAAATGTTTGTCAAAGAAAGTTAAGGAACATTTGCATTAATGAGAAAGAGACTGCCGTTGCTTTTCTAAAATAAGGAGTCGACGTAGGACTGAATAGAAGTAAATTACTGGATGTGTTTACTCTTGTGACATGAAGGAAACTTAAATCAGGTATACACTGATTTACATACTTACTTACTTTACGTAATAATAATTTTACTCACATTCTGTATAGGTTGGCTGCTAACGGCAACTTTGCATCTTACAGGCTGGCAAAACAAATGACGTTTCTTAGATTCGAAAACTCAATCGAATTCAGAAACGTTTATAAAAATGGAACACTTTTTAGGGTTCCGTAGCCAAATGGCAAAAAACGGAACCCTTATAGTTTCGCCATGTCTGTCTGTCTGTCTGTCCGCGGATAATCTCAGTGACCGTTAGCACCAGAAAGCTGAAATTTGGTACCAATATGTATATCAATCATGCCGACAAAGTGCAAAAATAAAAATTTAAAAAAACATTTTTATTAGGGTACCTCCCCCAGACGTAAAGTGGGGAGCGATTTTTTTTTTAATTTTGACCCTGACGTGTGATATATTGTTGGATAGGTATTTAAAAATGAATAGGGGTTTTCTAAAATCATTTTTTGATAATATTAATATTTTAGGAAATAATCGCTCCGAAAGTCAAAAACAATGTGTCCCCCCCCCCCTCTAACTTTTGAACCATAAGTTTAAAAAATATGAAAAAAATCACAGAAGTAGACCTTTATATGAACTTTCTAGGAAAATTATTTTCAACTTGATGAGTTGAATAGTTTTTGAGTTATATAGCACTTTTTCAAAAAAACCCAAATGATAACTTTGTTTTTCATACAAATACTATGAAAAACAAAGTTATTTTTGCTGACGAAAAATGTTGGTATTTTTAATGGTCTGGGAAGCTACGGAACCCTACAGTGAGCGTGGCCCGACACGCTCTTGGCCGGTTTTTTATATTTGATACAAATCTGTTCTTGTCGCGGTTAAGTGAACCCGTATGACTGAGAAAATACAGCTGAACTTTTCATTGGCAGTTGTCCCAGTAGAAGTAATAAATTACTATACATAGCGTACCTACTACAGTTCCATCCTATTCTAATGTCCGAAATTTTATAAAAATTGTTATTACTCTCCAAGTGTTGCCATAACAGCTAAAATTTTTCATCTCATACGTACTAAAAGTCCAAATTTTAAAAGTAATCACGACGCTTGTCCTATTTGCGCAGCCGCTAAATCGCTTTTTGTCTTCGTTTCATGTGAAACAAATGATTTAATTTCAGAATCTCTAAAGCTCGCATTCTCTTCGGGATTTGCAGTAATAACTCAGGATGTAATTTGCATAAAAAATCTTTTGCATTTCCCTTGCTCTTCTTGATGTAGTTTTAATATCTCGTTTGAAAGAAGTTGAATGAAAGCAACAATCGCTTTATGAATGCTTGGTCTTTAATTTTCTTTTTATCAACGTGACCCTTTGAGGCGAATAAAGGATGAATAGCCCCGTTTCTAATGGCTCGTCGTAAAAAAGCTTTAATTTGGCGGCTTCCTCATTAATTCACGCTTTTGGGGTTATCCCTTATTGCTAAGATTATATACTGCGCAGGTTGTTAAAATGAAGTTTGAATTTCAAAATATTGAGTTAATAAATGAAAGGTTCTTAAATCATTGTGTGTCCTGGCGATTTGTTTTGTATATTTCAGGATTAGAGATTGAAATTCATTTGTTGAGTAGCCTAATGGGAAAGGAGTTACTGTTGTCCTGAAATTGTTCTTGAATAAGATTCTTTCCAAATTATAAAAAAATACCAAGCTACATAACTGACCTTTTTATGAGATACCCTAATCCCGTCAGCAACGTCAACTTTTCGAATAAATGTAAAATAAAATTTGTGACAGCGAAATGATTTGGATTCCATCCTTCCTGAGATTGACTCGCAAAAATGAATAAATTCGCAAAACTTTTTCGTTTACGGAATTTGTATGTATGATGACCTGGTGACACTGAAATGCCATGGAAAGGACATCAAATTGGACAATCACGTTAAAGTTTGTAGTCAGAAGTAATCATGAAATGTGTTGTTTTATGTGACTTATGTAAGGGATACCTGTTAACTTTATATTTTATGGCAACTATAAAACAGGACATGGGAACATTTCCTGTTACAAGAACCTACTTTTCTACTCACTACGCCATTTATTTGATAGTCTGTACTGTAATAAAGGAAGGATTTCCTCAATGAGAAGGGATTTTACTAAATCCGTGCGAATCCAATATAGATTAGTGGGCCTTTCATCAAATCTCCTTCTAAGGGGCCGGCAAGAAGGTGCGATCTGATAATTTGAACTTGGCGTACGTGTTCAAGAAAATAATGATTAAAGAAACAACTCCTTTGAGGATCTTGAAGAGGAGCTTAAATGCTGAAGAAATACACATTCAAAATGGGTTTTCGTGTATTAAGAACTAGCTAATGCCCTCGGCTTCGTTTCGCGAGATCATACTACGGGGATAAAAAATTCAATGTATTGATCTAGGTTATCAACTATCAGTGTGCCAAATTTCACCTCAATCCGTTTTTTGCGTATACGAGTAACAAACATCCACCAATCCTTACAAACTTTCAAATTTAGATTAGTAGTAAGTTAGTTTAAATCTATGGAATCGGTGAACAGTTCTGAATTCTTATTCCTCTCTTCTGTCCCACAGATCAACAATGAGGCCTCCAATCCCTCTCTTCTACATCTGCTTCTACGCGCTCCTGTCTCCTCTGCAATGCGGCACCTCATCCAGTGCAGCTGATGACAGAAGATGGCTGGTTTCTCTCGTGGATCTGGTGGAGTTGGACTATGTAGACCATTGTGAGCAGAGAGCCAATGCCGCGTGGAATGAACTCAGTGGGAATAGTAAAGGATTGGCGGCAAGGGTTAGTAGTCATTTTAATATCATTGATTATAAGAATTTAAAACATTAAACTCGCCGTTTCTGTGTGTTGACAAAGACTTTTGAAAAATTGCCTCGCTTATATTGAAAACCGGCCAAGAGCGTGTCGGGCCACGCTCACTGTAGGGTTCCGTAGCTTCCCAGACCATTAAAAATACCAACATTTTTCGTCAGCAAAAATAACTTTGTTTTTCATAGTATTTGTATGAAAAACAAAGTTATCATTTGCGTTTTTTTGAAAAAGTGCTATATAACTCAAAAACTATTCAACTCATCAAGTTGAAAATAATTTTCCTAGAAAGTTCATATAAAGGTCTACTTCTGTGATTTTTTTCATATTTTTTAAACTTATGGTTCAAAAGTTAGAGGGGGGGGGGACACATTGTTTTTGACTTTCGGAGCGATTATTTCCTAAAATATTAATATTATCAAAAAATGATTTTAGAAAACCCCTATTCATTTTTAAATACCTATCCAACAATATATCACACGTCAGGGTCAAAATTAAAAAAAAAATCGCTCCCCACTTTACGTCTGGGGGAGGTACCCTAATAAAAATGTTTTTTTAAATTTTTATTTTTGCACTTTGTCGGCATGATTGATATACATATTGGTACCAAATTTCAGCTTTCTGGTGCTAACGGTCACTGAGATTATCCGCGGACAGACAGACAGACAGACAGACATGGCGAAACTATAAGGGTTCCGTTTTTTGCCATTTGGCTACGGAACCCTAAAAATGATTGTGTTATAATTTATTTGCTTAGGGGAACGTGTGAGTTAATGTTGCTCATTGTCAAGTCACGTATAACTATGAGCAAATCAAATGTGAGAGTCAGTTGCATAATTGCTAGTTAGGAGTGAGGAAAGGCTCAGGTCTCTAGTCCTTCTGATAATGGTCATGACGGTTAATCCCAGCGGAGAATAACCATCGTCTTGAGAAATGTTATAGTGCACCATGTGTTTACGCTAACACTGGTGCAGTTTCCCTCTTCTAGCAGTGCGATGGGACTGCTATACGAGTACCCAATCAATAAGATTTTCATTCCTCCATTATTGGGTGCTTTATTCGATTAAGAACGAATGCGTAGGCAGCCCCATATAAAAATTCTTCATATTTTGCAGAGAAGCCAACTAAAATTGGCGCTCCTAAAATAGCCTAGCCTACCCAAGCTTCACATTCCAATTCTTAGGAAAATCCTTTTCACAGCATTGACGTCACGCGCGTTCAAATGAAATATCTAGTAGCTACTTTTGTATGCAAATAAAATAAAATTTTGTTCAAAAATAACACAAAGCCACTCAATTAGGTACCGACCTAAATCTCGTATTTAATTATTTTTAGTTACAAAATTAATTTAAGTATATGTCAAATGTTTAATCTGATTTGGGCCTTAAACATGGCTTCCGATTTATTTAAATGCATTTCATGGCGTTAAATTCAACAAAAATCAGGACGTATTTTCAAACAAATTTTTAATATTATTTTGTTTGTCTGTTTGACGTCATTTGTGATAGATTTATTATTTATTGGTGGAATTTAATTATAAACAATTACTGAATTGGTTTTAATTGTGGTATTCGTGTTTTCATTAAATAAAGCTATCGCACATAATACTTTATGCTTACAATTCGTTTGATCGGGCTGGAGCTTAAAATGTGAAATTCTTCGTTTTATTACAGTACGGTATTTGTCCTATATTACTACTTTTGCTAAACTTAGCTAATGTTTGTCTCACATTATTTGGTATACTCATTGTTGTTACATCTCATCCCCAACACAGATCTTGTATTTTCAAAACCACTAACTCGCTAGTATTTTGAACTCTAATTTCAAAGATACCTACTTATGGTTGAAATTCACTTGTGAAGGGCTTTATACGTGACAATCTATCAATCAACTTTGTTTAACGCAGACCAGGGAATGTATGTCGCTCCCAAGGTGCGTCACAATACCCTATTCACCACCTTCTGCATGGCATCTAGTCTAACCGGATATACCTTAATACCATTATTTTACATGGAACGACTGCTTATCTGACGTCCACAACCCAGTTAGCGTATAACACACGCCTATTTTACTAAAATACCATTTTATGTTGACAGTTGGAACGCGACAAAACGTTCGGCATGTTCGTCACTCAGCAAACGACTGACGTAAAGAGCGCACTCACTGCGCATGCGCTCGCCGCCGATGACGAAGTGCTCCGGCGCAAAGTGAAGCTGTTACTGCAACCTGGAGACACTTTACTTGACACTGAGCAGTGGATCAAGGTAAGAATCATCAACTTAGGATAGCTTCCTAGTGTACCGCAAACAACCTGTTATAATTCGGAATACTTCCTCTACTTCACCTATTCGACATGTCGTGGACTGGATTATTTTGTCGTTTGACGGCTTTGCCTTTGACATTGTATGATTCTCAATGACAACTAGAAAACAACACTTAATAAAAGGATCAACGAAGCAGTTAACTATCGCAAACATAAGCCAGCCTCCAAGTATAAAAAAATAAATGAAATAATTCACGATAGTTCACGAGGCCAACAATAAGCGTTCAAAAAACGAAAACTCCTCAACTCCGCACAAAATACACCTGAGAGATATAATAAATTCATTTAGTTATTTTTATTACGATAGATAGTGGAAGGTAATTGGATATAAATCTTGCCTTTTATTTATGATGTCCGCTGTGGAGGAGTGTTATCCGTGAAATATGTTTCTAACCGCTGTTTTAGACTAGCTGCCCGGCGGCGTTACCTTACTGAGAACCATTTCTATGATAAAGTATCGTTCTCGTTACTGCATTAAGTTTGTTAATTCAATAACATACATACAATTAGTCCTGGTTTTTTTTTCAAATGTTTTAGGCAGATATGTCACTAACTCTTATGCCTTATGGCCACTGAAGGCCAATGAGAATCACTTGACGAAAAACCCAATAACACTGCCTGATCTGCTGACCCTCATGCTCAAAGTTACGACCTTAATTTGTATAATGTGGCGTATTGTAAGCGATTGTTGCTTAGAGCATCGTTTCAAAGCGTCTATAGTAGCTCCAAATACTTAATACTAAGTAGGTAGACAAACTACGTGCGAATGTAGCTTTTAGTCTAGTTCCTATAACTTACACTCGTAGCAGTAATTTCGTGTTCCAAGTCAAATGTTTTGGATTAATTACCTGCTGTTTGGAACAGTTACTGTCACATTTTAACTACACATGAACCGACTGGTAGCCGACTAGTCGGGAAAGCCGACTATTCCGCCATATTTGTAGCCGACGTAAAGTCAGCAAAAAAGTGTCGACTAATCGGTTTGCGTTCGTAGTTTAAATGAAATAACATCATCTGCCTAGCCTTTTCCCAACTATGTTGGGGTCGGCTTCCAGTCTAACTGGATGCAGCTAAATACCAGTATTTTACATGGAGCGACTGCCTATCTGACCTCCATAACCCAGTTAATACTGGGAAAAACGATACCACTTGGTGAGACTGGTGTCAGACTTTTGGGGCCACTGACTACCTGTCAAAGATGGACAAATGACAGCCGCGACCATCGGCTTAACGTGCTTTCCGAGGCACGGAGGAAACTCGGTATGTAAGGGTGGTCACCCATCCACAGACCAACCTATGCAAGCATGGCTTAACGTAAATACCGACCCGATCGGCTGATATTACTTAGCCACGAGCTCCTCATTATACAAAACGCACATGAATCTGAAAAATCAGAGGTGCGTCGCGTTTAAATGAAATAACGTTTATTGATACTCAGTTAGTTTGTTAAATAATCTAGAAACTGCAACATAGGTACTAATCGGCCAGTGGTCAAGTCGGCAAATGTCATAGTCGGCCTGTTATAACTCATAAAATTTTAACCCATATTAAATCCTACTAATATTATAATAATAATTGCAAAAGTTTGTGAGGAAGAATGGGATTTGGATGAAATTTAGCACTCAGATATTTTAAAACCTGGATTAACAATATTACAGGATACTTTTTATACCACGCGGGCAAAGCCGTAAGCATAAGCTAGATCTTTTCATTAAAGTCACAAAACCATCAACTGCGATTTTCTTTTAATCTTCTTACGAAGGTTATACGAAGGTTTTCACATTCGTGTATCTCGTATTATCGATATGGTATACTGTCGGTACAGCGTACTATCAATTTGGTGTACTGTCGATGTAGCGTACCGTCGATTTAGTGTACTGTCGATTCATTAACCCGTCGATGGATCGTTGTCGTAACAATGTAGTTACTTTCGATATTATGAAGGTAACCCCATCGTACAATGTATAGAGAATTAGTTTAAAACGTTTCATGTCGCAATACATTCATATTAAAGTTACATATATGAATAAAAAAGTCTCCGTGTTTTCAATCAATCAATCAATCATTTTACTATCAAGCATCTGAAGGCCCATTCATAAAATACACAAAAACCGTGTTACGCTGTGCGGTGTCACGTAGCTTGCCGCGAAAACGTCGGAAGACAACATCCTTTGGCCAAAACTCTTCCTTAAGGCGCTACCCCAGGCAAAATTAGCAACTCTATTTGTGGTGATTCAAACTTCGTTTGAAATACTATTAGAATAAAGTTCTAATCAGCTTGCACTACAAAGTGGTTTTTACGTCAGTCACTGCGGGTCGAATAGTGCGAAATTAGTGATTTTTATTCTTTATAAAATCAAATTTCCGTCTTTTGAAAAAAAAAAAACTAGCATTATGTTCATTATTAAATTGTCTATCCATTAGTATAAGAAGCAAATCAAAATAATGTTAACTTTACGAGAAGAAGCATGTTATAAATATTTTTTTCTCATTTTTGTGGTTTCATTGTGAGGGGATTTATTACACATTATGAGACTTAAAATAAAAAATAAAACTACCACTTTGCAGTCTAAGAATATGTAGAAATTTAATGTATTTTTATTACTTGGTATTTCTTTTGGATAAAGAGGAGTTGGCTCCAAAAAACTGCACAAAAAACGGCTTTTGCCTGGGGTAGCGCCTTAAGAAATTTGTCGAGATATTGTGTCCGAACTCGTACCACAAACAGGGGCGGATTTGATACGTTTGCTGCCCTAGGCCCACGAAAGATTGCCCCCCCCCCCCCCACGTGCTGTAAAAGCATGAAAAATTAAATAGGTAAAGTATAGAAATTAAATTAACCTTGGAATAAACAAGTAAGTAAGTAAAGATTCAGTTGGGTGAGCACCACTTCTAATAATCGTAATCACCATACATGTAATTTTTTTTTGCGGGATGCTATAAGGACACATTTTTGAGTTTTTACAGGTAGGCGCGTGGGCAACTACTTAAAAAAAAAACTACCCAATTTTGCCGCCCTAGGCCCGGGCCTACTCGGCCTATAGGGAAATCCACCCCTGACCACAAACGACTTGAAGTTGGCTCCAACTTCTCGACCCTCAAGGTCCAGCTGTACTTCAACCTTCATGTACCCTACGACCTCCTCAACCTTCGAGGAGTGATGCAGTCGGAACACATAAAGCAACGTCGTTGATGGCGCTGTTTCTCAAGACGATAAACTATGCAAAATGCTTGTCGCTAGTAATAACAATAATGAACAAAGACGCCAGTAACAAAGTAACCAAATTCCAATAACTCATTTCCCCTCGTTAATTTTTACAACCAAAAAGATTTGTTTCCCCCTTTTCCTTTTGTTTTTCTTTAATCTGACGTCCCGTATAGTCACTGGTGTTCATCTTTTGCTACAGCAGCTATACAAAGGTATTTTGACGCCTGGTTAAACAGAAACAAACGCCTTGATGGTGTAATTTAAAAAAATAATAGCATTCTTCTGACGGCTTAATTTGAGTCCCCAAAAATCCTTGTATTACTTGATAATTGATGAGTTTCGAAATTATTTTATTTTATTTCTTGCTTTTGTACGTACACCGTGATCTGGTATCAAATAACGGTATCAGTAGATACAACTCGCCGTGATCCGTGGCAAATCAGATCACGTTAGGGATCTGATACTGTGATCAATGGAAACAAACCCGAATTTATTCTCGTGAATCGGCGAGTACGAGCACACCATAGTAAGAAGTGGAAGGAATGGCGGAGGCCTTTGTTCAGGAGTTGGGACAATGCTAACTAAAAACAAAAATATTCTCGTATCGAGTGAAAAGTAAACATTATTTAAGTTTCTAATAGTGTCCTTGTTTTCCAGCTCGTCACTTTCGGCGACAATGCTCAGAACAAGATCAGATTCGCAACCAACTACGATTGTGGGACCGCCACTAACTGCACGCTTAAAGGTAAGATTTAAGTATGTTGAACTATGGCGGTAGACTTTTTAATTTAATATCTACTTATGTCTAAAAGAATGTCGGTATGTATATGGCGGATTGAAGGTACCTACAGCGACGCAAAAACTATAACCTTGTAATTAATACATCATCCTGAGCCCCCCCCCCACCCCTCGTAGAAATTAATAAATCTGTTATAAAAAAAACAGCAATAACTTATACGGTCCAAATGAATAGAACAGCAGATTTAAAAAAATGTGTGGTTACAAAAAAAAATAATTCGGAAGGTGCCAACTCGCGAGCACTCGTGAGTTTCACAGTCGTCAGTTGACGAATAAGCCTACTGTTTTCGCGGCGGTGTCCACCCCGTATGTTCGGTCAGATCATCATCGAAAAACGTTTAAGGGGCCGGCGGAGCATGCGTATTTCATCATTTCATACAAAAATAATTTGTAAATCAAACATATTCCTAAGGTAGTGTGTATTTATTTCGATTGGATTACAGAATATCTATGTTTCCAAATATATATTTTGAGAGGACAATGGTACAAAGACGAGATATGAGGAATTTAAAATTTCCATAGAAAACTTATTTTTCTTATAACTCTTGTTAAAATCAGTGTCCAATCAAAATATATATTTGGGAACCTAGATATTCTGTAATTCAATCGAAATAAATACACACTACCTTAGGAATATGTTTAATTTACAAATTATTTTGGTATTACGTTTGTATGAAATACCTAAGCATGCTCCGCAGGCGTCTTAACAGTCTTATCTAGTTTAGTCTAACCAAATAATGTTGAAAACAAGGAGCAGGTGCCTTTTTTGTCAATAACGTAAAATGTAGGACGAAATGGCGCACTTCGAATTATTCAAATTGAAACAATGGCCGCTAAATGTAAACAAGGAAGTTTAAAAATAAATCCTGTAAGTAAATTACAACCTACAGACCATTTCTGAAAATATCTCAATTGACATTGGAGTTGAAACAATTTCCACAGAAAAATAATCTATTTATGATAACAAAAAAATTGGACATCCAATTTAAAAATAAATTGAGGGTTTCAAAAGTCCGGAAAAGGGCGGAAGTCGAATGACAAATACGGACACAAGACGACCACTGTTCACGAAATAAAATTTCCAAGTCATTATGAAATAAAAAGGAACTTTTAATAACACGGCACAAGAGACGAATGTTTGTAAAAAGTTAATTCCTCATCTTTCGTAAGAGCACTTTGTAATTTTTATGAAGAAAAAAAAATACATCGGTGAAGATTTTACGCTCACATAAAAAGATGAGTGGGTGGGTAAAGGACGATTCGGGTAAACAGGCGAAGTAGCTCTTAAATTAAATGCATTCAAAGAATTAACTCCTCAGGGGTCTCTTTCTAGAGTTTTCCCGTGTATTTACATGCAAAAGAATATAAAAGGAGTAGCATTTAAATAAATGATGCACATGTAATATTTCTAGATGCTTAGTTTAATTCACTAAACAGAGCTGCGTTGGGAAACAAGATGGGGAATACTCGACATTGCAGCCAAAAAGATCTGCTTTTGTTATTTTCACTACTGTGGAATTTTGAAAAGATAAAGAAATATGAAAGAATATGAGAGACATATCTTTTCAAAATTCAAATATTATATAGCTTTAAGTAAGTACAAAACTCTACATTGTTAAGGAAGGAACAATAGGTACACGAAATAATTATCTTTTCAATTTTTTTTTCTTCAAATTGCTACTGGCAGATGAGTTTAGATGTGAAGCAGGTTATGCAAACAACCATTCATCATCATCAGGCTAGAATTTTTCCTATGTTGGGGTCAGCTTCCAGTCTAACCAGATGCAGCTGAATACCAAAATTTTACATGGAGCGACTGCCTATCTAACCTCCACAACCCAGTTTGTACTGGATAATACGATACCCCTTTTTTTTTTTTTTTTTAGGATGGGAAATCATCAGATTACTTCTCCCACTCAGGGCGGAGCGGGAGGGAGTGTCAGACTCTTACTGACTAAAACCCATCCATGTTCCTTCCTCGCCCTTTATGTTCCGGGGCCGCGGTATCTCTTTCGAATATGCCCGCAACCCCGGCAGGCTTCGGCCCTTGCGGGCCCCTCCCCTTATGCTGTCATCTCTTTGAGGCGCGCGTGGAACACGAACGCGCCGTCGACACGGCCTGTCGTCATTAGACGGAATAATACGATACCCCTTGGTAAGACTGGTTTTCAGACTTTTTGGGCTATTGACTACCTGTAACGACTCTCAAAGATCTACAAATGACAGCCAGGACGAACAGCTTAACGTGCTTTCCGAGGCACGGGGAAAACTCGATATGTAAGGATGGTCACCCATCCACAGACCAACCTAGACAAGCACGGCTTAACCTAAAGATCGACTCGAGATTTCAAAATCTTACCAATCCCATAGTATTACCTACTCTTAAAAAAAAAACACCCATCCACAGACCAACCTAGACAAGCACGGCTTAACCTAAAGATCGACTCGAGATTTCAAAATCTTACCAATCCCATAGTATTACTTACTCTTAAAAAAAAACAGTGTAGTACCAACAGTCTTGGAGTAAAATGGCTGTGTCATAGACAGACAAACTTACAGATTATGAATTCGTCATTCCAACACAATTCTATTCTCATTTCATTGTCATTTTGAACTTTAAGTTCGTAATCTGCTAAATTCATAATGGCCGATCATTGGTCGGTCAATGGTCTAGTAATAAAATTGTGTTATATGATAATGAGATTATCGTATTGTCATTAATATAAAACCCGCTAGATTTCATTTACATATTTTATTATTTACTATTTATTAGTGTTATAAGCAATCTGAAGTAGTAAGAAGTTCGTAAATAGCACCAGTCAATCATGTACGAGACAACCATTCGATGCCATTTCTTTCAATGGAGTGTCAGTAGTTGACCATTGAAAAGTTATAATGACTCCATTATGTTAGTAGATTACCAAACTTGTCAAAATCAACAATTATGAAGTCAATGATACACTATTTTGACACTATTATAATAAGCAGACTTGAGGCCTAGGACGAATTTAAAAGGGATCAGTTTTTGTTTTATATTCAGAAACACCGATAAATAGCACACCCGTCACTTCTAAGCTGGTTACCAATAAAATGGCAGTTAAGTTTTGCTGTAGTTGCTTACGATCAGAAGTCAAGTGCTAGTTAAACTCCACTACAGCGGAAATAAGAGATTTACGTCAAAAACGTGGTAGTTCGAAATAACAACCAATGTTATGCTGTGGAAACGGCCTTAGTACCCTTTGCTTTAGTCGGTAAGCTATTTAGAAATGATACTTATATTAGAAAAATAGTAAAAAAATAATACTGTTTCTATACTGATGATTAACAGGGAGTTAGAAAAAGTAAAAAATAAAAATAATATACAAAAACAATATAATTATTTAAAAATTAATAACAAAAAAAAAATATTTTCTATACCTGATGTACCTATAACAAATTTATTTACGTTTTCTAATTATCTTTCATTTTTAATGGTGTCAGTTTTAACTACCATTAATTACATTTTTGTTTTTTTTTTTTAATATAAATTATACTAATGCTCGCAAATCTGTAGGTAACCACGTGATTAACTCAACTGATGTTTAAGAGCTAATGCCCTAAAACTCAAAGCCTGCTGTTGGACTTTCATAGCTCTCCTCAGTGTCTAAGGTTGAAAATCCAGTTTAATTTATTTATTCATTTAGTTCCTATTTAGTTTTAGTGGAAACGGGCATACCAGTTTCAAATTCAGCAGTATTTAAATCAACAAGACCTATCTCTTAGTACAAATTCTCGCCAACATCGTCAGTATTTGTCTTTATAATTTTTGGTTACGGAAGGGTGCTCGTGGCTAATTACCAAATTGTACGGGTCAATTGACTTAAGAGGTCACTCCGATAAATGCCTTATATATACATTTCGACATTCTCTGTGTTAAATTGTGGGGAAACCGGCATACACTAGAGCCAAAAATTTTAAGAAATGTCCCGCTGCCATGCGGCCCGTTACTTCTCTGTGTTGGATCATCTGTGCCTCTTTTTTCGTATGGGAAATCATCAAATAATTTCTCCCACTCTAGCCGAAGCGGAAGGAAGTATCAGACTTTTACTGACTGAAACTCATCCATGTTCTTTCCCCGCCCTTTATGTTCCGGGGCCACGGTATCTTTTTCTAACAGTCCCGCAGCCCCGGAACCGTCCCGCAGCCCCGGGAATTATCTGTGCCAAAGTCTCTGAATAGATTTCGAGCGATTGGCTGCTGTGCTGTGTGTTACGGGTTAATAAATTTGTATGGCCTACAGGTCAGTTGTTTCCGCTGTTAGTTGGCTGTTTTTGAGATGACGGTCTGATTATCTAAAAACAGCTGTTTAAGACACATTTTTGTATGGGAACATGTCACAGTGACAGCTGTTTTTGGATAATCAGTTATCAGACTGTTATCTTTTTCGGTGAACATGGACCTAAATTATTGTAAATTTTAATGCACCCACGGTACAGGAGAAATGAGTAGTTTTGAGCCATATACCTAGCTAGTAATTACAAGTTCTCAGAACCCCAATTGAATAACAAAGAATATCTAAACTACTAGTACTGAATTTGCCCAGTAATATTCACTTGCACCGTGTAACATATTCGGTATCCAGTCGCATATTCTTATCAGACTGAAAATCAACACTTTGAGAAAATTCTTTCATAATATTACTTTCTTCATCAATATATTTCTCTTTGACAGAGTTCCAGTACAACTTTGCGCGGCAACAAGATGAGCAGACCCTGCTCCGCATGAAACAATCTTGGGACAAGAATCTACCAGATCTTAATGATTATTTGGAGCACATACTACCTTTACTGCGGAACGCCTCAAAACAAAACAGTGAGTACTTACTTAAATTGCAGAATTAATTCTAAGTGATTTTTTCTTATTGTTTGTACATATAGTATTTAAAAAAGTAGGTTTCCTCGTAAATTATCAAGCAATATCGAACTTTGCGTGGTTCTGGCATATGGGACCATAATTATTACGTAAATGTTGTTGGAAGGTTTTGGTTTTCTACGTAGATTTAAAGACGCTGTGATGTTGAATTGTACAAGGACATAGTAGTACATGGAATATATAATAGTGATCGATACTTACGCTGCCAACCTTTTTTCAATCATCATCAGCTTAGCCTTTACCCAACTATGTTGGGGTCATCTGCCTGTCTAACCGTATGCACCTGAATACCAGTATTTCTATCTGACGACTGTCTATGACTTCCACAACCCATTTAGTACTGGGCAATACGATACCCTTTAATAAGACTGAATATCAGACTTGCAGGCGACTGTAACGACTGTTAAGAATCTACAAAATAATGACCGTCGGGAGTCGGGACCAACGGCTTTATGTACTGTAAATGTTTTTTCAATACAGCCAGATACATACAAAAGCCAAAAGCACTCGTAAAAGAACAAAGTGTATACTGAAAGATATAAAAAAGAAAATCTTCTTTTAAAATAGAAAACATTTTCACACAAAAGCGAAAAAAGACCCTCAAGTGTAGTTTACACAGTTTACAGTGTACTCCTAAATTCATTACGAACAAACAAAATTCTTTCAAGCATTGTAAAAATACTAGTTTATTTTGTTTGTTTATAAGGACAAAGGAGTTGGTGAGACAGACAAGTTTTTCCTTTTAAACTATGACGAGAGGTTTTAAGTTACACTTAAAGTTAGGTGTATTGTGCGGGGTGTTCTACAATAGAATAAAAATAATGAAGTTACAAGTAGTTTTTGCACCGTTTCGTTTTGTTACCTTTGTAACTTTTGATGCTTCTATAATGAGATGAAAATTTTGAGGTGGGTTTCCAGCACGTATCCGAACGAGGCGATGCCGGTATCATCCATCATCATAAACGATCTTTTCATTTCTTTTCACTCGTGATTTTATGTTACACGAAAACTATCAAACCAGCTATATCGCTGCGATCTGCATTTAAAGTTTTTTTTTTTTTTTTTTTTACATACTGTGTGCCTTGTGGTGTGTGTCTCCTTAATCTGTCATCGGTCGGCTTTGCCGTGGTTTGTGGTTGCGGTCAGCTTTGGAGTTGTACCTAGATTACGATAGTTGACAGTATTGTGTAGCATGTCTTAATTAACAATAGTACTTATGATAACGTTAATGGCTTTACACACGAAGGCACCAAAGAAAACGTCACCCTAACAAAAAGCCTTAGTTGGATTATTCCAGAAATCCCCACCGACAAATCCCTACCAGTGGGGATCGTTACTTTTTTTTCCACAAATCCCCACTAGTTTAAAAATCTCAGTTTAGTGGGGATTATTGGCAAAATAAAAAAAAAATGGTAAAAAAAAGAGGCATTTATGAAAAAAATTATAGTTAAACAGCTTAGTGTAGATTTTTGTTAATTTTAATTAGTTGATAAGGAAAAAAAAAATTGAATAGACTCACGTACATCTTAAGTTACTAATAATAAGCTTAGTTTAATGTAACGTGTCCAATGATGGAGCACGATCGTAGAATAGAATAGAATAGAATAGAATACTCTTTATTATGTACACCATAAAAAAATTGAAATACAAAAATTTTAAATATTTCGTAGTTTTAATTTTTTTTTAAACCAAGCAATTAATTAATAAAATGTAAATAAGAGCGCGGACCACCACGTCTGCGGTAGAAAAATAATTATAAAAAATAAAAAAATAGGTAAATAAATGTCTTTTTTCACATCAATAAATTAATCATTTGAAGTAAAAGAAAATAAAAGATCCAATTATGAATCAACATTGATGTTTTTTTTTTTATGTCAGCCTTTTCCAGCCCACTGCTGGGCAAAGGCCTCCCCATTGATGATAATCAAAGAAAATCATTATCTTGATAATTTCGAACCCCTGCTTTTATTTTAACTCAGACTTATAATTTGTATCATATTCCGTAGGGAAGGTCAGAATCAAAGAGTAAGTTATTTTATCCCAAAAAATATAATTATAACTATAAACATACAGGCGACACATAAATTAGATCACCCTTAAATAATGATAAATCAAAATAAATTTATGGGACCACTATACAACCAATAAATAAATACCAATTGATTTATTAATAGATGGTTGTGATGGCTCATACTTGAATTATTGTATTTTCGACAAGCATTACGTTTAATTAATACTAATTTATTTTGTCTTTAACCAACAATAATTTATTGATTACTAATATGATAGTATACCTAATAACGTTGATAGTGTCAATATTATTGTTTAAATAGCTGAACACACAGCTATTATTATGAAATATATATTTGTTTAGTAGGAAATTACTAACAAATGACTGTGATAATAGTGTAATATTGTACTGGAAATATAACAACATTTACAATCGTGCACTGTTTTAGACTTTCACGGGTTTTCACTACATTTAAAGTACTTACGGATAATATCCGTGATTTTCTTTTGATTTTATGAGCTCCCGATATTTCGACGGTGTTGCAAGCATCATGATCGCGGGAATATTACTATTTACTATCGTTTTAAAAAGGTGAATTTAAGTACTTGATAGCGTAATTAATTTTGATGAAATCATCTAGGATATTTACAATACTCGAAGTAGATAATCTATGCCGTATGAATAAATGTACCGCACTGCCAACAGGTATGTTAAATAGACACATACACATTTATGATATCTTCAAGATGGTTCATAATTTAGAGAGAAATCATTAGAATACTGTTATCACAAGGTACACAATGTTAAGTGTACCAATCCAGTTTGTTATTTTAAAGAAAATTGGGTTTCTAAATTATTATAAGTAAGCGGATTTTCTAATACACCTAAATCTTAATTTGGTAATTAATATTAAACTAAGAATCAAGACCGCGCGGCCCCCTGGGAATATTCCTTTGAAACCCATTTAGGATTTGTCAATAAGTACATAACGAGGCGAAATTTGAAACTTTCGGCGGCCATGAAGCTGCGAGAAAATGGCATTTTGTTGAGAAGCTTAATTTCGAAGTTTAAGACAAACTTGGGAAAGAGAATAAATATGTGTTAATTACTTACTGATTTATAACGTAGGGTTGAGGTTGGAACTTGGCGGTCTTAAAAAGTGGTTTAATTTATCATTTTTGAATGTCATGCATGACTTTGAAAATCCGTAAATATAATGGTGGATATAGCCAAATATTTATGGAAGCTGGTACCCGAAAACAAATGGCAACCAATACAAATAATTTAAATCCGGTTAAATGAATAAATATAATAACAGCGGCTCGGGCCGATCTTTAGGTTAAGCCGTGCTTGCCTAGGTAGGTCTGTGGATGGGTGACCGCCCTAACATACCGAGTTTCCTCCGTGTCTTGGAAAGCACGTTAAGCTGTTGGTCGCGGCTGTCATTTATCCATCTTTGGCAGTCGTTACAGGTAGTCAGTTGCCCAATTAATCTGACAACCATCCGTTTTACCAAGTTGTATCGTATTAACCCAGTATTAACTGGATTGTGGAGGTCAGACAGGCAGTCGCCTCATGTAAAATACTGGTATTCAGCTGCATCTGGTTAGGCTGGAAGCCGACCCCAACATAGTTGGGAAAAGGCTAGGTAGATGATGGATGTTGTAAGTTTTCGTGTACCAAAACGCCCATCCTCCTTTAATACTGATATTAAAAGAATATCCGAAACGAGTGATTTAAAACTGGTGTTACATTTCTTTTCATTAAATTTTCTGTTTGCTTGTTAAAGCTTATAAGATTGTTTTTAAAATTTAAAATGTAAACTGTAAATGTTAAGGATTAAAAATATCCTCTTTTCTTTGTAACTTCGTAAGATTTTTATTCCAACAATAACAAACTCTCTCTTTCACAGATTACAACTCCGTAGAAGAATATTGGGATGCGCTCGGCGAGTACGAAGGTGCCATACTCAAGGCCCGAGAATTGTGGGAAAATGTGAAACCTCTTTACTTCAAGCTTCACAAATACATTGCACTTAGGCTCAAGGGTTCTGATGCCGTCGGCAAGCCGCTCCCGGTACATTTACTGAGTAAGCACCCCCATAAGACTTAACTTTCCATCATAGAAATAAAATATTTGTGAGGCAATTAAAAATGGTCGGTACTCTTTCGAGTTATTAGTGTTTCGACGTCCGAAAAATATTATTCAGTAATTGTCGGTGTTTTTGCTGAAGATTTTACTTTTATAAAATTGAAGCGGGGAAGCGAAATAACGAATTTCAACGATAATTTATTAAAAAATACTTTCGCAAGGCAATGTTTCCTCGTGATAGGGATGATTTCCACCAAACGGCATCGCATCGGATCGGATAGGAAAGGATACGAACGGATGTGGTGACAGCCGATCATGTCCTCGGGGTGTCGACGCATACGGTCGTGTCCGAACCGTAAGCTTGCGAACGTTTCCGTTTCTGTGCCTAGTCAAATATTCTACCGTGTCGGATACGGCGACAGGCAAACGGAGCCGATGGCGCGTTGCATCATGGAGCCGATGGCGGCTTGGACTTTAAATACTGTGTACACGATATAATATTGTTTAAAGATCCGTTCCGATCCGATGCAATGCGAGCCGTGTGGTGGAAATCATCCTATAAAGTAAAAACAGAGCCTCTTTTAATAATGATTATTTTGATTCAAGAAACATTTTACCGTTGTGTGATTATTTTACTCACATTTATGGTACATCCCATCTTCTTGTTATTAGTTTTATTCTTAAAGAAACATTTTTCTGTTGGGTGATTTGTCTTTTTATTTATTTCACTTTATTTTCCTTTTTATTGTGTACCATAATGTAAGAAAAATAATCACAATAAAGCACACATGCTGAATGTAACACTGAAAAAGTTCCATAGAAGTTAAAATTAAACGGGAAAAGTTGCAGCCGGTAAACAGAATACTAGTTTCAATGCTCGTGTTGAAACTTACCTAGGCAATTTCATATTCTTCGTAGCAAGGGTCCAACTAGAGTCCTAGTTTGTGAAAGTATAAACAGGCCACAACGCAAAACAACGCAAGCGAATTAAATTAAAAAGCGGGAGGCCAAGACAATTTTTATCATAAAAAAATATTTAAGCAAATCAAATATACTGCTTTTGACGTAAAGTAATAACTTAATTGAGTGTTCCATTTGAATTCATTTTAAGGAAAATTATTTTGAATTTTCTTGCTACTTGTCTGTTTTCGAGACCAAGATCTGAAAACTTTAAATTGTTTGGCATGTGGTGCCCTCGAGAACTATACAACCCTTTGTCAACTGTTACATTCTCCAAAGTCTTATTCTAGAGTTAGATAAGAGTTTCTGAAAAAGAAGGTATAGGCCCCTTTAGACTTAGACTCCCTTGTGATGTTTCAAATAACAGTTTTAAGTGTACTCTTGGGCCAAAAACGATATCTAAAAGTCAACTCTTTTCAATAAAGGTCTTTCCAAAAACGTAAGTGACCGACACATAAGAAAAGTAAATAGACTTGGTATAAATGTATACTTTATGAGAATTATTTTCCAGGATCGTTGACAGGCGATGATTGGTCAAATCTAATAGAAAGTTTACTGCCAAAACACGCGGGAATATACCAGAAAGTACACGTGAATCTTCAGTTAAAAGTGAGTTTACTTTTATGTAGGTACATTTACAATATTGCTAAAGTTGACGTCATAATGTTGAAATCACTTTGAAGTAACACATAAGATCGACTTTCCTTATTGTTTAAAAGGAGTCGCTCTTTTTAGTAATAACGGAAAACGACCTTTCAATTTCAAAGCTTTTAACATTATAAAGGAAAACAAGGATAAAATGTTTATTATTTATAAACGGATAAATCTATTTCACAGAACTTGGGCGGCGCATTAGCTTTCAAACAAGCAGCGAAACTCATCAAAGCACTAAACTTGGGGGACGCAGATCCAGATATTTCGACGGAATCGATGTTCAATAGTACTTGTCCGCCAACCTTAGTCGACTGGTGCAAACCCAACAAAGTTAGAGCAGTAACTTGTAAAGACGTCAGCGTAGTCAACTTCATAGAAGCTCACGAAGCGGTCATGAAGATAGTCTACAAGCAGACTATAAATCTGCATAGCAACAACACTTATATTCTAAGAGAGGCTTCCCGCTATTCCGGTAAGATCGCGTTCCAGTTCTGAAGTTATTTCTTTGAGAAGTTCGCAACTCATCGCGTTGTTTGTTACAGCTGTGTATGAAGCTATTCCTGGGTTCGTGTCGCTACTCTCCTTGGATCCACATGCGCTCAGCAAAGCTGGGCTGTTCCCGATTGAAACTTTTAAACACAATGCGAATCATCATCGTCTTGTCTTACAATTGATTATGGCTTTGAGAGATTTACCAAAGTAAGTTTTTGCTACTACGGCATGTAATTCTGTCTTATGCTAGCTCCTCAATCATCACCATCATCAGCCTATTAATGTTCCCACTGCTGGGACACAGGCCTCCTCTCTATGAGAGGGAAGCTCCTCAATGCTTTAACAAAATATTTTCCTTGCAGACTTAACTTCTATTTGGCAGCCGACGAATGGAGAATAAAAGTTTTAATGGGAGCCATACCGTATGCGCAAATACCAAGCAGTTGGAGCGACTTCCGTAAGAATTTCTCCAACATAGAAACGGGTGATAGTGATTTCCTTGGAGATCCATACATGATTTTCAACAAACCTTACATTGGGTGAGTGACAAAACAAAAAAAAATGGTTCTTATAATAACCCCAGTTGTGGTACCATACTTACATTTCATTTTATTGCAGAAAATTCATGGGCTTAATACTAAAGTACCAAATCTATCAATCTTTTGCTGAAGAACTTGTGTTGGATGAATCGGATTTAATACAACATATAGCTGAAAATAATGATCGATTGATGTAAGTATAGCAATTTTTACAGGGTCTAAGGCAAACTAAGCCTTCGTTGGTGTGCAATTTTTATATTATAAATCTTTTATAGGAACGCAATGATACAAGGTTACGGCACCATCTGGCCTGAAATGGTTAGCGATCTACTAGCGAAGCGAGAATATGGCCTAGAATACACAGGACTAACAGACTACTACAAGTTTTTAGATGAATACCTAGACAATCAATTAGATCCCTCAGCAGATACTTTCAGTTCTGACGATTATGCTGAATTTGTTGAACCGATTCCAGAAGAGATCCCAGAGATACCACCACCTACACCTGAACCCCCAATTGTCGTAGAAGGAAAAGAAACCCACAATGTTGTAGATAACGAAATCGATACAGGTGAAGGATCAAATTCTAAGTATAGCGTCGAAACGTCTACCGTAGGAGTCTTGGAGATAAAGAATCCTGTAGGCGCTGGGGACCAAAACGAAGTAAATACGAAAGAGGCGTCGTATAATACTTACTGGTGGATAGGAATAGCGGTAGCTTTGGCAGTCGTTGTGATATTAATAGCAATAATAGCGAGAAAACGTCACAGTCATAGAAAACAGTTGGAAAAGCAGCGAAGAGACAACTCGCAAGCCTGATTTGAGGAATATCGGTTCTAGGAGTGGAGCCGATACTTATTGACACTGAGACTAAATATAGTGAAATTGTGCCAATAATTGAGTGGAGTTCAAAAGACGTATTTCTGTTCAGTGTATCGTTTTGTGTAATCTGCTTTTTGTTCGGGAAGTTTAGTTTTATTTAGCTGTGTTTGTTTATTATTTCGGTATTATTTATTAGTTTCATCACACACCAATGCATTTAATTATGTATACAATGTATACTCCGAATGTTTTAATTTCAATTTTTATAATAATAACGCTAGATTATAAAGATGGAAATATTTTTGTACATATCACAATTTGCGAAATAGAATAAAGATTGTTACCAAGAGTGTCTATAATAGTTGTATATTCTAGTTAGATGTAATTTTGCTGTGCCTTAAGCGTCTCAATTTCTAATAAGTAAGATGCATAAAATATGTTAGGAATTATCAAATTTGTAAAAAAATAACTGTAATTTTATAAAAATCTCTATATTTACTACTGTCACCTGCTAAAAAATTCCGACCAAAACTTCATGAATTTGTTTCTTGTTCAGTGTTTGTAAATTCTATATTTTAGTTATATAACAATATTTGAATATTATATCTCTTTACCTGTCATAACCAAATATGTATTTTAATTTGATGTTGCTCGTAATTTATATGTTATTATAGCTTTACTCCGGTAAAGTTGGGATTAGTAAAGTTGTGTCAACATTGAAAGCAGAGAATAATAAATGTTTTGAACATAAAGTGTGTATTTATTCACTCATCTGTTTTAGTAAACCTATTTATGAATATGACGAAGTCACAACTTTAAGGTATTATTTAATTTCGGTTGGTTTAAAAATACGCTTGTAAAACCTCTAAAATTCGTTTAACATGATAGAAGCTTGCAGTTTTAAAATGATTTTGAAGAGACTACCTTTCATTTTAAGGGGCCGGCGGAGGATGCGTATTTCATACAAACGTAATACCAAAATTATTTGTAAATCAAACATATTCTTGAGGTAGTCTGTATTTATTTCGATTGAATTACAGAATATCTATGTTCCCAAATATGTTTTTTGAGAGAATAGTGATGCAAAGACGAGATATGAGGAATTTAAATTTTCTATAGAAAACTTATTTTTCTTAAAACTCTTGTTAAAATCAGTGTCCAATCAAAATATACATTTGCAAACCTAGATATTCTGTAATTCAATCGAAATAAATACACACGACCTTAGGAATACGTTTAATTTACAAATTATTTTGGTATTACGTTTGTATGAAATACGCATGCTCCGCAGGCGTCTTAAGCTCCATATGTTGCAAATAACGATTTTTAATACCAAAAAATTTTCTTAAACAAAGACGTTGGTCTGGTGATCGCAAACAGTACCTACTGCTGAAAACGAGTTTTTGGGTTCGATTCCCAGGATTGGGAAATAGGTTTGAGGTATTTTCACATGGAATTTCTCAGTAGCCGCTTAGACTGGATTTCTGCCCAGTTGAGGGGGTCACTTTATACATCTGACTTAAACATTACTGGTGAAATGTACTGAAAGTACGGTCGAACAAACTATTTGGTTTATATTTTACAATGTAATTTGTGGGTTAAACTGGAAACAAAATAGCTTGTTCGACCGTACATCTCTGCCTAAACCTTGGGCAATAATAGATGTAAGGCGCGAGATAAATATAAGAGGCGTCGGGCAGGCGAGGCGCAGGTACAGCGCGGGCGAGGTGATGGCGCGGCGCGCGCTGCGAGGTGATGGCGCGGCGCCGGCGCGGCGGCGCAGCGTAGAACAGGCGTGCTAACTGTCTTGTTCCCGCCCTGTGCATGCCGCTGTTAACTGCGGGTGCGCCGAGGGCAAGGAGGTGGCGTCCGCGCCACGCTTCCACCACGCCGTCTCTGTATGTTTCGCGCCACACATCTTCTATACATTTTGTTTGAAATGTCAAAGAAGTGGCACCGCGTCCGCACCACGCCACCGCCCGACGCTTCTTGTATTTGTCCCGCGCCTTAAGTTGCTTACCAGATTCTCCGAAAGTTTACATTGAATACCAAAATCAATCCATTAATCGTAACATATGAAGTAAACTCAATATTAGTATATCGACACGATACGAGTAACCAGGGGTTAAGCTGCTATTTGATATGGATCGACGACGAGACGAGACGAGACGTAAGTAACCGAAGTTGGTAAGTTTGTAGAACTGCTTCGTTGGTCAAGTGGTCGTAAACGTGACTGCGGATCAAGAGGTCCTGGGTTAGATTCCCGGGTCAGGCAAATTGTTTTTGGGTTTTTCCATTATGAATTTTGTAGTAGCAGCCATTATGTCTGAATTCGTGCCCGGTTGATGCAAATAGGCTCGCCCCCTATTTCAAGGGACTTAAAAAAAGAGAACTTCTAGTAAAAGCTTAAATATACGAAGATACTAGAATATTACTTTTCCTACTTCACCTAAACATTCTTATCTCATCGCGCGGGTAAGTTACCTAATGCAAGAAAATGCAAGAAAGCAGAAATCGTTGCTGACACAATAACTGGCTGTATCCGTTACCCTTAGCTTGGCCGCCTGCCAGAAGTACCCAGATATGAAAAGGAAGTGAGCACGAAGGATACTCTATCGTACACTTCCTATATTTCAATTTTTTCTAAACAATTTTTATTTTGAAGATAGTTTAGGATTAAAACTTTTTTGTAACCCTAGGAATTATGATGGGTTTTATTTTAATATTCCATTTGACATGTGCACAGGGTGGTTTCGAGAATCGAATTGAATTTTGTTTTTAAAGTTCATTTCATGATTGACATTGTGTTAGAATTTTGGACAGACGAGCTAAATAAAGATAGAGATAAAGCTTCTAAGTATATCGCTAAATATGAACTAAAATTCTGCATCGCGCAATTCAAGTTAGCTGCGAGAAAAGGATATAGGTACAACCAGTTTACAATGACAGCTATCCAGTAAACGGCCCCTAATCCTGGAGTGAGGGTCAACAGAACGTCTGCAGAGAGGAGTCAACATCCTCAACTGGCTGGCTGGTCGTGCAGTCTGACCTCCTCCGGGCAACCGGAGGTCTCACCTGACGGTGACAGACCACTGGAGTGGCGTGAAGCAGCGTTGTCAGTCTAGTGCCGTGGAACTCCTGCTGTATACTAACGCACCCACACATAAGTGTAAGATGGGTGTGCTCGCATGCGGAGACGCCATGACATTCTACCAAATGGTTGGGCAATAGCCCAACAGATACAGCACCCGTCTAGTCGGAAGTGAGGAACCTCCTTTCAATGGAGAATGAGAAACTTAACTTCTTGTACGCCATATCTCAAAGATAAAACATACTGATCAGGGGGGTGAAACTTCCATACATTGGCTTCAAACAAAATTTTCATAGATAGTGCTGCCATCTGTGTGTTTAGGTACACCAACTTTTCAACTGTTATAACGGGAACAACTATTTTAGACTACTTGCTAGTGAAGTAGATAGCCTAGCGGTGACAGCGGTTGCGCTTTGTGACTAATAGTTCACAAGTTCGAATCCTCAGAATTTCTTTTTGCATTTATTTGGTTGAACATAAACTAACAGCGCCATCTAACAGTTTGGGTACACAGTTTTAAAAACGAAAACCAGAGTTGCGCATCTATGTTATATTATAATATAGTGTATTATCTATGATACAGATCAACGATCAACAATATTGAGTAAAAATCTATTGCGTAGGTGGGGAACTAGAATGCTGAATTTATTTTCCTTTGACCTTTATCCTGAATAAAACTAGGGATCGGGAAAACATAATATCTAGATAGATAGCATAAAGCCACCTACGGGCATTTTTCTTTATGTGGCAATCATTCTGTTTGCATATTTATTCCTTTGTTTTGATCTAGCAAAAACGCCAAACTAGGGATAAAATTGGTATAAATAACTAGCTGCTGTTGTAAATCTAACACAAAACCGTTGGGTAATAAAACAGAACTTTCTTTCACCCCCATTGTAGTTACCGAAAAAAACACACAAATATAAAATCAAGCCGAATTGATAATATTGCGAAAACTTTACTGAGAACCTATTATGGCTTATCTGTGAAAAACACATCACACAGAGAAAAATAGCCTGTTTTTTAATTAAAATAACTGGCATGCGACAAAAATTTAATAACTCCTACAGTGAATAACGGTGACGTCACAGTACACGTCATTCGAATTCTGTTCTACGTTCGATAATTAAATACTGTCAGTAGTTCTTAAAACAATCAGTGTACAGCGTGTGTCAGAAAAGTGTGTTCTTATTTCAGGGTTCAGTTACAGACCATCAAACTGAACAACTTTCTTCATGGAACCAACATATTTAAACATATCTTCCTAGCCTTTTCCCAAGTATGTTGGAGTCGGCTTCCAGTTTAACCGGATGCAGCTGAATACCAGTATTTTACATGGAGCGATTGCTTATTTGACCTTCACAACCCAGTTAGTTCTGGGTAATACGGTACACCTTGAAAATACTGGTTGTCAAACTTTCAGGCCACTGACTACCTGTAGCGACTGTCAAAGATCTAAAAACAACAGCCGGGACCAACGGCTTAACGTGCTTTCCAAGGCATGGAGGAAACCCGGCTCCTAAACAATCGAAACCGTGGAAAACAAAACAGCTGTCCCTCCACATTTGAACTGAAAAGGAAAACATGTGGTAGTTGAATATTTTGCTTTGAAAACCATATCGATACCATATAGAAAGTTGTTTAGTTTAGTCCAAGGTTTTTTTTTTTTGTGTAGGGCATCTCGCAGTTCAGTCTATGAAGACTGGCTTCTGCTTAACCGGGCGAGTTCTGTGGATGCCTTGAATTTAAGGCCTCCCAGCCAGGGCAAAAATGACTAAAAACTAAGCGACAGCGCTCTATGGGCACCCCATGTGGGGTACGGACCTCGGCTTAGGGCGTCGCTGGGGGCAGCAAAGGGACAGGCTGGATCTGGTTGTCATTATTTAGGGACTGTTTTATTACTACAGGCTCAGCATCGCGGGTTGGCTCGAGCAAGGGTCGGGGAGGGATTGAACTGTGATTACGTTTGTACCACAGTCTTAAATATGACTAACGATGAACGCACACTTAACCGCGCCGAAAGAAACATTTGCTCATCCGTATAACGTTATCTAATCTCCGATTCGACGCGGATAAGTGTGCGTGATTTTATAGAATCATCATACAAGTAACATATTTCTTAAAAACTAAGTGTTAGAAAACAACACGATACGGTGACACATGTAACTGACAGCAGCGAACCACTTAAGGACAGACCACTCTGCCAGCAATCATTCTCAGAACCCTGTTAGGGCTTGCCATGACGCGAGCCACCATTGATGCTGCGCGCTTCCGCATTATTGCGTAAAATCGAACTACATGCGCCGCCCGCAAACATCCCGGACGCACTGTAACGCCGACTACGAACTAAAGAATTATTGAATCGAACAAGAAGGGCTCCATACGATGCTAGCGAATAATTCTCCCACAAGCTGCAAGTGTAGAAGGTGGTACAGAATGTTCTCAGTCCAACGAGCAAACCTGCGGGCTATCATATTCGCGCGTACGGACAAAGCCTTCCGTTCCCTCTCATTGTCCCTAAGGTCAGTGGTGACCAAGTGACCCAAGTATTTTTCACTCGCTCAAGCGGAACACCGCTTAGCCGTAAGGGAGGCACATCAAGATGGTACTTGGTCCCCGCCTCAAAAACAATGTACTGACTCTTCTGAACATTGTACTATAAGCCATGCTCCACCACGTAGAGGTCACAGATGGCCAACAGCGTTCTTATATCGTCGGCTGAAGCAGCACTATGTCGTCCGCGTAACTTAAATTATTGACGCAAACCCTACCCTTAAAACCCTTCTGATACACGCTGTATAAACTGCAACTGTGTCCAATCACAAATCACTGCACAGTGTGTCAGCATTATCATAATCTAAATTCAAACAGTTCGATCGCAATGTGGTTCCAAAAAGGTTAGGGTTTATGTCCGAAAACATTTACCCAGTGTGCTGTATGTTTTCGTAACGGTCCTTATTTAATGCTTTCTTTTGTTTTTGGGTTGGTAAACCTTTAGTTGGATTTTATTGAGAGTTTCCTCTTCCCTTACCCTTTTTTTCCCTCCTTACAAGGTCCGGGAAATCCAGTACGGAAAAAGTTGCAAACGCGGCTGTGGCGACGCCAGAGTAAGTATCTCCACCAAGTGTCCGACGTCAGTCTGCAATCTGTCGGTACTTACTGCACTTTTTGAACCAATATCTCCTTTATTCATTGTACACATTTTTTTAAAAATTCTCAAAACAAAGAGGTTCAAAAATATTAAAAAAAAAAATTAAGTGACTAGTATCGGGAACAGGGTACAAGCTACGGTTAGGGCTCCAGAGAGAGGAATCTCCTAAACGATACGATATTCCGAACCGTGTTCAGGAGTACTTACCGGTTTTTGTATCAAGCCTTTGATCCAGCTAACGAGAGCTCTTTCTCGGCATTCACGATGTATCCGAATCATTATTGTTTAAATAATACCATATAGATACTTCATAGAGGTTTTTATTTTAACGTCTAATACCATAAGTAACTACTCTTTACATGAGCTACGTAGCATCTGAAACAAACATCAATTTCGTCAATGTACTGTCACTGTCTATATTTCGTAACAACGATGACACTTGACACTAACAACGATGACACTTGACGCTTGAACGTGGTTGAGACTTGCTGATCGTATTCACTGTCAATAATTCATCGGGCTTAAGGCCCCTGAATTATTATTTCTTTCTTTCTTACAGCGGCATATTTGGAATGCCGCTGTAAACACAATTTGGCAAGTTAGGGAATTGAAGATCCTTCCGACAGACAGTGTGAATGCGATACTGCCGACCAGATGATGTTCCATTTGCTGGAGTGTCTGAAGTGACCTGCATTTTAGAGGACCTAAGACGCCACAGATGCCGCGATTATCGTGGCGACATCGTGGACCCAAGAAATTTAAACAAGTCGTACCAACGACACGAAAAAAAAACGAAGCCCGCTATTACTTTTAAGAGCAACTGAGCAACATCGATAAACACTAACCCCAAAGTAATAAAATAATTCCGGTAACCCTGAAAATAGAGCTAAGACTTCCGTGATTTATTTTGGTGCTAGTAAAAAATCATTGAATGTTGCCATCAAGGAATAATTTAACTGTTTGTTATTCTAGGATATGTTTGTGTATAGAGATTTATCTCACCCATCCTTATGCGTGATCGTTAAGGGCGCTCGTTTTTTTCATTTTATTATGTTTTGTTATGAAAGGAAAGGGTTATAAAGAACTGTCATTTGTGTGACGTTTTAGGGCTGTACCGAAATAACTACAGTAAAAATAAAACCCGTTTTATTTTTATTTTCGAATAAAAATGAATTAACGCCGATGATAAAGGAGGTGTAATGACTTATTTTCTGTAGTTTTTAAAAACACACAATTTATTAAAATTAAGTAAGTTTCATTTAGAACAAATATGTATTAAAATAGCAACATTGACAAGTTACTCAACGTGAACAATCAATCAAAGACTGGTAATTTTTGTGTAGGTATACGGTACGCTTTGTTTAATTTTAGAAAGTTTTAGTTTATCTTAGGAATATTAAAGATTTTACACAAAAAAAAAAATCAATTGCTATTAGTATTCAACGAATAACTTAACGAAACAGGCAACATGTACAAAAATGAAATGTTTGCTTCCACAAGTCCCAAACTTTAACAATTTCTATATCGCACCGCAATCAACGATTCTCGTCGTTAACAAAAAAGGGATGGTGTAACAAGGAATAATAACTTTTTGGCCCCATATCCCAGATTGTGTGTCAGCAAAAACATTTGTGGACCTTTCTACAGGGTTACTCACTAATGACCCAAGCCTTAATCCGATCTGGACTTCCTTTTGCATGCAGATTTCTCTGAACTTAGTTTAAAATTAGGCCCGCTTGCACAGTCAATCCTCGGAAAAAAACTTCGTGCGAGAAAAAAAAAAAAAATCTCTCACAACTAGTTACCAAACAGCGAAAGAAAAATTTCTCTTGTAACTAATTAAGTAACATATGTTCCAAAATGGACGAAGTGTTTAAAACGGCCCGTCAGACCATATTTCATCATCATCATCGGTACCACTACCCCGATTATTATAATCTATCTCTTCAAAGTGTGAGTGAATTGTTTTTTTTTTCTAGGCAAGCGTGCTCCAACTTGGTCGCCATCGTTTTACATCAGGCGAGTTGCTGCTGTTTAGTGTAAAAATAAAGAAAGGGGATCCTCCTCCTTTTTGTTATACTCTTCCCTGATCCACATGATTCTCAACCAAATTTTACTCGCGATAAAGTTCAATTAAACTTCATTTATTCCCTGTAAATTTAAAGCTACTGGCAAAACTAATACAATTCTCAAAATCATTCAGTGCTAAACGAATTCATTCGTTGCAATGTAAGCAAGCTTAGGTTAAGGGGCCGGCGGAGCATGCGTCGTTCATACAAACGTAATACCTAAATAATTTGTAAATTAAACATATTCTTAAGGTATTGTGTATTAATATCGATTGAATTACACAATATCTAGGTTCCCAAATATATATTATGAATGGACATTGATTTAAACAAGAGTTATGAGAAAAATAAGTTTTCTATGGAAATTTTAAATTCCTCATATCTCGTCTAAATATCATTGTCCTTTCAAAATATATATTTGGGAACATAGATATTCTATATTACAATCGAAATGTATGCACACTACCTTAAGAATATGTTTCATTTGCATAATATTTTGGTATTACGTTTGTATGAAAAACGCATGCTCCGCCGGCCCCTTAAACAAAATAATTTTGATTAAAATGGTACGAATAAGAAACTTAATTAAACAAAAGGAATAAGAATTCGAAGCTTTTTTCTGTCAATACTGATTCCATTTGTGGCTCCCATCTAATGTAAAGCAAACCATGCAGTTTTATTTTTTTTTCAAGTTTAGGTCCCGAAAATTTTAATATGTTTTTGTGAGTATCATCCCAGAGTTTGTTCACAAAATCCTAGTCGAATACCAAACGTAAAACATACTATGAAATTTCAAAGAGCTTCCATCCTATCCTACACGTGTTTACAACACAACAACATTACAAAAACATCAATCTGCTTTATACGAAAACTAATGGCCATGTTAAAAGTATTCCTTTTGATAACTGAATCCATTGGAAAAAGGCCTTTAAATCATGTATTTACTCTTTGGACATGTATTAGATAAATAAAATTGTTACCGAACAGTCTATTTCAAAAGTATCTGATGGAAGGTGGAAACCTAGCCCAGGTTCAATTACACAATTTCCCACTAACAGAATGTTTGTAACAGAATTATTATTAATCTATTTTTAGAAGGTTTTACTTGTAGTTTTGCCACTTCTTGAAAAACTAATGTTTGAATAAAATAAGACAACTGTAGTAGAGAAAAGCCGACGATGAACATTCGAACATAGTTAAAAAATAGAAAAGGTGATGAAAAATGATGTCAATTGTTTACGTGGTATTATAAATTCGCATTCATAGGTACGTATCTAATTTATTTGTTTGCATTTTTTACCTGCTCTTTTAGTAAGTATATGTTGGTCAAATCTCGCAACTGAATTTCAAACCAGTTCCCCCCAACCGATGGAGCTGAAATTATGCACACACCTTTGGGTCAGTTCACAGTTTCACACCGAGACGCATTGCGACGCGACGCTGTGCGCACTTTTTAGGGTTCCGTAGCCAAATGGCAAAAAACGGAACCGTTATAGTTTCGCCATGTCTGTCTGTCTGTCTGTCTGTCTGTCTGTCTGTCTGTCTGTCTGTCTGTCTGTCCGCGGATAATCTCAGTGACCGTTAGCACCAGAAAGCTGAAATTTGGTACCAATATGTATATCAATCATGCCGACAAAGTGCAAAAATAAAAATTTAAAAAAACATTTTTATTAGGGTACCTCCCCCAGACGTAAAGTGGGGAGCGATTTTTTTTTTAATTTTGACCCTGACGTGTGATATATTGTTGGATAGGTATTTAAAAATGAATAGGGGTTTTCTAAAATCATTTTTTTATAATATTAATATTTTAGGAAATAATCGCTCCGAAAGTCAAAAACAATGTGTCCCCCCCCCCTCTAACTTTTGAACCATAAGTTTAAAAAATATGAAAAAAATCACAGAAGTAGACCTTTATATGAACTTTCTAGGAAAATTATTTTCAACTTGATGAGTTGAATAGTTTTTGAGTTATATAGCACTTTTTCAAAAAAACGCAAATGATAACTTTGTTTTTCATACAAATACTATGAAAAACAAAGTTATTTTTGCTGACGAAAAATGTTGGTATTTTTAATGGTCTGGGAAGCTACGGAACCCTACAGTGAGCGTGGCCCGACACGCTCTTGGCCGGTTTTTAATAGAGCGACTCAATTTATAACTTTATTTACTACACGAAGAGATACGTATTCCATTGTGAGAATTCAGAAAGGAGCACTGTGCTGTGTAGAGCTGCGCCGTGCGGCAGCGAATTCTCACAATGGAATGTGTATATTTTTTTAGTGGTGACAATAAATTTTTGTGACAGACATGACTTGATCCTGCAGGATCATGCGACCCTGGCTTCTGCTTCTGCTGCTGTTGCTTCTTCACGAAAGAACTCCTGAAAGTCTGCAAAGTTCACGTTGCTGTCACCGGGAAAAGTGCCTAGAAGGCTGGCCACGTTAAATAGCAATGCTGATTCTATTTGACCAAACCAATTGATTCTATTTGTTTTCAAACAAACTGTTGTACCACAAAACTGTGATAACATTTATCTAGTTAATGAAAAAGTTTGTACAAGGAAAGAAACTTAGAAAAACTGTGTCTGCAACTTGGTTCCATCAATTTTGCGGATAGTATGGAAGTTAAGTACTTTGATGGATTATTTACAGGAGGTGGGGAAACTACAAGTTGATATCACAATTGAGAACAAGAAATTATTTTTAGTTTGCAACATTACTGAAGTTATGGAAGGAAAGGAACGGACTTATTTTAAATAAATAAATTATTTGAAAATTAAAAAAGAAATCATCATCATCTGCGTAGCCTATTCCCAACTATGTTGGGGTCGGCTTCCAGTCTAACCGGATGCAGCGGAATACCAGTATTTTACATGGAGCGACTGCCTATCTGACCTCCACAACTCAGTTAATACTGGGTAATACGATACCACTTGGTAAGACTGGTGTCAAACTTTTTGGGCCACTGACTCCCTGTAACGGCTGTCAAAGATGGACGAATGACAGCCGGGACCAACAGCTTAACGTTCCTTCCAAGGCACGGAGGAAACTCGGTATGTAAGGGTGGTCACCAATCCACAGACCAATCTAGGCAAGCACGGCTTAACCTAAAGATCGACCCGAGCGGATGTTATTATTATTCCACAAAGAAATGTTTTTGATTATTTTATTCAATATAAGTCCGTTTCTTTGTTACTTATTTAGAAATAGGCCAATGAAGGGAAAAAAATCCAAGATCTACAGATATTTCTCCATGAGCAAAGTTAAATGAAAGATACTGTCCATTCTGTTCCTGCTCCATTTTATAGAATTAGTTTTACAAGACAAAGTCTTATTTAGGGTGGTGGCTCTGCTCGTTTTTTCGGTAATTATGACAAGAGATGATAAAATCGAAAACAAACCAGAACAAGTTGGACAGAAGCAGTTGCCAGAATCCAAGACTTTATTCTAAACAAAAAAACATAGATGCGTGAAAATAAACTAATGACACAATTAAGTTAAGTAAGCACTGCACTCATGAAAAGTAATTAGCCTGTCATCTTAAATTAATGAATACGAAAAATACTTCTTGACAAAATTAGGAATGCTACGGAAGTTGTTTCAGATCAAAACGTGATACAACATTCCCAGTCATTTTTAAGTGATATTAAACTCCAAACATTTGTTAACGAAACAATTAATCAAAGTATAAAACTATGCAACAGCTGGTGAAGTCGGCAACTCCACTGTTTCACTTTATTACTTCATCTTTGACGATGTCACAGGTTTTAATTGTATAGATGTTTTAATTAAGAAATGCAATAATTTTCGTCCCACCCGCATACCTCTTCAGTATTCCCGCGATCATGATGCTTGCAACAGCGTCGAAATATCGGGTGCTCGAAAAACCGAAAGAAAATCACGGATATAATCCCGTAAGTACTTTAAGTGTAAGAAATGCAACTTGGAAATTGCAATTTCTATTTGGTAGGTTGGTTTATAGTCTTATGGTGTTAAGGGGGATGCTTCAAGGTAGCCCGCGAAATTCAAATTTTCTTATGTTTTTTGCAATTTGCAGGGCAGTGCTAAGTTTTATGTTGATAAACACGTCAGTCGCGACTGTAAGACGTATTAAGTTACAGAATTTTAGTCATCAAAATCATCAATACAATCGTCCAAGTTCATAAGAGTCGAAGAAGGACTTTGAGCGTGAAAAATACGATCATCGACTCTTACGAACTTGGAGGGTTGTATTGATGATTTTGATGATTATAATTCTGTAACTTAATACGTCTTACAGTCGCGGCCGATATGTTTATCAACATAAAACTTAGCACTGCCCTGCAAACTGCAAAAAACGTAAGATAATATGAATTTCGCGGGCCGCCCTGACGCTTTCACCTTAACGAATTGCCAAAGAGCGATCGAACGTAGCATTCTCAAAATAAGACTCTCCGATCGAATGCACAACACCTTGATACGGTCGAAGACCGGCTTCGCCGATGTTGGCGTTAAGTCTGCCAGATTTAAATGGGGCTGGGTGGGTCACGTTTCAAGAATGAAGCCGGACAGATGAGCGAAGATAGTCATACAGTGGGTGCTTGAAGAAGGGCGTCGCAACCGTGGCAGGCCCAAGAAACGGTGGTGTGACGATCTCGACTCATTGTAAACGGATTTGTGGGAGACGGCACATTTAAACTTAATTGGAAAACCATGGGAAAGGCCTTCGCTTAAAACAAGCAATTAGTTTAATATTGCATAGTGGTCATAAAAATTACGAGAAAAAATATGCCACGGGAACATACTATCGTTTTAAAAAAGTAAAGTTGACCTAGATCATCAAATTCATAGAAATCTGGGGCGAAAGAGTAACTTAATGGTACTTGCAAAATATATTTAGGGGTTCCGGTACCAATAGGTACCAATACCGGAACAGGAACCAGAACCTAAATTGGCACCTTTGTTTTACCGGTGGCGGTGCCGGACCTAACAGGCAAAGCGAGTCAAAACTTGTTTTTTGAGGTGCGGAACGAAGGCAAATTAAAAGTTAAGGTATGGTATGCTAAGCACGCTCCTAACGCCACCCCCTCTTCCTTATGAAACCTTTAAATCGGGTGACAAGGAACCGGTATAATATCATCCGATTTAAAGGTTCTATAATATCTCATATATTTGGCCCAAAATTTACTTACTTACAAAATTACCTACTAAAGTCAGAAATTTACAAAACTTACTTAATTTTTTTACGCTGAAGAACGTGTTGTGAATGCAATGAGGAAAAACGTAGTTTCTAGTAATATGTAGTGTGTATAGTATAATTGTCACCGTAAAATTGTCAAATACGTTATATTGTAATATCTCTAACGATATTTTAAAATCTCGAAATATTGTCAAATGAACATACTGCTTACAACAAAACGCATTATTTTACGTGAAATGCATGCGATGGTAGTCAACTCACGCGGTGTGGAGGGAAGGAGGAGTCCCCCTTGCCCAGTGGTACAACTCTCATGAAAAGATATTGTACCATTACTGAGAAATACCGATTATTATAACCTAACATTAAAACACTTTATATTCCCCTAAAAAGCGTAGTCGACGGAGCGCCGCTTCGCGGGGCCCCTATTTCCGGGTGCAGGGTTTAAAGGAACCTAACTAACCTAACGGGGGGGTGCCCCAAGTCCCGATTATGGGAGCAGAGATACTTCCGTATGTTCAGTTGACAATAATTCGAGACTTTACAATATCGCTAGAGAGATACACGTTATATTGTAATATAACGTATTTGACAATTTTACGGTGACATAATCAATGATATAAGTAAATTTACTTATAATATCATTGTTCATAATAATATTATGAATGCGTCTGTATTCCACGTACAAGGTGATTCTGGTAGCGCTCGATGTTTTCACAGACTCGAGATTTTATTCAAATATGTATAAAGTACTGAGTCCAAGCGCGATCCCGCCACAATCCGGACGAGACCCTCTCTCCGTGTAAATGGACCTTACCTCTGCCGTTCCGTATGTTATACTTCATTAGATAATCTTATTTGCAGGTGTCATTTTATTTGCCTTTTTAATGAAGGTATGCTTAATTAGGATAAAGGTTATTTCGGGTTTCAATTTTATGCTCGTATTAAAACCATAAAGTCTGTAATTAATTTCAGCAGAAATATAAAAGGTTGTCGCGGATTATTTTGATAAAAATGAGTTTTTTACGCGCCCCGGAATTTTGAAGTGGGTGCCTAATACCGAAAAGGTTCCCTGTAAAAATACCGGTAATTTTTAGCATTTTTACGTGTTACTAGGTATTATTAGGTGCGGGTTGTTATAATATTTGCGTAAATTTATGTACTTAACCTTTTTCATTAACCCTGGACTCAAAAGGTAATCAATGTTTACAGACAAAATATACCTACTAGGCTACAGCGTATATGTATGAGCTACCCTACCATACCATCATACGGTCTGTATGTAATATCAAAATAACAGCTTTTTACAGCGTATTAATATGAAAATATGTACGGTACCTAAAAGAAAAAAAAGCTTTTGTCTGTCTGTTTGTTCCACCGAATCCCCGAAACGGCTGGACTGATTTTGACGGGAGTTTTACTGGCAGCTATAGATGATGTTATAAGGAATAACTTGTGTTTTTTAGAAAAAAATAGGAGATTGGGGTTCCGTACAAATTAACGAGTTTGCAACCACTAGAAGAGGCAGTTATTATGTTGAAATCTATACGCATTTTGTACTTTCTGGTGAAAGAGAGATAAAATGATTGTCCCAGGAGAGTATTTTTAAATTAAAAGGAGCATGACACAGCATATTAATTCAATTAATATTACCGAAAAAATAATAAAATAAAGTACCCATGACACCGTGTGCGGATTAAAATGAATACTGAGGGCTTAACAATATTTTTATTCGTCCGTATTTTTAGATCATATTTTGTTTCGGTAAAATTGTTATTTTCTTTGTCTGACTGGATAGAACGAAAAGTGCATATTTGAATAAGTATGTTTGTCAAAGAGAGATGGAGTTAACGATCTGGCAATCGAAAAATAATGCCAAATAGGCATAGGTATTCATCATCATCATATCGTAAAATTGCGCGCCGCGAGGCTGAACACCCCGGTGTACATCTCTCGCCTACATTACACCACTGAGACAGAGGACATCGAGGAGTACGTGCGCCAAAGGTTGAAGTACACGCCAAGAGTACAGCTACTGAAGTCACGCCGCAACGTCAATTTCAAGGAATATGTGGTGCGCATCCCAACCTGCTGGCTTCATTTAGTGATGGAAGGATGTTTTTGACTACAGGATGTGGTGTTCCGTCACTTCCGTGGCCAAATTCCACCAGAACACACAAAAGATCGTGCAAGTGAAGTGCATCGTATAAGTACTACATAGTTTTAAGTTACGATACTAACTAAAATGTTATTATTATATTTATTTTGGTTAAGGTATTTACCTATGGGTCTTTGTTACCTGAAATAAATGGTTTATTATTATTAAATCAGCCCGGAATCACCCACTGGTATAGGCCTCCCCTTTTTTCTGTCCACACGTCCCGTTTCTAGGGTCCCTTACTTATCCAGGTGTTCCACGCGACTTTGACGATGTCGTCAACCCAACGAGCTTAAAATATATATTTTTTTTCATGTTTTTTGAATATTTCATGAGTGATTGAAAAGTCTTAAAATAACCTTTGTACAACAATGGAATACTTACAAGGAACACATTATATATTTTTGAACTGAAACATATATTCCCCTAAGGGTGCTAAAAGGTAAAAAGACACACAGAGTTACAGTCGCATTCACAGGTAAGCATGGACAGTATAGATTGATCTAAATCATGGTAACTGCTTGGAAATTAAACTCAAACATGAATGCACTAAATCTCAACTAACGACCCACAACTCCGAAAACTCAGACCAGAACTAATATCAATTTCACATAAACAAACCTAATACTTCAAGACATATTTATTGCTCCTCAGCAATCCGTACGACCTCTCTTTCTTACTCATGACAGCTACGCAAGAGTGAGAGAGAATACCAAGCTGACCTTTAATAACAGTAGTGAAAGTGACAACACATTAATTAAAGTTTATCAGAGTGTTAGAACTTTTAATTGGTACTGTCAGTTACTCCGGTTGTTCTATAATCTAGTTAATTTGTAAATTGATGGAGTTAATTAAGAAATTGCTAGTGTACAAGACTGTGGTAGGGTCTTCCTAACTCTGATGGAAAAATTCTTTATTTTAAATGAATCCTACTAATATTATAAATGTAAAAGTTTGTGAGTATAGATGGATGAATTATTATTGTTACTCTTTGACGCAAAAAGTGTCAGTTCATTCAAAATAGGGGTCCGTGCGAGCCGCGGTACGAGACGGACGCGTACAGCGAGCGCTCGCGCCACAGCGATATCGGGCGCGCGTCGCGGTATGATTATTATTATTCAACTACCTGACTTAGTGAATAGTGATTTATTATTGTATAATAAAGTGAAATTAAATTATTGGACTTATAAAATGTGAACATGAGTGAGACAAATGAACTAACAAGCGATTCTCCAACAATGGGGATGGACTTTACGAATAATTTTAAGGAAAAAATAGACATTAGAAACAGTAACGGAGTGTTGTGCGAAACCCGTAAAGATCTTTTCAATAATGAGGATGGTTCTTTCTCGGTCAACTGCAACAACTGTAACTTTGTAAACAAGGTAAAGAACTTCTTAGAGTTCAATAATGGACAATCAAAAATAAAGACACTAAAGTGCAAAAATTGCAATAAACAAAGTGCTGTGAAAATTTACGTAGATACTACACAGAAGATATTGGACAATAAATTTGTGACCGAAGTATCGTATAAAATATTTAGTTGTGCAAATACGATGTGCAAAAGCTTATTTCACAACTGCCATAGTTGTAATAAACAATTAATAGTGAGAGCCATCCCACAGGACGAATTTCTCGCGAGTGAAACAATCGTATGCAATTGTAAAAAAGTTAATACGGTGTACGTGCACAGTGATGAACTAAACCTACGACGCAATAATAAACTGTGTGAACGGTCGACAAAAGGTGTTATGGACTTAACGAGTACAAGTGCACCGAATAAAATATGTAAACAGGCTGAAGTAACAGCAGACGTCGGCGCACGCGCACCGGCGATTACCACCTCAAACCGGTTTGAACTACTTCGCTGCAAAGCAAATGAGCCCGCATGTGCGCGCTCGCTGTCAACAGCATCATCGTTGCGCTCAAACTCTGCAAACTCGCGCAGTTTGTCACGCAAGCGTACACTATCCGAGGGTACCAACACCCCGAAAGCAAAGAGACCAGCCGCGCGAAAGAAAAGCCCCATATTGACGCGCAAGGAAGACACAATATTAAACAAGAGTGGATACGTACCCCCGATACTTATCAACGATTCGCGGTACAAATTCAGCAACGCGAAGGACAATAAGAAAATGATGTCAGACAAACTTATCAGTGACCTATCGCGCATCCTTGCAACGCATAAAGCAAGAGTCAGTCGTAACGAAAAAAGTAAGAATATTCTCATCACGGTAACGGACCTTGATAAACGCAGCCTGTGTATCGAAGAAATAAAGAAATTTAAATCAGACCTGGCTTTCATAGCTCCCAAACCTCGTTCAGAGCAAGTACGAACGACCAAAGTGATAATAAGGAATATGGTACACGACTACACCCACGACGAACAACTAGACGAAATGGAGAGGTGCATCGGCATTCGCCCGCTGAGTATCAAACGCATCACGTCAGATGTGCAACTATGTATTTTCGACGGCTCTTTCTCATATGTGGAGCTGGCGGAAAAAATGAAGAATGCCACTGAGGCCTTTTTCTGCGCCCACAGAATTAAACCTGAACGCTACACTACAAGTAGTGACAGAATACTGCAGTGCAAGAACTGTCTTCTTTTTAACCACGCAACAAGTGCATGCCACGCTCAAAAGCGCAACCCGACGGTCGACATCGTGAACAGTCACGGTGAAATGATCAAAGTGTGCGCGAACTGTAGAGACGTGAAACCCGAACAACATACGGCGACACAGCGGAAATGCCCGCGCTTTCAGCGGGAGATGAACAAGCAAAAAACAAAACGTGAAGAGGCAATCCTCCGTGAGGAGGAGAAACATTATAACAAGCAACAACAGCAGCCTCCCAAGCAGGAGACACCACGCGAACATCAATCTCGCCCTCGCGAGAGACAAATTAGAGGTGAACGTAACTATGCTAACGTCACCGCCAATACCCAACAACAAGAGACAACAAGACCGAGTCTCTCAAAACGAGAATTCCTTGAGATATTCGAGCGTTGCTTCAGAGAACTGCGCGATGCCATCCTTAACCGCAACTGGGACTAAGAAACAAGTGCGAATAATGCACATCAACGTACAAGGCCTCCGTGGCAAATTCATCGAAGTCAAGCATGCCGTGAACAAGTACAACGTTGACATTCTCATACTCAACGAGATAAAAATTAACCTAGACAAACAAAAGTACAACATACCCGGCTACGATAAAATTTTCGAAAGAAAAGAGCAGCATCTAGGCACCGTAATGTACATTAAACGAGGCCTAAGATGGGCTCAAACCCGTCTAATAGACAGTATCGATGACTCGGACAGACGCATCGAGGGATGCAGTATCAATCTTTATACCAAACATACAAACAATGACATGATCACAATCAAGGGCATCTACATACCGATACCGAGACAGGGAGACCTCGTCGATGAGTTCGAAATGCTGTTACTCGGTGAAAGCGCCATCATCATAGGTGACTCAAACCTACGCACCAGACAACTAAATCACACCAGAGACGTGGGCCTGGGCATCGTACTCCGCGATGCAATCCAACGTGGCTCTGTCCGACTCGTTAACACAGGTCAACCATCTCGGCCTACGAGTCCAGGAAACAGCATACTAGACACAGCAATTGTGAACCACGATCACTCGCTATTGGAATTTAAGTGCCAGCAGAGGGAGTGTATCTCCTCAGACCACCTCCCGTGGACATTAGATGTAATAATCGATAGCGAATACGAACAACCGATGAGTCGCAATCTCAAGCAGATAAAAGGTACTCGAGAAGGCAGACAAGCTTTTGAAGAGCTGCTTGCTAACAACATGAATTCGGAACTACAGATTGCCTCAAACGACGACTGTGAAATGTATATCGCGGAAATAGAGAAGGCCGTCGTCAAAACACTGGATGAGTTGGCCCCACTGAGAATCGTTGACTCCAAAGACAGACTTCCAAAACACATAAGAGATAGAATAGCCGAGCGTAACGCCAAGAAGCAGCGCGCCTGGCGACTTAGAAACACTAATCTTAGGACAGTGGCAAGAAGGCAATACAATGCCTGTAAGCATCAATTGGCTAAAGAAATTATCCAACATAAAGAAACCGAGTGGACCAAGCTACTTGAAAACACTAAAGACAATAGGAAACGCATGTGGGCCGTGCAAAGAGCAATGAAAAAGCCCCTCATGAAACTGCCACACTTCAGCGATTGCACTAACGAATTAGATATCATCGATAGAATGGTCGATACAGCCATAGTCAAGGAAGCAACTATCGATGCAAGTGACGAATGTACAGAAATTACTACACCATTCACACCACTAGATCGAACTTCAATACACGAGCTCAAATTAGCTCTTAGACGCTTCAAAAACAGCAAAGCCCCCGGACCTGACGGCATCAAAGCCGACATACTCAAACTAGGCGGTGACACCATGATTGCAATATTCAAACGTATTATGGACTACATACTCGAGACGGGTTACTTCCCTAAGCGATGGAAAACCAGTACCTGTATTTTTCTGCATAAGGCGGGTAAGGATCACAGTGATCCCAAATCGTATAGACCCATCAGTCTACTCAACATCATGGGCAAATGGGCAGAGAGAATAATACTCAACCGCATCGAGACAGAGTTAACGGAAATAATACCCAGCCACCAGCATGGGTTCACAAGAAATAGAGGCACCGCCACCCAAACCCTCCGTACAGGCAAATACATCGCCGACGCGCTGGATAAGGGCCATAGCGTCGCAATGATATCGACTGACCTTAGCAAAGCCTTCGATTCAATCAACCATAAAGGGCTCTGTAGAAAACTGATCGACGCTGGAGCACGCAACAACATCGTTAAGATGATCGAGAACTATCTGAGCAACAGGACAACAAGAGGAAGCTTCAGAACCACATTGGGAACGGAGCAGCGTGTGCCACACGGGGTACCCCAGGGATCAATACTCGGTCCGGCGATCTTCAACCTCTATGTGGCTGACCTACCAAACGAAAGAATAGCAGGCCAGATGCTGTCACAGTACGCTGACGACCTATGTATACTCAACGCAGCGGAAAGACCGGACCACGCTACGCGCCGTGCAGAGTGGGCTGCCATCGACATAATTGATTATTACAAAAAATGGGGCCTCAAATGCAATGTCGATAAGACAGAGTGCATAATGTTCTCGCACAAGAGACCAAGACTCAACAATCTGAACACAGGGTATCGCAATTATGTTCAAATACGTGGCGAACGCATTGCATTCAAACCAGAAATAAAATACCTCGGAGTCTGGCTGGACAAAAGGCTTTCAATGAATAAGCATGCAAAGGAAAATATTGAAAAGGCTAAGAGAGTCAGAGGAGCGCTGTATCCAATCATCGGCTACCGCTCTAAGCTAAGCGTCGACATCAAGCTACTTGTCATTCAAGCATGCTTACTGCCAGTGATAGACTACGGAGTAATACAACTGCTACCGAGGTACAGTAAAACAAACCTGCTCAAGCTTGAGAGGCAGTATAAAATGGCATTGAAGAGCGCCGCACATTTACCCAGACGCACTGACACCGATCTACTATGGGAAATCTTGCAACAAGACCCGTGGCACATTCGTGCTCATGATCTCCACGGCGACATGATAGAGCGTCTCAAATCTCTGTCGATCGAGGGGCTACAAGAACAAGGCCCGGCGTACACACGCTATGGACAACATAATCCCTTTCTTTTCGCAACTAGAGTAGGTGAAATTGAATACGTTAGTAAAAAAGATAGGGACAAGCCGCTCTTCAAACGACTGGCCCCCTTCCGACAGCGTAGGCTCTGACTGTAGAGTTACCTACTTAATAAATTAATAAGCGGCTCGCCGCTGGGGCTAATCCCCACTGCTTTATCGTTATCCTCACGTTAAATTATATAAGCACTAGTAATAGAGGAAACGACTAGGATAGGTTTCAAAAGCTCCTACTTTACGGACAAAATGAAACACGCAAATTGTGAAATGAGATTTTTAAGTTATTATGTAATATTGAAACTAGAGAAATAAATAAACTCTGATTCTGATTCTGATTCTGATTCATTCAAAATACTGTTTCACTTTAAATCAACTTAACACTTTTCTCTTCAACACTTCGCTAAGTGCAAGTTATCGTCTTCCATAATTCATTTGAAAACGTCTTCTCAGCGATTTATGTGTCTCGTTGCCATTGGTGAATGAATTATTGGCAATCCCTATTGTTTCGTCATTAATCGAACCTTTATTGGTGTTGAAACACTAGTAAAATATTGAATATCACGCCTGTGATCCCCAAAAGGAGGGCAGAGGTGTACCACTTCATAATCACCATCTGCCTCGCCCTTTCCCAACTATGTTGGAGTCGGCTTCCAGTCTAACCAGATGCAGCTGAATAACAGTATTTTACATGGAGCGACTGCCTACCTGACCTCCACAACCCAGTTAATACTAGGTAATACGATATTACCACTTGGTAAGACTGGTTGTCAGACTTTTTGGGTCACTGACGACCTGTAACGACTGCCAGAGATGGACAAATGACAGCCGGGACCAACAGCTTAACGTGCTTTCAACAATAATTTTTGAGTAAAGAAACTTCGTAGAGTTACTTAGTTTGATGTACAGAATGCATGGTTGTAGGGTTTGTTTACACCCTTTTTTTTCGGATGGGAAATCATCAAATGACCCCCCCACTCTGGGCGGAGCAGGAGGGAGTGTCAGACTTTTACTGACTAAAAACCATCCATGTTCCTTCCTCGCCCTTTACGTTCTGGGGCCGCGGTATCTCTTTCGGACAGTCCCGCAGCCCTTTGTTTACACCCTGTAGTACACACACATTTAGCCAAATATGTTGAAGTCCCATGTAAGACGCGGGCGCGTCAGTTGTTTTGATAAGATCAGGTAGTACAAGTTTTGTTGTAGCTGAATCTGCATTTGTGTTTTAGTCCTGCTGAATTTCTGAATTTAAGAGCGCAACTAATGGTTGCGCTTTGAGGAATAATTTAGTTGCGCTTTGTTGTTTGCGCTTAAAAATAGGTGCGCTCTGTTGAATACCTCGAATTTCTTACTGCAATTTTTTGACGGTGTTTGATGTTCGTCGTAATGAAAATTAGATATTAGTTGAAATAAAAGAAAGAACTTCAGGAGTTTCTTTTTAAATATTTCTTCGTGCGGTAAGTAGAAAACAACAAACGGCTGCAATAATCTTCACAAAAGAAAACAACGAATAATGAAACAAATTGTACTCTAAAACAATCAGCAGTGGCATAAAAGAAACTACATTAAGTGTGTTCTTATTCCTGTATTTCATTTAAATTTAAATGAAATGTTTTTTCGCTAGACTGTTTTAACTGTTTTTTTTTTTTTTTCTGATTGCACTTAGACACTTAGTTTTACACGGAGACGGTTTTCAGAGTTACTACACGGAATAGTATTCTTTACCACTTGCTTACGCAAGTTTCTATAGTAAATCCGAAAGTGGTACATCTCATAGTTATGTTTCCAAAACACGTATATTTTTCATGTTGTCAACACTTATATGAATCACCCATCCCCTTCCTTCCTGCTACGCTCCCATGCGACAGAAAGAGAAGGAGTACCGCTATACTTCCGCCCTAGTTTTGACATAAGGACATCACGGTGGCCCCTCCATTAAGCTGACATCTCTTACAGGCACGCGTGGAACACGGACGCACCGTCAACACGGCCTGTCGTCATAAGACGAACGAATGGCAAGCTAACTCACCGTTCACAGGCCCACAGACCCGTCTTCGGTGGCCCGGTGCGTCTTCCTCGGCGGCTGGGGCGAGAGGTTCTTTCCCTCTCGCGTTCCGCCACCTCTTTCGCAAGCATGACTGCTTTGCAGAAGGAGGTGACGGCTTCCTGTTCCGTCTCGCTCCGGACCATGGATTGAACCAGAGCCGGACGCGAGAAGTCGCCGCCGCCGATCGCATTAGTGCCTATCCTGGTGTCATAGTGTCTATGCCGCACATGGGCCTCTGGTTTCCTGAAGATGTTTTCCTTCGCAAAAACTAGTGATTTAAAAATTAAAGGTGTGCGTCTTTGGGATCACAACACATGATACCTCACATAACAATGCAATGAAAAAAAAAAGTATCAATATAAGTAAAAAAAATCTCGAAAATTCCGTAACCCTATAAAAAACTTTCGTCTTTGTTTGCTTCGTATTTCTGTAAAAAGAGAATAATGAGGTATTTTAAAAACAAGAGTTGGGAAGCTATCGAGTTCATCCAAGTGTGGTGTTATTAATCAAACACGCTCTTACCACTGTTTTTCGTATTATTTACGCACGTTACGATTTTGAAACTTCAAAGGGGAAATGTTGCCAGAAATATGAAATACCATTACATGACACGTGTCAACACCCACATTTCTACAAGCACAATAATATCAAAATAAGTCATTACCAGCATCATTTCAGCCAAAACACGACCACTGCTGGACATAAACCACCTCCGAGTGTCCACCTAGTAGAAGGCTTTCTAACGCAATCCGTTCGTCTTGCATCCAGCGGATCTCTGGAACTTTCACTAGGTCTTTGGTCCAGATAGTGGGAGGCCTTCCAACGCAACATCTAAATAAGTCCTAATGTTTATGAAAAAATATTTAAAAAACACGACAAAATAAACCTAAATAAGGTCCCCAACAGACTAGCTGACATGCGTTCTAAATTACTTCCTAATCTTAATGAGACGAAACCATCAAATTAAATTAAATTCTTATCAAAACGTGTGTTTTGATAAGAATTTAATTTAATTTGATTTGATATAGTGTTATATCTAACAAAAATACACTCGACTAAAACTAAGTCGGTAAAGTACCAATGTCCAAAAAACGAAAAAGTTATAAAAGTACGCGAGTGGTCTGATATGGAATCGAAAGTGATACCAAACTCGCATAATGGAGCGTTATTAAAAAAGTTGGTGTTGCCAGCGCGAAAACATGGTAGTAACTCTTGTTTCAATTTTTCCTACCCTCGTTCGAATCCTTTTTTCACGTTTTTTTATCGAAATAAGAAAACATTTGGCAAGTGTAGCAGAACATTTGGGTTAATGAGAAAGCTGATTGGAAAGGCTTGGTATTTTTAAGTTGTGAAAATTAATGTTGGTTACATAAATATAGAGTGTAAACGACCTCATTACAAAGCCATCAACCAAGCATTCTGTACATCAAACTAAGTAACTACGCAAAAATTATTGCTGGGAATCGACTTTTTTTTTTGGGCGAAAAATCACGTTTTGTGGCACAACTCAATGTAGCACACTTAAAACATTGTGCTAATGGATGGATTGAATAGTACCGGGGTCGTAGTGGTGGTTAAAATAAATAATACTAAACCTAATAAATAATAACAATAAACCTGACTGTAAAAACTTGTATTTTTTAAAAAAACTTGTCAAAAAGTTGGAACTTTGACCCCCAATATCTCAGTAACTAGAACGTTCCCAAGTATGGTGTGGAACAAAAAAAATATCGCAATGACGAGGAGAACAAGTGCCCTTCGGCTTCGTTAGGAGGTGATCTACACCCTTTGTAGGATACAGACTGATAATAATGTCCCCCCCCCTTACGATAATGTAGTAGCGAATCCTAACAAATATTTTAGTTCGATTACAATAGAAATTATTACATTTAAATAGTTTGTCTGTTTATAATTTCGAAATAATGGCTTTTTGCTGTTTTTCGTTAAAAACGTTCTGAATTTTTTGTGTTTCTGTCTATCTATTGTTCCGGCTAATCGACGAAACGGCTGTTATACCGAGATGGATTGCATTTTCTCTTTAGACACATAAATCGTAAAAATCTCTTTTTGCTTCGTCCTTGTTCGTTCTTTATGGAGAACATCACTTAGATTTAGAGTTAGAATGTCAAAAAAAATTTGACCCGAATTCTTTCTTTTGTCACGTAAACCAAGATTGACGAAGATACGACGCTTTTAAAATTCTCAATACGTCATGCCAACAGACCTGACGCTATGTTATGTTCCTATAAATCTGTATCAGTACCCGTGTACAGCTTTATTTTTGTACCGTACGTAGATTCGTCTATGAAGCATTTAATCCGCACTGCTACCCAACTAGTGTGGTTGCTTTTTCAACTGAATAGAAACTCTAACTGTCGGGATTCAGAAAATGTGCGTCAGCGTGCGAGAAATAAATGCTGCGGGAATCCGCTGGATACGAGTCGCACGGGCCCTGTCAATGTGGCGACACTTGGGGGAGGTCCAGCTGTGGACGTCTTTCGGCTGAAATAATGATGATGATTTGCATTAAGTGATATTGAGTGGTGCCCGAGTAAGCATATGAAGGATGTTAACGCTGTTTAAGGTTCTACTTCTTTCTTATTTATCGTGTGGTTATGGTCTAACCTGGTGTCAGACGTTTTATATCGCCTAAGTGCTTCTGACTTGGTTTTATATGCCGTCTGTGGTAAATATCTTTATGCTTATTTTCATATAATTCTTTTAATTATTTCAGAACTAATAACAGAGGAAACAAATCGTCACCAGTGAAGACCAAAGAAACGTTAGCGTGATAACTTAGATTAGAAGCTTTTACGAGAGTTGTTCTGAGAAGCCAACTTTCAAGAAAACGTATAAAGTCATGGGAGAGACCTTTGCAGCCCAGCTGGTCAGTGGATATGAAGCGGTGCACTATTTTTTTACTGCTACCAATTTCGAGGTCACAGTTCGAACCTCCTTGGACATCGTTTCTACAACAAACGGTTAGTCGGAGACAAAATCATCGAAACTCTTTTAGCCGTAAATTTAGGTGTTTTATACGATAGAATCGAGACTTCATGGAACAGTGAAGAATCGGGCATCGGGCTTCTTTTGGGTTGGCTCGTTTCATTGTCGACCTCATCTCTATCCTCAGGACTAGATTGAGGTCAAGAGTAGACTCATCATCATCTGCTTAGCCTTTTCCCAACTATGTTGGGGTTTAGACCAGAGTAGACCCATTAAATACATAAAAAAAAAATCGCGTTGAATAAAATCAAACATTATATTTTCTGAACAACTGCCTTTGTAATTTTAAAATTGATCAACTTTCAAGGGTCTGTTTAATTCGACAAATGACAGCCTAATTATAATCAATTCTCAGAATTGGCGGCCTACCCAGAATTTATTTTTTTATTTTCAAAGCCGCGTTTGATACAAGGAGGCCCTACATAATAACAAGTCACAACAAAGATATTTAAAAATAAAAAATAAAAATCACCAGAATGTTCTATTTGAAAGCTCCAATGCCAATGAACGGCATTGGAAGCAATTTGTATTTAAAACTAGATTAAATACGGTTCATATTCAGTGTTTTATTTAATATCTCTGAGAGCCTGTAAGTAGCTGTATCAGTCCACGTCTTGAATGAATCTCTAGCTTCTAAGTAAATGAATGTCCCCGTAGTCTTATCGTTTTCTTGCCAGGTATATCTAGTTTCATTGAAGGTAGCAAAATACGGTGTTTAGTCCTACAATGGATTTATTTTCTAGAAACCACATTTAAGCTAATGGAGTTTTCTAGAATACGAGATTTTTTTATGTGAATACAATAAAAGAGACCCATTCGCGGATGCTGTTTGGACGAGTGCTTATTGAGAGTGAGTCGGGAGACTATTTTATTTATACCCGACTACGTAGAAGCCAAAAGGAAGGGTTATGACCTTCCATCTACATATATACAGGGTGTAAACCACCTCATCACGAAGCCGTCAACCAAGCATTCTGTACATCAAACTAAGTAACTTTACGCAAAAATTATTGCTGGGAAACGACTTTTTTTTAGGGTGAAAAATCATATTTGCTGGCAGAACTCAATGTAACGCACTTAAAACATTGTGCTGATGGATGGATTGGATAGTAAGGGGGTCGTAGAGGTGTTTAAAAATCTTACAGTAAAAACTTGTATTTAAAAAAAACTTGTCAAAAAGTTGGAACTTTGACCCCCAATATCTCCGTAACTAGAAGGTTCCCAGGTATGGTGTAGAACAAAAAAAATGATCGCAATGACGGGGAAAACAAGTGGTTTTCGGATTCGTTAAGAGGTTTTTACACCCTTTATGTATGTATTTTTGTATTTCCGAATGTTCCTTCGTAGCTCCTAAACCATTCAAATGATTTTTCAGTTTTCGTGTTTTAAGTGGTAGGTGGTAGTATACCTCAAAAATTCTTGCTATTTTTCAGTTTTCGTGTTTTAAGTGGTAGTATAATACCTCACAAATTCTTGTTATTTTTCAGTTTTCGTGTTTTAAGTGGTATATACCTCACAAGTTCTTGTTATTTTTCAGTTTTCGTGTTTTAAGTGGTAGTATACCTCACAAATTCTTGTTATTTTTTTTGGATGAGGCTTGAAATGAAAACGTAGGCACGGCGGTATGCTACATGTGGATTAAGCCTTCGGAGTTCAGGAGTTGTAACATACAGAGGCTTTTTAGGTGGATCATCAACTGTACAGTACTTTCGTCACTGACGTAGAATAAAATAACAACCCAACTGCCGCGTTGCTGTACTGCTCGCAAATGCAACTGCTGAGCATCAGGTCCTGGGTTTGATGTCCAAGTTAGGTAACGTGTTATTGGGTTGTAGCATCGTGAATGTTTCAATAACAGCCACGGAGTCTAGATTTGTGCCCGGTTGATGGCAAAAGGCTCACTCTCTTATACATAGGACTTAAATAAATATACATGTCTTGTTGTCATGATATATTTCGTTAGGCTTAGTGTTGCCCAAAATCGGTCTTGGTCTTGCAGTCTTGGTCTTGTTCTTGCATTTTTGCAAGACCAAGACCAAGACCAAGACCGACGTATTTTAGCAAGACCAAGACCAAGACTGAACCCTGCAAGATTTGAGCAAGACAAGACTAAGCCTGCAAGACTCTTGCGTCTCGCAGTTAAGGCAAACTGAGATTTAGGCGTTATTAAGTAGGGATTTGGTTTCAATCCCGATTTTGATAGACGTTCCCCAGTATCAAAACCGTATCGTCATAACACTAAAAGGTATTGTATTGATTATTATACTTCGACTATTTATTAATTAGGTAGCGTGTTACTCACAAAATGTTCCCATGTGATAAAAATGTACTTACCTAACATAATTTTCTGGCAAAGTTCATTTCATACCTTGTAGGTATATCTACCTATAGTATTATATTATGCTTGTCTAATGTGCAGATCTAACGTTAGTAGGTTGGTAAACAGTATGTAGGTACTTATGTTTCAAAGTTTATGTTATTCTTATATTCAGCAAAATATAAAACTAACAGCGGGTCGAGTAGGTCTAGTAAAAGGTTTTAGGCCAGCCAATGTTATGGAACAGATGCCAGCACATCAAGCTACTACAATCTGCCAAATTTCTTTAACAGATTTTCAACTTTATCGCTATAGCATTAAGGTTAATGATTGATTGGGAAAATTTGACGTTTCGCGAATAAACCGTTGGTCGATCTGTGTATTATGTACCTACTTATTTGATCATTTACCGACAAAGACGCTGAGGTATATCAAAGACTGCAACAAGTGTATCACACAGCATTTGACACTGTTTGAGCACCGCATCCGCCGCCACAGAGTATGGATAGAGGCACACAAAATTGTTACCTATTTTGGTAGGGTTGGCATAAGAGGAAAAAATTAAATGACCTTGAAGATGTATGTAAATAGCAATAGGCTAATAGGCATTTGCAAGTAGTCTAGTCTACATTATAAAATATATGTAAACGGGTATTTATAGCGAATTTTACCTTTAATGTAAGCCCGACGTTTCGTCCGTTTTCCATTTAGTCTAGTCTAAGTAGTAGAGTCTCGCAAGACTTGCGAGACTCTTGCTGCAAGACCAAGACCAAGACCAAGACTGAGAGCGCAATACCAAGACCAAGACCAAGACCAGGTGTATTGACGCAAGACCAAGACCAAGACTGGCTAAGGTCTCGTCTTGGTCTTGCATTTGGGCAACACTAGTTAGGCTCGAGCATTATGTGGGCAGAAGCGGGTTTCGTGCTCTGAAAGCTTACTGGATGCGATACACTGTTTATAATTGTCTAGGTGCACGGTTCGCGTTGGTCGTTTCCATGGAGAAGAACCGGAAAGAAACTCCATGGTTACTCTTTTCAAACATATCTACACTGAGTAAACTAACAAATTACTTGACATTACACTTTCACACAATTACACTGGGCACAATGAATCGGATACAGTTTCAAGACATCTTAACTCCGCTGGGATCAGACCTAGCCTGTCGTACTCGCGGCGAGCTGTTAACATCAGGTCTCTGTAGAAGCACACCATGGTGAGGGTACACTGGTAGGTAAGTCGCGTGATGTCATCACTGGCGCGCTTTCTATTCATTCGCCTTTCTGTACCAATGACGGATTCGACCCTACATAATTAATGTTGTTGTACTATAATTATAAGGTAATACCTTTGCCTAACCCTTCGGAGATTACAAACGTAAAGTTATATATTTATTATCGTTTGGTTATTGTGTTTTGTTAAATCTGAAGGAACACAGTCATTATTTCTACTTGAAAAAAGAAAAAGTAAGCGAACACAAAAAGATTATTTGTGTCACAAAAACATCCGCGCTCTTCACTGAATTTATTGAAATAAAACTGTCTCTTAGCAATATGGCGGAACCGTCACACTTGTAAAGGCTTAAACTCCAGGAAAAAAAAAACAAACACGGTGGTATTTTTACCCGAGGAATTTGGAGTTAGATACCTCGTTTTATTTTGAGCAATGTTTTAAAAATGTTGCGTTTTCATCTTTGTTTTTGTCGTTCCATGTTATTTGGTTAGAACAAAAAATGGGAATTTTCCATTTATGTAGAGGTCGGTTTGCTAGACAAATGAAGACTAAGAATATGATGCTCTTATCTCATTTAAAGCTGTAGCACGCAGATAGTTTACCCTGGATCCCGTGACACTGTAGCGGCACTACAAAAACTTCTACAGCAACATAGTACAAAAGTACTACAGCGCTATTTATAACACAAATGAAGAACTAACATCAAAATTATAAATCGCGTAATTAAAGCTATCCGCAACTTGAGGTCATTTTCACCTACCAACAGGTATCTGTTTGACATTTTGATTAACGACTGATATAAACAAAACGTCACAGAAAAGCTTTCTTGATTTTTTCTGTGAATAAAGTGATAGGTAGGAAACACGGATAGGACTAACTTTGTTTATAAAAACACCGATAGCTACGGGAGTCGGGATTTTAACTGACAGTTATACGTAAGTAAGTTAAAGAAAACGGTTTTTAGACTATATAAGCACCACAAAATCAAACACACCACAAATCCTCTTTTTCCATGGGGGATGAACAACTTAACACCCAGTTCTTCATACTTCTAAAATATCATAAACAAAATCCTACTAAAAGTCACAGTGTAATGCATGATGATACGAATCATGAAATGCTTACGGTAGAAATACATATTAAGTCCGTGCAATTATTTCACATGAAAGACACCGCAGTATTTGCGAAACACAATACGACCCTATATCTGCAAAACCACTGGCTTGACGTCCCTATTCTGTTTAGTAATTACGTAATTTCTACAGCCATTGTCGTACGCAAGGTAATTAAAGTTGCTATAATACTGTAAATTTAAATTTTGGGTGTCGCGTAATTTTATTGCGGATGTGGGAGCACTCTGACAATACAGTGTGAATTAAAGGTAGAACGTGCGATGCAATCTCACAGAATTTATAGGCAATTATGGTAAAAATAAGTTTTGTAGTTTTTTTTTTTAATATGGCAGTAAACTTAAGCAACTGCCTTGTTGGTCTAGTGGTCGCAAGCGAGGCTGCTGAGCATGAGGTCCTGGGTTCGATTCCCGGGCCGGCCAAAGTGTTATTGGGGTTTTCTAACAGGAAACTTTCAGTACACAGATCCAGACTCCAAGGCGGCGTCTGGATTTGTTTCTGGTTGACGGCAATAGGCTCGCCCCTTATTATACGGTAATTAATAACATATTATATGTCAATTGCGATCAGTCAGGGGTACGTGCCTTGTGCTACAGTTAAAGTAAAATAAAATCCCACCAAAAACATTCTGTAAAAATTAGCCAAGTTTCGATGGAGCTGCTTGTTTATCTCTAAAAAGTAATGAAATCTAGACAAAGTCGTGACAAGACTAAAGTTCCTTACTGCGATTTCTTTATTATTATAGTTAATGTTGTGTGAAACTTGGGCGTTTGAATATGCTACGTTTCTACAAAAAGGTAAACACACTACGTGGGGCATAAGTCCCTCAAACGTGTAAAATTGTGTTGTACCACTTACGTATAAAGAATGCTCAACGGCCAAGTCACACAACGTTAACTATAATAATAAATAAATCGCAGTAAAGAACCTTAGATTTGGCACGACTTTGTCTAGATTTCATTACTTTTTACAGATAAACAAGCAGCTCCATCGAGACTTGGCTAGTTTTTTACAGAATGTTTTTTTGTGGGATTTTACTTCTTTTTGTAGAAACGTATATTTAAAGATTGGCAATAGTAGAAGGGGGCATTACCATATTTCTAATACAGCTGAGACCAGCTGAGGGTTCTTCATCAGATACTTCAGACCTTCGATTTTTGACATCAAATGAAGCCAAGGCGGTATGTCGATCTCTAATAGTTTGGTTGGGCTCTTGTGTTTTCTAATCAGGGTCAGCAGGTACTCCAGATCTTCGATTATCCTAGTTTTTATAGTTTTCCCTTTATGTGGCCATTAAACCCTAACTCTGTACCAAATTTCAGCTCTCTGAGTTTATGGGAAGTACTAGTTCTATTCTGATGATCATGAGTGAGTGAGTGAGTGTCATAAATGCGAAACTTTGCTTTCGCTTAACTTCGGAACTAAATGACCTACTAAATGACTTGAAATTGTGGATTTTAAGTATGTGATTATAGCTTACTGGATGACGAAATTTTCTGCGTTCTGGTCTTATCCAGAGGTTCCATATTTGTAATGAAATTCAAAAACATTGCATTGTGCAGTTTTATTTCACGTACCATATATTGAATTTATTAACTAAAATCATACCTACAACAACTAAAATCAAATCGTAGTCGGGTAAAAAAACAGCTCTTTAACACACAGTAACAATAATTATTTTATCAAATATATCTATTATTCCGTCAAACGGTTGCCTACAAAACTTCTTCTCTAAGTAAGAGCTCCACCCACGGCTTTAATTTTTTTATGATCTTTTGCTACAATTACATTTTTGTTTTGTACTATCGTCGGTTTATACAACATTTGCTGGGTTAAAAGCTTAACTCGGTAATCTCTTTCAGGTTAATCTACGATTTTGAGACTAATACAGATAATATACTGAAATATCTGACTAATTCCGGTACGCGCAGTCAATTCGGCGTCCAGTCCAGTCGGTTTGAAACACCGTTTTTGCACAAACGGTAAAAATCCACATGGTCCGTACATTTTGCTACGCGCTTCGCTACGGAGCTACGGCGTAGCTCATGCGTAGCACCCAGTGTTCAATACTGCGGATTATTATTGTGTGGTTACTCTAACAAACAAACTGATTTAATGCATTCAGTGAAAATGTTATTTTACGTCGGATGACTTACAGATTGTTTCTTGATGACTTTTAAAGAACAGACAAAAAATAAGGCTCGGATAAAACTTGCTTAGACTTTACTAAATCTTATAGAGTTTATAAAAGAGAATTTGTATAAAAAAGCCGGCACCGTATGTGGCATACAAAATGCGGTAAATTGTAACACTCAATTTATTCGAGTGCGTCACTGAATAAGTGAGATTTATAAGGAAACCTTTTTAAACTGCGTCTTTTACACCGTAGCGGTTTAAAAACCTTTTATAGCCGTGATTTTTTTTCTACTGAAAGTTGTAGAAGGACCATTTATAAAGCCGGCAACCAAGCATTCTGAACTACCTTGCGACTGTTTTTTGAGGTAAATTATTCACGTATTACAGTAGGACTCAACGTAACGCACTCAACACTGTGTAGCGGTGATGCATTTAATATTACGGGGTCGTGGAGGTATTTAAGGCGCAGATACATGAGTTTTAGTGATTTTAAATTGATCATCACGTCTTAACTTCTAGTCTAATTTATTTGAAAAAAATATATGTTATACTAGACCATTTCTTTCATAATTTGATATGTGAAAATATGAAGAAATATTTTTATAACTTAGTGTAATTAATTTGTAAAGTAATGTCTAACGCGGCAAAAAAAACGATCATCACGCAAAAACTATCTGGCGTATTTGCATGAAACTTAGATCATCTCAAAGACAATTTAATGCCCTTTATATTAGTATACGGTTTTTATCCGTATTGTGTTTGATAAATCAAGGTGGGTTGTTTTTTCGAATAATCTTGGTGCGCATTGAAGCGGGGCTCCTCGGGGCGACGGGCGGAAGTGTATCGCTGACCACTCTCATGCACGGGTATACGCTATTGCTAAACTTCTCCCACTCGCTCAAGGTCGTTGGCGTGAGGTAGCCCCTTAAAGTTAAGTTAAAATATTTAAAAAACTCGTATTTTAAAATGTTTTATGAAAAAGTTGAAACTTTGACCCCCAATAACTCGGTAACTTTGTTCCCTCTCATAAAGAGGAGGCCTGTGTCCCAACAGTGGGAACATTAATAGGCTGGTGATGATGATCTCTGTAACTAGAAGGTTCCCGGGTATTTTTAGAACCTTAAAAATATCTCAATGACGGGGAGACCTACCTTTGTTAAATATACTTTTACTCGACTTCAGCGGAGCCCAAAAGGAGGGTTTTTACAACCATTGTACTAATATCACAGGGGTCAAGTTTGTAAGTTTGAATGTAAGTCTTAGGTTAGGAACTGCTGATCCGATTCTGAAATTTTTATCAATTATGGCTGTAATGTAGCTTCATTATCTCCGAGTATGATAGGCTATAAAGGGTGTAAAACACCTCTAAACGAAGCCGAAAGCGCTTGTTCTCCCCGTCGTTGCGACCATTTTTTTGTTCTATCTGGGAACCTTCTAGTTACGGAGATATTGGGGGTCAAAGTTACAACTTCTTTTCTAAATACAAGTTTTTGTTGCAAGATTTTTACTTTAAACATCTGAAGGCCTGCTAGCGGGCCTCTCAATATACAGGGTGTAAACCACCTCATCACAAAGCCGTTAACCAAGCATTATGTACATCAAACTAAGTAACTTTACGCAAAAATTATTGCTGGGAAACAACTTTTTTTTTTGAGGTTATAAATCATGTTTTGTAGTAGAACTCAATGTAACGCACTTGAAACATTGTGCTGATGGATGGATTGAATAGAGGGGGGGTCGTGGAGGTGTTCAAAATTTTACAAAAAAAACTTGTATTAAAAAAAAAAACTTGTCAAAAAGTTGTAACTTTGACCCCCCATATCTCCGTAACTAGAAGGTTCCCAGGTATGGTGTAGAACAAAAAAATGATCGCAATGATGGGGAAAACAAGTGCCTTTCGGCTTCGTGAAGAGGTGTTTTACACCCTTTATGTATAGAAGGTGCTGGTGCTGAGCAACCGGGGCGGCAGTTGTTTGGAGAGCAGTAATATAACTCTAAAGTGTACTGTAAACTATTTACATGAAAAAATCAATGTACAATTTAAAAACTTAACAAAAATATTTTTATCACACAAAATTATTAAGAAATATTTTAATGCAACATGAAAAATTTTAGTGAAGAAGTGACAGACAATGTAAAGTCAAAATAAATAGAGTGTCGCAGCACCGGCTAGTGACATAGTAGGTAATTACGTATGCCGCCTCCTTGGTCGCGGGCTCACGGCGTTCATAGTAATGAGTAGTGTTAGGCACTACACATCTTTACGACTGCCTTACTATTCAATCCATCCATCAGCACAATTTTTAAGTGGGTTACATTGAGTTCTACCACAAAACATGATTTTTCACCCCAAAAATAAGTTGGTTAGGTACTTAGTCAGATGTTCAGAATGCTTGGTTGACGGCTTCGTGCTGAGAGGGTTTACACCCTGTATTTAAGAGAATCCAGTTATCCTTTCATTTGGTTAAAGTTTGGCACACAAATAGTTTATAACCTGGTAGTACGATCCCCTGGTAGACATGTGACATCTACCAATCCGCACTAGGCCCGCGTGGTGGATTAATAGCCCATTCCTTCTCATAGTGGAGACCTGTCCCAGCAGTGGGAACATTATTATGATGATGATGATGACTATGATACTGAGGGATAGTTACTGAATTACACACGAGCGAAGCTAGTCAAATATATTTAAGGGTTTAAAACACCTCCTAACGAAGCCGAAAGACACTTGTTCTCCTCGTCATTCCGATCATTTTTTTGTACTACACCGTACATGGGAAACTTCTAGTTACTGAGATTTTTGGGGTCAAAGTTACAAGTTTTTGACAAGATATTTTTTTACATACATGTTTTACTGTAAGATTTTTACTTTAAATACCTCCGCAAACCCCGTACTATTCAATCCATCCATCAACACAATGTTTTGAAGGCGTTACATTGAGTTATACCACAAAACGTAATTTTTCACGCCAGAAAAAAAGATTGCGAGAGACTGCGTTTCCCAGCAATAATTTTTGCCTAAAGTTACTTAGTTTGATGTACAGAATGCTTGGTTGACGGCTTCCTGATGAGGTGGTTTAAACCTTGTATTTGTGCATAGCAATCTTGTGAAATTACAGAAGAGCTGTTGTGTTCTGTCATCCTGAACATTATCTTGATAACGGTGTGAGGAGCGGTCCCCAACCCCATAAGTTTGACCACCCGCTGCGTCATTGTAACGATTTCCCGACCAAAATGTCGGCCATTCAAACAGGAAAGTTCTGGAATCTTTGGCAGTTGGAAGTCGGTCAGTGTGAAATCACATCTCGCTTCGGTGAACAACAATCACGGGAGAATTTTCATAATCCGATAAGTTTTACCTGGAACTTTGGGAATATCAGTAGGGATCTGTATAAAGCAGACAGATTCAGAAGGCGGGTTGCAAAACCAGGCTCACAGAAATCTCACCTTCCATCCATCTTACCTACACCCAATTTTTCCATAATGTTCCCTTGTAATGTTATTTTTAGCCATCAACCGGCCATTAAACTTTTACTCAGAAATACCTGATGAAAAACCAAATATTCCTCGGCCCGGCCAGGGAATCGAAACCAGGACCCTGCAGTAACTAGACTAACGAGGCACACACATAGACATGAATCCACGAACGATTGACGACCAATACGTGACAATTTTTAAACGTTAGTCTTTTGGCCTCATACAGCACCAATTTTTGTTAAATGTATGTCGTATTTTATTACTGAAATATAATTTTGTTTTGTCCTGTGCGAGACCAATAAATAATTTATCTTTCTAAACGTTATCTCGGTTAAAAGCCAGTCATCAGTGCGGTTGCACTCACTGTAATGAAAGCGTGTCTTTGTGTGTGTGCTTTTGCACACATTTTATGGAGCTGACCTTCTGCATTTATTTTTATTTTGTGATATCGGTATCAGTATTAGAATAATTTTGGGTCTATTTGGATCCAGTGACGTGAAACAGACTTGACTGTTTGGCTAGTACCTAACCAGTTTTGGCTCCAACATTGGATTTAAACTTTCAGTTTCTGAATTTGGATAGTTTTGTGGTAACTTATTTGATGAACTTTTTAATAATATTTTGAAATTAAAAACAGTCATTCGACTAAGAAATTTCTGGTTAAAAACCAGAATCTGTCGAGTTTGGTAGCTTCACCTAGTAACTTAGTAGCTATACCTAGTATTCCAAATAAATACCTTTATATGTTTATGCCTTGCCTTGTTTGACAGTCATTAATATTACCGATCATGAAATTATCCTTTCATCATCATCATCATCAGCCTATAATGTTCCCACTGCTGGGCTACGGCCTCCTCTCAATGAGAGGGAATGGGCTATAATCTACCACGCGGTCCCAGTGCGGATTGGTAGATGTCACATGTCTTCGAATTTTTTGGTTCTAGGACATGCCGGTTTCCTCACGATGTTTTCCTTCACCGTTTTGAGAGCAGCGGTGATGAAATAAATTACACAAAGTAATGCGCCTGTCTGGGATCGAACCCACGACTTACTGTTCGTAAGTCGGGGCCACCACCACTGGGCCACCGCTGCTCTCGAAAATTATCCTTTACTTGATCTGAAATACCAAATAAGTAAACATCAATTTCATCCTACAAAATATTGTGAAACAATAAAAATATCACTTCCCGATTTTCCATCCTTTATATAGATAAAATAAAACAGAAAAGTGTAACCAAACCACATTAAAAACATTTCAACCCTGTAAATAACCCTCTCAAGTTTGTTCCGAACTAAAGTAACTCAACCCAGTTTGACTTTTCCATCAGGGGTCCGTAGAACCCCTTTGAACTATGGACGCTTATTAATATTTAATGATCGAGAGCATAATGTCCAAAAAGTTTATACCCCTTGAACAAAGACAATCAAATTAGTTAGAGGACTTTGGGGACATGATCAAGCCAAACTGAGGGTAAGAATAGCATGGATGTTGAATAAAGGGTGTAAAAAGACTCTTAACAAAGCGGAATAGTACATTTTGATACAAGTGGAGAAAGTTTGGTATTGTAGTTCAAGGCGGTATTAACACACGAGCCGTAAGGCGAGGGTGTTTTTGAGCCGAGAACTCCAACCGCCCTGTTTTGATAACAGGGCGGTTGGTGTCGAGCTGCTGAGGTTCTTTAACTAAATGTTGAGAATAATTTGTCGCCCGGTGTTAAATTGATGGTTGATGTTTTAACTAATCATTTCACAGAGCAATAAAAAATGTTATTTCAGATTTGAGAGACCTTTGCCCAGCATGACGGGATGACGCATGCTTGCAGTAACAGTAAAAGAGGTTTAGTTTGATGTTTTACCTACATGCTCAATTGCCCAACCTCCTTTACAAAAACTGTAGTACAAACTGGACACACTGGAACTGGTTTGTACATTTTACAATTCCTTTTTTAAACAATAGGATGTCCCGCTTTGACATTCAATCGAGTTTACATTTTGTAATAAACCAAAAATACGAAAGAGAACTTCTAACAACAAAAACATTTAGGAAAACAAAAAGAGCGGTGCTAATTGAGTCCTATCTTCATCTCGAAGCGAATAACTTAAAATCAATGGGGCGATTCGGATTGAATTAACTTTTCCAAAGATTTAACTAGTTACAATTAAGAAAACGGATTTAACGGGACATTAAATTACTAATGAATTTGTTTTTTTATTCTTTTTGCAGGTTTTTGTTACTTAATCAAGACTTTTCATATTTTTATCAGAGACTAGTATTTCGCCCGCGACTTCGGCCACGAAATTTGTGATAGATCGACTAATTTGCATTAAATAAATTTAATTTATAACGTATGTTACTTGGTATAAATGGAGCTTTCTATTGATGAAAGAATTTTTAAAATCGGTTTAGTAATTTTTGAGTTAAATCGTAACAAAAAAAACTTGACCGTTTCACCATTTTGGTTTCACCTAGTGTCAGTGAAAACAGGTACAACACACTTAAAATAAATAAACCAGGTTTAAGAGGTGCTTGAAATACTGTAAGTAATCTCAAATCGCCGCACAAACGGTTGCGATTAAAGGTAAAGAAAAAAGAAAGAAAACATTTTTATTTGGGACATGCAAGTGCAGACAATAAAAATCTCAAATCTTAACAAAAATATAAAAAATATGCGGTGGCAGTCTTTGGGGACTGCCGATAGAAGTGAAAACTCGTAGCCGATCTGATACGGCCTTAGCGGAACGGTTACTGCCGCATAAGATCGGCTACGATTGCCCAAAAAAGTGCTCAAGTTTTTACTTAAAATAACATTATATTGTGTTCTCACAGCTGTGCCAAAGGATGAAATCGACGTATCGAATTAGTAACTTAAAAAAATCTTTGTATACGTAGAAACATTTTTTTACACGATGAATGACATTTGGAACAGTTGTTTTCTTTTTTAAGAACCGACGAAATATTTTGACGCTGAGGAGTCCAGATTCATATGCTAAACTCTCAGTAGTCGTTTGTCGGGTTTGCAGGACTGTTCAAAAGATATACCGTGGCCCCGGAACATATAGGGCGATGAAGGAACATGGATGGGTTTTAGTCAGTGAAAGTCTGACACTCCCTTCCGCTCCACCCAGAGCGGGAGGAGTCATTTGATGATTTCTCATCTGAAAAAAAAAATGGTAGTCGTTTTTCCTTCGATGGTTCTTACGGAATATCAGCGCTGTGACGTTTTTTTTTTAAATGTAACAGCACCATGCTGAGATAAGAGCCTTTTGGTCTTGTACAGGACAAATTCTGTTTTGTATTTGTTTGTTTTTTCTTATGATTTTGTTATTTTTTTTCAGTCTCACTATGTTTACTTTATACAAGTGTTATAATCACAATTTTACCATTTTTTTTTGTTTTTATGTATTGTCCTGTCGGGCTAATAAATCCTTTTTCTTTCTTTCTTTCTTTACACCGTGAATATATCATTTTTTATTTTTCATCAGCGGTTAGTGGAGTACTGAGATTCCTGGATTTCCATCTAATAATATTTCACATAATTTCAGATTTCTTTGAATAAGAAAATTACCCTGGGTTTTAAAGACCTCAAAGTGGTAAAAGATATGCAGTAAAAACATTAAAAGATGTAATTCGTCATCATTATGTCTTACATCCGGGAAGCTCTGAATATCACTCCCCTACAGACCGCCATAATTAATGTTTTAAGAGGTAATCATATTTTCATGCGTTGCCATGGTAACATGGGAGGTAAATTACTTCGTGTAGTAAAGTGCAAGTACGATAATAACTGGCAAAATGTGGAAAATAACTGTGTCGTGCCAAATTAACCGAATAAACCGTATAAAACCAAAAAATAATAAGAAAATTTTATTAATACTGATCTTGACAACCTTTCGCATTACGTAAACTAATCTGAGTAATCGTATCATTCTTGAAATAAGTACTAATAAATAAAACCGTCCGAGAATTATTACATAAAAAAGTTTGATTCAGACTAACAAAATGTTCATAATTTGTTAGTAACATTATCTTGAAACTACGTTAGTCATAAAAGATAACATGCATCCTCATGATTCAGGTCTCTGAAATTATCTAAGGATAATTTAAGATTCCGTTGTCACTTCCTCGAGTTCGACGAATTAGTGAGGCTTACTTTTTGCACACTAGAACGTAAAAGTCCACCTTAGTGTCAGCAAACATACCCGAAGCGCTGCAAACCTAGGTGGGAAAAGTCAGTTAACGATTACACATACGAAAAAAAAGTAAAGGATAGGGTAGACGACAAATAAATGTAATGAATCCTTCAGTTATATTCCAGATTGAGTCTGAAAATTGAGCTTTTTCTTTGTATATGTCTATAATTCTGTATATATCAAAGCATTGGTATTTTTACCTAGTTTTTTAAATTGCGCAGTACAACACCTTTAGTCTGACACTCCCACCCACTCCGCCCAGAGTGGAAGAACTCATTTGATGATTTCATATACGAAAAAAAAAATAAAGGATAGATTAGACGACAAAAAAATATAATTAGTCCTTCAGTTACATTATCAGCGCTGCAAACCGAGGCATATACGAGGTGTATAGGCATGACGACAGTCTCAAAAAATCTATTTAGTCCGTCAATTTTGATATAAGTAACAAAATGAAAAATACGGGTCAAATAATTATTTTGCAATTCTCTAACTGACGGACCAAATAGCTTTGCATTTTTTTTGATACTGTCGTCATGCCTATTCTAGTGCCTCGGTTTGCAGCGCTGATAATGTAACTGAAGGACTAATTATATTTTTTTGTCATCTAATCTATCCTTTATTTTTTTTTTCGTATATGAAATCATCAAATGAGTTCTTCCACTCTGGGCGGAGCGGGTGGGAGTGTCAGACTAAAGGTGTTGTACTGCGCAATTTAAAAAATTTGGTAAAAATACCAATACTTTGATCTATACAGAATTATAGACATATACAAAGAAAAAGCTCAATTTTCAGACTCAATCTGGTCCCAATAATTACCTGTTTACCAAAATACCCAACTAAAAGATATGTTGTAACCACATGGGAATAAATAATGAGTTTGACATAATGTGGGCGTACCTCCGATTATTTATCCTCCAGTATAAGAAATACGCCTCTGCTTGTATATATGTCACCGTAAAATTGTCAAACACGTTAGATTGTAAAATAACAAATATTGTCAAACGAACATACAGCTTACAATAAAACGCATTATTTTTCGGTAGATTGTAATCTATCGTACCGCGCGAGTTGACTTCCGTCGCATGCATTTCTTAATATTACGGTTTCACTTCGATAGATTACAATCTACCGGAAAATAATGCGTTATAATATTGTAAGCAGTAAGTATGTTCAGTTGAAAATATTACGAGAGTTTACAACCTCGCTAGAGAGACTACAATCTAACGTGTTTGAAAATTTTACGGTGACTTATTATAACTTTTAAGAGACGATGATAAATAATATTGTTAAGTTATTTTTTTAATTGTCAAAGTCATCTATGTGATCCACAAAGATTTTTTGGTGCTTAATTTACGATAGGTATCGATGCAAATCTGCTTTGGTTAATATGGAATTGTAACTCTGAATTTGAAGAAACATAATGTCATTATATGGTTCATATCGGTCAGTTTTCAACCAATCTTACCGAAGGGGTATCTTATTACCCAGTACTAACTGGGTTGTGGAGGTCAGACAAGCAGTCGCTCCATGTAAAATACGGTACTCAGCTGCATTCGGTTAGACTGGAAACCGACCCCAATATAGTTGGAAAAAGGCTAGGCAGATGGTGATCGGTCAGTTTTAAAATATGTTAAATTTCTAAACCTTCTAGAAGCACGGCAGTCTGATTTTCAGTCTTACCAAGGGGTTTCGTGTTACCCACTAACTGAGTTGTGGAGATCAGATAAGTAGGTAGTCGCAGTCTATGTATAAAACTGGTAGTCATCTGCATCTGGTAAGACTGGCCCTCCAGTCCCCAGCATAGTTTGGAAAAAGCTGGGCAGATAGTGACGTCGTTCAGTTCTTGATGTGCAGGAACGCATCGAATAAAAGTACTCTTCCGAAAACTATCCAAATCACTTCGTGTGTGCCTATAAAGTTTGAAGAGTTCTCTCTATTTCTCCAGGATCCCATCATCAGATCCTGACTTGATGATTATGGGACCACCTGTGAAGCATACCCTTTCAAGCAAAATAAAAATAATCCAAATCGGTACAGCCATCTTCGAGTAATCGGGGAACATACATAAAAAAAAAAAGTAAAAAAAGATTCCGATGAATTGAGAACCTCCTCCTTTTGGAAGTCGGTTAATTAATAAGGAAAAAGACAGGTAGATTAAAAAAATTATACTTTTTTCAGACATGTAAGGAAAAAACACTGTATGAGTATATTTTTTCTGCTTTTATATCTAGAGGTCAAAGAAAACGTGCCAAAGGCTACTCGAACTAATTTGTTGTATCTCATTAATGTAAATGGATATTATCGTCTACAAAAGAATTCAGTAATATTGAGACTTGAAGGACTCAACCGTGAATGCCCACGCAAATTGACCGTACATACAAGATTTCCCCACCCACAGTATTATATGAATAGTTTCTGAAGATTTCTGTGAAATTAATGTGAATGCCGTGGGTAGTATGAGGTGGGGGCGCGACATACAAGATCATTTGTGACGATATGGAATTCTGTCCATATCGTCCTACCACAGTGGAGGGCAATCATATTCATTAATCTTTAGGGATAGGTTTAAGAGCCCTTTTACATCGTGGTGTTACGCTAATTGTACAATTTACTTAAAAAAGCATTTTCTCAAACACTCTTGAAAATTTGAGCATTATTTTGATAACCTTCTTCGAGATAAATCGAAATTGCTGTACTGGCCAGATACATGCGGCCAGCGGCGGCAGCGGCCAATTAAATTACATACATATAAGTAGGGCCAATTTGATTGGGTCGGCTTCCAGTCTAACCGCATACAGCTGAATACCAGTATTTTACATGGAGCGACTGCCTGTAGTTGACCTCCACAACCCAGTTGGTACTAGGTAATACGATACCCCTTGGTAAGACTGGTTGTCTAACTTATTGGGTCGCTGAATACTTGTAACGACAGTCAAATATCTACAACTGAGGCACGGAGGATACTCGATATGTAATGGGTCCACAGACCAACCTTGGCAGGCAAGGCTTAACCTAAAGATCAACCCAAGCGGCCGTTATTGTTTAGCAACGAACTCCTTCACTCGGCCTCTCTCTTTCAAAATTAAATGAAAATTGACGATTAAAATAATTGTTCTGAAAAGGCGAGAAATAAATAAAATTAGAATGTCATTGGAAGGCCCTTGCCCACCAATGGGACAGACAAGGGTGTTAGAAAAAAGTATTTGAAAATAAAATGGTGTATCCCATTAACTAAAGTCCAACCACCACCGCACCGCACACCTAATCATACTATTCCCAATTTTGTTTACTAAATATAATTATAATGGTCCAAACCAATTTTCACCACACCTACAAGATCAGTACCAAGATCCCTGGCGCACTATACAGGGTGTAAACCACCTCATCACAAAGCCGTTAACCAAGCATTCTGTACCTACATCAAACTAAGTAACTTTACGTAAAAATTATTGCTGGGAAACAACTTTTTTTTTTTGAGGTTATAAATCATGTTTTGTGGTAGAACTCAATGTAACGCACTTAAAACATTGTGCTGATGGATGGATTGAATAGTATGGAGGTCGTGGAGGTGTTAAAACTCAAAATCTTACAAAAAAAACTTGTATTTAAAAAAAATCTAGTCAAAAAGTTGTAACTTTGACCCCCCATATCTCCGTAACTAGAAGGTTCCCCGGTATGGTGTAGAACAAACAAATGATCGCAATGATGGGGAGAACAAGTGCCTTTCGGCTTCGTGAAGAGGTGTTTTACACCCTATAAGTATATCCAAGAAACGAAACAAAAATCACAATAAATTACTTAATTTTAGGTACAATGTAATTTTGAACAGCGAGTGCATTCTTAATTTAATTTTTGATGTGGAAAAAAATCGGCGCGAATTTAGCCATTGATCAATTTAGGCTGTTTATTGTTGGGTTGGTACAATGTACAAATAACTATTAAGATTACCTAACTAAAGCTTTAAACAATATTTTAATAAATATAAATAAAATTGTTTTACGTTCCATCAATCGATTTGCTAAATTCCGAAATTAAATTACTCGAGTTAATCGAATTTACCGAAAAGAGAATCGATTGGAATAATCGCTTTCACACATCACAAATATAAAAAAAAAGAAAAATAAGACGGTCGTCTATTTTCGAATACACAATTAAGAAGTGGTAATGAATATTACGTATCATTAGTCCTATATTAGTAAATTACGCTAAGATCTGGGTATTCTCATGTTGTTTATAATATTTGGTATGATATTTGTCCTAACTGTTGTCGAATCTAAACGTGTATGTGTGTTAAAATGTGAAAAATAAAATGTAAACAAACAAGATTGGTCGAAACTTCGACTTCGGAAATCAAAATTATGTCATTACCACTGCTTATTTAAATTGAACTATGGATGAATTAAATGACTAGATTTAAATGATACAAATGACTGAAAAAAATGACTAATTAATGATCACATGATTAAATGAATAGTTATTAATTCTCAACGGAGCTTGGATGCCCGAAAACCCCATTTTTTATGGATTTAGCTTCGACTAGCACTGCCGTCAAATTGGCGATGAACGTATTTACTTACGCACTTGGATTTTATTAGGGTAAATGAAAAATGTTGCTCGCTAAATACAGAACTTTTAATATAACATATGATCTTTTTCTCCAATTCTCTTAATTAACGCACCCTTTCATAATCAGACCATTAAATATTTAAAATAAGAATGTCGTATGTGCCGGCCCCATTCGGGGCCAGTACCGAGCCAGCGGAGGATTCAGTGTCAAGCTCCGAATGGGGCCCGTACCGAACTTTATGGTAAATACATCACATTTGACATCTGTCAGTTCTAAGTAAAGGGTACCTTTTTTGCCATTATTGCAATAAATATGTAATCGTAATTGAAAAATGTTAAGCAATTGTGCAGTTCTAACCTGGAAAAAAATACAATACTATTTTATGTCAACCACTAGTGTCAAAGTGTCAAATATAATCTAGTAACTTGGCCCTACATTATTAAACTCATATATGTTGTGTCATTTAAAAATGGAACGGTCTTTTACTTTGAACATGGCAAACAAGGATATAACTAAACTTCTCAAAGGTTTTATTTAAATTTCAAATTGGCTTGCAAATAGAAAGCGGTTTATTAAAAAAAAAAAAACAAAAGAACTCTTCAACATGAGAAAAAATATTGTTGTTTGTGTGCATCATTGATTTTGTGACGGGGGATTTAGATTTTCTTTGCAGAATGCCACTTCCTACTACGTCATCTCATACTTTAGCTGTCAAAATCTCCCTGTTAATTTAGTTCAACCCGCTGACACGCTCGCAAGGTTGGCGCTAGTGTAAATTTGGATTGTCAACCGATGCCAATCACGAAACTCACAGCGGATTTAGATTCGAACAATGATATTCTATATCATTGGATTCGAAGTTTAGAATGAGGTCTTACATAATTACACAGCTGATTCTAAGTCTAATTTGAATTAATTACTTCTGATTGACTTCAATCGGACACATTTTCGAATAAAATGTGATTGATGTGTCGACCTTGTTCTCAAACTTGATGTTTATAAGGCCATGTTAAAAATTTGATGGAACTACAGAAGACGCCTATGTAATCTTGCTTTGAGTTTGACGGGTTATAGGAAACATAATCGCTGGGATATTGCTGGGATAATTGGGATTTGAGTTTGTTTGTGACCATAAGAGATTATACAGTTAAATTAATGTAATTCACGTGGAACTACCCGATCTTAACTGTAGGATCTTAACTGTAGATATTCAAGTAGGGATAAGATTTCAGGCAGGTACATTCTTATTTCAGGGCGGCATGTTAAGCCAAGTCAGACACCAGAATCTCTGACAATAGGTAAGGCACTAACCACACGACAAATAAAGAAGACTTATTTCACAGTCACTGCTCTCAAAAATCGTAAAATAAACTAACGTAAGGAAATTGGCATGTATAGTAGAACGAAAACTTCTTAAAACGTGACACCTATTGACTTGAAATGAACGCGCGCGTTGAATTACGAACGGTAATCGCTCACAGTGCCGCCCCTAAGACGACCCACTGACCGCCTCGGAAAGTACTGTAAGCCGTTGGTCCCGGCTGTCATTTTGTAAATCTTTGACAGTCGTTATATGTAGTCAGTGCCCTGAAAGTCTGACAACCAATCTTACCAAGGGGTATCGTTTTACCCAGTCCGTCTGGTTGCGGAGGTCATATAAGCAGTCGCAGTTAGACTGGAAGTCGACATCAACATTAGTTGGGAAATGCTAGGCAGATGATAATTTACTTTCATCAACAATAGTTTCTTTACTCTGAGAAAGTCAAAGGCAAGAATACCTACACAATAAAAACTGCATTTTATTAGCAGCATTCACATTTCTGTTTATTTGTGTGCAAACATTTTGGGATAACTTTGTGCCTTGGCATAGAAGCCTGTACTAAGGAGTCTTGTCACGAAACTCACATAACGCCTCCTCAGTTAGTTTATACCACTTTCATTGGGCTCTTGGCATCAACCTTAGTGTTTTATGAAACCTCCTTTTAGTGCTAACTAGACCTTTGTCGTGAGTACGGCTTAAAATATTTGTACAATAGCGCTTCGCCCGTGACTTCCTCCGCAAAAGTTGTGATAGCTCGATAATATGCATGGTATAAATATAATTTATAGCTATAGCACCTATGAATAATTAATTGCGTCATTTCCCTACCATATTACAGGGTGTAAACCACCTCATCACAAAGCCGTGAACCAAGCATTCTGTACATCAAATTACTCATGAGTAACTTAACGCAAAAATTATTGCTGGGAAACAACTTTTTTTTTGAGGATATAAATCATGTTTTGTGGTGGAACTCAATGTAACGCACTTAAAACATTGTGCTGATGGATGGATTGAATAGTACGGGGATCGTGGAGGTGTTAAAAGTCAAAATCTTACGAAAAATACCTGTATTTAAAAAAAAACTTGTCACCTTTGGCCCCCCATATCTCCGTAACTAGAAGGTTCCCAGGTATGGTGAAAAACAAAAAAAATGATCGCAATGATGGGGACAACAAGTGTGTTTCGGCTTCGTGAAGAGGTGTTTTACACCATAAAACATATAAAAACGGGTATTTATCGCGAATACCCGTTTTTATATGTTTTATGATGTGTTTTACACCCTTTATATGTCACCGTAAAATTGTCAAACACGGTAGATTGTAATCTCTCTAGCGATATTGTAAACTCTCAAAATATTGTCAACTGAACATAATTACGGAAGTATCTCTGGCCCCATAATCGGGACTTGGGGCACCCCCCCGTTAGGTTTGTTAGGTTCCTTTAAACCCTGCACTCGGAAGTAGGGGCCCGCGAAGCGGGGCTCCGTCGACTACGCTTTTTAGGGGAATATAAAGTGTTTTAAGGTTAGGTTATATTAATCGATATTTATCAGGAATGGTACATTATCTTTTCATGAGAGTGGTACCATTGGGCAAGGTTACCCATCCTTCCCTCCACACCGCGTGAGGTGACCACCATCGCATGCATTCAACGAAAAATAATGCGTTTTATTGTAAGCAGTATGTTCGTTTGACAATATTTCGAGAGTTTACAATATCGCTAGAGAGATTACAATCTAACGTGTTTGACAATTTTACGGTGACGTATACAAATCCACAAACAATTTTATTTTTAGGGCATAATTGGTTCATCTCTTTTTAAATAATAACTTGAAACAAAAAGAAGCGGCAATATGTATTGCCTCCGTACCTGACCCAAAAAGTCTAACTTGAACATAATTATGTAACTTAATCTGCGAGACACCCATTAGAAATTCGTTCTCTAATTACAGGAACCTTGGTATCTTAATTGCCAAAGTATTAGTTAATAGTTCCCAGACTAACATTTCGACAATTATACTAAATCGTACTAGAATACATTAGCAAGAGTATTCTTAATTATAATGTAAATTGATCCGGGTACGCAAAATCAGGGAATTAGTTTGCCATTTGTATTTCAGAAAATGATGTAAATTGGTCTATCATATGCTCTATATATATTGGTAAATATCTGCCTAAAATTATTTTACTGAGTAGCCTGATTATTTACAATATTCTAAACAATCATGGGGATACAAACTTTTTGTAACATGTTACTTTTGGTTTTTTTTAAAATTACCACTCGTAGTTGCAACTCGCTAAAGTTGCTTGACTACTTAACCGCACTATCCTGTGGAGGCCAAAAATTACTTTAAGACCCCCAGCCAGGGCTTACAAACTAAAAATTTACATAATTAAGTAAATGATCAGTCACTAAGGGCACCCTCTGTGGGGTTCGGGCCTTGTTTTAGTGCGTCATTGAGGGGAGGGCAGCAAGGGTCAGGCTGGGTCGGAATATTGTAACATATTAACTTTAGCACTCGATTTTATTGCTACTGTAGTTTAAAATTTGCAATAATCTTTCCAAATAAGACCACGGAGATAGTTTTAGTGAAAAAATAAACAACAAAAATTTCAAAGTAGTATTTTTTCCGCCACAATATGTAGCGTAAGTAATCCGCCTAACACGAAATATGTTGGCCATTTACCCGAACACTAATGTCGTAAAATGAAAGAAACCATTTCCGTTAGCTATTCAATGGACCCCTTTAATGGTTTTGCCCTCGGCGTATGGATTAAATAAGCTATCGAAAGTCTTTTTACTGTTCTTTTCTTTTTGCAGAAACGTCTGTCATAACAATAGGTTTAAGACGCCTGCGGAGCATGCGAATTTCATACAAACGTAATACCAAAATAATTTGTAAATCAAACATATTCTTAAGGTAGTGTGTATTTATTTTGATTGGATTAAAGAATATAAAGGTTCCCAAACACATATTTTGAATGTACATCGATTTAAACAAGAGTTATGAGAAAAATAAATTTTCTATAGAAATTTTAAATTCCTCATATCTCGTCTTGATATCATTGTCCTTTCAAAATATTTATTTAGGAACATAGATATTCTATAATACAATCGAAATACATACACACTACCTTAAGAATATGTTTGATTTTCATATTATTTTGGTATTACGTTTGTATGAAAAACGCATACTCTGCCGGCCCCTTAAGTATACAGATTTGGCAGCGTTATACTCTTTGACTCATGTAAAATACTTTTAGCTCAGCTGCCTATTTTGACTGACTATGATATCCCTAAACAATATTTTTTTAAAGAAAAGTTTGTATTTGCGTGCTAAAGTTACTTAAATCTTCGAGGAGCCGTAATCCACTACGTGGGCCTAGTGCGAGTTGGTAGATGCCACCATGTTTTCGAATTTTTGCTTAAAAGACATGTCGGTTTCCTCATTAGGTTTGCTTTCACCGTTTTGAGATAGTGGTGATAATTTACATTACACGAAGTAAAGCGAGCCTAAGTAACGCGCATAGTTCTTTTTTTTTTGTTAATGGCATCTTGCAGTTCAACTTAGGAGGTTGTCGTCGGCTTAACCGGGCTGCCCTGTGGGTGTCTTAAGTGTAAAACCTCCAGCCAGGGCAAAAAAAATACCAACTGAGCGACTGCACGTTAAGGGCATCCCCTCAGGGGTGCGAGACTCGGCTTAGGTCGTCACTGGTGGAGGAAAGCAAAGGTACGGGCTGGATCTGAATAGTAATATTATTTAGGGGCTGATTTTGAACTACAGGCTCAGCCTCGCGGGCTGCCTCGAGCTTGGGTCGGTGACCCGGTTTGTAGTTCGAATCCAAGAAACGCTTTATACCTTGTCTTATTCAAACTGTTTATCCCATTTAATGGTCTACACACAAGTAACTAGCAGTTAATGTACGATAACGGTCTGTTCATAGGTTCAGTTATGTGCCGCTTGGCTTGTTGGTTGGCAGTTCAGTCTACACATGTTATGATGTTCTATTTATGACCAACAAACATGGTTGACAGGACATTGTGTGGATTGTTTAGTTGGTAAGTACAGCTGTGATTTTACCAGCTTTTTTACTATGTAGGATTTGAAAAGCTCTTCGGCAACCTGGGTAAAAGCGAACAATTAAAAAAAAATCTGCAGAAAATAAATTCGTTGTAGAAACACGAAGCGTGTTGAAATTGATTGCCATTAAATTTGTCTAAACCCTTTGGACAAAAACAAAACCGGCCAAGTATGTGTTGGATTCTGTATAAATTTTGTTATTAAATAAATACATACATACATATTTACGGTTTTTCGTTTTTTTACTCTACATGTGCTGTAAGTCTTGCTTCTTGCCAAACATGATTCTAGGTCAACGGGAGGTTTTGATTCCCTTGTGAAATCGAAAAATATGCGTCATAAACGGTTTACATCTTTTGATTTGCCTTGGTGGCTGAGAGAATGTCATGCTCGCTTATATGTCTTGCTGATGGTGGCGGGTGGGTCGGGTCATTTAGTTCCCTTCAATATGGTTGAATTGAATGGCGCTGATCCATGCGTCATGTTCGTGAACGGGCGCTGTCAGTCGGGACTGGTCATCTCTTAGCTGCCATGGATCATTTGAATTGCTTTATTTTTAACCGACTTCCAAAAAGAGGAGGTTATCAATTCGTCTGTATGTTTTTTTTTTTTTTTTTTTTTTTTTGTGTTTGTTACCTCATAACTTTCGACTGAGTGAACCGATTTTGATGATTCTTTTTTTATTTGAAAGCTGGTGCTTCTCATGTGGTCCCATTTTAATTTGCTGAAGATCTGATGCTGGTCTTCGGAGATATACAATGGAACTCCTCAAAACTGTACGGCAAATCTGCAGTGATTGCTGTTATCGCTTGTAGGTTTATTGTTTATACAACATCATGACGTAATATCACGCCTGTATGCTCTGAGGGGGTACGCAGATGTGTACAGTACACCCAGATTTCGACAGTGTTTGTTACCTCAGTACTTTCGACTGGGTGAACCGAGTTTGATGATTCTTTTTTAATTTGAAAGCTGGTGCTTCCCGTGTGGTTATATTTTAATTTGCTGAAGATCTGATCCGGATCTTCGGAGATATACAATGGAACTCTTCAAAAATACACGGCAAATCTGCAGTAACTGCTGCAATCGCTTGAATGTTTATTGTTTATACAACATCATGACGTAACATCACGCCTGTATGCTCTGAGGGGGTACGCAGATGTGTACAATATTCCCAGATTTCGACAGTTAGGTGTATTAAGTTCCATTTATTGGGGATAAGCCTATTACCTTGACATGTATTGTTTTTTTTTATTTTATTGGCAAGGGTAGGTACTTCAAGGGTAGTTTGATGAGAATTTGGTTAGGTTCTGATTATGGGATCCATAACAAAGGAACGGAGCTCTTCAATTCTTAGAAGCAAATTAACGATACTCGGCCAAATCTTTTAAAGGCTAGCCGGATATTTGGGTCACGTACCATAACGTCGTTATTAACCGACTTCAAAAAGGAGAAGGTTCTCAATTCAATGTTCCCCGATTACTCGAAGAGGACTGGACCGAATTTGTTTTTTAATTGTTTGAAAGGGTATACTTCCCAGAAGGTCCCATATTCATCAAGTCAGGATCCTGATAATGGGATCCTGGAGAAATAGAGAGAACTTTTCAAATTTTATAGGCACACCAGAAGCGATTTGGGTAGTTTTAGAAAGACTACTTTCTCGGAGTGATCCCATTTAAATTTGGTAAAGATTAGATGAAAAACTTCGGAGAAAGGCAACGGAACTCCTCATTAAATGTAGCAAATGTGTGTCTCTTACTGGGATTGCTGAAATCTCATGTCTGTCTATTGTTTACACCAGTTCATAACAAAAAATCACGCTGGTACGCTGTGAAAGGGTATGCACATGTGAACCACTAAAAAGTGAAAAATAAAAACTTTTTTGCAAAAAATAAAACCGACTTCACACAAAAAAGTGAAAAATAACTTTAGCTTCAGAAGTCGGTGACAAAAAAACTAAATCAATCAAATAAAGGTCACCGACTTCTGAAGTTAAAGTTATTTTTCACTTTTTTGTGTGAAGTCGGTTTTATTTTTTGCAAAAAAGTTTTTTTAATTGTTGATTTATTTTTTTTACTCTGGACGCTCTTATTGTGCACGTCTTTCTACATCGTTCTCACATATACTTATGTATAATCTTAACATGAAAGATGTAACCAAGATTTTGTAACAACATTTTTGATTGAAAAGAGTGTCCATGGAGTTTCTTGCCCGTTCTTCTCCATAGAGATCTACGCTAGGGAATGGGCAACTACAGTACTTTCTCAAATTATTATGCCTTGTGTCTGTGACTGTAGCTTCGCTTTATTTTTCGTTTTATCGACATTCAAAAGTGCCGTAATGGTCTAGTTGAAATAAATGATTTGAGTTTTGAGTTTTTGATCGCGTTGACTTACAAGTTTGATTTTTTCACAGCAAGGAGTAGTAGATTTGAGTTTTCGAAAATAATTTAAGCTTGATCCCTTGACGCGTTTCTGACGAAAAGGGTCTTGATAGATGGACAGACGGACAACTACCTACGTGATTCTATAAGGGTCCCGCTATTGCCGACTGAGTTAAGGGAACCTAAAAAAAACACTGATTAAGTATGATTACTTATATAAATAAATTAGTACTCGTATCTTGCAAAATAGTCACAAGTAAAATAGACTGCTAAAAGATATAGATGTCACCGTAAATTTGTAAAACGGGGTAGATTATAATCTATCTAGCGATATTGTAAACTCTCGAAATATTGTCAAACGAGCATACTGCTTACAATTATTTAACTCATTATATTTCGGTAGATTAATTATAATCTACCGAAATATAATGATACATTAGTATCGAATGGAAACCGTAGTTTTGTGAAATACATGCGACAATCAAAGCAGTAGTAAGCAGTATGTTCAGTTGACAATCTTTCGAGAGTTTACAATCTCGCTAGATAGCTTACAATACAACGGGTTTTACAATTTTACGGTAACATAGATATAGCTATGATGATAATTCCAGATTCCAATACAAATGTTTTCGATAAACTTAGTTATATTATGAACTAGCAATATTCCGAAATCTTCTCTCGTTCACGAAAAGGGTTCGTCAGCGGAATTCAGTCGAGTAAATAAAACATACGATATTATTTGTATGAAACGGGACATGAATATCAATACATTTCATTGGGGGCACAAATCGAACGGGGAATCCTAGCCAAGGAAATAGAAAGATTGTGTTATGAATTTGGTTTTGAAGTAAACAATTTTACAGGGCTTTGGCGTATGGTTATTTCTGACTGGGTTTTTCGATTCATAAGTAACTTTGTCTACAAAATGTTATGTTTACAATACTTTGTCGTGGCTATGTCTTGTAGTTATGTTATACGAATGAAGGAAGAAGTGAACCATTAATTAGGTATTGAGGTACCTGCCATTTCAAGCCGATCTTTGACAGTCGTTACAGGTAGTCAGTGGCTCAATAAGTCGGACAACCAGTCTTCATGATGATTAAGGTAAGGAAGGTATCGTGTTACCCAGTATTAACTGGGTAACACGATACCTTCAGACAGGCTGTCGCTCCATGTAAAACACTGGTATTCAGCTGCATCCGGTTAGACTGGAAGCCGACCCCAACATAGTTAGGACAAGGCTAGGCAGATGACGATGAGGTACCTATCTATTATTGTGCTTTATAATAATGCAATGGTATTTGTAGATTGATAGACAGGTTCACAGTCACAACTTTTCAACGATAGTTTCATTTCATAGAGTTCATAACTGCATAAAATATTTCCTTATTAAACACAAGCAGATGCATAAAATATCAGACTAGCTTAGTGTTCAAAGAAAAGGCTATCTTATAACAATTTTCTACAAAATTACTTGTTGCCAAACAAAGTTGATTCTTATTTATTTTTAAACTAAAATCCTCCTTTGCATTAAAAAAAGATTTTATAGTGCAGAGTATTGTGACTCTGATATAATGAACGTCTTGAAAACTTAGCGCCAGAAAACATAATAAAATTGTAAAGAATTTTTAACAGACTTCCAAAAGGGGGAGGTCATCAATTCGTCTGCTTTTTTCGAGTGTATGTTCAGCGACTCGAGCAATAGGTCCTTTGACATGGAAACAATGACGATGTTGATGCCATATAGCCGGCCACAGCGACTGCACTCGATGGCTTTCTAGTGCGGTTGTAGAGAGCTTTGGTGTGCTCTTTCATGTGCTCTCAAGTGGCTAGCATATCCAACTTTGGGCGAAAAACTCCGAGCACAAAGCGGACATGTCAGAAAACCGTTGAAAAAGTTGTAGGGTATAGCTGTACCTGCCGGGGTTGCGGGACTGTTCGAAAGAGATACCGTGGCCCCGGAACGTAAAGGGCGAGGAAGGAACATGGATGGGTTTTAGTCAGTAAAAGTCTGACACTCCCTCCCGCTCCGCCCAGAGTGGGAAAAGTCATTTGATGATTTCCCTAGCTTTAAGGTCATCACGCTTTAAGTCCAGCTGCGCCGTTACGCGCCCAAACGATTTTCTGAATGGTTAAAAGCGTCTCAGGCGGTTGGTCCCTAGAGCGCCACAAATACGTAATGTTCCTGCTGGACGTGTAAATATACTATCAAAAACCTGTCAAACTTTTGATTGTAACCTCATAAAGAAAACCTTGATCGCAAACTACAGAGTAATGCTCACACATATAAATAAAATCGTTAAGAAACATAACGATAGTTCTTTTTTCCCGTTTACCACAATTAAGTAGTGTTACACTTGAGGCAATGGAAATAGAGTCATACCTCGTATTATATGGAACGCTTACTTTCCATATGGAAAGGCGAAACACTGACTGGGATAGAAATATTGACATTTCTGAATCTATGTAATTTTTCTTTTTTAATTTACAAGATTCTATCAGATTATGTTAGCGTGTACATGTGTGTGTGTGTGACAGTGTTTAGCTTCAATGAGTTTCTGTGTGTGTATGCGAGCAGTGTTTTCTTCTAAGTATTGTAATAAGCTGAAGGTTTGCTTGCAATGGAGCGCTGTATCCTAGGCGTCACACTTACTGACTCTGTACGCAACACCACCCTACGCTCCAAAACACACTGACGTTGCTCAAAAAGCCAAGCAAGCTAAAGTTGGACTTGGCTGGCCATATCTGCCGCATGATGTACGACGAGCTGTGGGCCAAAATAACCACGAAAACTAGTCCAGTTAGATGGGTTAAACTATAAGGACCATTACAATACAAAACTTAAATAGCCTATAATATTCCTAGTGGCTTGGGACACATTCATCCTCTCTGTGATAGCGAGAATGGGTAGCAATCTACTCAGCAGGCACAATGATGGCTTCCGGCGATCCTTCCCTAAACCGTTTTGGGAGCGTGATGTGAACTTTTAAGCGTCTGCTATTGGCTTAACGTAAACGTCTACCAATTACAATGGAGTACATGTTTTTTTTTGTAATGAGGATGAGGATCTACCCTATTTATTGAAAAACCAACCTCAAAATATGGTGTTATTTGCTGATGACATTTCCTTAATTTTTAAGATAAACAGGCGGGCACAAAATTTAGATGACGTGAATAATGCCCTACTTCAGGTCCAAAATTGGTTCACAGCAAACAATTTGGTATTAAATGAAAAAAAAAACCAAATGCATAAGATTTGCTTTACCGAATGTTAAGGGTAGTGATTGTGATATATTATTGAATAATGAGAAACTTGAATTCGTAGATAAAACGGTTTTCCTGGGGCTTACGCTTGATTCAAGGCTACAATGGGGTTCTCATTTAATATCTCTTGCGGGGCGGCTAAGTTCAGCAGCATATGCCATTAGAAAAATCCGTCAATTTACTGATGTAGATACCGCTAGACTGGTCTATTTTAGTTACTTCCATAGTATAATGTCTTACGGTATTTTGCTATGGGGACGGGCTGCAGATATTGAGTCTATATTTATACTGCAGAAAAGAGCCATCAGAGCTATATATAATCTTCGTAGGCGCGATTCTCTAAGGGAACTGTTTAAGGATATTGGCATTATGACGGTACATTGTCAATACATTTACGAAAACATAATGTACGTTAGAAAAAATTTGCATCTTTTTGGTAAAAGAGGTGACAGACATAATTACAGTACTAGAAATAGGGACCAATTAATTCAGCCAGGCTTTAGACTCGCTAAAGTAGACTCATCTTTCATGGGGTACTGTTTGAGATGCTATAATAAAATTCCACAAAGTATTCTTGAACTGAATGAGAAAAAATTTAAAACATGCATTAAACGCACACTATGTAAAAAAGCATATTACAAGTTGAGCGATTATATCGCTGATAAAAATGCTTGGCTTAATGCTGGTCCTGCTCCACATGGACAGGGGCGCAAAAATTGATAGCATTAAATGGTATAGTTGGAGCTGCTGAAGATTGTACATAACTATCTTTGCATTGTATAGATTCAATGTTAGTATTATATAATCGCATAGCCCATAATGTGTGAGTACTATGTACTAGTAAGCTATCATTCACTGGAAACCTACGGCAGTTCTTGACTTGAATGTGCCCTGGCGGTTGAGAGTATGTCATGCTCACTCAAATGTCTCGCTGATGGTGGCGCGTGTGTCGGACCATTTAGTTCCCTTCAAAATGGTTGAGCTGAATGGTGCTGATCCATGCGTCATGTGCGTGAACGGGCGCTGTCAGTTGTGACTGGTCATCTCTTAGTCGCCATGGTTTATTTGAATTAATTATTTTGTTTTTGAGTTGTATTTTGTTTTGGTTTTGCTATGGACACTTTTAACGTGCACATCTTGCTACATTGTTCTCACATAATATACCATCTCAACATGAATGATGTAACCAAGATTTTGTAACAATAATTTGATTTAAAAGAGTGTCCATGGAGTTTCTTGCCCGTTCTTCTCCATAGAGATCTACGCTAGGGAATGGGCAACTACAGTACTTTCACAGTTTTTATGTCTTGTGACTGGGACTGTAGTTACATTAAATGTTCATTTTTGTTTCGACAATTCAAAAGTGCCTGTAACTGGCCTACTTGAAATAAATGCTTTGATTTTGATTTTGATGAGCTTAGTTGTCATTAGTGTCAGGGATGGGTAATGAGTGGTAGGAAGTAGGGAAATTAAAAACACATTTTTTTCTGATATCTGGTCAAAATGTATTTTTAAAACATGCAATAAAATAAAATTTGCAAAATTAGTAAGTAGTCCATAGACATTATACTCATGGGTCATCTTCCAAATATTTGTAATATTAAACTCCAATGTGAGTCTTGTGTAAAAGTATTGAACATCCTTATTTAAAAAAACGTGGGAAAGGTGGGGGAGGTAGGAAAGGTGGGGGTGGTGGGAAAGGTGGGGGAGGTAGGAAAGGTGGGGGTGGTGGGAGAGGTAGGGGTGGTAGGGGCGGTAGGGCAAGGGGAGGCAGGGGAGGTGGAGGCGGTAGGAAAACTGGGGGAGGTAAGGGTGGTAGCGGTGGTAGCGGCGGTAGGGCAGGTAGGGGAGGTAGAGCAGGTGGGGGAGATATAGCAGGTGGGGTAGATAGGGCAGGTAGGGCAGGTGGGGCAGGTTGGGCAAGTGGAGCAGATAGGGCTAGTGGGGCAGTTGGGGAAGGTGGGGTAGGTGGGGCAGGCGGAGAAGGTGGGCCAGGTGGGGCAGGTGGGGCAGGTGTGGCAGGTGGGGCAAGCGGGGCAAGCGGGGCAAGTGGGACAAGTGAGGCAGGTGAGGCAGGTGGGGCAGGTGAGGCAGGTGGGGTAGGCGAGGTAGGTGGGGCAGGCGGGGCATGTTGAGTAGGTGGGGCAGAGGAGGCAGGTAGGGCAGGTGGGCCAGGTGGGCTAGGCGGGTTAGGTGGGTTATGCGAGTAGGTACGGTTGGTAGGGTAAGTAGGGTAGATAGGGTTGGTAGTGTTGGTAGGGTAGGTAGGGTAGTTAGGGTAGGTAGAGTAGTAAGGGTAGTTAGGGTAGTAAGGGTAGTTAGGGTAGTAAGGGTAGTTAGGGTAGGTAGGGTAGAAAGGATAGGTAGGGTTGGAAGGATTGGTAAGGTTGGTGGGGTTGGTAGGGTTGTTAGAGTACTCGTAGCTAAGGTTGGTAGGGTAGGTAGGGTTGATATGGTAGGTAGGATTGATAGGGTTGGTAGAGTTGGTATTGTGGGTAGGATTGGTAGGGTTGGTTGGGTTGGTAGGGTAAGTAGGGTAGGTATTTAATTTCGGTCTCAAGAGGCTAGTGTATACCGCGCACACCCTATCAGCTGCCTTCATGTAGTCGTCGCACATACCACCAGTACCAATTGCCCACATATTCCTAAATTCATGGTTGTATCCATCGGTGACTCCATTAGTAAGTTCTCTCGTGGTTTTTATTATACCAAATTTTTGGTTGCCTGCTTCGTCATCCTCGACTAATGTCCAATCATCCTCGTTGAATTTGTATGGTGTTTTTATCTCCGCCACAGCACTTAAATCTTGAAAAATTATATCGAAATTGCTTGTGGTGCGTTCGCTTAGAATGTTTATATAATTATTCAAATTATCGTTTAAACGCATTAGAACTACAAATGCTTGACTTCCAACGATTCGTTCCGCGTCTTTTTCAAAGTTCTCTATTGTGTCATCTGAACGTCTTCTGGGAGGCGGTCCGTAAAACATATTACCAGGCATCCAGGTGAAAGCGGCAAGCATTCCATAATCTACATCAAATGTTGGACTACTGCCTTCGAAAGTCACGTTGCTGTCACAAGGCATTCTTGGCTCGTCACCCGGCGGAGAAGCATTTGCACCGTCATTGAAGAAGTCCCATATATCACGAACACGTCTTGCCAAGTACGCACCAAGTTCGCTCACAAGATCTTCTCTTAGTACCAAGCTGAAAAATGTCGCCAAGGTTCTGTATGGTATGACATAGTGTCGTGACGCTACCAAAGTCTCACCAAATATCTGTATAGTTTGGCTAGCTCTCGTCGTATGTTGCGGTCTAGCTAGCAAAGCAGAGCACGTATGATAATAATCGTCCACGTTCACATAAATTACTTTTGTTCTTTTATCACCAAACACTTCTTTAATCGTTATTGTCGCTAGTATTATTAGAACAAAAAATATTGTATTTTTATTTAAATGCATTTTTAACATTATGTAAATACATTTGTTTGTCTCGAAATAATATGGATAATTGCGATGAAGAGTGATATTTATATCAACCACGAAGCGTTATCAACAAACGAACCAAACATAACTTATCCGTTATTATAATAATCCAAAATAGTGTTTCCATGATTCGATAAAACGTTGTCGATAAAATATTCGACAGTCGAAAACCAACTATCGGACTCAGGCAGTAGCTAACAAAACACACTCTTCAATTAAACAAGTGACGTTTATTCAACTAAAACAGTTCTACAAAAACATAGCATGGTCGTATCAGCTCTTTCGAACTACCATTCTACTTTAAATTAAGTATATGTATAGACCATTAATAACATTCCAATATCTCCACTTAACAAAATATATAGCTGACGTGACTGAAATGAGATTCGGCAGATGATGTTTGCCGCATGCCGAACGAACTGTGGACTAAAACTGCAGGAAACTGGTGCCCTGACACAGTGAGGCGCGGTCGCGGTAGGTCACGAAGGAGATGGCGGGACGAATTGGACAAGTTCCTTTCGAACTGGAAGGAGGACGCGTGGGTTTGCGACAAGTGGAAGGAGTGGAGGCCTTTGCCCAGGAGTGTGACAGATCAGAAAAAAAAACATCGTTTACATAGCGAAATCGTACATCATTACGTTTTGACCTATAATAAGCTATCTTTAAATAACAGAGGTTAAGTGTCTGATGACTTATTCCTATCTTTAAAAAAAATGTTTAAAGCATATTTCTTATCAGTGAGTTCATAAATTAATTTCTTTGACAGACAGAAGACACTCTTTCTCAGAATCACTATCTTGCTCAGATAAAGCCAGATATTCAGCTTCAGTACCGGACGGACCAGCTGGCGGGCAGTGGGAAGGGAACATTTCTCGCAGATCGGATGGCCGATGGGGTCGAAAAGTTCTGGAGTGGCGACCGCAAACCGGAAGACGATGCGTTGGAAGACCTCCCACTAGGTGGACCGATGACCTGGTGAACGTTGCGGAAATCCGTTGGATGCGAGTCGCACGGGACCGGTCAATGTGGCGACACTTGGGGGAGGCCTATGTGCAGCAGTGGACGTTTTTCGGCTGAAATGATGTGACTGGACGGAGACATTGTCGTCTGTATCTGGCTTTGCCATGAAATTACAGAAACATAGATGGTGAAAAATAAACCAGTATAATTATCTTTATTAAACTTTCACAATCAGAACATATTATAAAACTTATGCAAACGGGTATTTATCGCGAACTTTACCTTTAATTTAAGCCCGACGTTTCGACAGGATTGCGCCAGGCGTGGTCGCGGGAAGACTAAAGTTTTGGAGGTATAATTATGTTTTCTCATCTAGTTCGTCACCGCCCCATTCAGCACCCACAAAACCATATCATATTTTCCTCTGTTATACTTCAAACAATTTATGTATTGTCTTATTTATGTGGACTAATCCTTCTCACTGTTACGATTATTTCTGGTTTAATACTGAACCGTCTATTACTACGTTTTAATACCTTCAGAAGAGTGCTTAAGAAATAATTTTAAACGCAGACAACCGGGTCCTTCAAATAAGGAAAAATCTACAGACATCGTTGGTTACAGCTACCGCATTTTTCTCTTTAAGAGCTCGACACTTAGACGGAATGACTCTATTACTGTTCCATCGTAGTACGTTTTTTGTGTTTATAAACTTTGTACCTTATGTCCATGGTAAGAAAAGTGATCGTTAATCAAAATAGTTCTAGCAATTAGTTCAATGGTTGTTCATTGTATCAATTAATCCAAAAATAAGGTATCATACATAAAACATACGGTAACATCATATCTGTTTTTTTCCTAAAAGGTTAAAAACACGTATGCAAAATGTTGGCAACGTTGCCAATAGCTGTCAAATATATACCTATTTTTATTAATTTGCCAATATTACTGTACGGAAATAAAAAATATGAGTACCTAGTGAACTAGAACATTAATAGTGAATTGCAATTAAAACACTGAATTTGATGTTGTAACCGTTTCAGGGGTAGAAAACGCATTTGGAAAATTTCCGCATAGTTTTTTTTTTTCAATTAAAAACAGATTATTCGGTGTTACGGTATTAATTATTGCATAATATCCAAGGCGCGTTTCAATATAATTTGATCAAAGAATTTGATCAAATTATAAAAAACCGACTACAGAAAAATCACGTTCTAATTAAATTCGGGGTTAACAGGGTAAAATCGACTCTTTCTATTGTTAAAGTCGGTTAAAGTGTAGCCTATTTTACCTAGGTCATAAATTGAACTTATCGATTGACACCTTATTCATCAAAATCGGATGAATAGTGTAGGCGCTACGATAGAACATTTACGTAAAAACAAACATAGATACATAGACTGCTAAAATCATATATCCCTTCCTTTTGGCTTCGCTGTAGTCGAGTTAAAAATAGTCTGTCATCTAGTTTTATATCTTTAAAAGCCATCTTCTGTGGATTTTAAAAATTGCTTTGCAAAAAATTAAGGATTTACATAAATATTCGTACTTTATTTACTAAAGAAAACAAGTGTTTTCTCAAGGCAGCATAACTGGGAAAGAGAAATTTAAATAAAGGCACTAGTGCACTTACTACGGCGAAGAGTTATAGAGTTACTAAAGGGTCGGATTAAGTAGGGTTGAATCAACAGCCTTTTGTGCTCGTAAATTACCAAAGAAGAGAAGAAGTATCATAATTTTAAAACAATAGCATTTTGCGTTTTGATACTTTCAATTTTATTTGTAAGGCGGTACGGTTTGAACTTAGTCAACGGTACGCTTTCATTGTGGTACTTACATTAATTTTTTAATTAATCACCGGGCATTTTGTTTTTTTTTTTTTTAATAAGCAGATACGCATTTAGTCTGGATAAATTATAAGATCAGAAAGAGTCCGGACAGTGAACTAAAAAGTCAGACAAATGACAATTTTAGCTATGAGCTAGTAGACAATACAAATTTCGTTCAACCAGCCCCAGTAAATTCAAAACGTTTTAATGACGAAACCCTGGATGGGTTTCGTGCATCGTAAACAGTATCCATTTCTACCACTCGAAATATAAAAGTATCATCATCATCATCATCATCAGACTATTATATTCCCACTGCTGGGACACGGCCTCCTCTCAATGAGAGAGAATGGGCTATAATCCACCAGCGGGCCCAGTAAAGTAGTAGTACCTATACTCTACATTATATTGTTAAAAAAAACGGGGTACCAAAAACCGATTGTGATGATTTTGGTATCCAATTTTTTAACGTGTCTTTGACCCGTTATTTTCAAGGCACTCAGCAAACCAGCAGTTAGTGCGTTCGTAGCCTAAAAAAAACATCCATCAACAACCTTTTCTAGACACGGTATCAGCAATGTAAAGAACGGTCAAGTATCCAATAATATACCGAACTAACATTGTTGCTAGGTCGACCAGGGGCTTTTCCACCATCTCTTATATCAGTACTAGGTCTACTAGGTCATACTACTGGGATATAATGTATCCTACGTGTTAATCCAGGTTATAATCTGTGTGCTTAATTTCATTCAAATCCGTCCTGTATTTTTTGCGTGAAAGAGTAACGAAAAAACTTTAAAAAAGTTTATTTTATAATATTTTTTCCTTCGATAAAATTAAACATAGATTCCCTCATCTGCAAATTATAAAGAATTTACACTGTATTACTAGGTAAGTAAGAAAACATAAAAAAATAAAGAGAAAGTGCGAAAATCAAGGAGCTTTAGAGCGCCTTCACATTACGTCGCAAGTAGTGCGGCAGCAGCGCGACTATAGCAGCGCGACAGACGCGCTGTTCACAGGCGGCTAATTCCATACTAAAAAGAGCAGCGCGACAGCCGCGAGACACGTGATTGTCCATACTGGACGGCACAGCGCGGCAGCCGCGTGCTGTCAGTCGACTTCGAGCCAGTGTTGCAATCATACGTACCACCACCCTTAGTCGCGCGGCTGTATTTGTAATGAAAAGGCATCCGCTGCTATCGCGTGGCTGCCGCGCTGCTGCCGCACTGCTTGCGACGTAATGTGAAGGCGCCCTTATAAGCCGTCTATGTCCATCTCACTGAAGTAGTGAAGGTCGACACCCTGAACCCCTTTGTACTTGGTTTATTTGATCAAAGGAACAGAGATCAATACACATAGGATAGATTTTACGCAGGTTCTCACAACATTCGGTTAACGCTCGTCGCTCAATCAATGAGCCGCCAATTAGGTCCTTGGGTGAATAACGTACGGTTAGGGTTGTAATTTTTTTGTTAGCATTATACATTTGCTTATTTTTGATTTCAAAGGTAGTGAATCAAGATTTTTTAAGTATTATTTTGCTAGAAATAGCGTTTCTAGTGTTTTTAGAGGAAAATTTAAATTGTTTTTTTTTTGTATGTTCTTTAGTGTGAATTCTAAATCAATTCTATATTAAAAAAATACTCTCAGTGGATGCCGAAGTGGTAAATTCATTCAATTTAATACAAGGTCTAAGGCTTTTGTGAATATTAAAATGCCTACTGGAAATAGAGTACAATACCTACTCCAATACTTTATGTTAGAGTACATTTGGCAACCCTATGACCGCAACCAACTGTTTGCGACCTCACGCTTAGTTGACGTTCAATATGAACGTAATGATGTTCGAGATCGTGTTTTGTTTCTGTATTACTCAAAGGTCGACTGGTAATAGTGGTAGTCACTAACAGAACCGAAATCTATACCTACAGTACTTGTTTTTAATACAATAGCTGTTGCCTGCGAAGTTCATCCGCGCGAAATTATAATATAGTATAACGAGGGACTAAACGAAGCCATTATATACCCGAGGTGGTTTGACTCCCCAGCGAGGGAGTCAATGAAAGCGAGGGTATATTAAATTGGCGTTTGCAAGCAAATAGACAGTCAGACAAAAAATATTCTCTCATGTACTGAACGTACGTAAAAAGCTGTTTTTGTTATTACAAACACAAATTTCATGTAAAGGTGGATTTAATTAAAAGTAGATAATGAAGGGATAGAGTTTTATGAACAATTTAGGGGATAATCTTGGGAATTACTGATGCGATTTCGATTTAGTTTTTGCTATTTCAGTACAAGGCATTTATTAAAAGTTTCCAATATTCTTAGACCAAAACACCATGCCGCATAAGGGTCGTAGCACACTTATCAACACGGAAAGGGATACTACTACAAGCTAATTTTTCCTTGAGTGCAGGAATGTCTTGAGCCTTTTCGTGGGATAGGCAGTTGTCGTCACGCTTGCCTTGTAAATATCTCTCTCTTATGTTTGCATAACTCGTCAAAATGTAAAAAATAATAATATCTTTACCGCAAGCGCAAGCGCGCCCTGCCGCTTGGATACGATCGTCGGTAGAGGGGATGCAGCAAGAGCTGGAGAAGGGACGGAGTGTTGCGACGGTCGAGCTCCGACAGTCTTGGCAGACGCTCAGTACCAACGCACGTGTTTGTTCCTTGTATTGTAAAACCGTTGGTTTGAATAAAGATATTTTAATCTTTCGTTCCAGTGCGACGATGCCCACATCTATTTGAAACTATGTCGGATCGTGAAGAAGACCCAATACTTCGCATCTCGGCCACCCATGATGCGACATATATATGTATTACGGGCACTGCATTATAGAAAATACAAGTTCTAAATAAAATACTAAACACTCAAAATGTTAGCTTTCAGCTACTAAAAACTGCATTAAGCAACGAGATAGCCAAGCACTACATTCTAAAACACTATTTAAAGCCAAGTGCTCTAAAATATCTCTCGCTGGACAAAACTTCATATCCGCAAAGTGACTGTTGCTCATATCCGTGGCGTGTCACTAACATTCAGAGCGTTGAATGAAAAGGTTCAGAAAATCCAGGTCTTTTCACCTGGGCATTAAATTGACATATTATTACAAAACATCATAACTATAATTCCAGAAGGATTAAATAGATCCCTGCTTACCCACGTTTAGCTAGTTATGTTTTAGTCCCATTTAATTTGGGGCCGGCCAATTGATATCAACTGGGCACACTAACTTCATTTATGAACTAAATAAAATTTATGAACTAATTGTGTCTTGTTGAAAGCTTAAGATCTAAGATTTAGTTCGTTAACTGACACACATACCTATTTTGCGATTCGATTGCTCAGTTCAGCTAGACTCGAGACGTCATGACAACGGCCACCGCTCTTATCTGGAATAAAATTGGTGGTTCTTCAAAAAACGAACCTTTTTTGGTAGGTATTTTACCCCGAATTTTACGCCCTGGGTTTCTACGCTACGGGTTGGATAATTCTCCGAGTGACCACGCTCGTGTACCCCGACTTAGGAGTCCTTCGGGAAAATTCCACGACGCGTCGTCGCCAGCGCGCCGGGTACACTAGATACCCCGTGCGACATCACCGTACCGCGCTACACAGTTCTTCGGCCTTCTACCATCTCCGGCCGCAGCGGGATTTCGCCTGCAACTACAGGGGAGTACCTATCCCTGCAGCAGTGACTACAGACAAATTGTAACCTACAACCCTACAAATTTGTATGCCTCCGGCTCTGCCTGCCTGTAATATCTTTTAAACGGTACACATCCGACTTTTATTTCTCTGCCGTTTACTAGGTAGGAATTAGACGGGTGGAGGCTACATCCTTACGAAACCGATAGTTGCATTCTACTTAAATCAACGTTAAAGTTGTCATCATTATTTCAGCCGAAAGACGTCCACTGCTGAATATATGACCGGTCAATTTTTCACATTCACATTGACCGGTCCTGTGCATCTCGCATCCAGCGGATCCCCGCAATCTTCTCCAGACTATCAGTCCACCTATACCGAGATGATGTTTAAGATGTTTATGTTACAGCCAAAACTGTTAATCGGTCAAAACCAATTATGACTAGTGTCAGTCAAAATCCTTATGAAGGTCATCATCATCATCTGCCTAGCCTTTTCCCAACTATGTTGGGGTCGGCTTCCAGTCTAACCGGATGCAGCTGAATACTAGTATTTTACATGGAGCGACTGCCTATCTGACCTCCACAACCCAGTTAATACTGGGTAATACGATAACACTTGGTAAGACTGGTTGTCAGACTTTTTGGGCCACCTGTAACGACTGCCAAAGATGGACAAATTGACAGCCGGGACCAACTGCTTAACGTGCTTTCCGAGGCACGGAGGAAACTCGGTATGTAAGGGCGGTCACCCATCGACAGACCAAACTAGGCAAGCACGGCTTAACCTAAAGATCGGCCCGAGCGGCTGTTATTATTTAGCCACGAGCTCCTTAAAATCCTTATGAAGGTAAAATGCGTTTTCTGCATAAAAAAGAATTATTATGTTGGTTTAGAACAGAACGCCTCAGTTGTACTCCAACATAGTTGGGATAAGGCTAAGCAGTTGATTATGATGTCATTATCATAGAGTAACTGAGAGAGTGTCACTGTGTGCGTCTGATCGATTATCGTTAAACATATTTAGAAAGTTAACCTTCTGTACCCATTTTTTTAGATTCCACTCAAACCGAGTGTTCACAGGCGACAGTATAAAAAGCTTTAAGCAAGCTCAACTTTTCTTGATACTATTTTATCTTCGTCCTGTTAGTAAGTAAACGAAACCACTGCGCGCGTTGAAACTTAAATGAAATTGTAAATGTTAGTGAAGAAAAGAAAAAAGAACATTTTTGTAAATGTACGTAGATTCAAAAGTTTCTGAATTTACAAGAAACTTGGAGAAAAATAAACTTAATTCATAGATGGTTTCCAGGGGGTCTAAAAAGGCCACTTTAGCCGAATCATAATTTGAATCACGTTAAAATTTAAAATTCTTATAATGGACTTTATGTTTATAATAATAAGGTCCATTTTACTAATTTAAATTTTTAAAGATGATTCAAATTATGATTCTTCTAAAGCGGCCATTTTAGACCCGCTGGTGAAATATTTATCAAGAGGTCACTGAACGCTGGTCTAGTGGACGCAAGGTGAGAGTGAGGTCTTGGGTTCGATTTCCCGGCCGAGTTAAACGTTATTGGGTTTTCCCCATCAGGAATTTCACAGTAATAAACTCAGTGATCTGAAACTCTGACAACCAGTCTTACCAACTTATTCCCATCCCGTAGGGTTGCGGAGCTCAAATAGGCAGTCACTTCATATCCCACGTTTTAAATGCAAGCTATCGTTTGCTTCACTCGCGAGGTATAAGTAGTTTTGATACATGTCTTCGTTCCAAGTACGTGGTGTGTTTTATTTCTATTAATTAACACTACCCGGCCCATCCGTGAACATGGATGAACCTTTTCCCAACATAGTTGGGAAAAGGCTGGGCAGATGATTGAATACTGTGTCATATGTGAAGTCCAGAGTGCCATCGATGAAAAAATTGCATCCGATAAAGCGAACCAGTAAAACGGAGACCATGTATGAACGCGAACATAAGGGCTAAACAGAAATAATCTTGAAAAAAAAAAAGAATTTGTAAAATTATTTTGTAATCACAGAATGACTTTTTTTTTTTAGGATTGGAAATCATCAAATAACTTCTCCCTCTCTGGGCGGAGCGGGAGGAAGTGTCAGACTTTTACTGACTAAATCATCCCATCCATGTTCCTTCCTCGCCCTTTACGTTCCGGGGCCGCGGTATCTCTTTCGAACAGGCCCGCAACCCAGGCTTCGGCCAAGAGTGATGAAGATAAATGTTGATGGACGGAAAGGTAGAGGGAGACCAAAGAAACGATAGATGGATTGTGTGAGTAATCATATTCCTTTATCTTTCATATTATGAAAGATAAAGGAATAAATTTTAATGACAGCGGGACGATTGACAGAGGAAAATGGTGATGTCAATTAACATGGGGCAATGACAGGAAGATGATGATTTTTTTTTATTTTTTTATTGTTTATTAAATAAAGAACAAAACAAATTTTATTATACATACATACATACATATTTTTTTATTGTTTATTATATAAATAAATAAATAAAATATGAATATAGGAACATCACAAAAACCTCAATAGGTTTGTCTGGATGTTGATCCACTTATAAGCTTATCTTAAAACTAGACTATAAAATAATTATACACAGTTTAAAACAATTTGTAGGGTAGACAGGTCATAAAAAAAATAAAAACTTTTTTGCAAAAAATAAAACCGACTTCACACAAAAAAGTGAAAAATAACTTTAGCTTCAGAAGTCGGTGACCATTATTTGATTGATTTAGTTTTTTTGTCACCGACTTCTGAAGCTAAAGTTATTTTTCACTTTTTTGTGTGAAGTCGGTTTTATTTTTTGCAAAAAAGTTTTTATTTTTCACTTTTTAGTGGTTCACATGTGCATACCCTTTCACAGCGTACCAGCGTGATTTTTTGTTATGAACTGGTGTAAACAATAGACAGACATGAGATTTCAGCAATCCCAGTAAGAGACACACATTTGCTACATTTAATGAGGAGTTCCGTTGCCTTTCTCCGAAGTTTTTCATCTAATCTTTACCAAATTTAAATGGGATCACTCCGAGAAAGTAGTCTTTCTAAAACTACCCAAATCGCTTCTGGTGTGCCTATAAAATTTGAAAAGTTCTCTCTATTTCTCCAGGATCCCATTATCAGGATCCTGACTTGATGATTATGGGACCTTCTGGGAAGTATACCCTTTCAAACAATTAAAAAACAAATTCGGTCCAGTCATCTTCGAGTAATCGGGGAACATTGAATTGAGAACCTTCTCCTTTTTGAAGTCGGTTAATAACGACGTTATGGTACGTGACCCAAATATCCGGATAGCCTTTAAAAGATTTGGCCAAGTATCGTTAATTTGCTTCTAAGAATTGAAGAGCTCCGTTCCTTTGTCATGGATCCCATAATCAGAACCTAACCAAATTCTCATCAAACTACACTTGAAGTACCCTTGCCAATAAAAAAAAAAACAATACATGTCAAGGTAATAGGCTTATCCCCAATAAATGGAACTTAATACACCTAACTGTCGAAATCTGGGAATATTGTACACATCTGCGTACCCCCTCAGAGCATACAGGCGTGATGTTACGTCATGATGTTGTATAAACAATAAACATTCAAGCGATTGCAGCAGTTACTGCAGATTTGCCGTGTATTTTTGAAGAGTTCCATTGTATATCTCCGAAGATCCGGATCAGATCTTCAGCAAATTAAAATATAACCACACGGGAAGACCCAGCTTTCAAATTAAAAAAGAATCACCAAACTCGGTTCACCCAGTCGAAAGTACTGAGGTAACAAAAACTGTCGAAATCTGGGTGTACTATACACATCTGCGCACCCCCTCAGAGCATACAGGCGTGATATTACGTCATGATGTTGTATAAACAATAAACCTACAAGCGATAACAGCAATCACTGCAGATTTGCCGTACATTTTTGAGGAGTTCCATTGTATATCTCCGAAGACCAGCATCAGATCTTCAGCAAATTAAAATGGGACCACATGGGAAGCACCAGCTTTCAAATAAAAAAAGAATCATCAAAATCTGTTCACTCAGTCGAAAGTTATGAGGTAACAAACACAAAAAAAAAAAAAAAAAAAAAAAAACATACAGACGAATTGATAACCTCCTCTTTTTGGAAGTCGGTTAAAAACAAGCACAGCGCGGGTCGGACTCGGACATCGCGTCGATGATAGTTACTAATGTAATAACATTTAAGTACAGGATGGTGCATTTCAAAGAGAGTTAAAGAATTTTTTGTACTTTATTTATAGTTACTATTTGTACTCGTAATTTCCGATTAAATTTTTGTTGGGACCTCATTCATTAGAGTAGGTATTAAATAAGCGACGGTTTGTTTCCCATTTTTAGTTAAAGTAATAAATAGTTCATTTCCGTGAAAATCAGAACCCTTGAATATACATATTTACGCACGAATAAATATCTCTGCGTATTTAACATGAGAATATTGGCGAAAGCATTGGTAAAATAATTATGAGGTTCATGCTTCGCGGTTACGATTACGCTTTCTACAAACAAGGATGTGTATAAATGTGTTGGATTGTCGTGATCTATTCCGATAAGCTTGTACATCATGTGGGCAGAAGATGGGTTTGCGATTCATTCCATGTCCGTACTAATTACCGGATCCGACATAAAGGGTGTAAAAAACCTCATAACGAAGCCGAAAGACCAAGTGCCTTTCGGCTGTCACCCCGTCATTGCGATTGTTGTATTGTTCTACACCAGACCTGGGAATCCTCTAGTGACGGAGATATTGGGGGTCCAAGTTCCAACGTTTTGACAAGTTTTATTTTAAATACAAGTTTTTAATGTTGGATTTTTAAACACCTCCACGACCTCCGTACTATCCAATCCATGCAACAGCACAATGTTTTGAGTGCGTTACATTACAATTCTACCACAAGACATGATTTTTCACAAAAAAAAAAAGTTTCCCAGCAGTATTTTTTGCGTAAAGTTACTTAGATTGATTTACAAAATGCTTGGTTGACGGCTTCCTCATGAGTCTTGAGTTACACTCTGTATACATAACATTGAGTTCAGTAACATATATATCTATGATACATAAACTCACAGCTTATTTCCATGGTGACAGTGTAATGTTTGCGTTTTTGCACTTGCGTTTTTGACTATTGTAATCCAAAATTATATCATACGTTCTTTCCGAATAACTGCATAGCCTTTATGCGAAGGCTTAGCATGCCATTTCGCCTTTTAATTCGTATTATAAGCTTTCTGTATATTTTAGTCTTTTCAATCTTTGTTTTACTTTTGTGATTTCAAATATTGACAATGACAAGCTAGTTTTCTTTTTTAATTTATTGCTGTAACTTGGAGTTGTAGGTTGTATACATTTGATGTTAGACCTTCTTTGTAACCATTTTTAACCGACTTCCAAAAAGCAGGAGGTTCTCTATTCGACTGTATGTATTTTTTTTTTATGTATGTTCACCGATTACTCGAAGACGCCTGAACCGATTTGAAAAATTCTTTTTTTGTTTGAAAGGGTATACTTCCAAGTTGGTCCCATAGAAATATTGTCATGATCTGATCACGAACTTCGGAGATATGGAACGGAACTCCTCAATAAATGATAGCAAATGGACTGGGATTGCTGAAATCTATTGTCTGTCTACGTCCATAGAAATATTGTCATGATCTGATCACGAACTTCGGAGATATGGAACGGAACTCCTCAATAAATGATAGCAAATGGACTGGGATTGCTGAAATCTATTGTCTGTCTATTGTTTACACCAGTTCATAACATAACATCACGCCACCGCACCGGTACGCTGTGAAAAGCACAAGTGAACCACTAAAAAGTGAAAAATAACTTTAGCTTCAGAAGTCGGTGACAAAAACCTTAATAAATCAATTAAACAATGGTCACCGACTTCTGAAGCTAAAGTTATTTTTCACTTTTTTGAAGTCGGTTCTATTAGGTAGATTTCCTTTTTTTGAAAAAAAAAAAATCTACCTATTGGTCTCTCACCTACGGGGATATATATGAATACGTATGTATATGGGTGACAAGCAAAATTTAGCCACACTCTACAGGTCGCAATTATGAACCGATTGCTTTCAAACTTGGCCAAAAAATCGAAACGGTCAAAACTTAGGCTAAGTTCGTGAATGGGCGGAATTCGTCCATGGGGGGCGGCGGAGGGGCGGTTTTTCTAAAATCAGTTTTTTGGCCATAACTTTTTTCCTATGGAAAATTTTTGAACCGTTTCTCATTTTTATCATTCTGAGTACGAATACGGATATCTTTAAATTAAAACTTTTTTGATGCGACCCCTAAATTGGGGAGGGGGTTGAAAATTCCAAATTTTTTGAGAAAAAAAATCATATCTCCGAAACAGTAAACATTTTGAGCGTCGCAAATATTTTTGTTTGTAAGCAAATTGTTTACTTTACAATTGTTACCTTCAAAGTTTAGCGATAAAACTTATAGTTTTCGAAATAAAAAATCATAACTAAACATTTGAGGGCGTTTCCATGCTAAACTGTTATGAGAGAATTTAAAAAAGGTAAACTTTCCATTACAGGACAACGATTTTGAAATCATATTTTTTTTTGTAGATTGTACACATAAGTACAACTCTTTATACAAATTTTCAATAGTCGGACGCAGCAGCACCTTCTTCGAAATCTACCTCCTCCTGCGGCTTGCCGGAGGGATTTTTTCATTCTTCTATGTTCTAGACCATTATAAAATTCATAAATGCCAGATTACGGGAAGCCGAGCCTGAAAATTCAGTATATCGTTGATGCTCGAGCTGGTAAGAAGCTTGACGGTGCTCTGAAGTCTTTGATGTGGTGGCTAAGCCGGCAAGATCTAGCCCTGGCGTCATATTGAAGCCCTAACATCCTTGAAAAGCTACTACTACTACTACTGCTGCTGCTGCTTCTACTACTGAGAGCTTGGACGCTGTCGGCCTTGAAAAGGCATTTACTATTATTACTGAGAACCTGGACACTGACAGCGGGTGACCCTTGACTCTCGAACCCTCAACCCTCGGGTAGCATCTATACCCTGTGAGATTGGAGTCTGCGAGGGAGTCTGACACATCGGCGAGCGGCTTCTGCCAGCTGCGAGCTTTGGACCTTGATCATTATCGTACCAGCTTCGTATCGGTTTCCCTAGTCTTAATGAACTAACTTCATCACTACATCCCTTGCCATTTTTCTTTCAAACTTATCCTACTGCGACCTTACATTTTCCTGGATAGGAACGTAATCATCAACTACAATCACCACTGAAGTAAGGACGTTCATTATGTTTTTTACATTGAGCTAGTATTCTAGTAGACCGTGAGGTCCGAGTGTTCACAGCCTTTTCAAGACAATATTTTAAAACGCTTACCTGACACTTCCCGTGACCGAATGGCTGGTTTTTAACTTGGCCAGAAGCGTTGCCAAAAAATTATGCCGAAAGTCACTTGGGTACATTATCAGTTGACAGCGGTGACAACTTTTTTGATGCCAATTTATTATTTAAGTATTGACTAAATTTAAATTTATAAATGTATTTCATATTGTTCTTAGTTCCCTGCCTGGTTGGCATTTGTGGTTGTATCTTTGACAGTCGTTACAGGGAAATCGAAACTCTGAAACCAGTACTTAATAAGGGGTATCGTATTACCCAGTACTAACGGGGTTGTGGAGGTCAGATAGGTATTGGTTCTATGTAACTACTTAGGCGATATGTATACGTAGATTGAGTTGAAAATAAATAGAAATGGATCTCGAAAAATGTATAATTTATGCTAACATCAATAGGCTTGTTAACTGAAAAAATCTAATTAGTCCGTCACTTAGATTATCAAAAAATATTTGACCCGTACTTTTTCTTTTGTCACATAAAACAAAATTGACGAAGATACGACGCTTTTAAAATTCCCAATACGTCACTGTTCGGTATGATTCTTATTGAGTACTGACGTCACGAGCCCCCACTCCCGAGTTTTGATGCGTTTTATCTTTGTCAATATTCGTTGATTTACAAAAACAAAAAATACGTGTCCATTATTTTCTAATACTCTAACTGACGGACTAAATAGATTTGCAATTTATTGATGGTGGAAACAAGCCTATTAGTCACAAGCACAAATATTTCAATCAATCAATCAATCAATAATTTTATTTTCAGACATCTTAAGGCGCATAGATAAAATACACAAAATTACATTACAACATAAAAATACACTAATACATACAAAATCTAACTCATAAACTATGAACTATGACACACGAAGTGACGGCGCGGCGGCGTCGTGTTACGCTGCGTGGTGTCACGTAGCCTGCCGCGAAAACGTCGGTAGACAACACCCTTCGGCCAAAACTCTTCCTTCAAAACAATACTTAAGGCGACTACACGAGCTAAACGCGAGTTTTATAATTACTAAAAGTATATGATTCACTGGTATAAACAAGACCAGAAAAATATATGATATTCTTCAGGATATATGCTAGCATGATACTGTTTTGAAAACATAATACAATTAATTTGGCTCGATACAAAGAAATCACGAACTTACCTCTAAAAACATCTTTCAAACAATAGAAAACATACTAATATGCATGCGATCATTCTGATTTTTTGGCAAATAATTCTACAAGCAATATATTAGCATGATACTGTTTTAGTTTATTAATCCAATCAATAGTTTTTTTGTAAATCGATCGAAACCACTCATTTCGCGCTATTTGGCCCGCAGTGGCTGACGTAACAACCACTTTGTAGTGCAAGCTGATTAGAACTTTATTCTAACAGCATTTCAAACGAAGTTTGAACAACCACAAATAGAGTTGCTAATTAAGCTCGTATAGGCGCCTTAACAACTTCTAAAAGTGTTTTCTTCCTACTGTTCTGATTAAACAGCGAATCACATCGTTTAATAGTCGTCACGAACATCACGTCCAGGTAAGTTCCTTTGACTTTCTATTTCTCGCGAAAAATGCTTTTAAATTTAGGAAAATGTATATGTCACCGTAAAATTGTCAAATACGTTATATTGTTATATCTCTAGCGATATTGTAAAGTCTCGAATTATTGTCAAATGAACATACTGCTTACAATAAAACGCATTATTTTTCGTGAAATACATGCGATGGTAATCAACTCACGCGGTGTGGAGAGAAGGAGGAGTCCCCCTTGCCCAGTGGTACCACTCTCATGAAAAGATACTGTACCATTCCTGAGAAATATCGGTTAATATAACCTAACCTTAAAACACTTCATATTCCACTAAAAAGCGTAGTCGACGGAGCCCCGCTTCGCGGGGCCCCTATTTCCGGGTGCAGGGTTTAAAGGAACCTAACTAACCTAACGGGGGGGTGCCCAAAGTCCCGATTATGGGGGCAGAGATACTTCCGTATGTTCAGTTGACAATAATTCGAGATATTACAATATCGCTAGAGAGAAACACGTTATATTGTAATATAACGTGTTTGACAATTTTACGGTGACATAAATACATATTGGTGCTCGTGACTATTCATATTTATACTCCTTGACAAAACATCTAAAAAAGAGAAAATTCTAGTAATCTAGACGAAATTACAAAATATCATAAATTTCTTCTCTTGTAGTTTATTTTTTCAGAAAATATGAGATTGGACAGCTATTCTATCATAGCTAGCTCATACATGACGAGAATGAGATTAAAAGATGCCCGTTTATGTCATTGAATACGCTACCTTACGACATCAGAAGTTACTTTGGGTAAATGGACTAAAATTACCTTGTTTAATCCTACCAATTTTAAACGTGAATATTGAAGAAATAAAGTATAATACTAAATCGTATCATTCAAAAATTCATTGGGTCGACTAATCCTGAGGGGTCCGCCTGTGTGGGATCAGTTTACTAAAGCTTTTTTTGTCAAAATATTATGATTCGATTTTTTTTAGGGAAGTGACGCGAATTTTCAACAGATTCCTTGCTAAATGCTGAAGCTTTTAAAAGTTATGGGTATGTGCCAATACGGAGCACATAAAACTTAACACACACCAATTTATTTATCTATCTGATCCATGACTTATCATCTAACTGATTTAAGTAACTCAGGACCTCAACCTTCTAAAAAGCTATCTATATTTAAGGAAATTCAAAAATTACTAGTTCGCAATCTAATTTGATTAAATTACTTTGATTTTGATCTCAACGTAGAACAAATGCGCACGACAAAAGTGATCCACTTGCGCGAAACGACATTTGCGCAAGTGACCTGACACCCGGCGAAATGATGTCTAATGCGCTGACAATAGCAGGAGTGTGATCTAGTATTATTATAAATTCAGTACACGATATTCTGGAGAGCAACCGTCCACCTTCGAAATGCCCATTAATAAACTTTTCGGATTCATTTATGTCTTATGCGATTGGAATAAATTATACATCGAATACATAAATTACGAGCTGTAAGCTACATTTTCGCCGTTTTTGGATAGAAATTGCTTTATTATAACTTCCGTCCGCATTGGGTTGTCTGGTTAAGTAGATTTTAGACCTTGTCTCTTAATACCCAGGCTTAGAACTCCAATTAATGTTGGGCAATGTTGCCTTAACTCAACAAGTTTTGGACGTTACGAGCGATCTGTGTTTAATTTAACACGACTGTGTCTGGAAATAAATTAGGAAATTGGATGCAGAAATAATTTGAAGTGAGGTATTTCACATTTCTGTTGAAGTTTATTGTTTTGTTTTACAGGCAAAGTGGTATTAGGTTTTTCATTTAGGAATGTCTTATTAGCAGCCTGGTTGGTTAGAGGCAATAAGTTCACCTCTAATTACATCAGACGAAAACATCGAAATGTGGTTTGGGTTGCGCCGTTCGAAGCAGGGGCGGATCGCTAGTGTGTGTGTGTTATTTATCGGCCATATCTTTCGACGTGTTGCTAAATACTTTACTGTTTTGTTTATTTTTATTGAGAATTAGTTGAACTACTGTAAAACGAATAATCCACGGACGGTGTTGGTAACAAGTACGTACCTTACAAAATTTAGGCCCAAACACAAATAAATAACAGGTTACATTACAATTATTATTTTACAAAATTAAACTATTATAGAACACATTATACTGGAACGCACACTCAACTACCGGTAACCACGGCTTACACATTGTTGTCTTCTCTTTTTTTTCGGATGGGAAATTTTCAAATCACTTCTCCCACTCTGGGCGGAGCGGGAGGGAGTGTCAGACTTTTACTGACTAAACCCCATCCATGTTCCTTCCTCGCCCTTTATGTTCTGGAGCTGCGGTATCTCTTTCGAACAGTCCCGCAGCCCCGATTGTTGTCTTGTCTAAGAAACATTTCTGCTACTAAAAACCTTTATTTTAACCTCAAAATTATACTACCAACTTACCTAAATAATATTTTGAATAAATTAAACTGGGCCGTAATTAAAGACTTTTTATTTTTCTTACAAAGTTTTGAAAGTCTAATGATTGCTTCATGACCTTTAATTTTTGACTTAATTTTAACAAAAAGTTATACTTAGCCTTTACAAAATTGTAAGCAACTCTTTATCTTCGTAGTTTGATCGTTTTAGGGATTTTACGAAACGAAATCTTTTTGAACCGAACAACTTTATTTGCCACGATTAACAAATACAGGCTAGTTAGTTAAATACTTGATAACCTCACATCACAAAAATGAATACAAAAACTTAATATTGAATAAGAATCGTCTTACGTTTTACGGATTGGAAGGAGCTTAGTATAACCAAAAAACACAATATTACATAACAAAACATTACACCATGACGACTGTATCAGAAAATTGCAAATCTATTTAGTCTGTCAGTCAGAATATTGGAAAATAATGCACACGTATTTTTGTTTTTGTAAATCAATAATAATATATTAACAAAGAATATTGACAAAGATAAAACGCATCAAAACTCGAGAGTGGGGGCTCGTGACGTCACAACGCATCAAAAATTAAAGCACGGCGTGACGTATTGAGAATTTTAAAACCGTCATATCTTCGTCAATTTAGATTTATGTAACCAAAGAAAAAATACGGTTCAAATATTTTTTGATAATTTAACTGACGGACTTATTAGATTTTTTCAGGAAACAAGCTTGTTACCGATGGCACCAGAGATGCACCGAAAAGTACACAGATTTCGACAGTTATGTTGAAACCCCAGGCAATAGAAGGCGATCCAATTGCCAACAACAGCCGGGCATAATCCTGACTGGGGGTTGATTTTTATCTTAACTCAATAGAATTTTGTCCGACTTGAGTATTCCAAATAGGACCACTAATGCAGCAAAAACGGTAGCTCAGCAGCAGTTGCCATCATCATACTTCAATAAAAAGGGTATGTATGATAACCATGTATTTACAAACAAAAAAGTATATAATAATATGTAGTATATCAACTATCTGGTGTCCACGACACAAGCCTTGCTTAGTGTGGCACTAGATGGCACTGTGTTTTTAAGGGTGTAAAAAACCTCTTAACGAAGCCGAAAGGTACTTGTTCTCCGCGTTATTACGATATTTTTTTTTGTTCTACACCATACCTGGGAATTCTAATTACGGAGATATTGGGGGTCAAAGTACCAACTTTTTGACAAGTTTTTTTTAATACAAGTTTTCACTTTAAGATTTTTACTTAAACCACCTCTAAAACCCTCTCTACTATTCAATCCATCCATCAGCACAATGTTTTGAGTGCGTTACATTGAGTTCTACCACAAAACAAGATATTTCACCCTAAAAAAAAAGTAGTTCCCAGCAATAATGTTTGCATTAAGTTACTCAGTATGATGTACAGAATGCTTGGTTGACGGCTTCGTGATGAGGTTGTTTACACCCTGTATTTCGTAGTCTCTTTAAACAAGTCTTTATATCCAAAACATAATAAACTGCTCTGCAACTATAGTAAAGGAGCGAACCATAAAGCTTAAATCACAATAGATAACAGTCATGCAAAATGTAAGTTACAGCGGTAGATAACATAACGCATTTCGGTAACATTATGCCCTACATTGGGTTTAACATCACTATAATGAGTTTCTCGAACCCAGGAAGATACATTGAGTACTGTAGCTATATGTTATAGTTGTATTGTGAATTATTTGCCGGAATATACATTTTAGCACACGTCTTGTAATCTCCGAAGGCGTACGCAGAGGTTACTTAATAGTACACACATTTGGTTAAGTAAGTCACATGAAGTAGGCGGGGAGTCTTTTGTCTGAATATAGTTTACTGGAAACAGTTCCTTAGATATGACGACCATCAACGTTAAGGTGAACGCACATTTCTCCGCGCCGCGCGCCGAAAGAACCGACCGCGTTGAAATAATTTTCTCTCATCCGTATAACGTCATCTATTCGTCTGATTCGACGCGGATAAGTGTGCGAGGTTTTACAGGATTTCATACAAGTCATTCCAAAATTCGATTTTTTCGGCTCTTTCGCTTCTTTCGGCTCTGATAAGTGTGCGTTCACCTTTAGCGAGAAAAATCCATGAAGGATCATGTTTTTGGGGATTTTAACTGATAAATGTTGAAAATGTTTATGAGTGAGAGATTCATTTGTATAGTTTTTAAACTAAGATCACCATAAAAGCCTATAACACTAGAGCAGTGTGGCCAAGTAGCAACGGCTTCGACTACGGGTCATGGATTCGAAACTGGGCAAGCGCATTTGTGTAAGCCGTTGGTCCTGGCAGTCATTTGTAGACATTTGACAGTCGTTACAGGACACTCAGTGGTCCTAAAGTCTGACAACCAGTCTTATCAAGGGTTATCGTATTACTCAGTATTACCTGTGTTGTGGAGGTCAGATAAGCAGTCGCACAATGTAAAATACTGATTATTCAGCGGCCTCCGGTTAGACTGGAAGCCGACCCCAACATAGTTGAGAAAAGGCTAGGCAGGAGAAAGAATTGGCAGTTTTGTTAAGGTTTTTAATATGGAATCTTCTGAGGCGGAACCAGGATAGATTCTGATGTATCTGGGCAATCAGCGCAAACGGTGCCTCAACGCAAACTATGGCTCACCTCCTGTCCTGCACTATGTGTGGTTTCACCTGCACTCTGAGGGAACTGTTCGAGGCGACCACCAACGCTGTCGAGGTGGCAGAGTACTGGTCAAAAATAATTTAATTAAAAAAAGGGGAAAACATCGACACGACGAAGAAGAAGCGCAAATTACCTGTCACAGAGAGAAGCTCTGTGTCAAACCAGTGGGTACATTAAAGGATGATAATAAAAATAAATCAATAAATATCGCTGGACATTACACACAGCACCATCTAGTGCCATACTAAGCAAGGCTTGTGTCGTGGTCACCAGACAGTTGATATACTACATGATTATATACCTTTTGTTTGTAAATACATACTTATTATACATATACATAATATAAACATCCATGACTCGGAAACAAATGTACATGCTCATCACACAAACATTTGCTAAATGCTATGCCAATGCAAATGCCATGCCATGCAAATGTCATGAAAATGCCATGCTAATGCTGTCGCTTGCTATGTTATAATGCTATGTTTAGGACTACCCCGTTAGACAAGTAGTCGCAAGCGCAACTGCGGAGCATGGGGTCCTGGGTTCGATTCCCAGTTCGAGCAATGGCTTTTTCTATCAGGAATTTCTCAGTAGCAACCACGGAGTCTAGATTTGTGATCGGTTTATACATTACGGCTACAGGCGTGAAGTCGTGTTATACCTTTAAAACTAGAACGTTTTCATCAAACTTTTTCATTCAAGTCTGGACCAAAACTTTTTCATCAAACTTTTTCACTCAAGTCTGGACCAATCCAACATCGCAGCTGTAACATCAGTGCCTACCGATTTATGTAAAGTCGTGGTAAAGGGCGTGTGTGTTTCAGTAAGCAAATAGTATTTTTCTGTGTCAGCAAATCTCTATTACATATTTTTATATGGCGGTGGGGTGGAATGGTAAGGATTTTCCTGGTATGCGGGCTATCTTAAACCCCGTACATTCTCATTATTGCTGAGACGAAGGAATTAAGGGGTCTTAGATATGCGTATTTTATGAAGATTCGAAATATGCATAGATGTATGTAGGTATATATTTTTGGGGGAGGCCTATGTCCAGGAGTGGACATCTTTCGGCTGAAATGATGATGATGGTACCTACTTCGGTGGAATATCTAGCAAATAACGACTCGATTGCCTCGATGGTCTATATAGTGATCGCAGGCATGACTGCTGACCATGAGTTCTTGGGTTCGACTCCCGCGTGTAGCAGATTGCTGAATTTTTGCAACTACGGTGTCTGGTTTATGGCAATAGGCTCGCCCCCTATCACATGGGACTCAAAGGTTTTTTATTTTATTTACACGTTACAATTTTTATATCGGAGCATATTAGTTTCATTAAGTAAACGTACAAGCTACACTATTGTAAACGGATTAAAAAAAAAAAGAAAATTCAAAAAAAGAAAAGACGGACGGTCGCTTATATAAATTATGAATTAAAAAAAAAAAAAAAGTAAGTGCGGAAAAAACAATAACTGGGATTATAGGCATGATCATGTTGTAAAGCAATTTGATAAACGGCTAATACTGATCAGCCGTATACAGGGTGCAAACAACCTCATCACGAAGCCGTCATCCAAGCATTCTTTACATCAAACTAAATAACTTTACGCAAGAATTATTATTGGGAAATGATTTTTTTTTTGGGGTGAAAAATCATGTTTTGGGGTAGAACTCAATGTAACGCACTCAAAACCATGTGCTTTTGTATGGATTGAATAGTGCAGGGGTCATGGAGGCGTTTCAAGTAAAAATATTCCAATAAAAACTTGTATTTAAAAAAAAACATGTCAAAAATTTGTAACTTTGACCCTCCATACCTCCGTACGAATAAGGGTTCTTATGTATGGTGTAGAACAAAAAATGATCGCAATGACGGGGAGAACAAGTGCCTTTCGGGCGGCTTCTTTAAGAGGTTTTTTACACCCTTTATATATTTCTAGTTTTTTCGAACCGCAATGTACTGCAAATTAATCAATAGACGCACTTTTCAACATCCGTGGTGAAAAGGTTTTTGTAAGATATACTGTAAGATGGAATTGAACTCAAAGTCGATAATATAGTATTGCAGGTCCATATACAAAGTAAATGCTTCTTGTTAAATATAGGTCGTAGTAACATTCAGTCTTAGAGTGAGTAAATGGAAATCTGAATTACTGTGTTTTGAATTCGGCCGAAAAGGCGCGAACTATTGGTTAATAGGTACGAGCACTAAAATGTGTTTATACTTAACAGAAGTCGAGAGCGATTTCTCGTGTAATAACGATCGCAGCTTTGATGAAAGACTGATTTCATAACTATATGGTTTTCAGAATAGTATGTTAGATCGTAACTTTACTTATTTTAATAAAATGTATACGTATTATCATACGCTTCCGCAAGAGAACCAAGGTCACCGACGTAGCCTGAAGAATTACCATACTTAAGTGCAGTGGGCAGAACACATTGCTCGCAGAACGGATGGCCGATTGGGCCGAAAAGTTCTGGAGTGGCGACCGCAAACCGGAAGACGATAAGTTGGAAGACCTCCCACTAGGTGTAAAGATGACCTAGTGAAGGTTGCGGGAAACCGTTGGATGCGAGTCGCATGGGACCGGTCAGTGTGGCGACACTTGGGGGAGGCCTATGTTCAGCAGTGGACGTCTTTCGGCTGAAATTATGATGATGATGATGATGCGTATTTTGGTCAAGAATCGTATTTTAATCAACATACAACCGTTTAATCGACATTGACCTGCAAATTGCAAAAAAACAAGAAAATTTGTAATTATTTCGGGGGCTACCCTCGTGCTTCCCTCTTAAGAATTAACATAAAAATCTTAAAGTAGACACAACATAAACATTACTAGAACCCGCAACATAAATATTGAAAGCTACCAACATCACAGCTTTGAATATCAAAGAGCGTATTGCCTAAGAATCGCGTATTATCCCTTAGATTTTTCTTCCATTTACAATCTCCATTACGGCTCAGATCAAACAAAGATGGGGGAATTAAAGGAACATTGTGAAAACGGAACGAATATTACTTTTGTTAAAAGCTAAACGAAAAATATTATTCGAAGTTAAATTGAATCGAAGGTTTTCAGGAAGAAAAAGTTTTTCTTTCGACGTCGCGTCGCCACTTCAGGTGTGTTATTTGTTCAAATAATAAGAATCAATTAGAAGCTTTATTTAATTTTAAAGGTTTCAGGCTTTGTTTAAAGAGGCGTGTTTTTTTTTGCTTCATAATATTATTGTTCGAAAATGGAGCATTCGGTCCGGTGCGTGTGATACTTAATTTCATTGTGGTAAAACTGTTGCGAGGTAGTGCATCCCTGCTGAAAATCTCCCACCCAGACATGAGTTGGGCAACTAGAGGTATCAGAAAAAGTAGGGAAACACTATTTGAGCTTTATGGCCTTATGTAAACACTGAACCTTTTAACAAAAATACCTATTGCTAAATATTCAAAAATTTTTTGAAATACATGCAAGGTTGCCAAAACCCTGCACGTTAGCAACAAGGTCAAAACAGCAGAAAATAAAATAAAGACAGTTTGGAAAGTCATAAATACCGAGACTAACAGGAAGAAAAAACGTAATACTAGCTTTACATTAGATCCAGAATGTGGTCCTAAAAGCAGTAATCAGGAAGTGGCGCAGGAATTTGTAAATTTCTTTCCCAATATACCGTTAAAAACTACGGAGGCTCTAAATTCCTCTTCTGAAGTATCAGTTGGTTTATTAAAATCGAATGTATCTGGATGCCAGGCTGAATTTAAATTTAAACACATAAACCCGATGATTGTTATTAAAGCTTTCCGGCAAATAAAAATCAAACTGACCGAAGATCTATGGGGAATGTCTATCAAAGTTTGTACATCCATATTTGAGACTATAACTCCATACTTAGCTTTTATTTTTAATTTGCAACCTGGAAGTCCTTTAATAGACTCTGGATCCAGCTTCGCCGCAGCAAGGAAACCCTGCTCAGGTTGATAACTCTGGAGTGTAAATATGGTGCTGTTCCACAAACCATATCGCATTTATTATCGTGTTCTTCGCATTCTATTGTTTGTTAATGTAAATGCCATGTTCCCTTAAAAAACAAACCCAACCTAAACGAATCATAAAACGAATCTTATTTATTGCTAAATAAAACTAGAATCAACTACAGTGTAGTAGTCTATAAAGCACTAGTCTATAAAAGTTAACCACTAAAACAATCACGGTTAGTTCTCGTTGTTCTAAGAACCAACCATAAAATCGTGCAATATTGCCAGTTTTAACGACAAAAACAAGAACTAAAAGGAAAGTTAGACTAAAATACTGCCATTCACCACTAGTAGATATAACTGTCATTCACCGATTCTTTTATTAAACAGTTGCAGGCGTTCTGACCAGAAGCCGACCCTAAAATAGATGGGAAAAGACCTACAGACCGCGCGCGAGCTCCGAGGATTCGGTGAGTAACTTAAATCATAGGTGGTTTTATGCATTGTACCCTCGGCCTCATAAACCGTAATATTAAATCATTATATATATGAGGATATTATGTACTTGTAATAAAACCACCGATGATCTAAGTAAGCCACCGGTCCTTCGGATGTCGCACGCGGACTATACATGAAGTACGGTCGAACAAGCTATTTGGTTTACATTTTACAATGCAATTTGTGGGTTAAACTGTAAACCAAATAGCTTGTTCGACCGTACCTATCTAAAATAAATTAATTTTCTTTTAAAGCTTAAAAACATTTAAGTTAAACAGAATAAAGTCCGATGCAAATGCAGAAAGAAAATGATTGATCGTTTTTTTTTATTTCAGAAACATACGTCATCCTGTCATAATTTCTTTGGCATTTTATTAATTTAGAAATCGATCATCCATTGTTTGTTTAAGTTAGATTTCGTAAAATAAGGTTATTTAAAGGCATTAAAAAAAAAGAACTTTTGAAAGATAAAAATAGGATACTGTTAAATACTACAGCATGCCTGTTATTGCCGAAAGGGTAGGCAAAAGTGTACTTATAGTGCACAAAAATTTCATTATTAATGTACGACACCAGACTTCGGGCTGCTACTGCAACATAAGGTCAGGCCAGGTCTTTATGCTCAGCAGCAGAGACAATTGCGACAACTACACCAATGGGGCAGTTAATAGAATGCCATTATTTCAAACAAATCAGTAACTCGGCCATCGTTGCAAGAAGGAAAACGGCATTTAAATAACACTGGCCAGTGCTAACCTTGCTGAGTTCAGAGTGTCTAAGTTTGCCCTCAAAGTTATCAAAAGGCTTTTTTTTAAACTGTCCACATTACACGCTACGGTGGCCATGAAAGTTCAAGTTTACCCATATTTACTCTGACATTTTCACCCTCATTTCATGCACCATTACAAATTTTTAACATCCCCTTAATTGCTTTTTACATGGTGTTTGGAGCTGTTTTACTAATTAACATCATATTACCACTTCCATTGTATTTTGAGGTCACATGGAAAAGTGCTATGAAGTACGGAAAATGTAAGAAGTTAACTAAAACGATTATACCTACTAGAATACATACTCTGTCTACCCTTCGGGTAAAATAGGCGAGATGTTATTTTATTATGTGTATTCTGAAGAGAAAGTTTGGATTTCTATTTTTAGTTTTAGATGTAGGATAACCGTTTCACAAAGTAGTAAAATGTATTGAATGATAGGAATGATTCAGAAGGTTTTTGTGTGGCTGTCACCGTAAAATTGTCAAACACGTTATATTACAATACTAGCTTCTGCCCGCGACTTCGTACGCGGATCCTGTTGCTTTTGCCAGCGACACCGGGTTCGTCAAAATCGAAGATCTGAAACGTCAAATTCTAAGAGCCCGAGGACGGGAAAATAACGGATCTTTCCAACCTGAGCAACACATACCGTTTGGTTATTTTTGCCATTTAACAGCTTCACAAAAAGTATAATCTTGAACCATACCTCCGGAATATGTGGCGTATTCAATCATAGGAGTATACGTAAATGAACTCCGTTTCTTATCAACCCAAGGAAGGTCGTCATGCCCTGAGAGACACCCGATTCTTCAGATGTTATCGACATTCTGTTCAGAGAATGTCGAAATCTTTGCGCTCTTCTTCTGTCTCTTCATGCCGTACTCCAGCAATTCTTTCTCTCTCACATTCTAACTGATTATGAATATTTTGTGTGCGTGTTCTGGGCAATGTATGATAATCTCGAGCAGCAGTTAGTCGCGCATCACGTTCATCGCTCGTTTCAAAAGACCTGTTAGTAGATGTGCGCAATAAATACGCTGAGAACTCAGGCGCAATTCTCTATCCGTGAACGCAATCAGCAATCTATTCTTCGCTGGTCTCTAGAGACCTGGATGTAGATGCGTAAATTCGCTGAGAACGCAGGCGTGCTTCGCGATCGGAAGAGGTTTCCACGAAGCAAGTTGCAGCCTGATGTTCTCGAACAGCATCAAGTCTCTCCTGACGCTCTTCAGTAGATTCTTGGGATCTTATGATCCTCAATCTTTTAGCTCCTTTGGAACATTGGGAAAGGTTTGACCTCTTTCTAGGCATGGTTATAGTTTTGTTGTGAAGATACCTGATCAATTAAAATCTAAGTGCCCTGCGTTACCGGGTTAGGCTACCGAGTCACGAAGATAAATGGAACAGGAAATTAAACACTCAAAATAAATAACATAAGCCCGAAGACATATTTATTCGTTAAAATGAGTTTTGGTCAGTAGAGTCAAATTTTCAATGATATACCATCGTCATTGAAAATAAGTCCTAAACTGTTACCGCCTTAACCGCGTGGAGGTTCTCCCAGTTTTTGTTATTTTATAATTTTACTATACAGTGAAATTAGTGATAGCTTTGCAATAATTTTCACATCAGATGTTTCTGATCATCGATGTTTTATAAGTCAACAGGAAATGCCCATCAGACCGAACAACTTTTGCTAAGACGTCATCATTCCTATATGTATTATGGTGTAGCTGGGCTCTTGGAGTTCCACAACAGGTGTTCCAGATCTTCGATTTTTATAAATCAGCAGAGTGCTCATCAAATTGAACAACTTTTGCTAAGACGTCATTCCTATATGTGTTATGGTGTAGCTGGGCTATTGGAGTTCCACGACAGGTGTCCCAGATCTTCGATTTTTATAAGTCAACAGAGAGTGCTCATCAGATTGAACAACTTTTGCTAAGACGGCATTCCTATATGTGTTATGGTATAACTGGGCTCTTGGAGTTCCACATCAGGTGTTCCATGTCTTCAAATTTATTCTCTCAGCAGAAAATGCTCATCACGTGGAACAATTTTTTCTATGGTGTCATTTTTGTATCTCTTATAGTTTAGCTGGTCTGTTGCGGTTCTACATCAGGTGTTCAGGTTTCCAAGATAAATTATAGCCTATATGTTGCCCAGACATAATATCTATACAACAAAAAAAAAATCATTCAAATCCGTCCAGTACTTCCGAAGATTAGCGTGTACAAACAAACAGACAAACAGACAAACTTTTTTTTTGGATTCGTACTCTATTACTGTTTCTAAACCCCCTTCAATTATTATTTTTTAAATATATTCAATGTACAGACACAGCTTTTTTATTCTTTTATTATATGTATAGATAACGTGTTTCTCTCCAGCGATATTGTAAACTCTCGAAATATTGTCAACTGAACATACGGAAGTATCTCTGCCCCCATAATCGGGACTTGGGGCACCCCCCCGTTAGGTTAGTTAGGTTCTTTTAAACCCTGCACTCGGAAATAGGGGCCCCGCGAAGCGGGGCTCCTTTGACTACGCTTTTTAGGGGAATATAAAGTGTTTTAAGGTTAGGTTATATTAATCGGTATTTCTCAGGAATGGTACATTATCTTTTCATGAGAGTGGTACCACTGGGCAAGGGGGACCCCTCCTTCCCTCCACACCGCGTGAGTTGACTACCATCGCATGCATTTCACGAAAAATAATGCGTTTTATTGTAAGCAGTATGTTCGTTTGACAATATTTCGAGAGTTTACAATATCGCTAGAGAGATTACAATATAACGTGTTTGACAATTTTACGATGACATGGCTATTAATAATGACAAGCGCACGGGTCAATATTTGAGGTTAAGCAGTTCTTGTCGAAGACGGTCCGTGGATAATTACCAACTTCCACCTTTGGTCCCGGCTCTCGTTTGTAGATCTTTGACAGTCAAAACGAGTAGTTAGAAACCCGAAAATATGACAACCAGTCTTACTAAAAGGTATTGAATTACCCAGTATTTGGGTTGTAGGGGTCAGATAGGGAGTCGCTCCATGTAAAATAGTGGTATTCAACTGAATCTGTTTATTTATTTTATTTTTATTTTATTAATTTTAAGAAAGCTTACAGACTAATAACAGAATAATAGGTAAAAATGTAAATAATCAAGTTGCTAATAACAAGCTTCCACAGATATATATTAAAAAATACGATTAACTAATGCCTACAAGTTTAAACTGGAAGCCGACCCCAATATATTTGGGAACAGGTTAGGCAGATGATGAGTAACATCAGTCTCAGAATGAGTAAATGGAAATCTCTCAGATGATGATTGCTCTTAACTTAAGTCTTACGTGTATACACCGTGACTTTTTAGTCGTCTTACAAAAGCGGTCCACTTTATAAAGGGTGTAAAACACCTCTTCACGAATCCGAAAGGTACTTATTCTCCCCATTATTGCGATCATTTTTTTGTTCTACACCATACCTGGGAACCTTCTAGTTACGGAGATATGGGGGGTCAAAGTTACAACTTTTTGACAAGTTTTTTTTTAAATACAAGTTTTTTTTGTATGATTTTGACTTCTAACACCTCCACGACCCCCGTACTATTCAATTCATCCATCAGCACAATGTTTTAAGTGCGTTACATTGAGTTCTACCACAAAACATATTTTATAACCTCAAAAAAAAAAGTTGTTTCCCAGCAATAATTTTTGCGTAAAGTCACTTAGTTTGATGTACAGAATGTTTGGTTAACGGCTTTGTGATGAGGTGGTTTACACCCTGTATACCCGACATAAAATACCTCTAGGCGCTATTATTATTTTTTTATTATAAGTAAAGTAATTAAGATAATAGGTACGAAGAAAAATAAATAATACATTAGAAATATGAAACACCCTGTTAAAAATGTTAACGTATCAAACTGTAGAGTATACCTGCCTAACGCACGAGTCGAGCAGATCATTCCATCACCATTTTCAACGAGACAAAACTACGCCTTGCGTCATAATAATGAATAAAAGTTAAATTTTTAAATCATTCAAATCTCATAAATACCTATTTTTTTATTATGAACTTTTACTAGTCATTGGATACATGAACTCGACTGCCTTTGTAAGACGACTAAAAAGTCACGGTGTATAGTCGTAATAATTTAATTTGAACAAATTGTATTTTAGGTAATATTAGCGATTAGTGCTTACCAAAGCAAAATTATTCAAGATTTTGAAAGGTGTATTCATGACAGGAATGAAACAAAGTGAATAGTTTCAAGCAAACGAGCAAGTGAACATTGAAATCGTACACCAATTAGCGAATTGAACTCACAGCTATTCGCGTTCATGGAGTTCATGTTTCAGTGAAGATTAGCTTTCTGTGTGTCAAATGTACATATACAAAACAAAACTAACGGAACTACTATGCACAGTTATTAGTCGGCAGATTACGTCCTAGCGTTATATAGGTACCATTAAATCATCACTACATACGAGTATTATAAAACAAAATCTCCCGCCGCATCTATCTGTCCCTATGTATGCTTAGATCTTTAAAACTACGCAACGGATTTAGATGTGGGTTTTTTTAATAGATAGAGTGATTCAAAAGGAAGGTTTTAGTATATAATTTTACGCGGTTGAAGTCGCGGGTATCGGCTAGTGTAATATAAAAATCAAAAAGCAAAGCTAAGCAAAACAATAAATTATTTCTCTTGTAATAGAATTCCCTAAGCCTGCGAAAAGAAAATCCCAGCCTGCAATACTTAGGCATAAAGGCACAACAATTATTTTCACGCCATTCACACTTACAAACAAAACAAGCTTTCGACTTCACGCGCTTGATTTTGTCCAAAAAATAAGTGCAAAAAATACCGGCCAAGTGCTAGTCGGACTCACGCGCTTAGGGTTCCGTACCATTATTTATACAACATTAGACAAAACGGCAATAAAAAACAAGTTTGTTAGATGAGAGCCCCCGTTAAATATTAAATTTAATTAATTTATTTTTAAAGTATACAACTAAATATGTTGTGAATATTTTAAGCATCTACCTGTTGCTGTTATTAATATCGAGTAAAAATCGGCAAAAAGATCAAATTTGTGGTATGGAAGTCCCCCTCAATTTTTTTTGCGTGCTATAATAGCGGAAATAAAAATAAATCATATGTGAAAATTTCGACTGACTAGCTATCACGATTCATGAAATACAGCCTGGTGACAGACAGACGGACGGATGGACGGACGGCAGGACGGAAGGACAGTGGAGTCTTAGTAACAGGGTTCCGTTTTCACCCTTTGGATACGGAACCCTAATAAAAACTGTATCCCAAACACGCAATTCCTATTCGGTTCACAGTGTTGTCGTATCCCCGATATTACTTTTTCCAGCTATTATTCCAAGTTGAGCTGCTAAAATTTTAGTTCTTTGGCTGTGTGCAGACTTAAATCACGACTGTCTGTTTAGACATTGACTATGGATCGGAACAACGATGGTGTCCAAAATTGTCGTAGCCAAAGCACTGCATGCAGGGCCTTACCTGCAGGGACACTGCCAATCGTATTGTCTATTTTAATTGTTCACCCTGCCGCAGGGCCTTAAAATATCGGCCCTGCATGCATACACACAATACGATTGGCAGTGTCCGTGCAGGCAGGGCCCTGCATGTAGTGCTTTGACTGACGCACTAAATGTTGTGGTTCCTAGTGTGTGCTCCGTTTTATCAGAATATAGCATAGATGACACCATAAAATAATAATGAAAGACACCTGAAAAGAAAAACGTGTTTTTGCCCTAACCCCGTTTTATTTTCAATTAATTGCTTTGAAATCAATAAATAGTTGAGTCATTAAGTTGACCTAACAGTGACGTCACTGCGTGTTATTGTCATACACAATGTATGAGAGAACCGCGTTTTGACAGCTCTTAAAAAGTGTGTCAATTGATTGGTGTCTCATCTATTTCACCAATGACAGAAGCACATAAAAAGGCATTCACCATTAGCCGTGTCTTCATTTATAAGCAACACAATACCCATACAAACAGTGTTGTGTCTTTTTGAAAAAATATTGCGGAACAGGGTGCTGGTAGGTTAATTCCTGGGTCCATCTTCAAGGTTGATAGTTATTTCGGTTAGTCAGAAGTTCGAAAGTCTGATAACCAGTTTCACCAAAACGTTTCGCATTACCCCGTAATTGGGATGTGGGGGCCAGATAAGCAGTCGGTTTATGTGAAATACTGGTATTTAGCTGGTACGAGTACTTAGACTGGAAGCTGAACCCAACAGAAATTAATCGGCAGTTGTCGTGCTTGCCTAGGTTTGTCTGTGGATGGTGACCACCCTTACATACCAAGTGTCCTCCGTGCCTCGGAAAGCACGTTAAGCTGTTGGTCCCGGCTGACATTTCTCCATCATTGACAGTCGTTTCAGGCCCAAAAAGTCTGACAACCAGTCTTACCAAGTGGTATCGTATTTCCCAGTATTAACTGGGTTGTGGAGTTCAGATAGGCAGTCGCTCCATGTAAAATACTAGTATCCAGCTGCATCTGGTTAGACACGGAAGCCAACCCCAACATAGTTGGGAAAAGGCTAGGCAGATGTTGATGACCTCCACAACCCTGTTAGTACTGGATAATATGATGTCACTTGGTAAGACTGGTTATCAGACTTTAAAGCTACTACCTGTAACAACTCTCAAAGATCTATTAATGACTGCCGGGATCAACGGCTCTACGTGCTTCTCAATGCACGGAGGAAACTGGGTATGTAATGATGGTCGCCTATCACAGTCTAACCTTGGTTAACGCAACTTAACCGTAAAGATCGATCTGAGCGGCTGTAATAATTAAGTCATGATCTCTTCACTCCGAACACCACCACCACGCCGAACGAAATGGGGCAAATGTTCGGTTCAAACCGATTCGTGACGCCACTCCTATGTCGTGTCTACGTATACGATATCTATGTACATCGTTATACAAGTTGGTACCTATTGCTCCTAATTGATCGGAGTTTCACGTACAGCGACGAATACAAGATAATAGGATCTATGTCTATAATATGCCATTTCACGTCGTATGTAATCATGCCGTATAATATACGTGGTTGCTTCTAACTGGAATTACTGCAATTCTAAACAAATGCCATTTTCTTCTTTCGATATTTCCGGGAAATTAAAGAAGTTTAAGTTTTGTCAATAATATGGCTGAGTATCATTATTAAAATAGCCATCTTAGCCAACAATTTTATTTTTCAGAACCATTTCAACAATGGTGCTGCATGGTTTTATTTTGCGTTGCCTTTACGTATACAAAACCTACCGTACGACATTAGCTTATTTTTTCAATACAATTTCAACAGATAATTTCAGAGTATTAATGTATGTACACTGTACCATTAGCACCCTCCCGTTAAGCGCCAAAACCATAAATCACTGAACGCTTTCTTTTGAATCACTTGTATGAAATACATGACTAAGGTCCACGTTCACCGAAAATATAACAGTCTGATTAACTAAAAACACTGTGACATGTTCCCATACAAAAATGTGTTTTAAACAGATGTTTTTAGCTATACACAGAGCGTCATCTTTTTGGTGAACATGGACCTAAATAAAATACGGAACTGCCGATTAATTTCTGAGAATTTAAGTAAAAACTTCTTGAAAATCACACTTGATTGATCACTGCAAACATTATTTTTTAGCTAGCCCAATTATAACAATACCTACCTAGTGTTCCCCTTTTAACTTTGGACTTCGTTACAATCGTGTTATGAGCTGGCTTAAGATGGATGCTTGAGCACGCGCGGTCACTTACCAATGCCCGCTCTCAGTTAGAAACCTTAGGACCTTCGCTCACTGCAAATTTTTGAAGCGATGGCGATGCTGTCGCGGGTTTTGCAAACGCACTTCTAAATTTGGCAGAAAAGTTCTGGAGTTGCGACCGCGAACCGGAAGTCGTTGGAAGACCTTCCACTAGGTGGACAGATGAACTGGTGAAGGTTGCAGGAATCCGCTAGATGCGAGTCGCATGGTACCGGTCAATGCGGCGCCACTTGGGGGAGGCCTAGGTCCAATAACGTCTTTCGGCTGAAATGATGATGATGACTTCAGCATCGCTACTGTATCGATATAAATAAGTGAGTTGTCTCGAAGAAGTCCATCCTGCAACTGCATGCGGCCTCATCGCGTTAATAGCGATAGATAATCGTCGTTACGTGTTCATAGGTTTTGACGGTTGTGCCACGGCCATTTTGCGTTTGCATCTCTGCAAAAAGTCCCGATGAGCGACGGCCCTTAGTTGAAACCCTTGTATTGGTCGTTGTTAAACTTTCTGCTATGTCTGCGAATCATAGTTCGGCTTTGTGGGACGTAGACATGACCCTGGTTTGAAAAGATGGCGGTTTTGTTAAAGGCATTTAAGTTAGCGAAGGGAGTTGATTGATGTGTTGCCAGCGTTTGATATTCAATAGTCTTTGATGGCTTTTTGACCAAAAACTAGTCCAATGATAGGCCTTTTATGCTGAAAATTAGTCCTAAATTCTTATCAGACAAAATAAGTGCTGTAGAAACAATTGCAAATATAGATATTGACGATTGTCTACTGGCAAATACATGGTGTAAACGGATCGTTCATGAAGCCGTCCATCAAGCATTTCGTAGGTACATCAAACTAACTAACTCTACGCATTAATTTTTGCTGGGAAACGAATTTTTATTGGGGTTAAAATTCAAGTTTTACAATAGGTCTCAAAACACACTAAAAACATTGTCTTGATGGATGTATTGTATAGTACGGAGATCGTGGAGGTATATAAAGTTACAGCCCTAACATATACAGCAAGGACGAAGAAAACAAGTGGCTTTCGGATTCGTTAAGGGTAAGTACTTTTATGCCCATTATATTCCTCAACATTTGAAGGTCATGGAATGGTATTACAGCATGAATCACACCTAGAGATAAATATAATTCTGTACAAGTAACACATTACGTGCCAGCACAAAAAAGATTGATCAATCATCTGTAACAGGGAAGACAGATGTAAGAACACGCCCAGTGATTCAGCATTACCCAAATGTCCGGAGTCTTGGAGTTCAGACTCCATTTCCCGTGATTACCTTAGTACAATGTGATCGAAGATGGCTTTATTAATTTGCCTATATTTGGATATGAATTAGTTAGAGTAATTCATTTCAATATTATGTCTGACGAGATGACTAGTAGTAGTTTGGAAGTAGAAGGAATTCTTCTTCTAAGTTGCTCACTATTGACAGAGTGGTCGTAGTCATGAGGGGTCGCTCACAGCTGCGGTCGCTGCCTTCGCGATCCTTTTCCACCGGTCTCTATTGGCCGCATGGCGAGTACATTCTAGCAGGGGGATCTTGGTGACAGTTTTAATAGAGTCTGTCCAACGGTTGGTGATCGACCACGTGGTCTCGTGCCTTCGACTCTACTTTGAATTACCAAACGCTCCATGTAATCTTTGTTGCAGGTAACGTGTCCAAAGAATCTGAGGATTCGTAATTGCACAAGCGACGTCAGTCTTTGTTTAATTTTGAGTTCTTTGAGTATTGACACGTTAGTCCGTTGAGCGGTCCAGGAAATCCTTAGCATGCGCCTCCAACACCACATTTCAAAGGCATCAATGTTGCGTCGGTCCTGCATAAGCAATGTCCATGTCTCCGCACCATAGAGGAAGATCGGGAAGGTAGAAGAAATTGGGCTAAAGGCAGGAAAATGATGATGATATTGTAGTTAGAGTAATTGTCGTAACGCGATTGGAATAACGAGAATGAGGCAAGTATTTTTAGTGTTTTGTAAAGTTTGTTAATTGGCACTAAACACTTTTCGAACGACGCGAAGGTCCACTGTTCATTGAAAAACATAAGTTCTCCGACGATAAAGACTTGGATAAAATTGTTTCCAATTCAAAAATCTATTGAAATGAAATCAGTTTCCTTATCTGACTTATCGCAAATACAATAACAGCTACAATGACAGTTTAGTTTCCTACCGTAACCAATGAATAAATATAGCGGGAAATGCAGCGGAACGAGTAACTGGGTACACAACATTTTATGTGACGGAACAATCGTGAGTATCGTGAATTCGTGACCGACTTTATGTAGGCACGACTTTGGCCCGGTTCGGTTCGTTCATGACACTTTTGGGATTTGGTAAAAAATGTTTGTAGAGTCTGTTTTGTTACGACGTTGGATTATATGTTTCTTGTCATTTCTTTGAAATTGGTAGTCATGATGTTTGAACGTGGAGTTGTGGTGTTTATAAATCAGACATCGAAGTGGATTTTTATTTACTTTTCCGAGAGAATATCTACATGCATGGTGTGAATGTTTTATATTAGACTTATTATACAGGTTTGGGATTATAGGACCAGTTTTATTAGCCCTGCTGCCAAGGCGAGGGAACCCAGTGGGACACCCATCCACGAACTGACTTCAACAAGTGTAGCTTAACTTTGAAGATCAACCCATAAGTGTAATGGAATGACACAGGATGTTTTGTTTGGTTTGATACGTTCAATTCCCACAGAGGACAATGTACATAGAGACACTGCAGACATCAATGGATTCCTTGTCCCTTTCATAGTATCATAGAAATGGTATGCGCATGATTTGCACAAACAATACAACAACGGACTAGGCACAGACGTCTTTGATGGCAGATGACTGTCAAGAACAGACTGAATTGTTTTAGAGGCATCTGATACGCTTGATCATAGATACATAATTATCAAAATATCATGGGACTAGCTTCTGCACACAACTTCGGAAGCGTTGAAGGAATATATCCCTAGTAAATTCGCATATAATGGAGGTCAGAGTTTTATAGTTTGGGAGATATATACATTTTTATACTTTATTGAGATTTTCCCAACCATTTTTTTGCATTATTTTCTATTAATGAATTTATTAATAATGTTAATAATTAATATATTTTAAAATTTAAATTAAGGTATTTGACCAGAGATTTAATGTTTTGTTAAAATAATTAAGTTAATTATATAAACTGACGTTTAAAGAAAAATATTGAAGAATTGTATTATGTAACATTAAATGTCTGTATTGTAAAATTTGCATGTCATATATATCTGACTATGTATTAGGCTCAACTTACTTTAAGACCAATACTTACTGCAAATAAATGATTATGATTATGATTATTTTAGGTTATTTTATTATTTTTGTTGGTAGTCATAAACATTGGTGATTGAAATACCTCTAAACCACCCTCAAACTAGGGTTAAAAAATAAGATAGTGGGTATATTATCTAAAAAGTCTGAAGTAGGGTTCAATAAAAAGCAAATGACCTCCTCTATATACGAATCCCTGTATAACTTAGTTACAGTGTTAATTAGTCAAAGAGTGTTTGAAATCGGATAAGATGTTTCGGAGATTACCTCATGTATCAAAACTTACGAACTCTAAATCTTCATAAAAGTATAGTGTAGTGTGTATTAATAATAATAATATATCATCTATTTCAGGTAACAAAAGACCCATAATACATATACCTTACAGACTAACATACATAATTGTTTATAAAAACCACTAATCCCATATCACATATACCTTACAGACTAACATACATATTTATAAAAACCACTAAACATAAATAAACTATTGCACACGAAGAGACGGCGTCATGCTGCGCTGCGTGGTGTCGCGTAGCCTTCCGCGGAATCGCCGATATACGACACCCTTCGGCCAAAACTCTTCCTTGAGGAAGGTCTCAATATGATGAGTCGGAACTCGCACCACGAACGTTAACCGTTAACATACCAGATGTCGAAAACCGACCCTTAATAATAATTAAGGGTCCTTTTTCGATAAAACTGAGCATTAAAATAAGCAACCCATCCATCTCCGCCATATTTTAAAAAAGCATCCAAAAAAATACAATGCATCGTATGAATAAATCCCGTAACCAATGAAGAAGAAATATAGCGGTAAATGCAGCGGAACGAGTAACTGGGGTACACAACATTTTATGTGACGGAACAATCGTGAGTATCGTGAATTCGTGACCGACTTTATGTAGGCACGACTGTGGCCCGGTTCGATTCGTTCATGACACTTTTGGTATTTGGTAAAAAAATGTTTGTAGTCTCTGTTTTGTTATGACGTTGGATTATATGTTTCTTGTCATTTCTTTGAAATTGGTAGTCATGATGTTTGAACGTGGAGTTGTTGTTTATAAATCAGACATCGAAGTGGATTTTTATTTACTTTTCCGAGAGAATATCTACAATCTACATGCATGGTGTGAATGTTTTATATTAGACTTATTATACAGGTTTGGGATTATAGGACCAGTTTTATTAGCCCTGCTGCCAAGGCGAGGGAACCCAGTGGGACACCCATCCACGAACTGACTTCAACAAGTGTAGCTTAACTCTGAAGATCAACCCATAAGTCTGTTATTTGATACTAATGAGACATGAAAAGATAAAGTTATGAGGACTGTCCTTAATTTAAGCCTATAAACAAAATCAAAAACAAGAAACACCGCAAACGTTAATTATTAAACTTTCAAACACGAATACTATTCGATTACACAAAATCAAGAAACTTGTCTTTACTGAATATACCTAACATCAACAACGAGCCTATGTAATTTAATACATCTCGGAACTCCAATAAATTCTTCAAGGTTCTATCAATCAATATACCATTACGGATTCAGAGCCGAAACATCAATCAAATCACTTCTAATGGCGGCTCGCAACGGATGTCATGGCTTCTCTTGACGTATGGAAATGGGCAATGTAGGTGGAACGACCAATCTATCCATTAACGAAGTTCATATAGCTATTTCGAAGACTAGGATATCGTGATTTGATTGTACGTTCTGTTATTGAAAAGTTTGGTCAGTGAAATATTATCATGGCTGCTATACCTCTTCCCAATTGTATGGCGGACAGTACAAAAAGTAGCAGACCGCCGTATATGCCACAAAGGAAGAAGTAACATTAAAATTCTGAGTAGGTATCCGCGACTTGAGGCCATATAGAAAAAACGCGACAACAACTGTCCACCAAACACAAAACCCATCTGGTTGAACGAGTTTCTGTGGGGGTAAAGAACTTTATACCCTATTTTTTACATCCCAAGGTTCCCCTCCCCCTTATTCCTTCCAGATTAATCAGAAGATGCTGCGATTTGATTGCGATTCTATGTAATGCGAAACCGCTCGGCCGCGCTGTCTCCTGGTGAAGGGGTTTCACGTCGCATTAATTTGTATGAAATCCGCGAACACCGTCCGACCGCGCGGATGTGCGGCGCTCACTTAGTGCTCTTAGCTTGTCGGTGACTAAAAAATTGTATTTGTCACCGTAAAATTGTCAAACACGTTAGATTGTAAAATAACTAGAGAGATTGTAAACTCTCGAAATATTGTCAAACGAACATACTGCTTACAATAAAACGCATCATTTTTCGTGAAATGCATGCGATGGTAGTCAACTCACGCGGTGTGGAGGGAAGGAGGGGTCCCCCTTGCCCAATGGTACCACTCTCATGAAAAGATAATGTACCATTCCTGAGAAATACCGATTAATATAACCTAACCTTAAAACACTTTATATTCTCCTAAAAAGCGTAGTCGACGGAGCCCCGCTACGCGAGGCCCCCATTTCCGAGTCCAGGGTTAGGAACCTAACTAACCTAACGTGGGGGTGCCCCAAGTCCCGATTATGGGGGCAGAGATACTTCCATACGTTCAGTTGACAATATTTCGATAGTTTACAACCTCGCTAGAGAGATTACAATCTAACGTGTTTGACTATTTCACGGTGACATATTCGCAACGCGCCGCGCTAAGGGGCCGCATCCACGAACTAGCGAATTGCGGCGATTCAGCCTATTTCGATATACGAAAGTATCGCCGTGGTTCTCTCGCCCGTGGCACCTCCACAGCCCAAAAGAGAGTGTATGTGTGTGTAAACATGGCCAGGATGATAATATCGCCATGATTTTCTCGCTCGTGGAGACGGCGTCTTAGCGTGGCGCATCGCCAATATATTTGTTCCGCCCGCGCCAACGATAAGCGGTGTCGCGTGAGAATCTCCTTAATTTCCTTGTCGTTACATTAAATTAAGCTTACCAGAATATTTGATTCATCAGAAAGTTCAGTAATATTCATCACGTACAAAGTTCGTCGCAACGCAGTTAGTAATAAGATTTTAACTAGGTCAACAATGTTGCCAAGTTAAAGTAAGTTACATAAAATTAATTAATTTAATATTCAACTTTTCGTTAATTTTATTCATTAAAGTTTGGAACCAAATTCGAAAAGAAATATAATAAGACAATTATGACTAAAAACCTGATTAGATTTGTTGAATTCTTGGATATTTTTAATGCAAAATCTAATCGTAAGTAAGTAGGTAACTTGTTCGTCTTTAACTTTACTACAATCTACTTGAAACACACTTTTGTTGGCCATGCCTTACATTTCATCAATGATATACCTTACCTACCTATATAATATGATTACAGTTAAAGGTTTTTCGACCAAATTCATTAGAGATCTTTCCTGCTAGGATTTTTAGTTAAACTAGCAACTACTTCAACTGCTTCTGCTGTTTCTACTTTCGAGCTGGTGACTCTTCTGTCTTAGGATATTTGTGGTGCATAACATCACTCCTGTTATCTCCAATGGGTTATGTAGAGGTGTACCTAAAAGTACCCTCACATTTCGCCAGTTATCATCATCATCATCATTTCAGCCGAAAGACGTCCACTGCTGGACATAGGCCTCCCCCAAGTGTCGCCACATTGACCGGTCCCTTGCGACTCGCATCCAACATCCAACGGATTCCCGTAACCTTCACCAGGTCATCGGTCCACCTAGTGGCCTCCCGCTAGGTGGACCGATGACCCTCTTCCAACGCATCGTATTCCAGTTCGCGGTCGCCACTCTAGAACTTTTCGGCAGTTATGTTTATATTTAATAAGAAGCTAGCCTACTGCCATTAATCGAGCACAAATCCAGACTCTGTGACTGCTTTTGAGAAATCCCTGATAGGAAAATCTAAACCAACTCAACAATATAATATCAATCCATCCAAATCAGCAATAAATCCTTTTTTTTCAGTCAGCAACAACACCGATTGATCCAATTACCTTTGAACAAAACGATAAAACCTTACAAATATCAATTGAACAACTTGTACAATTCGAAATGCAGCTCTCAGCAATTCTTCCACCGTTTTCAATTGCGACTACGCAAATGCTTTGTTCACAGTTCAGTTCAGGAGTCAACAAGGGTCATTATTCAGTAAATTGCACAAGACCTCGTTACCTTTATGAGAGCCTGCACAATTTTTAAACTAGGTAATTCGTGCACCACTTTTATCGTAACTGCGAAATGTTTTCTGGATTAGATCGCGATGAGAGTTTTTGTATAGGGAACTGGGAAGAAATGATTATAATATGCTGAAAACTTGATGGTTTCTGAGTTTTAAATTTCATTGTTTTGAGGACCTTTTTTGAGACAAAACAGCGTTAAGAGGGCTTATGCAAATAAATCATCATTTAGCATAAGCCCTTATAACGATGTTTAGTGATCCGTATTTTGCTTTATAATAATTCACTATACATGATGATGTATAGTGAATTATTATAAAGAAAAATACTGATACAACAACACAAACAACAACAACACACACAATACGCTGTACTACACAATTTGCTGAACTATATTTATTTGGCGCAGCCGTGAGACCCACAATATTCATCATCATCGTCGTCATTTCAGCCGAATGAAGTCCACTGCTGGACATAGGCCTCCCCCAAGTGTTGCTACGTAATAAAAAAACTAAATATTATAAAGCTGAAAAGTTGGTTTGTTTGTTTGTTAATCGCTCCATGTAAAATACTGCTATTTAGATGCATCTGATAAGACTGGAAGCTGACCCCAACATAGTTGGGAAAAGGCTAGATTGAACTATAGACCGTGCCCCGAGAAGCTATAATTTTTGTGAACAAAGAATTTCTACCAAGATACGTAGCGACAAATCAATTAACAAGAAATACTTCCAAATTCAATCTACTCAAATCATTATACGTATAATACGAAACTAACTAGCAATTTCATTTGGCCGGGTTATTTTTTGCGATATATAGCGCTGTCGTCTAATGTTTTGTAGTACTGGAACGCATCTGATGTAATTAAACATTTGGGCCGCCATTTTGAAGTAAGATCACGCTGACGCTGTCATTTTTGAATTTGTTCTAAAGGTTGGGAACCCGGTATGGTTTTTTTTACATGATTAGAAAACAAAGATTTTCACTGTATATTTTTGGACAGAAAAAAAAACTTTTTTGCAAAAAATAAAACCGACTTCACACAAAAAAGTGAAAAATAACTTTAGCTTCAGAAGTCGGTGACCTTTATTTCATTGATTTAGTTTTTTCGTCACCGACTTCTGAAGCTAAAGTTATTTTTCACTTTTTTGTGTGAAGTCGGTTTTATTTTTTGCAAAAAAGTTTTTATTTTTCACTTTTTAGTGGTTCACATGTGCATACCCTTTCACAGCGTACCAGCGTGATTGTAAACAATAGACCGACATGAGATTTCAGCAATCCCAGTAAGAGACACACATTTGCTACATTTAATGAGGAGTTCCGTTGCCTTTCTCCGAAGTTTTTCATCTAATCTTTACCAAATTTAAATAGGATCACTGTGAGAAAGTAGTCTTTCTAAAACTACCCAAATCGCTTCTGGTGTGCCTATAAAATTTGAAAAGTTCTCTCTATTTCTCCAGGATCCCATTATCAGGATCCTGACTTGATGATTATGGGACCTTCTGGGAAGTATACCCTTTCAAACAATTAAAAAACAAATTCGGTCCAGTCATCTTCGAGTAATCGGGGAACATTGAATTGAGAACCTTCTCCTTTTTGAAGTCGGTTAATAACGACGTTATGGTACGTGATCCAAATATCCGGATAGCCTTTAAAAGATTTGGCCGAGTATCGTTAATTTGCTTCTAAGAATTGAAGAGCTCCGTTCCTTTGTCATGGATCCCATAATCAGAACCTAACCAAATTCTCATCAAACTACCCTTGAAGTACCCTTGCCAATAAAATAAAAAAAACAATACATGTCAAGGTAATAGGCTTATCCCCAATAAATGGAACTTAATACACCTAACTGTCGAAATCTGGGAATATTGTACACATCTGCGTACCCCCTCAGAGCATACAGGCGTGATGTTACGTCATGATGTTGTTTAAACAATAAACATTCAAGCGATTGCAGCAGTTACTGCAGATTTGCCGTGTATTTTTGAAGAGTTCCATTGTATATCTCCGAAGATCCGGATCAGATCTTCAGCAAATTAAAATATAACCACACGGGAAGCACCGGCTTTCAAATTAAAAAAGAATCATCAAACTCGGTTCACCCAGTCGAAAGTACTGAGGTAACAAACACTGTCGAAATCTGGGTGTACTGTACACATCTGCGTACCCCCTCAGAGCATACAGGCGTGATATTACGTCATGATGTTGTATAAACAGTAAACCTACAAGCGATAACAGCAATCACTGCAGATTTGCCGTACATTTTTGAGGAGTTCCATTGTATATCTCCGAAGACCAGCATCAGATCTTCAGCAAATTAAAATGGGACCACATGGGAAGCACCAGCTTTCAAATAAAAAAAGAATCATCAAAATCGGTTCACTCAGTCGAAAGTTATGAGGTAACAAACACAAAAAAAAAAAAAAAAAAAAAAAAAAAAAAAACATACAGACGAATTGATAACCTCCTCTTTTTGGAAGTCGGTTAAAAAGGGTACCTACTAGCTCGACAGCAAACTACGAGTAAGACAAGCATTGACGGAGGTCTCCCTTTCCCGATGTTGTATAAATAAGTTTGTGTTACGTTTTAAGTGCCATTTGTTGCCCAATTTTCTAGAAAATGGTGCGTTTAATTTTGTGTGCTATATGAATGTAGTGGAAGACAATACATTTATCCTTTTTTGGGAGTAAAGTGTCCTGTGACCTATATTATTTAATTCTTTGTTTCGCGAGACGGTTTTTAGGTTTTGAAGCTCATTCCCAGTTGGTTTGTTTCTTTACAACAGACACCAAATCATCTAAATTTCATTACAATAATTAAATAATATTTATATATTATATAGTTTTAATACTATAAATGTATGTTTGTATGTACCTGATTAATGATTAATTCCAACACTTAATTGATCACTAATAGGTTTAACACCTACCCCGCAATATTATCTTCAGTTAGTTAAATCTATAACTACCTTAGCATCTAATATTAAAATTAACGACTTCACTTTCCTCCTTTGTATTCCTCTCGTCCCAATTTTTATATGAAAACTTTAACTGTCTATAGGTAGCTTCATACCTAAGGAACTGTCTCACAATCAGCGGGCACCGCGAGAAGCGAGAAGAACTAAATGACTTTTAGTGATTTTAAATTGATCCTCACGTCTTAACTTCTAGTCTAATTTATTTGAAAAAAATATATGTTATACTAGACCATTTTTTTTCATAATTTGATATGTGAAAATGTGAAGAAATATTTTTATAACTTAGTGTAATTAATTTGTGAAGTAATGTCTAACGCGGCAAAAAAACGATCATCACGCAAAAACTATCGGGCGTATTTGCATGAAACTTGGATCATCTCAAAGACAATTTAATGCCCTTTATATTAGTATACGGCTTTTATCCGTATTGTGTTTGATAAATCAAGGTGGGTTGTTTTTTCGAATAATCTTCGTGCGGGGCTCCTCGGGGCGACGGGCGGCAGTGTATCGCTGACCACGCTCACGCACGGGTGAGCTATTGCTAAACTTCTCCCATTTGCTCAAGGTCGTTGGCGTGAGGTAGCCCCTTAAAATGAATTTTTTTTTGACACAGCTCTCAGACAGGAGCATTACTTTGTGTAATTCATTTCATCACCATTGCTCTAAAAACGGTGAAGGAAAACATCGTGAGGAAACCGGTGTGTCCTAGAAACAAAAATTTGAAGACATGTGACATCTATCAACCCGCACTGGACCCGCGTGGTGGATTATAACCCATTTCCTCTCATAGAGAGGAGGTCGTTGTGTCCTAGCAGTGGGAACATTATAAGCTGCTTATGCAATAAAGATTATATTACATTACATTCCAATAAGCGAGAAAATAAAGGAGGATTTAGGTTAAGCCGTGCTTGCCTAGGTTGATCTGTGGATGGGTGACCACCCTTACATACCGAGTTTCCTCCGTGCCTCGGAAAGTACGTTAAGCTATTGGTCCCGGCTGTCATTTGTCCATCTTTGGCAGTCGTTACAGGTAGTCAGTAGCCCAAATAGTCTGACAACCAGTCTTACCAAATGGTATCGTATTACCCAGTATTAACTGGGTTGTGGAGGTCAGATAGGCAGTCGCTCCATGTAAAATACTGGTATTCAGCTGCATCCGGTTAGACTGGAAGCCGACCCCAACATAGTTAGGACAAGGCTAGGCAGATGATGATGAAGCGAGAAAATAAAGGCGAGAGCTACCCGCTTCCTTGAAGACGGTGACACAGAGGCCTAAAGTTTGTCTGTCTCGTTAGCTAAGTGTCCCAAGTACCTTTGTAAGTCGGCTTATTTGGACTTTGTAAGTCGGCCGGCTACATAAACGACGTAATTACGCCTATTACATTTTCTAGTACCAGCAGACACTTAGGACTTTTGCCTTTTAACTCGGTTATTATGCTGGAAATAGTACTCAAACGTTTTTGCCAAAGTACTTTAATTTGTTTAGGATTAAAGAAAAATTTGAGAGTACTTGAAGCTATCATATTGTAATTGGAGTTTTAAACGAATGAATGAAGTAGGTATTGAGATTAACTGAAAAACAGATGATTTACCCTATCAAACAAACATGTTTATAAACTGAAATTGTCACTTACGGGATATCTTCCGTGATTAGTATTTTTTTATATTTTGTAATATTTTCTCGACAAATTTTGGATGAATCCGAAGATTTTTATGAAAACAACAAATTTTTAACACCTTGTACATAATAAATTGCATTCTATTCTGTTCCTTGTAAATAAAACCGTTGCACCCTTAATTAATTAGTCTGCGTTTAAACCACGCGTGTCCCATCCATAGTTTTAGGATTACTAAATGTTTGCGGTGAAACTGCGGTTCATTCACGCCACACGGAATTCACGCTTGAAATTTGATAAATATGTCGTAGTGCGACTACCATACTCCATTTCTAGCTATAAAGGTACCTTTCTATCAAAATCCACATGAACGACTCGCTGTAAACGTGTCGAATCCTGACTTAACAACGCTACATACAAACTGTGGTTCATCACACGTCAATTATTATACTTTTCTTACATCGCACAAGCAGAGAAATCTGAGAGATTATACAATATCCGACAAACAACCGTTGGACACTTGGACAGTGTCCCTGTAGACACAACACCCGATTGGTAGTAGAATCCTTTCTTTTTTATTGGAGGGTGCGAGAAATTCTACATCCAATTGTTACCAAGTTACCTTATCAATTTTTTTTTGTGCGAGGCCTATGTCCAGCAGTGGACGTCTTTCGGCTGCAATGATGATGATCATGATGAACCGTACTTCAAAACAATTTTAAATTCATTCACTGATAGTAACAGTAGCCTCCATGGTAGAATTGTTAAAAGCTCAACCCGTAATGGGTACAGAGTAAGTCCGTTTTACGCATGGTAAAGCCCATTTGGCGCACAGTACCTCCATGTTTTAAACTTCATTGAAGTATCAACACGAAACGTATACCACATGTGCGTGTGGATTGAGAGATCTTTTTGAAAAACTCTTCCAATTCCAACCAAATTATAAGAGGATTTAGGAAATAATTGTGAAAACTTCATGGTAAGGTATAAAATTTGTGAAACCTAAACAAAGAAAGTTAGAACTCATTAACTGGATCTCTCAATATGGACAACTGAAGAAAAAGCCATAACGCGTTTCCAAGAATATACTCAATACTCAATACTCAAACTTTATTTGCATTCCACAATGTGTACTTAGGTGGTAAATTAAAAATGAGATCATTATGGACCCTGTCGGGCACAGCAAAAGACAAAGATATAGTAGGAGAGAGGAAGCTTTAAAAATACACAAAGAAAAAATATATCTAAAATAAATCCAATAATACCATAATAAGAATTCTACAAATAAGTACATAGAAAATTTTATACATTATTAATTATATTTTATCGCTTAAATATTCATTTATGCTATAATAGCATTTTTCTGTTAAAAATTGTTTTAGTTTTTTTCAGTCATTTTTCGTTTCATATACTGCCTGTGTGTTTATAATTTGCATTTTAATTAGTTGTGAAGGATTTGTGAAAGCTGCTAAACAAAATTTCGATTCGTTTCAAAGCCACGTTTAAGGAGCTTGTAGCTAAATAATAACAGCCGCTCGCGTCGATCTTTAGGTTAAGCCGCTCTTACCTAGGTTGGTTCATGGATGACCACCAATTACATACCTAATTTCCTCAATGCCTCGGAAAGCACGTTAAACCGTTGGTCCCGGCTATCATTTTTGTAGAACTGACAGTCGTTACAAATAGTCAATGGCTTGAAAGTCTGAAAACCAGTTTTACCAGGGGATATATTATCCAGTACTAACTGGGTTGAGGAGGTGTAAAATACTGATATTCCGCTGCGCAAAACTTATAGTTCCACGTTACAAGAAAAATCCGTTCTTTTTACGAAAAGCAATCCACCTACCTTCGAATCCTACCCAAGAAAAGAATATAAGCGTGTTTCGTTATTTTATTCAAACACCATTTTGGCTGCAAGATCTGAATATAATAAATCCATCTCTTGGCGACAATGGGACCTTCCTGAGCACTCTATTCAAGTTGGCAGGTGAATTCATAAATGATTCCCTTCATTGTGTGAAGATTTCTTCGTATAAACGTATCTATGCTGACTTATAAAACATTTTGGAAATCATTTTCCTGAAATATTATAGTTATTTATTGAAACCTTCGTAGTTTGGTTCCGTCGATGTTTTCGGATATTTTGTGGTCAAATGACTGACTGTTTTTTTAATAATGTAATAACCACTTAAAACGCGCTAATCTCAGGAACTACCGGTTCTACTATGTGAGGCAGACGAAGTGGCATGGGTCAGCTAGTACTTAATATTATAAAGCTGAAGAGTTTGTTTGAACGCGCTAATCTCAGGAACTACTGATTGAAATTAAAAAAAATCTGTTTGTGTTGGGTAGTCCATTTATCGAGGAAGGTTATAGGCAATTCAACATCACACTTCAACCAATAGGAGCGGAGCATAAATGAAAATTGTTGCAAAAACGGGGAATATTTATTCCTTTTGTGGGCTTTTTCTCTTTTATGTGACGCAGACGAAGTTGCGTGGGTCAGCTAGTATGAAATAAAAATGCAGAATTGATCCGATTTTAATATCCAAAGTTAATAAGGTATGAATCCCAAATATGACACACCTACCTACACACCATAATGTTTGGTTGTTATTAGAACATATTTCTGAAAAGCAAAAGTTACTACGATAGTAAATTTGACATTCAACAGTTTTCCACCAATACCAATTTTTAAAACCAAAACAGTATTTAATTCGACCACATAGTAAAATTTCAGCAGAATTTAACGAAACAAAACAGTTTTGGCTGGTGAACCTTTGCAGCGGTCTGAGTGAGTCGACTGTGAGTCGATAAAATTATCGAATCATTGCAAAATACTGGGCAGGTCATATACTTCAAACTATAATATTCATACATATAAGATCATCGTCTTGCTGTTGCCAATTTTCCATCACTCCTTCTCATTTTATTTCTTATTCCCTGTCATTTCCCGTCTCAGTCGTCACTGCATTATATTTTTTTACCCTACTACAGTGAAGCCAAAACAAAGGGTTATGATTTTAGCTTATGTTTGTGTCAATCTTTGCAGTTATTTACATATGCTCCTCCGTAGCGCCTGAACTATTTATCCGATTTTGATGACTAATTCAATAATGTCAATAGATTCGTTATTATGGCCCGTGTTCAATTTTTTTTTTTTTTTTTTTGAATTTTTGAATTATGGCCCGGGTAACACAGGCATACATACAGGCTTACATTTTAACCGATTTCAACAATAGGAGGAGTCGATTATACCTTGTATTGTAGGATTTTTAGTTGATAAACCACACAAATTCTTGTTTTTTCGTATCAATCTTGAAATATAACTTTGAGTTACACTTGAAGTATCACAACAAAAACTAAAAAAAAGAACCAAGCGCACCTCTTCTCAATCTTATCTGAACAAATACTCGACTTGTGAAAAGAGCAGTTTCCACACATTCTGTTGTTATTTTAGTTCCAATTTCCACAGCGTTCAAATATGAACAGGCCTGGAGGGAATTGTGACGACGCAATCAATCCAATGATAAATGTTTTTTTTTGTTCCGACAAGGAACCGTGATAATGTGATATTATATTTGGAGTTCTGTTGGTGGAGTTCTAAGGTTTAAAGTTAACTTATTCATGCTGAGGCGTTTGTATGGCGTGTTGAAATAACACAGTATTTGTAACCTTAGAAGACCGTGTAAGAAACGTTATGCAGTCTTAAGTTTAAAAAGAATTTTCTTGTCTAGGAACGTAAATTTGATCATAAATTACACATATAAACAACATGACCATAAATTGACCTAAATATATACACATGTATATACATATGTATGTGTATGTTTCAGTCGGATTACACTTGTAACTGTGAACAGCTGTTTTATTCCTGGACCCCGTATCCCGACATCCCTGGTGCTCCAAACACAAAACAGTTTGTTAGAGGTTTGATCCATATGATTGCCCCTACCGATTGATGTCATAAATTTACAGAATGTTAGTTTTTTCGAACTTAGGTCGATCCATTCCGGGTTCGATGCCCGAATGTGGCAAGAAAATTTTCCAAAATCTGTGATCGAACATATGATTATTTAAAAAATAAAAGAATATTTCCTTTGAGTTATATTTGCTATTTCCAATAATTAGAGTACTTTATTTCCAGGTGGCATTGCAAAATTCCACCCTGTATAATATTAGTGAGGATTATGTCGGTCATTATGAGTAATTAAAATGAATATGTAAGTATTACCATATACATTTATCAAGTCTACTAAAAGCATAGTTAATGGAACATGATGCTCACTGGTCATGTTGAAATAAGTACGTGTAGCTGTTTTACAAAATACATATACAGGAAAAGTTTTTAACCACTGCGTAAAAAAATTGGAATTACGTTTACAAATAACATCACAGCCTAAACTTAAAAAAGTAGCGCGAAACGGCGGTCAGTAACCGTCAGCGCGTAGGTAGGTAAGTTTACGTCGGCGCCCGTCGCATCGAGCGAGCGCACCTACAAAACTCAGCTGATCTCAGCTTGCCGGTTGGGCGACCGGTCGACGCGTGAGTCGGTCGACCGGGCGCCCGACTGGCAAGCGACCATAAAATAAGTTTATAGGTAAATAAGTCTCGTAAGCGATAACTTTATTTTTTACTACTAACACATTTCAAAATAAAAAATACGTGTCTATTAAAATACATTCAAGTTTATCATGTCAAAATTTGCGCACTGGTTAAAAACTTTTCCTGTATACAAAATTAAAAAAAAAAATTGGACTCCATGGATTCTATACTGGAAACGTTTCTCATAAAGTTTATAAAGGGTGTAAAACACCTCTTAACGAAGCTGAAAGGCACTTATTCTCCCCATCATTGCGATCGTTTTTTTGGTCTACACCATAGCTGGAAACCTTCTAGTTACGGAGATATTGGGGGTCAAATTTCCAACTTTTTGTTAAGTTTTTTTTTAAATACAAGGTTTTATTGTGATATTTTTACTTTAAACACCTCTACGGCCACCTTACTATTCAATCCATCCATCAGCACAATATTTCAAGTACGTTACATCGAGTTCTACCACAAAATATGATTTTTCACTTTACAATATTTTTTTACTTTACAATTTTTGCGTGAAGTTACTTAGTTTGATGTACATACACAATGTGACGGCTTCGTGATGAGGTGGCTTACACCCTGTAGATATACGAGTAGGTAGTACTTCCAGATGATGAACGTTAACGAAACAAAAGAAGTAAAATGGATGTAAAAAATTACTTTACGAAATCGAATGGTACCTTTTCTCCCTGCCATTGTGATACTTTTTTTTTTATTTGAACCTGGGAACCTTCAAGATCAAGTTTTTAATGTTATAACTTTGCTTTTAAAACGTCCATTCCTATACTATTAAATGCACTCATGTGCCCATTTTTTTGAGTGCATTGCATTGAGTCCTACCGCAACAAGTGATATTTAATCCAAAATAAAAGTCGTTTCCAAAAATTACAGAATGCTTGGTGGCGGCGCGGCGGTTTACACCTTGAATTTTTTCACCTATGAGATTCTCATGTTCTGTAGATTATTCCCACTCCCATGAGAAAATGAGGCGAATCGATGTGCATGATTGTGCATGTATCTGTCACCGTAAAATTGTCAAACACGTTAGATTGTAAAATAATTAGAGAGATTGTAAACTCTCGAAATATTGTCAAACGAACATACTGCTTACAATAAAACGTATTATTTTTCGTGGAATGCATGCGATGGTAGTCAACTCACGCGGTGTGGAGGGAAGGAGGGGTCCCCCTTGCCCAATGGTACGACTCTCATGAAAAGATAATGTACCATTCCTGAGAAATACCGATTAATATAACCTAACCTTAAAACACTTTATATTCCCCTAAAAAGCGTAGTCGACGGAGCCCCGCTTCGCGGGTCCCTATTTCCGAGTGCAGGGTTTAAAGGAACCTAACTAACCTAACGGGGGGGTGCACCAAGTGCCGATTATGGGGGCAGAGATACTTCCGTATGTTCAGTTGACAATATTTCGAGAGTTTACAATATCGCAAGAGAGATTACAATCTAACGTGTTTGACAATTTTACGGTGACATATCCATACAATACGAGATCTGCCCTACTTTAACCCATGTCAATTCCTCAATATAATTTCAGGTGAATTAAAAACAATATTATTCCTACCAATTCCAAGCTTAGCTTTGAATTACACGTAGATGCAATAGTCGCTAAGGCATCAAAATCACTGGATTTTCTAATGCGATTATCCAAGACTCAAGATAAAACTTAAAAAATCTATACTGTACTTTTGTTAGAAGCCACTTGGAATATGCGTCTGAAATATGGAACCCATGTTACCACAAATACATTGACCGCATTGAGAGAATCCAAAGAAGGTTCATAAGGTATCTATATTACCATCAAAAAGTACCGTATCATTCGGAAAACTACCATAACCTATGTAAAAAATATCATATAATTATTACCTTTACCGCCGCGAGATTTCTGACTGTGTGTGTGAAAATTTTTAACAACACCATAAACTGTAGCGATATTTTGTAAAAATTGTTTTTCAACGTTCCCTTGAAGTCTAAACGATACAATCCACCTAATGTGTGCCATTTGCTTTAACTAATTAGAGGCAGAAAATGCACATTAAAAATTTAAACAAGCTCCAAACTAGTGTGTCGTCAGCCAGGAAGTGCTTAAGCCGAAGCTTCTTCATTTAGTCCATTTTGTTATGATGGTCGTTATGCAGTGTGAGCAACATAGTAATTATGCTGTAGCATATAGTAACTAAGCGTGAATGTCCGTAGAATTTACTTTTTTTCTCTGTATTTCATAAGACCTGTAATTGGCTTTCAGACTACTGTCCTTGGTCTGTTTGTTTTAGCTGTAAGTCTCCCATATTATTTTAATAAAAAAAAATACAACTCCTCACATCGAAAATATTCCATTCACACGTGCACTATAATATTCGTCATGGTTTACCTACTATAGCGAACGATTTAGAGAAACCTCTGCTCACAAAGGAACATCCTCCTGCAAAGTTCGTAACACAAAGAGCAACGGCAAGTGGCCATGTTTCCAATGAAATTACAGGATCGAGTTCCAAATATCTGAATGTGGCTGGCTGGAAGTCGGTGACGGAGATAGAATTATGGGATAAGAACTGAGTTGAGCATCAGTTATCCTAGAATGGTGGAGACAGGTGAAACTGAATTTTGACTAATGATCTAGTTTGAATTTGGTGTAGTTTAATGTTTTTAACCCCCACCGCAGGTATATCTGTATGAACATAGTTCCCAAACGGATGAACAGTTGTTTTTCTGATTTGATTAGTACAGTGTCGCCACTGTTTGAAAATTAATTAATTTATCCTATACTGTTTAAATGAGGCAGTTTCTTTGTTTAAGGGGCCGGCGGAGGATGCGTATTTCATACAAACGTAATACCAAAATTATTTGTAAATCAAACATATTCTTAAGGTAGTGTATATTTATTTCGATTGAATTACCGAATATCTATGTTCCCAAATATGTTTTTTGAGAGAATAGTGATGCAAAGACGAGATATGAGGAATTTAAACCTTTCTATAGAAAACTTATTTTTCTTATAACTCTTGTTAAAATCAGTGTCCAATCAAAATATGTATTTGGGAACCTAGATATTCTGTAATTCAATCGAAATAAATACACACTACCTTAGGAATATGTTTAATTTACAAATTATTTTGGTATTACGTTTGTATGAAATACGCATGCTCCGCAGGCGTCTTAAATTCTCGTTTTAGCACGAAGACACGAGTAAAATAAAAAAAAAAATGTTCGATTTTAATTCAATTTTATCAAGACTTTTTTATGAAAGAAAATTATCAGTTTCTTAATTACGCGGTCTTAGTAATTATCTTGCCGGAACACTTGAAAAACGCTTTAATTAAAATCTTTCCTGAGAAATATGCCCTCTTAAGTAATACTTACTTTATGGAAAACTCCGAATTTTTGTATCTTCATTTTGTAAGAAATCGAAATTGAATTTCACTAAGATAAGGTTTATTAAGTTATTTATTCCGGAGTCTCCAGATTTCATTTTTGCAGGGTAAATATTCTATTAAGTATTTCAAATGTGTAACTTAATTACTGTTTTTGTTAAAGCCGATTTAAATTGTGCAAAAGATTTCTTGTTGTCATAATAAAATTATATTAACAGAGCTTCCTGACAATACAGTTGAATTCGGTATTAATATCGTTAAAAATATACATTTTTGTACTAATAATATTATAAAACACTTTTGTGTTCATTCGCTTGCTTATATTTAAGTAAAACATACCACACCACAACATAACATAACATTACTTTATTTTTGTTAAAATCCGTACCTGCTATTTTCAACCGACTTCCAAAAAGGTTCTTAATTCGAGTGTACTTTTTTTTTTCATTCAACTCTTTTTTCTTGACGACGATTGCTTTATTATTATTATTGCCATAATTTTAAAAACATTAAAACAAAAATAAATGTCTAGATTTTTCTACGAACGACAGAATGAGTCACTTGAGTTCACAAGTTATTTAATACAGAATTCTTTAAAGAAAATATCAACACGTTTAAGGACTAGAATAATTATTAAAAAAAAACTAGTCAAATAAAGGTTACAGTTTTGAAATGCTTACACTGAACGGCTGTGCTCCTTGACCATTTGCTAAAAAAAATAACACACGTAACTAGGAAATTGCGACGACATCGACGTTTTAAAAGCAAACTTCTGACCATAGAATAGGATACAAATTAAAAATGAACTTTAAACATTGCCTGTGGGCGGAAAGCTAGTGCTAAACTTTGTCTTCCACGGTACGCACGACGCGCGACGGCAAGTCAAGCTAAACATAGCCAGTTTATATGGATCTCTTATTGTAAGGGAAATTTATATGTACAAAGCGAAGCCCTGTTCTAGCTGGAAATGTATACCTTGATGTGCTGCCGTGTGTATAAATGCAAAAACGTCGTGTTATTTTAGTTAGCTCGTAACTATTAATAATAATCGCTTCTGTTGATCTTGCCAAGTACGCCATTCATGGGGATAGCTGACCACCCATTACTCGTACATACCGAGTTTCCTCCGTGCCTCGAATAGCTCATTTACCTTAGGTCCCGGCTATAATTTGTAGATCTTTGACAGTCGCTACAGGTTTCCAGTAGGCCGAAACTCTGACAACCAATCTTACCAAGAGGTATCGTACTACCCAGTCCTAACTGGTTTGTGGGGGTCAGATAGGCAGTCACTTCATTTAAAATGTTGGTATTCAGCTGCATCTGGTTTGACTAGAAGCCGAACCCAACATAGGATGATGATGACAATTGAAGTTGATAAAAACAAAATTATATTTGGAATACGTCTAACGCTAAACGTATATGTTATTGTTTAATTTAAAAGAATAAGAATGCAAAATAATTTATTTAAAAAGTAGATATTACAAAATTGTACATTTAAGTGCAGTAGTGTTATTTTATAAACAATTATATAATTAGTGCTTATAATTAAACTACAATTACAATATATTGCCGTTGCTGGTACCGAAAATGTCGAATTCAAATGTTAGGTAGCGATCTCCCTGATCTAGGTTTATTTAGACCTGTGTTTCAGGCCATCACTTTACTTTGCATATTTTAATTAGGACAGTAAAAGTTAAAAAAAAATCTAATAACAATTACAACAAAAATCAAACTAGTACAAAAACAATAAACATTAAAACTAACTTTAGTAAATGTGTACAAATTAGATACGAGGGCATAACATAATCAAACTAGGACTTCTAGAAGTTTTTCTGTGTCCGTGTAATTAAGTGTCGCAAAATAATATGATATTACAAAACTACATTTCCTGTCATTTAGACTATAGAAATTTAGTTTCTTGTTGAGTCTATTATACTGAAAATATCCTAAAAACACATAGAATCGACTAGCAAAAGCATGTTTAGTTTGAGGCTTTGAGCAAACCAGGTCTTTCCTTCGATTCTTCCTTATTTAGATTGTTTATAGATTTTTTTCTTCCAAAGGTTGTTTCTAAATCCGTATTTTTGTGTAGGTACCTAATGATAACCTCTTTGGAGCTGACCCAATTACGACAATATACTTAAACTAGTATATTGTCGTAATTGGGTCACCTTTCAAACCTTAAAACAAATTACAATAAAATAAAAATTAAAAAAACCCCCGCCACACAGAGTCATATTTTGATGGTATTTTTTGGAACTAAGTTCCTTAACGCGGCTTAAGGGTAGTGCGATTTAGTAGAAATCGTCACGTAACGAAATGCCGTATGCTGTGTGTGTGTGTAGTATGAATTGTGGGAAATGTGGAAATAAAGTAATTCACCATTTTGCAGTGGCGGCCATATTGGATTTGAAATTTATTAATTGTATAGTATTCTACTAGTTAAGCCCTTTCATTTGATACACATATTGAGGGCGTTGTTGAATAAATATGTAAACCGACATTTTGTGGCGGCGGCCATCTTGGACTGTTGAGGGAAATGTGGAAATAAAATAATTCACCATTTTGCAGTGGCGGCCATATTAGATTTGAAATTTATTAATTGTATAGTATTCTACTAGTTAAGCCCTTTCATTTGATACACATATTGAGGGCGTTGTTGAATAAATATGTAAACCGACATTTTGTGGCGGTGGCCATCTTGGACAGATTTTTTTCAAGCATAGCTAAGAACACTCGCGACTAATTCATCTTTCAAACAAAAAGAAACAAAATCAAAATCGGTTCATCCGTTCGGGCGCTACGATGCCACAGACACACAGACACACACACATACAGACACGTCAAACTTATAACACCGCGTCGTTTTTATGTCGGGAGTTAATAATACGGGTCAAATTGAGGCCAGTTTTACATTTGACTAGTCAGTTTATGAGCGAGAAAAAGTGTCGCTTTAAGCGCCTAACAAAAAGTCTGCAGAAAAAAATAGACATTTGGCGAGTTTCCCATCTTCCTAATAATTAGCCGTTAGTAGTACTTGGCTCATTTTGCCTAGTCTGTTCTAGCTTTAACATTATCGTTCACGGTATTATTTAGAAACCATAAGACGAAACAACTCGACGTCGATTCGAATGAACGAAAATACGAAGGCGAGTGAGATAGACATACGGATTGTCGAATCGAAACCGAATTTGTGAATACGGGGTCTATACGGGGACGTTAGTCAGTAGCTTGTAGTACCATATAAGTGGTTATATCTGAAAATATTCTTCTAATGCACATCAGATTTTATTCTTCAGACTCATAACTCTTTATTTGAGTACCATAATAATAAAGAACCTAAATTACAATTTTTATAGACCCATTAAATAAAGTGTTCACACCTCGTTTCGTTTATTTCATTTAGTAAATAAAAGTCATCTAAGAAGATAGTAAAAATAATGTCATTTTATTTTTCTTTGTTGAAATATATAGTCTAGTTTAACGGCTAACAGTCTTACTTATAATTTTGTTCTATGATACTTCTATGTTTATTTTATTTTATTATTTTTAATGTATAAAATCTGTCTACACCTGCCCAATTCAAATGAAAATAGATTGAAATCAAGTAAAATATAGCATTACCGTCTGTCTTAATTTATATTTACGTAGGTAGCTAAATTTAAATTATTGAAAACATTATTTCCATGACTCTGAAACAATTTATGTTATCAAAAAGAAAACATGAAAGCTTTCAATCCGTTCAAATATTTAAATCAGTTTTCTTGTAAGATAAGTAGGTAGAAGACATGTACTGCAACTTTATAAATATCTTCTTCTTAAAGCTTTGCATACAATTTAAATGTATGAGATTTCAGAAACACGATTTATGAATAACAAATGCTACTCTAAAATATTTTTTATTGCATAAACAACATAGAATAGAGTTTTAAATAAAAGTTGTTTCATTGAATGGAACTTGTTACTTAATTTTTTCCTTTTTCTTTTGACAGAAATTCTATCTTATGCTAGAGTGTACTAACATTTACCTGTCATGGGACTATGCATAATCAGCGATATGTACCTAATTGTACTTTTCCAAAGGGTATCGTATTAGTCGTTTTTGCGTCGGGGGTTAAAACAAGAAAATTATTTATTCTTTTGTTTTTTCACTCTGATTATACAGGGTTTTGTCAAACCGGTACATACAAAGAAATTGCGGATGCCGCTGCGGAAATGGAACGAAAATTTTAATAGAACATGTTTTATCTGATTTTTTGTAAGTTTTTTCCAGCAGTTTGCACGCACCTAGAAGAGAAATGTAAAATTTTGCATTGGTTCGAATAAGATCGAAACTTTTCCGAGAAACACAAATATACAGGTTCGTTATATGATTTTTTGGGTAAGAGTGAGTGTCAATATTATATTTTTTTATTATGAAATCCTCACAAAGATAATACGACTGTCTCGTAAAGGAACTAAGCCTCTAAGCCTTTAAGCCTTTAGCTATAGTTGTAACATTATCATCAGCTGAATACAAATCGATTTTACACATAGGAACTGGATAAGAGCCTTAAAAGTTGGTTGCCAGACTTTCAGGTTTCTGGGAATCCGTGATAATTGTGGAAGTGACGAGTGCTGGCAAACGAGACGATTGAAACACAGAAAGGTCTTGCCATAGACGTAACGTAGTATCCAACCAAAACCGTTTTCGATATTTATCTAACACGTTTCAGGATAAACAAGCTTTCCATAAATAATATTCACTACTGACTGTTGCCTACGACCTTCATCCACGTTACATTATCAAAACAATACTTACTTTTTGTATAGAGCCTAAATCTTTTATTAAAAGTAAAAGTAGCCTAAGTAACTCCATAGTCCTTATAATATCAGTTAAATATCTGCAAGTAAAAGTCCCGAGAAAATCTGTCAAGCCATTTTGGAGATTAGCTAGAACAAAGAGACAGACGAACATTTTAAAGCATGTTTTTTTTTATAAGTACCGTACAATTCTTTCAAAACCATTCAGTAAAAAAATATTTATTTGTATTGGTTTGCGCTGATGTCTGTTGAGGAAAAACATGCCAAAATCCTTGATCCACTTTTGGCCAAGACCAAAATATTGTCATATCCAATTATTCAAACCAGCAGTAGACTCATTATCAACAGAAATTCATAGTAGTTGAATAAAATATATTTTAATGTGATACTCCCATTGTCTGAGTACTTAGTTACTTAATGTAATTCGTTAGAAGAACGCAAAATTCTGTGACACTATCATTTGTCATTTTAGTTGTCTGTTGTGAATAAAATACTTAAGAATAAAATGTATTCATAAACATTAAGTGTCTGTTGAAATGGAATATGTAGGTACTTAGATATAGTTAAGTCTATTCATAAATACTCTTCTTTACTGACAGACTGGTAAATGCTATTGAAATATGATTTATTCAAACTTTGGATTATTTTGAAACGTTCCTAAGTAGCCTAACACCCGTATGCAGAGTCCTCGACTTGACTCAAAACCGTCTTGACACGCCTACTTTCCACCCCATTCGAGATATTGACAGCTAAAGTTTGTTTATAATTTGACATATCCGCCCACTTTTCTGTCAAATTCAACGTACAGTAGTACAAGAATCTTTTGACACTTGAATGAAGCCAACAGGGGGGCGCTGATGGTTAACCTTTTGTTAATTGTTTTGTAAGAAATATTTAGAAAAGAAAGAGATGGCTGCATTAGTTTTGATGTTTGCCCCGCGCCAGAAGATTCTTGAAATCGAGAAACTTACGTTGTGGGTGATATATGTACCTACTGAAATTCAAGTTTGACGTGTGTATAATTATTTTCTTGAGATTGTCTGGAAATGGCGAAAGTAAGATGAATTTTGAGGAGTATGTCGATTATGCGAACGATACGTCATATAATTATTTATCGCGACGATATTTACGCGATGCCGATAACCCATTTGACTTTTACAACAACGAACAGTTCCAAAGACGATTTCGGTTTCAGAAGGAAACCGTGCAGAATTTTTTTTACCCTTGGTATTTGAAAGTGCTAGCGTAGTTCTGATCGTGGACTATCAATTCCGACAACAATCCAGCTACTGCATACTGATCGGGGACAGCGGCTATGCCCAAACATCGTATATGTTCACGCCTATGCTTCATCCACAGACTCCAGCTGAATTACAATACAATAGGGCTCACATAAAAACAAGAAACGTAATTGAGCGATTCAAAGGGGTCTGGAAAAGGCGATTTGCATGTCTCAGTAGAAAATTACAAAACAAATTACCAAACACCTTGAATATCATTAGTGCCTGTGCCATACTCCACAATATTTCTATCATGGTAAATGGAGACATGCGGACGCCAGAACCCAGAGTGGTCCAACATAATTCTGCTGCCGTTATCCGAATGCAATTAGGCTCGGCGCAGTATGTTTCCATTTTTTATCCTATTTCTTTTGACAGAGTACATCCATCGTTTCTTTGGTCTTCCCCTACTCTTATAATAAATATTCGTAATCAAATCTTTCTTCACAACATGTTCCTCATTCAGCCGCATCACGAACTCATACCATTACAACCATAGACTTACCACAACTTTTCAGACGTCTTCCTCTTTGTATTACTTTGTTATTCCATCCATTCACATGACACTACACATCCCCCATTCATCTGAGCATTTTCATATAAAATTGCCTTTCATTTTGTTTTGTAGCCAAACATTGTGATCCGATGACCTGGTAAAGGTTACGGGAATCCGTTGGATGCGAGTCGCACGGCACCGGTCAATGTGGCAACACTTGGGGGAGGCCTATGTCCGGCGGTGGACGTCTTTCCTTTCGGCTGGAATGATGATGATGATTTTGATCCGTACAAGACAGCAGGTCTTACCATTTATTTGCCTAACCGTTCTCTTCACACTATGGAAAACTTTAAAAATCACATTATTTTCGTATGCAGAAACTGTTCGAAAGATTAATAATGTCTATGGGTACTGTCATAACGGATTGGTCGAAGAAAGCAATGTTAAACAAAATTGGAAAGCCATGGGAGAGGCCTTTGCCCAGCTGTGGGACATAGCGGGCTGATATAAAGTAAAATAAATAAATAAATAACCAACCCGTCTTGAGCTAGTTTGGTGATCAATGCTCGTGCCTTCTCAGTATGAGAAGGCACGAGCGGTCCCAGCAGTGGGACAGTAATAGGCTGGTATTATTTTTGTAAAAGAAAACACGGTTCATTTTTGGTTCCAACGCTCTCGTTCTGAAAACTTTTACCTGCAGCCTGTGCAATGGACGGCCGGAGACCATAGTTGCTAATACCTATTTTCCGTCGCGTTTAATTTCAAAGCTACCTAGTATGTAGGAGGAATTAGTAATTCATGATTATTACTAAGAATTGCAAGCACTTGCTCCGTGGTAAATATATATTGAGCACAGTTTCTTTCCCAAATCGGTGGGTATTTGGAAATGTTCATTGTCGTGGAATTGTATGAGCTATTTATCAAGATCGCGTAAATAATATAGTCGTGACAAATAATCATAATATGGAGTATCGTACACATAAAAGATGAATACAAGCTTAATTCATTTGGTATTTCTAAAGCATGAGAATGAAAACATCGTGAGGAAACCGGCATGTCCTAGAACCAAAAATTCGAACACATGGGAGCATTAATAGTGTTACGAGCTGGGTATGAGATAAATTAATTACTACCGATTTAACAACACAATCACTTTATTAATCACAAAACAATTTAAACTTAATCACAAGTACACTACAATACACTACTGATCACTATTCGCTTAGGTATCGTACTTCAAGTTCACTTCGATCCGCTTCGTTGTGTAGCCAAAACAAGACTGACTGTCGCGGCCCTGAGCGGTCTATTTATACTCGCCCACAGACACACCAGAATAACCTCGAATACTCTAGAGGGTCATAGAAAACACTAACAAAAGAGTAGGTAGGTAGGTAGGTAATTATTATTACTAGCTACTTGTACAACACAAACAAATATGAACCGTATGCCCTAGGCGTACGGTCGAAATTCTAATGTCTTTTTATAAAGAGGTCGCGAGTTTGTAGGTACCTACCCAACTTTGAAAGTAATAATAATAGAAAACTCTCGAAATTCCAACGTACACATACTGTAATCACGTGCTTTCTCGAATGTTCTAGTAGGTCCGATGTAACAATAGGTTGATGATGATGATGGTGATGAAAATGTTAACGCAGCATTTTGAATCTCAGAGAACAAGAGCGAGCTTGCATAGGTAGCTCGTGAATTCGTGATGTTTGGGAACTAATATTGGTTTATTTTTGAAATGTAGCAAGTTGTATGAGAAACCAATGCGGTACATAAGTTGCTTACCGAACATCATTTATTTTAAATAGTTTTTGGCTAAGGTTGATTTGTTTTTTTATTTAGCCCCCAACCTACATCTTTAGTATATTTGTGTTGCGGTATTAAACAAATACTCGTAACTCGTTAATATAGTACATTCCTTGAGTTTAAGAAACTTTTTTTTTTTTTTTTAATCTACTGAACGGATTTTGATGTAATTTTGCACACAGATACTTTAAAACCTGGATTAAAACATAGGATACTTTTATCCCGGTAGTAAGATCTCATGGGACAATAATCAAACTTCACGCGGGCGAAGCCGCAGGCAGAAGCTAGTAATAATATAATCAGATCGAATACTTCTAAGCTGCTCGGTTCATCGTTCATCGTCGAAGCCAGTTATGGCAAGAGAGGTTCCCACCACCTTACAAATTGAAGCCCCAAGAACACAACCTGGCTACGGACAGACATTTTTTTTTGTTTCGCATGGGAAATCAAAGAAAACCCATCCCTGTTCCTTCCTCGCCCTTTACCTACAGTGACCTGCAGTGGCCTATTTGGAAAGCTCTGAATCGATTGCGTACACAAGTAGGCCGCTGCAAAACATATTTGGCAAAATGGAGTATTATTGGTTCCTCCAATACCGAGTGCAAGTGCGGCGGTCCGAACCAAACTATGCCGGGGCTATCTGCTGAAGTGTCCAAGGTGTTCGTTTACCTGCACTTGTTACGACCTGAATAGCGCCTCTGCCACTGCAATAAACGTGGCCACCTACTGGGGCCAAACTATGTGCGTGTGGATTGAGGGCCACTTTGTTAAAATTCTTTGAAAAAGTGCTTATAGGATTTAGAAACATTCCCAAAGAATTGTGAAAGTTGGAATGCCATTTTGTGAAAGTCAATTAAGGGTGTTATGGACTGCAAAGTTAGTATAGAAGTACATCGATACGACAAGCAGAAGAAGGTTCATCTTCCGACTGAATTCTTTGCTCAACTCTGGACGACCGGAACTTGCTAATAGAGCAAACTGGCGAAGAAAAGCTCAGAAGCTGTGAGCTCATAAAGCACAGCTGGGTTGGAGAGACCACCATGAAGCCGCGACGGATTGGAGGCAGCAGGGTACAATTTATTAAAAATTGCGGTTTCAAGGGTGCAAAAATGCAAAATCTGGCACTTCCTTGGATTTTACCCCTATTTTTCTAAATAAGTATGTATGTATGCTCCAGTTTTTTATGTTGATAATTGTGTGATGTTTATATTTATATTTTTGCTGTCTCGTAGGTCCACTAGTCATAAACTGCACAGTGTGAGGTTATGGGTTCGATTCCCAGGCCATGCAGTGTTGTTGGGTTTTACTAACCCATAGACTGGATCTAATGTTACGTAGGACTAAATGAAAATGAAAAATCATTTTCTTTGTTTTTCTATGTCTTTAAATGTGTTATGTAGATATTTTACTTATTTGTTATACATACGTGATACTACTTTTATAATAAAAATCAATTGGCTTGCATAATGTGTAATAATTTATTTTTAATTTTTTTCGGCGTCCTCCCTTGCAGCCTCACTGAATTGAAGCAACTGCGCGGCACTTAAACGGTCCAGCTTTGCATTTTAGTAGGCTTCCTCTGCTGCCTTTAATAGCCACTTCCTCTCCTGCATTTTCATCTGGCGCAGTTCTTCCTCTCTTTCTTGAATCCGCTTTAAGTTTTTCGCTTTTAGCAAATGTGATTCTTGATCTCGTTCCTCATTCCCTTTTAAATTTTTTGGCCGTGCCTCAAACTCCATGCTCTCGGACTCACAGCCTACATGTTATTTGGTACTTACGCGGTACTTGCGCGTATTATTTGAGTTATATTCTTGGGTCAGGCGAACCCAAGCATTTTTTTTGCTGATGGGCTGCCCGTCCACGTCGTACATAAATGGAGCTTGTACTTGCGCACAAGTTCCAGTAAGCAGGATTTTTCTCCGGAGGTAAAGCAAACCTTGAGGCCATTTTAAATTCTTGAGAATGATTCTTGAATGATGAAAAAATATTTATTTGAAAGTTAATCCGTTTTATGCGATTTTATGATTTTGTTCTTTGACAGATGATGTCAACCAAGAGCATTCGATCGAACATTAATTTATGACATCTCTAGCATTGTGACGTATTCTATTAAAACATTTTTAGCATATAAAGCAGCTTGCAACCTTCATGCAACATACTTATTTTGAGTTTGATATGGGCAGCATGTTTTGCAGGTAGATTAAGGTGAGTACTCATATGAGCATTTCAACGTATTGTAATGTTTTTACGAAAGCTTGGCACGGTGTTCAACGTATTTACTTGTAATATTCCTTTGGTTTCCGTCAAGAATGTGTGATGTAACATTGGTTGATAATTTTAGGAATAATGATAAAACTACAAGTTTGCGATTGAAAAGATGTAAAAGGACAATAAAATAAAAGAATATGTTTAGATGGTTTAGACATCTTGATAGAACGAGTAAAAGGCGACTAAAAAAAACCGAAAGAGAACGTAGGAGGACATACTTTATTGGTACCTAAAGGTTTCTTAAAAAAAGTCAGGTGGCAGTGCTCGAGTCCTGCGTGCGTGTCGCCGCGTGTTCCCAGATATATGAACGTGAATGAAGCAAAAGTAGTACCTAAATCAAGTTTTAACAAAGTGTTAAGCAGCTTGGTGTCTTCATGACTTGTTGAAAATACATGTTTTAGCTCGTCTGTACTCACCCTATGAACATAATTTTGTAGGCGTGTCGGAGGCGGTGGCCTGCAGTGGTTTCCTTGTTACCATGGCAACAAAGACCGTTTCAAGCAAAAAAATGGTCTTAAGCAAGTTTTTGGAATACGGGTGTAAGAGCATGGAATTAGTAAGTCCGTTCCTACATTGTGACCTACGCGCATGGATTTGGTAAGTCCATGCCTACGAGTTGCAAGCTAACACATTAATCCGCTAAACACAGAAATATCAAACGAATGACAACATAATCATTCCAAATCCTTGTTTTTATTATAGCAGGGATTAAAGGAGGAGTTTTCCCTGTAACACGTTTATTCTTATACAATACGTGTAGCGGTTACTTTGGCGGTAAAACCCGTGACATTATTGTTGTACGTGACTTTGGACGGTAAACGCATGTTACCTATCTAAATGGTGATGGCGACTCTGTTAGTGAAAAAGAATGAATGTTTACGAGTACAAATTATTTTTATCTCTAGCTGCTGTTGATTATAATTAATTAGGTTTTATTGTTTTGTTTTTTTTTTCTTTATTTACATACTTTTGGAGAAACCCTTGATTAATTATTATAAATAAACTCTTAATCTTGTCATGCATGATATTTCCAAGATGGCCTATGGTCTTAAACCTCAACCCGAGGTTGTTATCCGGGCAAGTACCAGTTAGACTTTTAACTACTTTTACAATTTATCTTATACATCTCTTAAATCGATTAAGGAAACCATGGTGATGAAACCTGAACTTAAGTCTGCAAACGTTAATGCGCCCTGGAAGCGTGGTGATTAATACTCAAGCTCATGTCTTCTCTATTATATGAGTCAGACATTTGTCCCTCTGTGGAACAAAAATACCAGCTTGTTTCTGTCCCACTACTGGTCAAAGAAAAGTCTCTTCTCATATCATCATCTGCCTAGCCTTTTCCCAACTATGTTGGGGTCGGCTTCCAGTCTACCCGGTTGAAGCTAAAAAAGCAGAATACCAGTATACCAGTAAAGGTCTCTTCTCATGTAAAGGGTGCAAATAAACCTCCTAACAAATCCGAAAGGCACTTGTATTCTCCGTCATTGCGATCATTTTCTCTTTCTACTCCATACCTGGGAAACACAGATATAGATAGATAAGATAAGGCAAGTATCAGGATCTGTATGAAAACCAAGTGTGCCATTTTTTGACTACGTATTGTGACATCACAAGCACAATATAATTTAGTGCTGGAAAAATCAAATCGATTCAAAGACGCCGCCGTCGACGTGCTAGTTTTTGGATACCTTTGCCATAATTTCAAAACTGACGTCCGACTAGCGCTATACATCGATGCAAACTGAGCGCGAAAGTGGCCACTTACGATCTTTTATCGTATTTTTGATCGTAAACGTATCATGTACCTAACATGACGAAGTTGCTCTTGCGTTATCTAGGTCTGTCTATATTTGTGCTGGGAACCTTCTAGTTACGGAGATATTGGGGGCATTTATGTTCCAACTTTTTGACAAGATTTTTTTTAATGCATTTTTTTTACTTTAAACACTTCCACGATCTCACTATTTAATCCATCCATCAGCACAAAGTTTTGGGTGCGTAACATTGTGTTCTACCACTGCACGTGATTTTTTACCCCAAAAATAAGTCGTTTCCCAGCAATATTTTTTGCGTAAAGTTTCTTAGTTTGATGTACAGAATGGTTGGTTGACGGCTTCGTGATGAGTCTGTTTACACCCTGTAGAGTGTTAATGATTTCTAAAATCAAAGGAAAATATCACTTTTATCTTTCAAAAGGGAGAAAATTATCACCATGAACAAAATATAACTTTACTTTACGAGAGCTACTTCCTTTCTGGTTAACGTATAAAACTGATGAAAACTTACCCTAGAATAACTTTGAACAAAGTGAGTAGGTACTCACAAAATATTGTGATAGGATGCATCGTGTGCCAGCACCGCTAAATATTTATAAGAACTTAAATATGGAAGATGCAAGATGCTGTCTGAAGTTTTATTAACGAGTCGATACTTTCTCAGACAAAAGAATAATTTACATGCAAATTCTTCTTTCTTATAAGTGAATTTTGTTAATTTACTTCATTATAGAAGTTTATAGAGGGAGTGTATATGGCATAATAACAGATTTTACTCGTATAGGTATCACGTTCACTTGAAATAACGTTCACATCCAATAATTTTCATATGCTGTAAAAACAAATAACCTAATTTCATGTGATCTAATGCTACATGTCATATTAACTTATTTTGCTCTAATAACATTTAGCGTAACGTTAATTTTAAATAATTTCCAATTTGTATAATGCTTTTTTATATAATGTTCAGTTAGCCTAACTTTCATTAGTAATTTTCATATTTACTCATTTTCAGCCAAAATTCTGTAATGAATAAGTAAATATCTGGAAACTTCATACTGTTATAATATAACCTCATCCAACCCAAAAGGTTTAACCAACAGTAAAGAGGGGATGTGACACTCGGCGGCCGCTGCCGCGGCACGCTCACTCCGCTCGCTCGCTTGCGCGTGCTAATGGTCACTGCTCTAACCTAACCTAGCCCAGATGATTCACCAACAATAAAAGGGATCTGGCACTCGGCGGCCGCTACAGCGGCACGCTCACTCCGCTTGCTCGCCTTCGTGCGCTAATGGTCACTGTTCTAACCTGACCTAACCCAGATGATTCACCAACAATAGAGGGGGTCGGGGGGGAACACTAAAATAGCAGGCATTTTTTTTTTTCAAAAAATGATTGTACTATTAAATAATCAGTTTTTGAAAAAAATTAGGACACAAAGTATTTCGTTTCAAAATTATATTAAACGTTACTATAGATTTTAAATAATATACCAACTTAATAAATTTTACTAACGGAATATTTGCAATATTTTCATGCATGATGATTAATTCAAATGTGCATTATAGAAAATGTTAAAAAAAAAACAAATAAAATTAGGTAAACTGAAATTATATCAATAATAAAATTCATTAAATCATTTCATCGTCATAAAAAAAAGTATATGAAATGAAATTAGGTCATGTGATCGTTAGAACGTTTGTTATTGTATCAAATGGTACGCACCCGTTTATAGAATGACATAACATCATGTTAGAGTTAGTTTGAGTACCATGTAATTGAGGCGATCCTATTACCATCAATAACTCCAATTAAAAATGTATAAATTTCACATTTCACCAAATCTTAATTTGGAACCATTGTAATGTTTGTTTGTATGTTATTATTGTTTACTGTGTGAGTTTACTAACTCTCTGTTTATGTTGCAGAAGGTTAATGCAGCTAAATCATATTACTGGAGTAACATCATAAGTCTGGTAAGAGTCACGTAGTATTTTGATGACCTTTTAGTATCTTCCATTGAATTATTAAGTAACATAAGAAAATGAATGAAATATTAAACCCACAGACTTTCAGAGAAAGAACATGTTTTGGAACGTTTCATTTTTATTAGACTTACGTCTTGACTTAAAACATGATTAATAATTCATCATCTTGATTAAAGTTTACGACTTGCAGCTGTAGGTTAATATATTCCCACTTTACTCTGTCTTTTGTCAAATTATTAAAAAAATATGTTATTACGAGTATTATATTGATTCATACTTTTATTATTGTTGAGTTCTTTTAGAGTTGTTCAAAAATTGGTAATTTATAGTCATGCATTAATTTTTGTCACAAACAGCTGAGAAAAAGTGGGCTACTGTTTACCACGCAGGCCCAAATCACCGATTTTTTCAAGAACACGTCAGTTTCCTCCTTTAGTTTTCCTGTACGATTTTGAGAGCAGTGGCGATGAAATAAATTACACAAATTAAAGTTCCTCTACTCTTAATAATACGAGTAATTTATGAGACGAGGCATGTAAGTAATTGAATGTATAATAACGAAGTGAATGTCTCAAATCTCGGGCGTAATCCCAAGTAGTCCCTATACATTAAAGATTAAATTACAGCCAAGCGTGTGTCCACAGTCGTAAAATATAATTTACGTTCCTTATTCTGAGACCGTTTTGCAAACATGCTTAAGAATAGTGTTCATTTAGTTTACATTGTGTAGTTTGTTTCAGATTTTATTAAGTTCAAGTTTGTTAACTTATTATATAAAAGGAACAAATACAAAATAAAAATATATTTGCATTTCTTATTTATTTGCAACTAATTTTGTTGAGCACTGTACAAAGTGTATCCTTTTTTACCGCTTTCACCCAATGTTAACGGCAATAACCCGACCCCAATTTTTAACTAGGTTCTGCCAGCGGCTTCGCCGTAGTTGGATAACTGTCCCATGGGATCTTACCTATTAAATTATCCTATGCTTAAACTATCTGTCAAATTTCATCCGAATCCGTTTGGCAGTTTTTGTGTGATAAAGTAAAGCCGGAAACAAAGTAACATGGCGTGGCGTGGTGTGGCGCTTACTGTCGTGACGTTGACCGTGCACACTATTATGTCGTGTCGTGGCGCGCTCTGGCGTTATTTCTGAACAGCACATATTGTACCTTTGCAGCGTTCAAACGTGCATAATGTTTTCTTCGGCTAGCTCGCGCCACGAGCCACGTGTGTGGCGTGTCGCGCCATAACACCCACCACCGCTCGGGCGCTTTCAGTGGTGAGCAGTCAGCGCCACGTCAGAACGCGCCACGACATGACCTACAAATATGTCTCCAACCATACTAAATGTATGAAACCGATATGCTTCTGGCGCGCCACGCCACGCCACGCCACGTAAGTGTGTTTCCATCACATCTATAGGGTGTAAAACACCCTCTTCACGAAGCCTAAATGCACCAGTTTTCCTCGTCATTGCGATATTTCTTTTGTTTTACACCATACCTGGGAACCTTCTAGTTACGGAGATATTGGGGGTAAAAGTTACAACTTTTTTTTTAAATACAAGTTTTTTCTGTAAGATTTTTACTTTGAATACCTCCACGAAGCCCGTACTATTCAATCCATCCATCAGAACAATGTTTTGAGTGCGTTACCTTGAGTAATACCACAAAACGTGATTTTTAACCCCATAAAAAAAGTTGTTTCCCTGCAATAATTTGCGTAAAGTTACTTAGTTTGATGTATAGAATGCATGGTTGACGGCTTTGTGATGAGGTGGTTTACACCCTGTAGACATCCTCTTTTTTCTTTTCTTTTTTCGGATGGGAAATCATCAAATAACTTCTCTCACTCTGCGCGGGAGGGAGTGTCAGACTTTTACTGACTAAAACCCATGTTCCTTCCTCGCCCTTTTTGTTCCGGGGCCACGGTATCTCTTTCGAACAGTCCCGCAGCCCCGGGTCATCTACATATACTTACATCCATTTTCACAACGCATTTATAATATCAAGTATGATATTTATTTCTCACATGTAAACAAGTAAGTGAATCTATCCTCATCCAACAGAAAGTACATTCTTTACATTACACAAACTTAACAATTAAATTAGTAGACAACATCGTATCAATCGTGCTTTATTTGCTCTACAACAGGCTATTTATCAGGCCAGACAGGGAACAGACGGCAGATTATAACGAAAAGAACAAGGAGTTAGAATTAAAACGTATGAACTACGGAATAAGATTCCATTTGAATTGAATCAACTTAATTTAGCATACAATACTATTTATGGTTCAGTCGCATGTAAAGATTCAGTTAAACCCGTACGGACCAATTGCGGATACGCAACGGTGTCCGCCCGTAACTATTTTGTCGGTACCAGTTTTACTCCTTCGTTGGGGCTACTGATCATCCAAGCTATTTAAAATTTATTAATAATGTAATAATGTATAATTATATATTTTTTATTTAATTTAATAGTTAGTGCCAGTTAAGATGACAATAGCGGTATAAACGAAGAGACATTGGGGAAAGAGCAATTCCTTTAAAAAACAAATAAAACATGTAACTTTTTTCATTAGAACGAAATGTTGAAGATCACGAAAGATACTAGATATATGAACAGGCTTATTTTTCGCTTTTAAAGTTAAAACATTAACAAATGTAGATGGGTCAATTATCACTGTTGTCATCTTGTTGGTCTAGTGGTCGCAAGCGCGTCTTAGGTTCGATTCCCAGGTGGGCAATGTGTTATTGGGTTTTCCCATCAGGAATTTTACAATAGCAGGCCGCAGAATCTGGATTGTTGCCTGGTTGAGGGCAATACTCCCCCCTTTTTTTTTTTTTTTTTTGGGATGGGAAATCATCAAATGACTTCTCCCACTCTGGGCGGAGCGGGAGGGAGTGTCAGACTCTTACTGACTAAAACCCATCCATGTTCCTTCCTCGCCCTTTACGTTCCGGGGCCGCGGTATCTCTTTCGAACAGTCCCGCAACCCCGGCAGGCTTCGGCCCTTGCGGGCCCCTCTCTGCTGCTGACATCTCTTTGAGGCGCGCGTGGAACACGAACGCGCCGTCGACACGGCCTGTCGTCACTAGACGGACGGACGGCTAGCTAGCCCATAGCTTACCGTCCACAGGCCCGCATCTACGGTGGCCGGTAGCCACCACGTGGCCCCCGACGCCCGGTGCGTCTGCCGCGGCGGCCGGGAAGAGAGGCTCTCTCCCTCTCTTGTTCCGCCACCTCCTTCGCCAGCATGACTGCTTCGCAGAAGGAGGTGACGGCTTCCCATTCCGTCTCGCTCCGGACCATGGATTGAACCAGGGCCGGACGCGAGAGGTCGCCGCCGCCGATCGCCGCTACGAGGACACGGCGGTGCTCCGCCCACGCAGGGCAGACTTCCACCGTGTGCTCCACCGTGTCCTCCGGTCGATCCTCACAGTGGAAACACCCGGGCGTTTCCTCCCGCCCGATTCGGTGCAGGTACCTCCCGAAACATCCGTGTCCGGTGAGGACCTGCGTCAGGCGGAAGGTGAGGGCGCCGTGGCGCCTCTCAAGCCACTCCTCAAAGAGGGGACTTACCGCCACTATCGTGGCGTGCCCTGCACGGGGTTGCGACAGTCGCTCTCTCCATGTCGCCATGAGATCGCGCCGGAGGTCTGTCCGCTGAACGGCAATTTGCCGCGGCAGCGGAGTTTCCCCCCGGCGTAGTGCCTCCGCGCGCCATTCGTGTAGGCGCGCGAGGACTATCGCCTCCAGATCCCATGGCGGCGGCAATACTCCCCCTTACATGGGACTTAAACATATCTGGCGAAATATGCGTTAACTATTAGGTACACTTCTGCCTAACCTTTTGGGGATTATAGGCGTGATGTTATGGGTTCTGGAGAATACTCAGAGATTCCTAGTGGAGAAAACTGCTAGATATCGTGTGACACTTAAGCCCTAGGAGGGTGTCAGCAGGTAGGTAGGGGTTTGTAAAAAAAAAGCGCTCAATGTTTCAGTACACTTATCATTTATTGCCTAAACTTCCGTGGCCATCACACGATTCGATTGCAAAGGTAAGAGATGTGGTAGGAGACACTGGCCTGAACCGTCTCCAGCGATGATTGTTCCGTCTTAGAAAGCTAGCCCGCAACCAATGGCTCCAGTCCCAGGTTCTGTCTTTGGTAGATGACTTCAGCGTATAGGGTAGGTGGTGTGAAACTCTTTTCATTTATAACTTGCAAAGTGCAACGTTACAATCGTTACTTTGTCCAACTTGGGGATCGAGACTTTGAAAGCTGTACTCCCTGATCTACACTCGCTCGAATTCCGCTCAATATTGTCCAAAGAGTACCCATTCCAAATTAGAACAGCGAGTCGGATTACACTCCCAATTTACAAAATACGGATAAAAGTCAAAAGCATTTCGTAAATCCTCTTTCCCGTAATGAGCAACTCTAATCAACGTAATGTAATCTATGACAGATCCATTTGGTAATTACGTAACAGTCGCATCAGGGAGCGACCTAAATATTCTATCCATTTAATAACACAGTACCAGGCTTTCATGAGAATCTAGGAGTAGCTATAAAGATTCAGAATTCATGAGCGTGACAATGCCCCGGTCAATGAACTCTGAACTTGTATCGTCTAGCAAAACTATTTCAGAGGATTGGTGAGAAATATTCAAGACATAATGTAGTTTTAGTGGAGTCACCGTCTATATGTGCATTGATATTGATCAAAGATAGCGTTATACTGAACAAGTTTAGGTACCCAGAAGAAGATAGTACGTGAATAATATTATTTCAAAACATTTTCTTTAATTACAAGAAAATAAGAACGACAAACGAATATCATAAATTTTTTTTTGGGTTACGATTGAGTGATACAGCAATATAAATTTAATTTACAAATAATGCACACCCCGACATAAATAACATAAACTAACTAAACCTGTTTGCGACTTAGACCACTTTCAGAACGCTGTGAGTCTAAATCAAAATCATAGCATTTATTTCAAGTGGGCACTTCTTAAGACGCCTGCGGAGCATGCGTCGTTCATACAAACGTAATACCAAAATAATTTGTAAATAAAACATATTCTTAAGGTATTGGGTATTTATTTCGATTGGATCACAGAATATCTATCTATTCCCAAATGTAGATTTTGAATGGACACTGATTTTAACAAGAGTTATGAGGAAAATAAGTTTTCTAGAGAAATTTTAAATTCTTCATATCTTGTCTTTATATCATTGTCCTTTCAAAACATATATTTGGTAACATAGATATTCCGTAATCCAATCGAAATAAATACACACTACCTTAAGAATATGTATGATTTACGAATTATTTTGGTATTACGTTTGTATGAACGACGCATGCTCCGCCGGCCCCTTAATTGTCGAGACAAAGAAAACGATAAGCCAGCCAGGGCGGCATAACCGCATATGCGACAAAGCCCTCTTCTTAGAATAAATAAAGAGAATAGACAACTATAAAATGAAGTAATAGTCCCAGTCACAGGGCATAATAATTAACTGTGGAAGTACCGTAGTCCTATTTCTTAGATCGTGAAGTTATAGTAGAGCTGCTTGTTAAAAAAATCGAAAGCTCGTTTGCCTTAAATTATGTAACATTCAAAATAAAATTCATTGGACCTACCGCTTTCTAATACTTATAAAAAAAAGTTGAAGGAGAGGGCATGGGGAAAAGTGGCCAATATGTTTTTTCTTCTGTGTTCGCAAGATTAAATGTTGCGTGTAATATAACGACTTCGCCATGGGGTCCAACATTTTCTTTAAGGGCAACATTTATAAACACAATATTTTATAGATTACTTGGTATATTTATTTGAGGTATTTTACCAAATTGCTTTGGTATTTACCAAGGTTGGTTTATTGTTTGTTCGTGGATCGACTTACTAAACTACTGTAATGAATTACAGTTACAAGATTGAGTAAATATTGATTTATTCGATCTTTGGGTTACTTTATCAATGTTATCCTGATCAATTAAATCTGGCAAGGGTAGAGTGACCCCAATCCTTTTACTTAATAGTTTGAAGATATTTAATGACGAGAGCACCTATACTCATGAGTGCTGTTCCCCAAACTAGTGATATTATAGTACTCGTACTAAAGGAAAGTATTGCAAAAATAAAATTAAAATTCAAAATATGTGTTTAATTTCATGCATAGACCACAATAAATAAAAAAGAAATGACAAAAAAAGTAAAAACATTTAAAGAACTTTAAGGAATCATAAAATAATAATAATTAGAATTACGGTGATAGAAGACCAGACCTGAAAACAAGAAAACTATTAAACTAGGCCAAACTTTAAAAAAAAAAACTTGTAAGAACCAATTTACAGCTCAGAATATCAATTCGGATACTGCTCCAAGTATATGTCTCTATCTTAAATCAGGGTGACAAATGTGTGAATCGTGTTGCAGAATATATTTCAAAAAGCTCAGAAAATGTCTGGCTGTCAACACTTTTCATTTCCTTCCTTCTTCATGTCAAAACGGTGTTGAGGAGGAACTGGGCATAAAGCAGGCATAAGGTATTTGAAGAAACTATTGCCGCTGCGTCAAGCCTGTCCTATACATTATATTTTTCATTTTTCTCCTCGAAAACTGAGCCTACTCAATTATTTTTGACACGAAAATTTTAAGAAAGAGTATGTCTAGGTTACTATCAATTTCTTTTATATCAAAAACTTTTTAATTTTGTCTGGTAGTTTTCTAATCACGCTTGTTAAAATGAGGAGTTTTTTGACATTTTTGGAGGGTCTTATTTTTTTCACTTACAAAAGAGAATGATAGAGAAGTGTCTACTGTATAATTATCTTGATTATACGAAACAAAAAGATTGGTCTAGAGGCATTTTTCAGGAATGAAAAAGGTGAATACATTTGTATGGAGAATCGCAGCCCTTGTTCCCTCTTACGGCGCAGTCAACTTGGCACCGATTCCCAGTCAGCAAAAATACGCCAGAATTCTTTTGAATGGTCAACACAAATATATAAATTGAGAGGGCCGGGATGTAACAATAGGAACTGATATGTTTGTAAGGAAATGCATTCACAATACGTCAGTCGTTAGAGGGGAAAATATTTGTACGGAAGATTATCATTGGGCTTCAGATCAATTTATTAGACGAGTCAAAGAGGGTGATGATTTTGTTTAAGAAAATATGGATAGTTATTTCTATTCCACTGTTGAGATTTAGATTTTTTATAGAAATGTAAAAATTATGGATTTATTTGAAATTATTTTAAACTTAAACAAAACACTTCCATTTTGTTGGATATGTTGCAATCTTAGACAGAAAAAAAGCAGAGAAACTGCTGGATATAAAACCTAATATAACATTAATTTACAATCTATATTTTAAACCCGTTCTATAAAAACAAATGACCAAAAACCATTTAAAATAAAATAAGATTATTCCAAAACCGTCGCCGCATTAAAAAGGTTCCGTAGTTCGCCAATTAAAACTCCTTGCACATAACAAATTAATGACCGGTTTATATTCAGGTCAGTCCGTAAATATTTAGGCGGAGGGATCAAAAACAAGCAATGTTTGTATTATCCGTTCGTGACTTGTCTCTTACATAGGGAAGTAAACAATATATTTAAAGGAACAATAGTTCTTTGATTCACTTTTCCTATACAAAGGTTAAATCAACAAGAAATATTTTCTTTATTCAGAAATAGCCTTGAGCCGTTTGTTAAATTGGTGAAATAACAACCTTTTTTACGGATTTGCTATGTACCTGTTTTATGAGGAAAATGTTGAAACGCAAATTGTATGTGAACGTCAGAAATGAACACATATTATGTCAAGCGTGGATATATAATAGGTGTTTAATTTTAAGTCAAGGCAATCCTAAAAAATATTTAATCGATCAAAATCGCGAGCCCAGCGAAGTATCAAATACTGACGTTGCGGTCTAACATACCTACTAGATTCTTGACCGAATATTAAACAAAAGGGTATGCAATGGACATTTCGAGAGATATTTTGGTAGGATATTTGGTAACGGAATATTGTTTTTCAATACTTCACGATACGTGTAAGGTTACTCAGACGCAACTACATACAATTAAATAATATCTGTCAATCACGTCTGAAATAAAATAATGATTGTCAATCACGTCTGAAATTAAATAATGTTTGTCAATCACGTCTGAAATTAAATAATGTATGTCAATCACGTCTGAAATCACTGAAGGGTCAGGCAGATGTGTACTTAATACCCACACACACCACCATTGTGTACACCTACATTGTATCACTGTATTTTAAGTCCCTCTGTAATAGGTGAGAGATCGAGCCCATTGCCATGATTCGTTCGCAAGTACAGACACCATGGTAGTTACTGAGAAATTCCTGTTGGAAAAACCCCACAACGCGTTGCCTGACCCGGGAATCTAACCCAGGACCTCATGCTCAGTACTCGCGCTAGAAGAAAACCTAGTTGGTCTAATGGTCCCAACCATTAGACCAACTAGGTTTTCTTCTTTCATGATAATGTATGTACAAAATATCACTTTAAATTCGAATACAGTACTAATCCAAATCCCATTCCCTCACTTAAAAAGGAGGCCTGTGTCCCAGCAGTGGGAAAATTAATAGGCTGATGATTATGATGACTGATCCAAAGCTTTGAACATGTTGAGTCCAAAAATCTTTTCATAAAATAAGATTGTTACTTTAAAAATCTTGTTCAGACAATGTTAGCTAAATCCAAACAAAATTCGGTTCAAGGTCCTATATTATTAAAGATTTACATAATCAAAGTACAAGAAGAACAAATGTAGCAGAAATGGTTCTATTTGTTTTGACCCTAAAAAATATATTTGGGCTTGACTTTTCAAATAACAGCAGTGCGGTAGACGAAACTTACGCTGGAATTGGTGTCGACCACAATTTGGAATGTAACATTCGATATTGGCTTTATCTAAGATACGGTTATTCAACCGTTTTTGGTTTGTCTACACCAATTCCCAGTTTAATTGGGAAGGGACTAAATCTACGAAGATAATAACGTCTTATTTGTATAAAATACAAGGTGTAACAAAAAGGGTATATTCATATGAAAGGGTGTGCTACAGACCATCAAACTGAACAACTTTCTCCATTGGTCCACCATCGAAATCGCGAAAAAATAATCAACGGCCCCATACTAAATTCCAATACCTACTCGACCAAATGTATGAGACAGCCGATTAGAAAGTTGTTCAGTTTGATGGTCTGTAGCACACCCTTTCATATCAATATACAATTTTTGTTACACCTTGTATATGTTAGACTAACTTATACTCGCGGATTTGCTTGCGTGGAGTTTTGTAATTATACTGCAGGATCGTGTTAAAGGAACAAATTTTATCAGGATATAAACTATCTGTATTCCACATCCCATCCGTTCTCGTGAAAGAGAATAAAATATCCTCGGAGAATAGGGTAAACGACAAAAAAAAATTAATTAGTCCGTCATTTAGGTTACCAAAAAATATTTGACACGTAAAGTACATATGGGATAATATCCGTGATTTTCTTTCGATTCTATGAGCTCCCGATTTTCGACGCTGTTGCTAAGTGTTGTGCTGTTGTTAAGTGTAGTGAAAAACCGTGAATTAATTTTTAGAGTTCAGACGTCACGAGCCCCCACTTCCGAGTTTTGCTGCTTTTTATCTATGACAATTATGCATTGATTTACAAAAACAAAAAATACGTTTCCATTATTTTCCAATACTCAAACTGACATTTTTAATTTGTTGACACTGTCATGATGCATAGTACGTATATGTCACCGTAAAATTGTCAAACACGTTATATTACAATATAACGTGTTTATCTCTAGCGATATTGTAATATCTCGAATTATTGTCAACATTGGAAGTATCTCTGCCCCCATAATCGGGACTTGGGGCACCCCCCCCCCGTTAGGTTAGTTAGGTTCCTTTAAAACCTGCACTCGCCATCTAGTGTGGCACTAGATGGCGCCGTGTGTAATGTCCAGCGATATTTATTTATTTATATAGCTCCTCTATTTTTATCTACGTACGTCAGAATTGAAAAACCCTTTCAGATGCTCACAGATTTCATTTTATTATTCTCAAGCTAGCTGTTAAGAACAAAGTGTTTCACGTACTAGTATAGGTATGCTCTGTTTTGATAACTCATAGTCGAGCATACTAACCATTTATTTATATGGGACTCAAGGAAGACGCATTTATTCATAGTCACAGTTATGCTCTTGCACACGTGTAGTATGTCCCTACATAGGATATAAATAAGGATGAATATTGATTAGCATTGTTTGCTTCGTAATGTGGTTGCTGTCGTATTATTTTTCTTCATAAAAATCTTACATGCATCCCTTAGGCCTGAATTTCTGCTACGCTGATGTAGGTCGCGTACGTCAGAGAGAACTACAGTAGCAACATACGCGCCGCTGACGTCTGCATCGAAGTATGACGCTATTCAAAACACAATGTATACTCGTACGGGCGAATCAGCTTAGCAGGAATTCAGGCCTTATAAGGGGTATGAAAGTTTTCATGTAAATTCACATTCTTTTGAGCATACGGCTAGGTAAATTACCGAAATCGTGTAAAATACCGCATTTTATTTTTGTGGAAAACACCTATACCTATATCTATTTTGTTTAACAAAACGTCATAACTTTCATCTCATTTTGAAGACGCGCTTCTAATTATTATTATTTTTTGTTAACTTTATCTATAAATAGACTAATATTTTTGAAAACCGTTGGGTTCTGAAGGTTTTGTTTGAACTTGGAAGATATTGTTTTAATCACGAGATATAAGGAATTTAAAATTTCTATACTTAGTAAACTTATTTTTTATCATAACTCTTGTTGAAATCAGTGTCAAAGCCGGCTGTTACGATTAGCCCAGACAATGCTCCATCAGGCTAACTTTTTGTAAACCTCAATGAGCTTAAATCCGGGTACTTTTACATTGCTATTTATCCAACATGATGATGCACGCCCTCATAAGATAAATTGGGTCCATTCTGCAAACATAAACAGATTTACCCACTCAAAATAAACAAAGCCATGGGCACCGCAGTGAAACGACATTGTCGTAAGTTGCGACAACACTTCCTGTATTTCAGAATATTTCAGTCCTCCATTGTGAAGCGGATATATTTTCGCGAAAACCGTTAGACAACGCGTTTTCTAAAATGTTCCTGTAACGTCACTCTTGCAGATAAGTTTGAGTATCGCAGTACAGGCGAATACAACATAGTGTTGATATTACATTGTAAGTAATTTAAAACTCTTTGTCTATTACTGAAGGAGCTCGTGGCCAAATATTAACAGCCTCTTGGGCCAATCTTCAGGTTAAGGCGTGCTTGCCTAGGTTGGTCTGTGGATGGGTGGACCGAGTTTCCTCCGTGCCTCGGAAAGCACGTTAAGCCGTTGGTCCCGGCTGTCATTTGTAGATCTTTGACAGTGGTTACAAGTAGTTAGTCAGTCAGTCATACCAAGGGGTATCGTATTACTGAGTTACTGACAGGGTTGTGGAGGTCAGATAGGCAGTCGCTCCATGTAAAAAAGTGGTATTCAGCTGCATCCTGTTAGACTGGAAGTCGACCACAACATAGTCGGGAAAAGGCTCGGCAGATGATGATGATGATTTGTCTATTACTGAAGTGCAAACAAGTTTAGTTAATTCGATAAATTAGGATATTATAAACAACCACCACAATAACATTTTTTTATCATCACGCCTGTTATCTCCGAAGTTTTGGGAAGAGGTTGACCTAATAGTGAGTACAGCCACATTTCGCCAGTAATGTTTAAGTCCCATATGTTAAGCGACGAGACAAATTCAGACTCCGTGACTGGCTATTGAGAAATTAGTAATGGAAAACCCATTGAGTATTTTTGCTCGACTGGGGAATCGAATCCAGGGCGCCGAGGCAGTCTCGACAGAGATAACGACAACATCGCTAACTTTCGATAGCAGATAACTAACAAATAAATTCGGTTGCAATAATTATGCTTACGAGAAACGCGTCTAGGATGTAGAGACTTTCATTACTCGCAAGCATCATTCATCATCAGCCTATAATGTTCCCACTGCTGGGACACGGCCTCCTCTCAATGAGAGGGCATGGGCTATTAGTCCACCACGCGGGCCCAGTGCGGATTGGTAGATGTCACATGTCTTCGATTTTTTTTTTCCGGTTTCCTCACAATGTTTTCCTTCGCCGTTTTGAGAGCAGCGGTAATGAAATAAATTACACAAAGTAATGCGCCTGTCTGGGTTCGAATCCACGACTTACTGTTCGTAAGTCGGGGCCGCCACCACTGGGCCACCGCTGCTCAAAGCATCATTATTGCAACCGAATTTATTCGTTAGTAATCAGCGATCGAAAGTTTGCGATTTTGTTGTTATCTCTGTCGAGACTGCGACTACTAGACCAATGAGTCAGTTCAACAACCTTAGTGAACAAACACAACTTTAGTCTGGTCCAAAGATCCTCCGTTCCAAAGGAGGATGAGAAATTTTCCTCTTTGTTTAAAAAATATTGCTACAAAAAACAACTACTCGTACAATCTGCGAGTTTAATTAAATCTGAGGTTAAAAAGACAAGTCACTCGATTTCTTTGATGTGGAGGAAACTGCAACTTCCATTTACGTTCATATTTATACAGCATAAGGAGTGTTATAATGTTTTATTCGTGTTCCAGGTAAAAGGTGTATGTGTGATGCTTTATTACTATGCTTGCTTTATTTAGAGAATGACATAGGCATGATGTGCCATTTTGGGAAGTGCCTTTCTAACCCGGAAAAGATTGGATAAAATGCGAGTGAATCGCAGTAACAAAGCTTACTTATTCTTTTTGATTTCTAATCTCATTTAGTGATTAAAGCAGCATATTTAGATTATCTTTATCTGATTACTAAGCAAGCATGGTTCATATCATATACGACGACCCGAATGGCGCAGTGGTAGTGAGGCTGCCTTACGTTCTTAGGGTCCCGGGTTCGAATCCCGGTAGGAGCAAATGTTTGTGTGATGAGTATGGACATTTGTTTCCGAGTCATGGATGTTTATATGTCTAATAAGTATGTACGAGTATTTACAAACAAAAGGTATACATGTAGTATATCAACTGTCTGGTGACCACGACACAAGCCTTGCTTTGTGTGGCACTAGACGGCGCTGTGTGTAATGTCCAGCGATATTTATTCATTTATTTATATTATGTGAAAAAAATAAAGATTTGAAATCTAACGCGAAGCTATTGGCTAAACAATAACAGCCGTTTGGGTCAATCTTTAGGTTAATCCGCGCTTACCTAGGTTGGTCCGTAGATGGTTGATCATCCATTACATACCGAGTTTCCTCCGTGCCTGAGAAAGCACGTTAAGCCATTGGTCCCGGCCGTCATTTTAATATCTTTGACAGTCGTTAGGTTGTCAGTGGGCCGAAAGTTTGACAACTAATGTTACCAGGGGTTATCGTATTATCAAGTTGCTTCATAGAAAACACTAGTATTCTTCTGCATTCGGTTGGACTGGAAAACGACCCCAACATATTCGGAAAAAACCTAAGCAGGTGATGAATCCCGTAAAGTCATGTTTTTTGTCAACGTGAGCATATTAAGCCTGATATACTTTTCTACTACTAGGACAAAACCTCCTTCTGCAAGAGAAAGTGGACCATGATACACCATGCGGGCCCAGTGCTGGTATAATAATGACTCATGACTTAGAATTTTGGTTCTGGGACAAGATGGTTTTTGCATGATTTTTGCCTTGACTGTTCCAAGAATCGTAAAGATGTATAAAATACCACAAAGTAGAGTCCGACGTTTTACTAATACTAGCGTGACGGCGTGTTATAAGACAAGATAAGACTGTTGGAACACAGTACAACTTATGGAAACATTACCAGACATAATAAGAATATAGTCTAGATCCAATAACACCATTTTCGTTCCCCGAAATTCAGGTATCTCGCTACAATTGGTGTCAAAGGAATTGGGCAACAGCCTCCACCAGAAAAAAAGTCATAAAGTAGATTTTACTTCATCCGACCTGTATTAATAGTATCATAAATTTTATATTTACAGCGTATATTTTTGTTATCTTATCGTAAATGAAACTTGTATCTCTGTTCCCCTGGTGACCGTTACTGTTATGTTAGCCCTGAAATACTGAAATGTTTCGGATAATATTCATGTTATTGTTGACAAATAACCATCCCCTGTTTCGCACGGGTGTTATCTACAGGATGTAAACCACCTCATCACAAAGCCGTTAGTTAACCAAGCATTCTGTACATCAAACTAAGTAACTTTACGCAAAAATTATTGCTGGGAAACAACTTTTTTTTTTGAGGTTATAAATATTTTTTTGTGGTAGAACTCAATGTAAGGCACTTAAAACATTGTGCTGATGGATGGATTGAATAGTACGGGGTTCGTGGAGGTGTTAAAAGTCAAAATCTTACAAAAAAAACTTATCAAAAAGTTGTAACTGTTATGACCCCACATATCTCCGTAACTAGAAGGTTTCTAGGTATGGTCTAGAACAAAAAAATGATCGCAATGATGGGGAAAATAAGTGCCTTTCGGCTTCGTGAAGAGGTGTTTTACACCCTTTATATCTACTCATCATCTGCTTAGCCTTTTCCGAACTATGTTGGTCGGCTTCCAGTATAACCAGATGCAGCTAAATACCAATAGTTTATATGTAGTGATTGCTTATCTGACCTCCACAACCCAATTAGTACTGGGTAATACGATACCCGTTGGTAAGACCGGTTGTCAGATTTTCGTGCCACTGATTACCTATAACGCTTCTCTGTTTCCCGATCATTATAATCTGGATCTCTTCAAAGTTCAAGTCATAGCTTCATTTTAGGTGAGATGCGGCTGAACGTAAGCGTACCTAATTTAATAATGAAAAACCATACCTACATAAATGTTCCAGAATCAATTTTCTAGATAAATTAATGTTAGTGAACACCACATCAAAATTCATTGTGTACTTGTTCTATATTGAGAAATGCACAAAAGAAGAAGCCTTCTCGGTAATTTGCGAGGAAGCCATTCAAGTCGTCTCCCAATCTTCCCCTTTTGTCTATTACTCGATATAAAACAAGTCGCTTTTCATGTCAGTCTATACAGGGTTATAAACCACCTCATCATGAAGCCTTCTACCAAGCATTCTGTTCATCAGACTAAGTAACCTAACGCAAAATTATTGCTGGGAAACCACTTTTTTTTTTTGGAGTAAAAAAATCATGTTTTGTGGTAGAACTCAAAGTAACGCACTCAAAACATTGTTCTGATGGATGGATTGAATAGTACGGGGGTCCTAGAGGTGTTTTAAGTAAAAATATTGCAAAAAAAACTTGAATTAAAAAAAAGCTTGTCCAAAAGTTCGAACTTTTACCCCTATCTCCGTAACTAGAGAAGGTTCCCAGGTATGGTGTAGAACAAAAAATGTTCACAATGACGGGAAGAACAAGTGCCTTTCGGCATCGTTAAAAGGTGTTTTACACGTTTTATAAACATTTAGTTTTACTGAACTTTACAACGAATTCCCCAAGACCGAGCCCGTATTGTCCTATTACTTCTGGGCGAAGGCCTAATTCATGATGATGTAAGCAAATCATCATGAAAGCTACCTAAAAAAAACAGACAATAGTAGTACCTATAAGTGACTGTGCATAATGAAGGACATTACAACACAAGCGTGGGTTTAAGAATCGAGCCGAAGGCGAGTTTCTTAATAGCATCACACGAGTGTTATAATGCCTAATTATGAATAGTTGCATACACTACTTTAACTACCCAAATATCATAAGGGTTCTATGATGGGTTCAGGAACCATAGGGAAATTTCGTACTTGGCCCTTGATTTTTGTGGCAACAGGTTATTAGTTGCATTCGTCGCTGCATTTACGATATCTGGCGGAGTGTTCATGTCAATTTCTGAGTCACTATCACAAATTTTCGACAGAAATAAAGAACTTATCAGAAAATTTGTCTACTCGTAACGGGAAATAAAAACTAACGAACAAATGACAGCTCGAAATGGCGGCGTTTCGGATATCTGTCATTTTTTTTTTAAATCATATCTAGGCAAACGAACAAAGTCGCTATTCTTGTGTCACTCGAGATCAAAATGTCGTGCGATTTATAATTAAAATCATACTGAATTGGGGTTTCGTATCGATATCTGATTTAATGTAGATACTAGAATAGCACACTCACTTGAATTTGACACCTGTTCCAAATTTAAACTCATAACCTACTGTTTTCAGTAGGTTATGAGTTCATGACAGTTCCGTTTATTTCGTTGGTAATGCTGGTCATTGCCTATGGTTTTTGAACGCATTAGAGAGGGTTTATGATATTTGGGTAGATGAAATATATAACATCACTCCTGAAGTGCCTATAGTCTATGTTACACCCTTATTTTGCCTATTATGTTTATATCCCATCTATACAGACATAGATTAACATTATATTTCCATATAATGTAATGTTTGTTCATAAACTCCGTCGGGAAGCGATAAAATGGTAGTTTGGATTGGGTTAATTATATTTTTATAGGTTTTTGATCGTGTTTTCTGAATTCAGTTGTTTGTGTTACCTTTCTATGGGTGGAATTTTAGATTTCATTAACGTAATCTTCTTTCTTTGTCCCTACAAAGTGTAGACATAAACGTTTCAACTTTTACCGTGATATGTGAACATTGATAAGTAAAGCTTAATTCGGGGTATAGCATCCTGAGCTGAAGAATTCTTGGTTAAAAATCATTTATCGTGAATATTTCTTACATGTAAGCGGTTTAGATTATACTGGCTTTTACACGTGATTTGGTTCGAGTTATGTCGGAAACTTATTCCACGGAATAAGTTTCGGACATAACTTATAAAATATACCCTATGAAATTCGCGGATGCAGTAGCTTTCCATTAGTGAAATAGTTTTCGGAAATGGATCAGTAGTTCCGAAGAGTACACCCTACAGACGAACCTACAACCATTTAAACTTACAATCTTATATATTATTACTTTAAGAGGAGCTCGTGGCTAAAAAATAATAGCCACTCGGGCCGATCTTTAGGTTAAGCCGTGCTTGCCTAGGTTGGTCTGTGGATGGGTGACCACCCTTACATACCGAGTTTCCTCCGTGCCTTGGAAAGCACGTTAAGCTGTTGGTCCCGGCTGTCATTTCTCCATCTTTAGCAGTCGTTAAGGGTAGTCAGTGGCCCAAAAAGTCTGACAACCAGTCTACCAAGTGGTATCGTATTACCCAGTCTTAACTGGCTTGTGGAGGTCAAATAGACAACCGACGGCCGTGTCGCTCCATGTAAAATACTGGTATTCAGCTGCATCCGGTTAGACTGGAAGCCGACCCCAACATAGTTGGGAAAAGGCTACGCAGATGATGATAATTTTACTATAAGAAGAGGAAGGCGTTTACCCAGCAGTGAGACGACACAAGAAAACTGTAATAGAAACGGTAACGTTTTATTTAGAGTATAGATTGAATAACATTATTATTTTCATGTATCGTTAGTCCATCATTGTTGTTGTAATCGAAGCTAATTTTACAAACAGCACCTAAATTAATGGCGCGATTATCTAATAGCTTATCCAATTTTTCAGTTAACTAAAATTAAATTGTGTTGAACTAACGCTTTAAAATAGTTAGTTGCATTCGACATAAGAGGAAATCGATGAAGACTATATTGGTAGGTACTCTAACTAATAGACGAACCAATTTAATTAGTAAAAAAACGAAAAGGACTAAATCGGCTGATTGCAGTGTTGAGCATGCACAGACTTGTCAAGTCGGTTAGGCCTGATGGTTTTCCTCCAGTTGGCAAGATTGGGTCTCCAAAGAAATCCAAATTCAATCACATTACGGGGTTACATAATTACCGATACCTACCTTTCTCAATTTCATTCTTTTCCCCAATTACAATCTTCCCCAAAACAATTGAAGAAAGGTTTTTTATAAGAATGTAGCTTATGCCCGTGGCTTTGTTCACATGAAGGTCTGTAACTCTCCCACGGAATCATAATTATTACTGGGATAAAAAGTATTATTATGTTAAAAACTAAAAGAAAACAGCCAAGCTGAAGTGGGAGTGGGCTGGCCACGTAGTAAGAATGCGCCCTGAGAGGTGGGCACGATCGTCACTCACTGGACGCCTGACGTAGGGAATCGCCGTCGATGTAGACCTCGGCGAAGGTGGTGTGACGATAGGGCACGCCACGATAGTGGCGGTAAGTCCCCTCTTTGAGGAGTGGCTAGAGAGGCGCCACGGCGTCCTCACCTTCCGCCTGGCGAAGGTCCTCACCGGACACGGATGTTTCGGGAGGTACCTGCACCGAATCGGGCGGGAGGAAACGCCCGGGTGTCTCCACTGCGAGGATCGACCGGAGGACACGGTGGAGCACACGGTGGAGATCTGCCCTGCGTGGGCGGAGCTCCGCCGTGTCCTCGTAGCGGCGATCGGCGGCGGCGACCTCTCGCGTCCGGCCCTGGTTCAATCCATGGTCCGGAGCGAGACGGAATGGGAAGCCGTCACCTCCTTCTGCGAAGCAGTCATGCTAGCGAAGGAGGTGGCGGAACGAGAGAGGGAGAGGGCCTCTCTTCCCGGCCGCTGCGACAGACGCACCGGGCGTCGGGGGCGACGTGGTGGCTACCGGCCACCGTAGATGCGGGCCTGTGGACGGTTAGCTATGGGCTAGCTAGCCGTCCGTCCGTCTAGTGACGACAGGCCGTGTCGACGGCGCATTCGCGTTCCACGCGCGCCTCAAAGAGATGTCAGCAGAAGAAAGGGGCCCGCAAGGGCCGAAGCCTGCCGGGGTTGCGGGACTGTTCGAAAGAGATACTGTGGCCCCGGAACATAAAGGGCGAGGAAGGAACATGGATGGGTTTTAGTCAGTAAAAGTCTGACACTCCCTCCCGCTCCGCCCAGAGTGGGAGAAGTCATTTGATGATTTCCCAACGTAAAAAAAAAAAAAAAAGGTGGTGTGACGATCTGATCGTGTTTGCGGTGCAAATATGCCTAGATATCGTACAAGATAGAGAGGTTTGGAAGGAAAAAGGGGAGGCCTTTGCCCAGCCGTGGAACACATAGAAAGGCTGAGAAAAAGAAATGTTTATCCAGATAGATATATAAGAGCAGCGTTGGCCCAGTGTCTGATGACTTACTGTTCGTAAGTCGTGGGTTCGAACCCAGCCGCCGGCCGGTATTACTATTACTTTGTGTAATTTATTTCATCAAAGCTCCTCTCAAAACGGTGAAGGAAAACATCGTGAGGAAACCGGCCTGTCGAATAATTCAGCAACTCGTTCCACATACCCACAGCCCATTTGGGACGAGTTGATGAAAATCAAAGGCATGTCCTAGAACCAAAAATTCGAAGACATGTGCCAATCCGCACCGGGCCCGCGTGGTTGATTATAGCCCATTCTGTCTCATTGAGAGGCGGCTGTGTCCCAGCTGTTGGAAACCTTATATGTTGATGATGATGATATGTTAATCCAGGTTATTAACTATCTATGTACCTACCAAATTATGAAGAGTAACTAACATCCATACATTCCTACAAACTTTCGTATTAATAAGGCAAGTAGAAAAAGGTAAGAAACACATTCGAATACCATTCCTTAGTACCAAAGAATACGGCGCAAATGAATTACTGTTCAATCATAATTTTCTCGCAAAGGAAGAATTATTTATTTGAATCAATGGTAGCGGAAATATTTTCCGTACATTCTTATAGTAAAACAGAGTTTATTTCTCAGAAAAAAATAAACATCAAAACATTTCGGCCAAGGTTGGTGAACGCCAAACGTGTTGGTTGTAAACATTGGTCGATATGTCCAAATGTTAGGGTTGTGGATATAATATTTGCATGTGCATTAATAGAATTGAATGCTGGGACACGTATAGTGGTTTCTTGGAAGTATCGGCTAGCTATATAATATATTCTGATATATTTTATGAAGCATAAAAGACTTTCTGTTACGTGGTTATCTATATATATGTCACCGTAAAATTGCTAGCGATATTGTAAAATCTCGAAATATTGTCAAATGAACATACTGCTTACAACAAAACCCATTATTTTACGTGAAATGCATGCGATGGTAGTCAACTCACGCGGTGTGGAGGGAAGGAGGAGTCCCCCTTGCCCAGTGGTACAACTCTCATGAAAAGATATTGTAGGTACCATTCCTGAGAAATACCGATTATTATAACCTAACCTTAAAACACTTTATATTCCCCTAAAAAGCGTAGTCGACGGAGCCCCGCTTCGCGGGGCCCCTATTTCCGGGTGCAGGGTTTAAAGGAACCTAACTAACCTAACGGGGGGTGCCCCAAGTCCCGATTATGGGGGCAGAGATACTTCCGTATGTTCAGTTGACAATAATTCGAGACTTTACAATATCGCTAGAGAGATACACGTTATATTGTTATATAACGTATTTGACAATTTTACGGTGACATATAAAAAGGAGAAGTCCACTCACTGACCACTCATCACGAAATCTCGGAAACTATTGGGCTGTAAGGACTCAAATTGGCACAAGCACTCTCTAGGGGGTGCAGGCACGTACTAAGAAAGGATTTTTTAAAATTCGCACCCCAAGGGGTTGAAAAGGGGTGTCAAAGTTTGTATGAAAGTCCTATGTTTTTAAAGTTAGAGACATGAATGTGGGCCTGAATGTTCCTTTTGGCTTCTAGGTGCTTATTCAGAAAAAGTTTTACGAAATTCAGCCCTTAAGGATATAAATAAAGGTGTTTAATGTTTGTATGGAAAAGGTTAATAATCCAAATTGAATCTTACGTCAACGCGTTATTGCATACTTTACATTGAAATTAGAATTCGGAAACCGATATAGATCCAAATTTAATTTTACGACAACGCGTTAATGCATATTTTACATTGAAATAAGAATTTGGAAGTTCCTTGAGGTTTATCTTCAGTTTTTAAGCGGAATTTCTAGGTGGCCAGTACCTATGTTTCAGTGATATGCAGGCGTCTGCTGAAAGGTATTGAAATGAGGTTCTATTACGTTTTAAAGTCTTTATTCCAATTTCTAGGTGGCCAGTATTTTTCAGTATGCAGGCGTCTGCGGAAAGGTAAGAAAAAAACGTTTCAAAAATCGAACTCAAGCGATACACGATCAAGCTCATTTCTATTCTGCGATATTTTGCTGTTACTATCTAATTTGCTTTGAAATATTTGACATCATCGTTGTTTGGTTTGTCTTCGTTTTGGTATGTTTCACTTAGTAATTTTAAATTGGAGGTAATCATTTTACTGTGTTCTTACCTATTGCCTGGTTGGAATTTTGTTATGTATATTTCTTTGCGAATTACATATTGTGTATTTCACACTTTGGTGTTACTATAATAGTTAGTATTAGTCGTTCTTACTAGAAAAGGTGTCCTTGAATACCTACGTTCGTATTTTAATTTTAGTGTTGTATATTTAGTTTAGGCTGGTGTTGCAAAAGAATAGCTATAAAAAAAATTACATTCCAAATAATATTTGTTACTGAGAGGTTTTGAGCATTGTTTAATTAAAATGGATAATCAAATTATTATCACTACTAATGGGGTGCAAATTCTTAGCCAAATAGTAAATGTTCCTGGCGATGGCGCATGCTTATTTTCATCTCTATCCTATTTGGTGCATCACTCATGGCAGCGGGAGAATTATTGCCATTTGAGTTCCAGGTGTTTCAACCCTTCAAGGGACAAACAGGGAGTAAAAATAATCCGATTCTCAGGAAACTTCAATGAAGGTCATTTTGATGCTTTAATTCCGTTGGCCAATTTGAATGTGAAAGCGCGTTTTTTGCGTATGGGCAAATCCACCGAGCGGGCCCAGTGTGGTTTGGCAGATGTCACATGTCTTCGAATTTTTGGTTCTAATAAAGTTTGGTTTCCTCACAATGTTTTCCTTCACCGTTTAGAGAGCAGTGGTGATGAAATAAATTACACAAAGTATTGCGCCTGTCTGGGCCACGTGTTCGAGCCAGCATTGTGCGCCACGTGTCTAACAACTGGGAAAGGTTTCAACCTTTCACCCAGGAGCGGTCAGGAGCTGTTTATTGTTCGATGCGTAAATACGTTACTGAAATGTCTTGCCATGGCACCTACGGAACCACCTGTGAAGTCATGGCAGCGGGAAAACTATTCCCATTTGAGTTCGAGGTGTTTCAGGATATGGTATTTTTATTGCTGTTTTCTTGGAACACTTGGAGCATTTTCTTGGAACATTAACTCACTAAATCTTATTTGATAAACACCAACGTATGAAACACGCGAGTGAAACCGCGCGGGCACAGCTAGTATCATATAAATGTAGACCCTAGACGCGTATATGAGTGTTCGTCAGTTTTTTTTCACGAGATATTATTAAATTTTCTTTTTCAGTTTGCATATTAATAATCTGATTGCCATTTTAGTCTTTATGACTACGGCAATTAAGATCATTAAAATATGAATATAAGCCTGTTTCTAAAAGAGAACATTATTTGGTATTATACTAGTTTATAGTCTGTATATTTACTGATATAATACAAGGGATATTGTTATTATAGTTTGTATTGTGTGGAAACTAGCAATTGGTTCGTATCGAGATATTTATCGAATTCGATTAGTCAGTGCCAATTGTTGTCTGCTCGTATTCGGATGTTTGTTAATCAATCTGATAGGCTACAATATATACCAATCTCTATGTAAGAAGTATGTAACAACAGAGGTATTTCTACGAGTACATAGGTTCTATGAGTTCTGTGTTTAGTGAAGTCTTGTAATGAGTAAAATTTATGAGGTATTGACCACAAAAAGAAACTCTTGGCTAGATAATAACAGCCGCTCCGGTTGGCCGTCAGGTTAAGCCACGCGTGCCTAGGTTGATCTGTGGATGGATTACGGATTACTTCACATTACATACCGAGTTTCCTCCGTGCTTCGGAAAGCACGTTAAGCCGTTGGTCGCGGCTGAAGTTTATAGATCTTTGACTTGACTTGAAGTCTGACAACCAGTCTTACCAAGGGGTATCGTATTACCCACATAACCGAGTACTAACTACAACTGGGTTATGCAGGTCAGATACGCAGTCACTCCATGTAAAATACTGGTATTCAGCTGCACCCGGTAAGACTGGAAGCCGACCTCAACATACTTGGCGAAAGGCTAGACCACTGTCTAGCCTTTCGCCAAGTATGTTGAGGTCATAACGTTACAAAAAAAAAACAATACGAATATTGAACTGGGTCTACTTCCATCCTTTTTAGAAGACCCACAGACTCGAAGAAATCGCTGTGCTTCCATATTTATTGAGCGATCCGCCAGCCTGTGAAATTCTGACTGTTACTAATCATAATAATCTGGATCACTTCAAGGTTCGAGTGAATTCATTTCGTCTAGCCATCCGTGCCCATGGTCGATGGGGCCGAAAAGTTCTGGAGTGGCGACTGCAAACCGGAAGACGATGCGTTGGAAGACCTCCCACTAGGTGGACCGATGACCTGGTGAAGGTTGCGGGAATCCGTTGGATGCGAGTCGCAAGGGACCGGCCAAGGTGGCGACACTTGGGGGAGGCCTATGTCCAGCAGTGGACGTCTTCTGGCTGAAATGATGATGATTATGATCCGTGCCCTAGGCATTTTCACTTCTCACCTGGCGAGTTGCGGCCAAGGGCAAGTCTCATCATTATTATATTCCTGCCTTTATCTCATGTTACTTGGGGTCGGCTCAACCCGTTCTTTTCTTCCATTCTCCCCTATCAAACGTCACTCAGTCATTTACACTTGTTAGCCCCTTCGTACACCATCCTATGCCAATCTTCGATACTAATATTGTATACCACATTAGTATCAAGCCGCGAGTATCGAGTAGCGCACGGTCCGTACACACGACATTGAATCGCAAGACGCGAATTGCCTATTCAGTCGCTAAACAGATCACACTTTTCCCAAAATGTCAAAAATCTAAATGCCATCTTGGAAATCGCAGCGAATTATGTAGCGATGATCTCGTCAGGCAAGTAGTGCGCGACTAGCACGACGCGAGTCGCGGGACGAATGTCGGCGACGCGACTCGTGTACGAACTTCAATGTATTTGTATGGCGGCAGTCGCTTGAAGACTAAAATCGTTGAGTATCTAAGATTTGAGTAGCCTTGTGTACGAAGGGGCTTAAACGCAAGTCTCTGTAGAAAAATAAAAAAACAAACGACTGTTATCATCACTCGATTCAAAATTAGAACAACACTTATTTTTAACCGACTTCTAAAAAAGGAGGAGGTTCTCAATTCGGATGTTTCTATTTTTTTTTTTTTTTTTTTTTTTTTTTTTATGTTTGTTCGGGCATAACTCCGTCGCTTGCCAACCGATTTGGAAAATTCTTTTTTTGTTGGAAAGGGTATTCTTTCCAAATGGTCCCATAGCCACCAAGTCGGGATCTGATGATGGAATCTTGGCGAAATCGAGGGAACTCTTCAAATTTTATATGAAAACGTGTTGCGATTTTGGTATTTTCTACAACAAGTGAAGCATTTGCGTTCGATAAGAACCATTCTACCATCAGATCTGATGAAGCCAAGAGTCACGGAACTCCATAATGAGACAATGTACCCTAGTCGTGTTTGGGCTTGATGTAATTGTAATGGTATGCACTTTCCATGTATATGCATATGCATATGCACATGAGAACCACTAAAAAGTGAAAAATAAAAACTTTTTTGCAAAAAATAAAACCGACTTCAAAAAAAAAGTGAAAAATAACTTTAGCTTCTGAAGTCGGTGACAAAAAAACTAAATCAATCAAACAAAGGTCACCGACTTCAGAAGCTAAAGTTATTTTTCACTTTTTTTTTGAAGTCGGTTTTATTTTTTGCAAAAAAGTTTTTATCTTTCTTTTTTTCGTGTTGTTGGTGCCCAACCTGGTGTCAGAGATATTATGCTGCTTATGGGCTTGGCTGACTTGGCTTTACATGCCGTCGAGAAATACGAGTATCTCTCGGTTTCCACAAACACTTCTTTCAATATATAGTTACCTATTTGTAACATGACTTTTGCCAATTTGATCATAGTAGGTAATTCTGCCTCATTTCCTATAGACTGTGTTGAAACTCTCGTGATTTCCCACAGGACCGTGTCTTATAAGATAAGACGTCAAAACTGAGCGTATAAAACTAAATCGATAAGTTATAGTTAGCCGTAGTGTAGTCCCTAAAATGCTGATATATTTCGTACCTATCTTGGAACCTAGAATAAACATAACATGAAATAACGTCTGGAATCACCGAAGCGTGAAGCAGAAGTGTATCTAATAGTACACCGACATTTTCCTCGTTGTGTTTATGAACCATTGCATGTGATAGGGGCGGGCCTATTGCCATCAATCGGGCTCAAATTCAGACTCCCTTGCTGATATTGAGAAATTCTTAATGGAAAAATCCAATAACACTTGGCCTTGGTCATGATCAGCAATTGCTTGGAGCAGCATCGACAGTTTTCACGATTTTTGAACAAGATTTTGTAACAAGTAAAATTAAATAAAAATTTAAAAAACCCCCGGCACATAATGTACTAAAAGTTAAAAAGAAAAAAATCGTTAATCGTTAGGTCCTAGGTACCAGTCATCACTCCATTTTCCTCATCTCATTTCGGTAGTTAGTATTCCGTATTTTCGCATTTAGTTAGTTAGTATTCCGTATTTTCGCATTTAAATAGTTAGGATTTCGTATTTTCCCTTTCATTAAAGTATAATTATTGTACTAGTCAAGCCCTTTCATTTGATATCCTTAATGAAGGAATTGTGAAAAAAATGTTATTCGCCATTTTGTGAAGGCAGCCATCTTGGACTTTCATCATCTTTGATTTTTATCAAACAGCTAAGAACACTCCCGACTAATTCGCCTTTCAAACAAAAAAAAAAAACAAAATCAAAATCGGTTCATCCGTTCAGGAGCTATGATGCCACAGACAGACACACTCAGACAGGTCAAACTTATAACACCCCGTCGTTTTTGTGTCGGGGGTTAAGAACCTAAGTTAGAAGTAAAATAACTCAAAAATTGACGTAATAAACGAAACCGACATGTACCTATAATTTCGGCTAAGTAATATCTTTTCTTCACCCACAACATTATCCCCTTTGTCTCAACCAAGACCTTACTAATCTGAGAACAAAAGAAAAACGCGGTACCTACAAGTTACACTATCTAGCAGCTACAGAATCTAGATTTTCTTCGCGTAAAAGTCGTAAAAGTGGACCGAGGCAAACGTATTATAGCTTTAAGCGCTTAAAGCTGAACAGACAGTCATGAAATGGCCGCATAACAGAGTAATAGGTTCATTTTTTTAACCATGGGATGTACTGTCATAGAAAATTGACTGTCATAGCAGTATGGACATGCGATGAGGAGGGACAAATCGCATGTAAAAAAGAGAAAAAAGAGTGATGAATATAAATGTTGTTCGATGGAAAAGTAGAGGAAGACCAAGGGAACGATTTAAGGAATGTGTGAGGAATGATATGAAAGGAAAAGGAGTAAACAAAAGCGTTACGATTGAGAGTCTGAGAAGAATGGAAGGCAAAAACGTTTTGCGCCGACCCCAAGTGACAAGGGCAGGAAAATGAAGACTTTCTATCACAGAAGTTTTTTAAAAATATTGCAATCACGGGGAGAACAAGTACCTTTCGGCTTACACCCTTTAAGTATAGTTAATTCGTCGGCTTCTAGTCAAACCAGATGCAACTGAATACCAATAATGTTTATAACTTTACTTCCATGACCCCTGTACTATTGAATGCATCTATCAGCACAATATTTTGAGTTCGTCGCATTGTGTCCTACCATAAGCCGAGATTTTTTTGCCAAAAAAAAGTAGTTTCCCAGCTGTATTTTTTGGCGTAGAGTTACTTAGTTTCATGTACAGAAAGCATAGTTGACGGCTTTGTTCAGGATCCGTTTACACATTTTATAGTATTTATAACTGTAGTTGGTTCCAGGGTTTATGCTTAGTGGGAACTGTGCTGACTGATAAGTAGGTACTAGAATAAACATTCTGATTTAATGATGGAATAATACGCGCAAATGGCAGTAGCGTAAAGTTTTAATAGACCATTTAAATCGTGGCGGTTTTATGGTTTCAGACTAATAGCTTTAGCAGCGTAGTTGGCTGTTTACCTGGAAAATAACCAATGCATTGTTTAACGATAAAACAAATAAGCTTTTATTGAAGTCATAAAACGTAAATTTATTTAGTTTTTTGACGAAGTAATAACAGCCGCTTGGGTCGATCTTCAGGTTAAGCTACCCTTACCTAGGTTAGTCGGTGGCTGGGTGACCGCCCATTACATACTGAGTTTCCCCCGTGCCTCTTGGTCCTGGCTATCATTTATAGATGTTTGACAGGTAATCAGTGGCCCGAACGTCTGACAACCAGTCTTACAAAGAGGTACCGTATTGCCTAGCACTAGCCGCTTGGGTCAAATCTTCAGGTTAAGCGCCCATACCTACGTTGGTCCGTGGATGGGTTACCGCCCATTATGTACCGAGTTTCGCCGTGTCTCTTGGTCCCGGCTGTCATTTGTAGATGTTTTACTGTCGCTACAGGTAGTCAGTGGCTCGTATTTCTGACAACCAGTCTTACAAAGTGGTACTGTATTGCCTAGTACTAACCTGGTTTTGGAGGTCAGATAGGCAGTCGCTTAATGTAAAATACTGGTATTCATTTAAATCCAGTAAGACTGGAAGCCGACCCCAATAGCCTACTTGTTTCAGATAAAAATAATACATTTAATGAGCGTTGAATTTCCAGGCGGCTACTTGCCAAATGTATCTTCATTAAAACTCATTAAAATTTCTGCACTACTACTTTAATTAATCCATCATTCTTATTAACATTAATTTAATAATTAATATTGTATTTCCATATACGTAAAGATTACTGATCTACTTTCCAGGAAAGAAGATAAATACTAAATTAGCGAATCGCCGAAAGCTCACGAAGTATTTCAATATGAGAAATATCATACGATATCGTTTCTCAGTAGAAATGATACCTAAATATATTTCTAATAATTTTGTTGTTAATTTACTTTACTTATGCAAATCCAGAACTTTTAGCTGAAGTTAGATATTATTATTATAAGCCTATATTGTCCCACTGCAGGGCAAAGGCCTCCCTTCCGTCCTTCCACATTTCGCGATCTTGTGCCATTGTAGGCCAATCCTTTGCGAAAGAGTCTAGCTCATCCCGCCATCTCCTTCTGGGCCTGCCGCTACTGCTGCCTGAAGTTAGATAGATATATGTATAATATAACATTGCAACACATGTGATTCCCTATTAAACGCAGAATAATTCGCTGTTTGTTTAAGTCCCACATAATTAGGGCCGAGCCTAACGTCATCAATCGATGTGATGGAAAAACTTAATACCGCATTGCCCGACACGGAAATCAAACCCAGGACTTCATGCTTGCGGCCACTAGACCAACGAGACTCTTGGAGTATATAATTTCTCAGTGATTAACGTACAATTGATCTTCATCGACCAAAAAACAAAGCTTTTAGCTGAAGTAACAACTGAATAATACCAAGGTAAGGCTTAATTCGATAGGAGTTACGGCCCAAAGGACCAATTTATCTCTATTCTTCAGACCATTGGCGTTAAACAAAGCTGATCGTTGCCGGTGATTGCTAGATGGCAGATCAGTTAGTACCTTACAGAAAGGCCTTTCTGAGTAAATTACTAGTTCGGAATCTGTGAGTGGTTTCACTGATAGTCGGTGACTGTGACAAAGCGATTTAGAATTGGAAATTGTCTTTAATAAAAAGTTTTTATTGCCTACGTATAAAAATGTAACATCACATCATGACTGTTTTCCCCGAAAGATTTGGCTGACGTGTGCCTAACAGTAGGTACACCCGCATTTCGCCAATTATGTTTAAGATCCATGTAATCGTGGTGAGTCTATTGCCATCAAATGATTCAAAGACTCAGACTCCATGGCTATGGCAATGAAATTCCTGATGGCAAAACCCAAAAACATTGATAGATAAGATAGATAGATAAATCATTTATTCAGTACACACAAAAGACATAGCCACAACACACAGAAGTACAATTAAATGATACAGTTCACTTCTAAAAAACAAGGTGCACACTGTGACAAACTTCAAATTAAAAAAAACCGCGCATTACCCGACCTGGGAACCTACTATTCTTTACTTCAAATAAATACGTCCGATTTTTTTTAATAGATATGACACAGTTACACGTTATTATAACAAAATATGTCACGGATCCACTTAAATAAAATATGCAAATACATCCATTAGTTCAAAAATCTTCAGGCAAATTCTAAACCAGATTTACATGCAAACAATCTAAGCAATTCGTTGTTTTATTAAATTGTTCAACATCACAAATACTTTTTGCAAGTAAATTTTCTTCAGTCGAATGTCTGATTTGGATTCAAAGTCGCGTGACGACTCTTGGCGTCCCATTACCCGAATGTCGGTTACAGGGACATTCCGAGGCCTAAGGCTGCCTGTCCATTGACACGATGCGAAGAAGGAGAGCGGAGCGTGCAAACGAATCGAAGTAATAATACATAGCGGTGATGCGAACTACAAAGGTAAATGGATCCTCGAAGCCGTCAACCAAGCAATCTGTACATCAAACTAAATAGCTCTTCGCAAAAATTATTGCTGGGAAAAGACTTTTTGTATTTGGGTGAAAAATCATGTTTCAAAACATTGTGCTGGTTGATGCATTGAATAATACGGGGTCATGGAGCTATTTAAAGTTAAGTTTTAACATTAAAAACTTGTAAAAAAGTAGTAATTTTGACCCCCAATATCTCCGTTACTAGAAAGTATGATCTAAAAAAAAAATCGCAATGACTAAGAGAACAGCTGCCTTTTGACTTCGTTTAGGGTTTTACACCGATTATTTTTGTGTCCATTAAAGTGGAGTGGAGCTAGGCTGAGAGCACGTGACGAGTAATTATAGTCAAAAGAGTTTAGATTTTATGCAATTAGATTCAGTGCCATTGGTGATATGCTCAGCTCTACTTCTTTCCCCTCCTCTCTATTACGCCCCTGTGAACAGGTAGCTTAATCGGTTGGTGGTATTAACGGAACTCGATTGAAATTTTGTGGTCCTTTTGGTGTAATATTCTTGGTCCTTGTAACTGAAATGTCAAATCGAGACGTATAGGTTAAGTTGTTAGAACAAGAGTAATATCAAATAGTGATATTTAGACGAAAGAAATATTATGTGAATGTTGTGATAATAACTTTTATTTAATGGAGCAGTCTACGTATATAAATGAAAATGAAACACCAAGAATCTTAAACGAAATTCAAATTTGTGATATTTGAACGAATAGGTAAGAAAAAACTTTTTTGCAAAAAATAAAACCGACTTCAAAAAGAAAAAGTGAAAAATAACTTTAGCTTCTGAAGTCGGTGACGTTTGTATGATTGATTTAATTTTTTTGTCACCGACTTCAGAAGCTAAAGTTATTTTTCACTTTTTCTTTTTGAAGTCGGTTTTATTTTTTGCAAAAAAGTTTTTATTTTTCACTTTTTAGTGGTTCACATGGAAAGTGCATACCGTTACAATTACAACAAGCCCAAACACGACTAGGATACATTGTCTCATTATGGAGTTCCGTGACTCTTGGCTTCATCATCAGATCTGATGGTAGAATGGTTCTTATCAAACGCATTTGGCTTCACTTGTTGTAGAAAATATAAAAAGTGCTGTACGTTATCCTATAAAATTTGAAGAGTTCCCTCGATTTCGCCAAGATTCCATCATCAGATCCCGACTTGGCGACTATGGGACCAACTTGGAAGTATACCCTTTCAAACAAAAAATAGAATTTTTCAAATCGGTTTAGGCGTCTTCGAGTAATCGGGTAACATACATAAAAAAAAAAAAAAAAAAAAAATACATACAGTCGAATAGAGAACCTCCTCCTTTTTGGAAGTCGGTTAATAATGCGAGGCCTGACACAAATTTTTATTTAGACAGTTAACATCTTTCAATATCTGTTTCGTTCCAAAATGATGATTTAAATAATAATATTTAACAGTAAACGCATTTTTTGTGATGCCACCGGTGCAAGCGTTCCTTACTCAATAAGAATAATCGGATTAAAACACAAAACATTTTCTCCAACATTGATACAGCATACTTGCCAACAAATAAAAACTTTTTTGCAAAAAATAAAACCGACTTCACACAAAAAAGTGAAAAATAACTTTAGCTTCAGAAGTCGGTGACCTTCATTTGATTGATTTAGTTTTTTTGTCACCGACTTCTGAAGCTAAAGTTATTTTTCACTTTTTTGTGTGAAGTCGGTTTTATTTTTTGCAAAAAAGTTTTTATTTTTCACTTTTTAGTGGTTCACATGTGTATAGGGTTTTCACAGCGTACCAGCGTGATTTTTTGTTATGAACTGGTGTAAACAATAGACAGACATGAGATTTCAGCAATCCCAGTAAGAGACACAAATTTGCTACATTTAATGAGGAGTTCCGTTGCCTTTCTCCGAATTTCTTCATCTAATCGTTACCAAATTTAAATGGGATCACTCCGAGAAAGTACTCTTTCTAAAACTACCCAAATCGCTTCTGGTGTGCCTATAAAATTTGAAGAGTTCTCTCTATTTCTCCAGGATCCCATTATCAGGATCCTAACTTGATGATTATGGGACCTTCTGGGAAGTATACCCTTTCAAACAATTAAAAAACAAATTCGGTCCAGTCATATTCGAGTAATCGGGGAACATTGAATTGAGAACCTCCTCCTTTTTGAAGTCGGTTAATAACGACGTTATGGTGCGTGACTCAAATATCCGGATAGCCTTTAAAAGATTTGGCCGAGTATCGTTAATTTGCTTCTAAGAATTGAAGAGTTCCGTTCCTTTGTCATGGATCCCATAATCAGAACCTAACCAAATTCTCATCAAAATACCCTTGAAGTACCCTTGCCAATAAAGAAACAAAACATGTCAAGGTAATAGGCTTATCCCCAATAAATGGGACTTAATACACCTAACTGTCGAAATCTGGGAATATTGTACACATCTGCGTATCCCCTCAGAGCATACAGGCGTGATATTACGTCATGATGTTGTATAAACAATAAACCTACAAGCGATAACAGCAATCACTGCAGCTTTGCCGTACATTTTTGAAGAGTTCCATTGTATATCTCCGAAGACCAGCATCAGATCTTCAGCAAATTAAAATGGGACCACATGGGAAGCACCAGCTTTCAAATAAAAAAAGAATCATCAAAATCGGTTCACTCAGTCGAAAGTTATGAGGTAACAAACACAAAAAAAAAAAAAAAAAAAAAAAAAAACATACAGACGAATTGATAACCTCCTCTTTTTGGAAGTCGGTTAAAAAAGGCGGAAAATATTAACATCAGCAGCTTATTAAAGGTAGGTGAGTGAGCTGTTACTTGATAAAATATCACGAGAAGGCGATACTGACTCCCCTTAACTACGGAAAGCCGATCTCTAAAGTAGATTGTTGAACATTTTTACAAGCTTGTTAACAAAATTCACGTAACGGTTTTTCCCGGTTGTCCTAGTATGGATATTTTGAGTAGACGCAATTTATAATCGCAAAAAGGTTGCAGCAATTTTAATAAATACAAAAAACGAAAAGAAAAGAACGGAATATATCCCGTAAGTGGCAATATAAGTTTAATTTTAAACCGTAAAAGCTTAAAACAGTGTTTGTTTTTTTTTTTTTTTTATAAATAGTGTACTATAAATAATGGACTGTCCTCGTAACGTTCGTTCCTCCTTGTAACAGACAAACAGACGGTGATATAGGAAGGGTTTCATCTGACTTTGTGGTATTAGTATGGACTGATTACACTTACACACAGCATTAACTATGGCCATGGTTTATACGTATTTTAAAAGGCATTCGAATGAAACCAGCCAGCTTTCAACTAACCGATATCTATTCGAATGAAGTCAGTACGTAGGCATTTTCACGAGTTTCAATTTTATTGGTATTTTCCCCCAGTTCAGTATTGAGTTACTGAGCGGTTTTCAAAAAATGATGGATAGCAGAATCTAACTTGTGTCAACAAGTTTCAAAATCGATCAACGCGTAATAGATTTAGTGAACAAACCTACTGATGGAATTTTATGCTAGGGATTTTATTTTTCATAGCCTCCTTGTGATTGCCGAGCAGGTGGTTAAGCTGCATACGGTTATTAATGCACTATATTTTCGACTTTCACGGTTTTTCACTACACTTAAAGTAGTTACGAGACAATATCCGTGTTTTTTTTTATCATTTTCATTTTCGTCCCGCCTGCATACCTCTTCAGTATTTCTGAGATCAGTTTGCTTGCAACAGTGTCGAAATATCGGGAGCTCATAGAAACTAAAGCAAATCACGCTATCCCGTTAGTACTTTAAGTGCATACAGTTAGACTGGAAGCCAACCCCAACATAGATACGAGTAGTAGGGAAAAGGCTAGGCAGATTATGAACCTATTTGTGATTGTCTTTCTCTGTGCCTAAGTGCCCAAAGTATTGATCCTTTGAGTCTTGATCAATGGAATTTCCTGCTAGTTCTAAATTTGTCTCTCAGTCAAACCTCTAAAACAGTGAATTTACTCCTCAGAGAAGCTTTAATATTTTCTTGCTTAAGAAGTAAAAAGAAAATCGTTATCACAGTGTAATGGCGAAAAAAGATTATAAACCGAAGGACTTCTATCTTTTAAAACAATCTCTTGATAGGACGTACGCTAGACATGTCTGGTTTATTTAAAAAACCTCATTTGCCTGTCAACGTTGTGTGTTCAGAGTGAAATTACGGGCTGAACCACATACAGGCAGCAATATCGCTAACAAATTACTTTAGTCTTCATGAATATTTCATCGTGTATGGTCTCAGAGATATTTATCTGAAAATTAAACGGTACTGCGACCTTTTGTCATTAATTTTCTTAGTTTATGCCTAAGAGGAAGTATGGGATGGGTATTTGTAGAATAAAAACATTTCGTGTTTCGTGTGACCTTGTTGTTTTTCTCAACTTTGCAAAGGATTTCAATGTGGCGCAACACTATTATAATGTAGAACTAATCCCGAAAATGTTTACTTATTTCACTGATTTAGTGACAATGCCGTCTGTTTATAACTAAAATAACAGCTTTTTACTGAATGAATATAAAAGTATGTAAATGTCACCGTAAAATGTAAAAACTCGTTACATTGTAATCTATCATTTCACGATATTACAGTTTCACTTCGACAAATTATAATCTACCGAAAAACAATGTGTTACCTTGTAAGCAGTATGTTCGTTTTACAATCTTTCGAGAGTTTACAATCTCGCTAGTTAAATTACAATCTAACGGTATTTACAATGTGACGCTGACTTAAATACCTACGGAGTTAATAACATTTCTTATTTTTTCTTTCCGGCTAATCTCCGAAACGACAGGCTGATTTTGAGTAAAATACGATTCTAATTGGGATGGTAATATTATTTAACTAGCAGACCCACGCAACTTCGTCTGCGTCACTTAAGAGAGAAAAGCTCAGAAAAGGAATAAAACCCAGATTTCGCATCATTTTTCATTTATGCTCCGCTCCTATTGGTTGTAGCGTGATGGTATATAGCCTATAACCTTCCTCGATAAATGGACTATCCAACACAAAAATATTTTTTCTATTCCAACCAGTAGTTCCTGAGATTAAGGTTCAAGCAAACAAACAAACTCTTCAGCTTCATAATATTAGTATAGATAATTTTACGTGGATGAAGGTTGCTGGGCACAGCTAGTGTATAATGAAATCTTTATGTTTCTATTGTCATGTCATAAACTTGCATTAAAATGGACAGATCGCTAATTAAAAAAAGAAAAGATATTTTTTTTTTATATTTTAAGTTTCAACAGCATTAAATTTAGTATTCTAAAGTCTCTCTTCGTTAGTGTTAAATAAACTTTAAATTAAACAGAAAAACAAATCGTGGTAAAGAATTAAATATTAGATCTAGGTCGTCTGTTAACAAAACAGCCTTTGAAACATGCATTTTAGTTTTTATTTAAATAAAATAATTATAACATGCTGTAAAGTTAAGGGCTACTAAAGGAAATCTCACCTTAATACGTTATTATGCCTTGTGAGTCTGTAGCTTCGTATATGTCGAATTGATGCTTCTTTACAAAGCTTGCTTTGTTGCTATAAGTTTGATGCAAAATTCATAAATGTATGAAAACAGAATCAATCCCATTGAACTTCGTTGGAAGCAATTCGAATCGTTTGGAAAAGCATTGCCACTTGCTCGTTAGCCATTATATTAGAAAAGTAGCGTTTAAAACTATACTCATGTTTCATAACATAACATCACGCCTGTCGTCCCCAAAGGAGGGGAGGGGGAGGGGGAGGCGGGAGGGGAGTGGGGGAGGGGGGAGGGGTAGAGTTGTACCCAATAGTACACCTAAGTCTCGTATCGTAATAGGGGGCCAGACTGTATCCATCAACCTGGCTTCCTTTGACAAATTCCTGATGGTAAACCCAATAACACTTAACCCGACCTGAGAATTGAACCCCGGATCCCATGCTCAGCAGCCGCACTTACGACCGTTAAACCAATGAGTCAGTCTATGTAGCGACGTATGTGACGTATATGTCACCGTAAAATTGTCTAACACGTTAGATTGTAATAGACTGGAAGCTGACCCCAACCAATGTAGTAGGAATAGGGCTAGGCAGATGATGATTTGAGTGAAAGATAATGGATTTGTGTAATCTGGGAAATAAAGACAGCTATTCTTATGAATGGAACGTATTGCTATGCATGTGTATATGTCACCGTAAAATTGTCAAACACGTCAGATTGTAATATTACTAGCGAAATTGTAAACTCTCGAAATATTGTCAACTGAACATACTGCTTACAATATAACGCTTTATTTTTCGGTAGATTGTAATCTATCGAAGTAAAACCGTAATATTGTAAAATGCATGCGACGGAAGTATCTCTGCCGCCATAATCGGGACTTTGGGCACCCCCACGTTAGGTTAGTTAGGTTCTTTTAAACCCTGCACTCAGAAATATTCTCAGGAATGGTACATTGTCTTTTCATTAGAGTAGTACCAGTGGGCCACCTCTCCTCCACACCGCGCGAGTTGACTTCCATCGCATACATTTCACAATATTACGGTTTCACTTCGATAGATTACAATCTATCGAAAAATAATGCGTTAAATTGTAAGCAGTATGTTTGTTTGACAATCTTTCGAGAGTTTACAATTTCTCTAGTAATATTACAATCTGACGTATTTGACAATTTTACGGTGACATATACACATGCATAGCAATACGTACCATTCATAAGAATAGCTGTCTTTATTTCCCAGATTACACAAATCCATTATCTTTCACTCAAATCATCATCTGCCTAGCCCTATTCCTACTACATTTGTTGGGGTCAGCTTCCAGTCTAACCAGGTACAGCTGAATACTAGTATTTTACATAGAGCGACCACCTATCTGACCTCCACAGCCCAGGTAGGACTGGGTAACACGATACCCCTTGGTAAAACTGGTTGTCAGACTTTTTGGGCCACTGACTACCTGTAACGACTGACAAAGATCTTCAAATGATAGCCGGGACCAACAGTTTAACGTGCTTTCTGAGGCACGAAGGAAATTCGGTATGTGAGGGTGGTCATCCATCTTGCCGGGGCTGCGGGACTGTTCGAAAGATATACCGTGGCCCTGGAACGTAAAGGGCGAGGAAGGAACATGGATGGGTTTTAGTCAGTAAAAGTCTGAAACTCCCTCCCGCTCCGACCAGAGGGGGAGAAGTCATTTGATGATTTTCCATCCGAAAAAAAAAAGGTGGTCACCCATCTACAGACCAACCTAGGCAAGCGCTACATAACCTAAAAATCGACCCGAGCGGCTGTTATGTTTTAGCCACGAGCTCCTTTAGATGTTCACTCACAGACACACTAAAGTCATTAGCCTATGGGTACCTACGTTGTTCGCAGATGTAGGGCACCGCGGCATTGCAACACCAAGCGTTCGAGATGAGATTACACTGATGTAGTGCCAACCTGATAAATGCGCTTTGAATTGTGCCAAAGAGCCGCGCTAATTGCTTGGTTTGGTTTACCAATTTGCTTGGTTAAAATTTCGGCTGTTTCTGATTTTATGAAGATGATTTTAAAAGCTGTTGGAAAAGTTAAAGCTGCGTTCAGACAGTGCAAAACATTTTTTCTGAATAAAGACGATGAGACATAAAACTGCAATCTCATCTTTACGCTGTTTTATGGTGGCCTATAACTTACATCTTACTATGTTGAACTGAATGAGGATGCCAAATTTTACAAAATTTGAAAGATTTCAAACAATAAAACACAAGTAATGTTTACGGCTTTTAAAAATCTTATAATTACATAAATTACCTATTTAGGCCACGTTCCCGCTATATCGTTACGACAGATAATTGTGTAGTTTTAAGTGTCGTGGCGTGTGTATTTAAAAGGACGACACGATTACTGTCGTCCATGACGTTCGCCAACAAACCAACGATAAATTAATCGTCACGACATAGTGGGAACGGGGCCCTCTTTTTCTAGTTATCAAATTAACTATACTACACAATAGCTACCGACACTACCACTTATGTATATTAAAACACCATTCACATTATAGAAATAAGTTATAACCATACATATTACTACCGGTTATATCGAAACGCGCCGTCAACGGTTATGGGTATCACTTTATTATTGTACCGAAGGAAATAACACATTCATATCCATCCTACATCGCATGTATTTGCCATAAGGAAAAATGTGCTAAGCCGACATGCCTATAATTCTACTATTATTAGACAGATAATGTTTTTCGTACAAAAATCGGGTTATAAAGAAAAACTTTGTAAAAGTGAGATTTAGAGATTGCGTGGTGATTATGTCACCATTTTTTTACAAGCAGTTTTGTAAGATTGGCGCTCATTTAAGTGATCTTTTTCACAAAAGTGGAATTTCAACCTTATGTTAGCGTAATTAATTTCAAAACTACTGACTTATTTTTGAAAAAGGTAGGTATTCATTTGTAAAATTTACCGTATGGTTGCTTTTCCAGAAACAAATTAATAATTTCAATGCATATGTCACCGTAAAATTGTCAAACACATTAGATTGTAAAATAACTAGAGAAATTATAGACTCTCGAAATATTGTCAAACGAACACACTGCTTACAATAAAACGCATTATTTTTCGTGAAATGCATGCGATGGTAGTCAACTCACGCGGTGTGGAGGGAAGGAGGGGTCCCCCTTGCCCAGAGGTACAACTCTCATGAAAAGATATTGTACCATTCCTGAGAAATACCGATTATTATTACCTAACCTTAAAACACTTTATATTCCCCTAAAAAGCGTAGTCGACGGAGTTCGCTTCGCGGGGTCTTTCCGAGTGCAGGGTTTAAAGGAACCTAACTAACCTAACGGGGGGGTGCCCCAAGTGCCGATTATGGGGGCAGAGATACTTCCGTAGGTTCAGTTGACAATATTTCGAGAGTTTATAATATCGCTAGAGAGATTACAATCTAACGTGTTTGACAATTTTGCGGTGACACATACCAAATATTTATTTTGTAAAAAAAAGTCTCTAGTAAAAAAATCCCTTCGGCAAGCCGCAGGAGGAGGTAGATTTCGAAGAAGGATTCACCCATATTTACATTATTTTATAAATTTATGTTCTTTTTTTCAGGCCCCCTTAATGACCACCAAGCCAAGGGGGCCAATTTTCATTATTTTTGCGAGAGAATGGACCGTTTTGAGATATACGAGCAAAATAAGAATTTGAACCAGCTACGACTTCATGACGTGCGCTCGCTACGTTCGCAGTTTACATTACACACCCACTTTCTGTCACAAATGTCGTCGTCGCTCCGCCGGCCTTCGGCCTACGCTCCTCATGCTAGCTAGCAAGACTTTTAGGACAATTTGTTTTCAAACAACTGCAGTCTGCAAGGCAACATCCGATGACTAACGCTGACGGCTGACAAACATATGGCTTGGCGCGCTTTTTGGTGTCGCTTCACGTTCCGTTCCACAAAAAATATCGTTATGTTTTTGTAAAAATGTCAATATGTATCAGCAATCAATTATTGTGCACATTTATTACACACCAAAAGTATGTTAAAATGTAAAAATAAAATTATATTTATGTAAAAACATGTAATAGATACACTACTACTTCTAACGGTACGTGAAATGTCAACTTTGACGTCTACCATGGCAAATGGCGACCTTTTTTCCAATTGGTATAGAAATTTTAAATAGTTAGATCTTGTAAACCGTGGGCGTCCGACGATTGAAAATTTGTATAAAGAGTTGTACATAAGTGTACAATCTACAAAAAATATATATTTCGAAATCGTCGTCCCGTAATGGAAAGTTTATCCTTTTTAAATACTCTCATAAGAGTTTAGCATGGAAACGCCCTCATTTAATCAGTTATAATTTTTTATTTCGAAAATTAGAAGTTTTATCGCTAAACTTTAAAGGTAACAATTGTAGAGTGAACAATTTGCTTTCATAAAAAAAAATTGCGACGCTCAAAATGTTTACCGTTTCGGAGATATCATATTTTTTTGCAAAAATTTTGGAAATTTCAATTTAGGGGTTACATCGATTTTTTTTAAATTTAAAGTTGTCCTATTCTTACTTAGAATTATAAAAATGTAAAACGGTTCAAAAATTTATTATAGGAAAAAAGTTATGGCCAAAAAACTGATTGTAGAAAAACCGCCCCTCCGCCAGCCCCCATAGACGAATTCCGCCCATTCACGAACTTAACCTAAGTTTTGACCTTTTCGACTTTTTGGCCAAGTTTGAAAGCAATCGGTTCATAATTGCTACCTGTAGAGTGGCTTAATTTTGCTTGTCACCCACATACATACGTATACATACTCGTATAATATATCCCCGTAGGTGAGAGACCAATAGGTAGATTAAAAAAAAAAAAAAGGAAATCTACCTAAAAGTGCCGTCTCAAGACACTTTTGTTTCTAATTTTGTGGTGAATTGTTGCCTAATGTTTTTGTGTTATCTTCGAAAAAGATTTTTTGCACAAATGTCAATTAGTAACCTTATGCATGTTTTTAATCAAAGAAAGATATAATTACACTATATGTACACAAACTACAACTCTAAATAATAATCTAGGGACAAATTCAATGAGCGTTCTCTTTAAACTAAAAGTGTAACATTGTCGTCGTGTGAATTCGATGTTCTCGTTAAGTTCAGCAGCATTAACTTTTATTACTTAATATTTTGTAACAGTTACTAAAGCTTACTTTGTAATAATGCTGTGGATTCAGAGACAAAGGCTATATTAAATTATATTTTTTTTTTTTTCTTTGTATTGTTTCGTTAGTTAAGTAAACTCTTAATAGTAAGGTTTACTATTGTATTTCATGTCTTGAGCCACTCATCTTATTGTTATTTTTTTTTTGTCTTATGTTATCACTTATTTTTGTGAATGCTGGTTAACCTATAATTGGCGACTGTGTAAGTCCAAGACCTTAAAACATTTTTATATCTAAATGCTGTACACAGAAGCTGTTGGTGAACCTATGTTAATAAATAAATAAATAAATAAATTAAAATATTATTATAGTTTTATCAATCCACAACGATAAAAGATTTTTATAATCGAACGATATTCTGTAATAATGCTGTTCCCATTCAGGAGAAAATATCAATATAATGATGATCTATGAATTTTATTAAACATTGAAGATTTTGCGAGGTAATTTAGGCAGTAATCTAATGTAATTTAATAACTGGGAGCAAAATATCAATGTATGGGAAAATCAAGTAAAGGTTAGTTAAACCTTAAGGAATAAAGCCAATTCTAATATTTCGTCGACTTGTTTCTCGGATTCGTCTCGTTCCAGTGTCGTCACATTTAAAGGCACTACTTATCTCTCCCTGTATGGATTAGTTCAAATTTCGTAATCTCCATGACTAGCTGAAAGCTACGTTATTTATAACTAAGTTTTTTTTCCATTCTCACAGTTCGACCTACATAGAAAAGTTTCCATCATTTGTTTTGACGATGGCACGATATAAAAAATATATATTGCAATCAAGGCGAAGAAATTCGGAAGGCCATTGGGAAATGAAGAGGAAGGGTCGCTTTCCTCAATTTTGGCGTGTAGGTAGGTTAGATGGATACTAAATTTTTTATATCAATCAATTTGATGAATTATATGGGTATGCGTAGGCGTTTAAATTGATTACGTTAAATAGATAAACAAATTCGTAGCATGATTAATGGGTTTCATATTTTATTTCTTTACAAAATAAGTAAATAGTTAAGCACTCTCGGAGATCCTGAATGGATTCAATTTTAGTATTATATAATCGCAATTCGCATGGCTCATTTTGTTTGAGTACTATGTACAAGTAAGCTATCATTCACTGGAAACCTACGGCAGTTCTTGACTTGAATGTGCCCTGGCGGTTGAGAGTATGTCATGCTCTCTCAAATGTCTCACTGATGGTGGTGCGTGTGTCGGACCATTTAGTTCCCTCCAAAATGTTTGAGCTGAATGGTGCTGATCCATGCGTCATGTTCGTGAACTGGCGCTGTCAGTTGTGACTGGTCATCTCTTAGTCGCCATGGTTTATTTGAATTAATTATTTTGTTTTTGAGTTGTATTTTATTTGTTTGTTTTGCTATGGACACTTATAACGTGCACATTTGCAAACTTCACAAGAGTACTCCTATTGATAAATACAAGATAGCGCCGAGGAAAAGTATTTGTTTTCCATCTCGGGGGACGTTTACATGGTTTTTGAGGTCGCTGATTACAAAAATGAGATCGAAATGAAAATCGAAATGGCATTGAAGTAAATTTTTCGTCATGTGTGTCGTTTTCATGTTTTTTGGGGTCGCTAATATCGAAAATGAGGTCAAAATGAAAATCCAAGAAGGCACCTAGGTTTTTTTTTCGTTTTTCCTTCATGGGTGTCGTTTTCATGGTTTTCACTGAACACAACTCAAATTTTTCTTTAATTTTTGTTTGTCCTCGTAGCTACGTATCGTTATGTAATTTATCGGTCATAGTAATTCCATCCTAGACAATAATTTAAGATTTTACACAATACTTCTGCAAAGTTCCTCTGTTCTGCTTTGAAATCAACTAATTTATGAGCAACCCGGATATGTATATCTTTAAAAGTCTGCTGGATCTTGAATTTTACTTACTCTTTGTTTTGTTCAATGAAATTCTCTCATTTTTTAATTAAAATTACCCCGAATTCAACGCGAGCAAAGCCGCAGACAAAGCTATCTAATACATAAAAATCTCGTGTCACATTGTTTTTTATCGAAGCCCTCCGAAACGACTTCACCGATTTAATATTTTTTTTGTGTATACTTGCTATGTCAGAGAACAAGTCGAAGGCTTCTTTTATACCCCTATGTGACAAGGGTGGTTTACGCGGACGAAGTCACGGGCAACAGCTAGTTATGTATATGGAGCGACTGCCTATCCAACTTCAATTGCCTTAGTACGGTAAAATTGTAATCCCTTGGTAAGACTGGTTGTCAAAGTACTGGCTATCGAGTACGAAACCCGAAAAATAACATATAAAATTCTCCCATTTCTGGAATACAATACAATTTCAGTACTAAAGACTCTTCTCAGAACCTAAATCACGTAGTCGCATCAGTAAGACAAGTTGCCATTATGACAGGCTATATTGTGCCAGTTGCATTGTTCATAAGCCGTATGCATGGCGCGCACGTACAGTTGGCATTTACAAGTCGGTTCTATTGCGTATTGTGGTGGAACTTGGAACTGCTTTATTTTAGTGGGATTCTGTAGGTAAAGACCAATTTGTGGGAAGGTTAGGGTGTTTTTCCGTTCGCCAAGAAATTTTAAATTCATGAATCTATACTAATATTCAAAATCAAAATCAAAGCATTTCATTTATCAAGTAGGCCAGTTAAGGCGCTTTTGAATTGTCGAAACAAAGATGAAAATTAAATGTAGCTACAGTCCCAGTCACAAGACATAAAAACTGTGAAAGTACTGTAGTTGCCCATTCCCTAGCGTAGATCTCTATGGAGAAGAACGGGCAAAAAATTCCATATTGGACGTAGGCTTTCCCCAAGTGTCGCCACATTGCACGGTCCCATGCGACTTGCATCCGTAGATCCCCGCAACCTTCACTAGGTCATCGGCCACCTAGTGGGAGGCTTTCATTGTCCAGCAGTGGACGTCTTTCGGCTGAAATTATGATGATGATACTAATATTATACATGCGAAAGTTTGGATAGATATTTGTTGCTCAATCACGCCAGACGTGTGAACTGATCAAAGGAGATGGAAAACGGCGGACCAAAATGTAATTAGCTGAGATATGGTCTAAAAAATAAGTCATATTTTTCTATTTCAAAATATGAAATATAAGCTCAATTCTCAGTCTGAAAGAGGAGAAAAATGAGAAATATAAGTTTTCATAACATTACCGATTGAATGAATCGATTACAGAATTACAAAAAAAAACCTTTGCACTAGGTAATTAACTCAAAGTATTTATACACTTTAAATGCTTGTTTACAATATAGTGCATTTAATTACAGAAAAGTCATATTTTTTTTTTTTAAAAAACAGCATTAGTTTAGCATTATATTACCAGTATCTGTGACAGCATTGACAGTGGACCGACATTGGCACTTGCCGATTCTTCAATTCTCTTCGTTTCGTGTATTCCGTTACGTTTTGAGTGCTTTCCCGATTACCTATTTCATAATTTCAACGACCACTGTTTTTTTTATGGATTCCGACCCTGCCTACCTTGTACGGTACTGTCTTGTTTCCATACTGGACACATCGAAAATCGCTCACACATTTGACTTGGAAGTGTTTTGTGGATTTGCCGTCGGATTGGATATTCAAAATCAAAGCATTTATTTCAAGTAGGCCAGTTACAGGCACTTTTGAATTGTCGAAACAAAAATGAACATTTAATGTAGCTACAGTCCCAGTCACAAGACATAAAAACTGTGAAAGTACTGTAGTTGCCCATTCCCTAGCGTAGATCTCTATGGAGAAGAACGGGCAAGAAACTCCATGGACACTCTTTTAAATCAAAACATTGTTACAAAATCTTGGTTACATCATTCATGTTGAGATGGTATATTATGTGAGAACAATGTAGCAAGATGTGCACGTTAAAAGTGTCCATACAGAAAAACAAAAACAAAATACAACTCAAAAACAAAATAATTAATTCAAATAAACCATGGCGACTAAGACATGACCAGTCACAACTGACAGCGCCCGTTCACGAACATGACGCATGGATCAGCACCATTCAGCTCAACCATTTTGAAGGGAACTAAATGGTCCGACACACGCGCCACCATCAGCGAGACATTTGAGTGAGCATGACATACTCATAACCGCCAGGGCACATTCAAGTCAAAAAAATAAAAAACGTCGGTTTCCAGCGAATGATATTATTGAAACTATGGATCGCTGTGTGAATAATTGTGGGATTGCAACTAATCACTGCAATACCCAAGGCCGACGACCCTTGGACGCTAAACCATTTCGTCAGCGATTCGGCAGTGGGTTTCACCTAACTCTGAAAGAAAATATAACCTATATAGCTGGACTGTCTTGGTATCCAACCAATAAAATAATTATTGTTCCACCTGCACAATTTCTAGACGACCTTTTAATAATAATATAAGATGATTATAACTACATGTGTTTTTTTATTTATTCTGGACGCCTTTTCGATAAATCCATTCCTGCTTACTATTTATGGCTTTAAGTCATTGATATTCAATCATTATTATGACTTTTCAAACATTCTCCACTAAATATACTCGTAATATACCTACACTAGCTTCTGCCCGCGACTTCGAACGCGGATCCTGTTGCTTATGCCAGCGACAACGGGGTAGTCAAAGTCGAAGATCAGAAACGTCTGATGTCGAATGAATACTAAGAGCCCGGGGAAGGGAAAAGCGGATCTTTCCCATCTGAGCAACACATACCGTTTGTTTCTTTTCGCCATTTAACAGCTTCACAAAAAGTACAATTTTGAACCATAATATGTGGCGTATTCAATCATAGGAGTATATACGTAAATGCACTCCGTTCCTTATCAACCCAAGGAAGGTCGCCATGCCCTACGGCTATATCTTGAGACACATCCGATTCTTCAGATGATATCGACATTCTGTTCAGACAATGTCGAATTCGATCAGAATTCAAACATTCGTTGCGCTCTTCATCTGTCTCTTCATGCCGTACTCAAGCAATTCTTTCTCTCTCACTTTCTAACTGATTACGAATATTTTGTTGTGTGCGTGTTCGGGGTAATGTATGATAATCTCGAGCAGCAGTTAGTCGCGCATCACGTTCATCACTCGTTTCAAAAGACCTGTTAGTAGATGTGCGAATACACTGAGAACTCAAGCGTGATTCTGTATCGGTAAACGTTTCCGACTCGCGAGACAATGCATGACGTACACGATCAGCCAGTCGCGCATCTATTCTTCACTGGTCTCTAGAGATCTGGATGTAGATGCGTAAATACGCTAAGAACGCAGGCGTGCTTCGCGATCCGAAGAGGTTTCCACGGAGCAAGTTGCAGCCTAGTGTTCTCGAACAGCATCAAGTCTCTCCTGACGCTCTTCGGTAGATTATTGGGATCTTATGATCCTCAATCTTGTAGCTCCTTTGGAACATTGGGAAAGATTTGACCTCTTTCTAGGCATGGTTATAGTTTTGTTGTGAAGATATCTAATCAATTAAAATCTAATTGACTGCTCCCCTGCGTTACCGGGTAGGCTATAATACCGAGTCACGAAGATAAATGGAAAAGGAAATTCAACACTCAAATAACATAAACCCGAAGACATATTTATTCGATAAAATTAAATAATAAATGGGAGTTTTGGCCAGTCGAGTCAACTTTTCATTGATATACAATCGTCATCGAAAATCAGTCCTAAACTGTTACAGCCGCGCAACCGCGTGGAGGTACTCCCAGTTTATGTTGAATTTTTGTGAGAATAATGCATGAGTCCTGTGTTAAATAAATTATATGTTTAAATAGTGTAATTGGCTCCGGCCGTTCTATTTAAGTAAGTAAATAAATAAATAAATGTTATTTTATACAGTCAAATTAGTGATAGCTTTGCAATAATTTTCACATCAAATGTTTCTGACCTTCGATTTTTTCTAAGTCAACAGGAAATGCCCATCAGACCGAACAACTTTTGCTAAGACGTCATTCCTATATGTGTTTTGGTGTAGCTGGGATATTGGAGTTCCACAACAGGTGTCCCAGATCTTCGATTTTTATAAGTCAACAGAGAGTGCTCATCAGATTGAACAACTTTTGCTAAGACGTCATTCCTATATGTGTTATGGTGTAGCTGGGCTCTTGGAGTTCCACATCAGGTGTTCCAGATCTTTAAATTTATTCTCTCAGCAGAAAATGCTCATCACGTGGAACAATTTTTGCTATGGTGTCATATTTGTATCTCTTATAGTTTAGCTGGTCTGTTGCGGTTCTGCATCAGGTGTTCAAGTTTCCAAGATAAATTATAGCTTATAGCTGACCAACGCAACTTCGTCTGCGTCACATAAATAAGAGAGAGAAACGAAAGGAAAAAAAAAACCGTTTTTGCAACATTTTTCATTCCTGCTCCGCTCCTAATTGTCGTAGCGTGATGTTATATAGCCTAAAGCCTTCCTCGATAAATGTGCTATCCAACACAAAAAGAATTTTTCAATTTGAAACAGTAGTTCCTGAGATTAGCGCGTTCAACCAAACAAACAAACTCTTCTGCTTTATAATATTAGTATAGATTAGTGCTTAAAGATCTTATAAGTAATTAGCTATTTTATGTCTATAAAAGAGCTACGTAACGTAACGTCTGTAACGTAAAATCACTTTTACTAAACCTTAAATAACTCAGCTCGCAGATTGTCAAAACTTACAGAATTTTAAGCGAGGGACTGATAAGTCTGAATCTATTAATTGATACCATTTTCATCTCCTTACATCTAGGCCCAAAAATATTTGTAATCGTTTTCGTCTCCTTTAGCATATAGATAGATGGTAGTTGCACATAGGCGACTTTTGTTTATCTCACAAATACACATCAAACTACGGGAACTTAAGAAGAACCACGCCGGCCTCAGTTAAGTCTTTGTTTGTTTGTCGTTTGTTCTACACCATACCTGGGATCCTTCTAGTTACGGATGTATTGGGGGTCAAATTTCCATCTTTTCCACAAGGTTTTTTTTAAATACAAGTTTTTACTAGTTTTTGTAAGATTTTTACTTTAAACACCTCTCCCCGTACTATTCAATCCATCCATCAGTACAATGTTTTAAAAGCGTTACTTTGAGTTCTGCCTCAAAACATGATTTTTCACCCTAAAAACAAAAGTCGTTTCCCAGCAATAATTTTTGCGTATAGTTACTTAGTTTGATGTACAGAATACTTGGTTGACGGCTTCGTGATGAGGTGGTTTACTCCCTGTATATGCTAACAAGGAAATTGAATTTTAGTTCTTAATTTTTTTATTCAAATAATGAATGTCAAAAAGTTTGTATGGCAGAATAAAGACCAAAAAAAACCGGCCAAGAGCGTGTCGGGCCACGCTCACTGTAGGGTTCCGTAGCTTCCCAGACCATTAAAAATACCAACATTTTTCGTCAGCAAAAATAACTTTGTTTTTCATAGTATTTGTATGAAAAACAAAGTTATCATTTGCGTTTTTTTGAAAAAGTGCTATATAACTCAAAAACTATTCAACTCATCAAGTTGAAAATAATTTTCCTAGAAAGTTCATATAAAGGTCTACTTCTGTGATTTTTTTCATATTTTTTAAACTTATGGTTCAAAAGTTAGAGGGGGGGGGACACATTGTTTTTGACTTTCGGAGCGATTATTTCCTAAAATATTAATATTATCAAAAAATGATTTTAGAAAACCCCTATTCATTTTTAAATACCTATCCAACAATATATCACACGTCAGGGTCAAAATTAAAAAAAAAATCGCTCCCCACTTTACGTCTGGGGGAGGTACCCTAATAAAAATGTTTTTTTAAATTTTTATTTTTGCACTTTGTCGGCATGATTGATATACATATTGGTACCAAATTTCAGCTTTCTGGTGCTAACGGTCACTGAGATTATCCGCGGACAGACAGACAGACAGACATGGCGAAACTATAAGGGTTCCGTTTTTTGCCATTTGGCTACGGAACCCTAAAAATGGACAACGCAATTACATTTTCGAGTAATCATAAAAAAGCATACGTAGTAATTTTTATTTCATGTTCAAACGTTGATTCCCTGGGGTTATTCTTGTACACTTTTGGTCTACATTTGCCTTCCATCTCATTACTTAGTCAGACGTCGTTCGTAATTCATCTCTGTCTGTTTTCTCGTCCTAAAATTAATGCCCCAGGACCCCTCATGAGATTTTCTTTTATTAAAGAATACCTTTTGAATTTTTGATGGTTTCGCGGTTTATGTTAAAATTATATGATGGCAAGAAATGACGTGGGCTCAGAGATGGGGAGTTGAAAATTTTGCTGCTAAAAGAAGCCGGTTTAATTACATAGCTGAATCGCGCTATCAGGCTGACGCTCCAGGGTAGACCGCGAAATTCAAATTTTCCGACGTTTTTTGCAATTTGCAGGCCAGTGCTAGATTGTATGTTGATTAAAATATCGTTCGCGACTGTAAGACGTCTGTAGTTACAGGAAGACTCATGGTAGGACTTAGGGGATCATACTACTGAGACAAAATGGATATTTTGTATTAATTCCGGTTATAAGCTATTTGTATGTGCTAAATTTCAACCAAAGCCGTTCAGTAGTTTCTGCGTGAATGAGTAATGAACATTCATCCAATTATCCATCCTCACAAGATCACTTTTGTACCAATGAGTTTGAACGTTGCCTTTTTTACTCGGTAATTATTTCTCTGAACTACATCCTCAATCTCAAGTATTAAATAAAAACATTGTACTAAGTATTTATCTAGTTCTGCTTAAATTCCCAAAAAAAAAACAAAAGAAATGCTAGCTAACCAATAGCAAGTTTCTGTCGTGGAAGTAGAAATTGCTATCAACAGACCAACTAAATAGGTCTCCAATTTAAACTTTATAAAACTCCACCATCTTAAACTTAACATTGTTTACCACCATTAAGAGCTAAAATTTTATCTTCCCAATGTTTTCAAGACTGGCTATAAATCTCTTCGCACGAACACATGCTTTATTTTAGACTACCTAGACTTTAGACAAACGACCACTATACCAGATAAGAATGGTGCAGTTTGGAATGTCCGTTAATTGTAGCCCCTTCCGACTCTTCACTTTTATTCTATCATCATAATAGTCAGGGAGCTGACCAGTAATTAACTGGTACTAGTCCCACGTGGGGGATTACGGACCACAGTTATATATATATGTCACCGTAAAATTGTCAAACACGTTATATAGGGTGTAAAACACCTCTTCACGAAGCCGAAAGGCACTTGTTCTTCTCGTAATTGCGATCATTTTTTTGTTCTACACCATACCTGGGAACCTTCTAGTTACGGAGATATGGGGGTTCAAAGTTACAACTTTTTGACAAGTTTTTTTTTAAATACAAGTTTTTTTTGTAAGATTTTGACTTTTAAGATTTTGAAGAGACTTAGTTTGATGTACAGAATGCTTGGTTAACGGCTTTGTGATGAGGTGGTTTACACCCTGTATTACAATATAACGTGTTTCTCTCTAGCGATATTGTAAACTCTCGAAATATTGTCAAATGAACATACGGAAGTATCTCTGCCCCCATAATCGGGACTTGGGGAACCCCCCGTTAGGTTAGTTAGGTTCCGACTGCAGGGTAGTCGGAAATAGGGGCCCCGCGAAGCGGGGCTCCGTCGACTACGCTTTTTAGGGGAATATAAAGTATTTTAAGGTTAGGTTATAATAATCGATATTTCTCAGGAATGGTACAATATATTTTCATGAGAGTTGTACCAGTGGGCAAGGGGCACCCCTCCTTCCCTCCACACCGCATAAGTTGACTACCATCGCATGCATATCACGAAAAATAATGCGTTTTGTTGTAAGCAGTATGTTCATTTGACAATATTTCGAGATTTTACAATATCGCTAGAGATATTACAATATAACGTATTTGACAATTTTACGGTGACATATATATTAAAAACAACTTAGCATCGCATCGCATTAAGTGACCCAAATATTTATCAAAAGTTGAAAAGAAAAATGTATCTTTAGCTGTCATATCAAATTAGATAAAGGGTTGTTTTTTGATGGCAAACATGATGCTGGACACATGCCAGATAAGCTGACGACCTCAAGAAAGTAGCTAGGGTTAATGTCCAGCGTCCGACTTAAATATTTGGTATGTTTTACAAAGCCTTCTAACTGAAACCTTTTAAATGTTTTTTTTGACGTCGTTTGGGGGATGTATTGTTGGGGTTAGGAATTCAGTGATAAATCGATTCTTTTACTTTTATTTAGTTAAACATTAAGTAGGAACTTTTCCAAATGTTCCACAGAAAAAATCCGTCTAATATTTCTGACGATCATCCACATACAAACAGAGAAAAGCCTTTTCCCAACTATGTTGGGTTCGGCTTCCAGTCCAACCGGATGCAGCTGAATATCGGTATTTTACATGTTGCGACTGCCTATCTGACTTCCAGAACCCTGTTAATTCTGGGTAATACGAAACCACTTGGTGAGACTGGTTGTCAGACATTTTTGGGCCACTGACTACCTGCAACGACTGTCACAGATGGACAAATGACAGCCGGGACAGTTTAACGTGCTTTCCGAGGCACGTAGGAAACTCGGTATGTAAGTGTGGTCACCCATCCACAGACCAACATAGGCAAGCACGGCTTTACCTAACGATCGATCCGAGCGGCTGTTATTATTTAGCCTGTAGTTCCTCCTAAACTATATTACCAAATAAATAAATTTAGCTCGCCCCAATTCTATGGGACTAAGACATCACTGGCGAAATGTGGGCGTGCTACTTTTAGTCGTGATGTTTGATTTCAGATGATTACACAAAAGCATTCGCCAGCTTTCCGACTATAAAGCTATTAGCTCAGTTCCACGTTGCGGTGATGGTGACGACTGTATTACTACAGGAGTTAATAAAGGGACGTTGCTAATGTTATTATCGCCTCCAGAAAACTTATTGTAACCAAGTTTAGCGCTTACGATGAAAAGTGTTTTTATATATTCGTAGATTTAGTTTTTTGGAAGTATTACTACAATAAATTATCTCAATCGAAATCGGCTCAACAAAGAATAAATAACTGACTCTAAATAGTCAGTTATTTTTCTTCGACATTAGATTATATAACTTTTTTTTTGGAGCGAAAAGTCATGTTTTGTGGTAGAACTTAATGTAACGCACTCAAAACATTGTGCTAATGGATAGATTGAATACTCGTGGAGGTGTTTAAAGTAAAAATCTTACAACAAATACTTGTTTATATTAAACAAAAAAACTTATTACACGTAAAAGTTGGAACTTTGTAATATCTCCGTAACTAAAAGGTTCCCAGGTACGGTATAGAATAAAAAAAATGATTACAACGATGACAGTGAGAACAAGTGCCTTTCGGCTTCGTTAAGGGGTTTTTTACACCCTTTATTCAATATGTTAAAAAAAACCCTTAGAAGTTTCCTATAACAGTGCAATACTTATTAAGGTCATAATACTATGGAATTCCGATGAATTTTTGCATGCAGTTACACCATGACCGGGTTTATTGCTTTTGATACTGTTTATTCATTCGATTCCATTTATTGCGGAAGTTCTGCGAAGCAGTCATGCTAGCGAAGGAGTTGGCGGAACGTGAATGGGAGAGAACCACTTACTTAGATAACTTTTTTATTAATTTTGTATCGTTTAAAAATTGGTTTTGTTTATTGAAAGTATATTTTATTATTGATTTAACATAAGGTAGGCAATCTGCTGTTATAACGTAAGTTTTAGTTTTTATTTATTTTTCAGTTTTTATACACATACAAACTGTACTACGAAGTGTGTAAACATTATTTGATCAAGGCAACACATAATGAGGCGTGTTTTAAATGTACTTATTTATTTTATACATATACAGAGTGTATAAAATAAATACCACTTCATCAAGAAGCTGTCAACCAAGCATTCTGTGCCTCAGTCTAAGTAACTTTACGCAAAAATTAATGCTGGGAAACAACTTTTTTTTTTGGGGTGAAAAACTGAATGTAACGCACTTAAAACATTGTGCTGATGGATGGATTGAATAGTACGGGGGTCGTTAAGGTGATTAAAGTAAAAATCTTATAATAAAAACTTGTATTAAAAAAAAAACTTGTCCAAAAGTTGGAATTTTAACCCTAATATCTCTGTAACTAGAAGGTTCCCAGGTATGGTGCAGAACAAAAAAATTATCGCAGTGACGGGGAGAACAAGTGACTTTCAGCTTCGTTAAGAGATGTTTTACACCTTTTATGTCAAAAATAAACAATTTTGAGTTTGAATTTAATTGCGTCATGTTGTAGTGTGGGTTATGACCCGCAACTACATGACGCAATTGATAATTAGGTATGCCTAACCAGCAGATAACATGAACTAAAACGAGCTATCTTCTAAACTAAACATTGTTTATCGATAATTATTTTTTGTTATTGTTATGTACAGAGGGCAAAGCGAATAAGTGACCTTGGTCATCAGATATAGTTGCAGTTTTTTAGATTGGTTTTCACATCTTTTGTTCATTATTTTTTAGCCTGTTTTGTCCCAGTTTTGAGCAAAGGCCCCCCATTCTTTCCACTTCCCACGATGGTGGGCAGGCTTCCTCTCGCCAATTCGCGAGAAAGCCATCAAAGACTCTCGCCATCTTCTCCCTGGTCTGCCACGACTCCGTCTACCTGGATTTCTTTCGAAAACATTCACCTATTTCTAAGAAAACTTCAACTATATTTTAGATTGGTTACTTATTTGCTTTGCCCTCTGTACACTCTTGTGTTACGTATTTTAGCGTGACGTCAGATTGTTTATAATACTTACCAATATATAATCTTGTTTGCTTAAATTACATTCAGTCACAATAAAAACTATAGTCGCGTTGCGTACTGTAGACAAAAATGAAGCTTCAGCAACTAGTTGTGTTAACGTTCATATTCGTATTACAATTACATCACAGTGAGTGCCAGTTTAGTAACTCTATTTATCCCGACAACGATTTCGATATCACCTTCGGAAACGGAGAACAATTTAATTCAATAACATGGCCAGAGGGATTAAGTGACATTGGTCAACGCCGTAACCCATTTGACGACAGCCTCAAAGACATTTTGAATGAAGATGGAACTGAATCAACTGCAGAGGACCTTTTTGGTTCAACATCACGACAAGAAGAACAGCGCCACATCGTACTCGATGACCACTTGAACGAGATCTTTATGAATATGAAGAAAGAAAATGCTGAGTCAATGAAAAGTGATCCATTTAATCCCAAAGCATGGCCAGAGGGACTAGGTGATGAAATGTTTGACCCTTCATCATGGCCAGAGGAACAGAGCTCAATCCCCAAAATTAACAACGACGACCTAAAAAAAATCATTGAAAATCCAGAGAGAGATGATTTCATAGGACTAGAGGAATGGGTGGAGTTCAAGCCTTCGACCGAAGAACTCATCGCCCATATGAGCAGTATGACCTCACCACAGCTAATCGCTATGCACGGCTACCCGGCGGAGGCTCACACGATTGTAACAGACGACGGATACATATTAACAATCCATAGGATACCATATTCTAAAAATAACAGAAATAAAGTAAGTCCTAAGAAGACAGTGCTTTTACATCACGGTCTGCTTGGGAGCTCTTCCTCTTGGCTAATACCAGGACCAAAGAAAGGCTTAGGTTATATCTTATCTGATGCTGGTTACGACGTGTGGATGGCCAACGTGCGAGGAAACACTTACTCCAGAGCTCATGTGTCAAGAGATGTTAAATCTTTTGAATTTTGGAGCTTCACGTTTCATGAAGTGAGCCAACACGATCTCCCAGCAGTCATAGATTACATAATGAAAGTTAAAGGAGGGGACGTCAAAATTAATTACATTGGTCATTCAATGGGAACCACTGCACTATTCGCACTGCTGTCCACGAAAACTGAATACAACAAGGTGTTAAGAGCAGGATTCGCTTTAGCTCCAGTTGCCTACATGACTAATGTTAAAAGCCCGATAAAAATGCTAGCTAAGTTTAGCAATAACATACGATCTCTTATGAAATTATTCGGTGGAGCTAATGAGTTTCTTCCTGAAAATCCGGTGCTCAAGTGGTTAAAGGAACATAGTCTTGAGCAGATGCGTCATGATAAGGAAGGAAACGAAGATGTGATGTCTGCTTTGTTTGGGAATGATGCTGGACAATGCAATAAGACCTTATTGCCATTAACATTTGGTCAAATTTCGAGTGCTTCCACCAAAACGTTAGTGCACTACGCTCAAGAAATTAAGCAGGGGGGAAAGTTTCAAATGTTTGACAATGGACCCATGGGTAACGTCATGGTATATGGGACCAAATTCCCTCCTGAATATCCGTTACATAAGATCACTTTGCCTATTGCTCTGTTCAGTGCCGAAAACGATTGGTTATCAAGTGTTGATGATGCAAGAAACTTGTATAAACAACTTGTGAATCCAATAGATCATTACATAGTGCCCTTGAAGGAATTTAGTCACACAGACTTTTTGTTGGCAATTGACGCGCCCACTCTACTTTATGTAAGGTTATTACAGTTGTTAGAACAAGATGTTAGTACCTAAGTAGATTCTTCTGTCGACTTAACTGATTGAATTTTGTTACTTCAACTACTGAAATGATTCTATGCTTTAATCATTTATGTGTGTGTACTTACAATATTTTATGTTGTGTTTATTTAATAGTGATGATTTTTTGTTCGTTAACAATATTTACAACAAGCAATGCAATGTAATTAGTTAGTTTAATTTTTGCAAAAAATAAAATCGACTTTACAAACACAAAAAATAAATAAATAATAACTTGAGCTTCAGAAGTCGGTGACAAAAAAACTAAATCTATCAAACAAAGGTCACCGACTTCTGAAGCTAAACTTTTTTCTCACTTTGTTGTGGTTGGAAGTCGGTTTATTTTTTTATGTAAACCTGTTATGGTAGCGTACCGCGTAAAAATCAAACATGGGGTATGTGGTCAGCCGAAATGTACGAATACTCAAAAGTTTGCGAAATGGGATTCAATGTATGAAGACCAAAATAGTTACGAACGGGACTTTGTTTAGTTGTCGAAATGGGAAAGTTACGAGACGGGAAGTAGCCCCGAGTACCCACCTGGTTTGTCGGGACATCGCTAAGCGTTTGGTCCACTCCTCCCGTGACCTAGCGTGGCTGGCTTATTTTTTGACCCAAGAATCAGCATTGCCATTCAACGTTGCTACGTTGAATGGCAATGCTGATACGGGAATAGTGCCCAGAAGGCTGGCAGCATTGCCATGCTGCCAGCCCGTTTCTGATCCATATTTTATTATTACTTTTAGATTTAACTCTTTCAAATGAAACAACAATCCTAATTCAAAACAGAAACAGGATGAAGCCAAAAAAATCCTCATTCGGGAAAGAGAAGTATGAAATTACATTCATTAGCACATACACAATGCTCGTGGCTAAATAAAAACAGCCACAAGAGGCGATCTCTAAGCTAAAGCACTTCTTGCCTAAGTTGGTCCGTGGATGGGTGACCATTATTACACATCCATGAAGTTTCCGAGTGCGAGAACCATTAATGAGCTATAGCTATGCTAGACAATAGTGACCTCGAGAGTCGAGGCATTCAGGTTTATCGTCGAAGAGATAAATTTATTGCTTTACATTTATGTTCCGTCGTTTTTTTTTTCAAGAACGACCATTACCTGTGTATAATGCCAATAGGTTCGGTACAGTACCATAGGTTTTAATCATTGCTGATGCTGAAATTGACCCATATACCCATTTGCAATACATTTTTCCAATTCACTCGCCCTTTGTGTTTCCTCTGAAGGCTGGGGGTAAAAGTCTCGACAAAATGTCTCCTGTACTATGGCACACCTTTGTAGAGAGTCCAGAAATTCAAATACCTTGGTAATAGCTTACTCCTTAAAGACGATGATGGAAGAGAGCGGAGGGCATTGTTGGTTAGAGCGAACATGTTGGCTCGCAGGTTTGCACGATGCTCACTTCCAGTTAAAGTCACGCTCTTTCGAGTATACAGTACTTCAATTTACTCGTGCAGCCTGTGGGCTAAATGTACACAAAGATCGCACAGTGCTCTCTCAGTATAATTGCGCGTTTACGATGCTGGTGGGGATGCCCCGCTTCTGTAGTGCGTCGAGAATGTTCGCAGATGCATATGTGGATTGTTTTTGGTGCGCCGGGTACAACCACCAACAGTATCCTAAGCATGACTGCTAGTCACCAAGTCTGTGTTTATGTGGGTCGTTGTCGTGTTTTTACTAATTACTCATGGGTTGCCGCGGCAGTTATCCACCGTTATGTGGTCATTTGTTTTTTTTTTAATTCAGTGCTTACTAACACAAGCTTCAGTTTTACTAACAGTTTTTTGACTCGTGGATACTTTAATCAAGAAAATTATATTCTATACCCCTGTTTTCCTCCATTACTTTCCCACATTGGCAGTCGTCTTTTTCTAGTCATAATATCATCCTGCAACTTTCTCTACTCTTGTACAGCCGGTCGATTCTGTAAAATTCAAACAACAACTCGCATCTCGCATCGCCATTCACTCTCACTTCACATAAGGTTCTTTTTATTTGACACTTTGAATCGGGTTCGAGTGCGAAGTGAGCGTGAAGTGATAGGGGAATTACCTTACAGAATGCCACTTCTAATGTCATCTCATACTTTATCTGTCAAAATCTCCCTGTCAATTTAGTTCAACTTGCTGACACGCTCGCAAGGGTGGCGCTAGTGTAAATTCGAATTATCAACCGAGTTTTTAGAATGCCAATCCAGAAACTCACTGCGGATAGAATGAGGTCTTACAGAATCACACCCCAAACAGCTATCCACAGTCATATTTTAAAAAAATCCGCCTTTCTTCTTCAAAACACTTTAATAATTCCTCCACATCATGTCGTCGGTAATAATTATTACAGAACTTTTCAGTCACCGACGCCACTTTTAGACTTCAGCACACCTAACGATAATTACATCGATAGGTAGGTATTTTTGCTTATCGTTAACCTTCAGTGTGTAAGTTTAACAGTTGCTGATAACAACATCGGAAATCCCATTCTTACTTATTTTTGTATTAAATGAAAAACATAAAAAAATTATAGCACGTTGTAAGATAACAAAGTGCAAGGATCAACCGAATGATTAAAAGCAAGTATATAAAGAAAAACCCGGTCGTGTAAACTATAAATACATTATCTAAATGCGTTGTGGGACCGATATGTAAACGAAATGATTTTATTGAAACTTTATCTGAAATACACAATTTGTTTAATATTTTTAACATAATTCCGTGGATCTGAATAGTACGGCGACAGTATCAAATTATCCACGAAGAAATAGGCAGAGTTAACTCGTTTCACCAGTTATGATATAGCCATATGTTTAAAAGAAGAAATCAGGAAACAGGGTAGAATATTTCATCTTTTTATATTACTGTACTTTAACTTTTTTTTCTGGTGGTCCCAAAATACAACTCAAAAATATTTAGGGGGAATCCGGGACCTTGGTCCCAAAAGCCCCCGGACCCGATATAATGATGAAAACGGGACAAAGCAATCTGCATTCTACTCTCAAATCTAGACACAGTTAAATATTAAGTACCTTTTTAGGGTTCCGTAGCCAAATGGCAAAAAACGGAACCCTTATAGTTTCGCCATGTCTGTCTGTCTGTCTGTCCGCGGATAATCTCAGTGACCGTTAGCACCAGAAAGCTGAAATTTGGTACCAATATGTATATCAATCATGCCGACAAAGTGCAAAAATAAAAATTTAAAAAAACATTTTTATTAGGGTACCTCCCCCAGACGTAAAGTGGGGAGCGATTTTTTTTTTTATTTTGACCCTGACGTGTGATATATTGTTGGATAGGTATTTAAAAATGAATAGGGGTTTTCTAAAATCATTTTTTGATAATATTAATATTTTAGGAAATAATCGCTCCGAAAGTCAAAAACAATGTGTCCCCCCCCCTCTAACTTTTGAACCATAAGTTTAAAAAATATGAAAAAAATCACAGAAGTAGACCTTTATATGAACTTTCTAGGAAAATTATTTTCAACTTGATGAGTTGAATAGTTTTTGAGTTATATAGCACTTTTTCAAAAAAACGCAAATGATAACTTTGTTTTTCATACAAATACTATGAAAAACAAAGTTATTTTTGCTGACGAAAAATGTTGGTATTTTTAATGGTCTGGGAAGCTACGGAACCCTACAGTGAGCGTGGCCCGACACGCTCTTGGCCGGTTTTTTATCTTTGTCCGCGGTTCCGCTCCTGTTATGGTCCAAAATTATTTCACGGTAACTTTCTGTATTTTTTTTAAATATTGCCTTTGATATTCAGACATAATGCTTCCTATATCTAAATGAATATGCGGAATCGCTTCTATATACAATTTTCTCCCCTAATATTAGGATTCGTGCCTAAGAACGAAAACGCTGTGACCTGCGACATACACACGTGAACGTATTTCATAAAATTATTAATAAACCGAGTCTGTTTGGTGAAACCACAGTGTGACCCGCCACACCTGCGACCTCGGCGAACCAGGCCATATACATGGTGTATTTTAGACGTAAACTATTTTTCTACTTCTCTACGCGAAAATAGTACATTGTTATCCAAGGGGTGAAAGTAACTTATTTAGTCCCGAGACGGGGTTTGGCGCCCAGGCGTAGCGCGGGCGCTAATAGCTCGAGGGACTAAATAAGTCTTTAACCCGAGGTAAACACTGTGCTTTTCATTACGAATACAAGGAAAATAAAAACTTTTTGCAAAAAATATAACCGACTTCACACAAAAAAGTGAAAAATAACTTTAGCTTCAGAAGTCGGTGACCTTTGTTTGATTGATTTAGTTTTTTTGTCACCGACTTCTGAAGCTAAAGTTATTTTTCACTTTTTTGTGTGAAGTCGGTTATATTTTTTGCAAAAAGTTTTTATTTTACACTTTTTAGTGGTTCACAGTTGCTTACCCTTTCACAGCGTATCGGTGTGATTTTTTGTTATGAACTGGTGTAAACAATAGACAGTCTTCAGCGATCCCAGTACATTTGCTATCATATTTTATTAAGGAGTTCAGTTGCCTATCTTCCGAAGTCACCAGATCTTTATCAAATCGAAATGGGATCACTCCGAGATTGTACTCTGCCTAAAACTACCCAAACCGCTTCTGGTGTGCCTATAAAGTTAAGGAGTTAACTCTATTTCTCCGGGATCCCATTGAATGGAACTTTACACGTCTAACTGCCGAAATCTGGGTGTATTGTATACTTCTGCGTACTCCTTCAGAGCATACAGGTGTGATGTTATGTCATGATGTTGCATAAACAATAAACAACCAAGCGATTGCAGCAATTACTGCAGCTTTGCCGTGTATTTTTGAAGAGTTCCATTTACTCGTATATCTCCGAAGATCAGTATAAGATCTTAACCAAATTGACATGGAACCACATGGAAAGCACCAGCTTTCAAATAAAAGAAGAATCATCAAAATCGGTTCACCCAGTCGAAAGTTCTGACGTAACAAACATTGTCGAAATCTGGGTATATTGTACACATCTGCGTCCCCCCTCAGAGCATACAGGCGTGATGTTACGTCATGATGTAGTATAAATAATGAACCTACAAGCGGATGCAGCAATCACTGCAGATTTGCCGTCTATTTTTGAAGAGTTCCATTGTATATCTCCGAAGATCAGCATCAGATCTTCAACAAATTAAAATGGGACCCAACGGGAAGCACCAGCTTTCAAATAAAAAAGAATCATCAAAATCGGTTCACCCAGTCGAAAGTTCTGAGGTAACAAACACAAAAAAAAAAATACAGACGAATTGAGAACCTCCTCTTTTTAGAAGTCGGTTGAAAACAAAACACGCAACTACTCGAAAAAAATGAAGATCGGATTGCCGCTTTCCCGCCTATTTTGTTTTTTTTTTCTGTGGCCGGCTATTCAGCCTTTATTTTCACTATCGTCACTGAAAAAATAGTAAATATTTTGCCCAAATTTTTGTTATTTTAAAGAAATATTTGTAACTAAATTATAACTAAGTTATTTAAAATAATTGTATTCTTTAATTAATACTGAATTTTATGTTATTTCAATTTTACATCGCGCTGTAATTTACAGGCTGTATAGAAGTCGGAACATGGTTCAATAGAAATGTGAAAATAGAACTAGATTTTTTTTTAATAATGTGACAGCTGTCAGTTGAAAGTGATTGGCAGTGAGAGGCAACTTCAGACCTACTTTCCGAGTATGAGTAATGAAAAATAACAAAAACGACGTAACTTAGCTTATATGGACTTCCTCTTGGTGGTTATTTATGGTGTTAAAAAATTAACTGCAAGAATCACAAATTAATTTTTTTTATAAAAGTAAAGATCCGTTTCAAAGATATGCAATATTTTCACTGCGCACAAAATTATTGAACATGCGTATTTGACTGTACTGTGACTGCACCGTGCAGGGCGCCGCGCGCGTGGTCGTTCACCCCGGCGACAGCGCAAACGTAGACAGCTGATTCTAACTTTCCCATCACATTTTGCAGACTTTGGACTGGCAATGTTTTTTTTTATGTAAAAACTAAAAATGATTGTTTGAAAAAAGTTTTTTTTTTGGAGTATATTTGTTTTTGAGATACCGAGTACGTACATGAAATTCTTGCAGTTAATTTTTTAACACCTACACTGCTCGCTCTTTTAGTGTAACAACCGCTTGCCAAGATCGGTCCATGGGAGGGGACCATTATTTACATAGAAACCTCTCCTTGTTTTGGAAACTACGTTAAGCTGTTGTTAGCAGCTGGCATTCGAGGATCTTTGACAGCCATTACGGGTAATCAGAAGCCTGACTCAACTCAACTCAACTCAGAGAGATACCCTTTGGTAAGAACGGTTGTCAGACTTTCGGGCCAATAACTATCTGTGACCACTTTTTTAGTTACCCTGGTGAGTGACCCAGTAATTGAGGAGTTCCTGTCGTTCCATGTAAAAAAACCTAATATTATACAGCTGCATCCTGTTAGACTGGAACCCAACCTCAACTTAGTTTGTAAAAGGCAAGGCAGATTATTAGGTTAAAAGCGATGGAGCCGTGCAAATTTGAACCTATCAAGTACATTTTACAATATACGAGTATATTGTAGTTTTGCATCCTAGTCAAAATTCAGGAGCTTAGATAATTAAATAATTAATTGCTATTTTAAATTGTTTTCAGAATAACAAGAAAGTAAAAAAAACGAATTACCCATTCCGCGACTGCTTTCATTTCTGTGTGTGAAGGCACGGTTATAGGGCCAGTTACAGACAGGCTGCGTTTTAATACGGGTGGTTTACACTTGCTACGATTTCCGTAAACAAGGAAAAAAACCTACCCATTTTACTATCGATTCGGGTAGAGAATCATTAGCGTAGATACCTCCTTGAATTTGACCAGTATGCGAAGCGACACCTTGTATTATACCTAAACGCTGTTGATATTTTGAAGAAAAATAAAACCTCCACCGTATATTTATTTTCATTGGTGTTGCAAGAATACGGAAAACAAAGCTTTGGCGTGAGGTTATCTCGTGAACATTGTTTGTTCGTGGATAAGTGTATGTGGCAACGTGAGACTAGATAGATTGCGGTGATAGGTGCTTTGGGAATAACATGCTATGTTGCCTTTTGTGACGTTGGTTCCTTGAAGATGCGGAACTTTTCAGGAAAATAACTTTTTCTTTTGCTTTTTTTATTTTTTAAAAAGATCTTTACAAATTATAGCCATTTTTGTAGCTATTGTTTTCTTGACACTAGGGATATCAGAATATCGAGGGTTCATTAACGGACACAAGTCTCACATGTGCACAAAAACCTCTTTATCTATTGGCCATACATGGCAAACTACTTGACCTGTGCGGGTCACAAACCGAGACACAATTGGTCAAAGCTATTTTTAAAAAAATAGTTTCAAAAGTGGTTTTGTTGTAGAATAACCTAGTGCTGTGACCGTCGGACTGCTAAGTCATTTGTTTCAGAGAGATTCAGATCAAGCACTATCAGATTTATCACTTGTTTTGGTGAAGGAGGATGGGAGAAGACCTTGTGGACGCAGCCCAATACGCTGGTCTGACCAGATCCGCACGGCCCTTGGCTTCACAGTCCACAGTGCCCTTTACCTAGCCAGAGACAGACACAGATGTAAAAAGATCATCCGAGAGAAGGTGATTCCGAAGGGAATCTCGACCCTCAGCATTGAGGAATACGACGCAAGGAAGAAATTGGTGAAGGCAAACATTGTAAGTAAACCAGCATGCCTGAGAGATATTTCTAGACTTAATGTGAACCCAAGTCAGAGGCATTGGCGGTATAACACTCTGACACCAGCTTAAGCACAAACCACACGATAAAGAAAGAATAGTAGATTTGACTGTGACATACACATACATTTAAATATTGGTACGTGAGGCCACCACACACAGAACTTATCGTATGAAATATTCTCCGGTCTCCTACAGATATGAATAATTGATAAGAGCTCCAGAAAGATTTATGCGTCTAGTGTCCGGTCAACCGGCAAAGAATCGCGTTACGATAACATATCATATTAACTACGTAAATATGATCTGGGGAAAAACTGTAATGTAATTCCGAGTGGATATTCCCTGAAGTTCTAACTAAAGTAGGCAGACGGTCATTAGTGCCAAAACCAGTATAAGAAGATCGCTTATTTTGATAAACTCGACAGGTCAGCAGCCGCAAGAAAATATTCAGTCACATGACAGATAAGGAATTCGATATTCTTAAAAATTACAACATGTTTTTCAATGATTATCATTTATTTGAAAACATTTATCTAAGCGTTTTAATAATGTCATGATAATTTTAAAACACGTTATTACTTCTTATGAAGATACTACTATTATTATAATATTATTTACCTACTACGACTTATTGCATGTAATATGTTAGTAATAATAATATACTATAGAATAGTAGTTATAGTTTAGTGAGCTCAGCGATCATTGTGCCGATAGTCGTTTCAGCCAATGGCTAAATTTATATAACTGAGGAGGCTCTCGTCAAGCATCTGCATCAAGGGCTTGATTCAGAAAGCGGTACTCCAGGAGTCTTGACTGCCGGTAGCTTGGGCCCTATTTCCGATACCGGTGGGCTACTATTTTTGAATGTTTATTTTTGTTCCATAATTTGAAAAAAAAAATGTATAGATATGAATAAATTAACGGAGTATAAGGTTTAGTAAACAATTGTATGACAGCATCTATTTAATTTCAGCTTTCCCCACAAATCTTGTTGATACGTCCAGAACTCCAGAGGTCTTCAAACATTTCATCCAACGAGCTAAGTCAAGTGAGGTATTGCATCCTCTTTGTGGACTTACCCCGTCCCTAGCACCGAGCGAAGCTCGAAAGTGTATTAGTTTTGTACTACTTTTTAGTGCAACCCATGCAAATATGTTTTCCAAGGAGTTGTGACTATATTGTTAGGAGTTACACCGGAAACATATTTATTGTGAAGTTTCTTGGATTTCAATCAATGCGTACATCGACATTTTACATCCTTATCTATACAGGGTGTAAAAGACCTCTTCACGAAGCCGTCAACCAAGCATTCTGTACACCAAACTAAGTAACACTGCGCAAAAATAATTGCTGGGAAACGAAATTTTTTTTTGGACCTAAAAAATAATCAGATTTTTGTAGCGCGCAATGGTTGGCGCGCAACCGACTGTTCCAATGTGTGCGTTGTGCCTACACGCCACACTGCACACAGCCAGGCGGCGCAGCTCCGCCCACCGCGCATTACTGACGCTACTCAGCGTAGGTACTTACCTAGCAAAAAGTATTAGGTAAATTAACTTCGATTAAACTCATCATCATCATTTCAGCCGAAAGACGTCCACTGCTGGACATAGGCCTCCCCCAAGTGTCGCCACATTGACCGGTCCCGTGCGACTCGCATCCAACGGATTCCCGCAACCTTCACCAGGAGGTGGATTTCTTCCAACGCATCGTCTTCCGGTTCGCGGTCGCCACTCTAGAACTTTTCAGCCCCATCGGCCATCCGTTCTACGAGCAATGTGTGCCCACTGCCACTTAAGTTAGTTTGTTTTTTTGTTTTCGATTCAACTACTCACAAGAAAGATACTTGTTTGAAAGTAGGTACATGTGCATCGCTTTTTATTGTCATCTACTTAACTGATCTAGCATCGGTGGACACTGCACGTAAAAACAGACGCATGCATGCTCTAATCTTCTACCTACTTCTACTGTTCGAGTGGCCTCCATCGTATTTCCTTAGGCCTTACGATACCTCAACAGTTAAACATGTACTTACTTACGAATTTCTGCGATTAATACTGATAGCCGGCATTCGGCCGGCGTTTCAACCGGCGTTCGATAACGAGACTGCAATCAGCCAAAACACACTCGCTCACAATTACTCACAAACACAATGTACTCACAGTAGCAGCACTCTTCTACCTATCACCTCTTTATAAAACTTGATCACCATCACACAACACGAAACACGCACGATTATGGTGCTTACTGCCATGCGCAATGCGAAATGTCTACAAACAAACAGAAAAAAGAAACATGGACGTAAATAAAAACTTGCGCAATAAAAATACACATGCACACTCGATGGTGCGAGAAACGGAACTGAACGGAACTAAGAATTATTCTTAACATTTTGAATTTCTTTGGGATAGGTTTTAGGTACGCTAGCGGGCGCGGCTCGGCCGGCGGTGTCGTTTGATGCTTTGATGTACGCCGATATCAAACGCGTGCGCCGCCGCCGCCGCCGCCGCCGCCGCGCTGCTACTCACGGAGTTCATTTTAATGTGCTATTTTTTATCAATTAACAAACTTAGCGTTTGACCACTTTTCAATTTTAACGCTAAAGGCTTAAGGGTCAAAACTGGTTAACCGCCGTCTGTGTCAAGTGTTTGTAGATAGGATAGGATGTGAGTGTCGTTAGAGTTTGATTTATCATTGCAATTTTGTTAATAAAAATTCAAAATGATTATGTAAACTTTTGTAAACATTTATCAAACAACTCATCATCAACGTTTAATGTAAAACATCTGAAACAAAAAACCAAGTTCAACCGTGCTGGGCTTGTAGGTAGGTATTATACGGCCGGCGGCCGCTCGAGTTCAAACGTTACCGCGACACGTGGCGCGGGCGGCCGCGCATGGTAACGTGCCCCCGGGAAGGTACGTAGTTATTGTAGTACTACATGCGTAAAAATACTTAATTTAAACTAGGTACTTACCTACTGACCATCACTGTCGCTGTTATCCAGGATCGGTGCCCTCTCGCCTTTCGACACTCACGAGCTCTGGTTCGAACTGCCGACCACCCACGCGGAGACAGACGCGCGCTCGCGTCAGCGTGTTTTCATGAACCCTCTCTAGGATTCCTTCTCGCTCTGACCGCTGCTTCAGTTCATCAAAAACATCAATGATTTTTTGACGCATCTCAGCAGCAGTCTCGCAGGGGCGGTCAAACACCCTATCCTTCACGTAACCCCACAAAAAGAAATCCAGAGGGGTTAAATCAGGTGATCGTGCAGGCCAAGCATGAGGTCCGTACCTCCCAATCCATTGGTCTCCGAACAGCTGTGTCAGCTCTTCACGTACCGGTCTCACGATGTGCGGGGGCGCACCGTCGTGCTGGTACCACACGTCTCGCCGGCGCTGCAGTGGCATGTCGTCCAATGTTTCTGTCAGGTAGCCCCTTACATGATCGAGGTAGGCAGCTCCGTCCATTCGGTGTGGCAGGAAAACAGGGCCCAGAATCTGGTTTCCAACAATGCCTGCCCATACATTGTGTTTCCATCTAGTCTGGAAGCCCGTTTCCTGCATTTGGTGCGGATTCACGGAGCACCAATAATGTGAATTACGACGATTCCACATGCCGTTGTTGGTGAACGTGCTCTCGTCCGTGAACACAATGTTCTTTACGAATCCTCGATCCTGCCTAAGGAGCCACCTGCAGTAATCCATGCGGCGTATTGCGTCGCCCGGCACGAGTGCTTGCACACGATGGACTTTGTAAGGCCTCTGCCTATCCCTCTTCAAAACCTTGTGCACAGTGGAATGCGACACTGAGTGCCGAGCGCGATTGCCATGCCGCCTCCGCAACACTTTGGCCGCTGTGCGCACGCCCAATCGAGGGTTTTCACGCATCACCTGCAGGATGGCCTGTTCGGTCGCGGGTCGTACTTGACGGCCGACTCCCTCTCGAACAGGTACAATAGGCTGGTTGTCTAGCAGCCGCTGCACTGCTCGGGTGAAAATACGCGAGTCTCTTGGCTGGAACGCGGTCGGGTATTCTGTTCTGTAGAACCTACGAGCTGCGGTGGCATTTCCATGAGCCATCCCGTAGCAGTACACCATGTTCACGTATTCCCTTGCAGTGTATTGGTGGAATGGCATGTTTAAAAATCACAAACACAAACTACACACAACACAAGTAGGTACTTAACACAACACAAAAATCACTAAAACTAAAATAACTAAAAGAAACACAAAGAAGTAAAAGTTTTCGCGAAAGCTATCAGGCATGCACATTCGATGACATAAGAAACCAAACTACTAAATAAAAAGTAATCCTTAAAATCTTCATGAAATTAGGTAGGTACTTACATTTCTTTGTCGGAAACTACACACACACCACATCATCGCACACAACTACATACCAACGTCGGATTGTAGGTCCCGACTCCCGAGGCGGTTTCTTTAAACATTTTCAGCCAAATTTCCTCATTCCATTTTGAACTTAACAGCTAAAATTTTGTAGTTTAAAATCATTTGGAGAAATCCGAAAATTTTCCCAGTGAACTTTGAACCTAATCTTGTAGCGATAAAGTTGAAAATCTATTAAAGAATTTTACACTCGTCTCCGGCGCCCGCGCCGCTGGTTGTACCTAATGCTAGGTGTGTTGGTGTAGCTAGAATTCCGTACCTACTCGTACTTCCTTGCAATTTTATGATTGACGCAAATTTAGACTTTTTTCCCCAAGTTTGTTGCTTTCATGAAGTAGCTACTAAAGGTACCTACTTGTGAAGGGTTCTAAGATGCAAGCACAATAATTATGATCCTTTAACTAAAAAAAAACATACTTTCCGAGTATTAATTGCTTAACATTTTCACTAAAGTGTAAATTATTCAATAAATGCTGTTCAGTTTATTTAAAATGATTTAATTTGAAGTAAGTAAAAAAGTGAAGAAGAAGAAGAATGCGAAGAATTGCTAAACTTAAGTGGCAGTGGGCAGGGCACATTGCTTGCAGAACGGATGGCCGTTGGGGCCGAAAAGTTCTGGAGTGGCGACCGCGAACCGGAAGACGATGCGTTGGAAGACCTCCCACTAGGTGGACCGATGACCTGGTGAAGGTTGCGGGAATCCGGTGGATGCGAGTCGCAAGGGACCGGTCAATGTGGCGACACTTGGGGAGGCCTATGTCCAGCAGTGCCGTCTTTCGGCTGAGATGATGATGATGAAGTAAAAAAGTATGAGTGTTATTGATATTAACTAATTAAGGAAACAGATAAATTCTCAGTCATTGGTTTAGTTAGATCGAAGAAGGTAAATGTACACCAAGAAGATGACGGTCTGATTATCTAAAAACAGCTGTTTAAAACACATTTTTGTATGGGAACATGTCACATTGACAGCTGTTTTTAGATAATCAGACTGTTATCTTCTCGGTGAACATGGACCTAAGGCATTCCTGCTTACCTACCAAGCACCTGTGAAAAGACGTATCGCACACACGTTTTAATGTAGGTACAACAGATTACTTTCAAATTTTTCAAGGAATTTCAAAACTTATCTTATGGCAGGGTTCAATGATAGCATAACATCACGCCTGTAATCCTCGAAGGCTTAGGCAGGGGTGTACCGAATAGTACACTCACATTTCAAACGTTATGTTGTCCAACTAAACCGTTTTTATGGTTTGTATGCGCAACCGGAAAAAAAACAGTATAAAAAATACAAAATTAATAACATTTCTAATTGAATCTGCAGTTTTTAAATTATTTGTTGTGGGTTCTTCGATATTGCAATTCGGTGTCTCAAAAATCCGCAGAGTAAACTTGTGTTTAAAATCGCAAAGCAAATAACCCAAAACTTCTAAATTCAAAAACCCTTTAATGCAAACAAATAAAATGTCCTTTAATCGATCAGCTGAGTACGCCGCGCGGGTAGGTTACCTACCTAACACGGCCGCTCACATTCATGCGTTGAACTCAAATGACTCGCTCGAGGTCACGCGCCCCGCGGACACAGCTGATACCGCGCGCTTGTGTGCGTGAGACGACCGCGGCGTTGTCAATGTGTGTGTGCGCTTGGCTTGCGCGTACATTGCATTTCGTCAACTTCAAACGCATAATTTGTTTAGAAAAATTTTAAATTTTGATAATGTTTGTTTGGAAGAAAAATTTGTGATGACGCTTAGAATTTGATGATGCAAAAAAGTAGAAAAAAAAATTGACACTTTGACCCTCAATATCTCCGGAACCTGTGATTTCCCAGGTATTGTCTAGAAGTAAAAAATGATCCCATTGATGGGCAGAGTATGAGGTTTTCGTTTTCGTTAAGAGGTCTTTTACACCCTTTAGAGAGTAGAGACCTGTCACAAAATCTGAATAGTCTAACATTGGGAATTTAATCTTCAACAATCACATAGTGACGCTTAATTGTCTAACCTGCTTGAGAGTTCCAGGAACCGAGGAGTTTTTCGTGGGCTCGGCCGCACCTAACCAAAGCTTGTTATTCAGCTTAAACATGCGACCCCGGTATTCATGTAAAAGCATTTTATTATATTCAAATATATATTTTTGTCATTTTCATTGTGACTGGGTAACTTTCATCATCATTACCTTCTCATGCCCTTATCACAATTTATTTGGGGCCAGCGCAGCTTATTTTTTTCTTCTAAACTTCTCTCCTAATTGTCATTTCAGCAGTCACCTCACCTCCTTTCGAGCCATTTTCTCCTTCTGACTGGACTACCATAAAAATAAATTATCTTTTCACACCAACTTTCTCCAGAACCATTCTCACCATTGCCCTGTAACAAAATCTTGCAGGAGACAGTCCTATCATTTTCTCAGAAGCTTTAATAAAGTAAACTCGATACGACAATAATTACATCTTTGTCTCGAGCGCTCGGGAGCGTTGTCACGCCCATTAGGAGACTGCCAACTTGTTATAGAACAATGATCGTAGAAATATTGGACTGGTGCTGCGCAGTAGTGGTCATATTACTTTAATAATACTTTTTCCACCATAAAACAGGAGCGCGAAATTTTTCCGCCTCGTGTCGCGCAGTCGGGCGTTGTGTAGCCTCCGTAGCAACTGGATAGATTCGCAACTGGGCAGATTCTCAGCTGAGCAGATTGTGTATGTCTTTTAGGCATCAAGGATTTCATAAATGCCAATGCAACATGAGCCCAACTTCACCATTCAACCGCGCAGACGAGCGGTGTCCTGTGAGAATCACATTGTGTATAGCAAGAACAGTCATGCTGGCTCAGCAGTACTGGTTTAGACTTACGATCTTAGTTTCAAACCAGCCTGGGTTTGAAACTCAGGTCGTAAGTATTTACTTCGAGTAATTTATTAAGTCAGCAGTGCTCTCAAAACGGTGAACGAAAAAATCGTGAAGGAACCAGCATATCCTAGAAAATTTAAGACATGTGACATCTGGGAACACTGGGACAATGTAATGGACTGTGGCTCACTCCCTCTCATAGAGGGTAGGCTGGTGTCCGAGGAATGATCATGGTAACATAGAGATTTTCAACAAAATGTATGGAACGAGTCTTCATCAACGGAAGTGTAGTAGTAGTATGAAACCGAAACTTGTTCCTAAAGAAGTAAAGAAAGGGTTACTAAACCCATGTCCAGAAACTGTTATTACATAACAAAACATCACGCTTGTAATCCTCGAAGGGTTTAGTAGTAAACCCAATACTCCCACATAACGCCAGTTATGTTTGTTTTAGTCCCTTGTGGTGACGAGCCTATTGCTATCAACAGGGCACAAATCCAGATTTCGTGATTAAGAAATTTCTGATGGTAAAACACAATAACATTTTGCCCAACCTGAGAATCGAACCCAGGATCTCATACTCAGCAGTGCTGCGCTTGTGACCACTAGACCACGAGGTAGTCGAGTAACTGTCATTTAGGTTCTGAAAATCAACATGGCAGACAACGATGGTTGCGAAGAACGAAAACAAATTCTTTTTTCGTAACTGGTTACGAAACCTAATCATCAGGATGCTTAGTTGCTGTTAAGGAATAAAGCTTCTTGATTTGCAACTGGTTGCGAACAAAGAGTAAAAATTCCTAATTCGAGATGGTATTTGAAGAAACAAATGAGATTTAATCTCATTTGTTTCTTCAAATACCATCTCAACTTGATTGATTGTCCCACTCCGGCCGTTTTCGCAACTGCGATTCGCAACCAGTTGCGAATTAGAAATTTTTACTCTTTGTTCGCAACCAGTTGCAAATCAAGAAGCTTTATTACCATTTTTTTTTTTTTGAATTTCAAACAAGGTTGATTCGTCAATTTAAATTGACGAATCAACCTTGTTTCTACACTCCATGTTACTGAAGTTAGTCAATCGTGTCCATTAATTCTGTGAAAGCATTCGGACTTGCCAGTTCGGATTCGTGAACATGTCACTTTATGTTTCGAGTCCCTCATGTTTCGCTTGATAGATTCGTTTATTAGAGGTAGATATATTACTGGAAGTTGGGTGGTTCATACTTTTGTATTTTGAGGAGCGATAACCTTTGATCTCTTCGTTGCCAATCAACAACAGCACGTGATAGCCTAGTGGTGTGGGGGTCAGACTGCCAAGTCATGGAACTCAAGTTCGAACCCAAGACACGTTCTTCTGATTTTTCGGATTCATGTGCGTATTTTATAATTATTACTTGTTTTATTAATGAAAATATTGTGAGGAAACCAGCATGCCTGAGAAATTATAAAATCCCTGATTCCAGGTTAGGCGACATTATTGTCGCCACATTATTGTGGTTATCCACACGATAAAGAAGAACAACACGTGGTACTTGACAGTGTTTAAACTGCAGTGTTTGAAAACAAACTTTAAACTCGGACTCATATATAGGAACTTTAAAAGATGGTAGTTGTTCCTGGAAGATGCTATACAAACGCTCTCGCTCTTTTGTGGGGACTAGCATTTATGAGTAGCGCTGTCTAAAAACCCAAACAATCATAATAATATGACAAGTCCAGAACTTTTTAATATGAATGTGGATGGGTATAAGAGTAGAGGAAGATCAACGAAACGATGGATGGACTCATAAAATGAGGTGTCTCATGAGATGACGAGTAATACAGGGTGTAAACCACCTCATCACAAAGCCGTTAACCCAGCATTCTGTACATCAAACTAAGTAACTTTACGCAAAAAATATTTCTGGGAAACAACTTTTTTTTAGGGTTCCGTAGCCAAATGGCAAAAAACGGAACCCTTATAGTTTCGCCATGTCTGTCTGTCTGTCTGTCCGCGGATAATCTCAGTGACCGTTAGCACCAGAAAGCTGAAATTTGGTACCAATATGTATATCAATCATGCCGACAAAGTGCAAAAATAAAAATTTAAAAAAACATTTTTATTAGGGTACCTCCCCCAGACGTAAAGTGGGGAGCGATTTTTTTTTTAATTTTGACCCTGACGTGTGATATATTGTTGGATAGGTATTTAAAAATGAATAGGGGTTTTCTAAAATCATTTTTTGATAATATTAATATTTTAGGAAATAATCGCTCCGAAAGTCAAAAACAATGTGTCCCCCCCCCCTCTAACTTTTGAACCATAAGTTTAAAAAATATGAAAAAAATCACAGAAGTAGACCTTTATATGAACTTTCTAGGAAAATTATTTTCAACTTGATGAGTTGAATAGTTTTTGAGTTATATAGCACTTTTTAAAAAAAACGCAAATGATAACTTTGTTTTTCATACAAATACTATGAAAAACAAAGTTATTTTTGCTGACGAAAAATGTTGGTATTTTTAATGGTCTGGGAAGCTACGGAACCCTACAGTGAGCGTGGCCCGACACGCTCTTGGCCGGTTTTTTTTTTGGGGTTATAAATCATGTTTTGTGGTAGAACTCAATGTAACGCACTCAAAACATTGTGCTGATGGATGGATTGAATAGTACGGGGGTCGTGGAGGTGTTAAAAGTCAAAATCTTTCAAAAAAAACTTGTATTAAAAAAAAAACTTGTCGAAAAGTTGTAACTTTGACCCCCCATATCTCCGTAACTAGAAGGTTCCCAGGTATGGTGTAGAACAAAAAAAAATATTGCAATGATGGGGAGAACAAGTACCTTTTGGCTTCGTGAAGAGGTGTTTTACACCCTTCATAGAAGTAGGTATGGAAGAAGAAGACAACACACAAAAGAAAAATGCAGTCGAATTGATAACCTCCTGTTTTTGGAAGTCGGTTGAAAAATTATAGCTTCTCGTGGCGGGGAATATAGAAAACTCGAGAAAGTAGTGGAGACATGCTGCATCGACCCAAAATTAATTGAGATAAATGCAAAAAAATGTTAATGAAATGCAGGACACTTCCTCTTTTAATATTTTTTTCTTTAAGTAATTATTTTACTTCAATGCTTGCAATAATAATTTGTGAAATTATAATTGCAACATTAGAATATATACAATAAATAATCGCGTTCAGGTTAAAAACAACTGCGAGCTATAACGACTTGAAGCGGATTGTTTGCGGTATGCACGCAGTTAAAGTTTAGAAAACTAATTCTGCTCACCACCGTAGATACTTCATACATCTACATTGAGTTTTGTTTTCCACCGCAGTTTTCCATATTAGTTCTACTTGCAGAACTTTCTTATGTTTATTTTATATCGCGTTCAATTTCCTATGGAAATATTCAGACTTTCCTGTTGAAACGTTAAAAATTTAATCTAACCAACAATGAACACCATTTCGTGCGGAAGGCAGTTAAAATTCATGATGTTTTGGCGTTCCCATAACTTGTGGTTTCGACAGGATTACGGTCCTTGGCTTTTAAAAATATTTGCAAACGATTAGACTGAATTATTCTTGTAGACGTTTCTTTTGGCATCATGCTTTGTGAGGGACAAAAGAGAATTTCGTTTTATCGGTATTAAACTTTTATAACATTCTTCTCTTGCCTTTAATCCATTTTATTTGTGGCCAGCTAAAATATCGTCTTATTCCATACGTTTCAATTAGTAGTCATCTCGGTAGTTATGAATATAGAAATGTCCTTTTAAGCCACATTTATTATCATCTTGCGAACAGCGGTGGCCCAGTGGTGGCCTCGTGGCATCGTGAGGAAACTGGCATGTCCTAGAACCGATCGACCGATCGAATCGATCTTTCCCATTAAAAGTCACGGAGAATTTCCAGTGGTTTTACAGTTTCTACGCTGTCCAAATGTGAATTCCGTTGTCTTGTTCATTTTTACAAAACTCCAAACCACCGTATGTAAGCTATCTGATATTGCAAATCGGACTAGACTCCAAAGAGTCTAGTATGATGAGAGAATATTTCATGAGAAATTTCCATTGCTAACCAAGTTATCGGTAAACAAGTTACTTTCAATTTCTTCCATAACTTTTAATCAGCTATTGCTAACTTTAATTACACCCAAGTTTATTAAGGGAACATCATTATTCAGATTTATGAAGTTACTGCTTAGAAGTTCTAGTAATTTTGACCCTTATTGTTACAATGTTATTAAGGTCACGATATAATAACCCACTTATGTTTGGATCGACATTTTTAGGCCTGCTTCTTTACGTCTCGATAGACTCAAAATGATGAGTGATATATTGCGACCAGCACAGCTCTGTCGTTGTCATCGATTAAATCTTAGAAGGTGCAGGTAGCTGGATGGGCAAGAAAAGAGGTGGGCATATCCTGTAGAGGGGCTCCACGCTGACATTGTCTTAGGGATGGGTCGATACCCCATTTGGCCAGATTACTTCTAAAGCGGCCAACCGGGGCCCTTAAACGGTTAACGTTTTTTGAGGACATGGGAGTGTACTGGATCAAAGTATTCGATTTTTACAGACTAGTCTATTACACGTCGAAACATTTGACCTTCAGCAGATAGTTATTAAGACACTATGCCCAGTTTTTTTTAGTATGTTTCCAGTTTAATAATTACCGTTATTAGAAAGCAGCGGTGGCCCAGTGGTGGCGGCCCCGACTTACGAATAGTAAGTCGTGAGTTCGAACCCAGGCAGGCGCATTACTTTGTGTAATTTATTTGTTCACCACTGCTCTCAAAAACGGTGAAGGAAAAGATCGTGAGGAAACCGACATGTCCTCGAATCAAAAATTCGAAGACATGTGACATCTACCAACCCGCACTGGGCCCGCGTGGTGGATTATAGCCGATACGCAAAATACGCGCTTTGAATTGGAGTTGCGGATACCAGCCCGTTGTACAATACAATACCGTTATAATAATGAATTGCTTTTGTCATATTTTTAGCTTGTCGACGTCAATCTAAAGCAAGAGGGCGCTGAGTTCAGCTACGTCTTTAGTAGAGTCCACGACTTTTGGTAACGTGAGGAGAACAGGACACGCAGGAAACGCTGTCCAAGCGTTTGTGGAAAAATACCATAGTAATAAAAGGTGTAAAAAACTCTTAATGAAGCCGAAAGGAGTTTGCTTTCCTCGTCATTGCGATACTTTTTTTGTTCTAGATCATAAACAAACCATATATTTACGGAGATAATTGGGGGTCAAAGTTCCAACAACTTCACATGGTTTTTTTTTTTTAATACATGCTTTTAATGTTACATTTTAACACCTTCACGACCCCCATTCTATTTAATCCACCCATCAGCACAATGATTTAGGGGGCCGGCGGAGCGTGCGTCGTTCATATGTAAACGTAATACCAAAATAATTCGTAAACCAAACATATTCTTAAGAAAGTGAGTATTTATTTAGATTGGATTACATACTATCTAGGTTCCCAAATATATGTTTTGAAAGGACAATGATATTTAGACGAGTTATGAGGAATTTAAAATTTCTATAGAGATCTTATTTTTCTCATAACTCTTGTTTAAATCAATGTCCATTCATAACATATATTTGGGAACCTAGACATTATGTAATCCAATCGAAATAAATACACACTTCCTTAAGAATATGTTTGGTTTACGAATTATTTTGGTATTACTTTTGTATGAACGACGCACGCTCCGCCGGCCCCTTAAGTGCGTTACATGGAGTACTACCGAAAAACGTGATCTTTCATCCCATAGAAAAGTCATTCATTCATCCCAGCAATGATTTTTGTATAGAGTTACTTAGTTTGATGTACAGAATGCTTGGTTGACGGCTCCGTAAAGAGTCTGGTTTACATCCAATATTAAATGACTCTGCTCTTAATATAATAACTTTTATATAGGTACGTACTCGTAGATTTATACAATAGCGTATCAGTTTTTCATTATGATGTCTGGCAAAATAATATACTTAATAGAAATTCCGAAACTAGAAAATAAATACATTTAAGTGTCAAGTATTGTGTAAGTATTTTCAAACTTCTATTAGACTGTCTGTTACCGAGATTACCTTGAGAGACATATCAAAGGTCGACGTCCAAACTTCAATACTCTTGAAAATCAATACCCAGGGACCCCAAACGTTTATTTAATTTCTTTTGTGGGAGATAGTCTTGGATTAAAGCTCGCCATTCAACAGATAATTTTGTCGCACGAATGTTCCCATTTTTTTTCGATATATACCAGAGAGATGAGAGATGAGAGATTGGCCGGAGAAAACCGCACTGAGAGAAGAGTGGGAGGCTATAGGGGAGGCCTTTGCCCAGCAGTGGGACAATATAGGCTAAATAAAAAATAAAAAAAATATGCCAGGCACCAGACCTAATTTTTGCGCTTGAAATTACTGCAAGTAATATAATACATACATTCGAATTAAGATTAAAATAGATAATTACATAAATAAATAAGGGTTCCTTTATTTTCGGGTAACAAAACTTAACGATTCATGAAATTAAATATTTGAATTTGGAATTGGCAGTTAACTGTAAATATCTAAGGGCCGATTCCACCTTTAAAGTGAACGCGACCAGCACAAAACTGCGTTCAAGAACTGTCAGCGTCCATCAATGTTAAGATATTTATATCGAAAAATTCACCCTAAACATTGATTAAACGAAGGCCTTTTAACGGGAATGCGAGGACCGGATAATAAAGACCCGGTATACTCGACTTTCGGTCTCGTTTGAGGAGACGCGGGGAGTAGGTAGTCGACCCGTGAAATTAAGCCACCTGATGTTATTCAATACTGTTTTAGTATTACACCTGCTTCAGAAAGAAGTCGGATATCGAATTACGGACGGCACTGCGATAAAATAAAATGTTACGTTATTAAACTGTTACTACATTCGACTGTTAAAATATTTTACGTTTCTCACCTAATGAAAATCAATTAAATAGAGTGCATGTAATAAAAATAAAAAAAACATGCCAGTGCATGTAATAGTCATAAAATATTTTTTATTTATTAATAAAAAACAAAAAAAAAACCAAAATATTCGAAGACATGTGACATCTACCAATCCGCACTGGGCCCACGTGGTAGATTATAGCCCATTCCCTCTCATTGGGAGGAGGCCGTGTCCCAGCAGTGGGAACGTTATAGGCTGATGATGATGAATAAAACATCACGCCTGTAATCCCCGAAGTTTTAAGCAGAGGTGTACCTAATTTTACAGTCATTATTTCGCTGGATATGATTAAGTCTCATGAAATAAGAGGCAAGCCTAATGCCATCAACTGGGCACAAATCCAGACTACGTGGCTACTACTAAGAAATTCCTGATTTCAAAACTCAATAACAATTTGCCTGACCCGGGAATCGAATTCAAGACCTCATCCTCAGCTGCCGTGATTGCGACTATAAGACCAACGAGGCAGTATATATATGCCACCGTAAAATTGTCAAACACGTTATATTGTAATCTCTCTAGCTATATTGTAAACTCTCGAAATATTGTCAAACGAACATACTGCTTACAATAAAACGCATTATTTTTCGTGAAATGCATGCGATGGTAGTCAACTCACGAGGTGTGGAGGGAAGGAGGGGTCCCCCTTGCCCAGTGGTACCACTCTCATGAAAAGATAATGTACCATTCCTGAGAAATACCGATTAATATAAGTTTAACAATTTTACGGTGACATATATATACAATAATTTTTTTTTAAATTCCTTACCATTTTCGATTGTACAAAACAGTATAGTATGTATGTAAAAGAACGTAAGAGCTAAGTCTGAAAATTTTGCAATTTTCTTAAAAACATAATCTTTTGTTCTGTCGTTTATTTTTCAATTTAAACATGAAATGTCTGTTAGCGCACAGCATCGACTTAAGTAAAAAAACAATCTTTTATCCTTTTGTCTTTCGCGTGTAGCCTGCCTTAAGAGGCAAACTGTGAGTGACAGCTACCACTCAAATTGAATTGATGGTATATGTGGCAGATGGGATTTTGTGCCAACGTCTTGCGAAGTTTTCAAATTCAGATAAAAAGTTAAAGTCTAGTTTCTTGTTATCTCATGGGACGACATTCTGAGTCATGACAATGAAAAATATAAAACGTTTAGAAGCTCGTGGCTAAATAATAACTGTCGCACGGGTCAATCTCCAAGGTTAAGCAGTGCTCGTCTAGGCTGATCCGTGGATTGGTGATCTTTCATTACATACCGAGTGTCCTCCATGACTTGGAAATCACGTTAAGCCGATGATCCCGGTTGTCATTTTTGGATCTTTGACAGTTGTTAAGAGTAGTCAGAAGTCTGAAAATCTGACTACCAGTCTTACCAAGGAGTGTCGTATTACCAAGTTACTCGATTGTGGAGGTCATATGGGTAGTCTCTCCATGTAGCTGGCAGATGATGACTAATATTATGAATGCGACTTTTTCATGTCTTTTTTCAACCGACTTCCAAAAAGAGGAGGTTCTCAATTCGTCTGTATTTTTTTTTTTTTTTTTTTTTTTTTTTGTGTTTCTTACCTCAGAACTTTCGACTGGGTGAACCGATTTTGATGGTTCTTTTTTTATTTGAAAGCTGGTGCTTCCCGTTTGGTCTCATTTTAATTTGCTGAAGATCTGATGCTGATCTTCGGATATATCCAATGGAACTCTTCAAAAATAGATGGCAAATCTGCAGTGACTGCTGCATTCGCTTGCAGGTTCATTGTTTATACTACATTATGACGTAACATCACGCCTGTATGCTCTGAGGGGGCACGCAGATGTGTACAATATACCCAGATTTCGACAATGTTTGTTACCTCAGAACTTTCGACTGGGTGAACCGATTTTGATGATTCTTCTTTTATTTGAAAGCTGGTGCTTTCCGTGTGGTTCCATTTCAATTTGGTTAAGATCTGACGCTGATCTTCGGAGATATAAATGGAACTCTTCAAAAATACACGGCAAAATTGCTGCAGTAATTGCTGCAATCGCTTGGTTGTTTATTGTTTATACAAAATCATGACGTAACATCACGCCTGTATGCTCTGAGGGAGTATGCAGAAGTGTACAATACACGCAGATTTCGACAGTTAGACGTGTAAAGTTCCATTTAATGGGATCCCGGAGAAATAGAGGTAACTCCTTAAATTTATAGGCACACCAGAAGCGGTTTGGGTAGTTTTAGGAAGAGTACTTTCTCGGAGTGATCCCATTTCAATTTGATAAAGATCTGGTGACTTCGGAAGATAAATGATAGCAAATGTACTGGGATCACTGAAATCTCACGTCTGTCTATTATTTACAGTTCATAACAAAAAAGGGTAAGCACATGTGAACCACTAAAAAGTGAATAATAAAAACTTTTTTGCAAAAAATATAACCGACTTCACACAAAAAAGTGAAAAATAACTTTAGCTTCAGAAGTCGGTGACAAAAAAACGAAATCAATCAAACAAAGGTCACCGACTTCAGAAGCTAAAGTTATTTTTCACTTTTTTGTGTGAAGTCGGTTATATTTTTTGCAAAAAAGTTTTTTTAAGATCTTGGTCATTGAAATCCGTGCAGTCCATTGATTTCAATGACCAGAACCTGGATTAGGACTTCACACGATTTATCTCAGTAGTCGAGGAATGTGTGAATGTCAAGGTCGCGACGCATAATGTTATTCGTTGCGACCTGGACATTTACGCGTAGGCGACGCGCGACGGTGCGATGAAATTGTTTCGCAAGTGACTTGGAGTTCGCACGCAGCAAGCGAGCGGACAGCGTGCTTACAGCACGCCGACTCCGTGTCATCGCTCCGTCGCGCGTCGCCTACGCGTGTTCAATCACAAATGCCATACATTTGTGTTCGCGGTAAAAATAAGCTCACGGCCAGCGCGTGGACTGCGAGGTTGGACCTCGCAGACGGCGCGCGGCCGGCGCACGTACCGCGAGCTTACACCTCGCTCACGACGCGTAGTTAGCGCGCTGGCGGATAGCCGTATGCCAAAGGTGCTGGTTGCTGCTGTGCCATGCCGGTATAGTGTGCTATGACTTTTAATCGATCAAAACAAGTGAACATCAACTTATAGCAAAAAAAACGATATGCAAATGTAAACGATATTTATCGACAAAAATATAATTTGAACCTTGAAAGACCTGTGTTCTATTACATATTGCCATACATTACAGTTCTTACTTGAACCTTATTAGAGAACATTGAAATTTAGAAATAGACTTGGCAAATAAATTATTAATGACGATGATGACATTCTAACAAGCTGAAATGGTCTTTTACAACTTCCAGAAACTTCTTTCAGTCATTCTACCGTATTTATAAATAATGTTCTTTGAAGATAGCAGATACTCATTCATCTAACGAGAGGTTCTCGCAAATGGGAGACTTGCATGATTAATATTATTAATGTTGGCTGCGGAAGTAATTAAACATAGACATGCAAGGAACAGATTAACTTGGTTTGGGTATCACTTGGGTCAAAGTACGGTCAAGACAACTAATATTTGTATAAGATACGAGTACTTAACCTTATACTACGTGTTGGGACAACGTGACATAAACTTTTAAACATGGATTTAGAAAATGATTCTATGCTTAAACAAATTCCATTAAATTAAAAAAATTATAACCCCCGACACATAGTGCGATAATTTCAAGGTAGTTCACCATTTTTTGGTGGCGGCCATTTTAGATTTAGATAATTATAAAAAAAAAAACATAGCGTATAGAATTCTACTAGTTAAGCCCTTTCATTTGATACCCATATTAAGGGAGTTGTTCAATACATATTATGTTGTCATGGTGGCGGCCATCTTAGACTAATTTTTTTAATCAAACATATCTAAGAACACTCCCGACTAATTCACCTTTCAAATAAAAAAGACAAAATCAAAATCGATTCACCCGTATGGGCGCTACGATGCCACAGACACACACACACATACACTCACACACACATACACACATACACAGACACGTAAAACTTATAACACCCCGTCGTTTTTTGCGTTTTGGTTAAAAACGTGCTGGTGGAATACATAACCTCCTCCATTTTTTGAAGTCGGTTAAAAAGAGAAATCAGCCATAGGTACTTACGTTTCACCGCGTTGGTTTTGCACTTTTGTATGAGACAGTAGCTTTTCAAAAGTAGTGCCATGGTAGCTCTTACACCGAGTATTGAAGTGATCAGATACTTTTAAAGCGACTACGGCAAAACCAAAAGGAACCCTTATTTTTGGCTTTGCGGTAGTCGCATATTGTTGTATGATTGCAGATTATGTGTGTTTGTAATAATTTCCATCGTAGCACCTAAACTATTGCGCAGATTCTGTAAACTGTACAGAGTACATAAATACGTGTATGTAGATACATTAAAACAACAAACAACCCAAAATTCTTACTCTAGTAATACCCGCTACTTGAAATATGAAAAAAAATATAAATGTACAGTCTGGTGTAAAGGGTGTAAAACACCTCTTAACGAAGCCGAAAGGCACTTGTTCTCCTCGTCATTCCAATATTTTTTGTTGTTCTACACCTTACCTGGGAACCTTCTAGTTACGGAAATATTAGGATCAAAGTTACAACTTTATGATAAGTTTTTTTTTTATGTTCAAGTTTTTATTGTAAGATTTTTGCTTTAAATACCTCTACGAACCCCATATTACTCAATCCATCCATCAACACTATGTTTTGAGTGCGTTACCTTGAATTATACCACAAAACATGATTTTTCACCCCAAAAAAAAAGTTGTTTCCCAGCGTTTACACCCTGTATACACTTCGTTTTACTTTTTGCTTGCATGCGGGTGTTAGTTTTACGGAGGCTGTAGCTATGGAATCAAAAAAACAATTTAGGCCAGTATACAAATAACTATTAATACAATAACAATACATAGTATCACATAAACAGACTATTCTGTGCACAATTTCATTTTAAACGAGCGTTAACATAGAGAGTAAGTAAATATTAATATATGCCGTTTTCGTGCGAGATTTCTATATAACATTCATATTACCCAACCAATATGGGGTAGGTAGATTTAAACACTCGTGCATGCAACTGTGAGGTGCTTCAGTATTATTTCAAATCAAGCTTCATTTGATTCGATCTTACTGCGATTTTATTTCACACACCTGTTGAATTTTGGAATCCATCATTTTTATAACATTCTTTGATAAACTTCGACTAATTCACTTTCTGTTTTGTAAAGTGCGTGGAAGTAAAAATGCAAAACAACGCCTCGATAAAATTGACAACTAAAGATGAGCAAGTCTTTCGTTCAAAGAACTTGCTCTTTCCCACATAAATATATTAAGGTGCGAGTTTACAAACTCACACTGCAACAACTGCAAGCACTTTTAATATCCAACCATTTCCCAAAACAGAATGCTGCTGAAAACTACCGAAAAATTTAAAAGCCAGAAATAAAGTGCGAATGTGTGCATAAACCGAGTTCCGTTCTAACATATATTCAGCTTTTAATCGACCCTTCGCAACTTGTTTACTGGACTTGCTACTATCAAACAAGCCAGCGTCCGATGCGCTAGAACGGTACTAAAAGTGGGTAGTGTTGTCACAGAATAGATAAGTACAGAAGGATCACTTCAAGCCACGCAGTTAACAACGGTTTAAAAATTGGCTTAGTTTTCAAGTGTTTCATGACTGTTATATCTAAAGGGTCTAAATAGACCCTTATCGAAGCCGAAAGGTAGTTGTTATTCCCGTTATTGCGATATTTTTTTTGTTTTACACCATACCTTCTAGTTACGGTTCTAATGGGGGTCAAACTTCCAACTTTTCGTTTTTTTACAATACAAGTTTTTAATGTTATTTATAACTTTACTTTAAGTATCTCTATGACCGGATTACTACTCAATGCATCCATTAGTAAAATGTGTTGAACGCGTTACATAGAATTTTACGGAAAAACGTGATTTTTCACCCCAAAAAAAAAGTAGTTTCCAATGCAATCATTTTTGCGCAGAGTTACTCAGTTTGATGTTCAGAAGGCTTGGTTTACGACTTCGTGAAGAATCTGTTTACACCCTGTATTTCTCTTGCAAATTTTTTTTATATTTTTTTTTTTTAGCCTAAAAACGTATGTCGTACCCACTGCTGGGTGTATAGTCTTCCCCCTTTTTCCGCCAATCTTCCCAGTTCTGTGCGTCCTCTTTCCAGGTTTTTTGGTTTTTGTAATATCGTCAACCCAACGAGCTTTAGGACGGCCTTGGTTTCTTTGGCCAAACTTTAGCCACCACTCGGTCAAAACCTTGCTCCATCGTCTATCTCCACGTCTAGCCAGAGGTCTTGCCCAGGTCCACTTGAGGCGCACCGCTCGGTCCCAACGTCGTAGAATTTCGTCCGACAACAACATACGAAAAAATTTCTTGTTCTATTTACTGAGTACTAAATGGAACCAAAATATTCAAGTTAACAACTGTGTAGTACAGTGATTAAAAAGTACTTTGTATTTTGTGGCAAATACACAATACCTACAGTCAATAATGCGTGTTGCTTCTGACGAATTTTACTCTCTGGAATAGTCGAGAAACATTGTTTTATCGGGACTTTACGGTTGTTTTTATTACCACTGTCTATAACAGTCGGTGGGGTAAAACATAAAATCTTTGCATTGTCCTAGTTATTACTTATCATAGTCACTGTAAATCGCAATAACTGTATGTATAGTTTAGAAGCTTTGTATCACGTAAGTTAGTGTGGTACTTACTGGTCAAGCTTGTAGTTTGTGGGTAGGATACAGATTGCTCAAGTAGATAGTTGAATTATTCTTCGTAACAGGCTTTGTGGCTTTTGGGACTAATCTCAGGCAGAGATCTGTAGCGTTATTTCTGGCGTACAACTGATATTCGTGGCAGTGCATGAAAGAAAGAGACGGGAACAAGTTTATGTATTATAAGTTGCAGTCAAAACTGTTATTCGGTCAAAACCACTTTTGATTGGTGTCAGTCAAAATTCTTATGAAGTAAAAAAGCGTTTTCTGCATTAAAAATATGTTTTTTTAGAACGCCTCAGTTGTAACTACCTAGTCCTAGAATTACACAATGTTTTTCAACCGTTCACAAAAAAATACCTAACAACCTTTCTAAGTAAATGATAGGGTTCTCTATCGTATTACCTAACTTTTTAATCCATAATCTAAAACGACATAATTTTTTCTGTCATAATCATCATTCGTCCGAATGATAATTTACCCGAACTTTAAATCACATAATATCATATGCCATAAAGTTGAAATCCCTAAATATAATAAGCCCTAAATCCACTTGTCATAAGTATTACAATCAATAATATACAAAAGACATAAAATCGTTTTCAATAAAAGTCATAAGTCCTATTCTGAGTAAATGTTTAATCATATGTAGGCGTTGACCTGCAATGCAAGCAAGCATGCAACAAACATGCGGCACGCATGTAGCAAGCATGCGGCAAGCATACAGCAAGCAAGCATGTAGCAAGCAAGCATGCAATGCAAGCAAGCATGTAGCAAGCAAGCATGCAATGCAAGCAAGCATGCAGCACGCATGTAGCAAGCATGTAATGCAAGCAAGCATGCAGCAATCATGCGGCAAGCATTCGGCAAGCATAAAGCAAGCAAGCAAGCTTGCAGCAAGCAAGCATGCAACAAGCAAGCATGCAGCAAGCAAGCATGCATGCAAGCGTGCAGCATGCAAGCAAGCATACAGTATGCAAGCAAGCATGTAGCATGCAAACGAGCAAGCATCATGCAGCAGGCATGGTTTCTGTCACGGCTCCGGCGCTGCGGGGCTCCGGCGGCCTCACGCGAGCTTATCGTCGCAGATGGGTTTAACGCTCACCACCGCAGCTTCGGCTTGCTGGCCGGCTTCGCCGGCCAGCCTCAGCCGCGGCGGCGAGTGTTACAACCACCTGCTCCTCAACTCGCGGCCCGCCTCGCCCCTCCGCGCCTACGCGATTTTAAATAACACTCTTGGGGTAGGGCAGACAAGACTGCGTGGAGTCGGATTTACAGCAATTCGATTCTGTCACTAAAACCTAACTTTTAGGGATTTTTAGCGACTGTTAGTCCCTAAAAAAATCCCTAATAGTTAGGTTTACAAATGACCATTCGGAATCATACACATTATGTGATACATTACATACACATACTTTTTTTTTGCGCGCTGGCAACACTGGCGACAGGTCGTGAAAAAACGGCCTCGTAGTTAATTTATTTTAAAATAATTGATTTATTGTGTTTAGTTTGTTTTAAATCTATTCTTTATAGTAGAATCAATGTATAAAGTGACACACGTAGTGTTCGTGACGTGTTTATATTGTGTTATCTCGCCACAATCGATAATTCGATAAATCAAGTACCGGCTGTCAACTATTGGACTGTGAATTTGAATTCTTCGAACCGGGGGAGTATTCCGTTTTAATTTACCTATTATTGGTGTATTATTTACATACTAAACATCACTTAAACACTGCTCAGAGCTCTGAGCAACTTCCCGTACACACACCGGCTACGTTTATGTCTCATTTTGCTTGACAATTGTGGAAGCAAAATCGAGGACGAAAACACTTGCCCAGACAAGAACATTCACTTCAAACCCTACTTCACACATAATATGTCCTTATTAAGTCCTTGTGTTCGTTACAATTAAATTATTACTTAACTACATTTAATAATATTTAGAAAATCATAAGATTTTATTCTAATCTATCTACCCACGTTAGGAAAAAGTAAAATCATAAGATATTAAACTTCTTATTAATGCAATTAAATTGTTAATTCAGTCGGCTAATATCAATCTTGTTAATCTAATACAGCAGCCTACCTCATTTCTTTTAGCAAAGCAAACTTTTTTTATTTTTTATTTTCCTGTTTTTCCCCCTTTCATCTCTAAATTTTCTTAATTGGTCTATCCTATTAGTTCTCACCGTTTCCTTATTTCCAATTTTCAGAAACCAATCCGGAAACCATGCCTGTGATGACCCGTAAGGCTACTGCTCAGGATATGGAGCTTAAATTGAGAACGGCCCTCCAAGAACTAAAGGACTCAAAACTCCAATGCCAACAGCTATTGCAGGAGAGAGAAGACAGTGAGGAGGAGGTCATTAATATTAACAGCAAAAACTCCAGCTTAAAAAGGGAGCTAGTAGACCTTCATCAGGATTACTTGAATGTTGTCAATGAGCGGGATCAACTAAGGGTGGTCACGGATGGGTTCCACAGCTGCAGCAACTTATATGAGGAGGCTTTGTGTAAAATTAGGGACCTAGAGGAGGAATTAGTCCATGCTAATGTTAAACTTTTAAATTTAAAAAAGGAACAGGATCGTACTCAGGTTATGGAAACTGATCATTTGTACAACGAACTAGTAAATACAAATTGTAACCCTCATTCCCTCATAACAATAGACCTTACAGAGGACTCCTTACTGAAACATAATTCATACCAAAAAGTAAGTAAAAATAAAATTAAGAAATATGCAAGATTGAATAAAATAATTAAAAAATGTCATAAACACAAGAAACAACAAAAGCACTATTCCAAAAATATTCAATTAAGGAAAGAACGTGTTTCTCTTGTTAATAGATTAAATAATTATCAAATTAAGTTAGAAGACAGTACAAGTATTTATGAAATAGACACTCAGCGCTTACAATCAGAAATTGAGGCACTGAATGAGTCACTAAAATCTTTGTATAATAAATATGAAAGCTCTAAAAAACAAATTAAGGAGCATATTCTTGTCACAAATGAGTTGGTTGACAAAGTGGACTTGCTGACTCTCAGCAACACTCATTGTACTTGTCGGAATGAACCCAGTCTTGATGCCCTCCAGCCTGAGGCAACGGAGGACCCGTCCCAAGCTGTGAGTGCTCAGAACTTCATCATTCATCAAAACCATGATTCACAAGTAGTACAGCCTGAGATTAGTCATTTTGTTTCACCTGATTGTAATGATTGTCATCATTCAGTTATGTTTTCTGATAGTATGGGTAGAGGGCTAGGTAAATTGATCAGTAATAACCTGAGTTACTATACCCAAAATTATTGCATGCCAGGGTCAAGCTACAAACAAGTAATGGCATCAGTAATAAAAAATGATTGTTATCTTAACACTACCATTACTCTATGTGTTGGTAATAGTTCTAATGTAAAAAAGGAAGATATCACCGACTGTGTTTCTGAGTTGCTAAAGTTAAGATGTAATAAAATCATATTGTGTGCTTTTCCATATTTTGAAAATTTAAGTAGTAGGAAAAACGATTATATACATATGTTGAATAAACATGTACATTTTTTAGTAGGTCACTATAGTGACAGGCTTATGTATCTGGATATCAACACTATAGTTGGTAATCTTAAGTCGACACGGGGTAAGGTGTATCTACCTATTGTATGTAGACACAAAATAGCTCGGCTATTAGCTTATAGTATTCACACAGACATAAATAGTATGTCTAAGTTTAGTTATATTATTAACACTGCGACGATTAGTAATTCTACTAATGTACAGGTGACAGGCACAAATGAATATAGCACTAGTGCTATAAATATTTACAAACATTGTACTGAGGAGGATCCATCTGTCACCGTGGAAAATTCTCAATTAGGGTTTACTAGTGATAGGGTCATATCGTCTGAGGATGGCACAGGAGTCTCCGGCCTCACTTCAAATAAAAATTTAAACTAGAAAGTGAGACAACAGAAGGTACCATTAACAATATTTTTGTTAATCCTACCAACAGCAAGGTATCTTCTTGCACTCAATTAGTTAGTAAAAAAGGGCCTCAGCAGAACACCTTAAAATTATTCCACCAAAATATCCAAGGCATTTCTTCAAAATTATTAGAAATTGAATTGTTTTTAGAAAGTAGTAAGTTTGACATTATTTGTTTTACTGAACATTGGCTAAAGGATTACCAAATGCTTATTAATTATGAGAACTATATGGTGGGTAGCTGCTTTAATCGTAAAACTATGCTTCGTGGAGGTTCCCTAATATTAATTAAAAATAGTTTTAAATATAAGCAACGTAATGACATAGTAGGTCTCTCGGTTGAACATTGCGTCGAACTGTCCTGTGTTGAGCTAGATAAGCATGTAATTGTGTGTGTGTACAGACCCCCAAACTATCAAAACTTTTCCATATTTGAATCAATAATGGAAGATGTCCTGGCAAAACTTGCAGCCAGTAATAAATCTACAATAATTTGTGGTGATTTCAATATCAATATTTTAGAAGAACATTCAAATAGTGGTCGGTTATTAAATCTTTTTAAGTCATTTGACCTGACTAACGTTTTTGTTGAACCTACTAGAATCACAACATCTTCTGCTACTTGTATAGATAACGTTTTCTGCGATTGTGATTACTTAGATAAAGCCATAGTAAATTGTTTGCCGTCTGACCATAGCGGACAAACTGTAACTTATAGGTGTAATACACCATTGCAAAAAGTACAGATTAAATTTAGACCTATAACTTCTAGCAAATTAAATAGGTTTAATATTTCCCTACAGAACAAGTTAAGTGTTATGAGCCATGACGATATTAATATAAATCAATTTTATAATCGTTTCTTTTCAATAGTTCACACGGAATTCAACAAAACTTTTGAAAAGAAGACAAAAAGTATTTGCCCTAAATTCATATTTAGCGATTGGGCAACTAGAGGCATCAGAAAAAGTAGGGAAAGACTATTTGAGCTTTATGGCCTTAAGCCTTTTATTAACACTGAAACTTTTAACAAGTATGTTGCTAAGTATTCAAAAATTTTTAGAAATACATGCAAGGTTGCTAAAGCCCTGCACATTAGCAACAAGATCAAAACAGCAGAAAATAAAATAAAGACAGTTTGGAAAGTCATAAATAACGAGACTAACAGGAAGAAAATACGTAACACTAGCTACACATTAGATACAGCAAGTGGTCCTAAAAGCTCTAATCAGGAAGTAGCTCAAGAATTTGTAAATTTCTTTACAGAAATACCATTAAAAACTACGGAGGCTCTAAATTCCTCTCCTGAAGTCTCAATGGGTTTATTAAAGGCGAATGTGTCTGGCTGCCTGGCTGAATTTAAATTTAAACACATTAACCCTATGGTAGTTATTAAAGCTTTCCGGCAAATAAAAATCAAACTGACCGAAGATCTATGGGGAATGTCTATCAAAGTTTGTACATCCATACTTGAGACAATAGCCCCATACTTAGCTTTAATTTTTAATCTATGTGTAGACCAAGGAGTTTTCCCTGATTTAATGAAATACAGTAAAGTCATACCTCTTTTCAAATCCGGGGACAGTAAAGATACTAACAATTATAGACCTGTATCCGTGTTGCCAGTTTTTAGCAAGGTTTTTGAAAAAGTAATGCTTGATCAAATGCTCTATCATTTTAACACCAACAGAATCTTACATGATCAACAGTATGGTTTCACCAAGGGACGTTGTACAACTGACGCCGGTGTAACCTTATTAAAGCACATATTTACTGCGTGGGAAGAGTCCCAAGATGCCATAGGAATTTTTTGTGATCTCTCCAAAGCGTTTGATTGCGTAAATCACGACACATTACTTTTGAAACTTGAGCATTACGGACTGGGTAAACTTGCACTTAGTTTGGTAAGATCATATTTGAATGATAGACAACAACATGTTCAGATAAATGGTGTTAATTCACAGGGTTTAAAAATAAAAATGGGGGTTCCACAAGGCTCAATATTGGGACCTTTCCTCTTTCTAGTATATATAAATGATCTACCCTATTTATTGAAAAACCAACCTCAAAATATGGTGTTGTTTGCTGATGACACTTCCTTAATTTTTAAGATAAACAGACGGGCACAAAATTTAGATGACGTGAATAATGCCCTACTTCAGGTCCAAAATTGGTTCACAGCAAACAATTTGGTATTAAATGAAAAAAAAACCAAATGCATAAGATTTGCTTTACCGAATGTTAAGGGTAGTGATTGTGATATATTATTGAATAATGAGAAACTTGAATTCGTAGATAAAACGGTTTTCCTGGGGCTTACGCTTGATTCAAGGCTACAATGGGGTTCTCATTTAACATCGCTTGCGGGGCGCTTAAGTTCAGCAGCATATGCCATTAGAAAAATCCGTCAATTCACTGATGTAGATACCGCTAGACTGGTCTATTTTAGTTACTTTCATAGTATAATGTCTTACGGTATTTTGCTATGGGGACGGGCTGCAGATATTGAGTCTATATTTATTCTGCAGAAAAGAGCCATCAGAGCTATATATAATCTTCGTAGGCGCGATTCTCTAAGGGAACTGTTTAAGGATATTGGCATTATGACGGTACATTGTCAATACATTTACGAAAACATAATGTACGTTAGAAAAAATTTGCATCTTTTTGGTAAAAGAGGTGACAGACATAATTACAGTACTAGAAATAGGGACGAATTAGTTCAGCCAGGCTTTAGACTCGCTAAAGTAGACTCATCTTTCATGGGGTACTGTTTGAGATGCTATAATAAAATTCCACAAAGTATTCTTGAACTGAATGAGACGAAATTTAAAACATGCATTAAACGCACACTATGTAAAAAAGCATATTACAAGTTGAGCGATTATATCGCTGATAAAAATGCTTGGCTTAATGCTGGTCCTGCTCCACATGGACAGGGGCGCAAAAATTGATAGCATTATATGGTATAGTTGGAGCTGCTGAAGATTGTACTTAACTAACTTTGCATTGTATAGATTCAATGTTAGTATTATATAATCGCATAGCCCATATTGTGTGAGTACTATGTACTAGTAAGCTATCATTCACTGGAAACCTACGGCAGTTCTTGACTTGAATGTGCCCTGGCGGTTGAGAGTATGTCATGCTCACTCAAATGTCTCGCTGATGGTGGCGCGTGTGTCGGACCATTTAGTTCCCTTCAAAATGGTTGAGCTGAATGGTGCTGATCCATGCGTCATGTGCGTGAACGGGCGCTGTCAGTTGTGACTGGTCATCTCTTAGTCGCCATGGTTTATTTGAATTATTTTGTTTTTGAGTTGTATTTTATTTTTGTTTTGCTATGGACACTTTTAACGTGCACATCTTGCTACATTGTTCTCACATAATATACCATCTCAACATGAATGATGTAACCAAGATTTTGTAACAATATTTTGATTTAAAAGAGTGTCCATGGAGTTTCTTGCCCGTTCTTCTCCATAGAGATCTACGCTAGGGAATGGGCAACTACAGTACTTTCACAGTTTTTATGTCTTGTGACTGGGACTGTAGCTACATTTAATTTTCATCTTTGTTTCGACAATTCAAAAGTGCCTGTTATTGGCCTACTTGAAATAAATGCTTTGATTTGATTTGATTTGATTTGATACAATACTTAGGACATGCGACTTTATGTCATGTAAAATTAGGAGATTCAATTATTATAGTATTCGATATTATGACAAAATAGTATTCGAAGTAAAGTTAGTTATGTTAAACATAATTTCGGTGTTTTGAACATTATGGTGACTGAAGTTTATAGCAAACGTGTTATGGATAATGATTTTCGGACAAAAAAATTTAGGACAATCAAGGGAGTACCAAATGATAGATAATTATTGTTAAATCATCGTCATCGGTCAAAAGTAGTTTTGACTAGTTTTCACCGGTCAAAAGTTGTTTTGACTGGTTAACAGTTTTGACTGTGACATAATTATTATTGTATGTGTTTCATTTGGGACACAGATGGTACACAAACGACAGAGACACTCTTGATAACGTGTACAGAGTGTCCTGTTGTTTCCATTTAAAAGGAGAGTGGAAGTGCCAATCTTGTCGCCAAATTTTGAGCTGAATCACATTAGATTGCTGAAAAAGAAATTCTGTATCAATACCTGTTTACACTGAAACTGTAAACAAGAGTAAAAATAACCAGTCGAGACGTAACGGGATTTGGTGGAAATAATTCCTACAAATTCAAAATCTGACAAAATTACTTTTCACCACGCGGGTGCTGGATCTGATAGTATTTTTCAAAATTTCTGCGGAGAGCGAAGGGAGGTTCACAAAGTAGGAGGCCAGGAGAAATAGTTCAGTATTCATGCAAATCGGCTGTACATACCAACGTGACGCCTTCAGCGGGACTCCCACAATCTGGTGTGACCTCGGGATGACGGGTCACAATTTTCCGTGGTCCAGGTATCTCCAAAATCACACAAACACAGAACGTTCGTACTGTCTCCTACCCTTATAAAGGGTGCGCGCGCGCAATATTTAGACTTAATTTGCGGATAATTGCAAAGGTGAAGGACATGCGTCTATCGTCCTTCATGTGTGGCGTAGAACTGAAGCAGCGGCCCATTCAAGGGCAAGCAGAGGTCGCGCGCGCAGCGTCGCTGTTGCGGTCGCCAGCGCGTCTTGCGTACATTGATATACACACACCAATTTACACAAAAAAAGAACCATCCCCCCGGCCTTCAGGAGTTTGAAGAAGTCCTGAACCAAAGAGTCAGGGAGAGCTATAGCGTGATAGCGTGGTGAAAGCGGGGAAAAGTGGAAGTACATCCAGTTGGCTTAAATGGATGACCTTTATAAGAAAACGCGAAATATAATGATTAAACTAAGATTTATATAACTAAGGGAAGCCTAGATGGCTTACCTAATAACTATTTATTAAACTACATATTATTGAGAGGGTAAAACGCATAGTTTTACTACAGGTCGAACATAGGTGCCATTTCGTGTGCGTACAGTAGCGACTCTTACTACTCCGTCTGAGGAAGGTTTGACGTCATCGATAACACCTATGGGCCATTGTAAAGGCGGCGAGTTTTCCGTTTTTATAAGAACTACCGTACCTTTGGTAACCGGATTAGATTTAGTATTCCACTTAACACGAGATTGTAAAGTGTTTAGATACTCACGCCTCCACCTATTCCAATATCTCTGAACTATGGCATCGAGTAAGCGTTTGTTGCGGATCAAATCCACCGAATCTAAGCGCGGGTCGGAATGAAACGAGTTCAGCGGACCAAAGGTCAAAAAATGCGCGGGTGTTAGAGCTTCGGGCTCTGCGGGGTCTGAACTAAGCACGGTTAGCGGTCTAGAATTGATCATGGCCTCAACCTGTGTGAGGACAGTAAGCAGCTCCTCGTAGGTGAGGAGAACGTCGCCTATAGTGCGGCGGAGATGATTTTTTACGACGCGGATTTGACTTTCCCAGCAACCACCGAAGTGGCTAGCGGCAGGCGGATTCAGATTCCAGGTTATACCTTGATATAGTGTTTCCTGTTCAAAGGAATCACGGAAGGCTCTAGATTTAAGAAATCCGTTTAACTCATCGAGCTGAGCTTTCGCTCCAATAAAATTAGTTCCATTATCGGAAAATAAGGAAACAATTTTGCCACGACGAGATATGAAGCGTCTTAAGGCGCGAATATAGGACATCGAATCCAATCCAACTGCAACCTCGATATGGCAAGCTCGAGTAACAAGGCAGGTAAAAAGGCATATGTACGCCTTTTCCTTACGAGCACCACGATACCTACTTATTAGACAATTGATTGGACCCGCATAATCCACTCCGCAATAAAAAAAGGGCTTAGCTTCATTAACGCGGGGTGCGGGAAGAGCTGCCATAAAAGGTGCTTCTGTGCGGGGATTAGTCTTGAAGCAGCGGTTACACAAGCGGAAGCGTTGTTTCACCGTGCTGCGTCCAGAGATAATCCAAAACTTTTGTCGTAACAACGAAAGTAACAGTTGTGGACCAGCGTGTAGGTATTTTCGGTGGTAGTAATCAATTATCAAATTAACAATATGATCCCTTTTGGGAAGCAAAATTGGATGCTTGCTATCAAACTCCAGCGAAGATTTTTCTAACCGGCCACCAACGCGAAGGATGTCGTTTTCCAGGAAAGGAGAAAGCGGGAGAAGCGACTTAGACACCATGTGGCTTTTAGAAAGCGCGTTGATGTCGCTTGCGAAATATTGTTGTTGAAGTGCCTTTATAACGGCAGTCTCTGCAAAGTCCAGATGTGAAAGCATCATCCTATTGGAACGTGGGAGCTTTCCCAAAAAGCGGTAGATGTATACTACAATGCGAAGAAACTTAGACCAAGAAGATACGCGTTTAGATATTGCGCAGAGAAAAGGTTCCGGCACATCAGTGGTGATAAAAACATTTGATTGTTTTTTGAGCTCTAAAAGCTTTTCGTCCTGCGCGGGGTCAAAGGTGAATCGGCTAATTGGCCAAGTGTGCACTGGATCACGAGCCCACGTGGGGCCGTGGAGCCATAGTGGATGGTCTAACAATTGAGCGGGGGTAAGCCCACGACTTATGCAGTCGCTGGGGTTCTGCGCGCTTTCACAATGATAAAAATGTTTAGAACTAAGATTGTCCTGTATTTGAGCGATGCGGTTCGCAACGAAAGTATCGAAGCGATGCGGAGATGAATGAACCCAGTGGAGGGCCACCGTCGAATCAGTAAAAGCGAATATTTCGTCTATGTGACAGCGGGAAGAAACGATATCGATTACAAATCGAAACAGTTTCGATAACAATAAAAGAGCGGAAAGCTCCAGGCGAGCTAAAGTTATATTACGCAGGGGAGCAACCTTGCTTTTGGCGCCAATCAAGTTGACCTCGTTTGGTCCAGAAGCAGGCTGCACACAGAGGTACACGGCAGCGCCCATCGCCTTTTCTGATGCGTCCGCGAAACCAATCAGAATAACGCGGGATGCGGGCACAACGCCAAGGAAGCGCGGTATTTTAAAGCTTTGTAAAGCGGGAAGCTCAGTGAGGAAACGATTCCACGCCATGCAGATGTCACGTGGTGGTGTATCATCCCAATCGATTTGCGGTGTCGCGGCCCAAAGAGCTTTTATCAAAAGTTTTGCGTGTAAAATTACGGGGGCACAAAAACCATTAATATCCCATAATCTAGCGATCGTGGAAAGCATAAGTCGTTTAGTACATTTAGACTGTGGATTAAATTTAATAGCGATCGAAAACTCATCTTCAGTTGGAGACCAAATTAGGCCCAACAACTTGAGGTGGTCCTCTTTGTCAAATTCAATATTTGAAGACAAGCGGTTGTTTATTGGAATCGATTTCAACACCTCCGACGAGTTACTCACGAATTTGACTAAGTCGAAGTTGCCACGTTTGAATAGCTCAATCAAGTCTAGGGCGAGCTGAGTCCCATCTTCGGCGGAGGCCACCGACACCCCCAAATCGTCCATATACAAATTATTAATAGCGATTTCCGAAGCGAGTGGTAAATCAGTTTCATCTTGAGCTAACTGTCTTACTGTTCTCATAGCAAGGTATGGCGAGCAACGCAAACCAAAGCAAACGCGGTTAAAATGATACAATTGCGCGTTTGCGTCTTCGTCAAATTTATAAAAAATGTTTAAAAAACGGCGGTCTTCTTCGCGAATTCCGATGGCTAAAAACATTTGTTTAATGTCGGCGGTCAGTGCAACAGGAAATAGTCGAAACTTTAAAATAATCGCGGTTAGATTTGCTTGTAGATTCGCGCCAGAATGTAAACAATCATTTAGTGAAATATTAGAATCGACGCACTTCTGAGAGGCGTTCAAAACAATTCGAACCGGTTTGTCCGGTCGCGTAACTGCATGGTGCGGTATGACGTAATAGTCCTTATCAGTTGTCGAAGCGGGAGCGAGCGAAATGATGTTACGTTCGAGATAGTCTCTCATCACGTTATCATATTCCGTTTTTAAAGCGGTATTTGTCTGAAACCGACGTTCTAGACTAGTATAGCGGCGAGTGGCGATAGTTAAAGAATCGCCTAGCAACGAAGTTGGTTGCGAAAAGGGTAAAGCGGTGACGTAACGTCCGGATTCATTGTCGCGGTGTGTGTTCGACACATAAAAATCCTCACATTCTTGTTCGGCTTTAGAAATGTGAGTTTTACTAGGTACTGACTCGAGTTGCAAAAAGTTTGCGACTAAAGTTTCGATCGATTCCTCACTGGATGAAAAAAATGTTTGGCTAATCGATTGGTTATTATTGTGACAAGGTAGTGAGGCGATCGAACCGAAAACTAAATAGCCGAAGGCGGATTCCAGTACATCAGGCTTTCCAGGCGGTCCTAATAATTTTCCAGGTCGCAAGATCTCCATGAAAGTATCGGCGCCTAACAAAAGGTCTATGTCGGCAGGAGTCTGGAAGTTAGGGTCGGCAAGCTGTAGATTGCTTAAGTAGGTCAAAGACGAAATGTCAAACTGACAGCTCGGCAAATTACTAGAAATCGTTTTAAGAACAAGCGGTTGAATCGGCAAGCTAACATCATATTTTGAATGCAAAGTAATGTTAGCGATGCCGGAAATAGTCTGAGTGCAGTTGCCTAATCCGTTCACTGACCTGTCAGAACAATCATTAAATATGCGAATACCTATAAAACGTTTACAAGCGCGGCGGTTTATAAAATGGTTTTGAGAACCATTATCGATCAAAATTCTAACCTGAGCAATCGATCCGTCCCTGCACTTGACGTCAGCGAGGGCGGTGCCTAACAAAACGTTATTTGTTTTTCTCGCGTTTTTATTGCTGGCGCTCATGCTGCAAAGGGCTACTGCGTTGTCTACTTGGTTATTAGAAACCGAGTTCGAAGACGAGTTGGAAGACGCGTTATGTATCGGATCCGTAGATCCTGCACTACTCGATGCGTTATCGCCTGAGGTCAATGACCCATTCGAGTCCGGGAAGTGCAATAAAGAATGGTGGAATTTCGAACCACACTGTTTACATGTCGACTTCGACCCACAAGAACGTGTATTATGTTGTAAACTCAAGCAATTAACGCAAGCGCGAAGTTTTTTAATGTAATTAAAACGTTCGCGAGGCGGGAGCGATTTGAATTTCGGACATGAATAAAGTCGATCATGGTCCGAGTTTTCACACAATTGACAAGTAGCTTTGTTATTGTTTACCATAAAAGAGCGTGCGGTGCCTTTATTCGAGGAGCTACTTGACGCGTTTTTATTACCTTTTGCAGACGAGGTATTTGCGTTGGTGTTGTTATCACCTGTCCGATTTTAAACTTTTATACGGTCACGGACAAAAGAAATTAGGTTTAGTCCCATCTCGGCACCTTCCCATCTCGGCACCCATGAATTAATTTATCATCTGTACGAAAAATTCCCATCTCGGCACTCCGTCATTAGTCGTTGCTAAGTACACAGTCATCAAAAAATGAATACACTGTATCAGTATAGTCAGTAAATCAAATTGACTCAAAACTAGTTACGGCGAGAGACACCGTACCACCAATAGCGTAGAAGGTTGGAATGGGAGATTAAATAGGCGTGTCGGCAAAAGACCTACTTTAATCAAATATTTAAGTGTCGTTAAACATGATACAAGGTGGTTTGCATTTAAAATGATCAAATTTTTCAAGTGTAACATTCCTATTTCCAAGAAAAAAGAGAAATACGTAAAGTCCCATGCCGAAATCAACCAAATTGTAGCAAATTATGAAAATGGTTCGATAAATTTAAAAAGCTGCATAGAACAACTGTCTGCAATAATTTCCATATTTGTTTCGTGGACGACGGCAAAGTAACTGTGATTTTATTTATTTTTGATAAGTAATGTTTAAAATTATTGCTATTATTGTAAGAAAATTATGTACAATGTTGATTTCTCTGTGAAATAGAAGATTAAAAAAATAGTCTATTTACAACTGTTGATTAGTGTAATATTTTTTTATTAGTTTGTTTTTTGTATGAAGAGTAACAACTTGCTGTGATTTTATTATTTCAGATATTTTTAAGACTAATGTTTTTTTTTTTTATATTTCGAATTTTTACCTATTATGTAGGTATGAAAATATACAATTCCGATTTATGTGATAATTAAGACTGAAAATGAATGTACAGCGAGTTATAGCAATTAGCTGACCCCCTTTGCAATTATTTTATACTAGCTGTGCCCGCGCGGTTTCACTCGCGTGTTTCATACGTTGGTGTTTATTAAATGAGATTTAGTGTGAAAGTTATTGTTCCAAGAAAACAGCAATAAAAATACCATCCTGAAACACCTCGGACTCAAATGGGAATAGTTCTCCCGCTGCCATGACTTCACAGGTGGTTCCGTAGGTGCCATGGCAAGACATTTCAGTAACGTATTTACGCATCGAACAATAAACAGCTCCTGACCGCTCCTGGGTGAAAGGTTGAAACCTTTCCCAGTTGTTAGACACCTGGCGCACAATGCTGGCTCGAACACGTGGCCCAGACAGGCGCATTACTTTGTGTAATTTATTTCATCATCACTGCTCTCAAAACGGTGAAAGAAAACATCGTGAGGAAACCGGCATGTCCTAGAACCAAAAATTCGAAGACATGTGACATCTGCCAAACCGCACTGGGCCCGCGTGGTGGATTTGCCCATACGCAAAAAACGCGCTTTCACATTCAAATTGGCCAACGGAATTAAAACATCAAAATGACCTTCATTGAAGTTTCCTGAGAATCGGATTATTTTTACTCCCTGTTTGTCCCTTGAAGGTTTAAAACACCTGGAACTCAAATGGCAATAAGTCTCCCGCTGCCATGAGTGATGCACTAAATAGGATAGAGTAAAAATTAAAATACGAACATAGGTATTCAAGGACACCTTTTCTAGTAAGAACGATTAATACTAAAAAACCTATTATAGTAACACCAAAGCTAAGTGTGAAATACACAATAAGTAATTCGCAAAGAAATAGACATAACAAAATTCCAACCAGGAAATAGGTAAGAACACAGTAAAATGATTATCCTCCAATTTAAAATTACTAAGTGAAACATACCAAAACGAAGACAAACCAAACAACGATGATGTCAAATATTTCAAAGCAAATTAGATAGTACCTACAGCAAAATATCGCAGAATAGAAATGAGCTTGATCGTGCATCGCTTGAGTTCGTTTTTTGAAACGTTTTTTTCTTACCTTTCCGCAGACGCCTGCATACTGAAAAATACTGGCCACATAGAAATTGGAATAAAAACTTTAAAACGTTATAGAACTTCATTGCAATACCTTTCAGCAGACGCCTGCATATCACTGAAACATACTGGCCACCTAGAAATTCCGCTTAAAAACTGAAGATAAACCTCAAGGAACTTCCAAATTCTTATTTCAATGTAAAATATGCATTAACGCGTTGTCGTAAAATTCAATTTGGATCCATATCGGTTTCCGAATTCTCATTTCAATGTAAAGTATGCAATAACGCGTTGACGTAAGATTCAATTTGGATGTTTAACTTTTTTCATACAAACATTAAAAACCCTTTTTTGTACCCTTATGGGCCGAATTTCGTAAAACCTTTTCTTAGTGAGCACCTAGAAGCCAAAAGGAACATTCAGGCTTTACATTCATATCTCTAACTTTAAAAACATAGGACTTTCATACAAACTTTGACACCCCTTTTCAACCCCTTGGGGTGCGAATTTTAAAAAATCCTTTCTTAGTACGCGCCTGCACCCCCTAGAGAGTGCTTGTGCCAAATTTGAGTCCTTACGGCCCAGTAGTTTCCGAGATTTCGTGATGAGTGGTCAGTGAGTGGACTTCTCCAAAACTGAAGATAAACCTCAAGGAACTTCCAAATTCTTATTTCAATGTAAAATATGCATTAACGCGTTGTCGTAAAATTCAATTTGGATCCATATCGGTTTCCGAATTCTCATTTCAATGTAAAGTATGCAATAACGCGTTGACGTAAGATTCAATTTGGATGTTTAACTTTTTTCATACAAACATTAAAAACCCTTTTTTGTACCCTTATGGGCCGAATTTCGTAAAACCTTTTCTTAGTGAGCACCTAGAAGCCAAAAGGAACATTCAGGCTTTACATTCATATCTCTAACTTTAAAAACATAGGACTTTCATACAAACTTTGACACCCCTTTTCAACCCCTTGGGGTGCGAATTTTAAAAAATCCTTTCTTAGTACGCGCCTGCACCCCCTAGAGAGTGCTTGTGCCAAATTTGAGTCCTTACGGCCCAGTAGTTTCCGAGATTTCGTGATGAGTGGTCAGTGAGTGGACTTCTCCTTTATATATATAGATTAAATAAAATATAAAATAATTGCAAAGGGGGATCAGTTAATTGCTATGACTGTACAGTGAACGCGTAATCAAGCCTACTCGTATCATTTAGTACTAGTATGAAAGTCCTCAAAGTATGGACGCCCTTTTGCCTACGTCCCGGTTATACTGATTAAACGTTAATTGTACATAATAACTGTTGATTTTTGTAATATGTTTTTACATAATTGCTGGAAAGATTTTAAAACAATTATTCCTACGAACCGTGAATTTTTCATATATTTTAAAATTTGTTATGTTACTGCCAAGGCAGAGATAATGGAGCCTCTAAAAAGCGATTCAAGGGGTACGTATCATAATCCCGAAAGTTCATAATACCTATGATTGAAATACCGACGTCCAAAACATCGAAATTTAAAATACCGAAAGTTTTAAATACCTATAGTCGTTATATCGAAACACAAAATACCGATGTTCAAATGCCCGAAAGGACGAAATCCCTAATGGACGAAATACCGAATGGGCGAAATCCCGAAGGGACGAAATGTCGATGGATGAAAAACCGATGGATGAAATCCCGAATCGACGAAATCCCGAATGAACGAAATACCGATGGGTGAAATCCCGAGTGGACGAAATCCCGAATGGACGAAAACTTTTATTTAATAGCCGTATTATATGCCCCTAAAAAGCGTAGTCGACGGAGCCCCGCTTCGCGGGGCCCCTATTTCCGAGTGCAGGGTTTAAAGGGAACCTAACCAACCTAACGGGGGGGTGCCCCAAGTCCCGATTATGGGGGCAGAGATACTTCCGTATGTTCAGTTGACAATAATTCGAGTGTTTACAATATCGCTAGAGAGTAACACGTTATATTGTAATATAACGTGTTTGACAATCTTACGGTGACATATATAAGCACAAATATTGTGGCAGAAATGAATCGCTGCAGAACCGACTCCACGTAGTCTTTTCTGCCCTACCCCTAGAGTGTAATTTAAGCCCGCGTAGGCGCGGAGGGGCGAGGCGGGCCGCGTGTGACCGCCGGAGCCCCGCAGCGCCGGAGCCGTGACAGAAACCATGCCTGCTGCACGCTTGCTGCATGCTTGCTGCATGCCTGCTGCATGCGTGCTGCTTGCTAGGCAACTTTTATGTGTTTTTACGTTAGGTTTACAAAAAATCGTTTTTCTCGGAAACGGTGACATTTTCGGGATTTTGAACTTCGGGATTTTAAATTTCGGGCAAATGAACTTTCGGGATTTCGAACTTCGGGATTTTAAACTGTCGGGCAAATGAACTTTCGGGTATTTGAACTACGGGATTTTAAACTTCGGGATTTTAAAATAAGGGTTTATAAACTTCGGGATTTTAAACTTTCGGGCAAATGTACTTTCGGGATTTTAAACTTTCGGTCAAACAACCATTCGGCGTTTCAATTTTCGGGATTTCGTCCATCGGTATTTTAAAATTCGGTCTTTTCAAATTCGGGATTATGATACGTACCCCGATTCAAGGCTTGTCTGTGAAAATGGTATGGCATGCTAATTATTTCTCACTTGTTTTGTATGTGTGCATATGCATGAGGGCGGGAGGGTGGGCCCATATGTGCATGTGCATATGCATGATGGTGGGATTTGTGTTCTGCTTTCAGACCTGGATATTTTTGTCTAGCGGTATTAAAACTAAATATTTTTCATAGCATTGAATGCCATGGATTTCCGCAAAGTAACGCCTGGTTCCATAACTTAATTTAAAAAGAAACAAAAATTATTTAATAAATAATAAAGTTGATTTACTTACTATACTGATACTGTGTTTCCGTTTCTTTTTGTGTAACTTAAAATGATTTATGAGAGGGTGCCGAAATGGGAATTTTTCGTAGACAAGATAAATAAATTCATGGGTGCCGAGATGGGAAGGTGCCGAGATGGGAATAAACCTTAAGCTGGTTTATCGAGTGTAGGTATATCTTTGCCTCGGTTCTCCATCTCAAACAGCTGCGTGGTTTCTTTGTCTAAGCGCTGAGACAAAGCGTGTAATATTATGAAGTCACACAAGTTAGGTAATTTTAAATTATTCAATGCGAGATATGAGTTCGAAAATTGATCGATTAAAGTCTCTAAATTATTAGCGGTAGCGGCAAGAACAGGTTTTACTAAAAACATCTGATCTAGATAAGTGATAGCTAAGTTTCTTTTATCTTGATACCTATCTATGAGTGCGGAATAGATCGTATGGTAGTTTTCCGCAGATGGAATGAATCCAGCGTAAACAGATTTCGCTTTGCCAGTAAGTTTACTGGCCAAATAAAACATGCGTTCTGTGTCATTAAGCGACGTGTTTAAATGCACAGCGCTTTGAAATGTAGCATAAAAAAGCGGCCAATCTTTCGAACTACCATCAAACTCGGGAATTTCGATGCGAGCTAACTTGACGTTAGGCGCCGAGCTGTCGTGGTTTACATTTGGTTTAGCCATACTTGAGCTCGACTTAGGTTCCAACTGAGAATGTTTGCGTTTGACGCGACAATATAAATCCTCAAATGCAAGCCATTGATTGAAGTCAGGTTCGGATCCTTTATCAATTTTCAACGAAAGCGTATTAATGTCAGTTATGCATTGTTGGAAATTACTGCGAACCTCATCTAGGGTCACAATTGAACAAAGAAAACTGTCTATTGCACTAGGATCCTTCAAATTACGCGAAAGATCGTAAGCGTTTTGCATACGTTCGAAAAATAACTGTCGTTGGCATTCTAATATTTTTAACTTCTGTTCATTAGACGGCATTATTACTTATTAGCGGGCGGATAGATATCAAACAATGTGGGCAGGTGGTTATAGTTATAGCGAAATGTGATGAAATGCGATGCGAAAACAATAAAATATGTAATGAAAGTAGATATTATCGATCGAAGTGAAAAGTAGATATTTTCAAAGCGGTAACCAAAGGAGTTCTTTTTAATATCTTTGGTATAAAAATGAGAAATAAGACGCGCGACACACAAAGTGGCTGCCTACCTTCGTAGTATAAAAAATGCGGATTTTGATGCGGATTGGTAAAAATATAATAAGAAAAGATGAAAATTATGAAAACTATCAAAATCCGGGCGTCGAAGGACCATTAAATGGTGGAAATAATTCCTACAAATTCAAAATCTGACAAAATTACTTTTCACCACGCGGGTGCTGGATCTGATAGTATTTTTCAAAATTTCTGCGGAGAGCGAAGGGAGGTTCACAAAGTAGGAGGCCAGGAGAAATAGTTCAGTATTCATGCAAATCGGCTGTACATACCAACGTGACGCCTTCAGCGGGACTCCCACAATCTGGTGTGACCTCGGGATGACGGGTCACAATTTTCCGTGGTCCAGGTATCTCCAAAATCACACAAACACAGAACGTTCGTACTGTCTCCTACCCTTATAAAGGGTGCGCGCGCGCAATATTTAGACTTAATTTGCGGATAATTGCAAAGGTGAAGGACATGCGTCTATCGTCCTTCATGTGTGGCGTAGAACTGAAGCAGCGGCCCATTCAAGGGCAAGCAGAGGTCGCGCGCGCAGCGTCGCTGTTGCGGTCGCCAGCGCGTCTTGCGTACATTGATATACACACACCAATTTACACAAAAAAAGAACCAGGATTCGTCTCATGATTCCACTAGAATTCTATTTTTAAATTTCGTCTTAGAACCAAAAATAGACAAGCCGATAAAATAAAATACCCAAGAAGTTTATTACAAAGTATTAAAATAACATAGATTAAGGCCTTTTATTAAAAGACACAGACACTTTGAATACTAGACTATTATAATTTTTATTGAACAGCTGTCGCAAAACTTCGCCATGCGGGCCGAAATTAGATTTCAAACCAAGAAAATATAAACCGAACTGCGAAAGTCTTGGAATTTATAATAATAATATTCAAACGGGCCTACGTTCTTGTTAATTTCTTAGTGGTTTGAAAATTACGAATCTTCGAATGCTTTTGAACAGTACTGTTAATTTTTGTTAGCCTATTAACAACACCTTAAATGAACTCTTGTGATATTTACGTTCTTAATAAATAAGAATAATGTAGGAGCTCGTGTATAAATAATAACAGCCGTTTGGGTTGGGGTTCGGGGTGAGGTGAAGCCGTCCCTCCCTAGGTTGGTTTGTCGATGGGTGACCATTAAACACCGAGTGTCCGCCGTACCTCGGAAAACAAGTTAAGCAGTTGGTACCGGCTGTCATGTGTATATGTCACCGTAAAATTGTCAAATACGTTATATTGTAATATCTCTAGCGATATTGTAAAGTCTCGAATTATTGTCAAATGAACATACTGCTTACAATAAAACGCATTATTTTTCGTGAAATGCATTCGATGGTAGTCAACTCACGCGGTGTGGAGAGAAGGAGGGGTCCCCCTTGCCCAGTGGTACCACTCTCATGAAAAGATACTGTACCATTCCTGAGAAATATCGATTAATATAACCTAACCTTAAAACACTTCATATTCCCCTAAAAAGCGTAGTCGACGGAGCCCCGCTTCGCGGGGCCCCTATTTCCGAGTGCAGGGTTTAAAGGAACCTAACTAACCTAACGGGGGGGTGCCCCAAGTCCCGTTTATGGGGGCAAGAGATACTTCCGTATGTTCAGTTGACAATAATTCGAGACTTTACAATATCGCTAGAGAGACACACGTTATATTGTAATATAACGTATTTGACAAGAGCTAAACGCGAGTTTTATAATGCCTGAAAGTAAATGATTTTTCTCTGCTGTAAACAAAACCAAAAAAATATATGATATTCTTCAGGATGTATACTAGTATGATAGTGTTTTGAAAACATAATACTATTAATTTTCCTCGATTAAAAGAATCACGAACTTATCTTTAAAATTTCTTTTAACGAGTAAAAAACAAACTGAAATACATGCGATCATTCTGTTTTTTGGCAAATAATTCTACAAGCAACATATTAGCATCACAGAGTTTTATTTTTTTAGTCCAATCCATAGATTTTTTGTAAATCGATCGAAACCACTCATTTCGCACTATTCGGCCCGCAGTGACTGAAGTAGCAACCATTTTGTAGTGCAAGCTGATTAGAACTTTATTATAACTGTATTTCATACGAAGTTTGAACCACCACAAATAGAGTTGCTAATTTAGCTTATGTAGTCGTCGACCAGCCTCACAAGGGAGTATCGTACTACCCAGTATTAACTGGGTTGTGGAGGTCAGAAAGGCAATCTCTCTATGTAAAATACTGATACTCAGCTGCATCCAATTAGACTTGGAAGCCGACCTCAACGTAGTTGAAAAAAGGCTCAGCAGATGATTAATCACTATCATCACTAAATATTATAAAACAAAGTCCTCCGTTGCGTCTATCTGTTCGCGACAAACAGAAAAAGTACTGCACCGATTTTCTTGCTATTTTCTACAATGGATGGAGTAGTTCTCGAGGAAGATTTTAGTATAAAATTTGTATGTGGGCGGAGCCGTGGCCATCCACTATTAAATTATAATTATGACAAGGCGAAAAAAATTCCAACAGGAGTTCTTGGAAAAGTACGGTATAAAGACATCTTGAAAATTGTATGACAGTTTAATTATTTTCTGAGGACGAGTTTATTGACGGTAATCCAGCACAAATTCATGAAACAGACAGGTACCGAAAATTGACTGAAATCGAGAATTGGAACTGGAATTGGCCCAACCTCGTTAATAATGTTACCTCAGGTTATTTAAGTTCCCTTAACTAGTATTTATACCAAGACTAATTAATTCAGGCCTGTGCTCACCTGTCCGCCGTATGGTTGACACATATAACAGTTCCTTTGTCGACATAGACATATTCAATTGTACAATTAGTAAATTTAAAAGCCTTATTCACCGTTCCCTATTAAATATAACAAGTGCTCCTAATTATAGTAATAATGTTATGTAATTTATGTTATCTTTGAACTTTCATTTTAAACAAAATTTCCATTATTTGTTATTAGACCATTTAATTTTAATTATGTATTATTTGCTACACGTACTGCTATTTAAGTTCCTAGCGATTTACTTTTTTTTTTAACTTTTGTGTCTATTTGTGGACAGCGTTGTGGGTTACGTTATAACCAAATTGCTACCTTGTTAAAATAGTTTTAAGTCCTGATAATGTAACTGTTTGCTGTTCCTTCCAATAAAAAATAAAAAGACTAGTTAAGGGAACTTATTATTATCTTATTTAAGAACGTGAAATAGAATTAAGGTAAAATTAACAACAAACATTTGAATTTTTCCAAAGATATAGAAACATAGACGAAAATACAGTGTTTTTTTAATTTGGCTTTTCCGAGATCAACATTTTTGTGATTACTCTGACGAGAAGAGATTGCATTCGCTTTAATGTTCTGGCTTTAATTTTCATTAGTGGTCTAACAATAACTTTGACTACGGAATAAAATTGTTTTATTGAAAATGAGGAAGTTTTCCTAGAATCTTCCAAACGCTGCACTGTAAGCAAGCGTTTGTACGATTCTAGGAAAGCTTCTTTTTAGGGTTCCGTAGCCAAATGGCAAAAAACGGAACCCTTATAGTTTCGCCATGTCTGTCTGTCTGTCTGTCTGTCTGTCTGTCCGCGGATAATCTCAGTGACCGTTAGCACCAGAAAGCTGAAATTTGGTACCAATATGTATATCAATCATGCCGACAAAGTGCAAAAATAAAAATTTAAAAAAACATTTTTATTAGGGTACCTCCCCCAGACGTAAAGTGGGGAGCGATTTTTTTTTTAATTTTGACCCTGACGTGTGATATATTGTTGGATAGGTACATAAAAATGAATAGGGGTTTTCTAAAATCATTTTTTGATAATATTAATATTTTAGGAAATAATCGCTCCGAAAGTCAAAAACAATGTGTCCCCCCCCCTCTAACTTTTGAACCATAAGTTTAAAAAATATGAAAAAAATCACAGAAGTAGACCTTTATATGAACTTTCTAGGAAAATTATTTTCAACTTGATGAGTTGAATAGTTTTTGAGTTATATAGCACTTTTTCAAAAAAACGCAAATGATAACTTTGTTTTTCATACAAATACTATGAAAAACAAAGTTATTTTTGCTGACGAAAAATGTTGGTATTTTTAATGGTCTGGGAAGCTACGGAACCCTACAGTGAGCGTGGCCCGACACGCTCTTGGCCGGTTTTTTATTTTATTTCGTTAATATTATTTCTGCGTATGAGAATGAATGCTCAAAGAAAATACGCGTAGGATTTTTAAACTTTTCTTTTGTTTCGCTAGCTCGTGTTTTTCCACTGCTGGGTTTACTCAGCAAACCTTTGGGCTCGTGTATATAATCTTTCTACCAAAGAAAATAAAATAAAATGTTGATAAAAATCACTACCCATATTTTTGATGAACACATTGCGAAAATTTAACACATTTTTAAACATCTTAATGGATAAAAGCAATGCAAAGTGTAGTTCAAACAAGCGTTTTAGTTGTAAATTATAATAAGAAATTTTTGTTAAGTTTTTGCAATAATAAAATAAAAGTTGAGTTTGGTCATCATGCCGTTACAGATATTTGCTTGAAAAAATGTCATTCACAACAGTATCTGCTTAAGGCGCTTAGACGAGCTAAATTAGCAACTCTATTTGTGGTGGTTCAAACTTCGTATGAAATGCTGTTAGAATAAAGTTCTAATCAGCTTGCACTACAAAGTGGTTGTTACGTCAGCTACTGCGGGCCAAATAGCGCGAAATGAGTGGTTTCGGTCGATTTACAAAAAAACTATTGATTGGATTAAAAAACTAAAACAGTATCATGCTAATATATTGCTTGTAGAATTATCTGCCAAAAAATCAGAATGATCGCATGCATATTACTATGTTTTCTATTGTTTGAAAGATATTTTTAGAGGTAAGTTCGTGATTTCTTTTTATCGAGCCAAATTAATTGTATTATGTTTTCAAAACAGTATCATGCTAGCATATATCCTGAAGAATATCATATATTTTTCTGGTCTTGTTTATAGTAAAGAATCATATACTTTTAGTAATTATAAAACTCGCGTTTAGCTCGTGTAATCGCCTTAACACACAATGACCACAATGACATCGTGACGGATCAAATAAAATAAAAAGAACACTAACAAACCTAATAAATCAATCAAATATTTTCAGAGTACTTAGCTGCGTGTAGGGTTTTTTTAATGTTTTTACTTATTGCAAAATCATTTATCAACGTTGAATTAATGAAAAACCACCACCACACGTGACAAATCCCAGTTACAAGAATCAACTTTTTTTTTGTCTTATTAATGTTTTTATTTGACCAACTAGTCGTTTCAACTTTAAAGTTGAGTAAACACGGAGTAGAAGACCCAAATATTTTCATTTCAAATTATAACAAAGCTCGTAGATGTCATCAGTGTTGACAACAATAAAAACAAATGCACACCGCACAATGTACTTGAACAATTTACAACAGGGATATAAACCAAGAGAAGACTTGCAGAGATTTTACAGCCGTGTGCCTTAAACGAAAGTTCTTACGAACTCTAAAACGGGGTTTTCGAGTTCAACACAAAAACTTCAGCTGTTAATAAACCAGTGAACGTGTTTATGTACTGATGAAATTGTTTTTATTGTCTCTGAGATGTGTTCCTTGGGGTATATTTTAAGATCTGACTTACTTTATGACGGGGTGAAAGAACTTGTAGTAATATTATTACGTACTAACCGACTGAACGTCCTCAATGGTTGACATTTTGTCTGTACATCAATTTTAGGTCAAATCTTCATCACATCCATTATTAGTTTAAGCTTTATTGTTTCACGTTGCTCTTTTATTGCCATCCTTTCATTTAGTTTCATTGTAGATATCGTTTTACTGTAACAATTACGAGTTTATCATTTTCATTTTCATACTACACTATACTCACAAATTGCTCACAGATGATGCGCAACATTATTTACTACACTATCCACGCACCAGAACCTTTAATTCCATCGTATTTCTTCATGTTTTTGCTAACTTTGTGTTTATTAATTCTTTGACATTTTATTGTCAATAATCTGGTCGTCATAGTTACCTTTTAATCGTTCGTGGTTTTCTTTGTGGCCATCCACCGTTTTTGTCTTAAAAGCCAGATAATCGTTCTGGCCTTCTACTTTACACACTCTTTTCGTCTAATTTTCAAACATTTTGCAAATTCCACTTTTGATTTCGAAATTGGCTATATAAGACAGGGCCGCTCTAGACATTCATTCATTTCATCGCTAGCTTTCGAGCGAAGAAAATTATATAGGCCTTGTCCCGGGGCCGACTGCTCCGGGACTCAAGAAAAGACCTCAAACCTCTTGACTTCTCCGCCAGTCACCTCAACTAAAACCTGCCTCTGCACTGGGCTTCAGAGGAGGACTGCTGCATCTGCTGTCAACCTTCATCCGGGGCTGGAGTCCTGTGCTGCGAAGCCGCACAGGACTCCAGCCCCGCCAGCCAGCCAGCTCGTCTTCATCCCGTGATCATCCCTTCACTCCATCCTCATCTTCACTATCATCTTCATTTTGTTACTTTCAGATTTTATTACTAAAATAAATTGTATTACGTTTATCCTCATTTTTTTATTTATTCTATTTTTTTTTCTTCATATCTGTCGCTTCACGACAGTTTGGCGCCCAACGTGGGGCACATGAAGGATAGGCTATTATCGAAAGGAATCACAGTTCTTCTCAAGAACCTCATCTCGGAATTTTCAAAACCTACAAGAAGCTTTCGTTACGATATTACTGGTCTGGCATGTTTAAAGATATCGCTAAATTTATCTCTACTTGCGACATTTGTCTTGCTTATAAACATCCAAATCATTCTCCTTATGGCCCTATGGGTAAACCAAAAATTTGCTCGAGACCTTTTCAATCTATATCGCTTGATCTTATGGGTCCTTTTCCCATGACCAGAAGACGTAATCAACATATTTTAGTTATTAATTGTACCTTTACTAAATATACTTTTATCTTTCCCTTAAAACGTGCTACTGCGTCTAACATAATTAATATTTTAGAGAATTCCGTATTTCTCATCCATGGTGTTCCACAAACCATTATCATGGATAACGGTCCCCAATTTCAATCCCGTGAATTTACTACATTTCTTAATAAATATAAAGTCCCTTTTATATTCTACTCTCCATTTTACTGTCCCCAAGTCAATCCTACAGAAAGGTATAATAGGACCATCATCACGGCTCTAGCTACTTTGGTAGGTGATGATCATCGAACCTGGGATATTTATCTCCCAAAAATTCAACACGCGATAAACAGTTGTGTTAATACAAACATTAGAATTAAGAACGGGATATTTACCATGTTTATTGTTTGTTTTGAGTTTCCGATATAATCCCGTAAATATCCCGTTCTTAATTCTAATGTTTGTGTTAGTGACCATGTTAGTTGTGTTAATGCTATAACTGGTTTTTCTCCAAACTTTTTAGTATTTGGTCGAGAAACAGTTCCTTGTGGTTCATTCTACACTCCAACTCAAAATCTTGAGGAAGTTGTTTTTCTACCTCGCGATGTCTACGCTACAAATATTGGTTTCCTCTCGTCAATTTTTGATAAGGTTCAAACTAATTTATACATAGCACACGCTAAGAATAGCGCTCGCTATGACCTACGTCGGTCATTTAAAGAATTTAATGTCGGTGATACAGTTTGGCGTAAGAATTACGTACAAAGCAACGCGGGTTCGTACTTCAGCGCAAAACTGGCCCCTAAATTTCTAAGATGCAAAGTCTTTAAGAAACTCTCGCCCTTAGTATACATATTAGAAGATACTAATGGAACGAAAAATAAATGGCACATCAAAGACATTAAAATCTAAACCTCGTCTTCATCGAATCATCTTATTTAGATAGTTAATCTCTCATTAGCTCATTTATCAATCGCTTAAAATTAATCTTTATTTTTGTTTTGAATACGAGTTTTTAAACTCACTATTCAACGTCCTATGCGGCGTTACTTTTAACTTGTCTTTATTTTGTGATTTAGAGCTTACTGCTCTTATTCTTCACTTCTACAAATGAGGTCAGAAGATCACTAGTTCAGATACCTTTACTTTAGAGCCCTACCGCTCGAATCTATCTTAGACTAAACTAAATAGTCATCTTAATAATTATATAATTATTCCTTTATAGGGTTTTCTTCGAGCGGCTGACTACTCGTAAAATAAGCCTTAGGTCAATATATTTTTCACCCAGGGAGCGGTTGATTACTCCCTAAATAAGCCTTAGGTCAATATATTTTCCACCCATGGAGCGGTTGATTACTCCCTAAATAAGCCTTAGGTCATATTTAGGAACATACTTCTAGAGTGGTAGTCATTGACTGTGAACTCCACCCTTACCATTATGTAGATGATAGTATACCTGAGGAAGAATGAATGTCTGTTAGATGATTTCTGTTTGGACGAAGTAATGTTTCAAGGATTTCTCTCGAACTTTAAACATAAAATTTTCTCTGAGTCGAAAATTTTCTGGGGTTGTCGGGGAAATGTAGTAATATTATTACGTACTAACCGACTGAACGTCCTCAATGGTTGACATTTTGTCTGTACATCAATTTTAGGTCAAATCTTCATCACATCCATTATTAGTTTAAGCTTTATTGTTTCACGTTGCTCTTTTATTGCCATCCTTTCATTTAGTTTCATTGTAGATATCGTTTTACTGTAACAATTACGAGTTTATCATTTTCATTTTCATACTACACTATACTCACAAATTGCTCACAGATGATGCGCAACATTATTTACTACACTATCCACGCACCAGAACCTTTAATTCCATCGTATTTCTTCATGTTTTTGCTAACTTTGTGTTTATTAATTCTTTGACATTTTATTGTCAATAATCTGGTCGTCATAGTTACCTTTTAATCGTTCGTGGTTTTCTTTGTGGCCATCCACCGTTTTTGTCTTAAAAGCCAGATAATCGTTCTGGCCTTCTACTTTACACACTCTTTTCGTCTAATTTTCAAACATTTTGCAAATTCCACTTTTGATTTCGAAATCGGCTATATAAGACAGGGCCGCTCTAGACATTCATTCATTTCATCGCTAGCTTTCGAGCGAAGAAAATTATATAGGCCTTGTCCCGGGGCCGACTGCTCCGGGACTCAAGAAAAGACCTCAAACCTCTTGACTTCTCCGCCAGTCACCTCAACTAAAACCTGCCTCTGCACTGGGCTTCAGAGGAGGACTGCTGCATCTGCTGTCAACCTTCATCCGGGGCTGGAGTCCTGTGCTGCGAAGCCTGCCTACTGCTGTCAACCTTCATCCGGGGCTGGAGTCCTGTGCTGCGAAGCCTGCCTACTGCTGTCAACCTTCATCCGGGGCTGGAGTCCTGTGCTGCGAAGCCTGCCTACTGCTGTCAACCTTCATCCGGGGCTGGAGTCCTGTGCTGCGAAGCCTGCCTACTGCTGTCAACCTTCATCCGGGGCTGGAGTCCTGTGGTTGGACCGTTTTTGGCTGACTCGCCCCGGACTGCCGTCGACCCTCTCCTGCGACCCTCTCCTGCTCGTCTTCATCCCGTGATCATCCCTTCACTCCATCCTCATCTTCACTATCATCTTCATTTTGTTACTTTCAGATTTTATTACTAAAATAAATTGTATTACGTTTATCCTCATTTTTTTATTTATTCTATTTTTTTTTCTTCATATCTGTCGCTTCACGACAAACTGTGGTACAAAAACGTACGTGCCACAGTTTTTTCACGCCCCTGATATACAATAGAAAACGCCTACTGTGTAAAATGTAGTTTGTCAAGCATAATATCTGACCTGGGCAGAAGATATTCTCCTGAAGTACACCAGAATAATTGAAGATGTCAAACAAATGTAAATTTTTTATTCTGTCTTTCACGATGACTTTTCATAACACGTTAAACAGAAGTTCCATATTTATTAACATTATTTCTAATCCACTGAAAATTATACTTCTTACGGTAAGATTAGTAATTAAAAGATTTGATTTTTTTGTTTTATTTAGAAATTTAAATTCCAATTTTGTAGTTTCGCTCCAACCCTTATGATATCTCCTTGTCAATGTGTCCATCAGTAAATATTCCAGTCACTTAGTATATCAAATATTTCCAAGAAATCATATCACCCACTGGCTTGGATAAACTCTAACAGAATTTCTGAGAAACGTAGGGTAGAGCCACGGCACTCATAATCTTGTTGTCAAGCAATATTTCTTGGGACCCCTTTTGACACTGAGCACATTAGAAACAAAACATTTTAGATATTCAAATTGTTTCGTCGTGCCATAACACACTATGTCTACATCTCTTTTACCTTTCGCAGGTAGAGATTTTTTCATGAAATATTTTAATATCTTACCATGGTTCAGTTTTAGCAGTTAATCATTTTAATTACAATCATTCGTTTTGCATTAGAATAAATGAATGGAGTAGTTTGGAATGTGTGCCGGTATCTCAGCAAGATACTGAAACTGTTAATCTGCGACATCCCACTGCTGGAAAAATACCTCTCCCAATGACTTCTAATGGTTTTTGTCCAGAGCTAATATGGACCACTGGTCGTTGGTTTTATCCAGCTCGTCTCGCCATCTTCTACGAGGTCTGCCGCGACGCCTTCTGGCTGTGTCAGGGCTCCAAAAAGATGCTATTTGCACACAGCTCATTGGGATTGCAAGATAGCTCAACAAGATAAATAAATGAAAAACCTGTTAAATTTTGCTACTTAACTAATTTATCACTAATTTAACGTTGACCTGTATTTGTAAATTTAACTTCAAAACTGAAAAAATCCTCCACGTTCCAATCTTCATACAATTTTTTAATTTTTATTAAAAGCCATGCTCTTTTAATAAGAAAAAAAAATCCAGTAAAAAGGTCTCATCTCTTTGGCTTGATGCCTTGCCAATAAAGGTTAAAGAACTAATTATGTCGGGGAACACATAAAAGTGACTTTTATGCCTCCTTCTTTGACGTTATTTTCTTTTTGGAGCTCCTCGGGCCTCGCGCACAAGACTTATTGGTTACTTCATAAAGCTTTGATATACCTAGAAGGAAAGAAAATGCGTTTATTGACATAATACCAGCCTAAGTATTAAAAAAAAATATATTCTGATGATCTAAAGGAATTCTTATTACTGAAATTTGTACATATAGACTCTATTTGTTCTGTCGCATAAAATGCTGAAAAACCAGTAGCTGCTCTCAAAACGGTGAAGGTTCCATGAGGAAACTGGCATGTTTTAAAACCAAAAACATGAAGACATGTGACATTATCTTCCAACCCGCACTGTGCCCGCGTGGTGGATTACAATCCATTGCTTTTCATAAAGAAGAGGCCTGTGTATCAATTTCAGGAGTATTAGAGGCTAAATGGGCGAAGCTAGGAAAACCTGTTCTGTGAGATTCATAGATTACTCTAGCCTTTTTTTTTTTTTTTTTTTTTTTATGATGGGAAATCATCAAATGACTTCTCCCACTCTGGGCGGAGCGGGAGGGAGTGTCAGACTTTTACTGACTAAAACCCATCCATGTTCCTTCCTCGCCCTTTATGTTCCGGGGTCGCGGTATCTCTTTCGAATAGGCCCGCAACCCCGGCGGGCTTCGGCCCTTGCGGGCCCCTCTCTAGATTACTCTAGCCTGGAGTGCAAAGGTGTTGCCCCACAACGATGAAAACGATGGGGCACTTAATGTCGTGTCCTGCTTGTCTTGCTGTTCAAGTACAGTACTGAAACTGAACGAGGCAGTATAATAATATCGTAACATAATATCTTAATTACATAGTTACATTTTTCTCACGTAATATACCATCTCAACATGAATGATGTTCCAAGATGTTGTAACAATAATTTGATTTAAAAGAGTGTCCATGGAGTTTCTTGCCCGTTCTTTTCCATAGAGATCTACGCTAGGGAATGGGTAACTACAGTACTTACATAGATTTTATGTCTTGGGACTGGGACTGTAGCTACATTTAATTTTCATCTTTTAACGATAATTGAAAAGTGCCGGTAACACTGGCCTACGTAAAAAAACTGCTACGTTTTTTTTTTCATATCACATCCAATACAATTGCCTCGTGTTGGTTTGCGTAGGAGTCATTTGAAAATAGAAATAATAGATTTCTGACAATCAAATGAAATCCAATTTTCCGTTACAAACCTTTTATAAATACCACAACTCATGAATATGGGAACGAAAATAGCCCCAAAAAGCCACATTATCGTATAAACTGGGAGATAAACAACCAAATGGAATCCTTTATTATTTAATATTAACTCTCCTATTTATATAAGCTCGTGTTTTCATCACAATTCCAAGGTTTTTTTTTGTATAATGCTTAGGCTGCCGGACTGTCCACATTGGAATTGGAATACAGCCAATATCGTATGCTTACAAAAGACAGAATGATCTAGTAAAAATACAGAATTCCCATGAGTTTTTTTTTTATTTGAGAAAAATAATAAGGAGCTGAAAGATATCCAAAAAGTTTAAAGATAACATGGGAGGCAGTCACGCGGTTTGGGTGTGAACGCTCAAGTGTATTGTAACTTATGGATATAAGGGGAATGCATACTTTTTCTTAAATAAATAGTTTTGTTTTTAGTAAAAAAAAACATGTAAGTTAAGAGATTGGAAGTATATTATTCGAGATCTTATTATTAATTTGCATTCTTGATGTTTGCAACCATAGAAAGAAAGTTTTTTGCTGGGACACACGGCCTCCTTTCTATGAGAGGGAATGGGCTATAATCCACCACCCAGACCCAGTGTGGGCCAGATGTCACATGCCTTTGATTTTTTTTACTAACCAGACTCAATTATACTAAATATTTGCGAAGTCCAGAGAAAACCCATTTTTTCTTTTACAAGCAATATAAAACGTTATCAATGTTATGTAAATATCTTAACAAATTAAACTAGAAGTTTCAAGTTTTCGTTTTTCATTTCGCATTCTGACATTTCAAAAACCCGACGGCTCCATTCATGAAGGAATAATTTCCTGGAATGAATTATGTACCTCTTTTGAAATAAAAATAACCATTTAATATTTTTCGTGACTTTTTGCAGTCACGTTGAAACTGACACGTGAAAGCTTTGTATTGTGTGAAAAGTTCTTTACAATAGTATTTCTTGCCCCGAATTGCCCTCAGGAGGGTTTTGTCCGTTACGGTCGGGCTACAACTCGAGCAATTTATTCTCGTAGAGACAGTGATGTCTCAACTTGAGAGCGGTTTGTGGATAGATTTGTTAATTCGCCAAATCCAAAATAGTTGAAAATTTACGGCGAGATCATTTAGTGTTGTTAAAAGTTTAGACTATCAATTTAACTTGAAGTGTCGTTGCTTATTGTATATGGATGCAATGTGTGTGAACTTTTGCCATAGCAAATCTGGAAAAGACCTAATACTTAGTAAGTACAAGATAATTTTATGCAAATTCTATTTATTAAGAATTTAAAGTACAGTTCAACCACTGTATATCAGTCAAAAGGTATCAAACAGAATTCACAACCATTATATTCAACAATTTGAACAAATTATTAAAAAACATTATTTCTATTCAGAAATTCCTCCTTGCCTGGTTTTTGCCCTTCAGATTTAGGCCTAGCAGGCACAAGCGCAACTTATAAAAAAAAACAGTAAACAAGACTGGCTAGTAATGGGAGTATGTACCATCATTGTAAGAAGGCATAAAAAGAAAATAAATAAGTCAATGTTCCACGATAATCGACATCGTAAATATTATTGCACAGACCTACCTATAATAAATATGACATTTACCCAGTGTTGGTATATTGGGCGAAATTTTCGTAGTTTTGGGGAAAATAATTGTTCGAAGGAAAATTTTAAGAAATTAAATCAAGCAAAATCAAGAGACCGTTAAAACAGTTCAATTATTCTTATTCTTTATTGCACACAAAAATTATAAAGAAAAATATACACATAATTAGAACATATAGCTTATGTACAACGGCGAGCTTAACCCAGAATAATAACCGGCTTATACTAACTGGCGTGTGACACGTAGATTATTCGTGTAGTGTATGCACGGGAACAGAAGGTTGCCTGCTCCTTCGAAAAACATAAACAAGAGACAGATAAACGCCATTCTCTTTATAATGCGGAGATTTCGCGAGGCAGGCTGAAGAGTCGGAACAGCTTTTTTAGGTCGAATATTCCACCAATCGACCACACTAAGGTTGGTGAAGCCCGCAAAAAGCTGTGGCTCCTTAAATATCCCCCTCCGGCTCACTATGTTGAGCCTGCAGAAAAACTCCCCGGGGGTCACCAACTGCCATGGCCCACCTGAAAGACTCTAAACCGAGTTAGAAGCCAAGTGGGCCGCTGTAGGTTCAACTTGGTCCGGTGAGTTGGAAAGCTGAGTGCGACTGCGGAGCCTTGTCTCAAACCATGGCCCACCTCCTGACATGCTCTTTGTGCAACTCCATCTGCACTCTTAGGGCTGAGTTCTGGTCGAAACAAATTTAACAAGGCAACAATGGGAATCATCGACACGAAGAAGAAGATGACGGGAACGGACAATACATACACATACAACATCTGAAACCTGGCGGTGCTTATACGAATGAACATAGTTTTAAAATTTATGTGATTATTTATTTGAGATCAAAATTAAAATAACAATAAATACATGTCCATTATGAAAAATCATTAAAAGGCGTAAATAATCTGTCCACATCGCTGAATAGTGCCCAGAAGGCTGGCAGCATTGTCACGTTGGATGTTGATTCATATAGTAACATACTCGTACTTAGTCATTGTGTAGATAATCTGTCCAAGGCAAGGTTACCTACACATGTGTTGTAAAACCTACTTGCTAAGATACTTTTTGTTAGGTTTTAAATGTCATTTGTAATGTCGATAAAAAGATATTCGAAGTTTAATTCGGGGCGTTTCCTCCCCATTTATGAAACAAACGTTTTTATTTAAATAATATCGTTTTCCGTTTCAAAAATAGAATAGGGAAAAAAGGAAAAAAATAAAAATGTATTGGAAAATTCAGAAGCCCGATCTAGCAACCCTGCATTTGCCCATTTACGAGTACGGGGAAGGAAAGCGTAGAGGTGTCTACGCCATCATTCCCCGTACTTGTAGTAAATTCCCCATGCAAAAGGAAGTCAGTGAGCGAAACAGGGATATTATAAAGCCATAAAGGACAATCTGACATTAAAAGCGGTAATGACGACATAGAATACGGATGTTGAAAATGAGTTATAAAGATAAGTGAGCCATATAAAAGCATTACATGTTAAATGGAAGTTGTTTAATTTTGATTCATCTTTTGTGTAATAGAAAATTTGTTTTTATGAGAGGGTATATTTATAGAACTTTCTTTATAATATGAAATTACACCTTTTATTACCAATGAACTAATAAAAAAAAACTAAAATAGCTAACCTTAAAAACTCCTTTCAACACTATCAACTGAAAGCGAGCCCAAGAGACTGGCAGCGTTGCCACGTTGTATCGCAACGTTTTACTGGTTGAAAGGCCGATTTACATTGACCCAGCAGCTGGACCCAGCTTCACTGGATTCCAGCGCTGGATTGGCGTTGTCAAACTCAAACTCAAATCATTTATTCCAACTAGACCATTACGGCACTTTTGAATGTCGATAAAACGAAAAAAAAGCGAAGCTACAGTCACAGACACAAGGCATAATAACTTGAGAAAGTACTGTAGTTGCCCATTCCCTAGCGTAGATCTCTATGGAGAAGAACAGGCAAGAAACTCCATGGACACTCTTTTCAATCAAAAATGTTGTTACAAAATCTTGGTTACATCTTTCATGTTGAGATTGATATGTGAGAACGATGTAGAAAGACGTGCACAATAAGAGCGTCCAGAGTAAAAAAATAAATCAACAATTTAAAATAAAGCAATTCAAATGATCCATGGCAGCTAAGAGATGACACTGGATGACACTGCATCAGGTCATTTTCATTCAGTCCCAAGACAGTATTTCTTGGATGATTGCGTTTATACGGATCCAGTGCCACTGGCACGTCGTGCGCAGCGTACGGGGTTCCTATTTTTCAATCCAGTGTCCTCCACAATGGATTGATAAATAGATACTATTTCGGTTCAGTGCTGGATACTGGACGCTGTACTAGATTGTAACATGTTTACATTAACTCAATGCCTACCCAGCGCAGGAATCCAGTGAAGCTGGATCCAGCTACTGGATCAATGTAAATCAGCCTGAACGCTTTATAAAAGAAGTAGCTATTGTTGTTTAACTACGGGAGTTACAAAATATGAAAGCCCAAACGATTTTTAAGCGTTGGGTAACGCTTAGCAAACGCTTTTCAATACCTAACTTAATACGTATTCTAATAGTAGTAGTAGGTATGTCACCGTAAAATTGTCAAACACGTTATATTACCATATAACGTGTTTCTCTCTAGCGATATTGTAAACTCTCGAATTATTGTCAACTGAACATACGGAAGTATCTCTGCCCCCATAATCGGGACTTGGGGCACCCCCCCGTTAGGACTCGGAAATAAGGGCCCCGGGAAGCGGAGCTCCGTAGACTACGCTTTTTAGGGGAATATAAAGTGTTTTAAGGTTAGGCTATATTAATCGATATTTCTCAGGAATGGTACATTATCTTTTCATGAGAGTGTACCACTGGGCAAGGGGGACCCCTCCTTCCCTCCACACCGCGTGAGTTGACTACCATCGCATGCATTTCACGAAAAATAATGCGTTTTATTGTAAGCAGTATGTTCATTTGACAATAATTCGAGAGTTTACAATATCGCTAGAGAGATTACAACATAACGTGTTTGAAAATTTTACGGTGACAGGTACATTCTTAGATGCCCATTACCGGTATCGCAGATAGATGGTCAATTTTTCAAGTCTCTAAGCCCTCGTATGGTTTTAAAATATTATTTTTATGTGTTTGCTTACGTCGATCTATGCTTAAAAACAAATATAATCAAGCTTCAAAGGGTAAATTCTGTTCTACCTGGTAAACAAAACGTGACTCGTGTAACAGCATAGTACCAACAAAACAAAGGTATCGAGTGTTAGAGTACTACATCGTACTTTGTTTAACAAGCACTTTAGACTAGAAGGTACACAAAACAATGCTTTCAGTTTTTATTCAAGTTTATTTCCTTCTTCAACACCTGAAGAAACACTACGCTTTGCTTCAGGCAATATAAACATCACAGTCCTTTGTGTTTTTCATCTGCGTAGCCTTTTCAAAAATAAGTTAGGGTTGACTTCCAGTCTAATCGGATGCAGCTGAATACCTCTATTTCACATGGAGCGACTGCCTATCTGACCTTCACAACCCAGTTAGTACCGAGTAATACGAAACCCCTTGGTAAGACTGGTTGTCAGACTTTCGGGCTACTGACTACCTGTGACAGCTGTCAAGGAACGACAAAATAACTGAATGGCAACCGGGACCAGTGGCTTTAAGTGCTTTCCGAGGTACGGAGAAAACTTGGTATGTAATGTTCGGTCACCCATCCACGGTACAACCTAGGCAAACGCGGCTTAACCTTAAGATCGATCCGAGCGGAAGTTATTATTTCGCTACAAGCTCCTCAGTCCATCGAATTATTCCTTTCAATTTCCTAAATCCATTGACACTTCGATTTTCTATCCCTTTTTCAATACAAAATTATGAGAGTCCACAATCCGTCCCTTTTATTGTTAAACAGCGTTTTCCATAAATGGAATAGGGAGCCCACTAAAGTGGTCTAAATGGCCAAAATTTGTCAAGAAGTTAAAATGTAAGTTATGGTATCCATTGTTATAAAACCCAAGGGGCGTAAGGCGCACTTATCAAGGCCTAACGAAGATTTATATTGTGACGTCGCGTATTTTTATCCCTATGATACGCGTGTTTTTATGGAGACAAAAATGTTGAAAATATTCTTTTTTTATTCTCCGGAAATGTGTGGTTGGATGAGTAATATGTTTGTTTTGCGTGCAGTTTTGCGAGAGAGATTTCCATGTGATTGTTGGGGGTGGAGAGTTAAAATATGTGTGTTGCTTAGTTTGTAAGTTAAGAAAAGGCATTGTTGTGTTTTGTCCTGTTGTTGTCTTTTGTTTAGGTGCTTTAACTGACAAATGTGAAGACATCCTTATTATAAGGAATAATCAATAATAATCTTTATTGTACAAGAAAGTGGTTAAAAAATTGTGTGAAGTTCCTGACTCCAGTGCTCAGTGATAGAACTGTGTTACTGGAGCTAGTGTTTTCTCCCAGGAGAAGATATTACATAATTGTATGCAATAGGAAACGACGGCTTATGTCAACAATCATTCAAACGTGTACTCTTGAAATATTATTTCATCTTTAAGATCTTATATTTCTTTATTAGCTATTATATTTATATTAATAATTAACGTTTAGTGGTTAAATTCCAATTTATATAGTTTAATTAAAACTTTAAATTTCCATTGTAAAAATAAAATATATTTTTTTGAGTTTAAACCTGTCAAAATTCCTTTGCCTGGCTATTTTTGTGCTTAGTATTGTATTTAAATTTTATTTTACTTTAGCAGAGAGAAAATTATTTTTCACAATTGTGGAAAAAATAGCTTTTGCTAATTCAAAATCCCTGTAATACAACATAGCTGACGAAAGTTGAAATGGCATCCTCATCAAGTTTCGAAAACTCTCAAGGACATCTTAATCATTCACAGATTGAAACACAAAAATCCACTAACATTCCCAACAAAGCGTAATTAGATTACCCAAACACTTGAAACTTAACCAAAGGAAATTTTAAAGGAAATTAGTGGTATCTTATAAATTTTCTACTTGACATAATTAAGTTTGTGCTTTCTGTAGTGTCAGCATGAACTTTTAATGGGAAGCCTTGCGTTCGTAACTTGTGACATTATTCTTAGCTGGCTAAGTCATTGAGATAATAGGCGACGCTTGGAAAGTGTAAAACTTGTGTTGTTATACAGAATAACTTGTGTTAGTCGTGTTACGTTGCTTTTGTTGAAGGGTAGAGAGAAATTGTCGTTTGTTATATTCTGAGTGGTTTTTTCGAGTTCCATTGCCAAATTACAAAAACGGAATCCTTATAGATTCGTATTGTTTGTCTGTCCATCCGAATGTCAAACTCATTTTACTCCAAGACTATTGACACTTTAGAATTGTGGAGAGTAGAGGTGTCCTTTATGAATCGCTGAAAATAAAAATGAGGGTTTAAAAATAAGTTTGATAAAGAAATCCCTACGTATATAACTGTATGGGTTTTAGCGATTTTAAGCGATCTATCTCGCTTTGGAAATTCGAATTTTGTTTTGTGAAGGTAATAAATACTTAAATAGAATAGGACAGACTGGTTTTCTGTTTGTGCTATATGTATAATTAATATGTTTATATTTAGTTTCCTCTTATCACCTGGTAATAGTTTTCGTATGATTCATCGATGATGTATGGCTATGTCCGGTTACAACAATTGCTCGTGTTTTAATTCTATGATGCCAACGGTACAGCAGATATCACACAAAACTCCAACCAATATCTCAAAGTAATAATTAATTATATATTTAAGTTAGCTAAATCACCGATACTGTGAAACTTCGACGGTTTACTTACTAAAACACAATTTACACAGCTAATTAATTACAATTTAATGTTAATTTTGGTGGAAAAAGCAAAGATAAATGCTGGGGGAGAGATTTTGTGGTTAATAAATGACGAAGTATATAAAACTGTAATAATAACAAAATCCTTTTATATTAACTTGTGGTTAACGCAAAATATTTCTCAGACATGAACAATCAAACATTCGTAGCAAATCGTAGTGAGCTACGTCGTAGCTGCTACGGCGTAGCAGCTAGACGCACGTCAGACAACGCCAAGTAAAGCAAAAGTATTATTTTGTTATCACGCCAAGTTTCATCAAATTGGTACTTACACGACCAGCTGCGGAGACAGGACAGTGGCAGACAGCTCAGTTAGTATTTGTATGGAGTAATATATGTATCAGCAACGTCATGTAGTGAAATAAAAAAAAAAACACCATCAATAATGCGGTGCTAAAGATCTTGCTTCGCGAACTTAAATAGGTAATTTGTCTCCGCGTTGAATCGAAGCATGGCTTTTTAAAAATTCAAGAAACCCAGCCATTGATGTAGACCAGCTTAACACTTACTACGTACGGATTTTAAGTTTGGCTTAAATATAATGTTTATTGGGTTTTGGTTATGATAGTTTCCCTTTTTTAATTAAGAGGGATTATGGGCTGTTATTTTGCTGCCGTGGTATTTGCTGTAGTCAAATAATTAATAATTTTTATTTAAATAGCGGAAATACCACACAAAATAATCTCCAAAACCGAATATTTTACGATACGACTTCTACCTGGTTCTCGTAGCGGATACGACACGTATTTCAACAAATAAAATGCGTGTCAAAAGTTATACATGGATGCAATTATCGAAAACTCCGACGAAAGTAGATATGGTACCAAATACTACCACTTATGGAAAACGCATTTAACCTGCAAATTAAAATAAAAAGCGGCCAAGTGCGAGTCGGACTCACCCATGAAGGGTTCCGTAACAGCAAGTAACACAGAATAAAAGTTCTTGCAGTTCGTTGTAAATGAAAGATTAATTGCGGTTTACGATTTATGACGTATTAAAAAAAACTACTTACTAGATCTCGTTCAAACCAATTTTAGGTGGTAGTTTACATGGTAATGCACATCATATAATTTTTTAGTTTTATCATTCTCTTATTTTAGAAGTTACAGGGGGGGGGGGGGGCACACATTTTCTGATCCTTTATTATTTGATTGATAAATTGTAAGTGTGGAACGGTAGGGTGTGTGTGGTGCTTTTTGTGGTCAGATAGGCAGTCGTTCTAAGTAAAATACTGGTTTAAAGCTGAATCCGAACATAGTCATAGTTGAGTAAATGCTAGGTAGATGATGTGCATAGCATACGTGAGGGAAATCTTTGTACTCGTTTTAAACCCGTTGTGCGCAACGAAGAGTGTGACATTTGGCTTTGTCAAAGTTCATTAAGAGAATGTCTTTCAGTCTTTGGGAAATAACGATGGAAGTGAAAACTAGTAGACGATCCGCTACGGCTACCAATTCGTAGCACTAGAATCTGCTACGAATGCTACGAAAAGCGTACGTGACGGTCACGCGAGTTCCATAATTTTTGTTCACTTAAAAAGTGCTCAACGCGCCTCAAGAGGTTTTCAGTAAAAAACAAATAGCTTATATTATTTGTGTGTCCCACTGCCGGGCAAAGGCCTCCCTTTTCTATCTTGAGCAATATCTGGCCATGTTTACGCCGAAAACAGTGTGCTTCGACGACGATTTCCTCCGACGAAACATAAATACACAATTAAAAAAAAAAGAATTTCTGTCACGGGGCCACCACTCATCTGCCTAGCCTTTTCCCAACTATGTTGAGGTCGGCTTCCAGTCTAACCGGATGCAGCTGAATACCAGTATTTTACATGGAGCAACTGCCTATCTGACCTACAAAACCCAGTTAATACTGGAAAATACGATACCACTTAAGGTAAGCTATACCACTAGGTAAGACTGGTGTCAGACTTTTCACTGACCGGCCACTGACTACCTGTAACGACTGTCAAACTTGGACAAATGACAGCCGGGACCAACAGCTTAACGTACTTTCCGAGGTACGGAGGAAACTCGGTATGTAAGGGTGGTCACCCATCCACACACCAACCTAGGCAAGCACGGCTTAACCTAAAGATCGACCCGAGCGGCTGATATTTTTAAGCCACGAGCTCCTCCTCCGCACGAGGCCACCACTACTAGAATAAATTAATAGCTTTAATTACAACACCAACAAAGTTCACATAACAAGTCCACTGTAAGTACCAAAGTCTTTGAATATTTCCCTACCGTCGGAAATAAGGAATTTCACCCTGTAAGGAAATCTTTAACGTCAACATAAAATGTAGGTAACTAAGACTTGGTTTAGTGAGACATTAAGCTCTTGTAGTAGCCTTCTTAGGGGACACCTTACTATTGGAAATTTTCACTATTTTAACCCACGACCCGTCGCGTGGGGTCTTTGGAAGCCCGAGTTTTAGAAAATTGGCTATTGTAAATTAGTAACGGTTTACAGAGGAGAATGGTAGAAAAAAAAGTGTACTCTAAGACCTGAATTCTTATCGCGCTGAGGGTCGGTCGCGAACGGTCAGTCGTGACGTCAGCGAGAACAAAATATGGCTGTCGGTCACGGCTGACGTCACCGTCTCAGTGTGATGCTATATAGAGCGCAATGTATTATTAAACTTATATTGTCACTTACGGGATATCTTCCGTGATTATTTATTATTTTGAGCTCCCGATATTTCGACGCTGTTGCAAGCGCCATGATCGCGGGTTGACTGAAGACTGCGGGTGGATGGAAAATAAAATTGTTACGAGTAGACAAATCTGTCTACCCTCTTTCTTTGTGTTTTGCTAAGCGCACTATTGGATCTCGACACTAAGTCACGACAAAACGCACTCACAGTATCACCAAGTTAGTTAGTTATTCGTACGCTACTGACCGTGCGCAACCGACCGTTAGCGCGACAAGAATTTAGGCCTAACAATGTGTCGACGGATCCCGTACTTTAGGTAGCCTCTTAAAAAGGATCAAGCTTGACACCCGCGCCGGCGACATTTGCGCACACGCACCGTGAGAATCAGACGTGTGAGTACTAAAACTTCAGTAAAACTTTCGTGTTTTTTTAATGCAAAAGCACAAAAGTCCTTTTCAAAGTATTTTAGGTACTTGGATGACGGAAATAAAGAAATTGGTTGTGTTGAAGAGCATGACGAAGAAAGAAGTTTGATATTAATTTTGTTTTCAAAATAGCAGCTACACGTAGTACCTGTATTAATCAATATGAACAGGAATTGTATGAGACATTACCTTCTATAGCTTCGACTCTGGCGTGATAGTATTATGTAATCACTAATCAGCTAGAAGTGTTAAAACATTTTAATAAAAGCTTAATGTTTTGCACTCATGATTTATGCTATTAAAAAAGTTACAGAACATTGTTCCGCCCGCTTCGTACCGCTTTGTTGCCTCATAAAGTATAAATACAGGCTTTATTATTTAAAAAAAAATAAGATTTTACTCTAATAGTAGATACGTTATTAACATTTTATTAAAAAATATTATTTTTTAAATTTAAAATAATGTATTCTTACACTTGTATCTTTATTAGTTATTTAAAAACTTTAAAAGTAGTGTAGCTGTGTGTGGGAACATAATCACGCTTTAACATGAAGATTTGTTTTTACATGGATGTCGAGAATATCACGCCGCGCGGACGCCGCCGGGCGACCGCGGGCGGGGAGCTGAGGCCGCAGAGGGGGCACTCGATCTGCGAGCGCGCTCCGGCCGGCCCGGCACTGCAGCATCGTCCACCGAGCGATTCATTACTTCTATTTTTCTCGCCTATTTCAAGTTAATTGACCGTTTGTTTTCCTCTGTAAAATCATAATATTATACAGTCCACTAATATATCAAGACACCGCGTTTTAGTCCTCTCAACACCCTGAGGATATCACCCATTCCTCTTTAATGGAAAAACAAAAAATGATAATCGATATACACCATCTATTACGATTCGACACTGTCCGTTCCGTATTTAAAAACCCAACACCTAACATATTATTACGTTAAACGTGCGTGTTACGTGTCGTTGCCAATGATGCCGTGTTTGAGCCGTGATGTTGTATTATGATACAATCAATCAATCAATCAAATATTTATTTTGTGAAACATAGGTATGGTTACAATATCAGGGCTGTATCTTCCGAAGGCTTATGCAGTGGTAATAATACACCCAAATTTTGCCAGTGAGCCTATTGCCATCAACCGGGCTCCGTGGCGGTTATTAAGATATTTTTCATGGAAAAACCCAATAATATTTTGCCTGACCTGGGAATCTAATCCAGAACGTCATGCTCAGCACTAGAGCGACGAGGCAGTCGAACACAACACCTAAAAGATAAAAAGATAAGAAATATAATAATAAGTAGAACTTATCGGGTTGCAAAAGTCAAACCATGGCAGTCACATAAAACACTGGTATTAGGCCGTATCTACACACACCGGCAAAATTAGGGGAACGTGTATCGTCACAAAAAACAGTGAATGATTTTTTGAGATTGAATGTTCTTTTTTACTTATTGTTTTCAATTTATTTGAGTGTGTTTGTTTATTATAAGAGAGAAAACCACAAAATGTGGGGTTGTCAGAATGTATACAAAGAAATACTTAATTAAAATGGTCGTAACTGAAAAATATTGAAAGATATTATTCACTGTTCGTTCACGAACACGTTCGTAACTTACTCGTATTTCTTGAAAAATATTTCGGGTTTAAACAGCCGTTTGACGACGATATTTTAAAGTTGCACCCTTATTAAACGTCGTCTTCGGCACTGCTTGCACGATTTCCAACTAGCCCTCGCCTGTGCACGTAAAACCCTGTCTGTTTGTATCGTTGCACATTACGCTAAATCATGGCTACTGGTACACCCAACGTTCGACTGACGGTAACAAAAAAATAGTTTAAAAAAAGTCATTTTAATTTTATTTCCCTAATTTTGCCGGTGTAGTTGACTGAAAGTCGACCTCAATATAAAGGGATAATATTTTTTTGTTCACCAAAAATCTTTTCTTCCCCGAAAAATACTGATCGTGCACCAAATAATACTGATCGTGCACCAAATATTAAAGTATCTCTGCCCCCATAATCGGGACTTAGGGCATCCCCCCGTTAGGTTAGTTAGGTTCCTTTAAACCTTGCACTCGGAAATAGGGGCCCCGCGAAGCGGGGCTCCGTCGACTACGCTTTATGGAGAATATACAGTGTTTAATTGTTAAATAGATGCTCGTTATGACATATTTTAAATAACATATTTTGGTGCACATTCAGTATATTTGGTGGAACATAGGCAAAATTAGGTAAATGAAATGGGAATAAATTTAAGTACTTTTAAATACCATCCAATATAAAGGCCTAGACGGCACACTTTTTAAAACCCTTTTCACCAATAAATAATTGCTAAAATATTTCACTTGTCAAAAATCTTTAGTTACATTTAATGAGTAGTATCAAAGCATAATGGGGTGAAAAGTAATGAAAGAAGATGGGCTTTATTTCTTTGAAAAAAAAAATTGCGGTCAATCATCTTGCTCTTTATAATTTCTTTGTTAGAATATTAATTAATAGGGTTGGATTTTTTCTTTGTTCTGTGATTAAACGTTACTTTTATTGTGGAAATATTGTATTAATAAAATTATTATCTTTCTTTCAATGTTTAAGTTGCTTTTTTAGGTTTACTTTTGTGTCTCGAGCAGCGGTAGCCAGTAACTGGAAGGTGAAGCTCAGAAAGACAGTCGCTCCATTAAAAATACCGATACTCAGCGGCATCCTGTTAGACTGGAAGCGGACCCCAACATTATTGGAAAAAGGCTAGACAAATGTGATGACTTGGTGATCGATTTCTTTAGCTATACATGTTTCAGTAAACCAGTCTATCAAGTTATTGCAATTTTTAGTTTTACTATATACAGTACACTGTGTTTTCACAAACATATAACGCAAAAGCCTAGCTTTCGGCAAGCATCGCACGGACTATCAATATCCTTTTGTATTTCAACCATGTTTTCGCTTCTTTGTCAGTTATTTTTTTTTTACAATTTATAAAGGTTACAATTTCCATTATCCAAAGCGGCACGATAATAGAACACAATTTTTTTTAAATCTTCGTAAAAAAATAAAAACTAAATTACTAATAATTGATGTTCGCTGTTGCGACTGTCACTGGTCAATCATCAAGTTCAAGTAGTATACTCGGGGGACCATGTCAGAAAACTCGACCGTAGCGACTTGATGAGTGTTGGCCAAAACGTGTAAGTGACGAGTATTCACGGCGACCTTTGGGTGCATTACACCGCTTCTCAGTGCTTTAATAATTCCATCCCTGTGTTCTACTTGACACCGCTAGACGCCACATGATTGGTGCTTCGTTGAAAGCGCTGTAACAAGATTGGAATTCATATGTAATAATATAATTTTACATAAAAATATACCAGCACATACCATGGCCAAAATAATCCACAAATATGACCCTGCTAAATTGTTACTTGAGCGAAATTCAACGAGTTAACACAATTACAAGGTGAAATAGACTCTTTTAATGTTGCTGATTTTGTCGTCTGTGATGCGGAGGACTGTTCCGGTCTGTTACCAAACTCCAAAAACTGTTTTAAAATGATTCAACAAAATATTCGGAGTATTGAATGTAACCTACCTGGATTATTACCAATAATAGCCAGAACTGCGGTGGAGTGGGACTGCATTGTTTTGACGGAATGTTGGTTGTCATCAACTGTGTTCTTACCCTCTCTGGACGGATATGACAGTTTTGCCACCACTAACAACCTTACGCAGAATGAAGGCGTTGTTGTGTACTACAAGAACGGTTTGTTTATCTCAGTTGAAGAACCTGTAATTGAGGACGCAAACTGTCTTGCTATTACCCTAAATAAAGATACAGTAGCCTTGGCCATTTATAGGCCACCCGGACACAGAAATATTGACAACTTTTTGCAATCTCTCAATCAGGTACTTTTAAAATATTCGCTTATGCAAAATGTCATATTATTAGGGGACATTAACATCAACATTACCGAGCACAGTACTGACAGCAATCTTTCTGCATATCTAGATATGATGGCATTCCACGGTATGATGCCTGCATACACATCTCCTACGCACAATAAAACATGTTTAGATCACACGTTTCTAAAGACAAAACTAACGGCTCGTTGTCTTATACTGCAAACAACAATTACAGATCATAATAGTGTTGCGTTGTACATAGCTAGTCTTCCTAAACAAAAACCTGCCAAGATTATAAATTACTTAGATCACAACTCTCTAAATTTGGAACTTAATGGTGTTGACTTTGGTCCACTATACGCAGTTAAAAACGCCAATGAGGCTGCTGATTTCCTCCACAGTATCCTATATAGTGCTATCAAAAACAACACTAAAGAAGTCAAAATATCAAACAAGAAAATAATTCTAAAACCGTGGATAACCCCAGGCATTCTGAAGTGCATTAGAAACCGCGATAATCTGTATAAAAAAGTAAAGAAACACCCAGACAATGAGATACATAAAACTACATACAAACGATACCGAAACTTTTGTTCGTCCTTATTGAAAAAACTTAAAAGAGACTATGAAAAGTTACAATTCGAAAACGCAGGGCAGAGTAGTAAAAACATTTGGAAAATAGTTAAAGAGATTACATACTCTACTAAACCCAAAGACAGCCCGACTGATCTTATAAGCACCAATGACCCCCGAAATTCGGCAAACAATGTCAATCAATACTTTGCAAATGTTGGTAAAACTCTAGCAGAAAAAATCCTGAAGAACAATTTGCAAACGGGACCCATCACCAATAACTCGTGTAGCCATTCTTTTTGTCTGCTCCCTACGGATGAAGCTGAGGTTAGGTCTTTAATATCAGGGTTAAGGAGTGATTGTTCGGTGGGCCTTGATTTGATATCTGGTGACATCTTGAAATCTAATATGGACATCTTAACAATACCTATAACATACATCTGTAATTTGTCGCTCACAACCGGTATATTTCCGAAGATTTATAAGAAATCAAGAGTTCACCCGATACATAAGAGTGGTGACAGAGACTGTGTCAATAATTATAGGCCAATTTCAATTCTCCCTACCCTATCAAAAATTTTAGAGCGCATCATTAACAAACGACTTGTTAACTACTTGGAAAGTAAAAATCTTCTCTCACAAGCACAATTTGGTTTCAGAGCCAAGAGATCCACCGCCGACGCTGTGTCAGAACTAACAAATTATATAGTTAACAACATAGATTCAAAGAGAAAAACGATTGGAATATTCTTAGATTTAGCAAAGGCCTTTGACACAGTCTCTGTCCCTATTCTGTTAACAAAACTCGAAAGTCTGGGGGTCCGGGATCTTCAACTAGAACTTCTTAAAGATTACCTAACTGACAGAACTCAGTGTGTTAAGATCGGTAACATAACTAGTGAAGAGGTCCCAGTGACATTTGGAGTTCCACAGGGCAGTATTCTCGGACCGACATTGTTCCTAGTCTATATAAATGACATATGTCAGTTAATGTTACCAGATTCAAAAACTGTTGCGTTTGCTGTTGATACGGCTTTACTTTTCAGTGGAAGCTCCTGGCATGAAGTCTTTGTCAAAGCTCAGTTAGGCATGAACACTGTGATCAGTTGGTTAAATAAGAATTTACTTACATTAAATGTAGAGAAAACGAACTTCATCACGTTTACCATTCAAAGTAATGACAAACCGGATCCCTCTTTGAGAATTGTCTGCCACTCGTGTGGAAATGCAAATGACACAATTTGTCAGTGTCCCAACCTTAAAAACACTGAGTCTACAAAATATTTGGGAGTAATTATTGATAGAAATCTTAAATTTAATGATCATCTAAATCTTCTAACAGCGAGAGTGCGTAGACTTATGGTAATATTTAAAGCCTTAAGAAACAGTGCGCCAAAATCTGTGTTAAAGTCGGTCTACTATGCTCTGTGTCAGTCTCAGCTTGAATACTGTATCACGACATGGGGTGGAACATGTAAAACCCATCTTCTAAAAGTTGAGAAAGCACAAAGAGCACTCCTAAAGGTTAGTTTGTTTCTACCTTTTTATCACCCCACCACTGATCTCTACTCGAAATGGGAGGTACTTACTGTGAGGCAGCTATTCATCCTGAGAACGGTTATGAAACAACATGCCCTAACAACTTTTGAACCAGAAAGATTCAGAAACAAACGTCGCAAGCATTTAGACTGTTCTTCATCGTCATTCAAAACTAAGTTTGCACGTCGGTTTTTCTGCTACCAGGGTTCAAACCTATACAATAAATTAAATTGATCCTTGGCGCTTTATCCCTTGCCAAAAACCAAAGGTAAGTCTTTGGTTTCGGACTGGTTAAAAAAAATTGGATTATAATCTTACAGAAAGTCTACTTCATTCAAATTAAATTGGAACGATATACGTTTATAGCTTGCACCACAACCCTCTCACGTACACATCGACACACACTACACCTGACACTCAACACTACACATTAGCATTATACACTCATAGACACACACATACACACAGGTACAGGCGCCTTGATTGTTTTTTGTTGATAGTTTCTTTTTAACTTCTACCCCCAAAATTATTATAAGTTTTTAGTCTTTAATCTCCTTGCCTATAACATTGTATTATAATTTCATATTTTGTTAAGTAAAACTTTCCGTTCTTCCGTGGGGTGGGGGACCTGGTGATTTGTAATACAGGCATTTACGCCTAACTCAGACACCAGCTCCTCACATTTTGTTAATAAACAAATAATAATATGTGAAACCTAGATTAAGTTTGTCATTGTGAGGAGAAATAAAGAACTTTATTATTATATTATTATTATATTATTATTATCTTAAGCCGTTTGAATTGTGCTGACAAAAATGACAACAAAAAGTTGTGTGATTTGTTTGAATGATTTGAATGCCAAAAAATGCATGCAATGTTTTATTTGTCACAAATTGTATAAATTGTTATTAGAAGATGATAAGGAATCGGACTGGACTGCAGATAGAAAAAAAAAACGTTTCACGTTAAAACCAACGGCCTTGTGCCTTATTTGGGTTCCGTAGCCAAATGACAGAAAACGGAACCCTTATGGATTCGTCATGTCTGTCTGTCTGTCCGTCCGTATGTCACAGCCACTTTAATCCGAAACTATAAGACCTATGCTGTTGAAACTTGGTAAGTAGATATATTCTGTGAACCGCATTAAGATTTTTATACAAAAATCTATCTATCTATCTATATCTATCTATATCTATCTATCTATACTTATAATAAATCTGTAGAGAGGTCAATTCTGTACATGAAATATATTTACAAAATAACTATCGGGGGGTGATTAGTGATAGATACTGATGCCAAAAATGCAATCAGTAAAATTTTTGTCTGTCTGTCTGTCTTTCTGTCTGTCTGTCTGTCTGTCTGTATGTTATTTATAGAAAAAAAAACTACTCGACGGATTTTAACGAAACTTGGTACAATTATTCTACATACTCCTGAGCAGGTAATAGTATACTTTTCATCACGCTACCATTAATAGGAGCAGAGCAGTGAAAGGAAATGTTGGGAAAACGGGAGAAGTTACTTGGTTTTTTTAGCTTCCGTCGCGTGTGCAGCCTTAATGGTTAAAGCTACATAGAAATCATGTATAACGGAAATATTCCACATAAAATTATATAAAAAATATCCCACGACAGCATATGTCTATCTTTTATAGTTGACTCACAATAACACGTGTAACTCCCGATAGCTTAGCAGTTCGGAGAATAAATGTGAATGTAAGTTTGTTTGTTGCGCTTTCACGCGACAACTACTGAACGGATTTGGATGAAATTTTGCACACAGATAGTTTATAACCTGGATTAAAACATAGGATACTTTTTATCCCGGCAGTAAGATTCCATGGGACAATAATCAAACTTCACGCGGGCGAAGCCGCTGGCAGAAGCTAGTAGAAAATAAAAACAATAAATTTTGGAAGTTCCTCATACATAAAACCGCAACTCATTTTTTTTTGTGCATTAAACCCATACGTGTGAGGTATCTATGGATAGATCTTCAAAAATGATATTGAAGTTTCTGATATCATTTTTTTCTAAAGTGAATACTTTGCGCGAGAGACACCTCCAAAGTGGTAAAAGGTGTGCTCCCCCTCCCTGTAACTTATAAAATAAGAGAATGATAGAACTTGAAAAAATAAATGACATTACCATGTAAACTTCCACCGAAAATTGGTTTGAACGAGATCTAGTTAGCAGTTTTTTTAATACGTCATAAATCGTAAACCATTCAATATTCAATTGCTGCTACGGAACCATTCATGGGCGAGTCCGGCTCGCACTTGGCTGCTTTTGTTTTAGTAGCAGCCACGTATGCTAGACTTATCCCCGGTTGACGGCGATAGGCTTGTACTCTATTACATGGAATTTAAACATACTCGTAACTGCCGTATTGTGAGTACTATTAAGTGATTACGGTCGAACAAGCTATTTGGTTTACATTTTACAATGCAATTTGTGGGTTAAACTGTAAACCAAATAGCTTGTTCGACCGTATACCCCTGTCTAACCCCTAAGGAATTCAGGGCGTAATGTAATGATTACATGTTGGTACTCCTCTATTATTGACCCATTAAAGTTAGGTTAATTACCAAACCAGTTACAAAAATAACCATTTTGAAATTAGTGTAGAACGGGTTTCATAAATTACTTTTGTAAAGTAATTTCTTGGTAAAAGATCGTCTCTTTTACCAAGAAATTACTTTACAAAAGTAATTTTCCAGATTTTAATTTAAACGAACAATAAAATAATTTGTCGCTATTATTTCGTAACTATTATCGGCTTACCGAAATTAAATGGAATTTTCTGTAGTAGGTCAGTGGAGTGGAAGTTTTGCTAATTGGTTTTTAGTCAACAGATTACCTTTATAATCAATTATTAAATTCAAATTGCAACCCACATTCTTTAACTACAATAGATCTTACTGAAGATTCTATTCTGAAATATAATTGTAGCAGTTATAAAGTTAGCCAAAATAAAATAAAAAAATATGCAAAACTAAATAGAATTATAAAGAAATGCAATAAGTTCAAAAAACAACAAAAATATAGTTCCATCAACATTAAACTAAGAAAGGAACGTGTTTTTCTCCTTACAAAGTTAAATAATTATCAAATTAAATTAGAGGATAGTAAGAATTTTTATGAAACAGACACTCAACAGTTACAGTCCGAAATTCAAGTTTTAGAGAGTCAACTAAAATTGTGTTATTCTAAGTATGTGAATTCTCAAAAACAAATTAAAGAACATATCCTTGCTGCAAACGAGTTAGTTAATAGGGGTAATGACTATGTAGACATGATGACCTTGAACGGCACTCAATGTACATCACAAATAGAATCGAGCCCGGACACTCTCCTACCAGAGGTTGTGGAGGACCGGACCCGGTTAGGCAGTGTTCCGGGCTGTATCCCCATTGAAAATTCACCACTCATTACACAAGGTTCTACACCTGTAAGACAAACAGAAAATAGTTCTCCCCTTTCTAGTAGTTCACAGTGTGGTTGCTCCATTATGTTTACAGACAGTATCGGAATAGGGTTAGGAAAATTAATAAGTAACAATCTGAGTCATTCTTCCCAAAATTATTGTACACCTCAGGCTTCTTACAAACACATAATGTCATCCATAACTAGGAAGGAAATAGATCCTAATGCCATTGTTACTGTATTTGTTGGTAACAGTTTAAACGTAAAAATTGATGATATCACTGACAATGTCACTCAACTGTTAAAACTAAATTGCAAGAAAATAATTCTGTGTGCCTTTCCTTATTTTGAAAAGTTGTCAAGCAGGCAAAATCATTACATCCATACCCTAAACAATCGCATGTGTTTATTAGCTAGTCACTATAGTGACAGGTTGACATTTTTCGACACTAACAGTTTCGTTCAGAAACTGAAGTCAACTAGGAATAATGCGTACTTGCCTATTAGTTTTAGACGTCAAATAGCTCGGCTATTAGCTTTTAATTTAAACTCAGACATATGTGGTATGTCGCAGTTTACTGTAAATAGTTCTACTGAAATTAGTAATTATACTAATTGTAATTATACACATTTTAGCTTAGATTTAAACTAGTAAATAAGACAACAGAAGGTAATAGTGACAATTTTGTTAAACCTGTCAACTTTAAGGTATCTTCTAGCTCTCAATCAACTATTTGTAAAAAAGGGGCTGAGCAGAATTCTTTGAAATTATTTCATCAGAATATTCAGGGATTTTCATCCAAACAATTAGAAATAGAATTGTTTTTAGAAAAAACCAAGTTTGATATTATTTGTTTTACCGAACATTGGATGAAAGATTATGAATCAATGCAAATAAATTATGATAACTACAACGTGGGAAGTTGCTTTAACCGAAAATCTAAGATGCGTGGGGGTTCATTAATCTTAGTTAAAAACTGTATTAAATCTAAGTCTCGGAATGATATAGTCGATCTATCGGTCGAACACAGCATTGAATTGTCTTGTGTTGAGCTTGATAAGCATATAATAGTGTGCGTTTACAGACCCCCTAATTACTTGAACTACTCTATCTTTGAGTCAGTAATGGAAGATGCTTTGGCAAAACTTGTAACTGGTAATAAACCAATAATTATCTGTGGTGACTTCAATGTTAATATCTTAGAAAATAATGTAAATAGCAGTAGATTTTTAAGTCTTTTTAAATCATTTAATTTGTCAAACGTGTTTTCAGAACCAACTAGAATTACTACAAATACTGCTACATGTATTGATAATGTTTTTTGTTGCTGCGACTACATACATAAATCCATCGTAAATTACCTTCCTTCTGATCACAGCGGTCAGACCGTTGCTTTCGCGTCCAATATACAATTGCAAAGAATTCAGATACAAACTAGACAAATGACACCAAGCAATTTAGACAAATTTAATAATAATTTAATTAAGAAGTTAAGTATACCGGGCCCTAATTTAGAGAATGTAAATGAATTTTATGAAGAATTCTTTTCGGTTGTGCACACCGAGTTCAATAATACTTTAAAAAAGAAATCTAAAACCATTGGCCCTAAGTTTATTTTCAGTGACTGGGCAACACAGGGTATTAGGAAAAGTAGGGAACGGTTGTTTGAGCTGTACGGTCTTAAGCCTTATATCAACACAGAATCTTTTAATAAATATGTTGCTACTTACTCGAAAATTTTTAAAACCACTTGCAAGGTAGCCAAATCCTTATACATTAGCAACAAGATTAAATCAGCCGATAATAAAATAAAGACGGTTTGGAAAATAATCAACAGTGAAACAAATAGAAATAAAAAACAAAGTAATGACTTCACACTAGAGACCTCACGTGGCCTCGTCAGCTCCAACAGTGAAGTTGCTCAAGAATTTGTAAATTTCTTTACCAGCATCCCAATTAAAACTACAGAAACCTTAAATTCCTCTCCCTTGCTCTCTATTGATTTATTGAAAGCGAACGTTTCAGCCTGTCCAAATGAATTTAAATTTCAGCATATTAACCCCATAACAGTCGTAAAAGCTTTTAAGCAAATCAAGATCAAATTAACCGAAGATCTATGGGGTTTGTCTATCAAAGCGTGTACCTCAATTATTGAGACTGTAGCACCGTATTTAGCCTTAATATTTAATTTGTGCGTGGATCAAGGGGTCTTTCCGGATCTTATGAAATTCAGTAAGGTAATACCGCTTTTTAAATCCGGGGACAGTAAGGACACTAATAACTATAGGCCCGTATCCGTGTTGCCGGTTTTCAGCAAGGTGTTTGAAAAGATAATGCTCAATCAAATGCTTAACCATTTTAACATCAATAAAATATTGCACGAGCAGCAGTATGGTTTCACCAAAGGACGTTGTACAACTGACGCCGGTGTCACTTTATTAAAACACATATTTACTGCGTGGGAAGAGGCACAAGATGCCATAGGAATCTTCTGTGACCTTTCGAAGGCATTTGATTGCGTAAATCACGAAACCCTGATCTTGAAACTTGAGCATTACGGTTTAGGTAAACTTGCGCTCAGTTTAATAAAATCGTATTTGAGTGATAGACAGCAGCAGGTACAAATAAATGGTGTGAATTCAATGGGTTTAAAAGTAAAAATGGGTGTACCACAAGGTTCCATATTGGGTCCCTTCCTCTTTTTAGTTTATATAAATGACCTACCCCATTTATTTAACAACCACCCGCAAATGGTGTTGTTTGCTGATGATACTTCTTTAATATTTAAGATAAACAGACGTGCCACTAATCTTGACGACGTAAATAACGCCTTACTGCAGGTCCATGATTGGTTTACCGCAAACAATTTAGTTCTAAATGGGAAAAAAACTAAGTGCATTAGATTTGCTCTACCAAATGTCAAAAGTAGTGATTGTGACATAGTATTGAATCAAGAGAAACTAGAATTTGTCGATAAAACGGTTTTCTTGGGAATCGCGCTCGATTCAAGGCTACAATGGGGCCCTCATTTAACATCTCTTGCAGGACGGCTGAGCTCAGCAGCATATGCTGTTAGAAAAATCCGTCAATTTACTGATGTCGATACCGCGAGGCTAGTCTATTATAGTTATTTCCACAGTATTATGTCATACGGTATTTTACTATGGGGACGGGCTGCAGACATCGAGTCTATATTTATTCTGCAAAAAAGAGCCGTCAGAGCCATATATGACTTACGTCGACGTGATTCTCTAAGAGAGCTGTTCAAGAAAATTAATATCATGACAGTACCTTGTCAATATATCTATGAAAACATCATGTACGTTAGGAAAAACCTGCATTTATTCAGTAAAAGAGGTGACAGACATCACTATAGTACTAGAAATAGGGATCAACTAGTTCAGCCAGGTTTCAGGCTTGCTAAAGTAGATTCAACTTTCATGGGGTACTGTTTAAAATGTTACAATAAAATCCCTCCCCACATTCTTCAACTGAATGAGACAAAGTTTAAATCTTGTATAAAACGCACACTATGTAGGCAAGCATATTATAAGTTGGGGGATTACATTGCTGATAAAAATGCTTGGCTCAATGCTGGTCCTGCTCCACAACCATAGGGGCAAACCAATTGATTCCCAGTTTAGTTATTGTGGAAGCTGCAGAAGATTGTAAAAAAGATCCTTGCATTGTATAGATTCCATATATTAGTATTATATAACTTCATAGCGCATGTGTGAGTACTATGCACTGTAAAGCCACCATTTACATCTAGTTATTTTATTTTTTTTGACTTGAATAAGCCTTGGCGGCTGAGAGAATGTCATGCTCACTCAAATGTCTCGGTGATGGTGGCGGGTGTGTCGGGTCATTTAGTTCCCTTCAATATGGTTGAGCTGAATGGTGCTGATACATGCGTCATGTTCGTGAACGGGCGCTGTCAGTTGAGACTGGTCATCTCTTAGCTGCCACGGTTAATTTTAATTACTTTATTTTTATGATGTTGATTTAATCTTTTCTCTGGACGCTCTTAATGTGCACGTCTTTGTACATCGTTCTCACATATATGTTTAATCCAACATGAATGATGTAACCAAGATTTTGTAACAATATTTTGATTTAAAAGAGTGTCCATGGAGTTTCTTGCCCGTTCTTCTCCATAGAGATCTACGCTAGGGAATGGGCAACTACAGTACTTTCTCAAGTTATTATGCCTTGTGACTGTGACTGTAGCTTTGATTTTTCTTTGTATTTTTGACATTCAAAAGTGCCGTAATGGTCTAATTGAAATAAATGCTTTGAGTTTGAGTTTGAGTTTGAGTCAGTCCAATCACTGTTGTGTCTTTTTAGAGGGATAATTAATATGTGGTGGGATGTTTCTTTTTTAATTAAGTCAGTGTTTTGTAGTCAGAAATATCTTTTATTTCTGAGAGAAATAGGCTATTATTAGTTGACCACTTTCTCAGTCAAACTTTCCCATTTATTTATTTAGTTTCAGAATGAGATAACTTTTTCAGTCTCCGAATGACGAGCTTTCAATATCGTTCAGATACCAGATTGTTTTTAGGCAAAAGATAAAGAATTATAAACTACAGTACTTTCACAGTTTTTATGTCTTGTGACTGGGACTGTAGCTACTTTTAATTTTCATCTTTGTTTCGACAATTCAAAAGCGCCTGTAACTGGCCTACTTGAAATAAATGCTTTGATTTTGATTTTGATTTTTGATCTTATTTTTTATTTACCAAACAATATAATCAATTTAGCCTGTCACGGCATAGGTGTGATGCGATGTGAAACATGGAGTACAGGGAGAGCCCTGTACTCCATGTTTCACATCCAGTCTGCTCCAGATAACTTTGTAAGGTAGGCGATTCATAATAGCAGGAGAACATATAGAATATCTCTACTCTAAGACTTGTTTGCTCCATCAGCCATCTGGTTTTATTCTTATAAAAATAATAAACTTTTTAGAAAGGAAATAAACAATGAATAACATTTTCTTAACAAAATTAAGCGTTAGTTTGTGAGAAAGTTTGATGCACTTGTTAGTTATTACTTACTTTATGATATTTTCCAAAGTGGATTAGCTACTAACATTAGAAGTTTGTAAATAAGTCAATTATTAAGACAAGTACGGAAGTAGGTTAATAGATAAAGTTGCCGTTTTTATTTGTTTTTATCAAGTTGTATGTGCCGAGGTTTTGCTTGGTTGGATTAAAAATATCAAGACTCGTTTTTACCAACGGCTTCGCTCGTGCGGAGGTCGGAAATTATCACTTGCGAACGTAGTACTGGGATTAGCCGAGACTATGTTTTTTTACTTCGCATTTAAAGTGTTGCAGACAATGTGAAAATCATGTGGCAATTAAATTTAAAAGTAATATTTCATTCGTGTGAAAATTTTGTTGGTTGTGCAAATTTATAGCAAAACTTTTTTTGAAAAAAATGCTATTAGTAAAATTCAATGAAACTTTGACTAATCTTTATGTAATTAGATAAATGAAACTTATCTACAATAAAAATCTAATACATTATAAACACTGATATTTAGTGACACTTAAAACTTCAAATTAAAATGAAATATTCATTTTGAAGTGTATTATCGTAACTAAATAACAATTAATTTTATATAATTAAAAACAATTTTAAAAGTTTGCAATCACTTAGCATTAAATAATTATAATTGCGTCTATTCAAGCATACTTAATTTCTATAAATAATCCGGCTCTAAGACTATTTTGAGATACAGTATGTTTTAATTTGAAATAAAATTTTATGAAAACGTCTGACGATATTCAGATCTGACTTCGTTTGAAATACTGTTAGAATAAAGTTCTAATCAGCTTGCACTACAAGGTGGTCGTTACGTCCGTCACTGAGGGCCGAATAGTGCGAAATGAGTGGTTTAGATCTATTTACAAAAACAAACTATTGATAGGACTAAAAATAAAACACTTTGTTGCTAATTATGCTGCTTGTAGAATTATTTGATAAAAAATCAGAATGTTCGCATGTATTTTAGTGTGGTTTTTACTCGTTAAAAGATTTTTTTAGAGATAAGTTCGTAATTTTTTTTTCGTTTTTTTTTATTTTATTATGTTTTCAAAACAATATCATACTAGCATATATCCTGAAGATTATCATATATTTTCAATACACTTCCTCGAAAACGGGTTCTTTTTGCACTCATCTGCCTAGCCTTTTCCCAACTATGTTGGGGTCGGCTTCCAGTCTAACCGGATGCAGCTGAATACCAGTATTTTACATAGAGCGACTGCCTATCTGACCTCCACAACCCAGTTAATACTGGGAAATACGATACCACTTGGTAAGACTGGTAGTCAGACTTTTTGGGTCACTGACTACCTGTAACGACTGTCAGAGATGTACAAATGGCAGCCGGGACCAACAGCTTAACGTGCTTTCCGAAGCACGGAGGAAACTCGGTATGTAAGGGTGGTCACCCATCCACAAACCAACCTAGGCAAGCACGGCTTAACCTAAAGATCGACCCGAGCTGCTATTATTATTTAGCCACGAGCTCTTCTTCTTTTTGCACTACGATTAGGTTAAAATGTTTTTCAAAATGCAGTGTATTTCACACACATGCGTTTTTGATAATTTTTCCACACGTGTGCAGAAAGCAAATTTGTCACAGATTATTGCAGTTCTCGGCTCAAAAACACCCTCGCCTACGGCTCGTGTGTTAATACCGCCTCGAACGACAGGAACAAAGTTTCTCCACTTGTATCAAAATGAACTATTTCTGGTTTTGTTTATTGTAGTGAATCATATACCTAGTTTCAGGCATTATAAAACTCGCCTGTAGCTCGTGTAGTCGCCGTTACTAAAGTTTTGATGCTGAAAAGTCTTTTTAGCATAACATAACATCAAGTCAATAATCCCCGCCAGGCAGAGGTGTAAAATATTAATACGATCACAGTTCGTCAGGTTATATTTAAGTCGCCCTATGTAATAGAAAGAAAGAAAGAAGAAAGAAAAACATATTGATTTGTTGCAGAGATATGATGTGCATACAAAATTTGAAAAAGAAACGGGAAAAAAGGTCTCGTTATGTAAGGGATGGTCGCCAATCCACAGAATGACCATGACAGTTACTTTATCTTGCAGCTTTTATTTTAAATCAACCAGCTATTATCTATATACAAATAATAAAAGAGTAAAAAAGATGTGTCTGTACATTGAATATATTTAAAATCTATAAACATATAATAAAAGAGTAAAAAAGCTGTGTCTGTACATTGAATATATTTAAAAAATAATAATTGAAGGGGGTTTAGAAACAGTAATAGAGCACGAATCCAAAAAAAAAAAGTATGTCTACGCTAATCTTCGGAAGTACTGGACGGATTTGAATGATTTTTTTGTGTTGTATAGATATTATGCCTGGGCAACATATAGGCTATAATTTATCTTGGAAACCTGAACAACTGATGTAGAACCGCAACAGACCAGCTAAACTATAAGAGACACAAAAATGACACCATAGCAAAAATTGTTCCACGTGATGAGCATTTTCTGTTGAGAGAATACATTTGAAGATCTGGAACACCTGATGTGGAACTCCGAGAGCTCAGTTATACCATAACACATATAGGAATGACGTCTTAGCAAAAGTTGTTCAATCTGATGAGCACTCTCTGTTGGCTTATAAAAATCGAAGATCTGGGACACCTGTTGTGGAACTCCAAGAGCCCAGCTACACCATAACACATATAGGAATGACGTCTTAGCAAAAGTTGTTCAATCTGATGAGCACTCTCTGTTGACTTATAAAAATCGAAGATCTGGGACACCTGTTGTGGAACTCCAATAGCCCAGCTACACCATAACACATATAGGAATGACGTCTTAGCAAAAGTTGTTCGGTCTGATGGGCATTTCCTGTTGACTTATAAAAAATCGAAGATCAGAAACATCTGATGTGAAAATTATTGCAAAGCTATCACTAATTTCACTGTATAATTATAAAATAACAAAAACTGGGAGTACCTCCACGCGGTTAAGGCGGTAACAGTTTAGGACTGATTTTCAATGACGATGGTATATCATTGAAAATTTGACTCTACTGACCAAAACTCATTTTAATTTCCTTTTCCATTTATCTTCGTGACTCGGTAGCCTACCCGGTAACGCAGGGCACTTAGATTTTAATTGATCAGGTATCTTCACAACAAAACTATAACCATGCCTAGAAAGAGGTCAAACCTTTCCCAATGTTCCAAAGGAGCTAAAAGATTGAGGATCATAAGATCCCAAGAATCTATCGAAGAGCGCGTCAGGAGAGACTTGATGCTGTTCGAGAACATCAGGCTGCAACTTGCTCCGTGGAAACCTCTTCCGATCGCGAAGCACGCCTGCGTTCTCAGCGTATTTACGCATCTACATGATGCGCGACTGACCGCTCAATCGGGAACGTCACGCATTGTCTCGCGAGTCAGAGATGTTCACGGATAAGAGAATTACGCTTGAGTTCTCATCGTATCTACGCATCTGCTTCTAGGTCCCTAGGGATAAGTGGGGAACGTGATGCGCGACTGACCGCTGATCGTGAGCGACATGCATTATCTCGCGAATCGGAAACGTTTACCCATACAGAATCACGCTTTAGTTCTCAGCGTATTCGCACATCTACTAACAGGTCTTTTGAAACGAGTGATGAACGTGGTGCGCGACTTACTGCTGCTCGAGATTATCATACATTGCCCCAAACACGCACACAACAAAATATTCATAATCAGTTAGAATGTGAGAGAGAAGGAATTGCTGGAGTACGGCATGAAGATACAGAAGAAGAGCGCGAAGATTTCGACATTCTCTGTACAGAATGTCGATAACATCTGAACAATCGGGTGTCTCAAGATATAGCCGTAGGGCATGACGACCTTCCTTGGGTTGATCAGAAACGGAGTTCATTTACGTATACTCCTATGATTGAATACGCCACATATTCCGGAGGTATGGTTCAAGATTATACTTTTTGTGAAGTTGTTTAATGGCAAAAAGAAACAAACGGTATGTGTTGCTCAGGTGGGAAAGATCCGTTATTTTCCCGTCCCCGGGCTCTTAGAATTCGACGTTTCAGATCTTCGATTTTGACGAACCCAGTGTCTCTGGCAAAAGCAACAGGATCCGCGTACGAAGTCGTGGGCAGAAGCTAGTTTATTACTAAATTACAACACCCCTTAGTTATTTAAGAAATAAATATTTTACAAACGGGTATTTAGCGCATTGTAATTAATTATGGTCTCTTTAGTTTTAGCATCGTTAACGAACCCTGACCCATTTAAACCAAGAAAGTTTCATCTAATTTAAATATGAATTATTTGAAAAGTTTTTTAATAGTTCTATTAATAATTTTGTGTAATTAATATTAGTTATCTTGGCTACTTTTGTCCCATTTGTAATAATTACATGATGTACAAAATTGGATAATATATTTATCTAGAAGTTGAGATACGAGTATTATCAGCAAATCTTGGATTTAATCTACACGGTGTAGTTTAGCATTCCAGTCAAAATTCAGAAGCTCGTCACAAAATACATAAATAATCAATATAAATTATGATACCTGGTTAATTATAACTAAAGCTGCTATTTATAATTGTTAAATTTTGACAGTATTTCATGCCATGTCGCTGCGTGCCTTTATTTGTATGTGTGAAGGCGCGACTATAGGGCTAGTAACCGACGGACTGCTACTAAATACAGGTGGTTTTAATTTACCGATTTCCAATTATAGTGATTTAGAATAAAAAAACCAAACCATTTTATTTGATTCGGGTCGAGAAACATTCAATTTTTTTTTAATGATATTGTAATATTTTTTTTTTGTTTTCACAATGTTTACTTTATACTAATGTTATAATCACAATTTAACCTTTTATTGTTATTTTTTTTTTGTTTTGTCCTGTCGGGCTAATAAATGCTTTTTCTTTCTTTCTTCATTAGCTTATATACCTCATCCTCCTCCAGGACGCAAAACGACACCTTGTATAATTCATTCTTCTGTTTTTTTTTTTTTGATTGCCTATTTGAGTGTCCAACTGTTGGTGCAAAGGCCTCCCCTTTCTCCTTACAAACCTCTCTGTCCTGTGCAATATTTGGCCATGTTCCCCGCAAACGAGATTAGATCGTCAGACCACCTTCACCGCTGTCTACCTCGGCGGCGCGGGCAACTTACTCGAAAACATATATTTAAAAAGCTTTAAAAGCCAATCAATGTTCTTATGGCTTACCTTGTGAAAGTAGTATTGAAGAAAACAAAAATGCTTCCTAGTGTTTTTTTCAAACGCCCAATATTTTTGCTGTATTACAAATTGGGTCAGGGGAAAAAGAAGGAAAACTTTCACTAGAAGCTAGTAATAAAACAAAACAAACACGCTTATAATAAAATAAATCAGTCCACAGTGATCTCAGAGACGAGAATAAAACGAATGAAAGAGTCAAGCTGACATTTGATAAATTGCAAGAAATAAAAATATTTTCCCTGCAGTTTTCCACAAAAGCCCGCGTATAATCGTGAACATGCAATTCCAAGACCATACATTTTCTTAGCAATGCAGCATTTTTCTGAGGCGACATATTTTTTTTCAAACTTTTAAAATTAACACCACTGCGGCCCGTATTACATGACACGAAACTTACTTGCTTACACCCTGTATACACTTACCAAGCTTAATTTTGCTAACAGAAAAACATTTTGATACAACTTTATTCTTTGAACAATAAAGTTTAAAATAGCTTGTGAATTTTGTGGAGCCGCTTTCGGAGTTGTTTTCTTTTACAAAATCCTCTTTTCTGAAGCTACTCGTATTTACGGCTTGGACTGCTTTTTACTGGTTAACTTAACAATATGAGTGCGTTGTAAGAAAAATATTTTTTTTTTTAAACCTGGATGCTGGGGCGCTATCTCTGTTAACCGTATTACACGAAAAGGGTTGGTGTTTACGGAAATATTCCGTGTTCCTTCGTTATAAACGTCCATGTAGTGAATTTAAATTGCGTTTTAAGCATCGCATTTAAATTCTTTAGCAAAACTTTTGGGGTTTCTCTGGAATTATCTTCGTGACATTGTTTTTTATGTCTGGTTTTGTGATTCTGTCTGTAGTTGTGATACGCGATGTTAAGGGGCCGGCAAAGAGTGCGTCGTTCATACAAAAATGGTACGAAAATAATTTGTAAATCAAACATATCCTTAAGGTAGTGTGTATTTATTTCGATTGGATTACAGAATAGCTATGTTACCAAATATACATTTTCAAAGGACAATTATACAAAGACAAGATATGAGGAATTTAAAATTTCTGAAGAAAACTTATTTATCTGATAACTCTTGTTTAAATCAGTGTCCATTCAAAATATATATTTGGGAACCAGCTAGATATTCTGTAATCCAATCGAAATAAGTACACTACCTTATGAATAGGTTTGATTTACAAATAATTTTGGTATTACGTTTGTATGAACTGCGCATGCTCCGCGTGCCTCTTAAGTATCAAGGTTTAGAAAATAAAAATGGAAATAACATAACATAACATTACGCCTATAATGCCTGAAGGGTTAAGCAGAGGTGAACCTAATATTACACCCACAAGCCAGTTATGTTTAAGCTCTATACAATAGAAGGCGAGCCTATTGGCATCAAACCGGGCACAAATTTAGACTACGGGCCTGCCAATGAAAAATCGGGCACAAACTTAGACTACGGGGCTGCCAATGAAAAATTCTTTAACCTACTAACAATTTGCCCCGGAATCCGGGATCCGGGTTTTTTTTTGCCCTGTCTGGTGACCACGACACAAGCCTTGCTTAGTGTGGCACTAGATGGCGCTGTGTGTAATGTCCAGCGATATCTCATGTTCAGCAAAAAACATGAAAATTTTAAAAATAGATGTGATTACTTTTAATCCTTTTTAGTAGGTTCTGAGTTGGTAAACATAGACTGGGATAAGGGTTGGTTTTCATAATTCCAGAGCAAAATGGATAAAGCAGAAAAAAAACCACCAAGCTAACAAGACTCACGTTTTTAGGGTTCCGTAGCCAAATGGAAAAAAAAACGGAACCCTTATGGATTCGTCATATCTGTCTGTCTGTCTGTCTGTCCGTTCGTATGTGACAGCCACTTTTTTCCGAAACTATAAGAACTATGCTGTTGAAAGTTGGTAAGTAGATGTATTCTGTGAACCGCATTAAGATTTTCACACAAAATAGAAAAAAAAAACATTATATTTTGGGAGTTCCCCATCTTAGTACTGAAACTTATTTTTTTTTTATCAAACCCATACCGTGTGGGGTGTCTATGGATAGGTCTTCAAAAATGAGATTGAGATTTCTAATATCATTTTTTCTAAACTGAATAGTTTGTGCGAGAGACACTTCCAAAGAAGTAAAATGTGTCCCCCCCCTGTAACTTCTAAAATAAGAGAATGATAAAACTAAAAAAAATATACGATGTACAGTCACGTCTAATAATATGTACTGTCGGGTTTGGCAGGATTTATTTCGTTAGGCTCGAGCATTATGTGGGCAGAAGACGGGTTTCGTGCTATGAAAACTCACTGGATGCGATACACTGTTTATTGTCAGGTGCACGGTTCGCGTTGGTTGTTTCCATGGAGAAGAACCGGCAAGAAACTCCATGGTTACTCTTTTCAAACATAACTACACTGAGTAAACTAACAAATTACTTGACATTACACTTTCACACTAACACTGGGCACAATGAATCGGATACAGTTTCAAGACGTCTGAACTCCGCTGCGATCCGACCCAGAATCTCGTCCTCCGTTACCGTCAGGACTCTGTAGTAGCACGCCATGGCGGGGGTAGACTGGTGTCTAGGTCGCGTGATGTCACCACTGGCGCGCTTTGATTCATTCCCGTGTCCATACCAATGACCGGATCCGACAGTATACACTTTCCTTAATATTATAGCTATTTTCGCGAGTAATATCGAATGTAACTAAGAAATTTGATCTTTTTCATAAAAATTTGAGTTCCACAATACTATGCACGTCATAACATTAAATTTTAATCAGTACATTAGGAGAAACAAAATTTAAAAAATTCTTAAGTGTTTACATATTATTAGACGTGACTGTACATTACCATGTAAACTTCCACCAAAAATTGGTTTGAACGAGATGTAGTACATAAGTAGTTTTTTTTTAAATACGTCATCTTTTATATTATGATACTTGATGCTACGGAACCCTTCATGGGCCAGTCCAACTTGCACTTGGCCCCTTTTTTTGTAATGAAGACCTAGGTTCAAAAAATATTTAACGAAAAACTAGGGCGATTAAAAAAACATCAAGCTCTTTTCAAAAGTATTTTTGAGTATTTTCATTATGATTCCTTTAACGAAACCCCTCATTTTGCATTCAAAGTACTTTACATTTTTAAAAGGTACGGTTTTGGCTCAGTATTTTCTTAAAACGATACTAATTATCCTGAAAGTATACTGAGATAGACTCGTTTAACCGATTGCTGCTTGGTTTTACTTTGCTATGTGAAGTCGAGGAATGGTCAAAATGTCCTGAGGAAAGTTTAGTGTATGAATATCGATGTTTATAAGAGTAGAGAAAGACCAAAGCAATGACGAATGGACTGTGTAAAATTCGCTTTATGTGTGTGTGGATGTGGCCACTTTAGTAAGATGACGAATAATAGAGAAATATGGAAGAAGTAGTGATGCTGCGTGCACTCTGATTAATTTGAGATAAAAGCAAGAGCTTCATGATGAATGTTTTTTATTTAAATCAGACATTTAGAACAGTAAAGAATATAATGTAATGAGATTTGGAAGCCTTTAGAACGAAAATTTATCAAGCAAGGGATTTGCACGGGTTACTCCATCCCGTTGATTTAATCCTTCAGAGAGTCTTATGTATGTCACTTATGGAATGACAAGGGGCGTCTTAAACTAAGAAGGGGATGAAATGGTTGTAATTGGATAAAATACAACATTTTGACATAGTACCACCACCGTGACAATATTTTCGTTTTATGGGAGTTTTAAGATTTACTAAAGAGAACACCGAATCCAGAACCTGCCTAGCGTTTTCCCAGCTAAGCTAAAGTCGTCTTCCAGTCTCAATAAATGCAGCTAAATATCAGTATTTTTACATGGAGCGACTGCGTATCTGACCTCCACAGCCTAGTTAGGACTGGGTAATACGATACCCCTCGGTAAGGCTGGTTGTCAGACTTTCGAACCACACGCTGTAACGACTGTCAAAGATTCAAAAATGACAGCCGGGACCAACGGCTTAACGGTTTTTCCGAGTATTTCTCGGTATGTAAGGGTGGTCAACCATCTAGGGACTAACCTAGGCAAGCACAGCTTTACCTAAAGTTCGACCCGAGCCGCTGTTATCAATTCGCCACAAGTGCCTGTAGTAGTATATGATACAAATATTGTTAATTTAATAGTGTAGATATTAATGCCAGATAACTTGAAAAGAACCTTTGACCCAATAGCCTAATTCGTTTAGAAAAATAGTTGCTGTATCGTTTTCACATCACTGTTTACCCTTCGGAATAAACAAGCTGGCGGCTTGTTTGAAGCAGTGGTTGAGCAATTGGTTCCTGGGGAATTGACCCTGCAAACATTTGTCGAGAGTTTTTCCGGGATTGAGTGTTGGAAGGTATACCCTCATGTGCGGTCTGTGGAGAGACCAGTGAAGTGCTAAACGGAGTTACGTTAGGAAAATTATCTTCCGCAGCTGATTATGCAAGCGCATGTAAGAAGTTTTCCTGAAATCCTTTGATTAGGGTTCAATAGGGAAGAAAAAATTATCAACAAATATTTCACCCGTATTTTTGTCACATACCATACCAATATTGACGAAGATACGAAGCTTTTAAAATTCTCAATACGTCACGCCTAGGTATAATTTTAAGCGTGTTCTGACGTCACGAGCCCCCACTCCCGTGTTTTGATGCGTTGGTATCTTGGTCAATATTCATTGATTTACCAAAACAAAAAATACGTGTCCATTATTTTCCAATATTCTAACTGACGGACTAAATAGATTTTCTTCAATCAATTTTTTATACTCTCGTGATGCCTATTCCCGGATAGGGCAGTGTTCTTCGGTTTCAGACAGGGAGTGACAGAAACTTACACATGGCACTTAAACATGACTGGCGAATTGTTGGTATATACTATTTGGAACTCCTCTGGGAAAACAGGTGTGATGTTATGTTGTGTCTTTGATTAGAATGCTACTCGTTCGTTTTGTTCTATCTCCTGCTGATATGGAGGGAAGTGGAAATTACGGTTGTTTTCTTACTCCTCGTATTCTTCTGAATAAATTCGGGATCCAAGACGGATAAATTCATTCTCTGGGACTTAGTCGTTTCATTATCTCGGCGCTTTTCGGGTGGTCACCACTGTTAATTCTGGTTTTCAGGAGTTACAGTAGTTTGGATAGTGTGGCGGGCTTGTCTCAAAGAAAAAGGACACTACTTAAATGGAGCGGGTTCCTGGGTTTGGTTTAGCCCGACGCGGGATAGGTACAGAGATACTTATCAGTGAGAATGAGGAATAATCTACATGAAAAAGAAACGGTTATCGGGCCTTCTTGCTAACCGTTTCTTTACTTTTATTCTCTTAACATGATACTCGTAAACATTATCTTTATTAATTAATTAACTTTAATATGCAGTGCTTTAACGTGCAGTGCTTGCTTGCAATGAAATTGTATTCTTTATTTTTATTTCATGCTCGTATACGGGATTATTTTGGCGGATGCAAGCAAGACAGTGTTCTTATATGAAAATACCCTCTACCTTAAAAATACTGTTTGCAATTTTCATATTATAAGAAAAACAACTCACTTACTTAGTCAATATTTAAATTTTCAAAAGCCGGCGATGCAAATATGCCTTAAGGGACTTAAAAGTCTAGAAAGTAGAACTTAGTACTTTTTCTCAACAAACACCTGGGCTTCGAATATGGGCTTAATAAATGGATAAAGTATCGCAAGTAACTTGGATCTGAAAATGTGTGTTTATACTTTTACGAATACTTTTGTACTTTTAAATTGATCCTGGAATTTCATCGCAGCTTTTTCCACAAAATTATATTTTTATCGCGCTATGGAAAATTGGGTTCATACCTTATGCAGTTCTAGATATCACAGGTTGATCTATTGAGGTGGGTCAGTAAAAGGAAAACTGAAACTTTTGTTCGTTTTTAAGAACCATGTAATCAACATAAAGTAATTCCCTAAAGTTTTAGGCAGAGGTAGGTATACTTAAAAGTACAAGGTAACCACATTTTGTCAGCAGGGTGTAAACCACCTCATAACGAAGCCGTCAACCAAACATTCTGGACGTCAAACTATGTAACTTTACGCAAAAATTATTGCTAGGAAACAATTTTGTTTTTTGTGGTAAAACTCAATGTATATTGCACTTAAAACACTGTACTGATGGATGGATTGAATAGTAAAAATCTTACATTAAAACTTGTATTTAAAAAGAAATCGAAAAGTTGGAACTTTGACACCCAATATCTCTGTAACTCGAAGGTTCCCAGGTTTGGCTGCGGGACTGTTCGTAAGACATACCGCAGTCCCGGAACGTAAAGGTTGAGGAAGGAACATGGATGGTTTTTAGCCAGTAAACGTCTGATATTCCCTCCCTCCCGCTCCGCCCAGAGTGGGAGGAGGGTGTTTTGATGATTTGCCATTGGAAAAAAAAAGGAATGGTGTAGAACAAAAAAAATATTGCAATAACGGGAGAACAAGTGCCTTTCGTAAAGAGGTGTTTTACACCCTTTATAATACGAGGCGACCCTATTGCCACCAACCGGGCATAAAAACTGAGAACCCCAATGACTTTCCCCGATTTAGAAATCGAACCCCGGACGTCATGCACAGAAGTCGCACTTACGATAATCAGTTCAGTATTAAATTCTTGAATTTCAAAGAATTCATACATTCTCCTTATGTCTGTTAAATTTTGATACGCATCACGTCTGCGAAGTTCTGTACGTTGATGATGCTGCTTTATTTGTCCCTTCATAATTCATTAGAAACAGAACCCTGGTGAACCCTGGTGAGTTTGGTTTCAAGCGGAGAAGTCCCTAAGTAAATTGTCATTCTAATTGTCATTATGACTCACAGGAAAAATAATAAAATTAAAGAAAAAACCGGCCAAGAGCGTGTCGGGCCACGCTCACTGTAGGGTTCCGTAGCTTCCCAGACCATTAAAAATACCAACATTTTTCGTCAGCAAAAATAACTTTGTTTTTCATAGTATTTGTATGAAAAACAAAGTTATCATTTGCGTTTTTTTGAAAAAGTGCTATATAACTCAAAAACTATTCAACTCATCAAGTTGAAAATAATTTTCCTAGAAAGTTCATATAAAGGTCTACTTCTGTGATTTTTTTCATATTTTTTAAACTTATGGTTCAAAAGTTAGAGGGGGGGGGACACATTGTTTTTGACTTTCGGAGCGATTATTTCCTAAAATATTAATATTATCAAAAAATGATTTTAGAAAACCCCTATTCATTTTTAAATACCTATCCAACAATATATCACACGTCAGGGTCAAAATTAAAAAAAAAATCGCTCCCCACTTTACGTCTGGGGGAGGTACCCTAATAAAAATGTTTTTTTAAATTTTTATTTTTGCACTTTGTCGGCATGATTGATATACATATTGGTACCAAATTTCAGCTTTCTGGTGCTAACGGTCACTGAGATTATCCGCGGACAGACAGACAGACAGACATGGCGAAACTATAAGGGTTCCGTTTTTTGCCATTTGGCTACGGAACCCTAAAAAAGACATGCGGGGTAGGTCTAAAAAATTGGCGATGAAAATCAGCGGAATTAAAAAAAAACGGCAAAATTTGTTGACCCCTATTCGCTTGATCGATCATTCCACATCCAGTGATTTCCAAGTTATCATAATGAAAAGTTAGCGTTATTGTCGATTTTTTGCGATCGGCTGGAGCAACAAACATTTTTTTTTGTCAACAAAAAAGCAAAAAACATTGCCGTTTTTTTTTTAATTCCGCTGATTTTACATCGCCAATTTTTTAGACCTATGCGGGGCAGTCTTTGGGTACTGGCGATGTACCTATAGCCGGGTAGCGGATCGGCTACGAGTGCTACGAAGCGTTAGGTGATGGTCACGTCAGTTCCATGAATTTCGTTTATTTATGAAAGTTCTCAACGCAACAAGAAGTTTCCACTTCAAAAATACATCAAACTAAATTGCTCCTGTACGATGCCAAAACGCCTCTATCTCAGCATTTCTATCCATGGAGATTCGTCTCAATCTTCCCGTCTTTGTTTCAATTGTAAGGAGATAAAAAAAGATAAAAATTCCTAGCTAAATTTCTAGCAGAAGTTTCAACAAGGTACATCTGAAGATTCATAAATATTTTATCATGTTTGAGAGCTACCGTTTTGATGATTGAAAAAGTTTATTTTTCCACTTCGTTATAATGGAGTTTCTTTTTTATATCCGGGGTCGTAAGTATATCGGGATGTTAGCGACTATATATTTTTGACTTACGAACAAGAAGTAAGACGAACAAAAATACAGGAAATTCGGGCAGTTTGTTGGTAGATAAAAATAGCATTTTACTTTTCTGGTTCCTCGTATTTCGATATCTCATTATGTTGTCGAAAGTTTCTATTTACTGCCAGGAAAATGTTATAAGGAAAGTATTAAATATGAATGTAGAATCCTGGACGGTAATAAAAGTAGGAAAATACCAAATAAATTATGAATGGTCTGTTGGAAACCTATTAGATGCCTTTTTTTTTCGTATGGGTAATCATTAATTGACTCCTCCCTCTTCGGGCGGTGCGGGAGGGAGTGTCAGACTTTTACTGACTAAAACCCATCCATGTTTCTTCCTCTCCCTTAATGTTCCGGGCCACGGCATCTCTTTCGAACAGTCCCGCAGCTCCGGCAAGATTCGGCCCTTGCGGGACCGATTTTTTTTATGGGACAAACCCGCTGCACTATTCCCAAACCACTGTAACTCCTGAAAGCCAGAATCAACAGTGGCGACCACCAGAAAAGTGCCGAGATAATGAAGCTCGACGAAGTCCCAGAGAATGAATTTGACTGCGGGACCTATTAGATGCCTACAACGGCAACAGAAAAGTATAAAAGAAGAAGTCATGCTGAGGACCCCAAATCAATTAGGGTAAAGGCAACATCAAGCAATACACCAACACAAAAAACAAGGAAAGAAAGAAAAGAAAGAAAGAAAAAACATTTATTTGGCTCACGCCACAAGTGCACACAGTACAAAAAAAAAAAAACAATAAAGAGAAAAAAAAAATCTAAATTATTATAGAAACCTTACTTGTAAAAAAAAAAAAACTTAAATCTAAACAAAAAAACAAAAAAGTAGGTGTAATGTGACACTGTGTGCCTCACGGCTGCTCCAAATAGGCCCAGTTCAGCAAAATGCCGGGAAACATAAACACGTGCTAAGAAAAATGAACAACAGAGACAAAAATAAACAATCATAAAGACTTCATGACGAGTAATTTGATGGATTCTCTAACAATTTTAAAATTACAATTGTAAATGTGAAAAAAAACTCTAAGACACTCTTATATGAACCCTGACTAAATAACACTCTTTTTATTTAGCCAGTCGGTAACGAGCTGATTTCAATATAAGCCTTTGTGTACCACAACTACAATTTGAGCGTTCCCAATTCCCATTACCGTCCAAAACCTATTTTAAGCACCTATATTACATCAAAAGCCCGTCGAATATGCCATTTCCAAATGACGTGGGTTGGAGCAGAAACTATAGTGAATTAATTAAACTGGAATGCCACATAACGGGGTTGACTCCAATATTCGGTACAACTAACTTGTAGTGCCTCAAATATTTGATCAGGAGAATAGAATCTAAGTAAACTGTCGTGCAAATAAACTGGCACAGTTACGTCATGTGTGTAAAGGACGTGTTATTTTTACACAGAGTAATGATCAACTTTGAATGGTTTACTTATTTAACTAGCTTCTGCCCGCGACTTCGTACGCGGATCATGTTGCTTATGCCAGCGACAACGGGGTTGTCAAAATCGAAGATCTGAAACGTCTGATGTCGAGTACTAAGAGCCCGGGGACGGGAAAATAACGGATCTTTCCCACCTGAGCAACACATACCGTTTGTTTCTTTTTGCCATTTAACAGTTTCACAAAAAGTACAATTCTTAACCATACCTCCGATGGCGGAATATGTGGCGTATTCAATCATAGGAGTATACGTAAATGCACTCCGTTCCTAATCAACCCAAGGAAGGTCGCCATGCCCTACGGTTATATCTTGAGACACAAATGATTCTTCAGATGATATCTGAAAGATTTGACCTCTTTCTAGACATGGTTATAGTTTTGTTGCATACCTGATCAATTAAAATCTAAGTGACTGCTACCCTGCGTTGCCGGGTAGGCTCCCGAGTCACGAAGATAAATGGAAAAGGAAATTAAACACTGAAATAACATAAGCCCTAAGACATATATTAATTCGATAAAATAAAATAATACATGGGAGTTTTGGCCAGTAGAGTCAAATTTTCAATGATATACCATCGTCATCGAATATCATTCCTAAACTGTAACGGCCTTCACTGCGTGGATGTACTCCCATCTTATGTTATTTTATAATTATACAGTGAAATTAGTGATAGCTTTGCAATAATTTTCACATCAGATGTTTCTGATCTTCAATTTTTTATAAGTCAACAGGAAGTGCCCATCAGACCAAACAACTTTTGCTAAGACGTCATTCCTTTATATGTGTTATGGTGTAGCTGGGCTATTGGAGTTCCACAACAGGTATCCCAGATCTTCGATTTTTATAAGTCAACAGAAAGTGCTCATCAGATTGAACAACTTTTGCTAAGACGTCATTTCTATATGTGTTATGGTGTAGCTGGGATCTTGGAGTTCCACATCAGGTGTCCCAGATCTTCGATTTTTATAAGTCAACAGAGATTGCTCATCAGATTGAACAATTTTTGCTGAGACGTTATTCCTATATGTGTTATGGTGTAGCTGGGCTCTTGGAGTTCCACAACAGGTGTCCCAGATATTCGATTTTTATAAGTCAACAGAAAGTGCTCATCAGATTGAACAACTTTTGCTAAGACGTCATTTCTATATGTGTTATGGTGTAGCTGGGCTATTGGAGTTCCACAACAGGTGTCCCACATCTTCGATTTTTATAAGTCAACAGAAAGTGCTCATCAGATTGAACAACTTTTGCTAAGACGTCATTTCTATATGTGTTATGGTGTAGCTGGGCTCTTGGAGTTCCACATCAGGTGTTCCAGATCTTCAAATTTATTCTCTCATCAGAAAATGCTCATCACGTGGAACAATTTTTGCTATGGTGTCATTTTTGTATCTCTTATAGTTTAGCTGGTCTGTTGCGGTTCTGCATCAGGTGTTCAAGTTTTCAAGATAAATTATAGCCTATATGTTGCACAGACTTAATATCTATACAACAAAAAAATAATCATTCAAATCCGTCCAGTAGTTCCGAAGATTAGCGTGTACAAACAAACAGACAAACAGACAAACAGACAAACAGACAAACAGACAGACTTTTTTTTTTGGATTCGGGCTCTATTACTGTTTCTAAACCCCCCTCAATTATTATTTTTTTAATATATTCAATGTACAGACACAGTTTTTTTACTCTTTTATTATATGTATAGATATATAGATATAATAACTTTATATACTTAGATTTAATTGTTTGTTATTTACAAATCTAGAGGAAAATAACCATAAAAGTTAGTTAAGCAAACCATTATTATTATTTGTATCCTGTATTTGTATTTGTAATCCTTAAGAATCACCATCATCTGCGTAGCCTTTTTCCAACTATGTTGGGGTCGGTTTCCAGTCAAACCGGATGCAGTTGAATACCAATATTATACATGGAATGCCTATCTGACCTCCAGAACCCAGTCAGTACTAGGTAACACGATATCCCTCGGTTATATAGACTGGTTGTCAGATTTTCAGTCCACTGGGGGATTCAGGCCCGTTGACTTCCCGGACCAACAGTTTAACTTACTTTCCGAGGTTTGAAGGAAGTTTGTTATTTAATGGGTGGTCACCCATCCACGGACTTATGTAGCCAAGCGCAGCTTAGTTTAAAGATCGACCCGAGCAACAGTTATTATTTGGTCTTGATCGACCCGAGCGACAGTTATTATTTGGCCATGAGCTTCTCCTAATCCTCAAGAATAAATAAATAAATATCGCTGGACATTAACAAACAGCGCCATCTAGTGCCACACTGAGCAAGGCTTGTGTCGTGGATATCAGATAGTTGATATACTACATATAACATACTTTTTTGTTTGTAAATACATACTTATTATACGTATAAACATCCATGACTCGGAAAAAATGTCCATGCTCATCACGCAATCATTTGCTCCTACCGGGATTCGAACCCAGGACCATAAGAACGTAAGGCGGCCTCACTACCACTAAACCATTCGGTTCGTCGAATAATTATTATTTATATTCAATTAAATAACAAGCAGCCTAAAGTATGTAATAGAATAGCTAAGGTCTACTGTCACTCACTTCCGTCTAAATTACAACTTGAATACAACAATTTCACTTTGGAAGTTTATCTCAACATGTTGTGAAAATGTTGCAAATGATCTTAAGGCGATTACACGAGCTAAACGCGAGTTTTATAATTACTAAAAGTATATGATTCACTACTTTAAACAAGACCAGAAAAATATATGATATTCTTCAGGATATGATATTGTTTTGAAAACATAATACAATTAATTTGGCTCGATAAAAAGAAATCACGAACGTACCTCTAAAAATATCTCTCAAAAAAAAACACACTAATATGCATGCGATCATTCCGATTTTTTTGCAAATAATTCTACTAGCAATATATTAGCATGATACTGTTTTAGTTTTTTAATCCAATCAATAGTTTTTTTGTAAATCGATCGAAACCACTCATTTCGCGCTATTTGGCCCGCAGTGGCTGACGTAACAACCACTTTGTAGTGCAAGCTGATTAGAACTTTATTCTAACAGCATTTCAAACGAAGTTTGAACTACCACAAATAGAGTTGCTAATTTAGCTCGTCTAAGCGCCTTAAACATAAAATGTACTAAAAGCATTAGGCAAAGCTTCTTTCTTTGTGACAAAAACTTAACTATTTATAGTAGAGCACAACATTAAACTATAAATATGTACTATTCAAGAAAACGTCGCACTAAGTGCTTTGAAAAAAATTACTCGTATTTTCTCTTAGATAAAATGCTCGATAAAAGTAAGTGTTTATAAAAATAACTCTTAAGTAATATTCTACGTAAGGATGGAGATTTAAAAGTATTTATAGAGTTGGTATCAATTTTTTACGCAATATAGGCTCGACGACAAAAAAATCGAATTAGTCCGTCAGTAAGATTATCAAAAACTTTTTTGTTGTGTTACGTAAACCAAAATTGACGAAGACAGGACGCTTTTAAAATTCTCAATACGACACACCTAGGTATAAATTTATCTAGTTCTGACATTACGAGCCCCCACTCTCAAGTTTTGATGCGTTTTATCTTTGTCAATATTCATTGTTTTAAAAAAAACAAAAAAAATACGTGTTCATTATTTTCAAATACTCTAACTGACGGACTAAGGTCCATGTCCACCAAAAAGATGACGCTCTGATTATCTAAAAACAGCTGTTTAAAACACATTTTTGACATGTGGGAACATGTCAAAAATGTGTTATACAGGGAACATGTCACACTGACAGCTGGTTTTAGATAATCAGACTGTTATCTTTTCGGTGATCATGGACCTAAATAGATTTGAAATTTTTTGAAACTGTTGTCATGCCTTTTGTAGATAAAAACTTACCAGCGTCGTTGGTCTAGTAGTCGCAAACGTGACTGCAGAGCAAGAGGTCCTGGGGTCCTCTAGAGTCGGGCATCTTGTTCCCGGGTCAGGAATTTCTCAGTAGCAGCCTCGGAGTCTGGATATTGGTGCCCGATAATGGCAATAGGGTCACCCCTTTTATATGGGACTTTAAACAAAACTGGCGGAATGTAGGTGTACTTTTGCCACTTGCTCACACTTCTGCCTAACCTTTCGAGGCGTGATGTTATGTTTATTAAAAAAGTACACTAATGGAATTACGGTGGACATAAGTGACTCGAAAATGAGCCGTGCATAATTATTATGTACAGTCGAGGTCTTTTACCTCTCTGAAACGCACGGTTACGATATAACCCCAATTTGTTTTTCCAGTCTATCGCGACTGGTCACATTTTAGCCCCACGCGCATTTTAAAATACCCGCCTTCAAAACATGCATTAAAAATCGACTGAACTTTGTCCATGCATTGATCGTATACAGTACCCTCTAAACAATATTTGCAATGATAAGCCACTTTCACTACTTTCCAATTTTGCAGTTTTATACTTTCACGAGTACTAATATTACCGACCAAACCCGATTTGTAAAACACGGCTAAAATACGAATAGAGGCGAATAGAGGTCTTTATGGTTACCTGACGAAACTTCGCAGACGTAATGGGTAACGGTATCATTGGCCAACAAAGTCATTTATTTTTTGTTTTACTTTGATTAGATTTGCCTTTATCAAGTTTCACGAAGTCATGTACCTAGTTTAACTTTGTGTACAAGAAAAGTTCAAAAGAAACTGTGTCAACGAGCAGTGATAGCCTATTGGTGTGAACGTCGTCGTATAACTACGTCATAGGATTCTAGTTCGAACCCACGACACGAACCTCTGATTTTTAACCCCCGACGCAAAAACGACGGGGTTTTATAAATTTGACGTGTCTGTGTGTGTGTGTGTCTGTGACATCGTAGCTCCCGAACGGATGAACCGATTTTGATTTTGTTTTGAAAGGTCAATTAGTCGGGAGTGTTCTTAGCTATGTTTGATAACAATCATTCCAAGATAGCCGCCGCCGCCACTAGATGGCGGATGACATATTTATTCAAGAACTTCCACAATATTGGTATCAAATGAACGGGCTTCACTAGTAGAATACTATACACTATTATAAATTTCAAATCCAAGATGGCTGCCATCACAAAATGGTGTTTTTTTTACAACTCTCTGAATACGGGTATCAAATGAAAGGGCTTGACTACCAGAATAACTTCGTTCCAAAAAAAAAAAATACCTTGAAATTATGACCCTGAAATATGTGTCGGGGGTTTTATATTTTTTCAATTCAATGTAACTTGTTCTAATTCATGTGTGTGCGCTTTGCTCAAGGAAACCACGGCGAGGAAACCAAACAAGCACGCCTGAGAGGTATTACCTGACTGCATGTAAAGCCTGCCAGGTTCGGCACTAAACACACAAAAATAAGAAGAACAGAAGAGAAACTGATTTTCTCTATCTGATTTTTTCTCATAAATAAAAGCTTGGCAACACACGGAGCGGCTTGGCTCTTTGTTACATTTCGTTTCGTAACTTTTCGTTCATTATTGAAGCGTAGTTTCCTGATAATGTACCGAACCATTTCACCTACTGTTTCCATTTACACACTGTTTGTTAATACGGTCATTGCTAATTAGTTACTACCATTAGCAAAAGTATGTACTCACCTAAACTTTAGTGGTAAATAAAATACAGAATAGTAAAAAGTCGTCATTACTTCCACCATCTCTTTCTCTTGCCAACTTATCACAGTTTATAAGAAAAGACAAAAAACAACAGAACCCTCATTATTGTTTCGAAGTTTCAACGGATGTTAAAAAAAGAGCTGTTATTTGGTAATAAATGACATTACTAAATACAAGCTGAAATGTATTTCTATCACTACTGCAACCATTTTATAGATGTACAGAGAGCAACAAATGTTATAGCTACAACATAAATTAAGTTTCGCACGTGATCATACGATAGTTCTATGACGCTAACGCGAAGACGTGAACGGAAACTAGATACAACACATCGCCGACGTAAAATGATTGATTGAGAGCAGGGCAAAAGGATTACCTGAGATAAAAGAGATTTTTCTAGGAAACCTTAAGAGTTATAGGGCAGCTAGAAAATGAGAACAAAATATGTTAACGGCTTAGGAAATTCATTTTTTTGCCAATACTTCCTTTGATCGAAAATGGTTTTCTTAAAAAAAGCAAAGAGGAGCTTGTGGCTTAATAATAACAGCCGCTCGGGTCAATCTTCATGTTAACCTACCAACCTAGTGTGATGGTACTGGATGAGGACCTGTGTGTCATCGTACCTAGGTTCTGTATTAGCTCGCATTGATCGTCTAGTATATTTGTTCTCGTGATTGGAGATATGTAAAGAGTCGAACTTCCTTAATCAGCCTTGATAATAATTAATACTGTGTTTAGTCTAGGAAAGATCTTACTTCCGTACACCAGTGTTTAGGAAACAATACTGTAGCATGAGAGTCGTTTCGGGGTTTTAATCAACAATTAAATTTAGATTGACCTTAGGTCAATCTTGAGTACACTCCACTGTTCGAACAATGTAGACTTATCAATCATTCTAACGCGGAGTTTGTCTTAACTCGTCTATGTTATTATTCAATACAATGTTTAATCCATCTTCTTCGGATTTAATAAGGATTCTACGATTTACTCTCAGTTAGGCACGTTAGAATGATTGTATAAGTTGATTCATTGTGTGTTGTGCTAATTTGATAGCCACCACCTGAGACTGATATCGTTCTAGCATGGGGAACCCCTACACCGTGAAAACGGTCCTTAATCAATGTTATTGGGGCGCAATCGACTCCCTAAAGACGCTACGAAGCGTAGGTGATTCCCTTATCCATTGTAGGCAGGTACTTCCATTTTTTTTTGTTATTTGCCAGATTCCCTTTTAGGGCAGGCATGCCCCAGATCCATGGATTTGATATGTATTTATATTTGAGTTATATTTAGATTTGGCCAAATCTAGGTCGGGAGTCGGATTGCAAGACATGGCGTGTATGGTATGCTAAGTTATCACCGCCTGAGGTGTCGATCAGTCATGCACTCAGAGCCATCAGTTTATCGGAGTTGAGAATTTTAATATGCATTATATCACAACACAACCGAAATGTCTTTCTCTCACAAGAACAGTATTTCTCCTCCTATATAATCAAGTGATTATTGACTTGAACCCACATAATTATATCATCAACTGCTTAATTCCTCGTTCTGTAGCTGGTTCGCTGATACTAGTGACTCGAATCAAAGTGATGTTTAAACTACAGTGGACTAGTGTTTCTACTCACTCAGTTTTGGGTTTTACTGGTGTATGCTGAGTTTGATTCAGCTCTGAAGGAGCTTAGGTCTCAAACTAATAAAAGTATCAGACTTAGGTCGGGATTTCTATCTCAGACCTAGTCTATAGCAGTACAAATTATTATATTTGGATAGATCCAATAATGTAAATATCGTGTTAGGCGAGGGTCAGTGTGTATATAGAGAATCCACTATTGGAGGTTCGAATTGATCTATTATTCTGATTTAAGACAACACTACTGTTAAGACTTAGTCTTAACTTTATCTGTTATCCATTATTAAATTCTCTATACATATAATTTTGGAATACAAAAGGAAAGAGTTGATTATCGTTTATATTATTCATTTATTTTCGATAAATGTACGAAAGAAACTGTTTGTTTAATTAGGCCTAGGTTCGCTAAGATGGTGACGAACCTAGGTCGAGTGTCCCATTCCTAAACCTAGTCAGATAAGGGAAAACGGAACATCTCAAGCGAAAAACCCTTCTGACATGTACAAATTAAGTCTACACACATATGTACATAATATTGACAATTATCTATAAATTTATAGAAGTCTCAAGACAACCGAGAGAAGAGGTAGCATACACATAATTGTTATAAAGTTTATCAAAGATACTTAAGTCACAAGATCCCATAATAATTCACAATTGTGTATTCAAATTTCTAGCTTAGCCATCTCGCGTAATTCAAGTTCTGCGTGATGTACACTGTTTAGACACGCTAAAGAGATTTCTCCGCAGGTTCTGCCTTTCAGTACTACAGTACAATATGTACCGTACTTCTACACAAACTAACACTAAGAGATAAATCACCATTATCAGGAATAGTGTCATAGCTACCTTGTCTATTTTAGACCAAAGGTGCTCACTCGTCTTCTGTCTTAGTGAATATAAGATGTCGAAGTTTTGTGGTAGCCTCCATTTTATTTGGATCGTTAATTACGTGGCTGTGATTGATTTAGTGATTGAAGTTATGGTAAATTAGCTTGGGATCTTGCTCTAACACAAAATTTGAACTTAGAATACGTTACCAGATTCAGCTCTGTCTCTCTGTCTCGAATTTTACTAGACTCTATCTATCTAAGTAGTATTAACCCACTACACTAGGGTATACTTTATTTATTTACAATTAGGTAACTAAGTACGAAAAACACTGCTTCTACTTTAATACAATACAATCTTCAAAATTAAAATTATGATTACACGTCCGACTTCGCTCGTTGCTAAAATCGTAAGGGCTTTCGTCAGCTTGTTTCTCCCTCTCGAAAACCGTACAGATACGCCCCGCCTGTAAAATGAAATTTAAAACAAAGTAATCTGTTCAAATCCGTTCATTGGTCAAGCGATAGCAAGACGCTCGCTTATTGGTCGATAGCACGGCGTCTGGTCAATTCCCGCCAAATGTCATCTCGTGTGCTTTTCGCGCCTTCTGCTAACCTACACATCTGTTTAACATCCCACCAGATATTCCGAAAAAGGTCGCTTCAACAAAAGGTTTATTGCCTTTTGAGTGTTGTCTTGCAATATTATTTTAAGACTAAATTCAATAGATCTTTTATTTTCTAAGTGATTTGGGAACGCTGTTTCTAAAAAATTCCTTTAAATGGATATTTCAATATGCAGTTTTTTGACAAGGGTTGAAGTTTATGGATGGCTATAAAGTGTGTTATTTATTTCTTCCGTATGCGCAAAAGAAATAGATGGCCCGATGTATGACCATCTCACTAGGCCGCGCTGGCCTAGGTTGGTCTGCGGATGGGGGACCACCCATTAAATACTAAGTTTCATCCATGCCTCGAAAAGCACGTTAAACCATTGTATCTGGCTGTTTAGGGAAAACCGATTGCTGTAAGTATAGTGGTGACTGACTGACTCAGAATTTCTCTGAGTCAGTCAGTCAGATCAGTAATTAATTTGTGATTTAGTTTTAAGTGTTTTATCTATATACTATCTATATACTAATATTATAAAGCACAAGAGTTTGTTTGTTTGTTTGGTTGACCGCGCTAATCTCAGGAACTACAGGGTCGTATTCAAAAATATTTTTTGCGTTGGATAGTACATTTATTGAGGAAGGCTATAAGCTATATAACATCACGCTATGACTAATAGGAGCGGAGCAGCAATAAGAAATGTTGCAAGCGGGAAATTCACGCGAACGATGTCGCGTGCAGAAGCTAGTAATTAATAAAGATGTTTGGTGTATTATAATTGGTAGTGTTTTAATTTATCCAATACCCATCTCGCAACAGCTTGGAGCTCGTGGCTAAATAATAAAAGACACTCGGGTCGATCGTTACGTTAAGTCGTGCTTGCCTAGGTTGGTCTGTGGATGACCACCCTTACATACCGAGTTTCCTCCATGCCTCGGAAAGCACGTTAAGCTGTTGGTCCCGGCTGTTATTTGTCTATCTTTGACAGTCGTTACAGGTAGTCAGTGGCTAAAAAAGTCTGACAACCAGTCTTATCAAGAGGTATCGTACTACTCAGTAGTAACTGGGTTGTGGAGGTCAGATAGGCAGTCGCTCTATGTAAAATACTTGTATTCAGCTGCATTCGGTGATACTGAAAGCCGACCCCAAGATAGTTGGGAAACAGCTACGCAGATGATGATGACCCAGCTCGCAACAGTATGTATGAAACGTTTACACCACACACTAGTGCTAATCGACATAAATCACGCTGAGAACGTACGTCATTGGCAAAATTCACTCTTTTGTCCCTGTTCACCAAAAAGATAACGGTCTGATAATCTGAATTAGCTGATCAGCTGTCACTGTGACATGTTCCCATTCAAAACTGTGTTTTAAACAGCTGTTTTTAGATAATAAGAACGTCATATTTTTAGTGAACATGGAACTAAATAATTTTTTTTTTCATCGTGCTGGTCACATCTGCCGCATGTCGGAGGAGCAATGGGCAAAAGTTACCACTCAGTGTATACCAAATAGCAGGAAACGACAACGCGGCAGGCCCAGAAGGAGATGGCGGGATGAGCTAGACTCTTTCGCAAAGGATTGGCCTACAATCGCACAAGATCGCGAAATGTGGAAGGACGGAAGGGAGGCCTTTGCCCTGCAGTGGGACAATGTAGGATTATAATAATAATAATAATAATCGTGTGATTAGTGCCTTGATATCAGAGTTTTATGCAGCCCAGACAGACTGGGCTTTACATTCCGTCAAGAAATATTTCTCAGTTACGCTGGTTTCCTCACGTGTTTTCCTTCACCGATGCAGGTGATAATTATACAATACGCACATGGATCCCAAAAATCAGAGGTTGACCTTGGGTTCGAACTTAAGACTTATGACTTGGCAATCCGACGATCACACCACTATAAAGCTATCACTGCTATTACTCTTAATAATTAAGGTCCATGTTCACCAAAAAAATTACGGTCTGTTAACTAAAAACAGCTGTTTAAAACACATTTTTGAATGGGAACATGTCACATTGACAGCTGTTTTTAGATAATCAGATTGTTATCTTCTCAGTGATCATGGACCTAAGTCTAAGTAAGTTACTACAAAACAAGGATTCTCAATAAATTACGTCAGCGTCTGTACGCGTGAATTCAGTTCACTGCCGTCGCTAGTCCCGGGCCACAACTCCACAAGTCCGCAACAATGGCTAGAATAGTTCCTATTGTATAACTTTGACCACGAAGTTTGTGTACCACTTGTGTTTACATGGAATTCTAACAAATTGACTTGTAAGTTTACGACAGTGCTGTGTTGTGGTTGATTTTCTTGTAATTGCACACAAGTGATTACCTATAATAGTGAATAGGTTATGTGGGTCAGTAAGTTTAATTATTTTTGGAGAAATTACTAAGTTACTTACTCCTAAGTAAGCAATTCGTTTTTAGAGGTACATTAGTCTTACTCTGACTTAACTTTACTTTATAGAGACGACTATTATTATGCTTAACGTCTGATGTTTTACATTTAATTTGTCTTTACATGAATAAATCTTATAAGTCTTCTCTTTAGCGTGTCGATGGCAAGCTTAATTGTGTAGGCACAGAACTGAGCCACTACTTTGGTGTCTGCAATAGCATCCATCAGCTCCTGTATTGACTAGCAACAGGACACGCAGGACACAATATTAAGTGCTACATCGTTTGTGAAACAACATCACAAAAAATAAATAAGAAATTCTTTCCGATCTCTACTGATAAACTCACTGCAACATTCTTTGTGTGCAAGAGACACACAGGCTGAAACCCAAAGTCGTCCACATATCGATGGACTTTACGCCTATCGCCGAGATCTGTCACCCGAAGCAAGTCTGCTGCTCCTGGCGTAAGCCTACTCAAACCAAGGGCAAGTTATTAGTTTTAAAATATTCCATCTTTACATACCAAATTCATCTTAATATAAAAATAAAAGCTTTTAACAGGCTAGTTTTTTTAGTTGGTTTTTAACAGTAATCTGTTCAAACCCGACTTAAAAAGGCAAGTGAAAACGAATTCCAACAGGAAATCATACAGCATATTTCAGCATAAAAAATTACACAGTAAATTGTTTTAACACCCACTACAATCGGACGGTGAACACAAGAGACTGAAAACAGGAAACATTAAAATGACAAATAGTCTAGCTTATCTAAAAATGCTGGACCTCCTGAAGAGAGAGCAATGCAAATGAATTACCTTGCTCAGATTTTAGCACTTTGTCACTGAGGAAGAACGTAACGTTTTTCAAAGCTTTTTTGTATCAAGTGTCACTAAGATGAAAGAGCTGAGTCATGAAAAAACGTAGACAAAGTATAGCAATAGACAAGTCAGTAAAGGCGAATTACGCATATGTAACTGAACTCGTTCAGAAACTGTCATTTGCATGGAATATTGTCACTGATAGCACTTGAACGCGGTTTAGATTGCGTTGATGCTAATCAACTCGATCTAAACTGCGTTGAAGTCACTTGTCTTAGACGGATTTCACATGGATTTCACCAATAAAACTTATGTCTGATAACATTCAGTAGTAAGAGTACCTAGGTAGTTAGTTAGAGTAAATGAGAAAGCAATATATTTTCTCCATCTCCCTCATCCTCATCAATTGATGATGGTGGTGGTGGTTGGTTGTTGGTGATGGTAATGATGAATCACCGTCACTAACTCCCTCGCTTATGAATAATTTTACCTGGTCCAGTTGTAAGCAGGCAATTGAGACCCAACGAAGCATTGCAACGCATTCTTTGTAAATGTGTCCAAAGACGGTTGGAATTATTACCAGACCACATTCGCTAGTGTCAGCTTACAAGAACTGTAAAGGACTATTGCTATCTTATAAGGCTTACGCTGGCGGCTAATCTGTACAGTACTCTGTCCACAGGAAAAAGTAAGTACGGTAAAAAACACGAGTGATGGATGTCGCTTACGAAACTAAAAGGTAAACATTTTTCACATTGTTTTAGTTTTGTTACGGGTGTTGGCGATCTTGTAAACTACATACGTTCTAGGTTTTAGACATTGTTTAATAGAGTTAAGGCTTCTATAAAAGTACATTTTTTATGAAAGAAAGTTTTTTTTTTGTAAAATAAAAGTGTTTTATTTTTATTCAGTAATGGTAGAATTGTTCAAAAACGTTTTTCTTTTACGAGTAACTAAAACTAAACTTAAATCTTGATACGAGATTCTTTTGCCAACATAGAAATCATAGTAATAAACTATGAACAAATATGTTTAAATCTTAACCCAGAAAGCGATTTTCTAAGCGTCGAAGTACAGGCCAAGTCACGGGGTTCACACCCAAACCACGGAATTGTGAGTAACTAGAGTGTCATTTTACAACCGATATTTTTAATTTTGACAAAAATTACAAGAGAACATTTTGTGAACTAGTCAAATTCAACAGCATTCATTTTGCTATACCGCAGCCCGCGATCGATCGACATATCCAACGAAAATCTAAAAAATGTGCCTAGCTTTTCGGAGTTTGGAGGCTGACTTGCTACTTTATTACGAACTACGCATATTCTCACATAGTTAAGTGTCTATGCCAGAGAAGAAAAGCTTAGTCATTTTGTGCGAAAAAAAACTCAGTGTTAAGGTCGTGGCTCACTTGACAAGCACCGCACCAGCACGGCACCAGCACAGCTCCTGACCGGCGTCGCCTCGAATATAGGCTACGGCGCGCGAATATAGTCCGGGAGGTAGCATTGTATTTCAGGTATTATCTCTAGTAATTATATTTTGTTAACGTGGATTCGTGGTTTAATTCACCTACCCCGCGAACACCCTTTCCATTACAGTTCTATTTTTTTAAGTTCAGTATATGTAAACTATTAACAAAAAAGTTTCAGCCGGTGTACTGTAACGATTGATTCAGTTATTGTAACATAAGATCAACCTTTGATTACAACAATATCAGTCGGTTTATTAGGGCTTTTTTATTTGCTTTTTTATTTCTAACCGTACAAGGTTTAGTGTCGTGGGCTCTCTAACTAAATTTGTAACTGGCCATACATTAAACAAAGAGTACCCACGACGTGGAGAAGCATGACGGCGCAATGACATTGTTTCGCGGGCCACTCGGCGTCCGCGCGCGGTCCCCTCGCTTGCGGCGCGCCGTCCCCTCGCTTGCGGCGCGCGGACCGCGCGCGGACGCCGAGCCGCCCGCGAGGCGAGTCGTATGGTAGCGGCAAGCGCGTTGACCACCCGCCGTAAGCTTTTTCATATGGACATTAAGGGACCCCCCACACTAAGCGTCTTTCGAGCGTCGTCGTCGTGCCAGCGTCCGCGCAACGTCCACCCGACGTCGACGTCAAACGTTTGAGTTTACGTCGGGTGGACGTTGCGCGGACGCTGGCACGACGACGACGCTCGAAAGACGCTTAGTGTGGGGGGTCCCTTAATGTCCATATGAAAAAGCTTACGGCGGGTGGTCAACGCGCTTGCCGCTACCATACGACTCGCCTCGCGGGCGGCTCGGCGTCCGCGCGCGGTCCGCGCAACGTCCACCCGACGTCGACGTCAAACGTTTGAGTTTACGTCGGGTGGACGTTGCGCGGATGCTGGCACGACGACGACGCTCGAAAGACGCTTAGTGTGGGGGGTCCCTAATTTGAATGGCAAGTAAATTGCTGGGTTGGAGCGGTGCTGGTGCGGTGCTTGTCAAGTGAGCCACGACCTTAAGATGAACGCACAAATAAACACTGTACGGTAACAGTCTCGCCACAACATGAACTGTTTGGGTTCTAACTTTATGCAACGCACACCTTCAAATACCGTCATTGCATCTCCTCGCAACATAGAGATGTAGAAGAAACGAGATGACTTAATGCTAAGTGTGCCATGAGCTATATTCTTCGAGAAAATTGCGGTGACCATTTCATTTGCTTAGTACTCTGTGCCCCGATGCGCTGAGCGAACGCCAAGACCTTGTCCTAACAAACTTGTTGACACTACATAGCCCCCGAGATATCTTAGCTCTCTAGTTGTTTTATTTACTTTGAGCTGCATATTGGAATTGGAAAAGAAAATACGGGAGTTTGGTCCCTTGTTTATGATTTAAACTATTTCTGCAGTACTAGAGTGTGCTGATTTCATCGTTGATAATAATGTTACTCTACTGAAGTTCACTTTGTTCTTCTTCGTGATGCTACTGTTTTTTTTTTGTTTTTACTAGCCCAAAACTTCCCACATCGACAGCGTCGTTGATTGGTGTTAGGAGAAATTGTACCTGGTTTTAGAGCTCAGAGGGCAGGAGAGGAAGTGGAGGTGGACTTCTAGAATTCCGTAAGACATAGTGTTTGTTTCCCTCTAGGGTAAGAAGGTTGTAAGTTAGTTGGGTAAATTTTTTATTGCTTGATTGAGGAAGAAATTGTAAAATGAAGAAAGTGTTTTACTTATGATGGGAAATCATCAAATGACTTCTCCCACTCTGGACGGAGCGGGAGGGAGTGTCAGAGTTTTACTGACTCAAACCCGTCCATGTTCCTTGCTCGCCCTTTATGTTCCGGGGCCACGGTATCTCTTTCGAACAGTCACGCAGCCCCGGCAGGCATGCTCCTCAGACCTAAATCAGTATTGATAAACTGAGAATGTTTCACTTAATTATAGTAAACATAATATGTACACGCAAGGCTATTGGACCCATATGGCCTGGAGCTTAACCGACGAGTTACACCCAAAGCAGAAAAGGGTGCTTAATTCATAGATTCTCGAATATTTTAGAAAAAAATATATCATTAATTAAGTCGCTAGTGTAACCAAAACAGCGGATGGGTGTTAAATCCTAAAGGAATTCTTCAAACAGAGCAAGGATTAAGATGGGAAGCTGCGAGCGTAAGATTCTGATCAGACGTTGATTGATGAATCGCGTGTTTTTGTTGATAAACTCGCCCTTTAAAATATCGAAGTCAATGCTTTCGATAATAGAGAAAATTCCTTGCTTTTAGTACTGTTTAGTACATTGACTGAAGGTTAATTTCGTAACTATAGCAACCTAGCTAATTGTATCAGTTGGTCCACAAATTCACACTTAGGGCTTGGGTCACATTTGCTGGCACTGCGTATATTGTTCTAGAAGCATCATCGTCTAAATATTTGAATTTGATCTCAGTGTTAATGCAGCTAAAATATTTTTATCTATAGTTTTACAATAATTGGCTAGATCTAGCTAAATGTGGGTATACTATTAGGTACGCCTCTGCCTAACCCCTCGAGGATAACAAGCGTGATGTTATGTTATGTCTAGATCTGTATGAAAATTTTGATTATTAGGGAAAAACCAAATTACTGAATATTAAATTGATTCTTTCGCAATCTTGTGGGCAATGATAATAATAATATGTGGGTAGCCAGAACCAATTTCTTGGCTAAAACCCCTCTCACGCGAACAAGCCGTATAATGTGTAACAAACAAGATAATAATAAACGTACGTACACCGGCATTGAGTACCTGCATCCCAAAATACCCAGAACTATCTGGGCACTTTCTTAAGGTTCCTCTCAACAAATAAACCCAAACTGATCGAAATATATTACGGAGCATACCCGATATCCAAAATCTTAAATGAGATATCTACTAACACAATAATACATTTCCTAGTAGATTGTTTACCAAAACACCCTCTGAGTATTGTTTTGGTACACAAACCATGTTTCTGTATCTCTGAATGCTAAATTTGCTCTACAGTAGTCTTGAGACTCTCTCGTCTATTTACAAAATGACGGATTGAATGCGTGAGTATTGTCCAGTTAATACTCACGTTTAGGTAGATATTGCTGCATGTATCTAGTCATTACATACCGAGTTTCCTCCGTGCCTCGGAAAGCACGTTAAACCGTTCGTCCCGGATGCCATTTGTAGATCTTCGACAGTTGTTACAACACTATACTCATAATTTGTTGGTGCTTGGCGTGAAAATTATTTGCCTGCATGTGCATATTTTTGCGGGCGGGAAGCGGTGCTGCATCCTGAATCTAAGACTGGATCTTTTTCGTGGATTGAAAAACTAAGCGTCAGTTCACACCGAGACGCGACGCGACTCGACACTGCGCACCGATATTGGAAGAGGTCAGTGATTTCACGCCGCACCACGCGCCGCCACGAAACGCATCGCAATGTCGCGAGGCGCATCGTAAAATTGTTGGCAGCACGACGCCTCGCTGCACACCGAGACGTCGCACGTATTCTGAATACTCACAATAAAATGTGTATCATTTCGTGTCGTAAATAAAGTTATATATTTTGAGTCACTCTATTAAAATATGCGCTCTGCGTCGCGTCTCGTCACGTTTCATTGTGAACTGACCCTAACTAAATACTTTACTTACTAAGTTTTGGGTTTGAATGTGGATGTGTAAATGAGTGGAGCAAGACCAAATAAACGATGGATGGTTGTGTTAAGAATGATATGGCAAGAAAATAAATGTATGATGAGATTTCGAAAATTAGAGCAGAAGGCAGACTGCGCCGACTCTAAATGAATTGAATTATGGACAAGAGAATGTTGATCATTTAAAACCAAGAAGATTTTGCGAAATGTTAGCTTTAAAAGTTGTTCCTCTCTTCAGGTAAGATTTGTACCTAGTTTCAGTTTCTATTTCAAAATTCTAAAGTATTTAAAATAAATAATTAACTACCCAGAGTCAGAAAAACAATAAAGCTTGTCTGCTTTTACCAAGAAACTTCATAATAGAAAAATACTATAAATGCTGAGCAAAATGTAATAATTCAGAAGGTTCGAAACATCAGCTAGCACGTAGACCGCCTTTCTCAATCAACTCACCGCAACTTTTAGAAATATTTATTACAATTCCGCTTTTAGTTCTAAACTGCAATTTATAAACGTTGCACGTTTTTAACATAACTCTAACATCGGCATTGTTTGAAAGTTTAATTCGAGCGTTAGTAACACTTATTGATAACGTGGCTGCAGATATATGGGAACTTGTTCCTTTTCTGATCTTTTCTGGAAGTTCGTTAGATTTTGAAGTCGTTTTTAAAACATTTTTACACTAAAATCTTGATTGGTCAAAACAATTTATTTTATTTCCGCCTTGTGTTCTTTAATTTTATTTTGAAACTCTTGATAAAAAATACTTATTAAAAAAAATACTGCCTCGTTGGTCGTATGGTCCCAAGTGACTGCTGTAGATGAGGCCCAATTTTTTTTTTTCGTATGGGTTGTCACCAAACAACTTCTCCCACTCTGGGCGGAGCGGGAGGGAGTGACAGACTTTTACTGACTAAAACCCATCCATGTTCCTTCCTCGCCCTTTACGTTCCGGGACCACGGTATATCTATAGATGAGGCCCTGGGTTCGATTCCCGGGTAAGGCAAAGTGTTAATGATATTTTCATAGAATTTTTTTTTTAATAGCAGCCACGAAGTCTGGATATGTGCCCGACTGATGACAATAGGCTCGCCTCCTTTTACATCGGACTTAAACATAACTGGCGAAATGTGAGTGTACTATAATTGGATACTTACACCTTTACCTAACTCTTTGGGGATAACAGGCGTGATGTTATAAGTGACAAAAAATAAATAAATATAAATAAATAAATAAATATCGCTGGACATTAACACACAGCGCCATCTAGTGCCACACTATGCAAGGCTTGTGTCGTGGACACCAGATAGTTGATATACTACATATATACTTTTTTGTTTGTAAATACACACTCATTATACATATAAACATCCATGACTCGGAAACAAATGTCTATGCTCATCACACAAACATTTGCTCCTACCAGGATTCGAACCCAGGATCCTAAGAACGTAAGGCAGCCTCACTACCGCTACGCCATTCGGGTCGTCAATGAAAGTCACATCCACCACACTAATCCCAATCACTACAACTAGACTAGCAAGACTTGTAGGTAAGACAAACGGAAAAGCACCAAGTCGGTAATCTTCGACGAGTTTAGGAGAACCGACTCAACTGTCTTGGATCCCGCAACAAAATGAATCAGAAGATCTCACCGAAAGAGTAATGAATAGAAGAGAGTAATTACCACTTTCCTCTTTTTCATAAGTAGAAACAGAACACACCTAGACCAATAGACATAAAGGGACATTTACAGCTGGGAAAAGGTGCTATACAGGCAATGTAAATAATATTATATATATATTATTTTTATTTTTATCAGGGTGTAAACCACCTCATCACAAACCCGTTAACCAAGCATTCTGTACATCAAACTAAGTAACTTTACGCAAAAATTATTGCTGGGAAACAACTTTTTTTTTTGAGGTTATAAATCATTTTTTGTGGTAGAACTCAATGTAAGGCACTTAAAACATTGTGCTGATGGATGGATTGAATAGTACGGGGGTTGTGGAGGTGTTAAAATTCAAAATCTTACAAAAAAAAACTTGTATTTAAAAAAAACTTGTCAAAAAGTTGTATATATCTCCCCCATATCTCCGTAACTAGAAGGTTTCCAGGTATAGTGTAGAACAAAAAAATGATCGCAATGATGGGGAGAACAAGTGCCTTTCGGCTTCGTGAAGAGGTGTTTTACACCCTTTATTATTTATTATCATCATCATCATCATCGGCCTATTAATGTTCCCACTGCTGGGACAGGCCTCCTCTCTATGAGAGGGAATGGGCTATATAATCCACCACGCGGGCCCAGTGCGGATTGGTAGATGTCACATGTCTTCGAATTTATGGTTCTAGGACATGCCGGTTTCCTCACGATGTTTTCCTTCACCGTTTTGAGAGCAGCGGTGATGTAATAAGTTACACAAAGTAATGCGCCTGCCTGGGTTCGAACCCACGACTTACTGAACGTAAGTCGGGGCCGCCACCACTGGGCCACCGCTGCTTATTTATTATATTTTTATTATTTAATTATTATTTGTATAATCAGCGTGTATGACTAGATGTATGAACGAGGCGAAAGGAATACTTTAAGGCCAGAATTTCTATCACTCGGTCGAGCGTACTAGTGTACATTTTTTTCTATGTATAGCCACCATTCTGACTGACGTTTTGTTTTTCGGATGGGAAATCATCAGATGACTCTCTAGATGATTCTCTCACTGAGTGTCAGACTTTAACTGACTAAAACCCATCCATGTTCATTCCTCGCCCTTTACGTTCCGGGGCCACGGTATCTCTTTCGAACAGTCCCGCTGCCCCGGCAAGACACTGACGTCTGCGGCGCGTATTTGCTACTGTTTTTCTCGCTGACGAACGCAACCAACCGCCAGCATGACAGGAATTCAGGCCTTAATGTCGTAGTAGGGGGCGTTCTGTCGAAAACGGCTTGAGTTTATGTATGTATTATTATTTATGCGAGAGTGTAAATACAAGCTGCTCTAATCTAGGGAAACTTTTTGAAATGGTTAAAATTCCCGGCGACTTCTACCGAAAATTTTCAAACAAAAATTCCTAATAACACTAAATATATGAATGTGAAATAATAATAATTTTTAACAATAAAAGCTGGGAACTTTCAATGCTAATTTGTGCACATTGTAAAAACTTTTGCCAAATAAAAGTTGCTCGGGAACTGTGAACATCGGATACGAAGTTAATAATTCCTGCAATTAATTTTAGTTTTTGAAACTGTCGCAATTTCTACCGTATAAATACGATATTATGCATATTTTCAAGGTACTCCCTTGATTGTCCTAAACTTTTTTGTCCGAATATCATTATCCATAACACGTTTGCTATAAACTTCAGTAACCATAATGTTCAAAACACCGAAATTATGTTTTACATAACTAACTTTACTTCTAATACTATTTTGTCATAATATCGAATACTATAATAATTGAATCTCCTAATTTTATATGACATAAAGTCGTATGTCCTAAGTATTGTATCACATAATGTGTATGATTCCGAATGGTCATTTATAAACCTAACTTTTAGGGATTGTTTTAAGGACTAACTAAAACATCCCTAAAAGTTAGGTTTTAGTGACAGAAACGAATTGCTGTAAATCCGACTCCACGCAGTCTTGTCTGCCCTACCCCAAGAGTGTTATTTAAAATCGCGTAGGCGCGGAGGGGCGAGGCGGGCCGCGAGTTGAGGAGCAGGTGGTTGTAACACTCGCCGCCGCGGCTGAGGCTGGCCGGCGGAGCCGGCCAGCAAGCCGAAGCTGCGGTGGTGAGCGTTAAACCCATCTGCGACGATAAGCTCGCGTGAGGCCGCCGGAGCACCGCAGCGCCGGAGCCGTGACAGAATCCATGCCTGCTGCATGATGCTTGCTCGTTTGCATGCTACATGCTTGCTTGCATACTGTATGCTTGCTTGCATGCTGCACGCTTGCATGCATGCTTGCTTGCTGCATGCTTGCTTGTTGCATGCTTGCTAGCTGTATGCTTGCTGCATGCTTGCTTGCATTACATGCTTGCTACATGCGTGCTGCATGCTTGCTGCATGATTGCTACATGCGTGCCGCATGCTTGCTGCATGCTAGCTTGCATTGCAGGTCAACGCCTACATACGATTAAACATTTACTTAGATTAGGACTTATGACTTTTATTGAAAACGATTTTATGTCTATTGTATATTATTGATTGTAATACTTATGACAAACGGATTTAGGGCTTATTATATTTAGGGATTTCAACTTTATGGCATATGATATTATGTGATTTAAAGTTCGGTTAAATTATCATTCGGACGAATGATGATTATGACAAAAAAAATTATGTAATTTTAGATTATGGATTAAAAAGTTAGGTAATACGATAGAGAACCTATTTTCAACGTTTACCTTTTTTATTCCTTTAACAATACAGCAATGAAAAGGACGAACAATGAATTTGAAGTCATAAAATAAAGCAGTTTATAGTAATAATGTGTATTGTGTTCCAGTATCATCGTAGTACTTCTTTTTTTTAATAATAAGCCTGAAAAACATTTTTTGCACATAAACAGCTTATTATTAATTAAACTATGCTTGAAACAGTATAGATTTGAGTAGGTATAAGTTTCGACTCCATCTGCTAAAGAACCTAAGTCCTCAATACATAATAGCCTAGAGTAACATTATAATATTATGACTTATCAATATGTGGTTCAATTTTAAAGCGACACCGAGTTTACTCTTAATCGTGAAAAACCAGCAGTCTCATTTGTACACTGTTAAAAATTTTCAGGGAATTCTACATAATTTTAGGGCAACTTTCGTTGCCCTAACGTTTCTGTATTTTTACATAATTATGTAATTTTACAAGGCGTATGTAGTTTTACATATCGACCTGATTTCATTATTATGTAATTTTACATATATGTAATTTTACATAATCAAACAAATTGACGGTTATGTAAAATTACATTCATGTAATTTTACATAATGATACTACCAGAATATATATGTAAAATCTCACTTATGTAATTTTACATAATCTGTAAAATCTCACTTATGTAATTTTACATAATCTGTAAAATCTCACTTATGTAATTTTACATATTCTTTAAATTTTCATGTTCGTATGTAATTTTATATATCCGTAAAATTTCACTTATGTATTTTTAATTTTTTTTCGGTAATATTACAGAGTAATTATGTGTTTTGTTACAAATTTCGTATGTAAAAATACATACAGTTTGTGTATTATTAATGATATTTTATGTATAATTACATTTTATTCAATAATATTACCGAATTATTATGTATTTTATTACAGATTTCGTCTGTAAAATTACACTAACTTTATGTATTATTCATGTTCTTTTAAGTTTTTTCACATTTTATTCGGCAATATTACACAATTATTTTGTATTTTGTTACAGATTTCGTATGTAAAAATACACAAAGTTTTTGTATTATTATTGACATTTTATGTATACTTAAATTGTTTTCGGTAATATTACAGAAATAATATGTGTTTTATTACAGATTTCGACTGTAAAATTACACAAACTTTATGTATTATTAATGTTTTTTTAAGTATTTTTACTTTTTATTCGGTAATGTTACACAATTATTGTGTGTTTTGTTACAGATTTCTTATGTAAAAATACATAAAGTTTGTGTATTATTAATTATGTTTTAAGTATTTTTCCTTTTTATTCGGTAATATTACTGATAAAATGTATGTGTTTTTACATAAGAAAACTGTGATTTTAAATATGGGCACGGTAAAATTACTTGTGGTTTGCGTATTATTACCTGTAAAATAAGGTAATATTACATGTTAATAGGGGATATTTTTCTGTAAAATTCAATACAAATTCTGTACATTTACGTGCTGTCGGTAATTCTCCGGATTTAGTTATTAGCCATAGCCAGCCGTTAGTTTTTCTTATGTATTTTAATTAATGCAGCCGTATTTATCAAGACAAAAAAATCACTTGGAAATAAGTCAATCAGGATAATAAGTTAATAACCGATCTAATGTATGTACACTGGCTGCATCTGTATTAGCAACAGTCCACCCAATATTACATTTATTAGGGGTGATATATTCTTCATTAAAAGGTGTGACCTCAAAGCAAATTAAAAACCAAAAACTTTATTGTTATTGAATAATTTGCTTAAACACACACACAGTTTACAAATACTCGTACTATATCACTCCTGTAATATTAGGCGCACAGTTATATTATTCAGACGTGACAAGAGATTAATCCAGATCGGTTAGTTTTATTTTGATGACGACAACTGCATTTATTAAAATACTTACATAAGAAAAAAAAATCAAACTTGCCAATAGCAAAATGCTGAGAATTATCGATAGCATGTAAAAGTACAAAATTTGTATTGAATTCTATAGAAAATATCGCCTGATAACATGTAAAATTAACTAATTTTATAAGTCATAATATACAAACAACAAGCAATTTACAGTTTGGAGGTTATCTAATAAAAAAACAAAACTCCAAAATAAAAAAAAACCATTTATTGCCAGCTAAACATCACAAATTGTCATATAATGTCTTATGCCGATGACACTACCTTAACGTTTTATGGTAACTCATGGGACGAAACTTTTGTTGCGGCCCAAGAAGGATTCAATATAGTAACTCGTTGGCTTGCACATAACAAATGTCAGTAAAACGAAATACATACAGTTTACAATACATAATGTAGCATCTAATCCTATTAATTTCAAGTTGTATGCACACACATGTGTGATATCAAAAGCAGAATCAATAAAATACTTAGGGATAATAATTGCTTATATAAGTACTCCTAACAGTTATGAAAAAACACTCTTCTATAGACATTTCTAAGGTTAAACAAATGGCTAATTCTAGGTGATACTATGAAGTCTGTGAAACAACCCCTGTAAAAACGTCATTTGCCTCAAATTTCTTCAGTTCCAGAGCTAGCAGACTATACAATAAGATTAACAAAATTCTAGCAATTGTTAATCTGTCTAGGATGGAATGTGAGGAAGCTCACACAATGGCTTCTACAATAGTCCTACATGTTCTACAATACTGATAATTCAGTCTCGGCGAGGGGGGGCCTGGAGTCCATAGCACAGGGTATCCTAGTTTGGGTTCCTGACTCCCACAATCCTCTGTACCTCCAATAATATTGTTACACCTCTATATTGTATTTTTGTACTTTATGGGAGAAAGCCTGTTGTAGCTAGTTTCACTATACCATTAATTGTACCATTAATTTCGTACGGCAATTAGACCTCTGCTCAACACAATAAAATATAATTAAAATCTTAAAATCGTAAACTTTCTTTAATAGATTTTCAGCTTTATTTCAACAGCATAAGGTTGAAAATCTATTAAAGAAAGTTTACGATTTTACGACAGCGACATTCGTAGCGTCGTTGTTAGTGTAGAGACTGCAGGCCCTGATGTGCGAGCTGTGTCACCTGCGGGCAACACGAGCCCTGCAGAATTATATAACAACAATGTAACCGTCTTGGTTATTACAGTAACATATAAAATGAAATAATTAAAAGCTAACAGCAATCCAATACATAAATTATAATATTATGTAGGCACTTTTATAACTATACCGTTAAAGCTAACGAATTTTCTAATGTAGTATAAATGAGAGATAAATCACGAGTTGAATTGTACATGAACGAGACCTATGCACAGTAATAATAATAGTACATTACGATACAAGTGTAATGTAAAATATTTTATAACATTTTCGCAAATACGTCCATCCATACAATAAATGAGGACATCATTATTCTAAGTTTCTTTTATAGTCCAGTCATTTTAGGCCAAATTAAGTACATATCGCGGAAAATCGCCATACCCAGTATATTACCACATAAAAACTTGTATTTAGGCATCCTAAAAGTTGTCTCAAAATTCACATATGGTAGGGTGACCGCGTCTATTAAAAATCTAAGGTCAAAGGTCACAACAATCTATTTTTGCAAATATCTCGTTTTCTATGGGTTTCTCGCTATTTGTATATATCACTAAAATTGTAGAGAATTAAATTCTCTACAACTTTTCTTTCTAACTTTTTTTATAAGTATCTTGAACTGTTTTCGAGATAGAGGGCGTAGAGCGCGCGGTCAGAGAATTATCTGAGGTCAACTGGTAGTCACGATCAAAAACTTGTAATATGGTTATAATTTATTGCTAAACATATAATTATCAATTTAATCTCAAAGTTAATAAAAAATGATACCTAATTATATGTTTAGCAATAAATTATAACCTTAACATTACGAGTTTTTGATCGAGACTACCAGTTGACCTCAGATAATAGGCTTGTGTCCTGAAAAAATCTAATTACTTAGTCAGTCAGTTAGATTATCAAAAAATATTTGACCCGTACTTTTTCTTTTGTTATGTAAACCAAAATTGACGAAGATACGACGCTTTTAAAATTCGCAATACGTCACGCCGTGCTATAATTTTTAGTGCGTTGTGACGTCACAAGCCCCCACTCCCGAGTTTTGATGCGTGTTATCTTTGTCAGTATTCATAGATTTACAAAAACAAAAAATACGTGTCCATTATTTTCCAATATTCTAACTGACGGACTAATTCGATTTGCAATTTAGTAATGGTGGAAACTAGCCTAATGCCTTCTATCTCGACAGTTCAAGATATAAAAAAATGTTGAACGGAAAAGTTGTAGAGAATTTAATTCTCTACAATATTAATCATACATACAAATAGCGATAAACCCATAGAAAACGAGATATTTGCAAAAAAACGATTTTTGTGACCTTTGACCTTAGATTTATAATAGACGCGGTCACCCTATGTGAATTTTGAGACAACTTTTAGGATTCCAAAATACAAGTTTTCATGTGGTAATATACTGGGTATATCGATTTTCCGAGGTCAACCCCTATAATGACTGGACTATTAGGAATTTGCAGGTCAAAACTGTTGTTTTGGCTTCATCAAGTACAACATGTGTGCCAAAGGGCGATTCTGCACATCATTTCCGTTTTTTATGACGTAGATATTTGCATATTTATAAATTATAAAATGCATTATGAGTCATATGTTTATAATTATGAGTCTTTTAAGTAGCACGTAAATTATATAATGCCTAATAAAGTATTATTGATGGGTATTCCGAAACCATTATAAACCGCTCACAGCCTGCACTACTCGACACGAAAATAAATTGGTCTTAGATGTGTGTACTATATCAACTATGAAGTAAATTTTCAAAAAATATATTGGTATATAAACCCCTATAACGGAAACCTATTTCCTATATGGGTGTTATCTTTATTACGCGTGTTTTTTTAACAATAGAAATGGCGACGAGCTGGTCACATGATGAAAGACGCTAAACAGAAATGGATCATGACAGCAACAGATGGGTTATTTCCAGCTGTTACCAGTTACCTCCAAGTTGTTACCGGGAATTTTTATTTCCCAGTAGTTACTACTGGTAAAAGGTGCGATCATTTTTTCGCAGCAGTTACCACCAAAATTTAGTTCGAGTTCAATACTGATAAAAACCTTATAAATAGGTAAATATAGAATCTATATATATAAAAGACGATTTCTATTGTTAAATAGTGTACTATTTATAACTCAAGGACGGCTGAACCAATTTGGCTGAAAATTGGTGGAGAGGTAGCTTAGAACCGGGAGACGGACATAGGATACTTTTTTTTTAATTTTTTTCGTCGGTGGGTAGTGGGTAGGTATTGGGTAGGTAGGGGTAGGTGGTAGGTAGGCAGTGGGTAGTTGGTTGGTAGGTTGTAGGTAGGTAGTGGGTAGTGGGAAGGTAATGGGTAGGTGGTAGGTAGGTAGTGGGTAGTTAGTATGTAGTTAGTGGGTAGGTGGTAGGTAGGTAGTGGGTAGGTGGTAGATAGGTAGTGGGTAGGTAGGTAGGTAGGGATAGGTGGTAGGTAGGTAGTGGGTAGTTGGTAGGTAGGTTGTAGGTAGGTAGTGGGTAGGTGGTAGGTATGTAGCAGGTAGTTAGTATGTAGTTAGTGGGTAGGTGGTAGATAGGTAGAGGGTAGTTGGTAGATAGGTTGTGGGTAGGTAATGGGTACGTGGTAGGTAGGTGGTGGGTAGTTAGTATGTAGTTAGTGGGTAGGTGGTAGGTAGGTAGTGGGTAGGTGGTAGATAGGTAGAGGGTAGTTGGTAGGTAGGTAGTGGGTAGTTGGTAGGTAGGTAGTGGGTAGGTGGTAGGGATAGTAGGTGAATTCGAATTAAATATTCATAGTTGACAGGACAACGTCTGTCGGGTCGGCTAGTTGTGATTTCTAAAAGACTCATAATTATTGAAAATACTCTTACACAAAGGATCAACACATGGAAATTTAACATTTTTACAGAACCTGTGACTTTTTTGATGGTTATTGTACGAAATCACTGAGGAGAAATTCTCGCCACAATAACCGCATGTAAATGACATAATATCTTTTATAATATACTGTTAAGTTTACTCATTAATGACAATACCTTAGTCAGCGTGCGTCCTTTACGGACTTTACTTCCTTCTTTAGGATTTATCTTAAAAACATACCTTTGTATAAATTCTAATGTGTTTTGACACTCTACTGGATATTCCATATTCAAGTTGAAGTAAGCCGCCATCAACAGTTGTAACGACGTAGACGACAGACTCGCAGTTTCCCTAACAATCGTTTTTTCTACCAGCAAGTAATATAATACATTTTTATTATCTGTGGGCAAAAAACAAAATGAGTAAAACAGGCAATATAGGCTCCTAAATTTTATAATAACGTACTTAAAAACCGGGACCTCAAAAACTGATCATTACACTAGATAAATCTAAAATATAAAAATGAATCGCTGAATGTGTTGCTAAGCGCAAATCTCGAGAGTAGCTGAAGCGATTTCGCTAATTCTTTTTTTGTGTTTGTTATTGTCAGGAGAAGGTTCTTAGGTAGGTAGGGTACTTGTGGCCCCTACCTACCCTACCTACCCTACAGAGTAGGTAGGGTATGTAGGGGCCACAAGTTTATTCAATTCATTTACGTTTTAACACTGTAGATTTCATATAAATTATATTATGATTAATTATAAATTATACGAAACGTACAGTGTTATGCTTCGCAGGTAAGGCATTTTACAATTCTAATATAAATTAATACTCACCTAAAAATACAATGTTAGGCGCAGCTACTTTGGATAGCTCTGTTGCAACTTGAACCCTAGTTAATGGTTCCTGAAAAAGTAAAAGTTAATTAGTAAATGGAACTACTATATTTAGCATGGAACCACATTGGGAAAAAAGTTATGAATGATACAAAATATATAGGTATTTATGGCTATAAAGGCTAAATAAAATGTATATATAGATACCTCATGTGTTTGGTATATGTGTTTTATATCTTCATTGAAATAAGTTGCAACCATCTGTAGGTTGTGATTTAAGTTATTGTCATTAACAGTGCACTTATTTTTTTTCTTCGCGATCATAGCTTTCAATGATGTCATGAAGTCGTTTTGTTTTGAAAGGCGTCCATGCACTGGCCTTAATTCAAGGCACAAAGATGATCAAAATGCGAAATCATATATTTCTCCTCTAACAATACTGGCCACTCGTCAAGAATATTGTGTTATGTGTAGGTGCCCAGTTCAGAAATATCCTTTGCTGTGCATAGGTCTCGTTCATATATAATTCAACTTGTGATTCATCTCTTTCCTTTATGGAAGAAACCGATTTGAGCCAGTCCTTTTTAGAATCTAAAGTTTCAAGATCCACATTACAGGGATCACTGGGTTGCCATTCCTTACAGCCTGCACTCAAATTTCTGATGACTCTAGATTTCTTTCTTGATCCTAAGGTATCGGCACGGCACGTATACCTGTTTTTTTATTCGGCCTTTGGAGATAACTCTTTCTTCAATTTTTTTAAAATTGTGTGGTAGCCTGTTCCAATTAGTTCTTTTGTATTAGCATCTCTATCATATAGTTGTGGAAATTTGTCACACAAATCCCGTGAAACCACTCTGTAAGCTGATCTTGATGCTACTTTTGATTCTTGGAAGAGTTCATCTGTTACAGTTCTCACAATAGTGTTGACATCGGTATTAGAAATCGGTTCACAATCATGTAATTTTGTCAAAAGCGTCGATGGAAGTTTGTCATAGGGAATGTTAAACGCAAAGCTATTTATGCTTTGTCGCTGTTATTGCTAAATGTGCTTGTCGTTGGTGAACTAGGAGCCATGATTGTAGACGCTGTTGCTGTGCGACATTGATCAGGTTCCCAACTATCCCCTATAAGTATAACCTCATTTTGGAGTTCTTTGAGAGCTTCATTGTCTTCTATTTCTGTGCCATCCATCAAAAAAATCTTAGATCCGTATATATTTCTTTCATTTGCTGTAATATAAATATATTTTTTTAATATAATATGATTACAATTAACATGAACAAAAAATATGCAGCAATAACTCTAATGAGAACCTACGGATAGTTCCAACATATTTCAATGATTATTACAATTAAGTAGTTATAATATTTTAGCATAACGTGGTGTGTTGTGTCTAAAAAACTAGACACTTTTTAATAATAAAAAAAACGCCCTAGGTACGCTTGTTTGCTAAAAAATATTAATTAAGTAATCAAATCATTTATGTATGAACAACCATCAACCATCATTAAGAGCCACTTTCTTATCAGATTTTGAACAAACAAGAGAGCCTTTACCAGCTGGTGTCGTGAAAAGTAAATAACCGGATGGTTATTAATTTCAAAATCGCATAAACTGAGAACCTTCTTTTTTTTTAAGTCGGTTAAAAACTGATGCACTTACCTTGTCTGAAAACATCACAAATGTACATATTTATGTGGTATTTTCTGTAAAAAGGGACCTTATTGTCGATGGCGCTTACGCTATTATTAACGATGCTTCGATATAAATACAATGCTGCGCGACGTTGTGCGGCGAAAGCGCCATCGACAATAAGGTCCCTTTTCATAGAAAATGCCCCATATAACAAACTTACTAAATTTTGTGGCAGTTCACTAACTACAATACAGTTGCGGCATCGTTGTCTCCTGAGGCAGCTCATCCAATTTTGCCGGTCTACTACTCCAGTTGCAAAGCAAGCTTACTACAGAAACTAAAAGCACATTATATTTCATGTCATCTCTATTGCTAAATACATACAATTAAAGATGGCAACTCAGACATTTTTATCTGCACGACATTTAAAACAGTAATAAGTTTCTGACAATTTTTTTCTAGAAATAAACTATTAAAACCAGTGAGTTAACTCAGTAGTCAATTTGCTAATCACCGGCATTAATATGTAGTGTCTCAAATATTGGTAACAAAGTTTTAATTTCATTGCTGGAGTTAAAGTAAAGGAAAGTAACAATTTTGAAGGAGACAGTCGGGTTCATATAAAGGTTATTAACCATTATCAATAATTTTAGCTGAATTTTACTTCTAACTCTGTTGAGTTAAGTCCCTGGCAAGCTCGGCCGAATTTCACCTTCACTTACAAACGGAGTTTCGTTCTCATTTTAAAACTACGGGTTGGATTATAATGAAACTTGCACATACAATGACATAAGGTATATATAGGTCCAGTTTATATAGCTCTAGTCTCACGACCTCATCACGACGTGTTAAGTTACATAAACTAATTACAGACATAGATATACCTTATCCTATTGTAAGTACTTACAAAGTTTCAGAGCAAGCTAGCAACTGTTTTAAAATGAGAGTGTAACAAAGTTTGTATGAAGAACCCACCTTACCGGGGACTCTTAAAGCAATCTGTGTAGTAAAATTCAGCTAAACTTATTGATAATGGTTAATAACCTTCATATGAACGTTGCCATGAAATTTAAACATTGTTACCGATCACTAATACAAGTAATATGTTTAACAAATTTCTGTGCTTAGGTAATTGTGACTTTTCAAGTTAGTGCTATGTGGTACTATGTAATTAAATATCTGCTTTAATACTTCCATTCACATTTATGTGACAGAAAATAAGGCTTCTATATAAATACAATCTACATACCTAATTGGATACTGTTTAGCAAAAATTTTGCAATACTTAAGTCAACTGTAACCATTAAATTGTTTAATTGACTTGACATCTTACTGCAAAATATTGAATGTGGTTTGACAGCACATTATTGCCGTACCTATCCAAATAGTCTACTCTACAATCTATTTAAACTAAAAAGATTTTTAATTTAGATTTACCTGTCTGTATTACATTTTCCACGGTTAATTCCAATATTGGCACAGCTTTCTTTACTGTTTGGTCTGCCGACCAAATTTTCACGATGGGCATGTTTTACTGTGAAAGAATAATAATTTCTTAGCGTTAGTGAAGTGACTAATTATTAGCGCAGCACTTTAATAAAAAAAAATGTATCATCGCTTTTTGCTAGGTACGCCTGCACCTGTCGTGTCATCCATGAAACAATTGTTCACCCGCCACAGCCAAAAGTTTTTGAAAATGGAACCTCGCAACGAATCGGTTGTTTGTTTAACCTACAAAATCAAATTACGGCTTGGACTATTTTAAATTTAGATGTAAGTACCTATCTAGTACGCAGGTACAAGTACTTACGTTTATTTAATGGCAAACGACTTCAACAAGATCATTCGTCCACCCTGGACGTGAACACTGAACTGAACGTGAGCCAACTGCAAGGCAAGCTGCTTCCACAGTTCCACAATCCACAAGTTCTTTCTAAAACAGTATAATACCGGTATGTAACGCTTTACAGTGTAATGCAGATTTCACTAGATTGTTGATGCAAGAAACTAAAGTATATCTAATACTCACCTCACCTTTGTAGTACTACGGTGTCGTGTGAGCACAAACAAAACAATTAACAAACAAACACAGCAGCCTGCAGGTTAAAACTTGTTCAGGCTTCAGAATCTTGAATCTTTACCGGCTCCGAACGCGCGAAAGAATAAAAGAAAGATTGATTGTTGTGAATCAGTGTTGCCAGGGCCCTTGAGTCGTAAGTTACGTTTCGTTTCCTGAAATGTTACATTTTTGTTTTTGGGGTTGGAGGTCACAGTCAAATTGATGTCAGCAAAGTGGTGGAATTTAAAGGAATCTATGATGTCTAGTGGTGTATTTATACTTAGGATAAGAACAGACTCTAGTATAATTTGTTCGCAGCGTCATTTTCACTGTTGTTGCTATCTAGTGTACTGTGTATCTAGCACCTAACTTATTCTATTAATTTGAACCAAAACTACGAGATAGTGCATCTGTTATTTTTACTCTGAACTAACTAGTACATAATATTCGCTATTTGAAGAATCCTCCCGCGAAATGCAATTTTTTTGGATTAGGAATGATTTTTTCAAGGTCAAAGTCATTCGTAGGAATGACTGAACTTGGAGGGTTGTATTGATGATTTTGATGATTATAATTCTGTAACTACGTCATAATGTCTTGTGTGTGCCAATGTGAATATTTGTGAAGCTTGAACAAGGCGGTACCAAATGAATGATTCCGTCAGTGTTGCCAGATGCCTTGAACCATTTAACTGTATTAGAAACTGTATGCTAACTTAAAATCTATAAAAAATCTGTGTAGTCAAATAAACCAAAATAGAATATTAATCATCATCATCATTGCTTCTTTTGAAAAACAAGCGATAAATACTAACGTGATGAGGTTTGATTATCGTATATTAATAAAAATATACACTGTTAATGAAATTGCGTTATAACTATAGGTAGGTACGTATGTCCTGTAGTCAAAATAAAAACATAATTAAAACAAACATACTTATGTATCAAAATTCAAACATTTTGCAAGAAATGGAATAATGATTACTATTAATATTCAGTCATGTACCTACATATTTTTGTTAAGTTTCAAACTCGCTCACTCGGTGCGTCGGGCGTGTGACTCATCATGTCGTCATAATAATTTACCTACGTACCGTTTTTATCGTTTGGTTTGGTTGGTAGACAGACACAACGCGGACGCGAAGTAATAGGCCTTATTACTATGAGATTAGAGTTCAAAATTGTTTCTTCCAAGAGAGGGATACGATGACGATTTGGCGATCATTACGGTGCGGTCTTATTTCTATTGAGTTAAAGTTTAATATGGTTTACTGGCACGCATAAAATCTGATTATTGTGTCATTTTAGTTGCCTAAAAGATTGACCACGCTTTTAAAAATATTCTTCTGCCAACTTTTGCATTGTTTTAGTTGTATTTATTTTTATTTTGGGGCAGGAAGTAAAATGGAAATATTATAACATTCAGATAAAACAAAACTAATTATACTGAAAACAAGCTGAGTATATGTACCTAGTTTAATAAACGTTATACCTACCTAGCTATGATTGCGTTGTTACACTAGATTCAATAAAAGTAACATCGGCCAGTTTAGTCTATGTCGGCCAGTACCTATAGTGAGTGATGGGTTGGGCTATGGTTCAGGTTGGGCACTCAAGAATCAGGGGTGCCAACTTAGGGGTTTTTCCACTAAATTTAGTGGAAAAAAAGCAGCGTAAGTTTTTTTTGTGGCAAAATATTTTTAGGGATTTTTCTATTATTTCTATACTTACCATGTTTGTGTGATATGCCACTTTCCTGCTCCATCATCAGACCCTGGATACCATCTAGAGATAAAGTAGGTACTCGTTAAGACGAATCATACGAGCCCAAACTAGGTGGTATTATGTCGATTTATAACGGATTTCCTATGGCCACCTTCCTGCACCATCATCAGACCCTGGATATTATCTAGGGACAAAGTACTAGTCAAGACGAATAAAAAAAACCCAAACTCGTGGGGTTATGTCGTTTTATAACGGAGTTCCTATGGCCACCAAACAAACTCTTTAGCTTGATAATATCAGTACCTATAGATTTAACCAGTCAATTTACAGAAAATTGTATAAAATGGAGATATTGCGAAATATCATAATATTGTTTGTAATATTACTGACATGTTTCGGAATATTACATTATGACGTTAGTAAATTTACATAAAAATGTATTTAAAAAAAATTGGTAAATTTGCGAGATATTTTTATGTAAAATTCCCGTTCTAATTGTTGATAACCCATAATAAAATGTATTTGTCCCAAACATTCCATGTAATTTTACTTATTTCATGTAAACTTCTATCTCATAGTGATTCTTACATATTTGTTATGTAAAAAGACCATTTAAACAGTAAATTCTACAGAATACAAATGTAAAATTAAAGAAATGTTTGGAAATTTCATAATGTTTTTTGTAATTTATTTTTATTTTGTTTGACATTCTTTGAATATTACATAAGACGTGAGTAACTTTACATAAAAATGTAATTTTCAAAAAATTAGTTAAAATTATGAGATTTTTATGTAAGATTCCCGTTTTAATTGATAAAAACACATAAAAAAATGTATTTGTCCCAAACATTCTATATAATTTTACATTTTTTATGTAAACTTCTATCTCTTAGTGATTATTACTTAATTATTATGTAAAAAACACATTTAAACAGAAAATTACAGAAAATAATATGTAAAATTTAAGAAATTTTTGGTAATTTCATATTATTGTTTGTATTTTTACGGACACTTTTCGGAATATTACATTAGACGTAAGTAAATTTACATAACAATGTATTATTCAAAAACATTGGTAAAATTACAAGATTTTTCTGAAAAAAATCCCGTTTTAATTGTTAAAAACACATAAAAAATGTATTTTTCGCAAACATTCCATATTATTTTACATATTTTATGTAAACTTCTATCTCTTAGTGATTATTACTTAATTATTATGTAAAAAGACACATTTAAACAGAAAAATTACAGAAAATATGTAAAATTTAAGAAAGGTTTGGTAATTTCATATTATTGTTTGTATTTTTACCGACATTTTTCGGAATATTACATTAGACGTAAGTAAAATTACATAAAAATGTATTATTCAAAAACATTGGTAAAATTACAAGATTTTTCTGTAAAATTCCCGTTTTAATTGTTAAAAACACATAAAAAAATGTATTTGTCGCAAACATTCCATATAATTTTACATATTTTATGTAAACTTCTATATCTTAGTGATTATTACTTAATTATTATGTAAAAAGACACATTTAAACAGAAAAATTACAGAAAATATGTAAAATTTAAGAAAGGTTTGGTAATTTCATATTATTGTTTAGTATTTTTACGGACATATTTCGGAATATTACATTAGACGTAAGTAAAATTACATAAAAATGTATTATTCAAAAACTTTGGTAAAATTACAAGATTTTTCTGTAAAATTCCCGTTTTAATTGTTAAAAACACATAAAAAAATGTATCTGTCGCAAACATTCCATGTAATTTTACAGTTTTTATGTAAAATTCCATCTCTTAGTGATTATTACATATTTATAAAGTAAAAAGACCATTTAAACAGTAAATTCAATAGAATATATTTAAAATTAAAGAAATGTTGGGAAATTTCACTATGTTTTTTGTAATTTTACTGATTATTTTTGGAATATTACATAAGACGTAAGTAAATTTACATCAAAATGTATTTTTCAGGAAAATAGGTAAAATTACGAGAATTTTATGTAAAATTCCCTTTTCCATCGTAAAAAATACATACGAAAATGTATTTATCCCAAAAATCCATGTAGTTTTACAGATTTTATGTAAATATCCATGGCTTGGTGATTATTACATAAATTTTATGTAAAACTACATAAAAATTGTTGATTTTAACGAAAAAATGTAAAATTGACGAAAATTATTTAAAATTTCATATTTTCCCGTAAATTTCCCAGATGTTTCGGGAATTTTAAAGGATTATGTAATTTTTTTGCATGTAAAATTACATAATTTTTAACAGTGTAGTCGTTTATTATTCAATTGCCAACGAGACCAAAAGGGGGATCCGTCCCATCTCGTAACTTTCCCATTTCGACAACTTTACCCACCGAAATGAAACGAACGGATAGCCGTTGGGGCCGAAAAGTTCTGGAGTGGCGACCGCGAACCGGAAGACGATGCGTTGGAAGACCTCCCACTAGGTGGACCGTTGACCTGGTGAAGGTTGCGAGAATCTGGTGGATGCTAGTCGCAAGGGACCGGTCAATGTGGCGACACTTGGGGGAGGCCTATGTCCAGCAGTGGGCGTCTTTCGGCTGAGATGACCCACCGAAAATAATATATTTTTTTTCTTTTTCAAGATGTGAGTTTTTTTTTGTATCCAGCCAGAAGTGGGAGTCACATCACACCTGATGTAGGTAATTGCCGTCGAAGTACATCACGGCGAAGGTGGCGTGATTATCTGTCGATCCGATTTAAAGTTAGTAGATCTTGTTTTCGGGATGAAAATGGCCAGAGATCCGGAGATGGATGGAGAGAGAAGATAGAGAGTTTTGGAGGGAGAAAGAGGAGGCCTATGCCCAGCTGTGTGACAATAGGCAAAAAAAACTAGGCTTTGTGATAATCGCTAGCGCTTATGAATCAGATCAGTACATAAGCACGCAGTCGCCTAGGTGATTTGGCAGAAAGCCCGAGTGTTCACAAGTTATCGTCGGAAATATAGACCACTAGTGGTCTTGGTATCTACTTTTTATTAATTGGGAAACTAGAGTTTATTGTATTCTAACAGATTTGTATTTTGTTCTTCAAGATTGAGAAGTAACTCCTGATATTTTTAAATAACTTCTAACCTTAACTTTGTGTGTCTATAAAAAGTTGATGTAAATAGTTGATGCTGACGCTGCTATTGACGTGGCCACCTAACTGATCCAATCCAACTGATCTTCAGAGTACCACCGACTGGAAAATAAAAAAAAATCGGTATAAATGATGTATATTTAAAAAAAATACAAACAAAGGTACTTAATACGTACTTATTGGATCCTCATTTTGACGTAAAAACTGAAGGGTTTGCTTTAACCTTTTAAAAGTAAAACTAGACCTATATTAATCTCTGCTCGAACTCATTCATAACGCTCCTGGGATTCCTACCACCCTCATAATTCATCCTTTTAAAAGCAATCTCAAACAATATCTGCCAAGAGCTCCTATCCTATAAAGGCCAGAACACCGACACACATTTTCTCACTTCATTTATCTTTATAAAAGTGAGTCGAACCTCCTTTTACCGAACTTAACCTGCCATTAAAGCCGACCGAATGACACGTAAAAAAGAGCAGAAAATATGGTGTAAAACAAATGTGACGAAGTTAACGGTGAATAAAAACTCCATAGGAAAGAAGGGTTATAAATTCTTCCCCATAAAAATAAGTACAACAAAGAGAGATACAGAGGGCTAGGATATAAAATGTCAATATAAACGAGACTGTATTACGTGTATAGAATCAGGCGTTGCTTTGTCAAGTGTGATAATAAGGTGAGATGTTTGGACATACGGATCCATAATTTGTACACAGTCACAAAGATTTTACAACTATAGAAACCGTAGGAGATTCTTATCCAAAAACAACCAACTGTGAATAAGACTGTAAATTTAATATATTAACATTCATAAAAATCCCCTAAAATAGGTTTTAAACACTCATTAGTTAAAATGCTCATTAGAGCTAATAAACATACTATAAAATTCTCATGTTCAATAAACCCGCTATGTTGTCGTTATTAGACGTTTTAACGTGAATAAGTGGTCGTTTTGCTGAATCCTTAGACAAAATGCCAAAACAATCATCATTTTAGACAGCGCTCACGGTGATATTTATTTGGGGCATGGTCAGTGTAATCGCAAAATGGCGCATGTCATGACGCCATCTATGAAGATTCAAGGGACATCGATATCGCGCTCCCGGGTTATTCGGAATGGGTTTAAGGACGCTCAAATCGGATACAGCGTAATTTGGAATGCAGCCTTGGAGAGCTTCCTTGAAAATCAAAATCAGGTATTATTAATACATTACCTACATTAAAATCAGCTATTGCACATTTGTCGGCCATTTTTCTGTTTATTAAAGGTTTCTAGTTGAGTCGAGCCCGTTTTAAGTTATGAAGCCGCTATTGAATACTTACAAAGCTATTTAGCGTTATTGAACGTTTCTGAATAATGCTTTTTGGGATTCTCATTATAACAAGCTTATAAACCTATTTTAACTTTTAATGAATAAGACTGTTAGACTTTATTACTTTCATTTACCAACCTGCACTGGGCCCGTGTGGCGACGTGGAGTTGCGGACACCAACGCGTCACGCGCGTTGCGGTCATTAGTTTTCATCATCATCATTCCAGCCGGAAAACGTCCACCACTGGACATGGGCCTCCTTCAAGCGTCGCCACATTGACCGATCCCGTGCGTCTCGCATCCAGCGGATCCCCGCAACCTCCACCAGGGCATCGGTCCGCCTAGTGTCAGGCCTTAATTTGTTTTTAACCGGTCACAATTTGCGAGTTCAAAACCAATTAAATAACGTGTAGGTATTAAAATGTCATCCTCTCCCGAAAACTCTGATATACACACAATATATAAAAAAAAATGAAAATCAACACATACAGTGAAAATTAACAGTCCTAAAAATACAACGATCTATTGACGATTGAACCGTATGTTTGGCGTTAGATACCCGTAGCCAGTGAATGTTTTCGTACAATATATCCATAAGTTTAAACACGCAAGATTTTTTTTTTGAGACTTAATCCTTTGGATGAATAATTATCGACCCCAACGATATTATTCTTGTAATGTATTTTTCAAACAAACAAAAATAAATATTTTACTACACTCTAACGGTCCCATCGCAACTTTTACTACCATTTATCTTTAAAAATAAAATAACAACATGTCAAGGTGTACCTAATAATTTAAGCCAATGCTGTAACAATACATTTCTGGTGGAGGAACTAAAAAGTTTATGAGCGGCGACATGCTCACCACCACTGAGTCAATCAGTAATTTTTTTGGAGCTGAACTTAGGGACAATGAATTTTAATTGTTGTTCAATATTTATTTTGTTTAAGCGTGTTGCCAATACTCAATGGCCATTGACCATTGAGTTTTTTGCTTATTTTCCATAATAAATGACCATCCTAACCCTACTTTTGTGTATTAACGTTTCATAAGCTGTTCAGTTGGGTGTATAGGTTTTGACGGAACAGAATACTTTGCAATTTTTATCTAATTGATTCCTAAACAAAACTTGCCCGGTGCCTATTTAACCCCGTATGTTTCCAAGACAAAGGATATTTTCTAGCAGCGCCTCCAGGTGTATCCGTGACCGCATTGCCAACGTGTGCTCATATGTTGCCCATTCTCTTTCGGAACGTGAGTAAAATAAACTTTAACACAACTTTTACTTAAGAATTCTCTTGCAAACATCTTCGTGGTTTACAAAACGAATAGATTGGTAACGGATTTGTGGCAATTGAAATTCACATGTTTTGTTTTAATATTTTTATCGGAATGTTTTAAATTAAAATACGTTGTAGTTGGTGTAGATTTTATGAAGCTGATGTAAATATGCTAGTCTGAAATAATGCAACCATGTGCCCAACTGTAGGACATTATAGACTAACATACGAAAAGGAAACATTTCATTATGTTGTACAAATAATTCACAAACCATACAGAAACCTTTGACTACTAACGAAATACCTCACTTTCAAAGAACTCCTAACACGACCGTTAATATTTTATTTCGTGCAAGTAACAATATGTTAACCGGCTCGTGCCTAGCCCGTGAAAACTTGCAAGTTAAGGGAAAACTTGCAACTTTTAACGATGCATCTGACGTGCGTCTAGCCCGACCGACTTTTACCGTATTTTGCAATATCGAATGAAAAGTTTTGATACCTTCGATATCAAGTTGGTAGGAGTTTTGGCTATTAATTTTAGTAAGCAAAATATCACGTCTATATTCATTTACGTTTTATAAAATACATAGTTTCTGCTTGTATATATAGCTATTTGGTTTGCTTGAACTTTTCCACTCCTTGGCTATTTCTAGTTTTCTCGATTCTGTGCTTCTTCTCGCCAATTAGTGCAAGATGTCCGGCCACTTTTTCTTTGTTCTACTATAACTGCTCTGGCTCCATTTTTCTTATAATACCGTGCATGTTTTATACATCGAGTCAAGGGGTCGAAAATGGAAGCTATTGCAGAACATAACATGAATCACGTTAAAAAATTAAAATTCTTAAAATGGACTTTATGCAAAATGACATTAAACCATTTTTAGAATTTAATTTTTTACCGTGATTCATATTATGTTCTGCTTAAGCTTCCATTTTAGGCCCACAGATTTTTTGTGAATGTGTGAACACCGTAGGTCTTGTAGATTCCTAGACTCTAGTTGACTTTTGATAACTTTTTATCTGGTTTTATACTTTTTTTTTTGTAGGAAACCGCTGCTTACTACACTAAGAATAGGTCGCAACTTATTGTCGGGTTTAAGCTGTCCCCCCATACTTAATTACTAATGCTGTAATATTATAAAACCAAACCATCTTAAAAAAGTAACCATGGAGTTTCTTGCCGGTTCTGCTTCAAACCGAACCGTTCACCTTTATCCTAGAAGTCTCCAAAAAAGGAACAATACATTCGAGTTTTATCCCCACCACACATCTAAAGACATGTCAATAAAGGTCACATTCCCGTAACCCAAGCTTTTTAAAATCAAATTGCTTACCGCCACAGTTTAGTCGTATCACGTAGCAAAATAACTGCCCAAACAACAGGTGTCTTAATCTCTTTATTAACCCTTACAAGGGTCTTATTGTTCAATTTTATTTCTATTGTCCAACTTTCCTCAACGTCATGTGACGTCAGAATTCGAAAGTGACGTCGTTGCGAGGAAAATGGAAGGTTTAACCCCTTTTACTATGTCAAACGTCTTTGTGATAGAGATAATCTTGTTTCCATTGTCTGGGTAAAACTATATTTGTTAAAAACTTAGAGGACGAAATCAAACTAAGTTTATTTATATCGAAGATTACACTTTGTACCTACCTCAAGTACAACTTCTAAATCCCATAAGACCCTACTTCTAAAACCCTTTCAAAGTTTTGATTAAATGCTTTTTCAGCTCACACGTAACGGGTGTAAATAAACCCTTAACAAAGCAGAAAGGCAGTTGTTGCTCTCGTCATTGCGATATCTTTTTTTGTGCTGGACTATACCTGGGAACATTCTAGTAGGTAAGAAGAAGGGGACTTATGAGCAGTAAGTCGTGGGTTCGAACCCAGACAGGCGCCTTACTTTGTGTAATTTATTTCATCACTACTGCTCTCAAAACGGTTAAGGAAAATTTGTCAGGAAACCGGCATGTCCTAGAACAACAATTTCAAAGACATGTGATTTACCAATCTGCACTAGACCCGCGTAGTGGATAGCCCCCTCTCATAGAGAGGAGGCCTGTGCCCCCGCAGTAGGTAGGTAGGTAGCAACTGTAGTAGCAGTAGTACATTAATACGCTGATGATGATGATGATAATGAAGGAGTAGGGTCAAAATTCCAACTTTTTCACGTGTTTTTTTTTATTTGTTTTCATTGTTTTTTTTTTTTACATTAAACACCTTCACGACCCATTCACTACTCAAAGCATCCATCAGCGGAATAAACGCGATTTTCACCCCCAAAAAAAGTCGTTTCCCAGCAATAATTTTTGCGTAAAGTTTGATGTGCAAAATGCTTGTTGCTGCTGTTGCTGTTACACCTTGTATATGTATAAACTCACGACTCTTTGCTATAACCTGTTACGATCTCCATACTGGTTTTGTTTCATCCACGCTGGTCATGCTCGGAGCATCACTAATAAATGTCAGCATGTCCTTCCAGAGCGGCCCGTGTCTGCGTTTTCGCTAAAATTTTCAGCTACTTATAAAAAAGCCGTCACTGCCTAGCGTTTTTCCATATAAATACCCCTGACCCAGTTAATCAATAAATGTAATCTATAATTTAAGCACAAATAACGAGTAAAAACATTAATTAAAATTCACAGATTATGTTGCGGTTATTGTTTATTTTATTTTGCCTATCTCCGACCTTTTCAGCCATTTTACAAGCCCTGTGGTCAAGGGAAGTTAGACCGAATGAATAATGTTTGCATAAATACTACAGAGTTATAAACCCTGCCTGTAATATATTATATGTTTATCTTTACTAGTTAACATTTAAAGTATCCCAACCATAAAGTTGTTTTTGTACCTGTTGAAAACTGTTACCCTACTGTAACAGTTTTCTCGACCATAGGACCTCGTTATTTTTTTATCTCCTACTTTTTCATGTTCCTGCTTTTTTATTTCATCCGTGTTTGGTTTTAATATCCTAACAATTTTAACTGTTTATCGTAATTCAAATAAAGTGTGGGCTCGCTTTGTTTGAATTGCGATAAGCAGGGAAATCTTTTGATTTAAAGATGTAAATTTTGGATTCCAAAAGTGGTCACTTTATTTCATTATTATTAGTTTTTTATTATAAAGCTGGAGTATTGCCGAATGCCATAAGTTCTTAAACTGACATGGTAACTAAAATTATCATTAGTGCTGAAACAGGTTATTACCACCCGCAACCAGATTTCCGTGTTCATGGTGCTTGCAACAGAACCGAAATACCGGGAACTCTAAACAAACAGTAAACATTGTAAATATCTCGTTTTCAGGTGATAATGCCTATGAATATGTTTTATATTGAAACCAGAAACTTCACGTGTGTGACGGTCTAAAGCTAGTGTAAAACAAAGGGATCACTGAGACCATGTTGCGTCCGACCACATGAAAAGATAAATTTTCTTTCTTACCAATTTTTAAGTCGACTCTCAGGTGCGATTTGTTCAACTGTCCTAAGGTTATGAACAAATGGCGCACGTTTTATCTCTAGAGCCAGGCTTTTTCGCAATATTGAGTACCACAATCAGTCAAAGCTTTTCGAGCCGAATTAGTTGTCTTTGTAAATTACGTCATAACTGAGTTCACGATCCGCATACCGACCAATTGATCCTGCGATTGATTTTATGTGTTTAGTCTCAATTTAGGTTCTCATATCTTCAATTTGTTCTTGGATCTACTATTGAAGATCCGCTGCTACTTGGAAATGTTTTAATGCAATCGCTTATCAAATAGTCAAATTCATGGATCCTTCATGCATTTAATTATCCATGCACAAACACCCACTATTTCTAGTAAACCAAAACTATCACCCGTATGCAGAGTCCTCGACTTGACTCAAAACCGTCTTGACACGCCTACTTTCCACCCCATTCGAGATATTGACAGCTAAAGTTTGTTTATAATTTGACATATCCGCCCACTTTTCTGTCAAATTCAACGTACAGTAGTACAAGAATCTTTTGACACTTGAATGAAGCCAACAGGGGGGCGCTGATGGTTAACTTTTGTTAATTGTTTTGTAAGAAATATTTAGAAAAGAAAGAGATGGCTGCATTAGTTTTGATGTTTGCCCCGCGCCAGAAGATTCTTGAAATCGAGAAACTTACGTTGTGGGTGATATATGTACCTACTGAAATTCAAGTTTGACGTGTGTATAATTATTTTCTTGAGATTGTCTAGAAATGGCGAAAGTAAGATGAATTTTGAGGAGTATGTCGATTATGCGAACGATACGTCATATAATTATTTATCGCGACGATATTTACGCGATGCCGATAACCCATTTGACTTTTACAACAACGAACAGTTCCAAAGACGATTTCGGTTTCAGAAGGAAACCGTGCAGAATTTTTTTTACCCTTGGTATTTGAAAGTGCTAGCGTAGTTCTGATCGTGGACTATCAATTCCGACAACAATCCAGCTGATGCAACAGATCGGGGACAGCGGCTATGCCCAAATATCGTATATGTTCACGCCTATGCTTCATCCACAGACTCCAGCTGAGTTACAATACAATAGGGCTCACATAAAAACAAGAAACGTAATTGAGCGATTCAAAGGGGTCTGGAAAAGGCGATTTGCATGTCTCAGTAGAAAATTACAAAACAAATTACCAAACACCTTGAATATCATTAGTGCCTGTGCCATACTCCACAATATTTCTATCATGGTAAATGGAGACATGCGGACGCCAGAACCCAGAGTGGTCCAACATAATTCTGCTGCCGTTATCCGAATGCAATTAGGCTCGGCGCAGTATGTTTCCATTTTTTTTATCCTATTTCTTTTGACAGAGTACATCCATCGTTTCTTTGGTCTTCCCCTACTCTTATAATAAATATTCGTAATCAAATCTTTCTTCACAACATGTTCCTCATTCAGCCGCATCACGAACTCATACCATTACAAACATAGACTTACCACAACTTTTCAAACGTCTTCCTCTTTGTATTACTTTGTTATTCCATCCATTCACATGACACTACACATCCCCCATTCATCTGAGCATTTTCATATAAAATTGCCTTTCATTTTGTTTTGTAGCCAAACATTGTGATCCGATGACCTGGTAAAGGTTACGGGAATCCGTTGGATGCGAGTCGCACGGCACCGGTCAATGTGGCAACACTTGGGGGAGGCCTATGTCCGGCGGTGGACGTCTTTCCTTTCGGCTGGAATGATGATGATGATTTTGATCCGTACAGGTCTTACCATTTATTTGCCTAACCGTGGTGCCTTGATTTTCTTTGAAATCGTTCTCTTCACACTATGGAAAACTTTAAAAATCACATTATTTTCGTATGCAGAAACTGTTCGAAAGATTAATAATGTCTATGGGTACTGTCATAACGGATTGGTCGAAGAAAGCAATGTTTAACAAAATTGGAAAGCCATGGGAGAGGCCTTTGCCCAGCTGTGGGACATAGCGGGCTGATATAAAGTAAAATAAATAAATAAATAACCAACCCGTCTTGAGCAAGTTTGGTGATCAATGCTCGTGCCTTCTCAGTATGAGAAGAGGCTATTGCCCAGCAGTGGGACAGTAATAGGCTGGTATTATTTTTGTAAAAGAAAACACGGTTCATTTTTGGTTCCAACGTTCTCGTTCTGAAAACTTTTACCTGCAGCCTGTGCAATGGACGGCCGGAGACCATAGTTGCTAATACCTATTTTCCGTCGCGTTTAATTTCAAAGCTACCTAGTATGTAGGAGGAATTAGTAATTCATGATTATTACTAAGAATTGCAAGCACTTGCTCCGTGGTAAATATATATTGAGCACAGTTTCTTTCCCAAATCGGTGGGTATTTGGAAATGTTCATTGTCGTGGAATTGTATGAGCTATTTATCAAGATCGCGTAAATAATATAGTCGTGACAAATAATCATAATATGGAGTATCGTACACATAAAAGATGAATACAAGCATAATTCATTTGGTATTTCTAAAGCATGAGAATGAAAACATCGTGAGGAAACCGGCATGTCCTAGAACCAAAAATTCGAACACATGGGAGCATTAATAGGTTGATGATGATGATGGTGATGAAAATGTTAACGCAGCATTTTGAATCTCAGAGAACAAGAGCGAGCTTGCATAGGTAGCTCGTGAATTCGTGATGTTTGGGAACTAATATTGGTTTATTTTTGAAATTTAGCAAGTTGTATGAGAAACCAATGCGGTACATAAGTTGCTTACCGAACATCATTTATTTTAAATAGTTTTTGGCTAAGGTTGTTTTGTTTTTTTATTTAGCCCCCAACCTACATCTTTAGTATATTTGTGTTGCGGTATTATACATATTATTATACTCGTAACTCGCTAATATAGTACATTCCTTGAGTTTAAGAAACTTTATTTATTTTTTTTTTTTAATCTACTGAACGGATTTTGATGAAATTTTGCACACAGATACTTTAAAACCTGGATTAAAACATAGGATACTTTTATCCCGGTAGTAAGATCTCATGGGACAATAATCAAACTTCACGCGGGCGAAGCCGCTGGCAGAAGCTAGTAATAATATAATCAGATCGAATACTTCTAAGCTGCTCGGTTCATCGTTCATCGTCGAAGCCAGTTATGGCAAGAGAGGTTCCCACCACCTTACAAATTGAAGCCCCAAGAACACAACCTGGCTACGGACAGACATTTTTTTTTGTTTCGCATGGGAAATCAAAGAAAACCCATCCCTGTTCCTTCCTCGCCCTTTACCTACAGTGACCTGCAGTGGCCTATTTGGAAAGCTCTGAATCGATTGCGTACACAAGTAGGCCGCTGCAAAACATATTTGGCAAAATGGAGTATTATTGGTTCCTCCAATACCGAGTGCAAGTGCGGCGGTCCGAACCAAACTATGCCGGGGCTATCTGCTGAAGTGTCCAAGGTGTTCGTTTACCTGCACTTGTTACGACCTGAATAGCGCCTCTGCCACTGCAATAAACGTGGCCACCTACTGGGGCCAAACTATGTGCGTGTGGATTGAGGGCCACTTTGTTAAAATTCTTTGAAAAAGTGCTTAGGATTTAGAAACATTCCCAAAGAATTGTGAAAGTTGGAATGCCATTTTGTGAAAGTCAATAATTAAGGGTGTTATGGACTGCAAAGTTAGTATAGAAGTACATCGATACGACAAGCAGAAGAAGGTTCATCTTCCGACTGAATTCTTTGCTCAACTCTGGACGACCGAAACTTGCTAATAGAGCAAACTGGCGAAGAAAAGCTCAGAAGCTGTGAGCTCATAAAGCACAGCTGGGTTGGAGAGACCACCATGAAGCCGCGACGGATTGGAGGCAGCGGGGTACAATTTATTAAAAATTGCGGTTTCAAGGGTGCAAAAATGCAAAATCTGGCACTTCCTTGGATTTTACCCCTATTTTTCTAAATAAGTATGTATGTATGCTCCAGTTTTTTATGTTGATAATTGTGTGATGTTTATATTTATATTTTTGCTGTCTCGTAGGTCCACTAGTCATAAACTGCACAGTGTGAGGTTATGGGTTCGATTCCCAGGCCATGCAGTGTTGTTGGGTTTTACTAACCCATAGACTGGATCTAATGTTACGTAGGACTAAATGAAAATGAAAAATCATTTTCTTTGTTTTTCTATGTCTTTAAATGTGTTATGTAGATATTTTACTTATTTGTTATACATACGTGATACTACTTTTATAATAAAAATCAATTGGCTTGCATAATGTGTAATAATTTATTTTTAATTTTTTTCGGCGTCCTCCCTTGCAGCCTCACTGAATTGAAGCAACTGCGCGGCACTTAAACGGTCCAGCTTTGCATTTTAGTAGGCTTCCTCTGCTGCCTTTAATAGCCACGTCCTCTCCTGCATTTTCATCTGGCGCAGTTCTTCCTCTCTTTCTTGAATCCGCTTTAAGTTTTTCACTTTTAGCAAATGTGATTCTTGATCTCGTTCCTCATTCCCTTTTAAATTTTTTGGCCGTGCCTCAAACTCCATGCCCTCGGACTCACAGCCTACATGTTATTTGGTACTTACGCGGTACTTGCGCGTATTATTTATAGAGTTATATTCTTGGGTCAGGCGAACCCTAGCATTTTTTTTGCTGATGGGCTGCCCGTCCACGTCGTACATAAATGGAGCTTGTACTTGCGCACAAGTTCCAGTAAGCAGGATTTTTCTCCGGAGGTAAAGCAAACCTTGAGGCCATTTTAAATTCTTGAGAATGATTCTTGAATGATGAAAAAATATTTATTTGAAAGTTAATCCGTTTTATGCGGTTTTATGATTTTGTTCTTTGACAGATGATGTCAACCAAGAGCATTCGATCGAACATCAATTTATGACATCTCTAGCATTGTGACGTATTCTATTAAAACATTTTTAGCATATAAAGCAGCTTGCAACCTTCATGCAACATACTTATTTTGAGTTTGATATGGGCAGCATGTTTTGCAGGTAGATTAAGGTGAGTACTCATATGAGCATTTCAACGTATTGTAATGTTTTTACGAAAGCTTGGCACGGTGTTCAACGTATTTACTTGTAACATTCCTTTGGTTTCCGTCAAGAATGTGTGATGTAACATTGGTTGATAATTTTAGGAATAATGATAAAACTAAAAGTTTGCGATTGAAAAGATGTAAAACGACAATAAAATAAAAGAATATGTTTAGATGGTTTAGACATCTTGATAGAACGAGTAAAAGGCGACTAAGAAAAACCGAAAGAGAACGTAGGAGGACATACTTTATTGGTACCTAAAGGTTTCTTAAAAAAAGTCAGGTGGCAGTGCTCGAGTCCTGCGTGCGTGTCGCCGCGTGTTCCCAGATATATGAACGTGAATGAAGCAAAAGTAGTACCTAAATCAAGTTTTAACAAAGTGTTAAGCAGCTTGGTGTCTTCATGACTTGTTGAAAATACATGTTTTAGCTAGTCTGTACTCACCCTATGAACATAATTTTGTAGGCGTGTCGGAGGCGGTGGCCTGCAGTGGTTTCCTTGTTACCATGGCAACAAAGACCGTTTCAAGCAAAAAAATGGTCTTAAGCAAGTTTTTGGAATACGGGTGATATGTATTTGATTAAAAATCACATGTTAATCATAGTAACTAAAAGCAAGATAAGTTTAACATTACAATTTTCAACCCTCAAATTATTTACAACAAACTCCAGCCGAGCTTCCATTTCTTTTTATTCTTAAAAAAAAGAAGCAGGTCTGCATCGCGGCCATCATTCTCGTCGTCTCGGTAATAGCAGATTTCTTTTTTGCCGATTGTCTTATTACGGGCAATTTCCTTAAGTGGCAACCATCTTAGATCTTTGTGTTCGTATTTTCTCGCCTAGCGATTCGAAGAAAATGGTATCGTCTGGTCCGAATGGATTAAGACCCTCGTACATTAATTAACAATGTTTGTTTTTCATTGTTTTGCGTTTATCAAAATGCATGTTCTGTTTGTTAGAAGTTTTTTTTTGTGATTTATGTCCTTCGAGGATTTTGTTCGCCCTTAAGTGCTGTTAGGATTGTTTAATTGTTGTTTATGAGTGTAAAATACCTTCGACGTAAATTAAAACTTGAACTTGTTTTTGCTTTTTTTAATATATGTTCATAGGTCATCAAGTAATATTCTTTAAAAGAAAAATGGGCGTTAGTTACCATGTCATACAAACATGTTGTTTATATTACTGTAATTTAAACGTGTAGCAAAAAGCTTACAACCTATCAAAACTAATTAATACGCTGTCTATACGTAATAAGAACTTAGGAATCAATTTATTTTAAAATAGGTCAGGTTTGATAGTTTGGCATCAAATCGAGCAATGAATTTCCCAAAAAATAAATCAAAATATTTTATTTCACATAGGCCTAGATGGTACTTATGAAACGTCGAAAAGGTGCACGGATCGCGTTGGTCGATTCCATGGAGAAGAACCGCCAAGAAACTCCATCAACTCCAAATCATTTGGTGTTACAATATTACTATGTTACAGCATTAGTACTTTAGTATGGGGGACAGCATAGGTCCGACAATAGGTCGTTGCTTACTATTCAAAAAAGGTAAAGCCAGATAAATATTTAACAAAAGTTAAACAGCATTAGTTCTGGGAATCTACAAAGCCTACAATGTTCACTCATTCACAAATAATAGGTACCATAATTAGACGGGACATCAGCATGCGATGTTATGACGAAGTATCTCCAAAGCCAAACGTTTTCATCCGCCAATCTCATAGCTAGTATTTAAATTGTCGTTCTCTTCTGAAAAATATACTATATCTAGCGAGACTTGAAGTCTGAAGTCATAAAAGAGGTGCACTTAATGCTTTCTGGCGTCCCAGATAAAGTGTTTCCTAAGACTTGTTTTTAACGTTTCCCTTAAATGAACTGTGAGTAACGACCCGCTATTGGCTGAGGGTCTATTAGGGATTAAGTTTTACGGAGCGGTAAAATGGTGTATTAACTGACGTTGAAAGATTATAATGAAACGATATTTTGTTTTTTGTTGCGTTATTAGATAACAGGCTGTTCAAAGTTATAAGAAAATTAGTAAAACTTCTTACAGGATACACTATAGTTTTAAAGCATTTATTTATAACATCAGGTAATGGCACCAGACAAAACCTAGGGGCAGATACCTATACTTTGATGCCCATTCTTTTTATCTAAACTCTGCACCAAAACTAAAAATAAGTGTTATTGAACAACATTATTAAAACAAAAACTGGAGAATAGGGTGTATGGTTAACTTTTAATTTTTACCTCCGAGAGGGGATGCCCTAGAAGGACTTAAACTGACCTTATTGGTGAGGTTCTTCAGAAAGGTCAGGTGGGTAGTACTCGCAACCGGCGTGCGTGTATGATCAGATGTATGAACGTGGACGAGGCAAAAGAAGTATGTAAGAATCGTAGCAGGTGGCGTTCTCAAGTTCTGTGATTTTTGCCCATTGGAAAAAGGCGTTTATTCATCATTTTTTCCAAATTTTTGGCAGAACCGAAACCGACGTGCGCCTGTAACGTTCACCCGTGTTTCACTAATGTCAGTTGACATGATTTCGTATTCATTCGTCCTATTCCCAGCAACATGTAGGGGTACAAAGGATTTCCTACAGTTCTATCCACATTAATATTTATAACATGAGCTTACCTTTGTAAACGTTTTGTTCACTTACAGAGACAAATATAATAAAGGGGCTATCATGCACTTTGATTCTGAAATTAAATTTCTCTTTTTTGGTTAGTCGTGTTAAGGTCAAAGTGGGCATTGCTCTTTTTTTAAATTATGAAATGCTTCGTGCGTTATAATTTATTTAGAAATACTCATGGTTTTGTTTTCCAAATTAGAAAGGTATGAACGTGAGCAAATATAAAATAAATTAAACTTCATTTTATTATAAAAACAAGGTTTTTTGTAATGAAATGAAGAAAACTTATTTACCTTATTTATCTATACCTACATACTTACATGTAATAAAATCGTAGGAAAGTCAAAACAGTACATTGAATATTTTTTAAAAAGAATACTTGGGGCGTGATCTACAATCGATATCGAAGCCAAAAATATAGTTTTTAGAATTTTTGTCTGTTTGTCTGTATGTATGTCCGGGAAAAACTCAAAAAGTAGTGCATGGATTTGCTTGAAATTTTGCATGAATATTACTAAGAGGTCGGGTCAATCACGCTATCAGCTACGGCGGAGGAGCTGTGAATCTCTATTTTTCTTACGCATTCTGTGACAGCGTGTAATCTAACGACGCATATTTAAATGGTGTCTTTGAATAAGCCATGCTATTATCTAGCTTTACGTAATAAAAACTACGACATTTAAGTAACTTAGGCAGAGAAGCATAGTTTAATGAATGTTAGTAGTATAAAGACAATTTTGAAGCAGCGCCATCTATGAGATTTCATAAAAATCAAATCAAGTTACATGTTAATGTCGCCTTATAATTGTCAAACACGTTAGATTGTAATGTCTCTAGCGATATTGTAAACTCTCGAAATATTGTCAAACGAACATACTGCTTACATTATAACGAATTATTTTTCGTGAAATGCAGAGAGAAGGAGGGGTCCCCTTTGCCCAATGGTACCACTCTCATGAAAATAATAATGTACCATTTCTGAGAAATACCGATTAATATAACCTAACCTTAAAACACTTTATATTCCCCTTAAAAGCGTAGTCGACGAAATTTTAATTCTTCAGCATTTTATTACTTCTTGGAGTCTCTAATAACGATGATGAGGTCAAAATGAAAATCCAAAATGGAGCTGACAATTTTTTTTGGATTTTTCATCTTGGGTGTCGTTTCCGTGGTTTTTGGTGTTGCTGATAATGAAAATGAGGTCAAAATTAACATGGGAAAAAAAGTTAACAGAAGCAAAAAAAAAAACTTTTCTCTTTTTTTTTCTTCGGATTCCCCTGACAGTATTTTCGCCCTTCGCCACTGTTAGGTAGAGGTCTAATCCTACACCCACATTTTGCACATTTAGCCGTTTTTCTATCAACCGGGCACAAATAATAATACTTTGCCCGTCCCGGAAATCGAACCCAGGACCTCATGCTCAGTAGCGCTTGCGACAACTTGACCAACGATGCAGTCTCACACATGAACCATCAATATTTTCACGCGAACGAAGTCGCGGGCAACAGCTAGTAAACATTAAACGCGTAGACCAAGTTTCGTATACGCGTTTAATTGGTCAAAGCCAAGAAGCTTGCACAAGCTCTTGGTTGCTGTATCAAGAAACAAAGTTCTAAAAGTACACAACCACGATAATGTGAATTTCAGACAATCATCTAAGTTGTCTAGACAATAGTGGCCAAATACTATTATAACTGTATTTTCATCGCCTGATAAGTCTTACAAAACTTGTGTTGTAGTGCTCAAGGTTGTTACAAAACCATTATTGAAGCTTGAATAGTCATTATCATTTTCGGCTAAACGCTCTTTGAATTTGGATTTGATTTTGGAATTTTGGATTTATGTGCCTTTGTTGCAGCTTCCTGTCGACAAGATTATCAAAGTTATATCATCATCTGCCTAGTTTTTTTTTTCTTTTTTGTTTTTTTTTTTCTTTTTTGAATTTTTTTATTATTATTGTGTGTGTGCTTAATACTGACGTCAAATAAATATTTTTTCTTTCTTTCTTTAGAAATACCTAACCCCAGCACCACTTAACCTGGAAATGAATGAGCTTTTTTTTGACGACCCGAATGGCGTAGTGGTAGTGAGGTTGCCTTACGTTCTTAGGTTCCCGGGTTCCCGGTAGGAGCAAATGTTTGTGTGATGAGCATGGACATTTGTTTCCGAGTCATGGATGCTTATGTATAGTAAGTATGTATTTACAAACAAAAAAGTATATATCTGGTGTCCACGACACAAGGACACAAGCCTCGCTTAGTGTGGTACTAGATGGCGCTGTGTGTTAATATCCAGAGATATTTATTTATTATTTATTTTCACGGGTGATCACTGAAAGCCAGCGCTGTTCTGTGGGCTCCTCATAACACAGCATCATGCTGTAACTTGTTTGTCGCACTCACGACGAGCAACTTTTTTGCTTTTTTTACTTTTTGTCTTAAAATTATTATAATGTGGTTTTGTTGTATTCTAAATATTTGTGTTTTTCTAAATGCGTTGTCTGTTTATTTTAATAATATTGAATGCCCTTATAATTAGTTATAATTATATATATTGTAATTATATATAATTATAATTTCTTTGCAACCACTAAACCAACGGGACAAATGAAACACAATATGCCGCGGCGATAACAATAAATACAGGAATACAGGGACAGTTTCCAATCTACTCAGGCAAGTTACAAAAGAGCACTAACCAGATTACAATGCATTTTCATTTTATCAGCTAAGTGAGAGTAGAAAGACGATTTCAACCTGTTAATACCATTCAAAGATGGTAACAACCCGTAACGCAGGTCTTAAAAACGAATGATCAGGAAAACTAAGACCAACTCAGGATCAATTGCTAAGAATGGACTTTGCTAAGTAACTTTATTCCCTTGGTAGGAATTCCTGTAATATTGCAAATTGCACTTGCAGTTTCCGTAAGCGGATGTGTGCATTTTAACGCTCCTGTAATTTTAGGATCTCCCCAGTGGTTTTTGGTCCATTTGGTAATAATATTCTGTAAATTTGAATTTGTATGCGTTCATTTTAGTTTATGTGAACATAATTTCTGGTTAAAGACATTTATTTCTCATTAAGAAATTTACATTTCACTTACATGAGAACACATTTAACTTAAAGTATAAACTAATCATTGTCCTTCGACACTCGGACTTACAAATTAACTTAACGCATTTTATTGCAAATTACATATTTAGGTTCGTGGGTACTCCCAAAAATCTCACAGTGCGCTATTTTGCGTAATTACCCTGCCTTGACATAAAGAGTGCGATCCCGCTGTCACAATGCAGATACACCAGTCAGTAGTACAACTTTTGTTTCCATTTGGTTTTTAATTAATTCTGATATTTTGAGGAACATATTTTTTAAGTTTGGCTTTAATTTGTACATTTTCATTTCATTCATTTCATTTATTTAGTGTCATTTTTGTTGCTAGTCAGTTAATTTACTGTTCTGTGGTCCGGTAACCTACCGGAAATAAAAAATAAATGTAAAAAGATACAACTGAACTACGTGTACCACACGTAGTTCAGTTGTATCTTTTTACATTTATTTTTTATTTTTATCAATGTTTGTCAGTGGGTGAACCCACTGCTGGGAAGATTGTCAATCTATACGTTCCTGTGCTAGCCTTGTGCAGATCACCACTTGGAAGTAATATACGTTCGGGGGGGAGTTGCGTTGTATCTTTTCGTCCAACTTACGGCAGTGTTTCAAGACAAAAGTCTATGACCAGTGATTACATGCGGGACCGAAATGTGGTCACAATGGGCCTCATCAGAAGGCTTAAAGGCAACTAAATGTCAATGGAATGGCTACGCTCGGAGTTTCCTTGCGCGATTGAATCAGGAACGAGGACATCCGCAAGAGAACCAAGGTTACCGACGTAGCCCGAAGAATGGCCAAACTTAAATGGCAGTGGGCAGGGCACATTGCTCGCAGAACAGATGGCTGATGGGGCCGAAAAGTTCTGGAGTGGCGACCGCGAACCAGAAGACGTTGCGTTGGAAGACCTCCCACTAGGTGGACCGACGACCTGGTGAAGGTTACGGGAATTTGCTGGATGCCAGTCACACGGGACCGTTCAATGCGGCGACACTTGGCATCCAGCAGTGGACGTCTTTCGGCTGAAATGATGATGATGACTTGGAGGTACAGTTATTTACAGATCCTAAATGAAAATTATCCAACCAGCAGCTTCAAATTTAAAAAAAAGTTCACATTTCTACCGACAACGGCACTAATGCACTCAACGTTTGAATACCCGCGTTACACTGTAGTGCGCTTAGTTTGCGCGTTTCCTGCAAGTGAAAGCTAGGGCTTTAGAGTGTAAAAGCGCATTGACTGGCACGCAAAAAGCCATTGTGAACAGATCATAAAGAAAAATCCAAACCAATATCATTTTTATAACTAAGTTAGAGAACTTAGAGATAAACAAACAAAATACTTTAGCATTATAACATCCCACTTCAAAATATAAGTTTTCTATTAGAATTTGTAATAGCAACCTTCTCTCAACTTAATTGTTGGTTTAAAAATTAAGAGAGTTTATTAGAAGATGGAAGTCACTGACTTTCCTTGTTTAAAGAACTCCTTCTTTAACTTAACTTAGTTGTACTTACTTTGCATTCTATTATTATCAACATTTACACAAAACGATGGCACAACGGGAACCTTAGAATATGAAATACAAAAAAGAATGTTCGATTTGGTCGAAAGTGGGCAAGGGCACCGTTACCGTGAAAGTGCAATTTTCCACATGACGTGTCGGCGACAATGGTGTAGTCGTAATTCTTGGATTCTTCCTGAAGGGAAGTCGACGGTTAAAGGAATAATAACTTTCTCTTATATCTATATTTTCCATCGTGATGAGTTTTCGTTAGGCAGAGCTGTACTTTAATGGTATACCATCGCTAGTTATGATCAAGTCCCAAATTATACGGGGCGAGTTTATTACCTTCAACCGGACAAAAATCCAAACTCCATGGCTGCTACTGAGAACCTCTTTAGGGAAAAATTCATAACACTACCCGACCTGGGAATCAAATCCAGGACCTCACACTCAGTAGTCACGTTTTATTTAATATGTTTGAAACTGTTTTCTGTATGTCACTAAACCCCTCAAGGTTCATTGGAAGACCAGCGTCAGACAGCATCACCTGTCTGGCATGAATGCTGAAATGGACCTTTTTGGCGCAGCCGTGAGGCACACAGTACATACTATGTGTTTTCTCTTTTTTCTTGTAACTTTTTTAATATTATTGTATGTGTGCTTTATGTACTGACGTCAAATAAACATTTTTTCTTTCTTTCTTTGCGACCACTAGGAATCGCGAAGGAATTATTGGAATAAAGTACCTAAGTATACCGGGTGAAAACAGAGGCCCTACTCTCTAACACTTCGTCCGTATATTCGGATCCATCCGTCTCTCTCACTCGCACTCGTCTGCAGTCGTGCGCGATAGAGACGGAGAGATCCGAATAAACGGACGAAGCGTTGGGGAGTAGTACCTCAGACACATCACGGAGACGGCAACCAAACATTCTCTACATCAAACTGAGTAAATTTACGCAAAAATTATTGCTTTGAAACGACTTTTTTTAAACCGTTGTAGTGTAAGATTGACCTTGGACTCTAAAACGGCTTGACGGATTTAGATGAAAAATGTACAGACTCTGACGTGAAATGACAGAAAATCTAATGCAAATCAAGGTACAGCCGAAATTCTAGTACAAGTGCACGTCTAGAGGGCATAATTTGCGTACCAAAGTTTAAGTTTAAGCTATTTGAAAAAACAATAATAAGATGTTTTATTTATGTTACGCTTACAACATTTAGTTTTTATGAATATACAATTAAGTAATTGCAAAAGACTTCCTGTACTTTGTAGTATTTGTACCGTAAGAAGCTTTTTCAAATGACTTTTAGTCAAGTTTTATAACTCTTATCAAATTGCGGTCTTGTTACAAATCTAATGGAATTATGTAATCATTTTAAATATGAATGCAACTGCGGTCTGGTATAATTAGTACAGTTTTAGTGAAACCGCAATATTATGTTAATGTGACAGTGATTAGTGATTTAATTAGGTGAAATGTTTTTTAGGTTAAGCTTAATTGATGTTATCCATAACTCCGCAGCGCTCCGCGCGAACTCATCATCATCTACCTAGCCTTTCCCCAACTATGTTGGGGTCGGCTTCCAGTCTAACCGGATGCAGCTGAATACCAGTATTTTACATGGAGCGACTGCCTATCTGACCTCCACAACCCAGTTAATACTGGTTAATACGATACCACTTGATAAGACTGGTTGTCAGACTTTTTGGGCCACTGACTACCTGTTACGACTGCCCGGGACCAACAGCCTAACGTGATTTCTGAGGCACGGAGGAAACTCGGTATGTATACCCATACATACCTAGTTTCCTCCGCGACCACCCGGTCACCCATCCACAGACCAACCTAAGCAAGCACGGCTTAACCTAAAGATCGACCCGAGCGGCAGTTATTACTTAGCCATGAGAACTAAATCTATCTATATATATACTTATAATAAATCTGTAGAGAGGTCAATTCTGTACATGAAATATATTTAAAAAATAACTATCGGGGGGTGATTAGTGATCGATACTGATGCCAAAAATGCAATCAGTAAAATTTTTGTCTGTCTGTCTGTCTTTCTGTCTGTCTGTCTGTCTGTCTGTCTGTATGTTATTTATAGAAAAAAAAAGTACTCGACGGATTTTAACGAAACTTGGTACAATTATTCTACATACTCCTGAGCAGGTAATAGTATACTTTTCATCACGCTACCATTAATAGGAGCAGAGCAGTGAAAGGAAATGTTGGGAAAACGGGAGAAGTTACTTGGTTTTTTTAGCTTCCGTCGCGTGTGCAGCCTTAATGGTTAAAGCTACATAGAAATCATGTATAACGGAAATATTCCACATAAAATTATATAAAAAATATCCCAGGACAGCATATGTCTATCTTTTATAGTTGACTCACAATAACACGTGTAACTCCCGATAGCTTAGCAGTTCGGAGAATAAATGTGAATGTAAGTTTGTTTGTTGCGCTTTCACGCGACAACTACTGAACGGATTTGGATGAAATTTTGCACACAGATAGTTTATAACCTGGATTAAAACATAGGATACTTTTTATCCCGGCAGTAAGATTCCATGGGACAATAATCAAACTTCACGCGGGCGAAGCCGCTGGCAGAAGTTATGAAATAATTTTATGAGGTTTTTATGTACTTGAAATAAAACCACCCATGATTTAAGTAGGTTAAAGCCACCGAATCCTCGGAGCTTGTCCGTGGACTATAGGTATAAATTAGGTACTGTTATTTCGGGGCCCCTTGGGAAGATGTGATTGGTAAAATTTGAATGGGCCCCGACTGTGAGTCGTTCTGTTCTGCATTAGAATATATGATTTGTTACAGAATTCTAAACTACTGGGCTTGTTTCTTTCTTTTTAGTTTTTATTTATGTTAATTTTTTCACGTATTTTTTTAAATTAGTCTTTACGCAGTCGGGTTTTTTGTTTTTCTTTAAAATATTTTTTTTATTTTATACTTTTTAGTTACGAATAAAACTTAAATCAATAAGTAAGAAAATTAGCGAGAATGATTGTTTTGTTAAACAACTTTAGATCGTTATATATTCTAAACTTTTATTTAAAATGAAAAATGATAAAAGGAACCTAAAGATGATTTTTAACTTATTCAAACTTATGCTTATAAATACCTATTCAACGACACCCCACTTGACATAGTTCTTCGACTTTTTTTTTTTCATTTTGACAATATGGCGTCTGGTTGTCGCTGTGGTGAATTTTGATTACTGTCATGTCTTTAGTGACACTCGCAAGGTTAAGACAAATCGATTGACGTAAGAATTATCAAAATCGGCCTACGCATTTGGTCTCTAGAACGCCACATAGAAACAAACATACATAAATATACATAGGTACATACATAGACTGATAAACGCATTACCCTCCTTTGCGTCGCGCAGTCGGGTAAATATATAACAAAACAGTAGCCCACTAGCGCTGGGAGCAGGGTCCGAGCTACGGTGGTCCGGGCTCTTGAGAGAGGAACCTCCAGTCCTAACAATGCGTGCCGTGTCAAGAATAACTGCTTTTTTAATCAAGCCCTTGATCCAGCTGGCTTCTTTCTTGATGAGATTATTATTATGACAGGCTGGTACCAGTCGGGGTGCGGCCGAATAGTACTTGTATCTTCCGATTCCCCGACACATGGTAGTAGTAGTAACAGTGGGTTCTTAAAGTCGGACAAATGCCCTCGTTTGCCCCAGGCGGAGGGTATCCATGAGGATTTCCCCTTTTTACATTTTATTATTATTTTATTTTGTTGTTTTCTTCTTTTTTTCTGTAACCCACTAAAATGTGTTTCGTATAGTGTTTTTGTTTATGAAAATAATATTTAATTGGAATAGTTTTTTTTCAAATGAAAATTGCATGTTGCTGCACTCACGCTAAACCCACAAGTGGCTGTGACAGTTTCGTTTCCCGTAACCAGTTAGAAAGTTGCATTTGTGAAATGTATTTCGAAATTTGAACGAAAAAAATGTGTATCTATGATTTCATTTCCTTGAGGATAGTTCTTGATACTGCAGATATTTAAATAAAACCAGAACAAAATGTTTGACAACTTATATACGGCCTCTACAGATAGCTGTTTCGATACTGGCTGTTTGTATGTATGAGTTTAAATGTTTTTAAACGCACTCACGATAGGAAAAAATCCTAATGACGTTTAAAAAAAAACATGGTCGGTTGTCAGGCGATGACTAGAGTCTGTCAACCGTAAATTAAATTAGTTGAGCTAGTTGTTGATCAGTCAGGACAAACGTTAAGTTTTAAAAGTACCTAAAGTTTCAGTAGACTGTTTGCATAAAATAACATACATAATTATATATTTTAATCTAGCACCACCTATTGTCCCAAAAATGTACTTACCAGCGATTCACCTCACAAAATATGGGTCAACGCTTTGATAACATCGTGCATCGCTACTAAACAAGCTGAAGACAAAATAGTTACTCTACACAGTAACAGATGGTGCTGTTACAAATATGCTGCGGAATCAGAGATGTGAAAGAATGGTTTAATTCATTTTAACAAACCATTGTTTTAAAAATATTATTAATTTGCAAATCTTTATTAAACCCTATTCACCTTTTCTCGAATCGCCTCGTCATTTTTTTTGAATCCTTAATACTTTGGTTTGGATTATATCAGATAAAAAAATCCATGGATATGTTGACTACATAGCATAGCAGATTTATTAAACAAAAAAAGTTTAATTACATAGCTCATATACTTCTGATTTTATTCATATCTAAAAACCCTGAATTCGTGACTGAGTCAGGCTAATGATCATCAAATTTCTTAGGGTATTTCCTAATGTACTAGAAAATTTAAATAAGGTATGTATAAGCTATTATTAGTACAAAAACATAATAAAATTTGTAACTTTTATCCCGCAACCCTTAATTTGACAAAGAATAAAATGCAATAAAATCCATGTTTTTTTTTTATAAAAATATTTTGTCGACGTTTATAGAAGTTACAGAAAAATTATAAAAAAAAATTAGGTATTTCAGATTTCCTGAAAAACAATGTATGTCACAGCATACATTGCAAAATGCACGTAAAAATATTGAGTGAATGTGTTGTATACATTGGGCATTATATACATTGCCAATAATGGTACGAAAAGAATTCTAAAAAAAACAAGTTAGACAACGCCTAGAAATTGCCAGACAAAACACGCATATTGGCAGTCTCGTTGACAACTACTAGGGCTTTTACCGATTACGAAGCACAGACAGATTTGCAATTCATGCAAAACACTAACGTTAGCTTGGAGCATATAGCCTGCATCGACCTTGAGTTCTCATCGTCATGAAATAGCCTACATTATCATAACGTGATGATTCTAATGGGTTGGCTTGGAGTACACGCTTTGTGTCTTTATCAGTGTTTTCACGGGTGCGTCCGAACTTTTTGAACTCCTCGTAAAGCTCAAATCGAAAATCCTTCATCAAAAGACATCAAATTGGCTACGTAATAATATCTGTACCACAAACTACAACAATCTGTATACAATGGTATGCTAACAATACCCAATCGCCCATGATAAAATGTATGGCTAGAAAGTCCTGTAATTCGTATTCAGTCAATCCAAGAGAACTTCAGGTTTTAAATATTGCACATGAGTTTGTTTGCACTATGACATCTGCTAAAACGCCTGGGCAAACAAAGTGGTAGAAATAACCAAGTAAAGTTTCATTTTGAACGTCGTCGGTGTGATCTGAAACTTCTTCTAAGTCTGTACCGAAAAAGCGCTTTTACCACTGATAGCTCTGAGTGGACTTTGTGATTCGTCTTAGTCGTTTAGTAACAGAAACAGTGGGACGTTGCGATTCGGTATTTCTGGGATACGTCTTGGAAGAAGCCTTCGTACAAGCTGCAGCTAAGCTAATAGTCATAGAGCCACTTGCTGTTGGTTCAGGTTGTGGTGCTAGGTGTGAAGAGGTTGCAGGAGTAGCGGGAGTTGTTGGGAGTGACAGAATGTCACTCAGTGTCCACTTTCTTACAATTTGGTTCTAGAGTAAAACTTGAATAGACGCTTTGAAAAATTGGTGTGAGTCGAACATTCTGGCAGGAGGGTTTTCTAGTCTTCGTCATTGTGTAAAATATTAAGCCTTTCCATAGAATTATCAATAGAAGGTGCAGAATTAGACATAGAAAGCGGGGTGTGCACGTGTAATTCGTCGTAAAGGTCAGAATGTTCACTACCGTCAGAGGGTGCATTCGCAGCAGGCACTAGCGATAAAATTCTATCACCACGAGTTTGAAACTATTGCTGCCGACATAGAAAAAAAAAGCATTTTAGAAAACCAAGTAAACTCAAAACGAAACCTCAAACTGGCAATGTATACCGTGACATACAATCGAAATGGAGGGTGTTTCGTTACTAACTTGGCAGTGTACCTATGCCACAGCATACGTCATGTTTGTGATCGAAATAGAAGCATTTCATACTATAAAAACTTCACAACTACTCGTATTATCACACGCATTCTATTACACAATAAAGCATACATTTCAGTCATTACACCTATCCTAAACTATGTAATCCATACCATAATATAAATGCGAAAGTAACTCTGTTTGTCTGTCTGTCTGCTACCTTTTCACGACAAAACGGCTGATCGGATCGTAATGAAAATTGGCAAAGAGATGTATTTCAACCTAGGGAAGGACATAGGCTATATATTATCACGCTAATTACTTACGGGGGTGAGCAATATGCACTTCGTCTATATTTGTCAACTGTTTGACAACTAACAACCGTCATAACATGCATTGTAATAGAATAACTATTTTTAACCAATTGTCATAGGAACAAATAGCCCATCGATGACGGCTACCGCCTTTCGAACAATGAGTCGCAAGTTCAAGCCTCAGTAAAGACATGCAATACATTTTGATTTTGTTTTAATGCTGTAAGATTTCCGATAGTAACTTTGGTTCGCACGTTCAAAACCCACACGGTTTTCACTTTTTGTAACAAAGTATTTTGTTTTTTTTTTAAGCTTTAAGATTTCCAAATCATTGTTTAAATACATACTTTTTTAACACTTAAACGATAGTTTGGGAATCACTTATTTCAAATAATAAATCTGTAAATATGGCACTTAAGCTGTTAGAGGATCACACATGGAACCCTTTTTCTACTATTTCATAAATTTTCGTCTATGTCTGTGTGTCTCTACGTAGCCCTTTTGTTATAGCATCATGTGTAAATTATAAAACCAATGTGGTTCGATTCAATGCACATATTAATATTGTGCATAACTAAGAGAAGGTTTTCATTTTTGTTTCTTTGTAATCGGTGCTCTCCATCAAAAGATATATTATGACTTTAAAGTTTTTTTTAAGGAGAACTTATCATCATGAGCTAAGGATACATGCAGTCCGTGGTTGCGGGACTGTTCGAAAGAGATACCGCGGCCCCGGAACGTAAAGGGCGAGGAAGGAACATGGATGGGTTTTAGTCAGTAAAAGTCTATGCAGATTTTTAAAGCAGGGTCATGTTGACTATTCTCTTCTTCTCTATCTTGTGATTTTTATTCATGAGTACCATTTTTATTCAATAGATGTCACTGCATGTATCCTTTTTTTTTTTTTGGATGGGATATCATCAAATGAGTTCTCCCACTCTGCGCGGAGCGGGAGGGAGTGTCAGACTTTTACTGACTAAAACCCATCCATGTTCCTTCCTCGCCCTTTATGTTCCGGGGCCGCGGTATCTCTTTCGAACAGGCCCGCAACCCCGGCAGGCTTCGGCCCTTGCGGGCCCCTCCCCTTATGCTGACATCTCTTTGAGGCGCACGTGGAACACGAACGCGCCGTCGACACGGCCTGTCGTCATTAGACGGATGGACGGCTAGCTAGCCCATAGCTAACCGTCCACAGGCCCGCACCTACGGTGGCCGGTAGCCATCACGTGGCCCCCGACGCCCGGTGCGTCTCCCGCGGCAGCTGGGAAGAGAGGCTCTCTCCCTCTCTCGTTCCGCCACCTCCTTCGCTAGCATGACTGCTTCGCAGAAGGAGGTGACGGCTTGCCATTCCCTCTCGCTCCGGACCATGGATTGAACCAGGGCCGGACGCCAGAGGTCACCGCCGCCGATCGCCGCTACGAGGACACGGCGGTGCTCCGCCCACGCAGGGCAGACTTCCACCGTGTGCTCCACCGTGTCCTCCGGTTGATCCTCGCAGTGGAAGCACCCGGGGGTTTCCTCCCGCCCGATTCGGTGCAGGTACCTCCCGAAACATCCGTGTCCGGTGAGGACCTGCGTCAGGCGGAAGGTGAGGACGCCGTGGCACCTCTCCAGTCACTCCTCAAAGAGGGGCTTACCGCTACTATCGTGGCGTGCCCTGCACGGGGTTGCAACAGTAGCTCTCTCCATGTCGCCATGAGATCGCGCCGGAGGTCTGTCCGCTGAAAACCAGCATGCCTGAGAGATATTTGATCGACGGCATGTAAAGCCAAGACTGAGGACCTTGGGCGGCATAAAAACTCTCACACCAGGTTAGGCACTAACCACACGATAAAGAAGAAGATCGTGTTAGGGCTTATTTCATAACCTTTTTGACAACTTTAGACGTGGCTGAAGTTAACATCGTCACGTGATCGAAGGTCTAGAGATGGAGACGTAAGACAGTCACAAGAGGTCCGAAACAGTTTACAGCAGCTATATCGTGTGTCGGCTCATTTCATGCACCTTGATATAAACTTGAGACCTAGCTGGAGTATGAGTATCATCGAAGGTCTAACGATGGACACGAAAGGCAGTTACAAGAGGTCCGCAACACTTCAAATCTACTCTATCGTGTTTAATGTTCATTTCGTACACCTTGATGAGAACTTTTAAACCTAGCTGGAGTATGACTGTCATCGATGGTCTAACGATGGAGACTGAAGGCAGTTGCAAGAGATCCTCAACAGTTTACAGCAGCTATATCGTCATCGGCTCACTTAACGCACCTTGATGAGAACTTTAGTAATAGCTGGAGTATTACTGTCATCGAAGGTCTCATCGGCTCGGCTCGGCTAGGAGACGAAAACATTTTCAAAAGGTTTTCAAGAGTTTACAGCATCTACATCTACGTGTTGTGTTGACCTGCTTGGAGTATGACTAACATCAAAGGTCTGACTTTGGAGAAGGAAGGCAGATGCGAGAGGTCCGCAACAGTTTGAAGCAGCTTTAACGTGTCGCGGCTCATGCCATGCCAGTTGATGAAGACTTTCGACCTAGCTGGAGTATGATATCTTCGAGTGCCCAAGGATAGAAACGTAAGGCAGTCGAAGGAAGAGCCCATAATTGAAAAAACAAAAGTAGAATATTTGGCGATTAATGTAAACCTATTCGAGCAAAAATAAATTGTTACTTACTTGAATCTGTACTAATATTATAAAGCTGCAGAGTTTGTTTGTGTGGTTGGTTGAACGCGCTAATTTTAGGAACTGTTGGTTTGTCTTACGCAGACGAAGTTGCGCGGGTCAGCTAGTATTTATAATAATAGTATAAATATCTTGGACAATGACGTTGACGTTCGTCAAGTAGCCATTTCATTCAAGTTTTGTCAAAATAAATATTGCTAGATGTGTGTTTTATTTTTTCCATCCAAGGCGGAAGTCTCATACAAACTTCCATTCTGGTTTAAAAAAGTTGACTACTTCAAAAAAAGAATCACAGAGTTTTAAAGAATTGGTAAGTTTTGTTGAGCTCCGTGATAAAATGTTCTCGGTAAAATATTGATACCCAAATATGCCTATTTGGGTATCAATACCTGCGACCTTAGTCCTTGTGAAAAATGCTAAGTATATTATTTTTCGCTTGGCATTCTATCAGTAAAAGATTATTTTAATGATTAAATAAGTAGTTTCAGAGTTTTTCTTCTATCTCAATTCATATAAAATATACTATTTACAAACTTTACAATTATATAAGTACTTTATTACGTAAGTTTAAATAAACGGAAGTTTGATTGAAATAAATAGGCATTGAATTGATTTCATTTATTAGACATAAATAATAAGTTTAAAAAAATATTAATTCTTTTCAAACCTCCTAGAAAGAGATACCTAGTACTGGCTTTAGAAAATTTATTCTTTCTTTAAAATAATGGCTCATCTAAAACACAATTCCAGATTTTCGATGTCGATACATTCTTCTGAATCTTCAATATCTTCGAGCCACTTAACAGTGATTGGTAGCCTGTCTACCTTTGTAGTCTTCAGCTCTATGATTGATGTTAAAGAATCTGGTATCACGAAGGGTAAAACATATTTTGAATTTCTTTGCTGTAACAATAACAAAAATATGTTTATGATCTTGTGTTACTAATTTAACCCGAGAGTGTCACTCACCCCAGAACATCTTAAAAACGTTATAACTTTTTTTAATTATGAATTTGCTACTGAAACCCAAATGTGCTTAGCTAAAAATGTGTTAATAAGGCTTAAAAAGTTTCTTACCAAACAGTCATCAAAATCAGGCGGTACAGAATAAGAAAACGGAATATCGCTAGTTCGATTTGATCCAATCACCATATCATTCCAAGTCAATAACAGCACTGCTGATGACAAGTCGAAGTCTCCTGGAGCGTTGATGCATGTGTAACTTAGCCTCTGACGAGCGGTTGCTGACCTCATTTGCAACCAATTGATTTGTTCTGTTGATAACTGAAACCAATAATTGGCATGACGACAGTATCAAAAACTTACTCATCTATTTAGTCCGTCAGTTAGAGTATTGGAAAATAATGGACACATAAATTTGGTTTGGTAATCGACGAATAATAATAAAATAATAAATAATAAATATCGCTGGACATTAACACACAGCGCCATCTAGTGCCACACTAAGCAAGGCTTGTGTCGTGGACACCAGATAGTTGATAAACTACATATATACCTTTTTTGTTTGTAAATACATACTTATTATACATATAAACATCCATGACTCGGAAACAAATGTCCATGCTCATCACACAAACATCTGCTCCTACCGGGATTCGAACCCAGGACCCTAAGAACGTAAGGCAGCCTCACTACCACTACGCAGTACAGTCAGTACGCTCTAAAAATTATACCTAGGAGTGACGGATTGAGAAATTTTAAAGCGTCGTATCTTCATCAATTTTGATTTACGTAACAAAAGAAAAAATATGGGTCAAATATTTTTTGATAATCTAACTGATGAACTAATTAGTTATTTTTTGTCGTCTACCCTATTTTCTTAGTTAAATGTTCCTCAAACAGTCCGAGGTAAGTATGAAAACAGCCTAATTGTGTCATTTACTATCTATACTAATATTATAAAGCAGAAGAGTTTGTTTGTTTGTTTGGTTGAACGCGCTAATCTCAGGAACTACCGGCTCGAATTGAAAAATTATTTTTGCGTTGGATAGTCCATTTATCGAGGAAGGCTATAGGCTATATAACATAACGCTATGACGAATAGGAGCGGAGCAGCAATATGAAATGTTGCAAGCGGGAAATTCACGCGAACGAAGTCGCGGGCAGAAGCTAGTACTATATACACAAAATCACGCCTTTTTCTCTTGCGGGGCAGTCTTTGGGGACTGCCGATCAAAGGTGAAAACTTTCTACGAAGCTTTTTGTATTTGTGTTGGCTCAAAAAGTGCTCAACGCGCCTAAAGAAGTTTTCACTTCAAAAATAGCTGTTCCGTACATTTTTACCGTTTAGGTATTGCACTTTTGTGGGAAACAGCAGATTTTTGAAGTGTTAACTTCTTTAGGCGTGTTAAGCGCTTTTTGGGTGAATGAAAACCACGGAACTCGCGCGACCTAAAGCTACGAAGCACTGGTAGCCGATCCGCTACGGCGTAGCACGACTTAGGAGTGCTGGGTCACAACCCGTAGCAGATACATATAGATTACTAGTTTTGACTTCTATCGGAAGTCCCCAAAGATTGCCCCGAATTTTTTATCATCATCATCATCATCTCAGCCGAAAGACGTCCACTGCTGGACATAGGCCTCCCCCAAGTGTCGCCACATTGACCGGTCCCGTGCGACTCGCATCCACCGGATTCCCGCAACCTTCACCAGGTCATCGGTCCACCTAGTGGGAGGTCTTCCAACGCATCGTCTTCCGGTTTGCGGTCGCCACTCCAGAACTTTTCGGCCCCATCGGCCATCCGTTCTGCGAGCAATGTGCCCTGCCCACTGCCACTTAAGTTTAGCAATTCTTCGGGCTACGTCGGTGACCTTGGTTCTCTTGCGGATGTCTTCATTTCTGATTTGATCACACAAGGAAACTCCGAGCATAGCCCTCTCCATTGCCCTTTGGGTGACTTTAAGCCTTTTGATAAGGCCCATTGTGAGCGACCACGTTTCGGTCCCGTATGTAATCACTGGCAACACACACGGGTCATAGACTTTCGTCTTAAGACACTGCGGTAAGTTGGACGAGAAGATACCGCGCAGCTTCCCGAACGCTGCCCAGCCGAGTCGGATTCGACGATTGACCTCTTTCTCGAAGTTAGACCTACCTAACTGGACCGTTTGTCCTAGGTATACATAATCGTCTACAATTTCGAGTGTAGAGTCTCTGATCTTGATAGGAATGGGTGTGACATGGGCATTCAACATGACCTTCGTCTTGTATTGTACTGTAGGTATCTGCCCCCCATAAACGGGACTTGGGGCAACCCGACGTTAGGTAAGCTAGATTCCTTTAAACCTTGCAGACAAAAATAGGAGCCCCGTCGACTACGCTTAAAAGGCGAATATAAAGTGTTTTGAGGTGAGGTCAAATTAACCGGTCTTTCTCAGAAATGGTGCATTACCTTTTCATGGAGCTCCCTCCTCCACCTCTACAGTGTGCGAGATGAGTTCCTTCGCATACATTTTATAATTTTACGGTTTCACTTCGATAGATTACAATCTAACGAAAAATAATGCGTTAAATTGTAAGCAGTATGTTCAGTTGACAATCTTTCGAAAGTTTACAATTTCGCTAGATAAATTACAATAGAACGGGTTTTACAATTTTACGGTAACATGAATAAAATATTATTTCAGGAAAACAACTCTTCAGGCGTCAAATATTCTTTCATAGAGCTCAAGACTTCCAAAGTAAACAGGTTACCAATTACTGATGCGCATTTCAGTAATATTAAAACTGGAAATGATGCTGCCTCTCTTGAATCCGAGGAATTGTGTTTTGGATAGTGAGAGGTATTTTAATCAATGACATCAAAAACTGTAATACAAGTTGTTGTGAGTGAGTGTACGATGATTATATTGTTTTGTTTCCAAAGTAAATAGTTACTCACAAAAAGTAATATGACATTAGATAAGTGAAATAAAAAAACTGTATAATTTTATTTGATTATAAGTTACACAAGTTCATGCTTGGTTTTTCTTTTGTTCTCATTCATCGATTTTCTTATTAATGAAATTAAAACCTAAAAAAAACCCGACTGCGTAAGAATACCTAATAATTTTAAATAAAAACTGAAAATAGAAAAAAACAAGTTCGGAAAGCTGGACATAATAATATTGGCGTCGATTCTGTTGTGCAAAAACTAAACTTAATTTAGGCTATTGCTATCTTTTTCTCTTTAATAAAACGAGAAAGAGACGGAGGTCATTTAACGCAGTCAAATTAAATTATAACTAATATTTCCATACAAATGAAGGGTGCAAGTTAAACATGTCGCCTAAAAACACGAAGAAGCGCAAGGCATAAACTAGTTTGACATCTTAAACTTAGTTCATAGCTATAGCCGGCCTTTTTTCGCACTGCCTTTTAGTAAATGATAGTGCACAACAGAATCGGCACCATTGAATGTAACAGTCAGGAGCCTTATTATATATTATGTAATGACTAGCTGACCCGCGCAACTTCGTCTGCGTAAGACAAACCAACAGTTCCTAAAATTAGCGCGTTCAACCAACCACACAAACAAACTCTGCAGCTTTATAATATTAGTACAGATTCAAGTAAGTAACAATTTATTTTTGCTCGAATAGGTTTACATTAATCGCCAAATATTCTACTTTTGTTTTTTCAATTATGGGCTCTTCCTTCGACTGCCTTACGTTTCTATCCTTGGGCACTCGAAGATATCATACTCCAGCTAGGTCGAAAGTCTTCATCAACTGGCATGGCATGAGCCGCGACACGTTAAAGCTGCTTCAAACTGTTGCGGACCTCTCGCATCTGCCTTCCTTCTCCAAAGTCAGACCTTTGATGTTAGTCATACTCCAAGCAGGTCAACACAACACGTAGATGTAGATGCTGTAAACTCTTGAAAACCTTTTGAAAATGTTTTCGTCTCCTAGCCGAGCCGAGCCGATGAGACCTTCGATGACAGTAATACTCCAGCTATTACTAAAGTTCTCATCAAGGTGCGTTAAGTGAGCCGATGACGATATAGCTGCTGTAAACTGTTGAGGATCTCTTGCAACTGCCTTCAGTCTCCATCGTTAGACCATCGATGACAGTCATACTCCAGCTAGGTTTAAAAGTTCTCATCAAGGTGTACGAAATGAACATTAAACACGATAGAGTAGATTTGAAGTGTTGCGGACCTCTTGTAACTGCCTTTCGTGTCCATCGTTAGACCTTCGATGATACTCATACTCCAGCTAGGTCTCAAGTTTATATCAAGGTGCATGAAATGAGCCGACACACGATATAGCTGCTGTAAACTGTTTCGGACCTCTTGTGACTGTCTTACGTCTCCATCTCTAGACCTTCGATCACGTGACGATGTTAACTTCAGCCACGTCTAAAGTTGTCAAAAAGGTTATGAAATAAGCCCTAACACGATCTTCTTCTTTATCGTGTGGTTAGTGCCTAACCTGGTGTGAGAGTTTTTATGCCGCCCAAGGTCCTCAGTCTTGGCTTTACATGCCGTCGATCAAATATCTCTCAGGCATGCTGGTTTTCAGCGGACAGACCTCCGGCGCGATCTCATGGCGACATGGAGAGAGCTACTGTTGCAACCCCGTGCAGGGCACGCCACGATAGTAGCGGTAAGCCCCTCTTTGAGGAGTGACTGGAGAGGTGCCACGGCGTCCTCACCTTCCGCCTGACGCAGGTCCTCACCGGACACGGATGTTTCGGGAGGTACCTGCACCGAATCGGGCGGGAGGAAACCCCCGGGTGCTTCCACTGCGAGGATCAACCGGAGGACACGGTGGAGCACACGGTGGAAGTCTGCCCTGCGTGGGCGGAGCACCGCCGTGTCCTCGTAGCGGCGATCGGCGGCGGTGACCTCTGGCGTCCGGCCCTGGTTCAATCCATGGTCCGGAGCGAGAGGGAATGGCAAGCCGTCACCTCCTTCTGCGAAGCAGTCATGCTAGCGAAGGAGGTGGCGGAACGAGAGAGGGAGAGAGCCTCTCTTCCCAGCTGCCGCGGGAGACGCACCGGGCGTCGGGGGCCACGTGATGGCTACCGGCCACCGTAGGTGCGGGCCTGTGGACGGTTAGCTATGGGCTAGCTAGCCGTCCATCCGTCTAATGACGACAGGCCGTGTCGACGGCGCGTTCGTGTTCCACGTGCGCCTCAAAGAGATGTCAGCATAAGGGGAGGGGCCCGCAAGGGCCGAAGCCTGCCGGGGTTGCGGGCCTGTTCGAAAGAGATACCGCGGCCCCGGAACATAAAGGGCGAGGAAGGAACATGGATGGGTTTTAGTCAGTAAAAGTCTGACACTCCCTCCCGCTCCGCGCAGAGTGGGAGAACTCATTTGATGATATCCCATCCAAAAAAAAAAAAAAGGATACATGCAGTGACATCTATTGAATAAAAATGGTACTCATGAATAAAAATCACAAGATAGAGAAGAAGAGAATAGTCAACATGACCCTGCTTTAAAAATCTGCATAGACTTTTACTGACTAAAACCCATCCATGTTCCTTCCTCGCCCTTTACGTTCCGGGGCCGCGGTATCTCTTTCGAACAGTCCCGCAACCACGGACTGCATGTATCCTTAGCTCATGATGATAAGTTCTCCTTAAAAAAAACTTTAAAGTTAATATATCTTTTGATGGAGAGCACCGATTACAAAGAAACAAAAATGAAAACCTTCTCTTAGTTATGCACAATATTAATATGTGCATTGAATCGAACCACATTGGTTTTATAATTTACACATGATGCTATAACAAAAGGGCTACGTAGAGACACACAGACATGGACGAAAATTTATGAAATAGTAGAAAAAGGGTTCCATGTGTGATCCTCTAACAGCTTAAGTGCCATATTTACAGATTTATTATTTGAAATAAGTGATTCCCAAACTATCGTTTAAGTGTTAAAAAAGTATGTATTTAAACAATGATTTGGAAATCTTAAAGCTTAAAAAAAAAACAAAATACTTTGTTACAAAAAGTGAAAACCGTGTGGGTTTTGAACGTGCGAACCAAAGTTACTATCGGAAATCTTACAGCATTAAAACAAAATCAAAATGTATTGCATGTCTTTACTGAGGCTTGAACTTGCGACTCATTGTTCGAAAGGCGGTAGCCGTCATCGATGGGCTATTTGTTCCTATGACAATTGGTTAAAAATAGTTATTCTATTACAATGCATGTTATGACGGTTGTTAGTTGTCAAACAGTTGACAAATATAGACGAAGTGCATATTGCTCACCCCCGTAAGTAATTAGCGTGATAATATATAGCCTATGTCCTTCCCTAGGTTGAAATACATCTCTTTGCCAATTTTCATTACGATCCGATCAGCCGTTTTGTCGTGAAAAGGTAGCAGACAGACAGACAAACAGAGTTACTTTCGCATTTATATTATGGTATGGATTTAGTCTAGATTATTTAATGAGTCCCGAATTCCCGACTGCTGCAGTCAATTTATGTTCATTAATTTAAAGTTATTAGTTATTTTTGACGCAGTCGGGTTTTGATTTTTTTTTATTATTTTTAATTTTCTTCTTTTTAGTTATATTGATGTACCATTTTAAAATTCTCATAATGAGACCCTTTATCGAACCGTTCAGGCTACAGAGCGTGCCAAACAATTATACATAGGCATACTCTCGGGAGAGCAGCGGTGGCCCAGTGGTGGCGGCCCCGACTTACGTTCAGTAAGTCGTGGGTTCGAACCCAGGCAGGCGCACTACTTTGTGTAATTTATTTCATCACCGCTGCTCTCAAAACGGTGAAGGAAAACATCGTGAGGAAACCGGCATGTCCTAGAACCATAAATTCGAAGACATGTGACATCTACCAATCCGCACTGGGCCCGCGTGGTGGATTATAGCCCATTCCTTCTCATAGAGCGGAGGCCTGTCCCAGCAGTGGGAACATTAATAGGCCGATGATGATGATGACATACTCTCGAAAAACATAGCTCTCCTTCTGGCGCAACCAGGTAAAAAATCTTCCTCTTTTTGTCTTGATTAATATCGAGTACATACAGTGGACCACTAGGTGGGCCGATGACTTGGTGAAGGTTGCCGGAATCCGTTGGATGCGAGTCGCACAGGACCGGTCAATGTGGCGACACTTGGGTGAGGCCTATGTCCAGCAGTGGACGTCTTTCTGCTGAAATGATGATGATGATGACATACAGTGGCAAGACTGAGCAGAAACAGGGCAAACGACCGAGTGAACCTCTCAAAGCACTGGGCTGAGTTCTCTGTCTTGGCACTTGAAGACATTACTCCCGGCACACATTTCACACTCGCACACATTCACGATACCACAGTGTTACAATGTACCAGGGCCTCAATTCTGCTATTACAATAGTGTCAGAATAGGCGATCATTGAAGTCACAATGATCAAGTTCTGTCAAGTTTGATAATCTACTAATATAATGGCGTCGTTATGACTTCTCAATGAACAACCACTGACACTCCATTGAAAGAAATGTCCATAGAATATTAATCTCGTACATGAAATCTGTATAACTGGCTAGGCTTAGTTGGCTTAAGGGGCTGGCGTGAATAAATGCTCGCATTTAGTAGTAGATTTCGAAAAACATTTGTACTAATGGTTTTATAATAATGGCAATACGAAAATGCCATTAAATAGTACATTGTGATACAAGGGGCTAAAATGACCCATTATAGACGAGGTAGTTTTTACTACCGAGCTTTAGCGAGGTAGTAAATAGGAACCGAGTTATAATGGGATTTTAGCGCCGTGTGTTACACCATACTTTTCACTACGATTGCGAGAAAATAAAATAACCATATTTAATATTATAGTTTATTTTATTAAAAATGAAATGTACAATTTTTACTGTTGTTCTAATGAGATGTTTTTTCCCGGCAACATAATCTCAGTTCTCTGCGAAGACGAATATAATATTGGTCGTCTGTGGGGTAAACGTAGGAGATTAAAAGGAATCCTACTTATAATTCAAATAAATAATACAGAAAATGTCTTAAAATTTCGCGCCAATGCCTTTTTTTTATTTCTTCTGTAGCTGGAATGCAACGCACACATCCTGCCAAAGAGTTCGGCGTTCGGCACGTTTGGTTCCATTTTTAAAATAAAATGTTTTTTTTTATGGAACAGTAATAAGTCAATTCTTTATGAATTATGAGTAAAGACTTTGCGTTTTCGAACACCGATGACGAAATTTAAAAAAAAAAAGCTTATTTTCCCTAGGGCTATAATGAGCAATTTTACGGCCCCTCTGGTACGCTATTATGACCGTCTTTTCGAGCAAGAGGAGTGAAAACACAATTTTATTACGAGATCATCGACCGACCAATGATCGACCATAGTGAATTTAGCAGGTTACGAACTTTAAGCAAAATGATGGGATGGGAATGGAATCGTGTTGGAGTGACGAATTTATACAAATAGCAGAATTAGGCCCGAGGAGCTCTTGGCTAAATAATAACAGCCACCCGGATCGATATTTAGGTTCAGCCTAGATTGATATGTGGATAGGTGTCCACCCGTTATACATACCGAGTTTCCTCCTTGCTTCGGAAAGCACGTTAAGCCGTTAGTCCCAGTTGTCTTTTGTAAATCTGTGACAGTCGTTACAGGTAGTCAGTGGTAGGCGATTGTTTTTGAAACTGTAAATAACAATTCAAAACTTACCCGGTACGGATATTCAGCAGATCAGACAAAAGTGCAGGTGGACCTAACTGAATGAGGCCAAAGGCAGAACTATAGTAAAACGCTATCGCCGGCATCATTCACCTGTAATGGAACAGTCTAGATTCGAGGTTTATTCTGGAGAACCGCGCATTACAGTGCGCCACCTGCCCGGCTAGCATGGGCAGGGGATAAAATTTTATCCACCGGTTATTTCCACTGACAAGGGACAAAATTCAAACAAAAGTGGAAATAACCGGTGGATACAATTTTTATCCCCTGCCCATGCTAGCCGGGCTGAAACGAGATTTGTAACATTAACTAACAAAATCGAATCGAATGCTCCATCTTGGCAGCGCCTTTACATGAACAGAAACTACATAGCTTGACTCCGTAAAGATCGGTAAAGTCTAGCTACCACCTTAAGGTAATATAATACTAAGAGTTCATAGGAAAAAAATTAAACTATCGAAATAAATCCTTAAATCTAAATAAAAACTGCTAGCCTATTTATCGACATCGCGTAGACAATGTTGAAAACGAAAAATAAAACCTCGTGACTAAACTACTGGATATATTCAATTGTTTTTAACCGACTTCTAAAAAGAGGAGGTTATCAATTCGTCTGTATGTTTTTTTTTTTTTTTTTTTTTTTTTTTTTTTTTTTTTTTTTTGTGTTTGTTACCTCATAACTTTCGACTGAGTGAACCGATTTTGATGATTCTTTTTTTATTTGTAAGCTGGTGCTTCCCATGTGGTCCCATTTTATTTTGCTGAAGATCTGATGCTGGTCTTCGGAGATATACAATGGAACTCTTCAAAAATGTACGGCAAATCTGCAGTGCTTGCTGTTAACGCTTGTAGGTTTATTGTTTATACAACATCATGACGTAATATCACGCCTGTATGCTCTGAGGGGGTACGCAGATGTGTACAATACACCCAGATTTCGACAGTGGTTGTTACCACAGTACTTTCGACTGGGTGAACGGATTTTGATGATTCTTTTTTAATTTGAAAGCTGGTGCTTCCCATGTGGTTAAATTTTAATTTGCTGAAGATCTGATCCGGGTCTTCGGAGATATACAATGGAACTCTTCAAAAATACACGGCAAATCTGCAGTAACTGCTGCAATCGCTTGAATGTTTATTGTTTATACAAAATCATGACGTAACATCACGCTTGTATGCTCTGAGGGGGTACGCAGAAGTGTACAATATTCCCAGATTTCGACAGTTAGGTGTATTAAGTTTCATTTATTGGGGATAAGCCTATTACCTTGACATGTATTGTTATTTTATTGGCAAGGGTACCTACTTCAAGGGTAGTTTGATGAGAATTTGGTTAGGTTCTGGTTATGGGATCCATGACAAAGGAACGGAACTCTTCAATTCTTAGAAGCAAATTAACGATACTCGGCCAAATCTTTTAAAGGCTATCCGGATATTTGAGTCACGTACCATAACGTCGTTATTAACCGACTTCAAAAAGGAGGAGGTTCTCAATTCAATGTTCCCCGATTACTCGAAGATGACTGGACCGAATTTGTTTTTTAATTGTTTGAAAGGGTATACTTCCCAGAAGGTCCCATAATCATCAAGTCAGGATCCTGATAGTGGGATCCTGGAGAAATAGAGGGAACTCTTCAAATTTTATAGGCACACCAAAAGCGATTTGGGTAGTTTTAGAAAGAGTACTTTCTCGGAGTGATCCCATTTAAATTTGGTAAAGATTAGATGAATAACTTCGGAGAAAGGCAACGGAACTCCTCATTAAATGTAGCAAATTAGTGTCTCTTACTAGGATTGCTGAAATTTCATGTCTGTCTATTGTTTACACCAGTTCATAACAAAAAATCACGCTGGTATGCTATGAAAACCCTATACACATGTGAACCACTAAAAAGTGAAAAATAAAAACTTTTTAGCAAAAAATAAAACCGACTTCACACAATAAAGTGAAAAATAACTTTAGCTTCAGAAGTCGGTGACAAAAAAACTAAATCAATCAAATAAAGGTCACCGACTTCTGAAGCTAAAGTTATTTTTCACTTTTTTGTGTGAAGTCGGTTTTATTTTTTGCTAAAAAGTTTTTTTTGTATGCATATTGGGAACGTCATGAACGCCATGACGTCGTCGTCATGGTATAATCAGTTGAATTTATTGTCGTATTTTAACTACACTCTGTATAACTGGAAGGGGCCGGCGAAGCATGCGTTTTTCATACAAACGTAATACCAAAATAATATGAAAATCAAATATACATATTCTCTAATCCAATCAAAATGAATACACACCACCACTACCAATATGTTTGATTTACAAATTATTTTGGTATTACGTTTGTATGAAATTCGCACGCTCCGCAGGCCTCTTAAGACCTTTTCACGCGGCCAGTCCCAGCGCCGCGCCGTAAAAGGAGACTGATTGTTGCGTTTGTATCGATTTACATGAGCGTACAAAATGGTACAATTGTGCGCGAGAAGCGCGTTCATCGCGTATCCAACGCGCGTCAACAATTAATATGCTTCATAATGACACTATTGGATTTTCAGCGCTTGCCTCATCGTCTAGAGCTCAAAATCCAAAGTACAATTAATTTTGTTAATTAAAAACGAGGAGTATCCATAGTTATCCATCCTGTATATAACAAGGAAAACTTTGGTCGCACTGCAGTAAAAAAACAATGTTACATATTTCAGTCTGCCAGTAGACGATCGCAAAAATGGACGTCAAATTATTGTCATGCATTTTATTCGTTTTCATTACTCTGAAACTTCAAGCAACATCAGGTACGTCCGATTTGTTTTAAATACTTTCTTAAAGTACTTTTAAAATTTAACTTCTGTTATCGGCAACTTAAAAGCAGCCGTATAATAACTTGTAAGTTCAAATAAACAATACAGTGAGTTTCACAGACAATTTGAACAGCACCGCTGTTGTACCGAAAATGAAGCTCTTTATAATTTTGAAATTAATGTAAAACCGAGGTGATACAATCATCTACACTAATATTATAAAGATTAAAACTTTGTTTGTTTGGTTGTAATGAATAGGCTTAAAAACTACTGGACCCTTTTAAAAAATTCTTTCACCATTCGAAAGCTACATTATCCACGAGTAACATAGGCTACATTTTATCCCCGTACTCGCACGGGAACGGGAACTATGCGGGTGAAACCGCGTGAGGTCCGCTAGTAAAAAATATAATAATAATATATCAAAGCAGTTGGTCTGCAGATCAAATGCAGACTTCTTCAAAGTTCGAGTGAATCGGTTTCTTCTAGGCAAGCGTGCCACCCTTGGCTACGTCATGGCTACATCAGACGAGTTCTTACTCCATTCATCCGCAAACACATCACATTCAGGGTTGGTAATCCGAAGGGCGTTGAGCCTCTTTAGAGTACAATACACTGGACATTCAGCTCTGGCGACAGTTTTAGATGACGGTGGGGGGATTCTGCGGGACTATTCGAAAGAGATACCGCGGAACGTAAAGGGCGAGGAAGGAACAAGGATGGGATTTTGTCAGTAAAAGTCTGACACTCCCTCCCGCTCCGCCCAGAGTGGTAGAAGTCATTTGATGATTTCCCATCCGAAAAAAAAAGCCACCGGCATTTATCGGGCACAAATAGCCAACAGAAAATGTGTTACTAAAGCGGCAATAGAAATACATATTCTGTGAAAATTTCAACTGTCTACAGCATAACCATTTTTTACACTATTGTTCAAAGTCATATCTTTTATGTTTAGATTTCTTTTTATTCATTATAATCAGTATTATAAACATTGATGTATAAAAAACCCAAATACATTAATTTTGCGTAACTTTATTTTCACATAACTTAAAACACCTAAATATAATGGCTAAAAGCGTCTTGGTGTTTTTTGTCTCCGACTATCCGTTTGTCGTAATAACGATGTAGAAGGGATCCATAGGTTAAGGGTTATTTTACACCCTATATTCTTTTTCCAACTATGTTGGTGCCGGCTTCCAGTCTAACCGAATGCAGTTGAATACCAGTTTTTTTTTTATGTCAAACGCCTATCTGACCTCCACAATGAGGTAGTACTGGGTAGTCTAAAATATCCTTACTAAGACTTTCGGGTTTCTGAAAACCACTAAAAACCACACTCAAAGTACTTACGGGGGAATGTCCGTGATTTTCTTTAAACTTTTTTTATTTTTTAAGTGTAGTAAAAAACCACGAAAGACTAAAACAGTGTACTAAAAACCACTGTCAAAGATCTAGAAATGACAGCGACTACTCACATCCATTCAGCTCTATTCAGCTTATGCCCATAGAAAACAACGATTTTGTATGAGACGCGTACGCGTCTCTAGAAGATAATAGAGCTGAATAAGTGTGAGTAGTCCCTTAACGTGCTGTCTCAGGCACGGATTTGCACGGAAGAATCTCGGTATGTCATGAGTGGACAGTTGGGCACGCATCTACAGACAGACCTTGGGAAGCTCTGTTTAATCTTGAAGAGCGCGTGGCTTTTATTATTTATCCAAAGCTCAAGGAAAATATTTAGACAACGAAGTAAATAAATAATAATAATAATATTTTCGACTCAACCGGAAAAGTGTTGAGCTAATTAATTGTTAAAATAATAGTACCTACATAATATGAACAATGAAAACAGGAAATCCAAATGCCATTAACTTAGCACCTGAATAACTAACACCGATAAATACTTATAATTGGGTACCTTATTTAACTAAAATATAAAACATTTGATTAAGTACATGATTATTTGTTATCAATGTTTTAAAATATTAATAATATTGGACGGTAAATTGTTATGAGCAAGAGGATAATAATTAGTAATTAATTTGACTGTTTTGTTTATTAATAATTAAAATTAAATTACCACTCATCACATACCGAGTTTCCTCGGAAAGCACGTTAAGCTGTTGGTCCCGGCTGTCATTTGTCCATCTTCTTCAGTCGTTACAGGTAGTCAGTGGCCCAAAAAGTCTAACACCAGTCTTACCAAGTGGTATCGTATTTCCCAATATTAACTGGGTTGTGGAGGTCAGATAGGCAGTTGCTCCATGTAAAATACTGGTATTCAGCTGCATCCAGTTAGACTGGAAGCCGACCCCAACATAGTTGGGAAAAGGCTACGCAGATGATAAATTATAAATGAAATATAACATTACATCACGCCCCTTATCCCCGAAGGATTAAGCAGAGGTGTATGTTATAGTCCCACATCCACAATTTAACGGTTAAGTTGAAGTCTCATGTAATAGGGGCGAACCTATTACCATCAAACGGGCACAAATACAGACTCCGTGGCTACTGCAAAATTTCTGAAAGACAAACCCAATCAAACTTTGCCCAACCTGGGAATTGATTTCACGACCTCATGCTCAGTTGCACTTGCGCCCACTAGACCAAGAGGCAGAAATAAAATAATTGGAACAAGTAATTAGTAAGTATGTATAATATACTTACTAATTAATTACCCTTACACCAATGTAAGTTGTTCAAATGATGTAAATTTGTTTTTATTTAATTTTACAAAGACTAATTTAAGTTAACCCATTGAATAGAAGATTTTGTGACTATATTTTGATTTAAAAGAGTGTCCATGGAGTTTCTTGTCCGTTCTTCTCCATAGAGATCTACGCTAGGGAATGGGCAACTACAGTACTTTCTCAAGTTATTATGCCTTGTGACTGTGACTGTAGCTTTGCTTTTTTTTCTATTTTTGAAATTCAAAAGTGCCGTAATGATCTAATTGAAAAAAATGGTTTGAGTAACCTGTGAATTCTCATCAAACATTGTCTTAACCACGAGCATTTATCAGGTGTGGCCATATTTTAAGGATGACTATTAATTAATCTGAACTTTCTCCATGAGATCGACATTGCAATCGCGAAAAACAAATCAGCTGTCGAATTTTTTCGCGATTACAGTTTTGGTCCTATGAAGATTCAGATTGATGGTCTACACCTCATCATTAAATATGTCCGCACCTATCTGGACATCTAAACGGTGTAAAACACCTCTTCACGAAGCCGAAAGGCACTTGTTCTCCCCATCATTGCGAACATTTTTTTGTTCCACACCATACCTGGGAACCTTCTAGTTACAGAGATATGGGGGGTCAAAGTTAAAACTTTTTGACAAGTTTTTTTTTAATTAAAAGTATTTTAGTAAGATTTTAACTTTTAACACCTCCACAACCCTCGTACTATTCAATCCATCCATCAGCACAATGTTTTAAGTACGTAACATTGAGTTCTACCACAAAACATGATTTTATAACCTCAAAAAAAAAGTTGTCTCCCAGCAAAATTTTTTGCATAAAGTTACTTAGTTTGATGTACAGAATGCTTGGTTAACGGCTTTGTGATGAGATGGTTTACACCCTGTATGCAAAAATGATCAGCTACCTTCTTTTTATAGTGCTGCCGCAACCGGTCTTTTATTTTTTTATTACCAGATAACAATTTCTACCTGAGGGAATGATATTACTGAACACGTGGTTAACGTTTGTACGTCGATATCACATAATTCTTTATAAATCACTTAGCAGTGATTATCTGCAGTTTTGCATCTAGAAGCTACAATTTTTTTCTATTAATCTGGACCCATTCACCAATTCACCAAATGACCTGACCCACGTGTGAATGGCACGCTCCCCACAGAGTTGTGACATATATGTGCCGTGTTGCATAATAAGCCGATTAAGTCATAAGTCATAAGTCATTGATTATAATATGACAACCTCAAAAAAGAATATGTTTGTAAAAGTGCACTAATGACGCTTCTCTTTTTGTTGCAGCATCGGGAATTTTAGTCGTAAGTACATCAATCTGCCAAATAAACCACACAAAATTAAAAATTGCAGGACCAGCTCAAAAAGTCAATACAAGGACCATTAATATTGCACTGTATTTATGAATTTCATTTTCATTTCATAAGCGCGTTTATCTAAACTGCGTATATGAGCTGCCATCATTTTTGCTATGGAAAATTGACATGACTGATCTTCAGTTTTATGAGTTCAATCCTCTCGTAGATGATCTCTTTTTTTGTTTTAGAATGGCAAACGAATTCCGGAATTTCAAAAGGGTGACCTTGGATTTACTGTAAGTAAACACCCAGCGGCAGCCTGGACCTCGTTCTTGCTGCCGATGGTCTACTATCTATTATTTCAAAGAAAGATGACTTACGCCATTGCATTTACAAATTACAAACCACTGAAGTAATAAAATATTTCAGGGTTTACCAGGACCTCCAGGAATGCCTGGCCAAAAGGGATACCAAGGAATAGAAGTAAGTAATATTTTGATGGTTATAGAATAATTACCTGAAGTCCGCGACTTCGCCTACACACAGGTCGTTTCGAAAAAGGAATGCGCTAACCAGGCCTGGCCTTTTCTCAACTATGTTGAGATCGGTGGCTTGCCCAACGCGACGATCAGAAAACATCTTAACTGATGAAAGACAAGATAAAAACCATAACACACATAACGCTGATGCCTCACAAAAAGCAGCCACGCTCAACTGAGACTAAAGTCGGACATGTTTTTTTTATGGAACAAGCCCGTCACTCTATTCTCAAACCACTGCAGCCACTAGAAAAGCGCCGAGACAATGAAGCTCGACGAAGTCCCAGAGAATGAATTTAACTGTCTTGGAGCCCGCAACGAAATGAATCAGAAAGTTTAACGGAGAAGTAGGAAAAATACCGTTATTTCCACTTCCCTCCATAGCCAAAACCATGACCATGTTTGCCGCATGTCGGATGCAATGTGGACTAAGACCACCACGGCATGGGTTATTGCATCATAGAATACAGGGCCGCGGAATTGGTTCAGGCAGGATAAAGTTGAGTAGACAAAAGAAGAGAGGCCCTTTTGTGCAATGGGACATGTTGTCCTGCTTATAATGCACGAGGTAGCACGTAGATGCTTGAATATAAACCACATGTGTACTTTCTTTAGGGACGTCCGGGATGGCCGGGTATGCCGGGTCCAAGGGGACCTCCTGGGATTCCTGGGGCACCTGCAATTTGCCCAACAATTTTGCCTCAAGAATGTAAGTTACGAGTTTAATCATATCAAATTTATATAATAGTGCTACATGGTTATTTTGATGTGTCCCTTAGAGCGATTTCAGACTAGGGTTTTTTTATGGCGCGTCATATTTCAAAAAATCGAACATTGACAAAACTATAAACTGTGAAAATGTGACTGATGTTCCGGATGGCCGATGGGGCCGAATAGTTCTGGTGTGGCGACCACGAACCGGAAGACGATGCGTTGGAAGACCTCCCACTAGGTGGACCGATGACCTGATGAAGGTTGCGGGAATCCGTTGGATGCGAGTCGCACGGGACCGGTAAGTGTGGCGACACATGGGGGAGGCCTATGTCCAGCAGTGGACGTCTTTCGGCTGAAATGATGATGATGATGATAATGTTCCTATGAAGCCCGCATCACTCAATAAATTTTTGTTTTGTTTAATCATAATTAGAAATCGATACTCATCACGTTTAGTTTGCTAATTTGATTTGAACTTATATATTTTTCTCTCTGATAATTATTTATAGTAATTTTCATACGCCTTTTTTTCTGCGGCGAAAATGCCTACCACATTTCCCACCGCCCGGGGAACGGTATGGTTGTGATGGTCACGCACCCATTAGACTCCGCCGTCTTTGCCAAGTTCATGCTGTTTTTTTAAAGAGGCCAGGTCCAGAGTATTGTAATGCATGACGTTCGCGAGCCCTCGGCGGCGGTGGCTTTCACATCACTCAACTCACATGAGCACGTACAATGTAGACTAGAGTTTCCAATGTCTACATGTCTTGGTTGTCTACCCATAACCTCATTTTCCTTACAGCTGCTGCAACCCCGGTGGCAAATAATGATTTCGGGACGAAGGATTCACCAGGACTAGTTCATTGTAAACATGCACCACCAGGCGTTAAAAGTGGTAAGAATGATATTTTGTACATTGGTATATCAACAATTATTGTCTTGTGTCAATTGCCTTGGTTTGCCTGAAGAAACCACGAATACAGCGACAGTTTTGAGAAAATGAAAACTGAGCTTTTAAGTAATGCGTTTTGTCGCTGGATTCGTTTTCTTATTAAACATAGCGTTTTTAAGCCCCGACTAAAAATAGGGTTGGTTAAAAATATTCCATTTAATATAATATAGGTACGTAAAGGGGCAATATTTACAGTTTTTTTTTATGTCAGGGTTTTTTAAATTAAAAATATTTCATGGAAAACTTCAACGTTCAAACCATGGGAAATACTTTTCTTTAATAATAAGAATTTCCTCCAAACCAGTAGCTACCATGACGGGACAGAGACGGAGCTATCCAGGACATCTAGCGCCATCTCTTTCTCACAATGAACTAAGATTAAAATAAAACTGCTTAAGATGCCATGGTAGGTTAACAAAATGATATTTTAATTTTTGCAGGCACCTATTATTTGGGACCTAAAAACCATCCCCTTCAATTATACTGCAACATGACAACCCGTGAGACATGTTTTAGGGGTGGAAAATCTCCTGAGCGTAATCATCTTACCGGGAAAGAAGGATTCTGGCTCACTGAAACGGGAGTACATATGAAAAAAGCATTGTACAATGTAAGTTACAATAATAATTTATTAATCGTAGTTTTTCCAAAATGTACCCACATCAATATACCAATGCATCATCTTTGCTCGCTCTTCGCCACGGCTAAGAGTTTTGCTCTTACGCAATTTTGAAATTTGAAAAGTTGATTAATCTGTTTGTATTTTATTTACAGTTAAAAACAGTACAAGTAATGTGGCTGCGATCCGGATCAAACTCCGTTCGCCAAACGCTTAAATACCACTGCCTTGACTCCGTTCCTTATGTTAAAGACAACTTGACTTCGTCCGTGAAACTGTTGACTTGGTATGATGTGGTAGTTGAATCACAGGAAACAAATAAATCCTACCATACTTATTCCGTACCAGAGGCTACAGATGAATGCAAGGTAAGATAAAGAAAATCATTCAACTTTAAGTATTAAGACCACATATCTGATTGCAGCTTTAAAAACTAGATCCATAATACTAATGCAGGGTGTAAACCACCTCATCACGAAGCTGTCAACCAAACATTCTGTAATGTAATCAAACTAAGTACTACTTTACGCAAAAAATATTGCTGGGAAACTACTTTTTTTGGGGTGAAGAATCATTTGTATTTTGTGTTAGAAATCAATATAACGCAAAACATTGTGCTGATGGATGGATTGAATAGTGCGGGGGTCGTAGAGGTGATTAAAGTAAAAATCTTGCAATAAAAACTCGTATTTAAAAAAAACTTGTCGAAAAGTGCAATTTTGACCCCCAATATCTCCGTAACTAGAAGGTTCCCAGGTATGGTGTAGAACAAAAAAAATATCGCAATAACGGGGAGAACAAATGCTTTTCGGCTTCATGTATACCTAATAAAGAGATAAAGTTCGTAAGTTATGATGTAGAAAATAGTCTTCGAAATTTATCATCCGATTTGAAAAATGCTCACACCAAATAGATAGCCGTAGAATTTGTTTCTTAGACGCGGGACATGCTGGTCGTTAATGGTATGTAGTGGTCACAGCTGGTGTCTACAAGCCATCATGTTTCTCGTATGCAGTCAGAAGTTTGACATGGAGAAGAGCAAATTCACCAAATATCATGTCTTGTTACATAATTGATAAATGATGATTCATTGACTTTCTTATTTTTCGTGTAGTTTGTGCCTAACCTGGTGTCAGAGTTTTCATGCCGCCATGGGCCTCTAGCATTTTTTTTTTGTTATTTGTTTTTTTTTTTTTTTTGTAGGATGGGAAATCATCAAATGACTTCTCCCACTCTGGGCGGAGCGGGAGGGAGTGTCAGACTCTTACTGACTAAAACCCATCCATGTTCCTTCCTCGCCCTTTACGTTCCGGGGCCGCGGTATCTCTTTCGAACAGTCACGCAACCCCGGCAGGATAGCCTCTAGCCTGGCTTTTAGAAATATCTTTCAGGCATGCTGGTTTCCTCACGATGTTTTCCTTCACTGAAGCAAGTGATAATTGTACAATACGTTAATGAATCTAAATAATCAGAGGTGCGTGTTTTGGGTTTGAACTTGGGCCTTGAGACTTGACTGTCCGACGATCGTACTAAAAATTGCAAATTTCACCATTGTTCTACTAGTCTACTATTTCATCATCCACAAGGAAACTGGGGGTCTAAAAAGGCCACTTTAGCAGAATCATAATTTGAATCACGTTAAAATTTAAAATTCTTAAAATGGACTGTATGTTAATGGTGATAAGGTCTATTTTACCAAATTAATTTTTTTGAGATGATTCAAATTATGATTCTGCTAAAGTGGCCTTTTTAGGCCCGCTGTTCTGAAGACCAAAATACACATTCAAAATTAAAATAAATTTAATTACGTTTCAGGCAGGAAGTACTGAATGGAAGAGTACCATCATAGAATACCAAAGTTCCAGTGTTTACAGGATACCAATAGCTGATATGTGGATTGGAGATATCCGTAATGCAGATCAAAAGATGAGCATCGAAAATATTGAAGTTTGCTTTAAATGAATTAATTCATTATAATTTGTCTACTATTATATAAATCATTTTATTCTTGTAATCATTATATTCTTGAAATGTGTTAACAATGTTTTTTTTTTTTTTTTTTTCATACTCCTAAAAACGTCAATCTGCACTGAGCCCGCGTGGTAGATTATAGCCCATTCCCTCTCATTGAGAGGAGGCCGTGTCCCAGCAGTGGGAACATTATAGGCTGATGATGATGATGATGATGATGAAAAACGTCAAAAAGTTTAAAGACCGACATCACGACGATCGATGTTCGATCCACTTTTTGTTTTTTGAAACAAATGCTTAAATTCTTAATTACAAATGTACAAACAGACAGACAGCACATCAAGGAACTACAATCTGTCAATGGGCTTGGAACATTTTTGTATGAAGCGTTGCCGATTTTTTCCGCCATTTTGTTTTTTTTTTCGAAGTAGCGGCCACGCACAAGACCTGTCAATACAAACAAGTTTTGAATAGGCAAAATATTATAAAGTGTCAGGTTTCCGAGATATGAGCTACTAAAGTCAAAATGCAATCACTGATACTTAGTATCTTCAGCACAACTTTGATTTGAGTAGACACGCTTAAAATGTGTTTCAATCGATAGTTGGCATCAAAACAAACAAGTTTTGTATCAGACAAAATGTTCCTAGTGTCAAGTTTCCGAAATATATGGCGTTGTGATCGCTCCCAGCACAACTTTTAATGCTTAAATCTCGGAAACACGACGCTTTAGTAGATTTTGTCTCAGACAAAACTTGTTTGTATTTATGCTAGCTAAACAAACAAACTTTTGCTGGAGATACTGTATCATTGATTGGATTAAAACTTTAATAGCTCATATCTCGCAAACGTGACACTTTAGAACGTTTTTTTAAAACGAAACTTGTTTGTATTGATGCCAGCTATCGATTGATATACGTTTTATACGTGACTGATCAAATCAAAGTTGTGCTGCAGATCACTTTTTTTTTGTTTCCCTTTATTTACTATTTGTTAGTTTTTTTTAATTTTACTTTTGTGTTTATTGTTTGTTTATTTAATTGGTAAAAACTGGGCACAATTGGCATTAGCTGTTATATCGAAATTGGGCGCTGATACCTATAATTATAAGTTGTCTTAGCCTAGGTGTTGGCTGAAACTTAAACATACTACTTTAAATATACCTTTTTTTTCGGATGGGAAATCATCAAATGACTTCTCCAACTCTGGGCGGAGCGGGAGGGAGTGTCAGACTTTTACTGACTAAAACCCATCCATGTCACCCTCGCCCTTTATGTTCCGGGGCCGCGGTATCTCTTTCGAACAGGCCCGCAACCCCGGCAGGCTTCGGCCCTTGCCGGCCTCTCCCCTTATGCTGACATCTCTTTGAGGCGCGCGTGGAACACGAACGTGCCGTCGACACGGCCTGTCGTCATTAGACGGATGGACGGCTAGCTAGCCCATAGCTAACCGTTCACAGGCCCGCATCTACGGTGGCCGGTAGCCACCACGTGGCCCCCGACGCCCGGTGCTTCTCCCGCGGCGGCTGGGAAGAGAGGCTCTCTCCCTAGAGAGGCTCTCTCCCTACTTTAAATATACCTTAAGGCCTAATTGTATTGTAAATAACATATTTACTTGAAGGTGTAAATAAACTGTTTTTATTTAAAAAACCCGACTAAAGTTCAAACCCCTTTTATTTAATAGATTTTGGCTTCCCATCACGATGAAATTATGAATATATAATCATGGTTCTAGAACATAGAAGAATAAAATGGGTACAAAGAAGGTCTAACATCAAATGTATACAACCTACAACTCCTAGTTACGGCAATATATTAAAAATAAAACTAGCTTGTCATTGTCATTATCTGACATGGGGTGACATGATTGAGGTGTTAGGTTATTTTCGTTACGGAATTTCTGGATTCGGTCTCCACGCTCAAGGCCCGCGATAGAAGCTATGCAATAGCTTAAAAAACAGAATAAATAGAATATCACATTTTAGTATTTACTTTTATCGATCATTGGAAAAGGTTGCCTGCCTGATCAAGCCATGACAGCGTCATGCCATCTTGTGTCACAGAATATGAGTGACCTTATTGTCTAGGCGCGCAGATAACTTAGATGTTTCATTTAAAGAAGTAAAATTAAATTAATATTTTACAAACCCCCGACACATAATAATGTAGTTAATAAAGTAGGTACTAAAAGTTAATTGAAAAATAATTATTTTGGTCCTAGGTACCAGACATCACTCCACTTTCCTGATCTCATTTCGTTAGTTAGTATTCCTCATTCCCGTTCAATATAATTGGTGTACATTATTCTACCAGTCAAGCCCTTTCATGTGCTACCCATATTTGTGGAAAAATATGTAATCCGCTGGTTTTTTATGCAAGGGTTTCGGGAAGAATATCATAAGGTGATTTTATTTGAAGAATTTTCTTAAAAGTTTTGTGTTCCAAGTATATTGAAAAGACTCTTTGAAGGTCGAAAACATGTTTTTCCTGTTAAGTGTGAAAGTGATATGATATAGATTTCATTTGTTTGTTAGTGGTTTTTTTTTTTAGGTTGGGAAATCATCAATTAACTTCTCCCACTCTGGGCGGAGCGGGAGAGAGTGTCAGACTTTTACTGACTAAAAGCCATCCATGTTCCTTCCTCGCCCTTTATGTTCCGGGGCCGCGGTATCTCTTTCGAATAGGCCCGCAACCCCGCCAGGCTTCGGCCCTTACGGGCCCCTTCAATGTGCTGACATCTCTTTGAGGCGCGCGTGGAACACGAACGCGCCGTCGACACGGCCTGTCGTCATTAGATGGACGGACGGCTAGCTAGCCCATAGCTAACCGTCCACAGGCTCGCGTCTACGGTGGCCGGTAGCCACCACGTGGCCCCCGATGCCCGGTGCGTCTCCCGCGGGGGCTGGGAAGAGAGGCTCTCTCCCTGTCTCGTTCTGCCACCTCCTTCGCTAGCATGACTGCTTCGCAGAAGGAGGTGACGGATTCCCATTCCGTCTCGCTCCGGACCATGGATTGAACCAGGGCCGGACGCGAGAGGTCGCCGCCGCCGATCGCCGCTACGAGGACACGGCGGGGCTCCGCCCACGCAGGGCAGACTTCCACCGTGTGCTCCACCGTGTCCTTCGGTCGATCCTCGCAGTGGAAACACCCGGGCGTTTCCTCCCACCCGATTCAGTGCAGGTACCTCCCGAAACATCCGTGTCCGGTGAGGACCTGCGTCAGGCGGAAGGTGAGGACGCCGTGGCGCCTCTCCAGCCACTCCTCAAAGAGGGGACTTACCGCCACTATCGTGGCGTGCCCATTTGTTAGTGACTTGGAAGCGTACTGGGAGGTGGTACGGGTGTGTTCCGAATGTGGAAGAAAGTTCTCCGCTGTGGTCGCAAGAAAGCATAATACATATCGTCGGAAGATGAGGCGCACCCGTAGTGTTAGACGTAGAGCTTATTCGGGCTTTCGAAGTGTTATGCCACCGCCTGGGCGTATTAAGAAATATGTTTATTTGTTTTTTCATAAACTATATTTGTTTGGTCATAATGACCAGCACCAATGATTCTAAATATAATGAGATTCCTTTTTTAACTTTATTTGCTGATAGTAATCATAATGCTGCTCTATATTTGCAAAATCAGTATGGTATGATGATTATTAATAAAGTTGAATATATCAGTACTAATATAGAGATTAGAATTCGAATCTGGGACATGAAGAGCGTAGGCCGAAGACCGGCGGAGCTCCGACGACATGGCTGACGGAAGAAAGGACGGCAGCTTTTTTTTATCATGCCAAGAGCGACCAGCTGTTGAGAGTAATTTCTATTTTTAGATAACGATTACTTTGATGAGAGTTGGGTTCAAAATCAAAATCAAAATCAAAATCAAAGCATTTATTTCAAGTAGGCCAGTTACAGGCACTTTTGAATTGTCGAAACAAAAATGAACATTTAATGTAGCTACAGTCCCAGTCACAAGACATAAAAACTGTGAAAGTACTGTAGTTGCCCATTCCCTAGCGTAGATCTCTATGGAGAAGAACGGGCAAGAAACTCCATGGACACTCTTTTAAATCAAAATATTGTTACAAAATCTTGGTTACATCAATCATGTTGAGATGGTATATTATGTGAGAACAATGTAGCAAGATTTGCACGATAAAAGTGTCCATAGCAAAACAAAAACAAAATACAACCCAAAAACAAAATAATTAATTCAAATAAACCATGGCGACTAAGACATGACCAGTCACAACTGACAGCGCCCGTTCACGAACATGACGCATGGATCAGCACCATTCAGCTCAACCATTTTGAAGGGAACTAAATGGTCCGACACACGCGCCACCATCAGCGAGACATTTGAGTGAGCATGACATACTCATAACCGCCAGGGCACATTCAAGTCAAAAAAATAAATAAAATAAAAACGTAGGTTTCCAGCGAATGATAGCATTCTAGTACATAGCACTCACACAATATGGAATATGAGGTTATATAATACTAAAGATATTGAATTTATACAATGCAAAGATAGTTGTACAATCTTCAGCAGCTCCAACAACACAAATTAGCGCTATCCCTTTATGCGCCCCTGTCCTTGTGGAGCAGGACCGGCATTGACCCAAGCATTTTTATCAGCGATATAATCGTCCAATTTGTAATATGCTTGCTTACACAGTGTGCGTTTAATGCATGTTTTAAATTTGGTTTCATTTAGTTCAAGAATGCTTTGTGGAATTTTATTATAGCATTTCAAACAGTACCCCATGAAAGACGAGTCTACTTTAGCGAGTCTGAAGCCTGGCTGAACTAATTGGTCTCTATTTCTAGTACTGTAATTGTGTCTGTCACCTCTTTTACCAAAAAGATGCAGATTTTTCCTGACATACATTATGTTTTCATAGATGTATTGACAATATACAGTCATGATGTTAATTTCCTTAAACAGTTCCCTTAGAGAATCGCGCCTACGAAGATTGTATATGGCTCTGATGGCTCTTTTCTGCAGAATAAATATAGACTCAATATCAGCAGCCCGTCCCCACAGCAAAATGCCGTAAGACATTATGCTATGGAAGTAACTAAAATAGACTAGTCTAGCGGTATCTACATCAGTGAATTGACGGATTTTCCTAATGGCATATGCTGCTGAACTTAAGCGCCCCGCAAGAGATGTTAAATGAGAACCCCATTGAAGCCTTGAATCAAGCGTAAGCCCCAGGAAAACAGTTTTATCTACGAATTCGAGTTTCTCTTTATTCAATATTATCTCACAATCACTACTTTTAACATTCGGTAAAGCAAATCTTATGCATTTAGTTTTTTTTTCATTTAATGCCAAATTGTTTGCTGTGAACCAATTATGGACTTCAAGTAAGGCATTATTCACGTCATCTAGGTTAGGCTCTGATGGTGGGATCCATGACAAAGTAACTAAACTCTTCAATTCTTATGAGCAAATTAACGATACTCGGCGAATATTTTACAGGCTAAACTTATATTTGTGTCACCTACCATAACGTCATTATTAACCGACTTCAAAAAGGAGGAGGTTCTCAATTCCATATTCCCTGATTACTCGCAGATGGCTGGACCGATTTTGCTTCATTTTTAGTGTTTGAAAGGGTATACTTTCCAGGTGTTCCCATAATCATCAAATCAGGATCTGACGATGGGATTCTGGAGAAATAGAGACAACTCTTCAAATTTTATTGGCACACCATAAGCGATTTGGGTAGTTTTAGGAAGAGTACTTTCTCGGAGTGATCTTATTTCAATTTGGTGAAGATCCTGATCGAGAACTTCGGAGATAGGCAACAGAACTCCTCAATAAATGAAAGCAAATGTACTGGGATTACTGAAGACAGAAATTAGAATATTTCTGTCTATTGTTTATACCAGTTAATAACATAACATCATGCCGGTACGCTGTGGAGGAGTAAGCACATGTGAACCACTCATCATTTCAGCCGAAAGACGTCCACTGCTGGACATAGGCCTCCCCCAAGTGTCACCACATTGACCGGTCCCTTGCGACTTGCATCCAACGGATTCCCGCAACCTCCACCAGATCATTGGTCCACCTAGTGGGAGTATCGTCTTCCGGTTCGCGGTCGTCACTCCAGAACTTTTCGGCCCCACCGGCCATCCGTTCTGCAAGCAATGTGACCTGCCCACTGCCACTTAAGTTTGGCAATTCTTCGGGCTACGTCGGTGACCTTGGTTTTCTTGCGGATGTCTTCATTTCTGATTCGATCACGCAAGGAAACTCCGAGCATAACAACAACAACAATCAACACGACGATTGACCTCTTTCTCGAAGTTAGACCTACCTAACTGGACCGTTTGTCCTAGGTATACATAATCGTCCGAAGACCGGTCCGAAGGTCGGTCAGAAGACCGAAGAGTACAACTTGCCTCTCTGTTTAGCGTTTGTGGACTACGAGAAAGCCTTTGATTAGATCGAGACCTGGGCTGTACTGCAGTCTCTCCAACGGTGCCAAATTGACTGCCGGTACATCGAGGTGTTGAAGTGTTTGTACAAAAACGCCGCCATGTCAGTCCGACTTCAGGACCAAGCCTCGGAACCTATCCTTTTGCAGCGAGGTGTAAGACAGGGAGACGTCATATCTCCGAAACTGTTCACCGCTGCACTGGAGGATGTCTTCAAGGTTCTGGATTGGAGAGGGCTAGGCATCAACGTCAATGGCGAGTACATCACTCACCTTCGGTTTGCCGACGATATAGTGGTCATGGCTGAGACCATGGAGGACCTCGGTACAATGCTCGATGACCTCAGTAGAGCTTCTCAAAGAGTGAGTCTAAAAATGAACATGGACAAGACGAAGGTCATGTTGAATGCCCATGTCACACCCATTCCTATCAAGATCAGAGACTCGACACTCGAAATCGTAGACAATTATGTGAACCACTAAAAAGTGAAAAATAAAAACTTTTTTACAAAAAATAAAACCCACTTCAGAAAACACAAACTTTTTATCTTTTTTAAAGTACCGATGTGTAAATCAGAGTTACACCTACAATTAGAACTTACTTCTTATTCTAAGAAAGAGGAGATGGGAAAACCTATCTCTAACTATATCGTAATTTGGGTGACGATAGAAATGAAACGTCGGGACAGGTTATTAAGAGGGTTACTTTTGGAACAAGTTTCTTTTTTTGTAATTCCCAACCTAACCCGGGTTAGGATTTCGGGTCAAGTTCAGTATAAACCATAGTTTTAGCGTTAGAGTTACTTAGTTTAATAAAAAGAATGCTTGGTTGACGGCTTCATAAAGGGTACACCCTGTATTTTATCAGTTTTGTTAAATATTTTACCTGTTTTTATGGCATGGTAACCCACCAAATTCTAATTATAATAATCTTTTGTCGAGCAACAAAGTGAATAATAAGAATATTAGATAACGGTGTTTGTCAAAACTTGAATTAACTTAGGTACTTAGTTACCAAAGGGTATGCAAGTTAATTAGTGCGGTATATCGGACAGGAAATAGATTATTTGAACATTAATAATATATCTTAATAAATAGGGTAATTTGTATTTTAATTTCAAAAACAGGAAATTTAGCTAATTATCATTATTTCAGTATCAAAATAATAAAACCGATATGTACTTTAATTAACTAGGTACTATTCAAAACAAATACATGAAAAATAGCTTTAAACTTTAAACAAACAAGGGGAAAATATTGTAATAAAAACATTAATTAATGATAAGAGTATGTTTTTAAAGTGACATGGTCATTAACCTCTGAAAACCGGATATTTACTAAGTTTACAATTTGTTTTGAGTTTCCGATATTTCGACGCTATTGCAAACATCATAATCACGCATAAACCACAAATAGTCATCAGCCTAGCCTTTTCCCAACTATGCTGGGGTAGTAGTCAGTGGCCCAAAAAGTCTGACACCAATCTTACCAAGTGGTATCGTATTTCCCAGTATTAACTGGGTTGTTGAGGTCAGATAGGCAGTCGCTCCATGTAAAATACTGGTATTCAGCTGCATCCGGTTAGACTGGAAGCCGACCCCAACATAGTTGGGAAAAGGCTAGGCAGATGATGAGCAAGCAGATACTGAGATTTATGGTTATTTATATTTATTTATTTATATTTTTTTTTAATTTATTTATACTTAGATTTATTTATGGAATTTTTTTTTCATAATAGCTGTATAAAATCAAAACTTGTAAGTGCCAAAATTTACCTTCATTTTAAAACTTGTAAGTACCAAAATTGACTTTCATTTTCAACTTTTTTTTTATTTTTCCTTTACTTTTTCTGTATGTCCTTTGTTTTTAACAAAATTGATAATTCTAGGTCAACCGGAAGTACCAGGTTTTGAGTACCTGTATGGTAGTTCCCGTTGACATAGAATCACGAAATTTGGCGAGAAGCAGTATGTTACGGCACATGTAAAGGAAAATATCTGAAAACCGTAAATATACAGTTTAATAACACAAAAAAAGCGATTTTACTATTAAAAAATTATTATTTGCGGTTGGTGCAATATCCTAGAAGACTGTTGGAAAGAGATACCGTGAAGATGAAGGGCGAGGAAGGAACATGGATGGGTTTTAGTCAGAAAAAATCTGACACTCCCTCCCGCTCCGCCCAGAGTGGGAGAAGTTATTTGATGATTTCCTTTGATGATTTAATGGTGCAATAGCCGTGTCATGGGATCGAACAGCAAAGTTAAGTGTGTCTTTTAAAAAGTTTGTACGGAACCCTTAGTGTGCGAGTCCAAATCGCTCTTGGCGGGTTTTTCTAAATAGCTGATGAAAAACTTTGATGTGGGGGAAAGAATGATGTTCCTTTCGGATCGGACATGTTTTTTTAGCATTTTGCATGTTCTATTTTATAAGTACAATTTGATAAGTATATTCAAATACTAATTTAGGCCCCAATCCAATTATTTCTGACCAGAAACGGATTACGGTATACAGGTTGGTAATATTTGACTTATTTACTGAAAAGTTGAAACAGATAGTTTATTATAAAAATATTCCAACCACCTGAAATGCAAAAGTTATCCAACCAAAACTGAAATAATTTAGAAGACAGTATCTAACTATGGAGTGATTTATCCAAATAGATTAGATGGATAGAGTTATGATTTTATCGCCGTTTTCACAGAGAAGAAAGAACATAAAAAAGAACAAGTATGGGAAATATGCATCACATCCACGACGGTCAACGCTTAGCAAACTGCTATGGCACCTCACAAGATGGTGGTATAAGGGTGGTTTATCGAAAGTCTGTCTTGATGTAATGATGTCAAACAGTGCAGCTTTTAAAGGATTACCTAAATGCAAATAAAAAAATAAGCAAAGCAAAAAAAAATGTTTTCTTTTCTGATGTAATTCCTACAATATGAATGATATGAATAAATTACATCTAAAAATGGCGAATCGGTTATTTACAGAATGATTAATAAAAAAAAAAATAAGTTCAACCTAGTCTTTATGGAAACAGTCATGAATTTAAGTAATTTGGTTTCATGTACTGAGGCAGGTTTGATAATATCATCCAAAACAATGCTTTTAATAACTGCCTTAAATACTCGCCAAAACTAATCCCCTGTATATTAGAAGGAAAACCAAGCATTAAAACGGGTACTATAATCTTACATGTAGCTATATTTCAGTCTGCTTGTAGACGGAAGTTAACATGGACATCAAATTATTTTCACACATTTTATTCGTTTTTAGTTCTTTAGAACTTCAGAAAACGTCAGGTATGTCTAAAAACTTTACCTTTCCAAAAAAAAAAACACTATATTTTAATTATTAACTATTATCTTATCTTACTACTTTTGTAAATGCGAAGGTTTGTGTAGATGGACGTTTTTTACTCTTTCACGCAATAATTACTGAACAGATTTGGATGTAAGCAAGACAGGTAGTTTATAAACAGAATTATCACACAGAATACTTTTTATCCCGGTAATATATGCCGCCGGAAGATTTCTCAAAATCAGCAGTTTATCAGGTGGACAACTTTAACAATTGCCAATCATCCTGTTTTTAAATTGTCGACTGTGAATCAGCCCGGTTTTCGCAACTTGCAAGTGTTTCTGCTGGGGAGAAGAAGTGGCGAAACAAACTCCCCACCAACACGTCTCTCCATCAAGTTAGTTAGAAGATAAAGACATTTTTATTTTCTGTATTTGTTTCGGGCTAAAGACAAAATTTTACTCAAGAACTTACAATGTTATTCATGTTTCAGCATCAACTCCAGGAGAAATATTAGTAAGTAAAATATAACAATCAATTTAACCAATGAAGGCTAAATAAAATAATATTTTGATAAACGATTTTCTTTCTTTTTTATGCAGCGTGGTGAAAAAGGTGATCAAGGATATCCAGTGAGTACTTTCTGGAATAAAATCTTGAGTCTTTTATAAATGGTTTTATTGGCTTTGAGAATGCTCTATGACGCAACGTTTTTTTTTAGCAGAGCGCAAGTTTATTTTGTGGTTTAGTATCAGAAATCGCTCAAGTCGCTGCATGTGCAATACTGGTATTGAGCTGCATCCAGTTAGACTGGAAGCCGACCCCAGCATAGTTGGGAAAAGGCTAAGCAGACGATAATGGAGTATCACTAATAGAACACATTTCCAAATTTGTTGTAAACTTTTTTTTAAAATTGTTATCCGACTCGAAATCAACAACACATGCATAGATACTATTTGCAATATTTTTGCATGCTTAATCTTCAAAAAATCATGGACACATAAACCTAGTGTAATAAAGTTTTGGTAATGATTGTTAATTTTATTTCAGGGCTTTCCTGGACCACCTGGACTGCCCGGTCAAATTGGAGACACAGGATACCCGGTGAGTAATATTAGCGCATGCTCGGGTCGATCTTTAGGTTAAACCGTAAGTAAGCCGTTAAGTTGCGTAAGTAGTTTGGTTTGTGGATGGGTAACCACCTGTAACTTACCGAGTTTCCTCCGTGCCTTGGAAAGCACGCTAAGCGATGGGCAGGGCACATTGTTTGCATAACGGATGGCCGATGGGGCCGAAAAGTTCTGGAGTGGCGACCGCGAACCGAAACAGGTTGCGTTGGAAGGCCTCCCACTAGCTAACTGCTAGATGCGAATCGCACGAGACCGGTCAATGTGGTGACACTTGGGGAGGCCTATGTCCAGCAGTGGACGTCTTTTGGCTGAAATGATGATGATGATGATGCTAATTTGGTTCCCTCGTGATGTTTTCATACACCGAAGGCAGGAAGAGAGATCACACCCACAAACGGTTGCCCAGTACATCATGCTGAACCTCCTGAGAATTTTTTTTCATAGGATATTAAAAAAAAAAGTTCCATTCATTTTGATCGTGTAGTTATTGTACTTTTTTAATTACCATTGAAATTTTTTCATGTATAGGTTCAGAATGATGTACCGGTGCGTCTACGTTTTTCACCCTGTATTAATAAACTTCTTCCTTTTCCATGAGTAATTTTGTACTTTCTGTAGGGACGTGCGGGGTGGCCGGGAATGCCTGGTCTAAGGGGAGTTCCTGGAAAAGATGGGACTTGCGATTGCAGTTGGCCTCCCAAACGTAAGTTTTGGTAACTTAGTTTATCATGGGTTTTGAAAATACTAATTTTGTACTCTCACTACAATTGTGTGACTTTATTCACACAATTGGAAAGCTGTTTTTTTTCTAAATTTGTAAATTGCCTTCGTTGATGTTCTTTTATTTTTGTTCTTTTATTTTTGTCTTACAGCTTTACGCGTCAATAAACCCGCTAAAGAATTTGGTACTAAAGATTCGCCAGCAGAAGTTTCTTGCAAAGATGCACCGGACGGTGTCGAAAGTGGTAAGTAGGGAACTTGGAAGATTGCATATAACCTAGTAGTTACCAATCTCAAAGAAAAAAATACAAAAATGTAAATTGACAAGCTTTATGAAAAAATAATGCCAGTTAGAGAGCGATATAAAAATATATAGGGCAGACTTTAGGGACTGACGAAAGAAGCGAAAAGTAAGTAGCTTGTAAATTGTATCGTTTAGTAAATAGAATCAATCCAAAATAAACTTTATCTTAATTGGATAAGGTTGATTTTAAATAACAGTTCTATGAATGCGTTTGGTAACGATGACGCGAGTTCTATTATTTTTGTTCACTCAAAAAGTGCTCTACGCGCCTAAAGAAGTCTTCATTTCAAAAATTCTCGTGTTTCAATTTCAAAAATGTGTATCGGTCGCACAGATGCAATGGCCGCCATCCTCAGGGATTGTAAACCTTTTGAGTTTTAGATCATTTAATCTCATAAGAATTACACTATTCACTTACATGAGAATATTAATACTACACACTTAAAAAGAACAAAAAGTTGGGGTATTACAAAAAAATTGCCGTCGATTTTATAAATATTTTGAAGGTAGATTACAAATCATTGCGGGCAAAATATTCGTTCGATACATGTAAACAAGTATCTGTGAAACACAGATAAACGGTGACTGGATGTGGCTTTTACCTAACATTATAAGGTTTGTTCTTGTTTGCATGTGGTTTTTTGGTTGGCCTTGAGTCACGACAAAAAATCCAGACATAAGTAATTTTTATTACTGCCGAATTAGTAATTGTAACTCGATTTTTATAACAACTTATTAAAACATCTAAATAAATAATTTACATAAAAACAATAATTTATTTAATAGGTTGGTAAATTTTCTTTCTCCTTCAAATATTATGTAAACCACACTTAATAGAAAAATGTTTGTGACTACTGTCAGTAGGTAAAGAGGTCATTGTACGAAATTCTTCCTGCTCCGCGACCGGACTTTAGTGTCACACAACGTCACAACACGACTGCAGCCGACCGCGTAAAGTTGAAGTAATGCATTTAACTGTTAACCGCATGCAGTTGAATATATCGACTGCGCGCGGTTGCTGCGATGCAGCCCACCTGCTGGCAGCCTTAGGGTTTGCGAATTATCTAGCAATACGGAATCGTATTTTTCCATGCTGCTATCCTTTTCTGTCGTTCAGAACCACCATTTGCTAGATCAAGCGGGAATGCTATCGCACGCGGTAGCATCGATGCGCTTAAATTTAAACAATTTAAGCGCTTTTGCACCCTGATAGGGTGCAACTCCTAAGCGGTATGCCTGTTATAGGTATGTTAAACAAGGCCTGTAACATAACGGCTTATTTTTTCAGGTACTTATTATTTGGGACCAAAAAACAACCCAATAGAAGTTTTCTGCAACATGACAAGCCGAGAAACATGCATTATAAGAGACAGAAAAACTCCCGTGATAAATTATGATTATGATATTAAAAAGGGAGGTTTCTGGTTGAGCGATGCAGGAGTTGACATGAAAGGAATATTTTACGATGATGCCGTAAGTTTGATTTTAAAATAATATTTTTACGGATTTTTTTAAATCTTAATTTATTTTACCCACATTAAGATATCTAACTATCAGATGATGATAAATTTAATGCGTTTTAATGTCTTTCATGTCTCAAGTTCTGCTAAACATAGAATTATATAAATACAACTTGTACGGGAAATCGAGACAAAACTGCCCCCAAGTTTTCAGTACAAAACCCATCAAAATGCTATTTTTATTTCAATATCTTACAAACAAATGTCAGCGCTTGTTCTAAAATCATTGAAACTGAATGTTTAGATGAAAAATGGTAGACCGTTCGTTAACTCGATATAATACGTAACGTTTCTAAAACTGTAAAGTTTTAATTATTAACATTCATCAACATTATCATCAGCGTATATTGTTTCTACATCTGGGACACGGCCTCCTCTCAATGAGAGTGAATGGGCTATAATCTACCACGCGGGCCCAGTGCAGATTGGCTTATGTCATATGCCTTCCAAGTTTTGTTTCTAGGACATGCCGGTTTCCTCACGATGTTTTCCTTCACCGTTTTGAGAGCAGTGGTGATGAAATAAATTACGTAAAGTAATGCGTCTGATTTTGGGTTCGAACCCACGACTTACTGTTTATAAGTCGAGGCCGCCAGCACTGGGCCACCGCAGCTCTTATTAACATTGACTTGTTTTATTCTAGATACTGGAACCAATACTGTGGCTGAGACTACAATCAGTGTACGCTCGGCAAATTCTCAAGTACAACTGCCTAAACTCAGTTTCATACCCTACATTCAATGTGAGCGCCTCAGTAAAAGTAATGAACTTTGTTGATCTACTGATTGCATCATATCCTACTGCCGACTCTCCTTGGTTTTATACTGTACCAGCTGAATCTGACGGCTGTAAGGTAAGATTCGCTTCATGGTTTTTTAGATATTTTCATTCCAACTTTTTAAGAAACTACAGGACACACAGACGTTTAATGAAAACTCTTTTACGAAATGTTTCAGGACCCAGGAACTGAATGGAAAAGTACTCTAATAAAACTGGAATTTTCGAACACATTCAAAGTACCGATATATAATATGTTCATCGAAGGTATTCGTAATGCTGAACAAAAGATGAGCATTGAAACCGTTGAATTGTGCTTCAGATGATTTTTACACTATTGTTTAACGCTGTATTGAGATATTTTATTTCTTCAAAGTATTTTTTCACTGAAGTTTTCAAATGCAAGAAAAAGACTTTTATTTCAACTTTCCTTTCGACCTGACAGCGGTAGACCTGGCAGTTATCCTAAATTTTAGCATAATATTTTTTTTCATCATATAAATGATGTATCAAAGTGTTCGAGCCACTTCGTAAAAAGTCCATTAAACTATGATGATGATGATAAAACTGAAATCTGTGTTGAGCTTTAAGCTGATACAATTTGCATTTTCATCAAAGCATTTTCTTCAAAGCAATCAGTTTCTAGTTATAAAACATATGAATACGGGTATTTATCGCGAATTTACCTTTAATTTAATCCCGACGTTTCGACCGGATTGCATCAGCCGTCGTCACCGCAAAGTGAAGGCGTTTATTCAACTACCCTCACTCATCTTCGTAAATGTTAATTAGGGCTGGTTCATACTAGGACAGCACACTACACTAACAGTGTCCGTATATTGAGGCGATTTCACTTGACGAGTACACTTAGTGATCACTGGATTCCAAGCTGAAAAGAGTTTGAAGCCGTCTTCGCGATTGAAATTAGGGTACTTCTTGATCTCAATCGCTTCCCGAACCATTCTCATACAATAGTGCTTCTCATGGGCAAGGATTTTTGGGTTGTGTAACTCCAACCAGTGGTTGGGTCCTGAGTCTATCACATGCTCCGCTATAGCAGACTTGTTTGTTTGTCGATTTTTGACCGCTGCTATGTGTTCTTTGACCCTTTCAGCGACTGTTCGTTTCGTTTGGCCTATGTAGGAACGCCAAATTCGCGATAAATACCCGTATTCATATTTTTTATAATGTGTTCTGATCGTGAAAGTTTAAAAAAAGACAGTTTCTAGTTATTCACCTTCAAAATCACTTTTGGTAAAGCACCTTTACAAGTGAATTTCAACTCTATACAGTTTTACATACAGATGAATAAAGTTCTGTCTGGTGGTACGCACGTTTACAAGACTGCTAGAGAGGATGAGGAATTGGATGCAACAGAACAAAACATTACGCCCCAAACCCCAAAAGGACCTGAATATGGAGGTGTACCAAAAAGTACACCCATAAACAAAGACAAACAAACATATTAACAAATATTCGTATTATTATTTATTATTTTTGTTATTATATTATTTAACATATTTTAACAATATGGGTGGGTAAAACCCCACCCATATTGTTATAATTTGCTGATATTGCAGCCAACTGAGGTTAACTAGGTAAGTCCCACGTAATGGCCTAATGCCAGCAACCGGAACTAATATAGGCACCGTTGCTGTTACAGAAAAAACCACAACACTGCCTGCACTGGGAATCGAATTCAGAACCTTAGACCCAGCAGTGTCACTTGAAAGTACTAGACCAAGTTATCTGAATGTATGTGTTGTCACAAGAAAATGCTTCTTGTATCGACGTCACTGCAGGTTGAACCAGAGGCATAGATAACGACCACTAAAATCTTTGTTGGTGATCCTAAATAAATAAATGAAACAATTCGGTTGCAATAACGATCGCATCTTAGATGTTAGAGAGTTTAGTGTCCCGCAAGCATCGTTATTGCAACCGAATTTTTGCGTGAGACTAGCGGGCCAGGACCGGAGTCTCGATAGAGATAGCGACAAAATCGTCAATTTTCTATTGCTAATTACCAACGAATAAATTCGGCTGCAATAATGATGCTTGCGAGTAATAAAAGTATCCACATCCTAGATGCGTTTCTCGTAAGTATAATTATTGCAACCGAATTTATTGGTTAGTAATCAGCGACGGAAAGTTAGCGATTTTGTCGTTATCTCTGTCGAGACTGCCAAGGCTGGGCGAGTCTGGATAGAGATAGCGACAAAATCGTTAATTTTCGATTGCTAATTACTAACGAATAAATTCGGTTGCAATAATGATGCTTGCGAGTAATAAAAGAGTCTCTACATCCTTGATGCGTTTCTCGTAAGTGTAATTATTGCGACCGAATTTATTCGTTAGTAATCAGCGATGGAAAGTTAGCGCTTTTGTCGTTATCTCTATTGAGACTGCCGGGCCCGGGCCGGACGACTCCACATAGATAGCGACAGAATCGATAACTTTCGATCGCTAAAACAACAATGAATAAATTTGGTTGCAATAACGATGCTTGCAAGAATCACATCTTAGATGTAGAGACTTGCGTATCCCACAAGCATCGTTTTTGCAAGTGAATTTTATTGTTATTTTAGCAACGAAAGTGATTAATGTCGAGACTGACAGCCCTGTTGTAACAAAAGCAATAAATAAATCATAACGAGTAAATCTCCCCAAAAGTATGTGCACAGAATAGTGAACACACTGTTGCTCGTTTTTACAAACACTAGGCGACGTGACACCTAAAGATAATGATGGCATGGCTGGTCTAGTGGCAGAGCCATTGTCGGCTACGCAGCGTGCCGCAGGTTCTTACTAATATTTGTATGGCCTAGATTTAGTGGTTCTGGGTCCGGCCGTTTCTCTATGCGAGTTTATTTTTTTGTAAACGCATCCACAATACAAAAACAAATCTACTGTGAGCAAACGTAAAAAAGATAAGAAAGGAAAAGTATGCCTGAATATAACAGTGCATATTGCAGTGAAATACAACTGGGTACATTAAAATGTTGTTTTATAGAAAACGACTACATACTGAACTGTTACTGCAGGCGTTATCTTAATTTAATGTTATGAATTATTTCAAAAGTACACTACACTTATTTCCTGGTAGCACCTGCCCCAGAGTCCTGACCAAACTGATCGGTCGCGAAGAGTTGATCGTAGCGTTCTGATTTATCTCATTTGCGACACAAACACACAACTAACAAAACGTCTAACAAAATAAACGCGTAAGTCATACGTTTCTGAATACGGTCGCTTCGATTAGGACGCGCCCCAAACATTTTAATAGCTGCCATCCTGTATATAACAAGGAAAACCGTGTTTGCCTAAACTAATAAAATAATTATTCTTTTTAACGTGTTTCAGTCTGCCTGTAGCCGATTGAAAAAATGGACGTCAAAGTATTGTCATGCATTTTATTAGTTATCATAACTCTTGAACTTCAAAATACGTCAGGTACGTTTTGGAAATTGTTTGATTATATACTACGTCTGCTGTTTGTATCTTTATGACTATCCCACATTAACAACCATGTATGTACAAGTTATGAAACCGATTTTTCGCAAGTCTTCTAAAATAATTGTCAAGACCATGTCACCGAAAGGCACTTGGGCAAATATCGATACCGACGCTGTCGCAACAAAACACATCGGTTGCAATAGCGATGCTTGCGTGTAACGCATCTTGTATGTAGAGACTTGCGTTTACTGTTAGCATCGTTATTGCAATTATTGCATTGATTTATTTATATTTATGTCAAGACTGTTGTTCTTTCCGTCTTTGCGATATTTGTTTTAGTTCTGGGCCATACCTGGGGAACCTTCTAGCTACGGAGAAGTTCGAGGTCAAAGTTCCAACATTATTACAAGTTTTTTTTTTTCAATATTTGTTTTATGGTCATAACTGTACTTTGAGTACCTCCATGTCCCGTTAACTATTCAATGCATTTATCAACACAATGTTTTGAGTGCCTTTTTTTTTTTTCGTATGGGATATCATCAAATGACTTCTCCCACTCTGGGTGGAGCGGGAGGGAGTGTCAGACTTTTACTTACTGACTAAAACTCATCCATGTTCCTTTATGTTCCGGGGCCGCGGTATCTCTCTCGAACAGGCCCGCAACATGTTTTGAGTGCCTTACAGTGCGTTTGACCGTAAAATGTGTTTTCAGACCAATAAACAGCCGTTTCCCAGCAATTTTTGCGAGAGGTTACTTACTCGTAGTTTGATGTACAGAATGCTTAGTTGACAGCTTCATGTAAGGGCCGTTTTCACCTTGTAGACAATGTGTCGGAGATTAAAAAATTAGTTTTTTTTAGAAAAAGCTAAACGAAACACCAAAAAAAAAAACGGAACACCATGTTTTACACCCAAATCTTGGTGTCAAAGTCATGGCTATTATAATACTCGTATAGCGACAGTCAGTCCTAAAGCAGTTTTCACTCAGGTCTACGTTTAGTTATACTAAAACAATGTAGAAGGTGCCAGACACCTGACCAAAATTTTGATTTAGTAATTATCATTATTGATTTCAACCTGCAATCACCAACTGTTGGGTATAGGCCTTCCCTTTCTTCAGATATTCTCGGTTGTGACTTAGTTTATTACTTTATTTTATTTTAAAACTTTTACTGTCCTAATTGAACTATGTACTGTAAGTGATGGCCTGAAACACAGGTTTAAATAAACCTAAATCAGGCAGGTCGCTATCTAACATTTGAATTCGTAATTTTCGTTACTTGCAACTGTTAAATATTATATTTTAGTTATAATTTTACTTACTGGCACTAACTATATGATTGTTTAAGAAATAACACTACTGCACCTAAATGTACACTTTTGTAATATCTACTTTTTAAATAAATTATTCTTATTCTTATTCTTAGTTAGGGCAAGAAAGAAAGGAATGTTTTTTTTAAGGGAACACACCCCATAGAGGAGCTCATGGCTAAATAATAACCTTCGCTCGGGTAGATTTTTAGGTATGGGTAAAGCCGTACTTGCCTCTGTTGACGTCTGTTTAAAAAAAGTCTATTCACTTCTCTTTTCAACTTTGACTTAATCAGACACGCAAAAAACCTGTATCAATCGATAGCTGCCATTAATATACAGGATGGAATGTTTTAATGCCGTTTTGTCTCTTAAAAATCTTGTTTGTATAAACAAGATTTTTTTAGAAGACAAAACGGCACAAACTGACACAAAATGTTTTAAAGTGTCACGTTTCCGAAATTTAAGATTACCAGCTATCTATTATTACAATCTTTTTAAAGGTAAATAAAGTGGCGAAAGTCAGGCCGGCCAGTAAATTCAAACCCCTTTGTGACACCTATACCCGCGTCGGTCTCACAGACAGATATTCTCCTTATACGGTCACATGTGTGCTATTTTCACACAGACACTGTTCGTCTTGTAATGATATAAGTAATTATTCAAGCAGCTAACCCCATATACTAAATGCCATCATTGATTATTAAAAGAAAAAAATACCAAAGACTATTTTATCGGTCGCACAGGTTCACAAGGTTCTACGCGCGAGTATTGGAACTATTGCCCTTATTTGACAAGGCTATCTCCAAAAAGTGTGGTGTTTTTGGAACCCATAATGCACAAGTCTAATATTTGTACTTGGACGATTTTTATCTTTATCCACTTGGTTCTAAAAAAATAATTTGTTAACTACCTACCTAATTAATTTAACCGATACACTGATTTTAAAATAGTTCGTTCAGTGTAAACAGGAACTCCCAATTTGTTATTTTTCCACCTGATTAACAAAAACCGATAATTTTATTATTTAACGAATTCAAAGTTAATTTTAATGAGAATTAAATAACAACTACCTCGCCACATTATCAATAAGAGGAAAATACGAATTTGAATAGGAACATAAAACTTGATAACATAATTGTATTACCTAACCAATTATTAATTAAATATAACAGCACAAAATTAAAGTTAACAATTAGTTTTCAACCCATATATTTTTTTCCCAAAATATTGACAATCTAGTTTGCATCTCAGTTTTCAGTATTGTCCCAAAAAAAGAAGTTTGATGCATGTTTCATATTAATCTTTTTACACAAATCTTCACTCAAAATGCAAAACCGTTCAAGACAAAAAAAAACTATATGTCGAGGCAAATGTGATTAATAATTATAGGTTTTTTTTTGTTTCAGCCGACTCTCTTGCCGATTTTCCAGGGGTAAGAAAATCAAAAAAAATAGACGTTATAATAATGTACAGTCACGAGCACCGATATGTTAATGCTAAGCAACTTTTCAATAGTGTTTTCTGTCCTAATTAACATTTCATGTTTTTAAGAAAATAGTATTCTGGAACTCATATTTTTATGGAAAAAGATCCTATCTTCAAATGACAATCGATTTTCGTCGCATTTTTTTAATTTAGCAAAATGTCAACATATTGGTTCTCATAACTGTACAACAAACGAAAGATTTGAATTCAATACCGTCTTCCTATTTTCTTAGCATGCCTTTTTGTCTTTTGAACGAGATACCCAAATTTCTGTCGAGTTTCTTTCGTGCCTCGAAAACCACGTCATACTTTTGGTCCCCTGTAGATCTTTGTAACTTACCTGGTTTGAAAGTCTGATTACCAGTCTAAACAAGGGGTATCCTGTACTAATTAAAAAATATTTTCTGAATGTTTGAACACAAATAAATGAAATCGATAAATAATTATGACAATAAAAGAAAACAGGGATAGCCAATAGATTTTTTGGCAAATAAAATATTGCTCTACTGGCATTATCCAGGGAGGAAACAGAGGACTACGCTTGTATGGAAAAATGGCCGTGCTGGGTCCTCTTATGTACCGACTGCATCTAATTGAATGTTAAATACTGTATTCTTTCAGAATGAAAATACGGTGAAAGGTGAAAAAGGTGAACGTGGAGCACCTGTGAGTTTTTTTTATTTATTTCAACAAAAAGTTACATATTGAGTATTTCATAAATCTTCTGGCAAACTGTAGGACAGTTTGTCGCTGCCTGCCGACAAATAATTTAATGACTCTAGAAAGCACATAATGCTTTTGCCAAAAAAACAGACATACTTTTTGCATTCCCCAATTTAATTTTGGTAAAAGTTTTATTTAAATATTATTTACACTTTTTGAAAACCTAGATTTGTATCTTAATACTAAAATAATTTAATTTTATGTCCAACATACTGAGAACTGTTTAATACTTCATTTCAGGGTTACAATGGACTTGTAGGGTTTCCAGGTCCAAAGGGACCCATGGGATATCCAGTGAGTATTTTTATGCGTGTGTGATTTGTTGGAATGGTGTACAGTCACGTCTAATAATATGTAAACACTTAAGACTTTTTTAAATTGTGTTTCTCCTAATGTACTGATTAAAATTTAATGTTATTACGTACATTGTATAATTCTGGAACTTATATTTTATGAAAAAGATCCAATCTCCTAGTTACAATCGTTATTTCTCGCGAAAATAGCTATAATATTAAGGAAAGTGTATACATATTATTAGACGTGACTGTACCGACACCACAGTTACTTTTTGTAGAACAACGTTTCCAAGTGTTACTGAGTAACATCCGATAGCAAAAAGTTATTAATTATTGTTGGTATATGTTGCCGGTTAAGTATGTTATGTTAAATAATGTTACCTAACTTTTGAAAACAGTCAACATGTGGTACCTAACAATTGACAACATTGTTATAGAATGTTACATATAACATAGAACAAATGCCGTGCGATTCGCTAGTTGCTGAAAATGACTCTTTGTTATATTTTGTTAAGTTATGTATTTGGTGGTATGGCCGAGAGGAGTAAGATTAAAAAAATAGTAATAATATTGCCATAAAAGTAACAGATAGTTGCCTAATTTTAACATGTTGCACAGTGTTGCTCCACAAAAGTTAACTGCGGTGTGTATGCACCTTTAGAATCACAATCCGGGACGTTGTAATTTTATTACACTTTTAATATTTTAAGGAAACAAAAAAAACAGGCCTACACTGAAGTTGTGGAAAACAAAACTGCTGACAATTCATTGTATAAAATCTTAGTAATTGTCTTGCAACAATTAGAGGTGATTTTCATTAATGCAATTGGATGCAATCAGCACATTTTAATAGTTGAAATGTTGGAAGGATGTTGGAGCTGATGGAGCCCTTCACACTATTCCCAAACCACTGCATCTCCTAAAAGCCAGAACCAATAGTGGTAACCACCAGAAAAGCGTCGAGACAGTAAAGCTCTAAAAATTCCCCGAGAAAAAAATGAACTGTCTTGGATCAGCAACGTAATTAATCAGAAAAGAGTAGCGGAGGAGTAGGAAAAGACATAATTTTGACTTTCCTCCATAATTATCAGCAGGAGAAAGAACAAAACAAGGCCAAAAGGCACAAAAGGACGTTTACAACTGGCATCGCGTAGGGGGGAAACTCAGCTAACTACTTAAGGCGCTACCCCAGGCAAAATTAGCAACTCTATTTGTGGTGATTCAAACTTCGTTTGAAATACTATTAGAATAAAGTTCTAATCAGCTTGCACTACAAAGTGGTTTTTACGTCAGTCACTGCGGGTCGAATAGTGCGAAATTAGTGATTTTTATTCTTTATAAAATCAAATTTCCGTCTTTTGAAAAAAAAAACTAGCATTATGTTCATTATTAAATTGTCTATCCATTAGTATAAGAAGCAAATCAAAATAATGTTAACTTTACGAGAAGAAGCATGTTATAAATATTTTTTTCTCATGTTTGTGGTTTCATTGTGAGGGGATTTATTACACATTATGAGACTTAAAATAAAAAATAAAACTACCACTTTGCAGTCTAAGAATATGTAGAAATTTAATGTATTTTTATTACTTGGTATTTCTTTTGGATAAAGAGGAGTTGGCTCCAAAAAACTGCACAAAAAACGGCTTTTGCTTGGGGTAGCGCCTTAAGCTAAAGGAAGGAGTCCGCAAAGGCCGACGCCTGACGGGGCTACGGGATAGTTCGAAAGAGTCAGTAAAACTTTGACACTCCCGCTGCGCTCAGAGCGGGAGGAGTCATTCGATAGTTTCCCATGCGAAAAAAGACGTTTCTCTGAATACTACTTGTCCAAACATGTTTGTTCGTGTGTAATAATGAGCGATTTTTGTACCATCTCAAGGGACTGGACGGGCCGAATGGGCGCCCAGGTGCAATAGGACCTCCTGGAAATCCTGGAAGACTTGGGCTTTGCCCACTATCAAAAGATGGTTCGTAATATTATTTAAGATACGGTAAACACTTAAGCAATACCTACCTGTTTTCTTTTTTTCAAACGGTCTCTAGTTTTACGCTGTGCATGTAATCACTAAGCTTGAATTTTATTAATGTAACGGATCACGTTCCTAACCTGCGTTCAAGAGCCGTCAGTATCAATTTTGTTAGTAACCATCAATCTTTAAAACTATTAAGATTTACATAAAGGGTGTAAAAACCAGTTAACATAGCCGAAAAGCACTTGTTTTCACCGTCATAGCGATTTTTTTTTGTACACCATGTCTGGGGAACCTTCTAGTTACGGAGATATTGGGGGTCAAAGTTCCAACTTTTTCACTTGATTTTTTAAGTTTTTATTTTGAGATTTTTAGTCTAAACACCTCTATGACCCCCGTACTAACCATATCATCCATAAGCACAATGTTTTAAGAGCGTTACATTGAGTTCTACCACAAAACATGATTTTTCACCCCAAAAAAAAGTCGTTTCCCAGCAAGAACTTTTGCATAAAGCTACTTAGTTTGATGTAAGTACAGAATGCTTGGTTGACCGCTTCGTGAATGAGGTTGTGTACACCCTGTATTGGTTCTACAAATAATAATGTACGACCAGGCTATAAAACTTTGCTGCAATAACATTAAGGAAACTGTTCGAGCTTCCCCGGACCCTGAGTGTAGCAGCGATGCGGCACTAAGCCAGTGTGCGCATCAGCAAACATGTCCGACACACTGTAGAAGCGTTGCAGCCCCAGCTACATACTGAATGCATTGTTATATTATGTACTCGAAGAACATTGATGGTTTTCTGCGTACAGCTTGTCAAAAGGCTGCACGTATTGAATGTCTGATAATTTGCTTTAACTTCACGTCGTCGTTTGCCGTCACTTCGTCGTTTGACTTCACATGTACAACGCACACACCTACGGACAAGCTTTTTGCATCGAACCGCAAATGCTCTTCGCCCCCTTCCTTGTATATCCAGATCATATTTTATACCCACGGTTACAATATGGCCGATATAATTATATTTAAATTGTTGATCTCAGTTATCACCTGTAAGCTTAATGGGTGGGTTTTTTCTGAGGACATTGCTCCAATAAACATATAGACACACCAAAGAAATTCACTCTGAGATGATGACGTAGAAAAATAACAGATACGGCATTTTTGAAACGTCCTGTCCTCAGCGCCATCTAGTATTTTTAAGTCAAATAAATTAAGCAGGCCTGCTGTCAACTTGGCTAACTGAAGTGGGAATGTCCTTGGTTTGCAAATACTGCCATCTGTCTTCGGCTCTTCGAACTATGGAGTTTACGTATGGAGAGGCACATCACTGTGTAGCTGTTTCTTGAGGCCAGAGGGCGTTTGTGGTAAACGTTTGAAAAAAAATAAGTTCACGGAGTTGGTCCCAATTTCATTCATGCGTCTAACGCCTCCAAAAAAACAAAATCAACATTCCTTTACCTTAAATATTTGTTGGTTATTACAGCTTTGGATAATACTGAACCTCACAAAGAATTTGGGACGAAGGAATCGCCAGCAGAAGTTGCTTGTAAATTTGCTCCAGAAGGTCTTGCAAGTGGTAAGGTATTTTCAATATTACTTTACTAACTTTAAGGTTCGACACCTTAACCCTACTAGACTAATAACCCTCTTGGGAATAACATTGAGTATAACCATATGTCTCAGAGGCGCACGATATTTGATACAATCTTTTAAAGGTTTATTCTATTTTTAATATTTTTTTTCTACTTAAAATAAAGTTTTTGCCCTAATTTATAAATTGAAAAAAAATCTCATTCTTTAATTTTAAATCTTTGGCAATTATACTAACTTATAACTTACGTCTAAATAAACCCACATTTATGAACAGTCATATATAAAGCCTCCTCTAAAATAGAAAGAAATACAAAAATCAACTGTTTTGTTATTCTAACAATAATATCTAAATATTATCAGCCTGAAAAAATAAGAATGACTAAAAATGATATCCTTTAGACATTCATGGCTCAAGTCATCTTGTGCTTGCTACATTCAGCTTTTTTACACTTCTTGCAAGTCATCCTCGACATTTTCTATTATTTATAATCAGAAAAACTTTACATCCATCCATGAATTCCTCTTCAAAGTAGTTTTGCTCATACTATTCGTGTAGACGATCTTCTAATTCCCTAACTCTGTTCTGCTCATCAACGGTATCAGAGTTCACTGTATGCCTAATAATGATGTTATTTCCTCTTAAGGTCTTAGAACCAGCCGTGTCGACGGCGCGTTCGTGTTCGACGCGCGGCAAGGGCCGAAGCCTGCCGGGGTTACGGGACTGTTCGAAAGAGATACCGTGGCCCCGGAACATAAAGGGCGAGGAAGGAACATGGATCTAACACTCCCTCCCGCTCCGCCCAGAGTGGGAGAAGTTATTTGATGATTTCCCATCCTAAAAAAAAATTCGTAGATTGTGACACCTACCGAAGACTCCCCATTACAGAGAGAACACACAATTGGGAACATCAGATTCTGATGCTGATGTTACAAGTATATATTTTAAAAACGACTTCCGAAACATGTTTGTATGTGTACCGATTTCTTCGTGATTACTGGGCTGATTAACGTGATTCTTTGATCACTTGAAAGGAAAAACCCACGCGGTGCTGCCTTTCCTTTCACTTTGCTTGCAGTTTAAGCGTTATTTAACTGTGTTTGTTGCAGGTTACTATTATGTAGGACCAAAAGGCTCTCCATATGAAGTGTACTGTAATATGACAACGAAAGAAACATGTATTAAGAAAAACACAAAAACCCCAGAAGTTGATCATAAATCTGTAAATGGATTATACTGGTTGGGTTTAAAGGGAATTAATATGAATGAAACGTTATACCAAGTAAGTTATTCTCTTTGAAGTACTTAACTCTGCGTTCTAAAAAAATAACATCCCTGGTTATTTAAAAAGGGAGGGTGGTTTCCAAATTAATAGAATAATAATTTAATATAGAAAACTAGCTGACTCACGCAACTTCGTCTGCGTCACTTAAGAGAGAAAAAGCTCACAAAGGGAATAAAATTTCCCCGTTTTTGCAAAATTTTTCATTTATGCTCCGCTCCTATTGGTCGTAGCGATCACGATACGACCAATAGGAGCGGAGCGGGTAACGTCAGTTATACCTATTACCCTCCTCGATAAATGGACTATCCAACACAAAAATAATTTTTCAAATCAAACCAGTAGTTCCTGAGATTTGTGCGTTAAAACAAACAAACGCTTTATAATATTATTAGTATTAGTATGGATAATAAATGTATACAAATTAAGTAATCTGCTTGAGATAGCTCTGATATCGTGATGTACCAGATGTTGCATATATCTACTTGAATAGTTAAATATCTACATATAAAGTCTACAATGAAAAGAAAGTAATCTTTCAGAAAAAAGTTCCCTATAAAGTTATCAATTACATATTTTATAATAATTTGTCTCGCTGGCCTGATGGTTACGAGCTCTACTGCTGAGCAACAGGTCTTGGGTGCGATTCTCGGGTCAAGTTGTCATTGGGTTTTTCCATCAGCAATTTGACAGTAACAACCATGGAGTCTTGTTTTGTGCCTGGCAATAGGCTCACCCTCAGAACATAGTAGCTATCACACAACATACATTTATAATGATTGGTTTCTTTTTTCAGATCACACCAGGGCAGTTAGTTTGGCTGCGAATACAATCAACACACGTCCGCCAAACGCTGAAATATCACTGTCTAGACTCAGTTCCGTTTTCTAAAGACGTGTCTTCAGCAATGAAATTGTTAACTTGGACCGACACCGCGGTAGGACCATATCCGACTACCAAATCACCTTTCTTTTATTCCATACCTGCTGATACCGATGAATGTAAGGTAAGATTCATTTGATCATGCTTTAGAGTTGACTAAAACTATTGTCGTTCCAATAGTTAAAGATAAGACGCGGGATATCTCCGATAAAAATAATTATCGGCTTATATCATTGGCGACCATAATTGCAAAGGTACTTGACAGCCCGCTTAATGACATTCTACATAAACATATAAGTCTACACGACGCCCAGTTCGGTTTCAGAGCTGGGCTTTCCACTGAGAGTGCGATAGGCGGTCAGGTACTATACTGATAGGGGAACGCGTGCTTCCTGGATTTGTCAAAAGCTTTTGACACAGTACGATATGACAAGTTGTGGGGCAAGTTGGATAGGGCGGGTGTACCGGTGGAGGTTATGGCCGTGCGCGACCGACCGTTAGCGCGACAATAATTCAGGCCTTAGTCCTCCTGACCGGCCACGGCGGCAAACGCTGTGGAAATTATCCATCGGCTCTTGTAATACGAGGCATCTATTCTCATGGACGGAAAATACATACCTATATAAATATTTATGTTTCAGGAAGGAAGTACTGAATGGAAAAGTACTATAATAGAACTGCAAAGTTCTCTTGACGTGTTCAGACTGCCAGTAACTGACTTGTGGATCGGTGATATTCGTAATGACGACCAAAGGATGAGCATCGAAAACGTTGAAGTGTGTTTTGGATGAAACAAAGCTTTATTAACACTAATTAAGTTACTATGTTTGCTTACTATTCTTACATTTACTAATATCAAAATGTTCAAATGTTTAATAAATAATACTTACATGCTTATTAGAATATTTTATTTGCATTTCTCCTCAACCCACAAACTAGGTTTGTGCTACTATCAACTGTATTGGTGCCAGATGAGCTTCACAAAGTGACGTATTATTTTTTCACTAGAAGTTTATGCACAAGTAAAATAATCGCACAAAGGCTTTCTAATACCTAAATTAGTTATTTAGCAGTGAATTCAGCAGCGACATGATTATAAATCATGTGCCGTCATAATTAGCAGTTCATCGTGGACATCAAAGAGTAGAATACTTATACCAAAGAATAGAATACTTATACCAAAGTGTTGAATACTTGTACCAAAAATTAGAATACTCATCTCTTAAACCAGGTGATGATGACAGCGGCTACCCAGACGTGTCCAGACAACAGCCGACGCAAGCCACAGAGCAACAAAAAGTGTCAAAGTTAACCTATCTTTTTAATAGTTAGTACTTTGTTACCAAACTAGACGGCGCCACTAGCTATGGCGCGCCGTTGAACAGATTTGTTAAGGAAAATCAAATTTAATGATAAAGGAAATAAGGATGCGTATTTTCCTATTCCTGTCAGTTCATCTGTGGCGATCGTAAAAATGGACGCAAAATTGTCGTCATATATTTTATTTTTTGTGTGTGTAACTCTTGGATTTCAAAATGCATCCGGTAATTATGTTTTATCTTATTTAGGTATAGAAAATAATCTTGCTTTGTAATAAAGAGACACAGTTACAGTGATCTCGAGCTAGTAGTTCCAGTCGGAGATAAAAGTAACTAATCATTCTTGAAAAGATCACCTGGCAAATTAAAATAATCATTTGTTTTAAACCAATTAAATAACCACAACTTCCAAAAAAGGAGGTTAACAATTCGTAATTCTTTTTTGCTGACTCTAAATTGTTGATCTCCGTAAATGAGTAGCGTAATTAACTGCAATTTTCCTTTTGTTTCAGCACAAATAGACGCAATGAGGCTTGTAAGTAATACATAATATTATTTAGGTACCCTCTTTTAAATCTTTTTTACCTAACTCGGAATTTTATTTTTCTTTTTTCTTTCAGACAACGGATGATCCAAAAAAGCAATGTACGACTGAATACAGTAAGTAATCTTAATCTTACTAAATTATATACACACAAGTTTGTGACGATGGATAGATGGATGGATGTGCGTTAGGTAATCTTTAACTCAAAACCACTGAACTGATTGAGATGCAACTCAACAGTGTTATTTTACATCAGAATATGAAGTTACGCAGTCAAAACTGCTGTACCTACTTCCCATATTTAAAGCATAGAAAATTATAAAAGATGTCAAAATACCCTTAACGAAGCTGAGAGCTACTTTTTGTTCTGGACCATGCCATTAAATGTTAGTAACAACAATACAAGTTTATTAAATCTGGTATAAGGATTAAAATAAAACAAATAATTTCCGTGAAATAATTTTAATGTAAGTAATATTTTCAGACCACCAAATTGACAATAATTGTACGGTCACGACCGAATTTTTGTCGCGCTGTCACGATCGGTCAGTTATTTTGAAGTCTTCTACCTGTCCTTCTTTTACCTGTGACAAACAATAAATGAATTTGAATTTCTAAAAGTTGGAAAAGATTTTTCACGAGAATATCGCTGTAGATTGAGTGTGTAGGTACTAGTGATAGGGAAATGTCGATAGAATAGTCCGGATGCAAAAGCCAATTCTAAAGAAAAAAAAAAAAAAAAATAAAAAAAAAAATACTAATTATTATTTATTTAATATGATCATTAGCATCTGCCTAGCCTTTTCCCAACTATGTTGGGGTTGGCTTCCAGTCTAACCGGATGCAGCTGAATGCCAGTATTTTACATGGAGCGACTGCCTATCTGACCTCCACAACCCAACCCAATACGACCAAAGATGTCATGATGGTGGTGGTGGTGGTGGTGGTGATGGTCTTTTATTTTTAATATATTACATTAAAATTAAATAAGTTTTTTATTTATAGGATTATCTTCGGAACTAACGATCCAATTCCGAAAATTCTTATACATACTTTATCGAGAAGCTACTTTAAACCCGAGTGACAAAGACTACATTTGAAAAGTTCCCGTGGGTTATTTTTGGAACGAAGTTCCTTATCGCGCGTTGTGAAAGGGGGCTAGACGGAAAAAAATCTTAAGAAAAAGTTGTCACGACACTTTTTTTCTTTTTAAAAATAAATGAAGGTTGCAATGCGTTTGTTTCATTTCTATTTCGCATTGAACAGTGTGGTGTCGCGACGATTATTTTTGTTGAGTGAACATTATATTTGTTAATAATTAAAAAAATATTATTATAAAAAATAAAATTTTATTACAATTCCTTCACTAGTTAATCGAAAGAACTTCGTTCCATCCGGGTGTCCCTTGACACCTCTCAAGTTTTTTTGTAAATAATGAGGGCGGAGCAGCGAGCATAAGATGCTCAGTAATATTTATATCTGTCATCTGGCTTCCACATATGGTGGCAATGCCTAACATATACGCTATAAGGATACTGGTGACCGCAGGTTACTGTACAATTCACAGGATGTTGGTATAATGTAAACACAAAATGCATGATAATTATTATAATATTTACCAGACGAGTTATTCTCGTTCATCCACGAATATATATATTATAATATCCCTATCCCTACTAATATTATAAATGTGAATGTAAGTTTGTTTGTTACGCTTTCACGCGAAAACTACTGAACGGATTTGGATGAAATTTTGCACACAGATAGTTTATAACCTGGATTAAAACAAAGGATACTTTTTATTCCGGTAGTAAGATCCCATGGGACAGTAATCAAACATCACGCGGGCGAAGCCGCTGGCAGAAGCTAGTATATAATATTAGGAATAAAAAGATTTTTTGTGTTTGTGTTTGTTACGACTTAACTCAAGAACTACTGAACCAATATTAATAATTCTTTAACCATTAGTAAGCTATATTTATACCAAGTATTACAGATTATGAATTATACTGATATCATACAAATTAGCCGAGTTATCACTATTTTCGCGGACGAAGTCACGGGCGAAGCGCTAGTTTGAAATATTTTTCCTCCTTCCTTTTGTAGGCATTATGGCTGATTGTCCGCTTAAATGAAATCATAACTTAATTCCAGGTAAAACCTAGACGTTTATTTTTAGCTTATTTTTTTTTTATTGGTTCACCAACAATTGTTTACACAGGTTGTATGCTTAAGGTTACATGCAAACATGAACCCTGAAAACATAACACTCCTTTTTTGGGCAGTCGTGTAAAAATATAAATGCAACAGTGCAACAATCACATAAAGGTAAACTCCGCATGCATAAAGAAGTTGTACAATTTATAATATTAATCTTATTTAATAAATTTAATCTAGTTTAAAAATAACAATAATAATCTCGCATAGGGGGAGTTGGCGCCTAGAACCGTTCTTCTCTGCAGCGGGCAGAGTGGTGTAATAATAATAAGCTTAGTTATTATATAATATCGTATGTTTATAGGTTTGGTTTTTTCCTACCATTCATGCCTAGTGTTACGTGGTTTTCCATGGTTATGACTATTTAATGAAACATCATTCAATGGGATTTAATCGTGGTCGCAATTCATATTTTAATTCATAAAGTCTGACACCGATCTGCAAATTGCAAAAAACTTAAGGGGCCGGCGGAGCATGCGTGTTTCATACAAACGTAATACCAAAATTATGTGTAAATCAAATAAATTCTTAAGGTAGTGTGTATTTATTTCGATTGGATTACAGAATATCTATGTTCCCAAATATATTTTTTGAGAGGAAAATGATACAAAGACGAGATATGAGGAATTTAAAATTTCTATAGAAAACTTATTTTTCTTATAACTCTTGTTAAAATCAGTGCCCAATCAAAATATATATTTGGGAACCTAGATATTCTGCAATACAATCGAAACAAATACACACTTCCTTAGGAATATGTTTAATTTACAAATTATTTTGGCATTACGTTTGTATGAAATACGCATGCTCCGCAGGCGTCTTAAGAAAAGGAGACAATTTTTTTTGTTCGGCGATTAGGCCATCCACATAAATTGTAGCATTTAATAATGAAACTTACATGGATTTCTTTCTTATAACCTCTAGATTCCAGTGGTTAAATTAGCTAAGCATTTTCTAACCGGAATAAATGTGAAAAATCTCCAACAACACTTACGAAAATCCAAATAAACAGAAAAAGTAAATGTCAAAATAATGAAGTTGTCTGTCAATCACTAAACAAGTGGGTTTATAACGTTCCGTGCCACGTTGATTGTTTAAACCATTTATGCGATTTAAGTGTAAACCTTTAAAAGTAGCATTAAAAATGCTCACAGTTTAATAATATTTATTTCTATATTCTTTCTGATTCTTTAATAATTATAGCAGATATGATTACCAACGGGTAGGTACCGTACTCTTTCAGTAAACAGAATAAAAACGCCCCTATTCACGTAAGTGTTTGCTGTCAAATGACATTGACCACAACAGGAATGATTTGACTCGCAAAACAATATCATAGCATAGCTTATTATTATGATCTTAAGATTCCGTTTTCATTTCTACGTAATATTTCGTTTAATACCATAGTAAAATGGTTACTTTTTTTTGGTGTTATTATGAATAATAAATGCGAGCCCAAAAAAAATATCTCCTTTGAATTTCGCGATCTTCTTCTTGACGTAAGTTTTCAACTATTTTTTATTGTTTCAGCTTCCTGCAGTTTAAAATTAGTAAGTAAAAAAAGATTCATGTCGTTTTTTTTAACCCGAATACGTCGGGTAGTAAGTAATTACTCAGTAGGTTTAGCTTTTCCACGTCAATAAATAAGTTAACAGAATTTTGGAAAAATTTAGATTCACTCATTCGTTTTGTTTCATGAAGATTCACTGAGTATGGACGGCTGTATGGATGCGTCTTAACGCGTGACGGATACAATTAATGCAGCTGTATGTACACCATTCTGAAGTCCTCACATAGAATAATTTAATCGGTACCTAGTTAAAAGAATATCTGCTGTTCCATCATAATTATGGCGTATGGCGTAGTGGTAGTGAGGCTGCCTTACGTTCTCAGGGTCCTGGGTTCGAATCCCGGTAGGAGCAAATGTTTGTGTCATGAGCATGGGCATTTGTTTCCGAGTCATGGATATGTATAATAAGTATGTATTTACAAACAAAAAAGTATATTTGTGTAGTATATCAACACTATCATTCTGGTGTCCACGACACAAGCCTTGCTTAGTGTGGCACTAGGTGGCGCTGTGTGTTAATGTCCAGCGATATTTATTTATATTATGTTTGTGTGATTTATTCCAGAAATCGCCACCGATAAATCGCCATCAGTCTTTTGACGAATACTTTTTGAGGAAAACAGCAGATTAAAAAAAAAACCGATAACCACTTTAACCGCTTCCAAAATGATTCTAACTTTCGATCGCTAAATACGGTACAAAATCGTACATTTTACTATTTGCAAGTTATACACCCGCGGTCCTGACGGATACAAATTTGTCCTTTCTATTTAGCGATCGAAACTTTGCGATATCTTTGGCGAGACTGCCGGATGATGTACAAAACACGTGGTAACTGTATACTAAACAAGCTCTAAACCTCAACCTGCTGTAACATAGAGATTGATATGCAACTGTTCTGCTTTTTGTGATGTACCTACATTCGCAAACTGTCTTTTTCCAAATGATTTTAACCCACAGAATGTTGTATCGAAGATTCGATGGTGATATTTTATGATGAACGATTGTTTTCTTTCCAGGATGAAAAACTATTTCTGCAACGTGGTGAAAAAGGCGAAAATGGAATACCTGTAAGTACCATTTCAAATAGAATCGTGTAGATATTGTACCCCTTGTAATTTTTACTTCATCAACATAATTATATCTGCTCTTGTCTAATGTTACAAAGGCTTGCGTTTTTCTTCCCTGTACCCTTGATGCCCAATTTTATTGGGGTCGACTTTCAGTCCAAGCAGATGCAGCTGAATACCAGTATTTTACATGGAGCGATTGCTTGCTGACTTGCATAAAGCAGTTAGTACTGGGTAATACGATACCTCTTGGTAAGACTGGTTGTCAGACTTTTGGGCCACTAATTACGTGTAATGAATGCCAAAGATCTACAAATTACGTGCGGCTGCCATGTTACTATTTAGCAACGAACTCCATTGCTTAAATGTTTTCAGAGAAAATAATGTATTTTATTTACAATTTTAGGGTGCCGATGGAACTCCTGGAACAGCCGGTGCAAAGGGGGAACAAGGACTACCAGTGAGTTATATCACTTCGATCTCTGTAACTTTATGATCTGACTTTTATTAAAACTAACACAGTACAGTGCCAATGCATCAAGTTACCATAACCTGACCTTATACCTAGATTTGGTTTAAAATCGTTTCTAGTAACTTGATGTGCTGCGTACATAATAAACTCAGCCAGTATCCAGTTTGTTATCAAAGTTATTAACCAATCAATTTTAAATTCTATTCTGGTTCCGCTTCCGGTAGGCATTTATGAAGCTATTGACATCACTGTTGCATTGTGGCGGTACTGATTGATGATGTTGTGTATTGTATCATTATCACCAGCTTTGTTGAAGGAAAACATCGAAATGAAACCAAATTAACATAGTTACCTGAAATATCTGATACGTTGTTTTTTTTTTTTTTTGCATAACTTACCGTGGAGAAGATATTTCTCTACGGTAAAGAAAAAAAGACAATCAGTCTGTTCAGAAACCCCAACATCGTGAATAGTAAGTAGGTCATAAGAGCAAATTAAGCTTCTGTGCAAGTATCGCTACAGCTTTCTTTTTTTTCGTGTGGTTCGTTAATGCCTATCCTGGTGTCTATACCACCCATGGGGCTTTGGCTTGGCTTTATAGTTTGCTGATCTGGCCCAATTTGACCAACCTATTTAAAAAAAAAGAAGAAGTGGCGGTACTTGCACACAAGCTTATTTTGCCCTTAAGGCAACGCCTACATCCGATCAAACATTTACTTAGTTTAATAGGACTTATGACTTTTATTGAAAACGGTTTTATGTCTTTTGTATATTATTGATTGTAATACTTAATTAATTTAATTGATTGTAGTACTTATGACAAACGGATTTAGGGCATAGGATTTAGGGTTTATATTTAGGGATTTCAACTTTATCGCATATGTTATTATGTGATATAAAGTTCGGGTAAATTATCATTCGGACAAATGATGACTAGGACAAAAGAAAATATGACATTTTAGATTATGCATTAAAAAGTTAGGTAACACGATAGAGAACCGGTGGATTATTAGGTCACTCGCGTTTGAGTATACATTGTGTTCTATATAGCCATACTGCGACGCTGACGTCAGCGCGACAAGAATTCAGGCCTAAGATGTTTCAGCAGTGGGCATGATATATAATTATAGCCTATTATGCTAATCTTGAGATTTTTTCGCATGGCAACTTATCCATCCATTCATAATTATATTGATTTTTATTTTAAGGGAATTAAAGGCGAAGCCGGTACTCAAGGAGAAAAAGGAGATCGCGGCGTTTTCGTAAGTTTTGAACAGAAACACCTGACAATTAGGGTTGTTAGACACACAAACTTTCGCACAAAGCCAAAAAATTGATACTACTAAAATTATAAATATGAATGTGTGAGGATGTATGGATTTCCGAATGGATGGATGTTTGTTAGTCATTCAATCTAAAACAATGGGCCGGATTTGGATAAAATTTGGCACACAGATAGTTTATAATCTGGATCCCGATGAACAATTACCGAAGTTCACCCTGGGGAGACTGCGGGCATAATCTAGTATCATTTAAACTATAAACTGACAATAATATTTAAACTGTATGCACTCAAAGCTTCATTAAAACTCTAGAGGTACAAATTAAAGAAAGAAAAAAATTGTGCGTACCAAATAAACCTGTCAAATTCACCAATTCAGCAAAAAAAATGTAAAATCTAAAAACAGAATAAAAAGAAAATACCTATTTATTAGTACGATTAAAATACTCGTTTTTTTTATTTATAGGGATTGCCTGGAGTTCAAGGTTCAAAAGGAGAGCCTGGTAGAAATGGGCTTGTGGTAAGAAATATTGTTACGTGTTTGACAACAAGATTTTGAAACGAAAGCGACAATGTTGAGGAAGTTTATACTGATGTCCGTTTTACCCACGCTAAGCCGGGCTTTGAACCAAAAAAAAATATCAAAGCATTTATTTCAAGTAGGCCAGCTAGAGGCACTTTTGAATTTTCGAAATAAAGATGTACTTAACTAAAAGTAGCCACAGTCCCAGTCACAAGACATAAAAACTGTGAAAGTACTGTAGTTGCCCATTCCCTAGCGGAGATCTATGAAGAAGAACGGGCAAGAAACTCCATGGACACTCTTTGGAAAATTCAAAAGTGAGCTTGATGTATGAAACTTGAATTCTACACTTATAAATACATGAACTATAACCCTCCGTTGCATTTGAGGGCCCTAATTACTTTATGGATCCATTCTTCAAGTACTTTATGCACTTTTCTACATACCGACATAAAAAAAAAATACGGGATGGCAGCATAAAAAGATTATTTCACAGTCATCATCATCATAATTTGAGCCAAAAGACGTCCACTGCTGGACATAGGCCTCCCCCAAATGTCGCTACATTGACCAGTCTCGCGCGACTCGCATACAGCGGATTCCTGCAACCCCCAACAGGTCATCGGTCCATCTAGTGGGAGTTCTTCCAACGCAACGTCTTTCGGTTTACGGTCGCCACTCCAGAACTTTTCGGCCCCATCGGCCATCCGTTCTGCGAGCAATGCACCCTGCTCACTGTCATTTAAGTTTGGCAATTCTTCAGGCTACGTCAGTAACCTTGGGTTTCTTGCGGATGTCTTCATATTCCACTTTCTTACTTCAACGAATTTGTTTATGGAGTACAATATAAACATTACAATAATTTAATTTCAGGCAAACACAGCCCTTAGCGGCCCTAGCCATAACTTTTCAGTCTTACATAAATACAATATCGTCAAATCTTATTAACAAATATGGAGCACTTCACTTGTGCACGATGATGCTTTGCGTTCATGTGGCACTTGCTCGTGGAAGCCAGGGAATACCACGCCATGCAGCCATAATTCCTCTTCCAAGAAGAGGTGCAGAAAACATGTTAGTATTGGTGTGTTGATATTTGACGACCCAAATGGTGCATCGGTAATGAGGCTGCCTTACGTTATTAGGATTCAAATCCCGGTAGGAGCAAATGTTTGTGTGATGTCCATGGGCATTTGTTTCCGAGTCATGGATGTTTATATTTATAATAAATATGCATTTAGAAACAAAAAAGTATTTACTTAATAAATCAACTATCTGGTGTCCACGACACAAGCATCGTTGCTTAGTGTGGCAATAAATGGCACTGTGTATAAGATCGAGTAATATTTATTTATTTTATTCGCACCACAACCGCCTTAAAGTTGAGGTTGACAGCAGCTGCACTCTCACCATGTACTATTTGTTTTACAGTAATCACATAGTAAAATGTAAACCAAATAGGTTGTTCGACGTACTTGGCCATTTAACGCATGTACCGAACGATATCCTCCGCTTAGTCATAGTTTATCCTATTCTCACTCATATCGACTGTCGTTTTCAGGGACCTCAAGGCCCACCCGGTGGCTTAGGAGAAATAGGACCACCAGGTCTTCAAGTAAGTCTTGCACAGAAATAACGTAAATACACAACTAAGATGCCTGCGGAGCGTACATACAAACTAAATACCAAAATAATTTGTAAATAACTATTTATTTCGATTGGATCACAGAATATCTAGGTTCCCAAATATACATTTTGAATGGACGCTGATTTAAATAAGAGTTATGAGAAAAATAAGTTTTCTATAGAAATTTTAAATTCCTCATAATTATCTCGTCTTTATGTCTTTGTCACTCAATGTCCTTTCAAAATATATATTTGGGAACATATATATTCTGTAAACCAATCGAAATAAATACACACTACCTTAAGAATATGTATGATTTACAAATTATTTTGGTATTACGTTTGTATGAACGACGCATGCTCCGCCGGCCCCTACGCCTGTAATCTTTACCTATAAGTACATCCACATTTCGCCAGTTACGTTTAAGTCTAATCTATTAGGGGTAGAGCTTATTACCATCAACCAAACAAGTAACTAGTTTTTTTTTACTGCTACTGAAGGATCAACTCAGTTTCCAAATAAAATATGCAGGATTATCCGAATATAAACAGATTTATTGTCGACTGTACAGTTCAACACGCGGTTCACAAGTGAAGTAACCAAAAAATAATGTGGCCGACTTGAGTTGACCACAGACAAGTAACGTCAAGTGTCAATGTCGCACCGACGTTGACACATTACAATCGATTAATAAATAGTCGATTATATTACTCTGTATGACTTAAAATAAATAAATTAACATTGTAAATTATATCGATTCTTACAGCTCGGCCATCCTAATAAAGGTGGGTCCTCACACATTGATAAACATTATCAGCATAGATACACAACAATCAAACACAATCTAGTACGATTAAGAATAATTATTTAAATAACAATGTTACATCTGTTCTGATATCACTCAATGTAGAAACATAAACATTTTGTGTGCATACTTGGATTTACCTCTACTATAATTAACATCGATTGCTCATAATTAATATTATTATAATTAGCTAAATTACTATTATTTCTTCACTTCAAATTATAGCCAGACATGCTATAAGTTCTAGTAGTAGCTCTCATCACATTCAGGACCGCCGTCCAAAATCTATATTATTATAATTAATCACGATATAAATCATTTGGCGCTCACGATTTATGCTAGTACAGTTTGTCGCGATCTGCGTCATCTGCGCAACGAGCGCTGACGCTCACAACCCGTACCAGGATAATCTTCTCGTGATCTGCGTCGTATTTAATCGGACGCTCGCGACCCATACCAGTACAGTCTGCTGTGATCTGCGTCATCTGCACAACTAGTGCTGACGCTCACAGCCCATACAGCATAGTCTGTCACGATCTGCGTCATATCTAATCGTACGCTCGCGACCTATACCAGTACAGTCTGCCGTGATCTGCGTCATCTGCACAACTAGTGCTGACGCTCACAGCCCATACGGCATAGTCTGTCACGATCTGCGTCATATCTAATCGTACGCTCGCGACCTATACCAGTACAGTCTGCCGTGATCTGCGTCATCTGCACAACGAGTGCTGACACTCACAGCCCATACTAGTATAGTCTGTCACGATCTGCGCTGTTTACATTTAACTCTAACACTCTTATAATGAATCTACTTAACTAATGTAATGTTTACACATAAAGCACTGAATATTATTATTTCTGTATCTATTACATATTTTATATTCTTATCGTGTTTTTATTTATTTACTCTTATCATTATTACAATCACTTTCATCTGTACTATCATTAACATCGCTATCGTTTTCGCTTTCAAATCCCTTAAAATTTAACCACGGATGTATTTTATCAATTGAAACTATATTCTCATATTTTTTGGATCCTTTTCTTGTAAGAGGAGTATCCTCCACTAAAAATCTATCGTTAGGTAGTATTTTAACTATTCTGTAAGGACCATGAAATTTGGCTAGGAGCTTTTTAGATTTTCCTACTCTATCTTTGTCAAAAGTTGTTCTTTCCAGTCTAACAAGATCTCCCTCGCTATACTTTCTTGCCGGTTTTCTATGCTTGTCGTAATGATGTTTTGTCGCCTTTTGTGCATCTTCAATTTTACGTATAGATTCATTTCTTAGGTCTATTAGGTCATTACCGCTGACTCGTTCTATCGTTGTATTAATTACATCACTTAGTAAATTTTCCGTGACACCTTTAACTTTATATCCAAATAACAATTCCGAAGGACTTTTACCGGTTGTCTTATTAACCGACGTATTTAAACCTAACTGTATCTCGTTCACATACTCATCCCAAGAGTTATCGCTTTTATCGTGACACTTAGTACTGAGAGCGTCCAAGACTGTTCGGTTAAACCGTTCGACCTGTCCGTTTGCTCGCGGAGTTGCGACGGCATTTAAGATGTGTTTAATACCAGCATTTTCTATAAAGTTTTTAAATTTGACACTTGTGAAACATGAACCTCTGTCCGTTATCAACCGCGTAGGTGCTCCAAAGTAACTAAAATATTCTTTAAATATGCGAATAGCGGTAGCAGTTTTTGTGTCTCTAACGGGTTTTATGGCAATAAATTTAGTAAAAGCGTCTATAATTATCAATAAATACATGTTGCCTCTCCGCGAACGAACAAACGGGCCCAGATGATCGGCATGCAACGTGTGGAAGGGTATGTCTGGCTTAGGAATAGGATGAAGTAGTCCTTCTTTAGGTCCTCCAGGTGTTTTATGATAAGCGCATTCCAGACAAGCACTTACATATTTTTTTGTAAATCGTCTCATCTTGGGAAACCAAAATGAATCTTTAAGTCTTTTTAATGTTTTATCGTGACCGAAATGACCGACGTCGTCATGGTTCATTTTTAACAATTGCCACCTTACTGATTTTGGAACCACCCAACGTAGTCCATTATCAATTATTCTGTATACGTAATTACCCTTCAATTGATAATTTTTATGAACGTCTACAATAAACGTAGTATCTTTGCTCGATAGAATTTCTTTAATTCTTTTAACCTCATCATCGTCACTTTGAACGGTAGCAATCCAGTCCTGAGCATCCACAGTAAGTATGTCTATTATGTGAATTCCGTCTACATTAGTGGGTTCATCAACAGGAGCACGGCTGAGAGCATCCACGTGTGACATATTTGAGCCTGCTCTATATTCTATCTCACAGTCATACTCCTGCAGTTGCACCCACCATCGGCCTATTCTAGGTACTAAATCTCTTTTTGTCATTGTAGTCCGTAACGCATTACAGTCTGTTATAATTTTAAATTTCAGTCCTAGTAAATAAACGCGAAATCTATTTAACGAAGCTATTACCGCAAGAGTTTCTAAATCAAAGGAATGTAATTTCTGTTCGTCATTTGTAGTTTTTCGACTGTAATAAGCTACGGGTCTCATAAGTCCGTCCTGGCTACGTTGCATCAGAATACCTGCAATACCGTACTTTGATGCATCGGTATGCAACTCCGTTTCTAATTTACTGTCATACAACGCGAGTAAAGGTCTTTCTATTAATTTACTTTTCAGAGTTTCGAATGCTAATGTATGTTCATCTGTCCATTTCCATTGAAACTGCTTCTTTAATAAATCCGTTAATGGTCGAGCTATCAGTGAGAAGTCTTTTACAAAGCGCCTAAAAAAGCTAGCTAACCCTATAAAGCGTCTAACTTCGTGAACATTTTTAGGTACAGGAAAATTTGATACAGCGACTGTTTTGCGAGAACCGGGCCGTATACCTGATCCACTAACTTCAAAGCCTAGGAAATCGATTTGTTTATAGAAGAAAAAACATTTTTCTAGCTTAAGAGTAAGATTCGCTTCGCGAAAAATATTCAGAACCTCATCTAGTCTGCCTAAACCTTCGTCAAATGTGCGCGCTGGGATTAAAATGTCATCCATAAAGACTAATGTGTAATCTATTTTCGACAAGATTCTATTCATTGCTCTTTGGAAGACTGACGGTGCGTTCGTTAATCCAAAGGGCATTCTTTTAAATTGGTATTGACCGTCAGGGGTCACGAAAGCCGTTTTGTCTTGGGAGTTTTCCCCTACTGGTAGTTGGTAGTATCCTGACGCTAAATCTAAACTTATAAAAACTGAGTTACCTGATAATCGATCCAATTGATCATCGATCAATGGTAGGGGGAAATGCTCCTTTTTGGTTTTCCTATTTAATGCACGGTAATCAATACAAAGACGTTTATCCCCCGTTTTCTTCTTAACAAGAAGAACGGGGCTAGCATACGATGAATTAGATTCACATATGATATCTGCGTCGAGCATTTCTTGTACCATTGATTTAACGAGTTCTCTCTCCGGGTAAGACAGTCTATAGGGCCTATAAACTACCGGTTTCGTATCAATCAAATCTATTTCCATCTTTTCTACATTAGAGTAACCTAAATCCATCATATTACGTGAAAAACATTCATTATACTTCTGCAGGGTGTTTTTCAATTGTTGAATTTCACTACTAGACAAATGTTTACCGCAATTCAATGATAAATGTGCATTTGAATCGTTAAAGTCCAATATATTAATATTCAAAAATTTATCAGTATAAGAAGCACGTGTCATCAGTGTTCCTTGTTTAAGTTTTAATATATTATTTGATATGTTTTGTATTAATAGTGCGCCAGTACCGTTTAGTATATTGTATTCACCTGGCATTAAATAATATTCCATTCCAGTACAACCCCGCAAGGAACCGTTTACGTATACGACACCAGAAAAATCCTTATCAGTGTTTATTTTTATTACGCATGTGTCACGTGGTGAAACTGAGACATCATTGAGAAGTAAAAGTCTAAGTTTCGTTGATAAGGTTTGTCCAAATATAAGAGCATCACTAGTTTTAGTTATAGTTATACTCGGTATCTCAGTAAAGCTATGACCAATCAGAACATCATATTTAATCACGCTGTCTTCAACAATATAGCTATCGATTGTCTCCGTTATACCTTGAATTTCTATCCTAATTACCGCCCTGCCTATTGGCAGGACTATATTGTTTCCAATGCCACGCATTGTAGGTAGTTGTTCCGATGACCATTGAATGCCTAGCCTATTTGCGACACTATGACGTAATAACGTGCATTGGCTACCTAAATCAACATACCCTCGCATAGGTTGATCGTTAATTTTCAAATCAATTAAATATTTATCATTACTTACATTAGTCGTTGTATTTAATGCCAAAATTGTCTTTTCTTGATTTATTTCAGGTTTAGACGTATCGTTACTTGGTAATCTTGAACAGTTAGTAGATAAGTGCCCTATTTTGTTGCAAATATTACATTTTAAAATTTTCTTTGTGCAATTGAAACTGTAATGACCGGATTCTTTACAATTGTAACAAGTAATAGTCTTATTGTTGTCATTTGATCTTATTGCTTTGGAATTCGGCGTTTGCTTAGAAGAGTTACCAACATAAGTGTTTGTCCTTTTATCATAATTTGCTTTAACCCTAGGATCTGATTCACGTGGTTGTTGTTTAATGGATTGAAAGTATTTTAATACCTGTTCCGGTTCCTCACATTTTACCGCTTTTGCCCCCAGTCTTAAGCTACGATCCTCTATCCCATATAATAAACAATCTACCGCCCGTTTACCTTTAATTTCACATCTTTGTAAGAGATTAATTTTTTCATAGAAATATAGTTCTAAAGAATCATTATATTTAGCCCTCTTAGACAACATCTCCGTCAAGAGTTCTGCGTAATCGTCACTTGATGGAAATGACTCAATCAGCTTAGTTTTCCATTCGGGCCACGAAAACGACATCGATGGCAGAGTTTGATACCATGTTTTGGCCACACCGCTTAGCTTAGGTAACGCGTAATGAATTGTTTGGTCATCACCCCATTTATATAATCGAGCACAATCTTCCACTTTGCTAAGCCACATGTCAATAGTCTGACCTTTAATCATGGGATCAAACTCTGGTATAACATTACCAAGCATAGGAAACTTATTGCCTTCTGGCCGATTATTAGAAATGGATTTAACTAACTCAGTCAACAATAATTGAGTATTATCTTTAACATTAGAACGACTCACATGGTTATCTTCAGGCGACGTACTCGAACCGTGATGTTTACGGCGTCTCGATCTCGAACGGCGGCTTGATCTCGAACGGCTTCTTGATCTCGAACGGCCTCTTGATCTCGAACAGCTTCTTGGTCTCGATCGGTGTCTTGAGCTTGAACTATCTCTTGAGCTCGTACGTCGGCGCTTCGAACCCAAACGACGCGGAGTTCTTGTTGTAGATCGTCTCGTGCCTTCTTTGTTCAGTTCACCAACGCTGTCTTCATTGGAATCTTCATGATTTTCTGATGATCTTCTATGAAGTATTTTTCTTGTACCTTTTTCGCGATATTCCGTCTTTGAGCTTCGAATATGCGATTTCTTATGAGTTTTTCGAGGATGGCTCCGTTTACGCGTTGATGTTTCGCCTTCACGATGTGTATTTTCAATATCTTTGTCCATTGTGTAAGTTCACGAATCTTTTCATATGATGCACTTGGCGTGGAAATAACTCGTGGGTTTTGTTTATCCCACTTCTGAGCTGAAGGATCAACTCAGTTTCCAAATAAAATATGCAGGATTATCCGAATATAAACAGATTTATTGTCGACTGTACAGTTCAACACGCGGTTCACAAGTGAAGTAACCAAAAAATAATGTGGCCGACTTGAGTTGACCACAGACAAGTAACGTCAAGTGTCAATGTCGCACCGACGTTGACACATTACAATCGATTAATAAATAGTCGATTATATTACTCTGTATGACTTAAAATAAATAAATTAACATTGTAAATTATATCGATTCTTACACTACGGAGTCCCCGTAGCAGTCAAAATAACTAGTTTACTCAATCTTTTAAAAAAATTACTGTTATTAGTATGACTATTTTCTTTTGAAACACTGATTTGACGTAGACTTTTTTAAATTGAATATTTTATAGATAAGATTAAACTGGGATCCTTACTAATTGATACTAGTTTATCCTCTCTTTATCACCTTTCTTATTTGTTCGGAATAAGTATACACAACAAAGGATAGGAGTAGAGTCCTAGTCAAAGACAACAGACAGAAACAAATAAAAAGATTTGGAGGCGACTATTGACAGACAAAACCCAAAATGGAATAAAACGGTTTACTGTGGAAAAGACGGTACTTACGTGGTTTGCAAAATCAATTTCGGTCAGGCCTTCAAACAAGTCTGGATTTGTGCCTATGTGCATTAGGCTCACTTCCAATAACTACCAAAAACACAGCTGTACCCGTAAATGTCATTCCTTTGCCTAGATTTTAGACGTAAATGGTGTGTTGTAATTATTGTGTTCTAACTTTCTATTTTCCTAATAATGAAATTTTTTTTTGGTATAGGGCCCCTCTGGACGAGACGGAAAGCCTGGTGAAGATGGTAAAACGGTAAGACACATTTAAAAAGGAATAAAGGTCAGTTCACACCAAGACGCGACTAATTTATTTCGTGTCCAGACGGTATGATAGACAGAATGTGAAGCGTCTCTTATAAATATAATTAATGTTGGACACTAAAATGAGCCATCGTGTTACTTCTGTAGGGACCTCCAGGGCCGGAGGGGAAACCTGGCCCGGTGGGACCTCCGGGAGCTCCTGGAAGGCATGGAGTTTGCCCTTGCTATGATACTCCAAATGGTAAGTATTTGTATATTCCCCGCCACGAAAGCTATAAATTTTGCAAACACACATTCGGGTTCGCAACCTTTGGATCAAATTAAAACATGACAGCGTAAGCGTGATCTTACTTCAAAATGGCGGCCCAAATGTTTACGTTCCATGACGTGAGATGCGTTCCAGTACCACAAAACATTAGACGACAGCCCTTTATATCGCCAAAATATAACCCGACCAAGTGAAATTGCTCGTTAGTTTCGTATTACACGTCTGATAATTTGATTTGATTGAATTTGGGAGTATTTCTTGTTGATTGAATTGTCACTACGTAACTTGGTAGAAATTCTTTGTTTACAAAAATTATGGCTGCTCGTGGCGCGGACTGTAGTTATCCGGCTTGAAAGGCGACTGATAGTTATGGGCAATAGAGTTAATGTTGTAAATAAAGCTTAAAATAAAAAGAGTTCTTCATGCTTCGTGCATCTATAACTAACTTCAACATAACTATGCCTTTAGGAGATGCATTTTGATGCCATTTCGGCATTTTGGGGTGATGACCAAAAACGGTCAAGGGAGCTACTGCTATGTAAATGTCCCGCAGCTTCAAGACAATTAAACCCGATGCAAACATACATGAATTATGTCTAGACCAATTTATTGAAAGATTGAAGAAAACATTTTTATTTCAGCCCATACAGCACCAGAATCAGACACTGACTTCGGAACAGAGGCCTGGCCGGGTGAAGTACCTTGTAAATCAAAACCTGCAATAAAAAGCGGTGAGAAGAATACCCAATTAATAAACCCAATTATACCCTATTTAGAATATAGCATAGGATTTGATTGGTTTTAATTTCTGGATTAGGCACACAGTTCCTATTTAAGAGGAAACAACACGGTTTTCCATACAAACGTAGTCCTCGGTTTCTTCCTTAGATAATGCCAGTAGAGCAATATTTTCTTTTCCAAAAAATCAATGACCACTATTGGCACGACCTTCTGTTTTCTTTTTTTTTTCATAATTTATTTATTAAAAGAGATATGAACCTTCAAAAACCCAAAAAAAAATGCCAGATTTTCGCTTTGTTCAAACATCCAGAAAACAAAGACTAGATTACCTATATAAAAAAAAGAAAACATAGGAATACGGAAAACCTTTCTTCATTTGTTGATGGAAACAAATCAGGGGACTATGAAACTTTGTTTTTGTGTACTTTTAATTGGTATTCTCTGCTGTTGTCTCTTTCGCGCTTTGCACGGTCGTTTATGAACTGCGCGACAGCAATACATTTTACAAATACAAATTTTTCAATTCCCTCGCCCTCAGTGTTTCCTCTTAAGTATGATTGAAACTTCAAGCACACGATAGCATTTTTTGTCAGTCAATCTTTGGGTGGTACAGAAACAAACAGTGGAGGTAGCAAAATGGGGTATTGGATGTTTCACCAATTCTAATTTTTTGTTCCAATATAAGGGAAGACAACTCGGCAATTAATAAAGAGAGGTCAATTTGATTATTTGTATGTATAAGATAGATTTTTATTTGTATGTATAAATGTCTCTTGGCGCGTGGGTAAAATCAAAAGTAAAGTGCCATCTTAGTTTTTCAGTACATACATTTCTTTCATTTTGTAAAACAATTCTACAAAAATGTCTCGGCTGGCGCTCCATTTTCAACGTCATTGAACACCAAAAGGTCCTTGTAGCTCTATAAGTTATTCATAGATCATGACAATGTACCTAAGTGAAATTTTGTTGCAGGCACCTATTATTTGGGACCACCAGAAAAACCAATGATAGTGTTCTGCAATATGACAACCCTGGAGACATGCATAAGGCCAACTAATAAAACCCAAGAGTTTAATCATGATCCGAGTAAAGGAGCTTTCTGGCTGCACGAAAAGAACGTTCATTTGGCGGATCTATTTACAGCTGATGTAAGTTGTAATGGTTCTAGTTCTTTTTTAAATAATAATTTTTTTTAGTTAAGAATTTCAAAACAGCAGCCAATTTGGACACAGGACATATGAACGATACATGACTCGCCCTCAGTTGTATATCTGGCGAAAGAACTCAGCACAACCCTGCCTAACTCTTCGGGGAAAAATCTCAGATCGTAGGACTGTTTGAGGATTTAGTAATTTCTCATTAGCCGAGGTTGGACGGGATGAAGCAAAACTGTAGTGAAAATCGTACTAAATAGTGCACAAGAATCGATAAAATGATAGTTAATGACAGCATTATTTTGTTGTTCTCCGAAACCCGTTTCTGCGGTGGTCATGCAACGCGGGCAGTGTGACTTGTGTGTCGCAGGTCGTATGTGGATGGGTGGTGCTTCCCAATGTTTCACTATCACTACAAAATAGAATGTCGTTGAACCAAAAAATCATAGACATAAAAAAGAAAGAAAAAGCATTTACTTGTCTCGCTCAAGACAAAATAATAAAACAAAATAACAACAAAAAAAAAACAAACATACGTTAAACTTAATTGGTCATAGAAGAGGCCAAAAGGCCAGCATGGTGCTGTAACATTTGAAAAAAGTCTCAGCGCTGATTCTGATACCCCAAGTGATGTCATTCGGGGGAAATCAACCTTAATACTAATATTTACATGATGAAGCAAATACGGGTCAAATGTTCGTTGATAATCTAACTGACGGACTCATTTTTTTTTCGTCTATTACTTTCTCGACTTTCTCTACTCTAAAATTGATCGGTTATTTTTTTTTTTCAGATTTCAGTGGAGCAGTTAATATGGTTACGTGATCGTGCAGTAAACGTTCGCCAAACAATAAAATACAACTGCCTGGACTCAGTTCCGTACTTCAGATACAACATGTCTGCATCAGTGAAGTTGTGGGCTTGGAACGATGTAGCGATTGGACCATACCCGACTGACCAGTCTCCCATATTTTATTCTGTACCAGAAGCTACCGATAATTGTGTGGTATGATACTTTTGAATAATTTGCTTTTTAATTTTACTTGCTGTTACTTTCTCAAAAATATTAAAAAAATAGCCTTTGTGTAAGTATGTACATTATTATTTTACAAACTATATAAGACTTCAAATTATAGTAAAAAATATGTACAGGTATCAAAAGGGAAAGAAGTTAGATTAGTAAGATTTCGTATTTTTCGGTGACATTGTAAAAAAAATGGCCATAGCCTAGATCAGGTGATGGTTACTGGGAAGGTCGATGACAAGCATCCGAGGGGTTGTAGTCCAGCTACTTCAACCAGGTTGTCGGTCCATCTAGCTCGTGTCCTGCCTACACTCCTATGGCTAAAATCCAAGTCCATGTGGACCACTGATGTCTGCTGAGACACCACAATTATCATCATAGCTTATCTTTACCATAATCTTAAATAAAGTACCTGAATGTGTGCCAAATAGGCGATAGGACAAAAAGAAACCTAAATTTGTCCGTCTCAGGTAGATTTCCAAAGTAAAAAAAATCCCGTACTTAATAAAAAATTGAAGAAGATACAGTGCGTCGAAAACTCGAGTGACCTCACATACATTTTTTTTACCATCAAGACTGAGGTCACGCGCCCCCACTCATTCATGATTTTTGATGCATTATGTCTTCCTAATGTTTTACTAATTCGATAACACTAAAATCACGTATCCATTATTTTTCTATAATCTAACTGACGGACTAAACAGAAACATTTATTTTTACAGTAGTGCCAATTTATTAGATCACATTTGACACTTCATCAAAATACAACAACGTAACCTTGTAATGGCTGGCATAAAATATTATTTACTTTTTCGAACTTAGAACTGCACAACTGCTTTACTTTCTTCATTATTAAGATAGTAAAGTAAAGTAAAAGTACTACATATTTATTGTAATAATGGCAAAAGAAGCTTAAATTTACTATGAACTGACAGATGTCAAATGTGATCTACTAAATTGACCCTACTATAGTCAGGAAGATCCCCTTTTGTTTTTTATTAAAACCTATAACAATACTGGTACAAGTGACTCTTTCAACACTGTTAGAGAAAATGCTTAATCAAAAATTATTTATGTTTCAGAAAGGAAGTACTGAATGGAAAAGTACTATCATAGAATTGCAAAGTTACAACGTAGAAAGACTACCAATTGTTGATATGTGGATCGGAGATATCAGACATGCAGGACAGAAGATGACCATCGAAAGTGTCGAATTATGTTTTGGATGATTAATAAACCTTTCGTCATTGTGTTATTTCATGTAAAAAGGTTTTGACTCGACTTGGTTTGTCTTTCTTGTAATAATTTTAAGATTAAAGACCTAAAAAAAAAAAAATATTAAACTGTTTGAGTTAAATTGTTTGAGTTACGCGTTTGATTTCATAATACCGATACAACTACATTAACGGCCTTTTTCAATAACTTACTAACAGTTAACGGAAGGTTGCTATCTCTTACTGTTTGACTGTGTGTTAGCTTACGGACCGTAAGAAAAAAAACGTCTCAGAAGCTTTCTTTGTTTTTTCTATGACACGCAGTCCTCAGAGTGGGACGTAGGTGGCGCGGATACAATATTCCATGGCAACTTTGTTCATAGAAACACCGATAGCTACGAAACGTAGGCATATTAACTAACAGTTATGCTTAAGTAACTAAGTAAGTCATAGAAAACGGCCATAAAAGTACTACGCAAGTAATCACGCAAGTTTGCAAACTTAAGTTGAAGTTAGTTAGATGTACAAACGTTTGAATTAAGAACTCTTCGGTCGGGCTGTACTTTTATAGATTTCTTGAAACCTCGAAGGACGACTGCTAATTTTGAGACAACATTAGCAGTCGTCATTCGAGCCGCATACTATTACAATAGTGAATACTTACTATTTGCTTGCACATTTCGTTGAACTCGCCACCTGCTATCTCCAGAAGTCTAAGGAATGATTATAAAATTATTGAATAATACAGATTCATTCCTATAAAATATCTGACCGTGGTAGTATAAAACAAAAAATAAACAGTCACTCTAGTAAAAGGTTTTTTAGGGTTCCGTAGCCAAATGGCAAAAAACGGAACCCTTATAGTTTCGCCATGTCTGTCTGTCTGTCTGTCTGTCCGCGGATAATCTCAGTGACCGTTAGCACCAGAAAGCTGAAATTTGGTACCAATATGTATATCAATCATGCCGACAAAGTGCAAAAATAAAAATTTAAAAAAACATTTTTATTAGGGTACCTCCCCCAGACGTAAAGTGGGGAGCGATTTTTTTTTTAATTTTGACCCTGACGTGTGATATATTGTTGGATAGGTATTTAAAAATGAATAGGGGTTTTCTAAAATCATTTTTTGATAATATTAATATTTTAGGAAATAATCGATCCGAAAGTCAAAAACAATGTGTCCCCCCCCCTCTAACTTTTGAACCATAAGTTTAAAAAATATGAAAAAAATCACAGAAGTAGACCTTTATATGAACTTTCTAGGAAAATTATTTTCAACTTGATGAGTTGAATAGTTTTTGAGTTATATAGCACTTTTTCAAAAAAACGCAAATGATAACTTTGTTTTTCATACAAATACTATGAAAAACAAAGTTATTTTTGCTGACGAAAAATGTTGGTATTTTTAATGGTCTGGGAAGCTACGGAACCCTACAGTGACCGTGGCCCGACACGCTCTTGGCCGGTTTTTTGGTATAGTTCTTGGTTAGTGTTGTGATCAACACTAATCAGTAAAAATATTGTTTTGAGCAACGCTTTTGGTTTTTTTATACAATAAATAATATCTTACTATTTGCTCATCTTCAGTCCGGTCTCTTTATTTTGTCATCGTGCCGATTTTCCCGAAAGGGAAAAGCAGAGTGATACTTTTAGTACATCCACATTTTGCTAGATATGCTTATATCCGACGTTAAAAGGGTGCCTTTATAGCCGGAAATCGGGTCCAGCTCTCGGGCTACTACCAAAGTTAGAAGCGATAAGTTAGTTAGTATTATTAGTTAGAAAAAGTTAAAAAAAAAAACTCAGATTCCCATAGACGAGAAAAACAATTCAAGCGCAGCACATTTAACAGCGGATTTCCTCCGCTCATAATTTTTTCCGCCAAATTGCTGCATGCGCGGCGACGGCTTTTTACCTCGAGCTTACACGCGCCCAGCGTTGGACGACCTTCAACGGCGCGCGCGCGCATGGTTGCACGCACTCCTCACCTCAGTCAACATTCGGTTTGGTACATGCTCGCCCGGCCATTATTAGGTAGGCTTACGTTTGGCCGCAACTCGCCCTATGTGGAGGGATTACACGGCCCAAGGTGGAGCATACTTACCTTTAAGGAGCCTATTCACTCGAGCTTTTAAGAGATCTAAATTCTAATGATCGGGAAGCAGAGCAGTGAAATCAAATACAGACTGGCGGTTCGTACAGTAAAATGTGAAAGCATAGCGTTTTGTCTGGGTTCGTGGAACTTCAATCATAATTATCGGTGACGCTTCGCCGTATCTCTTCTCGTGCGATGATGCAATGGGGATATCAGTGATGGGGATATCAGATATGCCCACGGCGCTTGTTAGCTCGTGATCGTAGCCCTTGCCGCGCACGCACCTGACGGCTGATGTTAGTGTACGGTCCAACATTAATAAGCGGAGCGATCCCGATATCTTTTCCTGTCTCCATGTCCAGTGAATATTATTTTATTATTATTATTAAATAATATCAAGTAAACTTTGCCGTCGGTTGGTACCACAGCAAGTCAGTGGCATATGCTCATTATCACTACCAAGCAGCATAAAACGCCGGCTCGAATTGCCTATTACGATCAACCGGTTACATAACCAAGTTCCAAAACGTTTGAAAGTTTGATGGAAAAACAATTAACACTTTAACCACCCGCGACCTGGGAATTTACCCCAGGACCTCACGCTTGGCATTTTTAGTACTTGCTGACCAACAACACAGTACAGTTTTAAAATATTTATTTTTCAAGTAGGTACTTACAGCAGGTTCAGCGTTCCGTGCTGATCTCGAGCCGGAATTATAAATATTTAGTTTTGCGCTGTCACTCTGAAATTAAAATAAAAACATGAAAAACATTTTCTAACAGAATTTGTTTTTTTTATTTGCTGTCACAGCAAATATTGTAAAAAAAATATAATTTAATTTAAAAAAGAAAATTAAATGGCATTCAAGTATACAAGTCAAATAGTTTAAACTCCTTTCGACAACTTTGTCGTATTATCGTGACCGATTGCAAATTGTCGTGGTATGGATCATAAAAAATCAAATTCACCGGGTTTCTTTTGAGTCATCCGTCAGTTACTAAAGGCTGATTTAGGTCCATGTTCACCAAAAAGATGCCGGTCTGATTATCTAAAAACAGCTGTTTAAAACACATTTTAGTATGGGAATATGTCACAGTTACAGCTGTTTCTAGATAATCAGACCGTTATCTTTTCGGTGAACATGGACCTTAGAGTTGAATAAGATAAGTATCGAGTCCAGTTCAATTAGTACGAGTTGCGTCAAAATGTAATTATATGTGTTTATGCAAGTTATCTCCGTTAGCTAGACGAGAACATCCAGAAATAATGTGTCGGATCGATTCTCCCGGACGGTGGCATGCTCGACATAAGTCAACCATGCCAGCCAACCTTCTCAATGTTATCAATTGATGTTGAAAAGTGACAGATTGCCTTTGTGAAGTGCAATTAAATAGTACTCCTGAACATTTCCTTCACTCTCTCTTGCCTTACTCTCATAGTGCGATACGGCACGACCAGAGAGAGATCAGACGCAGGACTTAACGTGCTTTCCGAGGCACGGAGAAATTATACCACCTACTACCAAACTCGAGGCTGCTACTGAGAAATTCTTACTGGAAAAACCAGCAACACTTTTTGCCCAACCCGGGAATTGAACCCAGGACCTCACGCTCAGCAGACAAACGGAGCAGTTAGAAGTGTGTAGTGCCTTTAAAGATGACAATGCACTATGTTTAGTATTTATGAACAAGATATTATACAATCCGTACTGGGGCCCGCGTGGAGAATTATAGCCCATTCCCTCTCATAGAGTGGAGGCCTGTGTCCCAGCCGTGGGAATATAAACAGGCTGATGATGATGATGGTGATGATAATATGATTTATGTTTAGGACTTTTACTTACCAGGGTTATTGTACATGTTTCTGAAACAAAATCAAAAGCAGTTTTATTTAATTGTGTAGGTTAAGTTTTAGTATCTGATGGACACTGTTTAATGTACGTTTTCAGGAACACTTGGCAATATCTACATGAATGCCTTAAGGAGAGCGTGCATTGCATTTTTACTTTCGGTGATAATTTACACTACTCAATACTTTATTTGCATTCCACAATGTGAACTTAGGTGGTAAATTGAAAAATGAGATCATTATGGACCCTGTCGGGCACAGCAAAAGACAAAGACATAGTAGGAGAGAGGAAGCTTTAAAAATACAAAAAAGAAAAATATATCTAAAATAAATCCAATAATACCATAATAAGAATTCTTTATATACATAGAAATAGTATACATTATTAAATTATATTTTATCGTTTAAATATTCATTAATACTATAATAGCATTTTTCTGTTAAAAATTGTTTTAGTTTTTTTTATAAATAATTATGTTTAATTTCTCTTCTTTTATTATTATTTCAGGTAGTTTGTTATATATTTTTATTGACATTACATAGGGGCTTGTTGAGTGTATTTTCAATCGAGATTGCGGAATGTTTAATCTTGATTTGTGTCGGAGTGTGAAACGTGATTGTATATCTTCGCGCTTTGTGTAAAACTCTTGATATTTACGAACAAATTTGCATGTTTCTAATATGTATATACTGGGGAATGTTAAGATATTATAATTTTGAAAGTGAGGTTTGCAACTGTCAGTTTGCTCAATATTTGCTAGGATTCTAACTAATTTTTTTGAAGGATAAAGAGTGAGGGTGCATCTGTGCTATAGTACTATATTCACAAAAAAAGGCTAAACGATGATTCTCGATGTCCACACCATGTACATCAGAGATAAACAGCGAAAATTACTTTTGAAAATTGTGTCGCTGTCCACCAGTACTGTTGTATGTTGGTGGACAACCTTGGGGTGGACATTGGGAAACATCGAAGACTATAATGAGCTATTTAAAATCAAACTTGTGTTCATATTGAAATAGCAGAATTATTAAATTACTTGAATACGAAAACAAGAGCTACTATTAGTTTAGTCGACATTTCCGAGGGTTGCATACTCATCCAAATATTATAATCTCAAATACTGTAGAAAAAAACTTTTTTGCAAAAAATAAAACCGACTTCACACAAAAAAGTGAAAAATAACTTTAGCTTCAGAAGTCGGTGACCTTTATTTGATTGATTTAGTTTTTTTGTCACCGACTTCTGAAGCTAAAGTTATTTTTCACTTTTTTGTGTGAAGTCGGTTTTATTTTTTGCAAAAAAGTTTTTATTTTTCACTTTTTAGTGGTTCACATGTGCATACCCTTTCACAGCGTACCAGCATGATTTTTTGTTATTAACTGGTGTAAACAATAGACAGACATGAGATTTCAGCAATCCCAGTAAGAGACACACATTAATTTGCTACATTTAATGAGGAGTTCCGTTGCCTTTCTCCGAAGTTTTTCATCCGAGAAAGTAGTCTTTCTAAAACTACCCAAATCGCTTCTGGTGTGCCTATAAAATTTGAAAAGTTCTCTCTATTTCTCCAGGATCCCATTATCAGGATCCTGACTTGATGATTATGGGACCTTCTGGGAAGTATACCCTTTCAAACAATTAAAAACAAATTCGGTCCAGTCATCTTCGAGTAATCGGGGAACATTGAATTGAGAACCTTCTCCTTTTTGAAGTCGGTTAATAACGACGTTATGGTACGTGACCCAAATATCCGGCTAGCCTTTAAAAGATTTGGCCGAGTATCGTTAATTTGCTTCTAAGAATTGAAGAGCTCCGTTCCTTTGTCATGGATCCCATAATCAGAACCTAACCAAATTCTCATCAAACTACCCTTGAAGTACCCTTGCCAATAAAATAAAAAAAAACAATACATGTCAAGGTAATAGGCTTATCCCCAATAAATGGAACTTAATACACCTAACTGTCGAAATCTGGGAATATTGTACACATCTGCGTACCCCCTCAGAGCATACAGGCGTGATGTTACGTCATGATGCTGTATAAACAATAAACATTCAAGCGATTGCAGCAGTTACTGCAGATTTGCCGTGTATTTTTGAAGAGTTCCATTGTATATCTCCGAAGATCCGGATCAGATCTTCAGCAAATTAAAATATAACCACACGGGAAGCACCAGCTTTCAAATTAAAAAAGAATCATCAAACTCGGTTCACCCAGTCGAAAGTACTGAGGTAACAAACACTGTCGAAATCTGGGTGTACTGTACACATCTGCGTACCCCCTCAGAGCATACAGGCGTGATATTACGTCATGATTTTGTATAAACAATAAACCTACAAGCGATAACAGCAATCACTGCAGATTTGCCGTACATTTTTGAGGAGTTCCATTGTATATCTCCGAAGACCAGCATCAGATCTTCAGCAAATTAAAATGGGACTACATGGGAAGCACCAGCTTTCAAATAAAAAAAGAATCATCAAAATCGGTCCACTCAGTCGAAAGTTATGAGGTAACAAACACAAAAAAAAAAAAAAAAAAAAAACATACAGACGAATTGATAACCTCCTCTTTTTGGAAGTCGGTTAAAAAACATGTTTTCTAAAACTTCAACTTGAACTGAGAACAGTAACGATTATAGCAAATAGAAGTGTTTCAAAACATAATACCTATACATATAAATACTTCAGCAAAATTGGTTGAAAACAAAATATTGATAATACATAAATAGATTATCTTTATTGGTTTAACAATATCATTTTTGTTTTTTTTTTAACTTAATATTATTTATTTAATAGATTAATAGATAATTGAATTCCACACGAAAATAAACATATGTAAACAACAGTTACAATACGTAGAAAAGTATTAATTCTGAATTATTTAAAAGACGTACCTGCAGATGTTTTTTGAAGGATACGAGTTACTAACACTAAGAAAATGTATGAAAATACTTTAGCGTCCATCTTGTCGGTCGTCCCCGGTTACTCTGAAATTGTGTTTAAAAATAAGTATTTTTATACTTTCTTAATTATCTAAGGCTCAAACAGACACGCGCGTTTAAAAATATTCCTATCCTACCTAACTGGTAGTACCAGTGTTTTCATTGAATGTCGTTTAATTGTCGTCACCATTTAGTATATGTGATTGCCGTCCACAGAGCCATCTTTTCCACTGGGCACGTGCCCATGGCCCCACGGTCCAAGGGGCCCCCGTGCTCCAGTAAATGACAAAGCTAGAGGCTGTCAGAAGGATATCTTATCTTATCTTATCTATCATATCTTATCCCAGGCAGGACCGCATGATGCTCAAATTTTCAAGACCGCTCCGCTTGCTTTTGCATCTACCTTTTCAATTATGTCAATAGTCACATAATATTAAGATCATCACTTTTGAACCTTTGTTCAAATAACTTCGAGCTCGCTACGCTCGCTCTTCAATCCTACAGCGGCCCCATTATCCTCAAGTGCCCAAGTTCTTCAACGGCCCTGGCCTTCCAACACATTAGCATGGTCTTAAGAGGCCACAGTACGAAGCGCTCTACGACAATCTTAACTCCATATAAAATGTTCTACGGATGACTTGATGGGTGCCCACTGCGTGTCGCGCGTCTCGAAACGTTATACGTATTGCTGAATCTGAATCACAAAATGTCAGTGCAGTCTAAACAGTAGCGCGCGTCGCTAAGTCGCACCGCGCCTGTCTGCTTTAGCCTTAGTTAAAAGAAGTTTAAAGGAACTTATTTTTAATCGTGATTTCAGTGTAACTTTGGACGATCCACAAGATGGGCGCCAAAGTATTGACATACATCTTATTAGTGTTCGTATCTCTTAAACTACAAGAAATATCAGGTGCGTCTTTAGGAATAAAGTTTTAATACTTTCTTATGTTTCTGTTTATTTATTGTTGATATTATTTATTCATGTAAGTAAAATCATTTCGTTTTCAATCAATTTTAGCTTAAGATATCTTTCTTTTGGGGTCTCGCTGATTTATCTAGATTGTTTTGACATACTAGTATTTGATCATAATACTTACTACCCTTGGTTCGAGTTAAATTCTTAAGAAACATGTTATGACCGATGTATTTGAATTTATAATTTTACTTTTTATGCAAATCTCAGAAATATTAACAATTACATTCTAAACTTAGCTCTACTAGCTATTTGTATTTAAGTAACTTAATCATTCAGGCATTTCAATATGAATGAATGTTCATTAGTACCTATAGCCTTTTTTCAATGCTCGCTCTTCTTAAAGCGTTCATGTTGATATTGCCTAGTGTAAGTTAAAACCTTTGGAATTTAATTGGCGTTCTCAGTAAATTATAAACACGATGCCATTCTATTCGTAATTGCATCTAGAAAGTTCTTAATAAAGTTGTTGTTAAGTTTTTCTATTTCTATACAAATTAAAAATACATTTTTAAATATTCTGTAATGTGCCGGACGGGCGTGATCGCTGGACGCGAGGATGTATGTGAGCCTACCTGACGATCTGCCTACACTGTAGGTAACTGTGCGCACATAATCTTCGGACCGAGACGGCTCTGACGTCTTACACCTATCGGTGCAGACTACCTCAGTCATCGTTACTAGGGGAAAGGGTTACTGGGAATAATAACACTGATAAACTTTCATAACTATTTCAGGAAGCGATTCGAAACTTCTTCAGGACTTTCACGCACTACTTTTCACTGTTTGATTTAAACACTTTAAAATATGACGATGAAATATGATATGACTACAATTGTATGAAATTCTATAATAACTATCGTACTACGGAACTTTACTGTAACGAGAACCACGAATCGCTTCCTATTTATGTTTTTTTTTTTTTTTTGCAAATTTTTATTTCAATATTTTCAAGTTTTCTGTATCATCACAATTCTGTACTTATATCTAAGTATGTTTTAGATGTCACAAGGCTTTTACATAAAGTTATCTATCTATTAACACAAAAATTATACTCTTTATTGACATTAAAGAAATATTACTAAATTGTACACAACTTTTCAAAGCTTGGCTGGTTGAACAAATTACTAAATTAAGACTATAGATACCACTTTAAAGTTAATATGAGTCCAGCGCTTACTGTTTGGTTTATTTACTAACTCTAATCACTGACGCACTTATTTATTCGTCACTGTTATTGCCCATGTTTCACAGACTCTACACCATTATTGCAAAGACACTATTTACACTTGTTTGATGGTGACGTTTGTCGCGAACATGATTGTCATATTCTTTAAATGTTACAAAGTACTTGTGTGTACAATGTTTTTTTTTTCCATTTGTTTGAATATTTTTTGAAATGTGGTCTACGATAAAATTTTCAGTTTTTGAGAAAAAACTGCAGTACAAGTACGTAAGATTCGATAGGACTCGATTAGATAAATTTGACAGTTATTCTCGATAAAATGAGTTTTTATGGAGTCAAAAACTCATTTTATCGAGAATAACTGTCAAATTTATCTAATCGAGTCCTATCGAATCCTACGCATTGGTACTGCTGGTTTGATAAAAATATGTATTATTGAAAAGCGCATTTGTGAATTAACTTTTTTTTTATTACTACGTATAAACATTAATTAACTATTTTATTTTATTTATTATTTCGCACACACGCCAAAGGTATTCCTTGTTAAAGTTTCGTAGCGCAACGAAGGTTGAGTGGGTGAGGCGTAACTCAGGGGCGACGACGAGCACAATTTAAATGAATTAGTTTAGATCAATTATTTGAATAAAATGTTGAATAAAAAAAATATGCAATTTGTATGAAAAATAATTATAATAGTTGGAATATTTCAGAAAAATCAAATTTATGATTATGTTAGTGTTCCAGAAGTAAAATTAGGATTATGTGAATTTGGTCTACCAACTTCACGTTTATACACAACAATATTTGCGTTAATAATTAAAGTAACATTAAGTTTTTGGTTTCATCGTAATCAGTTCTCACCTCAAAAATGTAAACATTAAATTATGAAATAATAGTGTTTCCGAATTAAATATCAAAACAGCGCCATCTATGGACTATATCTGGAGATCAACTGCGTGCAGTATTGAATATAGCTCTTCGATAGATGGCGTTGTGCTGTGACGTCATTTTATAAATCGCAACGGGCTCACCTATCCAAACCAAATGCTTAGGCTTTGTTCAGACTATTTAGTAAATTGTTTATGTGAAGTTTGCACAAAATCGGTCGAGCGGTTCTTCAGGCAGACGACGTTGCGCGGGTCAGCTAGTTAGGAATACGTGACAAACAGTCACATCGGTTTAAGGTCCCGCTGATCGCCACGAAGTACAGGCGCAGCAAGATGCCGCGCGTCGCAGAGGGACATGTTTTTCATTTGAGCACGCGATTGAACTGCATCAACTCGACACAAATTTTGCACAGAAAATACTAGAGGTAAGTCATCATAACGACTTCAGGCTTCACCTTGCGGCACAGCGTGGCATCGCGCGGCTTCGCAAGGTTGAGCGCCGCTCTTGCACTCCGTGCCTACTAGCGATGCTACTAGCTCTACGCACGCTCACGACGCTCTACGCCGCGCTGCGCCTCAAAATGCGAGGCATTTTGAGGCGCAGCGCGGCGTAGAGCGACGCCTAGGGGCATTGTCGAGCTGTCTCGATAAGATATTTATCTTTTTGTGTAGTAAATAAAGTTGTTTGTGTCACTATCTTAAAACATGACCCTAACTCATCATTTGACGCAGGTGAGAGGATTGTTTTTTTTTAAACTAATACCAGCTAATTATAGGTTTTACCACCCTATATTTCCCATATAACTCCAAACCTCCAAGGTTCTTCTCCAAACTTCGTTTAATTAATGTTAGTTGACGAATTGAGGTATTCCTCAGAGCGCACCTATTTTTAAACGCAACCATCTAAGCGCAACTAAGACGAAGCGAACAAAATGCTTGTTACTCTTGAAATAATCGAACAATGAAACCTGGCCAAACACAGTTGTTTTGTTTTAGCTTTTGGTTTTCTTAGATTATGTAGATAGATATATTATACAATATGCTTATCGCTGATAGCGATACATAAATTTAATTCGAGTGTTGTTTCAGATATTTAGGTCAACGACACGTTATCTGATATTCTTTAAGCCTCGTGCAGACAGATACGACCAGACGTGTCTGTGCGCGTTTTGCTTAGCGATTTTTCACGCCGCAAAACCTTTAAAAGGTTAGGTTTGACGACGCGATGACGTAAATCTGCAAAGCGTCCATGCTACGCATCTCCGTAGCGGCGGTCAGCGGCGGCCGCGACCGGAGCGAGACGGAATGGGAAGCCGTCACCTCCTTCTGCGAAGCAGTCATGCTAGTAAAGGAGGTGGCGGAACGCGAGTGGGAGAGAACCTCTCGTCTCAGCCGCCGCGTGAGGCCTGTGGACGGTGAGCTATGGGCCAGCTCGTCGTCCGTCTGTCTTATGACGACAGACCGTGTCGACGGCGCATTCATGTTACACACACCACACATCAAAGATATCAGATCCAAGGGCTGAAGCCTTGCGGGGCTGCGGGACTGTTCGAAAGAGATACCGTGGCCCCGGAACATAAAGGGCGAGGAAGGAACATGGTTTTAGTCAGTTTAAGTCTGAAACTCTCTCCCGCCCCTGAACGTGTTCCTCCCTGCGTGTAGTGGTGACAGTAATAATAAATAACAAAGAAAAACAATAAATGTGACTTAAACTTCCAATTCACAATCTATCAATATTATCACTTTAGCTAGACGTCGAAATCTCGAACACTAATCACGTTTTCTTGAAACATAGCATTTTTCTCTAACCATTTCAGAACAGAGTTAAGCATGGCTGGTAAGTTGATGTAGACCATTTTACGACGTGACTAACATCAACTTAATCTAAATCTCTTCAGAGAACTGGTACCTTCACTCAAGAATAGCTTCAACACATGGATCTGGTATCGCCACAAGGGGTTGGTTTCGCCACAAGGGGCTGGCTTCGCCACAAGGGACTGCAAACGGTTTAAATAAGTCAACAATCATGTATCAAGGAATTGTTCCTCTTAAATAGTTTAGCATGTCTATCTTCTAAGATTGAGTCACACTCTCTCTAACCCTCTCTCTCCCTCTAATGTGACGCAGAAGAAGTGGCGCGGGTCAGCTAGTAGTCTATTAATTATATTGATATCATGCAAATTAGCGGAGCCATCACAATAGGATTGTTTCCATCATCAATAAATTGCAAATCTATTTAGTCCGTCAATTAGAGTATTGGAAAATAATGGACACGTATTTTTTGTTTTTGTAAATCAACGAATATTGACAAAGATAAAACGCATCAAAAATCGGAGTGGGGGCTCGTGACGTCACTGTTCGGTATCAACTCACTAAGAATGATACCGAACAGTGACGTATTGGGAATTTTAAAAGCGTCGTATCTTCGTCAATTTTGTTTTATGTGACAAACGAAAAAATACGGGTCAAATATTTTTTGATAATCTAAGTGACGGACTAATTAGATTTTTTCAGTTCAAGCCTATTTTCGCGGGCGAAGTCGCGGCCGAAGAGAGTAGTAGATAAAAGAAAATAGACTAACAACGTCAATTTGTCTTATCACAGCCTGTCTAGACAAAAAATTGTTTTTTAAAGATCATGTCATTATCTTTTTATCACAGTTGCAATTTAAATGCCCCATACGGGAAATAATACTACTACTGTATAATAATTGCTTAACAATGAATTTCCCTGACTTTGTATACTGCTCATGCAAAATCTAGATTCTGAGCAGGGTACCGCATTGCATCCCGCAACAGAATTAAGTTGGGCTACAAACAGCCTCCATTAGAGGAGACATCACGACAAAATGTCGCTACCGTCCTGTCCAGCGTGATATTTCGCGACTCGCGTCTAATTGCTTGTCTTTTTGCAGTACATTGTGTATTCTGCCATCTTCAACATGTTGGATGAAACTGTAGACCTTTTACTGAAGAAAATGTGTAAAATAAATAGCATGTAATAAAAGCTCCGTTTAAAGTATCTTACATCAGTGTTTGTTAATTGTTGGGCAGATCATAACCAGTATAATAAAACAGAAAACTAAAATTCAAATAAATACTACCTTTCTCATGAAAAAATATCAATAACAATCAAATCGCCTAACAACTAAGTTCCTTGACTTTGCGTAGAGTTCTAAAATTCTAGTTTCTGCTCAAAAGTAGATTATGGTACCCTATGCCTAAAGCATGCCTAATCTCTTTCCTTAATCTCTTTCCAGCCGTGTAGGATAGCTGTCCCATCGGACCATGAAGGCACATTCACTTCATTATCCTCATCACCATCCACAGCTCGACTTCACCCACTGCTGGATATGCTCTCTTTGCTTACGCCAAGCCCGACGTGCTTGTGCCATCCTCACAGACAACCATTACTTCTCTTTCTAGTCTTTGATGCCAGCCAGTTGGTCAAAGCTTTACTCCACCTGCCGTCACCTCGCCTTGCTATTATTCACATTCAGTTAACACTGTAAAATCATCAATACAGCGTGTTAGGTTAAACGAGGGACATATTGAGGGAAGGTATTCAGTATTCGATTCTCAATCCAAATAAGTAAAAAACCTATAACCTTAATTTTTGACATTATTGTCTAATTAAATACATTACTCATGGACACTGAGCGCGCAAGTAGGTGTCACGCGGCAAAACACGTGCCGGTCCTGAGCTCCGAGCGCAAACTCCGCCCCTTTCCTTTGTAATGTCCCCGATGCACCGACAGGGCACATCCCCGCGCAAAAATGAAAAAAAAAAATGAAATGATTACACCTAGAAAGGTCATTGACCCGCACACATGTTCTGCGATAAGCGCATGGCGCACACGTTGCGAAACATAGGCGAAGTTTTTGGTATGGATCTATCTGTTATGTATTAGTGTTTTCTTTTTGTTCATATGTTTATTAGTATCATGTAAGCATGGACTATTGCGGGTTTGAATAAGTCCCTCGTTTAAACTAACATACTGTATAATATGTTATATTAAATACTTTTCTAGATCCTTTAAGATTTACAATTTTTAATTTAACGAAATATCTGAACTCTTTGCATATACTGCATCAACACTCCATATTTAGGGTCAACCCGTGAGGAATTTAATCGAACTACACTTGGTCGTAAGCATAGCGGGTGCAGGTAAACGTTGCAAAGGTAGTCTCCAAGTGATTTAAAAAAAACGAATCACATTATTTCTTCATAAAAATTATTGGTAGAAAACTGTAGATTCAGCGGTACAAACACAGAATTTTATTTTTATACGCGTATCGACGTTGAAGTTCTAACACCACGTTGACGTAAATCAATGTTTGGTGGTTTTCAAATTTTGATGCCGTTTGCTAGAGAATTGGAAGACGCGTTGCCAGTCAGAAATAAGCAATGTCCCTATATATCTTGAAGTGAACACAAATTAAAAAATGGTTTCCTATAATCAATTATGCAGATTTTTTACTAACCCTTAACATTCATATTTTTTACTCACGTGGTATTAGGATTTCAGCGACGCTGATCAACAGATTTAATTATTTTATGACACTGAAATTATGATGCGGTTACAATACATGGTGATTGGTGATTGGGTGTATTCCTTGTAGTGGGGAATACTGGAACCTTTTTGAAAGCTCGTGTACGAACTCTGTCGACGGCCACGTGTTTGATCTTGCTGTACAAAGTGAACACGATGTTTTTGAGTTTGAATTAAAAAGAATACAAATTCCATTCCAATCATTTATTAGAAAATATGGGTAGACAATTAGATGGATGTATTACTGCAAATAATTAACATCACCATATTGGTTTTTAATTTAAAGGTGTACTTGTTTTTTACGTAAAAATGCGGCTTACACAAATCACAAAACCAATTAGATATCTATGCACTGTAACAGATTTGCTAATACTAATCATCAAATGTAAATGTGGATGAAATTGTAGACAAACAATAGAATCATAAGATCACCCAAAACACAATTCAACACTTTCGATGGTCAACTTTTGTTTTACATTACGAATATCTCCAATCCACATATCAACTATTGGTAGTCGGTATACGTTAGAACTTTGCAGTTCTATGATAGAACTTTGCCATTCAGTACTGCCCTCCTGAAACACATTAGGTTTATTAAACATTTATTCAATTATTGTTCAATATTTTCAATGTAAAAACTTCATTCTAACAAAAAGGAAAAAACATTCGGAATTTACAAATGTGTCAAAAGTATCTTACAACACATTTATCGGTAGCTGCTGGTATGGAATAAAATACAGGAGACTGGTTGGTCGAGTATGGTCCAATCACTAAATCATTCCATGCCCACAACTTTACTGATGAAGCCAAGTTGTATTTAGAGTGTGGAACCGAGTCCAGGCAGTTGTATTTAAGTGTTTGACGAACATAATCTGCACGTTCACGTAACCATGTTAACTGTTCCCTTGAAATCTGAAACAAATTTTATTTTTATTTTATCAAACAGGAACAACATACAACTTTATGGAATATTACAACATGATAACACTAGTAACTTAATAGTATATTTTATAACGAGGGACTAAACGAAGCCATTATATACCCGAGGTGGTTTGACTCCCGAGCTTGCGAGGGAGTCATTAAAAAGCGAGGGTATATTAGGTTGGCGTTTAGTCTCGAGGTGCAAACTGTACTTTTCACTTCGAGTGCGAGAAAAATAGTCATAAAACCGAACAAATTTACACTCGACAAAAATTCTGAACTGAGCGGTCAGCTTTTTCTTCTAGCAGGTCAGTCACAGATTAACAATTTAAAACACAACACAAACTCAAAACATTGTCGCAATGAAGATGATCCACACTCCACAGATAATTAGTACCTACATTACTGTAGCGGCTAGCAACAGAGGCATTGCACATACTTTTCAAAATCAACGATGCACACAAACAACAATATTTTTTCTCGCGTTGAAGAGTTCATTTGTTTTTTTCAATAAACCAATTTCTATTTGCAAGCCAATTCGAAATTTAAATAATACCTTTGATCCATAAAAAAAAAGTTACTGTTTTGTGACCATGTTTCAGAGTAAAAGATCGTTCCATTTTTAAATTACTTTTTACTCCCTAGGGAATAAACGGTCACTTTAATCCCGCTTCGTAGGGCTATAATGACGTACTTTTAAGAAGTGAAAATAATAATATAGTCCACAGCGCAGTTCACATATTACCATTAAACTAAACCTTAAATTGCTAGGAAAAGCTGTTCATGCATGACAGTCAAAACACATTACAACTACAAAAAAAGAGAAATAAATTAAAAATGAAATAAAGTACTATGCCTATTTAATATGAAAATACGAAAAAAAAACCTTCAATAATCAATCGAAGTGCTTAAGTGTGAATTGCTTAAGTGTTAGTATTTATCGAGCAGTTGATCATAAGGCAGATACGCTCTGTGACATCTATAATACATTGCACGGAGGAATTTGCGTTGTACATTTTCGAGCATATCTATCTAATTTTTATAATACGGGAGTGTAAATGTAGCAAATATTATTTGTTGAAAGATTGAACTTCTTTCGTGAGTTAATGAACGTGACCCAAGTTTGAAGATCCTGGATTCAAATCCTAGCCAGATACTTGATTTTGTGTGACTTATTAAATCGGCATAGTTGTCAACTGAAATGAATGGTGATGAATTATGAATGTAACTTACATCTGCATACAGATTCTTCAATTGAACGTTCTCTTCGTGCAACCAGAAGGTTCCTTTACTCGGATCATGATTGAACTCTGGGGTTGTTTTACTTGTCCTTATACATGTTTCCCTGGTTGCCATATTGCAGTACACTGTCATTGGATTTTCTGCTGGTCCCAAATAATAGGTGCCTGCAACAAAATTTTATTTATTAAATGGTTTGGCAAGCTACTACCATGTCTGCTTTTTAATTGTGTGCTTGAAGTTTCAATACACAATTAAAAACGCGCCAAACCCAGTTTTTTTTTTTGTGAGCCTGTACTGTCCCACTCTTGGGCAAAGGCCTCCACCATTTCTTCGACTGTTCATGACGTTGCTCCTCTTTTCGCCAATGAACTCCGACCAAGAAATTAACCAATCAAATCTAATGCTACTCGATATTCAAAATAGGTATTCTTCTCACCGCTTTCCAATTCGCTGGGTGCAGATTTACAAAGTGCTTCTGCCGGCCAATCCCTTGTCCCGAATTCTGTCGATGTTACGCCTGAAATATTTTTTTTATTAATTTGGTCATTATTCAATTATGTTTTCAGCACGGTTGACTGACTAGAAGGCATGGAAGATATAGTCGTACTCTTGACCGTTTAAGTTCACAGTGGCCAAACCCAAACAACCGAAAACGGCGTCAAATTGCGTCTTCTACATGTAAACTTAAGTTGAAGTTAGTTAAATGCACAAACTTTTGAATAAAGAACTCTTTGGTCGAGCTGTACTTTTATTGTGTTCTTGGAACCATTTGTCCTCTAAAAAGAGGACAACATTTGCAGTCGTCCTTCGAGCCAGATACTAATATAATAATATATCGCTGGACATTAACACACAGCGCCATCTAATGCCACACTAGGCAAGGCTTGTGTCGTGGTCACCAGACAGTTGATATACTACATATACTACTACTCGTAGTAGGTACAACTAATAGTGAATACTTACTATTTGTTTGCACATTTCGTCGAAATCGGTTGCAATATTCAGCCGTCTACGGAACGAGTAGAAAATTAATTAATAGAGTACATAGATTCATTCCTATCAAATATTTGACCGTGGAATAAAACAAGAATAAACAGTCACTCGAGTAAAACTTCTATATTAGTATATTTCTTGGTTCGTTCATCAGATCACGTGAAATTTTTTGTTTGAGTAAAGATTTTGGTTTTTCTTGTTCTGTAATCCCTTTTTTACGATTGCCAATCTTCAATGCAAAAAAGGAGGAGGTACTATTTCTACGACTGTATGAATTTTTTTATGGTATTAAGACAGTTGTGCGAAAATCGTTTGCGCGAAAGACACTTGCGCGAAACCATTTGCGCGAAAAGACAAATGCGTGAATGGACTTTTGCGCGATTGGACATTTGCGCGAACAGACATTTGCGCGCCAGGACACATGCGCGAATGGACTTTTGCGCGAAAGAACAATTGCGTGAATGGACATTTGCGCGACTTATGGCCACAGAGGTTTACTCTGTGGATTAAACATATCATCACGCCTTAAAATACTTGAAGGGGATTTATTTTTATTTTTCCGTCATGGGTGTCATTTTCATGGGTTTTGGGGTCGCTGATTACGAAAATAAGGTCAAAAAGAAAATCCAAGATGGCGCCCAGGAAAATTTTAGGTTTTTCCGTCATGGGTGTCGTTTTCATTGTTTTAGGGGCCGTTGATTACGAAAATGGGGTCAAAAACCAAATCCAAGATAGCGCCCTGCATTTTTATGGTTTTTCCGTCATGGGTGTCGTTTTCATGGTTTTTGTGGTCTATGATTATGAAAATGGGGTTAAACTGAAAATCCAAGATGGTGGCCTAGATTTTTTTTGGTTTTTCCGTCATGGGTGGTCCCGTCTGAATTTGGTTAAGATCTGATGCTGACCTTCGAAAATATACAATAAAAAATTTCAATAATTATTAATAGTTAGGATACTTCAAGGTGCGATCAGACTGAGTATCTGCGCGCCGTGTCTTTTTCTTAACGATAAACCACACTGTGTACCCGGTAATAGCAACTCTAATCCTGATCGACAGTAGGCATTGAATTCAAGAACACGTCCGAGTCACACTACTTCTTATCTTATCACTGTGGTATAAGGGTGAACCTATATACACGGAAACCGGGCATAAATACAGATCTCGGACTACTACTAAATTAAGAACCGTAAAAGTAAGTTAGTTGTACATATAACTATGATAAATGATTAGAAAAACTTAAAAAAAACATAACTCAGATCAAGCTTCTAGCACGTACAAGCTTGAAGTTTAATTCCCATAGACGAGGAAAACATCAGCGGATAGTTAACCTACTGCATGACGAGGGCTATAACCTCAAGCGTACACGTGCCCAGCGTTTGACGACCTTCAACGTCGTCCAACGCTGGGCGCGTGGCAACACTCACTCCTCGCCTCAGGCAGCATTCGGTTTGCTCGTATAGGCACGCCCGGCCGCAACATTTTTTTTTCAAATACTAAGTGAGCTTGTGAACTCGCCTAATGTGAAGTGATGACGCGGCCTAAAGTGGAGCACATTTGCCTATAAGAAACCGATTCGCTCGAACTTTGAAGAGATCTAGATTATTATGATCGGGAAACAGCTTTGCCCAATAAATGTGGAAGCATAGCGATTTGTTCGGGTCCGTGGAATTTTAACCAATAATCGGTGATGCTTCGCCGTATCTCTCCTCGCGCGATGATGCAATGGGGATATCAGTGATTTGGATAGGATATGCCCGCAAAGCGTGTAAGCTCCAGGTCGTAGCCCTTGTCGCGCACGCACCTGACGATTGATGTAGTGTGTGGTCCAACATTAATAAGCGGAGCAATCCCGGTCATTAATGTAGGTGGTGGTTTAAGATCACTGCACATAAATATTTTCCTGTCTCCATACATATCATTCCGCGAGAGCAGCGGTGGCCCAGTGGTGGCGGCCCCGACTTACGTTCAGTAAGTCGTGGGTTCGAACCCAGACAGGCGCATTACTTTGTGTAATTTATTACATCACCGCTGCTCTCAAAACGGTGAAGGAAAACATCGTGAGGAAACCGGCATGTCCTAGAACCATAAATTCGAAGACATGTGACATCTACCAATCCACACTGGGCCCGCGTGGTGGATTATATAGCCCATTCCCCTCTCATAGAGAGGAGGCCTGTCCCAGCAGTGGGAACATTAATAGGCTGATGATGATGATACATGTCATTCGTTCAATCGTCATGCTCATCATTTTTCAAGTTAGTTAAATAATATCAAGTAAACTTTGCCGTCGGTTGGTACCACAGCAAGTCAGTGGCATATGCTCATTATCACTACCAAGCAGTCTACAATGCCGGCTCGAAGTGTTAAGCATGATGTACCTTCTAGTACACTCACATTTCACCAGCTATGTTTAAGTCACACGTTATGGGGTCGAGCTTATTACCATTAACTGGGCATAACCAAGCTCCGTAACTGCAACTGAGAAATTCATGATGGAAAAATAATTAACACATAAGCCTGGGACCTGGGAGTCGACCCCAGGACCTCATTCTTTTCATTTTTAGCATTAGCTAACGTTGGTTAGCTAGTTACTTCTACAGTTTATCAAGTAAGTACTTACATCAAGTATTGGTAATCTTCCCATGCAGCATGTAACAGTACGTGTTGAGGAGCCAGACTGAAATTATAAAAAAAAAAAAAATGGCATTCGAGTAGGCAGGCCAAAATGTTTAAATCCCTTTCGACAACTTCGTTGTATAATCGTGACCGATTGCAAAAACGAGTCGGTGTCGTGGTATTCTCATAAAATCATCATGGTCACCGGGTTTTTATCCGTAAGTCAAGGCTGATTTTGAGTCCAATTAGATTAGTAGCAAGTCGAGTTCAATTAGAACGAGTCATCAAAATGTAATTTATCTATTGAGAAAGTGACTATTTGTGAAAATATGTAATAAAATAGTACTCCTGACCGTTTTCTGCACCTGTGCCTATGCACACACACTTGTGCATGGGCACAGGTGCACTCTCTCTTACTCTCATAGTCCGATAGGCTGGCTATCCGATACGACCGGAGAGAGATCAGGCGCAGGACCAACGGCTTAACGTGCTTTCCGAGAAGCGAGGATATTGTACCACCTACGACCAAACTCGAGGCTGCTACTGAGAAATTCTTACTGGAAGAACCACACTTTTTGCCCAACTCGGGAATTAAACACAGGACCTCACAGCAGCTCAGCAGACAAACGGAGCTGTTAGAAGCATGTAGGTAGGTAAATTATCCTTCAGAGATGCCAATGTACTGTGTTCAGTGTGTAAACAAGATATTAATCGATTGAAAGGGTAATGTGTACCAAGTATTAGAGATTTATTTGTCGTATAGAATAATTCATATATTTATTTAGGGACTTTTACTTACCAGGGTTATTGTACCACATGGTGATCCTGAAACAAAATCAAAAGCAGTTGGATTTAAGTGTATAGGATAAGTATAAATATCTGAACGACACTAAAGTTCGTTTTCAAGAACACTTTGCAATATCTAACATGAATGCTAGGAGAGCGTGCATTGGTTTTTTTAAAATTCCACAAATCTAGAAAAAGGCTATACGATGATTTCCGATATCCACTACATGTACGGTCGACCAATCTATTTGGTTTACATTTTAACCCACAAATTCAATTCTAAAATTTAAACTAAGTAGATTGGTCGACTACATCAGTGGTGGAAAGCACCACCAGTAGTGGACAGCAAGAATTACTTTACGCAGAATTATTTATTAATTAACAGGAAATCAATTTTTCTGAGTCATTTTAATCATTTAAAACACGAAATTATTTATGTAAATTTATACCTCAATGTAACTTAGTAATTTTTATTTAAAAATACGGAACAAATTGAAATGTCACTGGGGCAGTGTTGCGACTTTTTTCCGATATCGCATTCGAGGCGGAATTCACAAACAAACCGTAGGCGAGGATGTAATGGAGCCGAGAACTCCAATAACAAAAGCCATCGTTCATCAAATGACATTTTTAATACGCTTCCGAAGAAATAAAATAAAAGAACGAAAAGTATTTTTTCATGAATGAGAAGAGAAATGTCAATAATGAGAGTTCATATCCCATGCAATAATAGTTAGCTGTGTTGCCAGTAGTCCAATAGTCGCAATTTCGGACAGAATGGTCTTAATAGCAAACGAGTAGACAGACCAAAATATTCGAACCTGTTTAGAAAAAAGTAGGTGCCGTGGTATTCTCATACAAACATTGAGACTTTTTTTTGGGTGCAAATTCATGCTTGCCATTTTCAGTCCATGGATGCAAAGGTCGAGTAGGTATTTAAAGAAAAGTTATAACAAAGAAATTTGTAAAAGTTTTAATTTTGACCCCGATATCTCAAGAACTATGAAAAATCCCAGCTATGGTCTAGTTAAAAAAAATTATCACAATGTCGTTTTAAATTCCTTCCGGAAAATCCTAGAAGACAATTTAATACGTGTGTAGGTAGATAAAACAACCTTGAGAGGTGCAGCAAACTCACCGTGTTTTATCTGTAAACAAGATAGCCAATCAATTAAAAATCTGATTAAGATAAACCTTCTAGATTATTCGAAAAGTAGTGGTCAATACAGGGTGTATATAGACTCATCACGAAGCCGTCAACTAAGCATTCTGTACATCATCACAACTCACTACATATTATGAAACAAAGTCCCCCGCCACGTCTGTCTGTTCCTATGTATGCTTAGATCTTTAAAACTACGCGACGGATTTTGATGCTAGTTTTTTGAGTGATTCAAGAGGAAGGTTTTAGTATATAACTTGTAGACGGGTAAAGCCGCGGGCATCGGCTAGTCAAATTATATAACTTTACCCAAAAAATATTAAAAAGAAACTTGTCAAAAAGTTGAAAGTTTGACCCATAATACCGCAGTAACTAGAAGGTATGGTGTAGAACAAAAAAATTATCGCAATGACGGGGAGAGTAAGTACCTTTTGGCTTTGTTAAGATTCTTTTTACACCCTTTACATAAAAATCTTATCTGTTGTTGATAACACGATCTAAATCAAAACAGTAGGTACAGTTTTAGATTATCTTCCTTAGTTCTTGATACGTGATATGTCTATAAATGTTTTGCTGACTAATCTGATAAGGATCTTTATAATTATTCGGTTCACTCTATCTATGTTTGTTACAGACACTGATATTATTGGGGTTTCAAAGGTTTTGGTAGCTAATTCTTTGGCGATAAATATTATATGCGTTGAGAGTACCGTGGCTGATCAAGACTATTTCTCAACTCTGCCGGCATCGACTTCGTGGAGCCCCCCACGCTGCTATTGCCGTCATCTGTTTCAGGATCACCTCGTTCTTTGGAAAACTGACTCTCCGAAGAGGCGTCAGTTTCATTTTTTTGTACTTTACACTTGCTTCATCACATTTGTAATTTTATTTTATTTTTCAATGAAGCGGCCACACATAAGACTTATATTAGTTGATAGCTGGTATCAATACAAACAAGTTTTATGTTGGGCAAAATGTTCTAAAGTGTCACATTTCCGAGATATGAACTAAAGTCCGATCGCGGAGCACGAAGAATTTCGTACAATGACCTGTTATTACCTGTCTCTGTCACTCCCGCGTAAATATAATGTGTATCGCTCGCACGGATGCAATGGCCGCCGTCCTCGGGGATTGTAAACCTTTTGAGGTTTAAGATCATTTATTCTCATCAGAATAACACTATTCACTTATATGAGAATATTAATACTAGACACTTAAAAATAGACATCAAATTTTTTGTGATACCCCAACAAAAAATTTGACGTCGATTTTATAAATATTTTGAAGATAGATTACAAATCATTGCGGGCAAAATGTTCGTTCGATACATGTAAACAAGTATCTGTGAAACACAGATAAACGGTGACTGGATGTAGGTTTTACCTAACACTGTAAGGTTTGTTCTTGTTTGCATGTGGTTTTTCGGTTGGCATTGAGTCACGACAAAAATCCAGACATAAGTGATTTTTATTTCTGCCGAATTAGTAGTTGTAACTCGATTTTTATAACTTACACTTAATATAACATCTAAATAAATAATTTACATAAAAACAAAAAATAATTTAATAAGTTGGTAAATTTTCTTTCTCCTTTAAATATTTCATTTGTAAACAACACTTAATAGAAAAATGTTTGTGACCACTGTCAGTAGGTAAAGAGGTCATTGTATGAAATTCTTCCTGCTACGCGACCGGACTTTATCAAAGTTAAAGTCCATTTACTGATGGAATCATCAGCACAACTTTGATTTGATCGATCACGCATAAAACGTGTACTAATGGATAGCTGGCATCATCACAAACAATTGTTTTACGAAACAAAACGTTCTAAAGTGTCACGTTTCCGAGATATGAGCTATCAAAGTTAAAATCCAATCACTGATACCCACTTTGGCACAACTATGATTTGATCAGACACGCATTCAACGTGTATCAATCGATAGCTGCCATCATCATCAAATCAACGTTGTGCTGAAGATGCTCAATGATTTTACTTAATCTTTGATAGCTTATTTCTCGGAAACGTGACACTTTAGAACAGTTTGTTTCGTACTAAACTCGTTTGTATTTTTGCCAGCTATCGATTGATACAACATGTTTTATGCGTGTCTGATCAAATCAAAGTTGTGCTGTAGATTCCATCAGCGAATGGACTTCAACTTTAAGAGCATATATCTCGGAAACGTGACACTTTAGAACAATTTGTCTCTTAAAAAACTTGTTTGTGTTGATACCAGCTATCGATTAATATAGGTCTCATGCGTGGCCGTTACTTTGAAAAGAAATAAAAATGGCCGATAAAAAATGAACAAAAATGTTCCAAGCCCTTTTCTCATAAGATTTTAAAAAACAAATGAAAACAATATTTTGAAGTAGTTTGTAACATTAAAAAATATGCTAATATTTTTTTATTTGGATTATATAAATGCATACCTTGTGAAATTTCAATAACTAGCATTTTATTTATCGACCCATGTATCTAGAAAAAGGCTATAATAATGACCATTCATTCATATTAAAATGACAGAATAATTAATTTACTTAAATACAAATAGGTAGAACAGCTAAGTTTAGAATATAATAGTCAATATTTCTGAGATTTGCATAAAAAGCAAAATTATGAATTCAAATAATAATACATCGGTCATAACACGTTTCTTAAGACTTCAGCTCAAACCAAAGGCAGTAAGTATTATGATCGATTAATAGTAATATTTCAAAACATAATATCAGTGTGTAATCCGTCAGTGAGACACCGTAAGAAAGTTATCTTAAGCTAAAATTGATTGAAAACGAAATATTTATACTTACATAAATAAATACTAATATTAATAAAAATCAAAAGATACGTAAGAAAGTATTACAACATAATTCTTAAAGACGCACCTGATATTTCTTGTAGTTTAAGAGATACGAACACTAAAAAAATGCATGTCAATAGTTTGGCGCCCATCTTGTCGGTCGTCCAAAGTTACACTGAAATCACGATTAAAAATAAGTTCTATTAAACTTCCTTTAACTAAGGCTCAAGCAGACAGGCGCGGTGCGACTTAGCGACGCGTCACTGCGATGACATTTTGTAATTCAGCAATAAGTATTACTTTTCGAGACGCGCGACACGCAGTGGGCGCCCACCAAGTCATGCGTAGAACATTCTATATGGATATGCTTGTCGGAGAGCGCTTCATACTTTGCCTCTAAAGACCATGCTAATGTGTAGCAGCCGAAATCATATTAGAAGTTTGAAAATAAGTTACAAATTAATCTCAGTATTTTTCACCACATGATATCATTACGTCTGTAATCCCCGAAGGGTTAGGCAGAAGTGTACACCCACATTTTTCCAGTATTTTTTTAAGTTATATGCGGTTAATAGGGCCTGGGTCAAATAACTTCTCCCACTCTGAGCGGAGCGGGAGGGAGTGTCAGACTTTTTCTGACTAAAACCCATCCATGTTCCTTCCTCACCCTTTTTCCGGAGCGCGGTATCTCTTTCGAAAAGGCCCGCAACCCCGGTAGGCTTCGGCCCTCGCGGGCCCCTCTCTTCTCTCACAAACGCGCCGTCGACACGGCCTGTCGTCATTAGACGGACGGACGGCTAGCTAGCCCATAGCTAACCGTCCACAGGCCCGCGTCTACGATGTCCGGTAGCCACCACGAGGCCCCCACGCCCGGTGCGCCTCCCGCGGCGGCTGGGGCGAGAGGCTCTCTCCCTCTCACGTTCCGCCACCTCCTTCACTAGCATAACTGCTTCGCAGAAGGAGGTGACAGCCGTCACCCAAAAATTTAACTATATGTTTTTTTCCTTCTGAATTAGTCATTTTTTACAGTCATTGTCTTCTACCCAGTTTTCCCGTAGCCTATTTACTTACTACGCTGTAAACATTACAAATGATTCTACCAAAACCAAGAAATGCCACGACTGAGATCAAAATGGAAGACATAATGACATAATTGAAAAGATAGATGCAAAAGCGAGCGGCCACTCCGCTTGAAAAATTTAGCAACGTGCGGTCCTGCCTGGGATAAGTTCCTTCTGACAGCCTCTAGCTTTGTTAGTTACAGGAAAATGGGGGCCCCTTTGACCGTGGGCACGTGCCCAGTGTGCCCAGTGCAAAATATGGTTCTGGGGACACCAACCCTATATACTAAATGGTGACGACAGTAAATGAAAACACTGGTACTGCTAGTTATGTAGTATAGGAATATTTTTAAACGCGCGTGTCTGTTTGAGCCTTAGATATTAATTAAGAAAGTATAAAAACACTTATTTTTAAACGTAATTTCAGAGTAACTTAGGTCGATCAACAAGATGGACGCTAAAGTATTTTCATACATTGTCTTAGTGTTAGTAACTCTTAACCTTCAAAAAACATCAGGTGCGTTTTTATATTATTCAAATTTAATACTTTTTTACGTATTTTTACTGTTGTTTACGTATGTTCATTTTTTGTGGAATTAAATATTATCTAATAAGTAAGTTACGAGTATATTTGGTACAAAAACAAAAAATATACACAAATATAATATTGTATAAATATCTATACAAATAAACATAATCTATTTATGTAAAATTAAATCATTTGTTTTCAACCAATTTGGCTAAAGCTCTTCACTGACGTATTAATATGTTTATTATGTTTTGAAAAACTACTATTTGCCATAATCGTTACTGTTCTCAGTTCAAGCTGAAAACAGGTTTTTTTAACAGTATTGGAGATTATAATATTTTAATTATTATGCAACTCTCAGAAATGTCGGCTACATTCATTGTAGCTCTTGTATTTAATTAGTTTAATTATTCTGCTATTTAAATATGAACACAAAAGCTATTTAGAATAGCTTACATGGTCTTCGATATTTCCCGATGTCTACCCCCGGCTTATCCACTAATGGTGGACAGCGATATAATTTGTAAAAATAAGTCTTGCTGTCCACCTCTAATGAACATCGAGAATCAACGTTAGGATTTTTTTTGGTTTGTGAAATTTCTCACCGAAAGCAAAAATCCAATGCACGCTCTCCTTAAGGTATTCATGTAGGTATTGCCAAGTGTTCCTGAAAACGTACATTAAACAGTGTCCATCAGATACTCAAATATAACCTACACACTTAAATAAAACTGCTTTTGATTTTGTTTCAGCACAATGTACAATAACCCTGGTAAGTAAAAGTCCTTAACATAAATCTTTTTATACAAAAAAAATCTCTTACATTTTTAGCTTAATCAGCCTTTTGATTAATATCTAATTCATAATACTAAACATAGTGCATTGGCATCGCTTCTGACTGCTCCGTTTGTCTGCTGAGCGTGAGGTCCTGGGTTCAATTCCCGGGTTGGGCAAAAAGTGTTGCTGGTTTTTCCAGTAAATTCCAGTGAACATTTCTCAGTAGCAGCCTCTAGTTTGGTAGAAGGTGGTATAATATCTCTGGTGCGTATTCGTCAACGGTCGATCCTAAGAATATGAATTGACCTATAATAATAAAAACGATACGCTGCGGTAATCTTAAAATGAAGATGCGCTGATTCGAATATTCTAGAAATTGCAACAGCCTGACGGTGGACAGTTGGAAACCTTTAGGTACGTTACTAAGGAGGCTTACCTTGCTGGCCACGTCTGCGATCAGCTCCAGAGGGACTGCCTTCCCACTGCACTCAAAGTCCACCTCACACACTGAAGTTCTTAGTTTAAAAATGTTATTCCCACGATTATGGGCAATTGACCCGCGGGTTTATTTTATAGCGAAGATGTGAACACTCTCAGCAATAATTTAGCTGGAGATGCGATGACGCGGCACTCCGAAGATCAGAGATAGATCTTTTTTTCCGGATAGTCAACGACCGCACGCGAGGTGATGATGAAGCTTTTTTTTTACACACATGAACATAGTCACGAGATGCGAGGCGGCCATTGGAACTTCACACTGATTCGAGTTCCTTTTGCCGCGGCATGAGCAAAGCCCATAGGAGCGATTGCCGGACACTTTCAACCAGGCGCGCCATCCCTTTTGCGTACCTAGTCAGTTAAAATGTCCAACGTCAAGCATTACAATTATGTATATAAGTACAGTATTACACGCCAAACCCATGTTGGCGTAACCATTTTCCCCGGCTTGAAAGATCCTACTTTCAAAACGCAAAGAACGCGAAATTATAATATAATTGCATATCGTCGCGAAAACTCTACCTCTAGCGAGGAAAACTAAGAAAAATTAAGTTACATGATACAAAAAAAAACTACATTATAAAATTATCTTAACCCTAACCTAAAATACGATAAGCTATAATTAATGCTTACTGAGTAGGGAGTGGGCACAACTTAACAATCGGTCTGCTCTGAAGCATTCCACCTTGTACCTTCACTGATGCGACTCTACATATCCCTTTTTTGTCCGGAAAGATTTCAGTAATTAAACCTAACGGCCAATGCAAGGGCATGACATTATCTTGCATTGAAACAACGACCATACCAACCCGTACTGGGTTGGAGGAAGTGTTCCATTTTTGCCTTGTTTGGAGAGTGTGCAGATATTCATTTCGCCACCGCTTCCAAAAAGATTGGACGAGTTGATCAGTTAACTCGTATCGTGAAATAAGGTGTAAACGCGTTTCAGTAACTTCGCGAGCGGGTAAAAACACAAGCGGTTTCGTGTTAAGGAAATGTGCAGGTGTTAGAGCGGTAGGTTCTGACGGATCTGAGCTAAGTGCATAAAGTGGTCGAGAATTTAACAAAGCTTCGACTTGAGCTAACATAGTGTTAAGCTCATCAAAGGTAAGTATTTGTTGACCGACGACTTTCAGAAGATGCGATTTGACACTCTTTACCTCACTTTCCCAGCATCCACCGAAGTGTGGAGCTCTACATGGGATGGTTTTAAGAGTTATTTTATGCTCCGCCAGTGCCAATTCCCAATAGGGGCGATATTCTTGCGACAAGAATTGATAGAGATCGCGAAGATAAGAACGAGCACCAATAAAATTGGTGCCGTTGTCAGTATATAGACACTCGATGGGACCACGGCGAGAAATAAACCGTTTTAATGCTGACAAGAAGCTCGCGGTGCTGAGATCTGATGCAACTTCCAGATGCAAAGCACGCGTTGTCAAGCAAGTAAAAAGACATATATAAGCCTTGCGACTCCTTTGGCCTCTGCCACGCACAGACGTTATCATGAGCGGTCCAGCGTAATCACACCCAGTGTGTGAAAATGCTTTAGGAGCGACTTCCACACGTGACTGCGGCAGGTCAGCCATGATTGGAAAAACCGGTCGTGGCTTAGCGCGAAAGCATACATTGCAGTTAAAGGTGATACGACGAACAATACTTCGCGCGGACAGAATCCAATACCTCTGTCTCAAAAGAGACAGAAGCAAGTTCGGACCTGTATGAAAGTTTTTGACATGATAGTGGGAAACTAAAAGTTCCACTACGTGGTCCTGTCGAGGAAGTAAAATTTGGTGACGCGAATCAAAGTCTAACTCAGAGTTGGCTAAGCGTCCACCAACGCGAATAAGTCCATTATGCAGAAACGGACTAAGTTTCTGTACTGGCTTTGAACATAATTGTTTGCGGTTTATACGATCAAGATCTGATTCGAAATGGATCCGCTGAACAGAGCGCCACACAACTAATTCAGCGAACTCTAAGTCCGATGCGGTAACGGGTCCCTTCGGGAGACGTTTGAGAAATTTATAGACGAAACAAATTGTCTTTAGATATTTCATCCAAGAGGAAAACCTACTCGCACGATGGTACAGAATGTCTTCTGTTAGAAAACTGGTATCCAAGTCTGCCTTCCCAACTGAGGGTAGAGCCACAGGCTTCATCTCTGGCAGCTCTTGCACCTCACCGGATACAAATGGCTTTACGGGCCAATCGTGTCTGGGTGTTTTAAGCCATGGCGGTCCACTCATCCACAGTGGATGATCAACTAACTGGGCAGGTGTTAAGCCACGAGAAAGACAGTCACTTGGATTCTCAGATCCCTTGACATGGAAGAAGTGCTCCGACGATAAGTTTTCGTGGATTTTAGCGATGCGATTGGCTACATAAGTGTGCCAGCGATGCGGAGAAGAATGAATCCAACTCAAAGTTACAGTTGAATCTGAGAACGCTACGACAGCTTCAATGGCGTATCGGGCGGAGTAGAGAACGAAAACTCGTTTGATAAGAATTGACAAAAGGAGTGCGGCGCATAGCTCCAAGCGAGCTAGCGAAATAACCTTAAGAGGTGCGACTTTGGACTTTGCACATACCAGTGAGACGACGATGTCACCGTCTGGCTTGACTACGTGGGCATAGACAGCACCACCGTAGGCCCTCTCACTGGCATCCGCAAAGCCAACTATAGAAACCTTACAATTTTCAATAACGCCAATATGACGTGCGAATTTAAGCTGAGAAACTTCAGGTAACTCAGCTTGAAATTGTTCCCAAAGGCGGACAATGCGATTCGGTGGGACCTCATCCCATCCTATTTTGACAAGCCACAAATCCTTGATCAGTAACTTAGCGTATAAAATCATGGGCGCGACTAATCCCAATACATCAAAAAGACGAGCGATAGACGACAAGATGGTCCTTTTTGTGCAAGGGCGCACATCAGGGTTGACCTGGAATGCGAAATAGTCATGGTCGGGAAACCAGCGTAGCCCAAGAATTTTCAGGGTCGGATCCTTACTTAGATCGACACTATGCGAGAGTCGCAATGACTCGGGAATAGCCTGAAGGACTTCAGAGCTATTACTTGACCATTTGGTCAACTCAAAATCACCAAGTGAAAATAACTTAATCAGTTGGTGAGATGACTCTATTGCTTGCTCTACATTAAAGGTAGAGCTTGCTATATCATCCATATAAATATCTCGGCTCAGTATCTCACTGGCCAGAGGAAATTGGTGCCCATCGTCCTTACACAATTGTTGAATGGTACGAATCGCGATAAAAGGAGAGCACTTCAGACCGAAAGGAAGAACTGAAAACTGGAAGATTTTTAAATTTTCATCTTCGTGAAAACGATAGATTATTCGCTGAAGCGGACGATCTTCGGGACGAATCCCTATTTTTAGATACATAGCTTTAACGTCCGAAGTTATGGCTACAGCGAAGAGTCTCAGGTTCAGTAAGATATTTAGCAGGTCCGTTTGAAGAACGGGACCAGCGTAAAGGATATCATTCAACGAAGTACCATTGTCTGACTTCGCGCTTGCGTCAAGAACCACGCGTAACTTAGTAGTTGTCTTGTCTTCGCGAATGACAGCATGGTGTGGGATATAGAACGAGACTTCACCTGGCAAAACTCCTTCCACCAAGGAAATATAGTTATTTTTGAGATAATCTTTAATGACGTCATCATAGAGAAGTTTGACGTTAGGATGCGATTTAAATTTACGTTCGAGGCTAAGAAACCTACGACGAGCGATTTCGAAAGAATTTCCCAGCACCGAAGCGTCCGTCCTCAGTGGCAAAGCAGCGACATACTTGCCAGATGGGGTGCGAGTAGTGGTAGAACAATAAAACTGCTCGCAGTGTTTATCGTCTACACTTGTGATTGAAGAAGCCTGAACTTCCTCGATCTCCCAGAATCTACGCAAGTCGCAGCTTTCCAAAGAAGTCGTTGCGCAAAACGACATCGTAGCGGTAGGAGGGCTTAAAATAGGTGCGTCTCCCATAAAGATATATCCTAACACAGTCTCTAATGCATCTGGATATCCAGCGGCCGAAGTAACCTTGCTTGGTTGCAATAACTTAGCAAACAACTTTACTCCAAGCAGGATGTCAATATTCCCCGGCATTCCCCAAGTATCATCCGCGAATAGATGCGAATCGATATGATTGAGATCAGCAACATCTATCGGGCACAATGGAAGCTGTCCTGTAATCTCGTCGAGAACCAGTGCCTCAATCGTGTACTTGGGTTGAGAACGAAGGCGCGAGCTAAATGTGAAGTCGACTGAACCGCGAACCGACTGAGACGTACCACCGATACCTTTAACCGTGATTATAGAATCGTCACGTATTGGTAGTCCAAGCATACGACAACATCGGGTGGTAATATAATTCTTCTGAGAACCCGGGTCCAATAGACAGCGAACAACAAAATCCTTCCCCTTTCTACCTACCACTAACACTTTTGCAGTAGCTAAAACCTCCGTAGTGCGAGTACTATTATGAGCCGAGGCCGAATGAGTACACAAAGAAACGCGTTCCTGATCCGGGGACTGGTCTATGGCACTGGCAGACGAGGGAGCGGCGCCGACGGCCGGCGCGGGTAACTTCTGTGGAGGCGGCGGTTGATCAAAATGTAACAGGGAATGATGTTTACCGTTGCATTTCTTGCACGAGAATGTTGATTGACATTTAGATACTGTGTGTTGACTACTAAGGCAATTACCACAGAAGCGATTATCTTTTACATATTTAAATTTGTCATTCGTATTTAATTTTAAAAAGGCACTACACTTATATAAGTTTGTGTGCACCAACTGACAAAGCGAACATTTAGGTGACGTAGCTACATACACCTGCGATACCCTACTAGAGGGTGCGGGGGGGGCACCAGCGCCGGCGCCAGCAGTTGAGCGCTCAGGCTTCTGTGGCGCGGTGCGATAAAGAATTTTTACCTGTTCTCGTACGAATTTAACGAAATAATCATAGTCGACGCTTTGAGGATCCTTTAACGTGCGAAGTGACATTTCGTAATGTTTTGCAATGTCGGAGTCTACTAACTTAAGACCCACGTACATAAAGATAAAATCAGACATGTTGTCGATTTTTAATTGTTTGAGTCCAGCCACAATAGCGGTGTATCTATCAAAAACCTTTTCTACATTAGCGGGCGAAATACCAGCAGCCTTTAAGGAAAACAACTGATTTAAATAATTAACGGCTAAAGCACGCGTGTCCTGATATTTAGCGATAAGCGCGTCCCAGATAACACGATAATTTTCTGCAGCAGGAACAATACCGGCTGCCACGCCTTTGGCTTTGCCTTTGAGATGACCCAACAAATAATGAATACGATCAGAATCCGAGAGATCGGGGTTTGTATGAATCACCCGTTTAAACGTCTCATAAAAGAACGGAAAGTTCTGAATGTCACCATCAAAGGTAGGTAATTCGATTCGAGGTATTTTGATATGCGAAGATCCTGCCTTAGTCGAGCTAGGAGCCTCCTTTATTGAGGTTAGGGAACTCAAAACATTTTTGATTTCGCACGCCAGATCGTCAAATGAAGACAATGAGCTATAATTAACCTCATAAGATGGATTAAGTTTCATTGAAATAATGTTTATATTATCAATAGCAGTTATAAATTCAGATCGAATTTGATCGATTGATTTAGCTTGAGCAATAAAAGTGTCCCGAGATTTTTCGGTTTTAAGGCAAATTATAGAATCAAATAACCTTTGTAAGCGAGCATAGTATGCGGCGCGTTTGCCCTCATACATTTTTAGTTTATCTTGTAAATCTTCCATTTTAAATTACAATAGATAATAAATTTACACAAAAATATCAATTCAGAACCCACTTATATCCCAGAACACGGAACCCTAACAAGCTAGTACGAAAACTGTGAATCAAAACAAAAGCTTGCTCAGGTAAAAACAATAAAATAGGTAGGAACCACTTTTCCTATCCTGCGGAACCCTAGTCTACCAAAAATGGTAACAAGGTGCGGTAAACAAACTGAATTTATAACAATAAATCACAGTTATAAAGATGCTCAAACAAATAATATTGTGACTGTACAAACACAGAAAACAACTTTCGATAGGCAACTACTTAAAACGAAGGAACATGTGTAGTTTATAAGTAGAAAAAATGCGATGAAGGAATATACCTAGGTAGGTATCTCGATAAAATTCTAATGTGCCTACTTAGATGTAAGTAACTGAACTCGGAATGAACACAAGAGTATGTACCGAAACCGGCTGAACCTAAATAACTATAGGTGCGATGGAAATTAAAAACCAAAGTTCAAAAAACAACTTTAGTTTTATTAGGTATGGAAATAATATCCAACCATGCGAAAACGAAAGATAAACAATAAAATTGTTGTCATATAAAAATAAATTAAAAATAATTTAATGCGAATAATTTAACTAAATTGCAATAATTTAATCAAATGCGGAGTGGACTGTATTGCGATTGAATACTCGTACAATACGAGGCGATTTAATAGGATAACATTTACATAAAAACTTCAATTAAATAAAACTAAATCAATCTATAACAAAAGTACAATGACTGTTTTACAATGATTGTGGTTCCCTGATTTCAAGGTCAATGTTGGTACGAAAGTAGGTCACTCAAGACAACCGTTGTGAGAACCCCAAAAACGCTGTTTGTCGTGCACGCGGTATATAACCCACGAATCTACCTGCTAATCCTAATAATGACCTATAACGCGCAGTTCTTGGAAAATACCTTATTTCACGACACAAATCACGGTAAAAGTATATAAGTATATGATTTTTGATATGATTTAGTAATATTAATCTGAAATTACACAACTAAAAATATGAAATGTAACGGGACTTCGATAAAGAATGCAGATGATAATCGACCTTACGGTTAACGAAATAAGGACGAGTTTCCTACAACGATATGCAATTTCACGCAAATAATTTCTCGATTTTTGTAGGGTATCTAAAAACAATTATATCTAGGCTCGTAAGGACCAAATGGTGCGTATTCGTCAACGGTCGATCCTAAGAATATGAATTGACCTATAATAATAAAAACGATACGCTGCGGTAATCTTAAAATGAAGATGCGCTGATTCGAATATTCTAGAAATTGCAACAGCCTGACGGTGGACAGTTGGAAACCTTTAGGTACGTTACTAAGGAGGCTTACCTTGCTGGCCACGTCTGCGATCAGCTCCAGAGGGACTGCCTTCCCACTGCACTCAAAGTCCACCTCACACACTGAAGTTCTTAGTTTAAAAATGTTATTCCCACGATTATGGGCAATTGACCCGCGGGTTTATTTTATAGCGAAGATGTGAACACTCTCAGCAATAATTTAGCTGGAGATGCGATGACGCGGCACTCCGAAGATCAGAGATAGATCTTTTTTTCCGGATAGTCAACGACCGCACGCGAGGTGATGATGAAGCTTTTTTTTTACACACATGAACATAGTCACGAGATGCGAGGCGGCCATTGGAACTTCACACTGATTCGAGTTCCTTTTGCCGCGGCATGAGCAAAGCCCATAGGAGCGATTGCCGGACACTTTCAACCAGGCGCGCCATCCCTTTTGCGTACCTAGTCAGTTAAAATGTCCAACGTCAAGCATTACAGTTATGTATATAAGTACAGTATTACACGCCAAACCCATGTTGGCGTAACCAATCTCCGTGCCTCGGAAAACACGTTAAGTCTTGCGCCTGATGTCTTTCTGGTCGTGTCGTATTGCCGGCCTATCGGACTATGAGAGTAAGGCAAGAGAGAGTGAAGAAAATGTTCAAGAGTACTATTTTATTGCACTTCACAAAGGCAAACTGTCACTTTTCAATATTGAAATATTACATTTTGATACAACTCGTACTAATTGAACTCGACTCGCTACTTATCTTGTTCAACTCTAAATCAGGCAGAGCCAGATCAGAAACTGACGGAAAACTCAAAAAAACCCGGTGACCTTGCTGTTATAAGATCAATATACCACGACAATTTGCAATCAGTCACGATAATACGACGAAGTTGTCGAAGGGGATTTATACATTTTGACCTGTCCACTTACAATATTTGCTGTGACAGCAAATACATTCTGTTATAAAACGTTTTTCATGAATTTTTAATTTCAGAGTGGCAGCTCAATACTAAATCTTTATAATACCTGCTCGAGATCATCACGGAACGCTGAACCTGCTGTAAGTACCTATTTGAAAAACAAATATTTTTAAAACTGTATTGTGTTGTTGGTCAGCAAGTGCTAAAAATACCAAGCGTGACATCCTGGGGTCGATTCCAAGGTCGCGGGCGGTTAAATGATAACTGTTTGTCCATCAAGAATTTCTCGGTTGTAGTTACGGAACTTGGTTATGTGCCCTGTTGATGGTAATAGGCTCGACCCCTTAACATGTGACTTAAACAAAATTGGCGAAATGTGAGTGTACTTTAAGGTACATCATGCTTAACACTTCGAGCCGGTAGTATAGGCTGCTTGGTAGTGATAATGAGCATATGCCACTGACTAGCTGTGGTACCAAGCGACGGCAAAGTTTACTTGATATTACTTAAAAGCTCAGTGCCAAATGATGATCATGACGATTGAACGAATAAAATATGATTTTGGAGACAGGAAAAGATATGTGCATTGAACTTAATCGTCCACCTTACATAAAAGACCGGGATCGCTCCACTTAATAATGTTGGACCGCACACTAACATCAGCCGTCAGGTGCGTGCGCGACAAGGGCTACGATCACGAGCTAACACGCGCCGCGGGCATATCTGATATCCCCATCACTGATATCCCCATTGCATCATCGCACGAGAAGAGATACGGCGAAGCGTCACCGATGTTTATGATTGAAGTTCTACGAACCCGAACAAGCCGCTATGTTTTCACATTTATTGTACGAACTGCCAGTCTGTATTTGATTTCACTGCTCTGCTTCCCGATCATTAGAATCTAGATCACTTATAGGCTCGAGTGAATAGGTTTCTTTTAGGCAAGCATGCTCCACCTTGGGCTGTGCAATCCCACCACATTGGGCGAGTTGCGGCCAAACGTAAGCCTACTTATATAAATATGATCCAGCTGGGCGAGCGTGTACGAGCAAACCGAATGTTGAATGAGGCGAGGAGTGTGTGTAACCATGCGCGCGCGCGCCTTTGAAGGTCGTCTAACGCTGGGCGCGTGTAAGCTCGAGGTAAATAGCTCTCGCCGCGCACGCAGAAAGGCGGAAAAATTATGAGCGGAGGAAATCCGCTGTTAAATGTTCGGCGCTTTAATTGCTTTCCTCGTATATAAGGGAATCTGAGTTATGTTTTTTTTTAAGTTTTTCCAACTAATCATACTTACTAACTTAACAGTTCTAATTTTGGTAATAACATCCGACTATAAAGGCTCAGCCCTGTAACATCGGATATAAGCATATCTAGCAAAATGTGGATGTACTAAAAGTATCACTCTGCTTTTCCCTTTCGGGAAAATCGGCGCGATGTTATTGTTTGTTCTTATATTGTAGGTTTCATCATCATCAAACTATTACCTTTCTGAACTTTTTGGTCAATTAAGAGACCGTATTGAAGATGAGGAAACGGTAAGAAATTATTTATTGTAAAAAACCAAAAAAGTTCCTCAAAAAAATATTTGATCTCATCAACACTAACCAAGAAACTATACCAAAAAAACCTTTTACTAGAGTGACTGTTTATTTTTGTTTTATACCACCACGGTCAGATATTTTATGGGAATGAATCTGTTGACGTCCTGATTGGCGTAGTGGTAGTGACGCTGCCTTACGTTCTTAGGGTCCTGGGTTCGAATCCCGGTAGGAGCAAAGGTTTGTGTGATGAGCACAGACATTTGTTTCCGAGTCATGGATGTTTATATGTAAAATAAGTATGTATTTACAAACAAACCGAATTGGACATGATGCGCCTAAACGACAAAAAAGTATATACGAGTATGTAGTATATCAACTATCTAGTGTCCACGACACAGGCTTTGCTTAGTGTGGCACTAGGTGGCGCTGTGTGTTAATGTCCAGTGATATTTATTTATTTTATTTGTACTGTACTATTCATTAATTTTATAATCATTCCGTAGATGGCTGGAGATAGCAAGTGGCGAGATCAACGAAATGTGCAAGCAAATAGTAAGTATTCACTATTGTACTAGTATCTGGCTCGCAGGACGACTGCTAATGTTGTCTCAAAATAAAACGTTGGTAAAAAGGGAGAAATCCAATGGTTTCAAGAAATCTATTAAGAGGACGTATTGAAAATTTTGGAGTCAATGATTTCAATTTTTCTCAGAAATCACAAAACGAATGGAACTGTAAGTTGGTGACCTGATAATTTATGATATAAACCTTATTTTATTTATTTATTTATGTACACACAAAATACTTCATCGGACATTACATTAACGATAGAAGAGCACAAAGGTACTGCTTATTTCATAAGAAATCTCTTCCAGCAGACCTGCGAGAGGAAAGTTGGATTAGAAATGTAGACACAGTGTGTAGAAAAGACAAAACATTAAAATTTTAATTAAAACCCTTAAAGAAAAATATAGCTACTTATATAAAATAAACGTAAATACATCTATATAAACACGTAAAAATAAATAATGGTATTGTAAATATATACCTATAATATATATAGAATATTACAGCATAGATGACAGGTAGTGCTCCTTGACTTGCTTTTTGAAAATAAATAGAGTTTTAGAGTCACGAATGTTAGGCGGAAGCGAGTTCCACAAACGTACTGCGTGAACGGAGAAGGAGTAAGAATAGAATTCAGTTTTATGAGATGGGAAATTAAGATGATGTCTGAGGTGGGATCTGCACAGAGCGTCAGGAGGACGGGTAAAGGAAAAGCGATCGCGCAGGTAACTGGGATATGTAGGGTTATGAAGGATGTTGTAGAGGAGACATAAAATCCGAGTGTTTCTGCGAAGACGGATAGGGAGCCACTTCAGTTCCTTGCGGAAGTGAGAGACATGGTCATATTTTCTCAGACCAAACACAAAACGAATGCCAAGATTTTGCAAGCGCTCTAGTTTATTCAACAATTCTTCAAAAATTTTGTTACAAACAATTTTGTTGGTTTTCAAAACATGATTAGGTAACTTTTGTAACAGAGACAGAAATATCAAACATACACACATACCTCTTTTTAAAAAGAGATTTCCATATTATGGACAAACGGGACCGACTTTAGTCCTTTAAGTTTCTCCGTAGATGAGTCTATACATTCTCTTTAAAATTGTAGATGGAATTTCTCAGGTTATCGTTTTGAACAAAATGAAATAGCAAAAAGCATTTTGTCGCTTACGTCTTTTAGTGATAAGCTAGTGCGCATATGCAATCTGGCCCCGCTCAGACGTTCAGTCTCCTCATATATAAAAGTACTCTGTGGTCCCCTCTTGACCATTGTCAGCGACGGGTCTGTGCTAGTCGGCTTTCGGATGACATTGACATTTATTTTGCGGTTTTGTTTTGGTAGATATATTTGTAAGACATATTTTAGGAAACAATCGTTGGAACAATGTTGGGAGAACAAAAAAATGGAGTTGTCATCTGATTGCAATAAAAATCAAGAAATGTCGGCTAGCTTTTTAATAGGATACCTATGGTTGAAAAAATCATAAACCTATTTCAATAATGATTATGACGGTTTGCTCATGTTATATTATATCACTGAAACACTTTACTTAACTTGTATCTTCTAGAAATCAAGACACACAACCTTACCGATTTATGCAGAATTACAAAATGTATTGCCCGCGTAAGTTTTTCGTGCTAGAGTCGAAGAAATCTAGACGTCTGTTTTGACAGCCGTCAAATTCATAGTAAATTAACACTGCTATCGTAAATTGAACTTTATTACTATTACGCTAACAAGTGTCAAAACGGGCTTTTATTTTTTGAATACTTACTTTGTGTATTTGTCAATATTGATCGTGTTGAACAATCAGTATACTAAAAAGACTTACAATTAAAACTTAAAAGTTTTTTTATTTTATTTATGGACTGCTGAAAAAAAGATGGAATCAAAGTTGTTAAAATTCTATTACGACTGTCTTCTTCCCGAACTTGTCGAACCAAGGCACACCAGGAATAAGCCAATTCGTAATCAGGATTACGTGATTGATCATGACAGTAAAAAGACTGTGCCAGATACAAACGAACAATTTGACAATTCAACTATACTCGGCGTCACAAAAATCGCACCTCACCGATAGTAAGTCTCAAGCATGTCTTGCCATCGATTTATAAATTAAAACCAATCAATATTGGTATCAATTGAAAGTACGTTTAACGACCTTTAAATTTATAGTAGTTACAATTCCTTAACACAACAAATCCCTGTAGCACGTAAAGTTCAAAAAAATGTTGTCAAAATACGCATTACAACGGCCATTAATTGCACAACCCTTACAAGGGTCTAATAGGGCTAACCATAGGGCTAAAATAGGGCTAACCTTTGATGGCTAAATAATAAAAAAAAACAGAATCACTGTGCTAAATATAATGAAAAAATAAATCATGAACATTTGTAAATATTTAACTAAGTAAAAAATGGAAATAGGTAAATCATAAGAAAAAACAAGATGAAAAAAAATATAGGTATAAAATGTTAAGACAACTCCAAGACGTCTATGTCAAACTGTCTATACTTACGTAACTTATCGGGGTGTGTGCGGGTTGCGGGGCGCGCGTGCCCGGTTTCAGAATTATTGTTTAACAATTAATACAGCTCAACCGTTGAGTTCTTAATTCAAACGTTTGTGCATCTTACTAACTTCAACTTAAGTTTGCATGTAGAAGACGCAATTTGCCGCATTTTTTGGCTTTTTGGGTTTGGTTACCTTGAGCGAAAACGGTCGCGGGTCCACTACATATTTTATAGGCAGTGCATTTTAACCAGTCAACCTCGGAGCAATCTAGCGCAGAGTTAGGCAGTTTCTTGAATTATTTCTGGAACACGTTATTAAAATAATGTTATTTCAGGTCAGTCATCGACAGAATTCGGGACGAAGGATTGGCCGGCAGAAGTACTTTGTAAATCTGCACCCAGCGAATTGGAAAGCGGTGAGAAGAATGTCTATTTTTAATATTGTAGTAGCTTTGATTGGTTATAATTGTGTCTGGGTTGGCGATAATTGGTGAAAAGAGAAGCAACATTGAGAAAAGTGAAAGAAACGCCTTTGCTGTGGGAAAGTTCAGGGGAAGGACAAAATAAGCTATTGTGATCGCTTAGTTCTTAATTAAGTATTGATACTTCAAGCACTCCATTAAATAGCTTGCCAAAACATTTTTATAAATATTTTTTTGTTCCAGGCACCTATTATTTGGGACCAATAGAAAATCCAATGACAGTGTACTGCAATAAGGCAACCCGGGAGACATGTATTAGGACAAGTAAATCAACCCCAGAGTTCAGTCATGATCCGAGTGGAGGAGCCTTCTGGTTGCACGAAAAGAACGTTCAATTGAAGGATCTATACGCAGATGTAAGTTACATTCAGAAACCTGTATTTAATTTTTCAATCGTTTTTAGTTAATAGAAGTTCCAAGTAGTAGCCCATAGAATGACCTGAATGCCCGATTGATGACAATGGATTTACCCCTTTTTAAATACCCATCGAGCGCCATGTTTACGAAAGGTTCAGTGTTGTCAAGTTACGCTAACTATGTAGTTGCACTCTTGAACAGTAGTGAGAAAGATGACGGACCTGTCTTATGTGTGGTCATTTATTTCATCACCACTGCTCTCAAAACGCTAAAAGAAAACATCAAGATTCGTAAGGCTCCTACATATCCTCACGAAACCATCATTCACTGTTTTTAAAACAATGGCGATGTAATAAATCACCCAAAATAAAGTGTCTGTCTACATTTTAACTCAGGATCTATAAGTTGGGGTCACGAACATTAGCTCACCACTACTTCGTCTTTTTAACTAATACTGTTTGGTGCATTTGTTTCAGATTTCAGTGGAACAGTTAACATGGTTACGTGAACGTGCAGATTCTGTTCGTCAAACACTTAAATACAACTGCCTGGACTCGGTCCCACACTCTAAATACAACGTGTCTTCATCAGTGCAGTTGTGGGCATGGAATGAAATAGCGATTGGACCATACCCGACCAACCAGTCTCCTGTATTTTACTCCATACCAGCAGCTTCCGACAAATGTGTGGTAAGATACTTTTGATACATTTGTTAACTCTGAATGTTTTGGCCTTTTTGTTAGATTGTTAGGTTTGAGTCCGTTTATATTTAACATTAATTTAATAAATATTTATTAAACTTAATGCATGTTTCAGGAGGGCAGTACTGAATGGCAAAGTTCTATCATAAAGCTGCAAAGTTCTAACGTATACAGACTACCAATAGTAGATATGTGGATCGGAGATATTCGTCATGAAAAACAAAGGTTGACCATCGAAACTGTTGAATTGTGTTTTGGATGATTTTATAAAAAGAAAACAATGATTTAATTTCTTATTTTTTCGTGTTTATTTGGAAGTACGATTTTTACTTAAATTATATCATTTTGTATTTTAAAATATCAAATACTAGTATTGTTATACCAAATTATTTGCAGTAATTCAGTTATGTATTTGTCTGGGTACGTATCATAATCCCGAAAGTTCATAATACCTATGATTGAAATAACGACGTCCAAAACATCGAAATTCAAAATACTTACCGAAAGTTTTATATGCCGATAGTCGTTATATCCAAACACAAAATACCGATGTTCAAATGCCCGAAAGGACGAAATCCCTAATGGACGAAATAACGAAAGAACGAAATCCCGATTGGACGAAATATCGATGGATGAAATCCCGAATCGACGAAATCCCGAATGAACGAAATACCGATGGTTGAAATACCGATGGATGAAATCCCGAATGGACGAAATCCCGAATGGACAAAAACTTTTATCTAATAACGTATTATTTGACAAAAAATTCATTGTTTTTCGTTGTATGTCATAAAACAATGTTTGAAACAAAAACATTACACATATTGATTGTGCCATTCCAAAAAAACAAAGAAATAAATGATTTTGGTTTCCTAAGAGCACAAATTTTGTGACAGAAATGAATCGCTGCAGAACCGACTCCACGTAGTCTTTTCTGCCCTACCTCTAGAGTGTAATTTAAGCCCGCGTAGGCGCGGAGGGGCGAGGCGAGCCGCGGGCTGAGGAGCAGGTGGCTTTAACACTCGCCGCCGTGGCTGAGGCTGGCCGGCTTTAGCCGGCCAGCAAGCCGAAACTGCGGTGGTGAGAGTTAAAACCCTCTGCGACGATTAGGTCGCGTGTGACAGCTGGAGCCCCGCAGCGCCAGAGCCGTGACAGAAACCATGCCTGATGCATGCTGCATGCTTTGGCATGGTTTCTGTCCTTTTGAGGTTAGGTTTACAAAATATCGGTTTTCTCGGAAACGGTGACAATTTCGGGATTTTGAACTACGGGATTTTAAATTTCAGGATTTTAAACTGTCGGGCAAATTAACTTTCGGGATTTTGAACTTCGGGATTTTAAACTTCGGGATGTTAAACTGTCGGGCAAATGAACTTTCGGGATTTTGAATTACGGGATTTTAAATTTTCGGGATTTTAAACTTTCGATTAAACAACCATTCGGCGGTGAGGGTGGGGGACCCTCATTCTTTGCGGTAGCCTCGTTGGTAATTGGCTCGGTTACTGCCGAACCTTGCTTACTAGCATGGATTGGTACGACTGAAAGAGTTGTCAATAACTAGCTTGCATCAGTTGAATGCAGCGGACTATCACTGCTAGATGCTGCTGGCAATCTACATTCAATTAATTCTAACCTCGTTACAATTTTATCAAGGGCTACGTCGCGCGAGTAGTTACAGCAGTCTTCGCGATATCCACGACAACAAGGGCGACTATGTGGTCTATGACACTACGACGCCAAGATGCTCTACGGTCTATCGGATTGTTTTGACGTTGGTATCGTATCATGATCATACGAATTATCGCGACGATTTTGGCTAGACCGAGGCAAACGCCCTGACATTTTGTAAGAAATAGAACTAAGGTACTTATGGTTGAGAAGTTTGCACGCAATAATCGCAATACTTGACTAAAAACTAAAACTAAAAATAACACCCAGCAAGTTAGAAAAGTTTAATAATAACTTAATTAGCAAGCTAAATATACCAGGCCATATTAGAAACAATGTGAATGAATTATATGAAGAATTCTTTTCGGTAGTGCACACTGAGTTCAATAACACTTTAAAAAAGAAAACCAAAACTATTGGCCCAATGTTTATTTTTAGTGACTGGGCAACACAGGGTATTAGGAAAAGTAGGGAACGATTGTTTGAGCTGTACGGCCTTAAGCCTTACATCAATACAGAATCTTTTAATAAATATGTTGCTAATTACTCGAAAATTTTTAAAAACACCTGCAAAGTAGCCAAATCCTTATTCATTAGCAATAAAATTAAATCAGCCGATGACAAAATAAAAACGGTTTGGAAAATTATCAACAGTGAAACAAACAGAAATATAAAACATAGTAATGACTTCACACTAGAGACTTCAGGTGGCCTTGTCAGCTCCAACAATGAAGTTGCTCAAGAATTTGTAAATTTCTTTACCAGTATCCCACTTAAAACTACTGAAACCTTAAATTCCTCTCCGTTGCTCTCTATTGATTTCTTAAAAGCAAACGTTTCAGCCTGTCCAAATGAATTTAAATTTCAGCATATAAACCCCACTACAGTCTTAAAAGCTTTTAAACAAATCAAGATCAAATTAACCGAGGACCTATGGGGTATGTCTATTAAAGCTTGTACCTCAATTATGGAGACTGTAGCGCCGTATTTGGCCTCAATATTTAATTTGTGCGTGGATCAAGGGGTCTTCCCGGATCTAATGAAATTCAGCAAGGTAATACCGCTTTTTAAATCCGGGGACAGTAAAGACAACAATAACTATAGGCCAGTATCCGTGTTGCCGGTTTTCAGCAAGGTGTTTGAAAAGATAATGCTCAATCAAATGCTTTGCCATTTTAACACCAATAAAATATTACACGAACAACAGTATGGTTTCACCAAAGGACGTTGTACAACTGACGCCGGTGTCACTTTATTAAAACACATATTTACTGCGTGGGAAGAGGCACAAGATGCCATAGGAATCTTTTGTGACCTTTCGAAGGCATTTGATTGCGTAAATCACGAAACCCTGATCTTGAAACTTGAGCATTACGGTTTAGGTAAACTTGCGCTTAGTTTAGTAAAGTCGTATTTGAATGATAGACAGCAGCAAGTACAAATAAATGGTGTCAATTCAATGGGTTTAAAAGTAAAAATGGGTGTACCACAAGGTTCGATTCTGGGTCCCTTCCTCTTTTTAGTTTATATTAATGACCTACCCCATTTATTTAACAACCACCCGCAAATGGTGTTGTTTGCTGACGATACTTCGTTAATATTTAGGATAAACAGACGTGCCACTAATTTTGACGATGTAAATAATGCCCTGCTGCAGGTCCATAACTGGTTCGCCGCTAACAATTTAGTACTCAATGGGAAAAAAACTAAGTGCATTCGATTTGCCCTACCAAATGTCAAAAGTAGTGATTGTGACATAATGTTGAATCAAGAGAAACTGGAATTTGTCAATAAAACAGTTTTCTTGGGAATCACGCTCGATTCAAAGCTACAATGGGGTCCTCATTTAACATCTCTTGCAGGACGGCTGAGCTCAGCTGCATATGCTGTTAGAAAGATCCGTCAATTTACTGATATTGATACCGCGAGGCTAGTCTATTTTAGTTATTTTCATAGTATTATGTCATACGGTATTTTACTATGGGGACGTGCGGCAGACATCGAGTCTATATTTATTCTGCAGAAAAGAGCCATCAGAGCCATATACGAATTACGTAGACGCGATTCTCTGAGAGAACTGTTTAAGGAAATTAATATCTTGACAGTACCTTGCCAATACATCTATGAAAACATCATGTACGTTAGGAAAAATCTGCATTTATTCAGTAAAAGAGGTGACAGACACCACTATAATACTAGAAATAGGGACCAACTCGTTCAGCCAGGTTTCAGGCTTGCTAAAGTGGATTCATCTTTCATGGGGTACTGTTTAAAATGTTACAATAAAATACCTCCTCACATTTTACAACTGAATGAGACGAAATTTAAATCTTGTATAAAACGCACACTATGTAGGCAAGCATATTATAATTTGGGGGATTACATTAATGATAAAAATGCTTGGCTCAATGCTGGTCCTGCTCCACAACCATAGGCAAACTAATTGATTCCCAGGTTACGTTATTGTGGAAGCTGCAGAAGATTGTAAAATATCCTTGCATTGTATAGATTCCATCTCGTAATATTATATAATTGCATAGCACATTTGTGTGAGTTCTATGTACTGTAAAGCCACCATTTACATTTAGTTATCTTTTTTTTTTTTGACTTGAATATGCCTTGGCGGCTGGGAGAATGTCATGCTCACTCAAATGTCTCGCTGATGGTGGCGTGTGTGTCGGGTCATTTAGCTCCCTTCAATATGGTCGAGTTGAATGGCGCCGATACATGCGTCATGTTCGTGAACGGGCGCTATCAGTTGGGACTGGTCATCTCTTAGCTGCCACGGTTAATTTGAATTTCTTTTTTTTATATTGTTGATTTAATCTTTTCTCTGGACGCTCTTAATGTGCACGTCTTACTACATCGTTCTCACATATATGTTTAATCACACATGAATGATGTAACCAAGATTTTGTAAAAATATATTGATTTAAAAGAGTGTCCATGGAGTTTCTTGCCCGTTCTTCTCCATAGAGATCTACGCTAGGGAATGGGCAACTACAGTACTTTCTCAAGTTATTATGCCTTGTGACTGTGACTGTAGCTTTGATTTTATTTGTATTTTGACATTCAAAAGTGCCGTAATGGTCTAGTTGAAATAAATGCTTTGAGTTTGAGTTTGAGTTTGAGTCTTGTTGGTTGGATATTGAAATATCTAAGAATACTTTTACGGTAAATTTTGTATAAATTTGCTTAACAATTAATTTCCCCTTACTTTATTACCGCTCAAAATCTATATTCTAAGCAGGATAATGCATTTTTACCTGCAACAGAATTTAGTTGGGCCACAAACAGCCTCCGTTATAGGAGACATCACGACAACATGTTGATACCTGTCCAGCGTGATATATCGCGACCCGAGCCTAATTGCTTGTCTTTTTGTAGTACATTGTGTATTCTGCCATCTTCAGTATATTGGAGGAAAGTGTGGGCCTTTTACTGAAGAAAATGTGTAAAATAAGTTTTAGCATGTATTATAAGCTGTTTTAAGAATATATCTGCAGATTTTGTTAATTGTTGTGCAGATTATAACCAGAATGGTACAACAGAAACTTTTATTTAAATAAACACTACTCTTGTATGGGTTGTATTCGTTGGTTGGTTGAATAAAATATACCGTTGACTAAACTTGTTTTTATTTACAAAACACGCACATTTTTTAATTTACAAACAGACAAATAGTAAGTATCCACAATCATAGACAATCCATGGACAATCACTTGTGGTGTAGGTACAGACTAATATCATACTAAATAGTGATGTTACAACAAAGGATATAGGCCTCTCTTTGCCTGTCTTTACCTATGCCGAGCTAGACGTTCTTGTGCCAGCCTCACAGACAACCAGCACTTCTCTTGCCAGTCCTTGAACGCCAGTCGGTCATAGCTTTACTCAACCTGCCATCACTTCGCCTTGCTAAAATTCACATTCATTTAGCACTGTAAAATCGTCAATATTATGGCATATTGAATACTCATCTGGATCCTTTATGAAAACACTTTTTACGAAAAAAAATACCTGAATACTTTGCATATACTGCTGATACTAGCACAACACAGTACTGCAGTTTTTCAAGTAGGTACTTACATACAGTATTGGTAATCGTCCCATGCAGCATGTAACAGTACGTGTTGAGGAGCCAGACTGAAATTATAAATCCATAAAAAACATGTCATAACAGAATTTATTTGCTGGGTACAATTACAATATTTGCTAAAAAAAATATTCATTGAAAAAAAAAATTGTCATTATAGACACCTTATATACCAGATTATTATTGTAATAAAGACAGTATATTCTTAGCAGTCATTGGTTTCATTGACTGTCTCTGCCTACCCTACATACTCTCATAGTCCGATAGGCCGGCTATCCGACACGACCGGAGAGAGATCAGGTGCAGGACCAACGGCTTAACGTGCTTTCCGAGAAGCGAGGATATTGTACCACCTACGACCAAACTCGAGGCTGCTACTGAGAAATTCTTACTGGAAGAACCACACTTCCAACTTGGGAATTGAACCCAGGACCTCACAGCAGCTCAGCAGACAAACGGAGCTGTTAGAAGCATGTAGGTAGGTACCTAAATCATCCTTCAGAGATGCCAATGTACTGTGTTCAGTGTGTAAACAAGATATTAATCGATTGAAAGGGTAATGTGTACCAAGTATAAGAGATTTATTTGTCGTATAGAATAATTCATATATTTATTTAGGGACTTTTACTTACCAGGGTTATTGTACCACATGGTGATCCTGAAACAAAATCAAAAGCAGTTGGATTTAAGTGTATAGGATAAGTATAAATATCTGAACGACACTAAAGTTCGTTTTCAAGAACACTTTGCAATATCTAACATGAATGCTAGGAGAGCGTGCATTGGTTTTTTTAAAATTCCACAAATCTAGAAAAAGGCTATACGATGATTTCCGATATCCACTACATCTACGGTCGACCAATCTATTTGGTTTACATTTTAACCCACAAATTCAATTCTAAAATGTAAACTAAGTAGATTGGTCGACTACATCAGTGGTGGAAAGCACCACCAGTAGTGGACAGCAAGAATTACTTTCCTCAGAATTCTTTATTAATTAACAGGAAATCAATTTTTCTGAGTCATTTTAATAATTTAAAACACGAAATTATTTATGTAAATTTATACCATAACATAACTTAGTAATTTTTATATTTTAATTTTAAAATACGGAACAAATTGAAATGTCACTCAGGCAGTGTTGCGACTTTTTTCCGATATCGCATTCGAGGCGGAATTCACAATCAAACCGTAGGCGAGGATGTAATGGAGCCGAGAACTCCAATAACAAAAGCCATCGTTTATCAAATGACATTTTTAATACGCTTCCGAAGAAATAAAATAATAGAACGAAAAGTATTTTTTCATGAATGAGAAGAGAAATGTCAATAATGAGAGTTCATATCCCATGCAATCTGTGTTGCCAGTAGTCCAATAGTCGCAATTTCGGACAGAATGGTCTTAATGGCAAACGAGTACACAGACCAAAAAACTCGAACCTCTTTAGAAAAAAGTAGGTGCCGTGGTATTCTCATACAAACATTGGGACTTTTTTTTGGGTGCAAATTCATGCTTGCCATTTTCAGTCAATGGATGCATTGAATGATACGAAGGTCGAGAAGGTATTTAAAGAAAAGTTATAATAAAGAAACTTGTAAAAAGTTTTAATTTTGACCACCGATATCTCAGGAACTATAAAAATTCCCAGCTATGGTCTAGTACAAAAAAAATGTCACAATGTCGTTTAAAATTCCTTCCGAAAAATCCTAGAAGACAATGTAATACGTGTGTAGGTAGATAAAAAATATTGAGAGGTGCAGCAAACTCACCGTGTTTTATCTGTAAACAAGATAGCCAATCAATTAAATATCTGATTAAGATAAACCTTCTAGATTATTCGAAAAGTAGTGGTCAATACAGGGTGTAAATAGACTCATTACGATGCCGTCAACTAAGCATTCTGTACATCATCACTACTCACTATATATATTATAAAACAAAGTCTCCCGCCACGTCTGTCTGTCCCTATGTACCTATGCTTAGATCTTTAAAACTACGCGACGGATTTGAGAGTGATTCAAGAGGAAGATTTTAGTATATAATCTGTAGACGGGCAAAGCCACGGGCATCGGCTAGTCAAATTATACAATTTTACCCAAAAAATATTAAAAAGAAACTTGTCAAAAAGTTGGAAGTTTGACCCGTAATACCGCAGTAACTAGAAGGTATGGTGTAGAACAAAAAAATGATCGCAATGACAGGGAGAGTAAGTACCTTTCGGCTTCGTTAAGATTCTTTTTGCACCCTTTACATAAAATTCTTATCTGATGTTGACAACACGATCTAAATCAAAACAGTAGGTACAGTTTTAGATTATCTTCCTTAGTTCTTGATACGTGATCTACCTATAAATGTTTTGCTGACTAATCTGATAAGGATCTTTATAATTATTCGGTTCACTCTACCTATGTTTGTTACAGACAAAGGAATTATTGGAGTTTCAAATGTTTTGGTACCTAATTCTTTGGCGATAAATATTATATGCGTTGAGAGTACCGTGGCTGATCAAGACTAGTTCTCAACTCTGCCGGCATCGTCTTCGTGGAGCCCACCACGTTGCTCTTTACCGTCATCTGTTTAAGGATCACCTCGTTCTTTGGAAAACTCACTCTCCGAAGAAGCGTCGGTGTCATTTTTTTATGTACTTTACATTTGCTTCATCACATTTGTAATCCGCATCGAAATGGGTATCATTTAAGAGGGAAGCATCGATTCATGAATGTATCAGAGATATTTGAGTGTGTAGCTTTAGTTTCAGGGTCTGTCTAGTGCACATTATATCTATTTTTCGAATTTCAGTTTGCTTTCTTAAAAAATTATGACCAAGGTGTCATTCGATACTGTAATAATATTTGAGATATTTTACACTCATTTTATCGATGGTTAAAAAACTATTTATAAAATCCTGTTGAAAGTTTTCAAAATTTTTCACTTGATATATTTTTAAATCAACATCGTGAGGAAAAAAAATAACTCTCACAAGCATAACCATAAATTAGTTTTTTCTGAAATATTCCAAAAAATATATTTTTTTTCAAATTGAAATTGTTTTATTCCACATTTTTTAATCCATTTATTCAAATAATTGACATTAATTAATTCATTTTAGTTTTTGTTGTGGCATTCCTTTGGCGTGTGTGGGAAATAAAAATCATACTAAAGGGATTTGAACTTTTTGGGCGGATTTTTTTCGGCAATTTTTTTTTGTTTTTTTCAATGTAACGGCCACGCATAAGACTTGTATTATTATTGATAGCTGGTATCAATACAAACAAGTTTTATAATATTCCAAAGTGTCACATTTCCGAGATATGAACGTAAGTCCGGTCGCGAAGCATGAAGAATTTCGTACAATGACCTGTTATTACCTGTCTCTGTCACTCCCGCATAAATATAATGTGTATCGCTCGCATAGATGCACCAACTCGGTGTGCCTGACCGTCTCGTGCTCATCTTACGAGACTTTCTGTCAAACCGCACCTTCCGCTACCGTGTGGGTAAGACGTTATCCTCTCCCCATCCTATCGGTGCCGGAGTCCCTCAGGGCTCCGTTATCTCTCCCCTCGCGTTCACGTTGTATACTAGTGACATCCCCAAGAACAAGAAGGTTCAGTTAGCCCTATTTGCCAACGACACGGCAATTTACTACACCGGCCGTTCTCAGACTAACATCCGTCGCATTCTCCAAACAGCTGCCGACTCGCTCGGCGCTTGGTTCCGTAAGTGGAGGATTGAGGTCAACCCTGAAAAGATTCAGGCAGTTCTGTATTACAAGGCACGCCTTAAGCCTTCGCCAGGTCCCCCCGTCACTATGTTTGGCAAGCCTATCCCTTGGGAGAAGCAAGCCAAATATCTTGGAGTTATTCTTGACGACCATCTGTCATTCGAGGCTCACATCAAAGCAGCTCGTGACCGAGCTGCCTTCGCTATGGGCCGACTCCATTTCCTGATCACTAGGAAGAGCAAGTTGTCACTTAAGTGCAAGTTGCGTCTTTACACCGCAGTCATCCGTCCCATCATGACATACGCTTGTATCGTATTCGCTCATGCCCACCCGCGTCATATCTACACGATGCAGACCTTGCAGAACCGATTCCTCCGTAAAATCACCGGTGCCCCCCCTTACGTCCGTAATGACAGTCTACACGTAGACCTCACAATCCCTACCGTTAAGCAGTTCATGAAACGCCTTTCCAAGCGTTACTTCGACACTGCCATCAAACATAGGAACCCCCTAATCGCATCGGCCGCCCGGTACGACCCATCGCGTATTAGCTCAGTCCAACGTCCGCGTCACACTTTAGTCACCCCCGACGATCCGATCACTATCTTGCAAGAGAGTAGGAAAGATACCAGTACAGTTCGTAGATTGTACAAATACAAACCGAAGACATTCCGACCTCGCCGCCGAGGTCCGGCGCGTAATCCCATGTCAATCCCTCCCCGACCCTTGCTCGAGCCAGCCCGCGTTGCTGAGCCTTTAGTAATAAAACAGTCGCTAATTAACGACACTCAGATCCAGCCTGTCCCTTTGCTGTCCCCAGCGACGCCCTAAGCCGAGGTCCGTACCCCACAGGGGGTGCCCTTAGAGCGCTGTCGCTTAGTTTTTAGTCATTTTTGCCCTGGCTGGAGGCCTTACATTCAAGGCATCCACAGGACTTGCCCGGTTAAGCAGAAGCCAGTCTTCGTAGACTGAACTGCGAGATGCCCTATCCAAAAAAAATCGCATAGATCCAATGGCCGCCGTCCTTAGGGATTGTAAACCTTTTGAGGTTAAAGATCATTTATTCTCATCAGAATTACACTATTCACTTACATGAGAATATTAATACTAGACATGCTTAAAAATAACCAAAATCGACGGCAATTTTTTTATTGTAATACCCTAACAAAAAATTTGACTTTGATTTTATAAATATTTTGAAGATAGATTACAAATCATTGCGGGCAAAATTTTCGTTCGTTACATATAAACATGTATCTGTGAAACACAGATAAACGGTGACTGGATGTAGTTATGTTACCTAACACTCTAAGGTTTGTTCTTGTTTGCATGTGGTTTTTTGGTTGGCCTTGAGTCACGACAAAAAAAACCAGACATAAGTAATTTTTATTTCTGCCGAATTAGTAGTAGTACCTCGATTTTATAACTTATATTTAATATAACATCTAAGTAAATAATTTACATTATAAAAATAATTTATTTAATAAGTTGGTAAATTTTCTTTCTCCTTCAAATATTTCATAATTATGTAAACTACACTTAATAGAAAAATGTTTGTGACCACTGTCAGTAGGTAAAGAGGTCATTGTACAAAATTATTCCTGCTCCGCGACCGGACTTAATCAAAGTTAAAGTCCATTCACTGATGGAATCATCAGCACAACTTTGGTTTGATCGATCACGCATAAAACGTGTACTAATGGATAGCTGGTATCATCACAAACAATTGTTTTACGAAACAAAACGTTCTAAAGTGTCACGTTTCCGAGATATGAGCTATCAAAGTTAAAATCCAATCACTGATAGCCACTTTGGCACAACTATGATTTGATCAGACACGCATACAACGTGTATCAATCGATAGCTGCCATCATCATCAAATCAAGTTTGTGCTGAAGATGCTCAATGAATTGACTTAATCTTTGATAGCTTATATCTCGGAAACGTGACACTTTCGAACAGTTTGTTTCGTACAAAACTTGTTTGTATTTTTGTTGATACCATCTATCGATTTATATAGGTCTCATGCGTGGCCGCTACTTTGAAAAAAAATGAAAATGGCGGATAAAAATCCGGCCACGCTTCATACAAAAATGTTCCAAGCCCTTTTCTCATAAGAAATTGATATGGCACTTTAATAATGAATTTGTTAACAACAAATATTTAAACAAATGAAAAAAACATTTTGAAGTAGTTTGTAACATTAAAAAATATGCCAATATTTTTTTATTTGTGATTATTTATATGCATACTTTGTGAAATTTCAAAAACTAGCATTTTATTTATCGACCCATTAATCTAGAAAAAGGCTATAATAATGACCATTCATTCATATTAAAATGACAGAATAATTAAGTTACTTAAATACAAATAGGTTAGGTTAGGTTAGTTTTAGAATATAATATAATAGTCAATATTTCTGAGATTTGCATAAAAAGCAAAATTATAAATTCAAATAATAATACATCGGTTATAACATGTTTCTTAAGACTTCAGCTCGAACCAAGGGCAGTAAGTATTATAATCAAATACTAGTATGTCAAAACATTATAGGATAAATCCGTCAATGAGACACCGAAAGAAGAATATCTTAAGACAAAATTGATTGAAAACAAAATATGTTTACTTAAATAAATAAATAAAATTTACAAAAATAAACAGAAACGTTAGAAAGTATTAAAACTTAATCCTTAAAGACGTACCTGATATTTTTTGTAGTTTAAGAGATATGAACACTAAAAAGATGTATGTCAATACTTTGGCGCCCATCTTGCCGATGGTCCAAAGTTACACTGAAATCACGATTAAAAATTTGTTCTTTTAAACTTTATTTAACTAAGGCTCAAGCAGACAGGCGCGGTGCGACTTAGTGACGCGTCACTGCGATGACGCACGCTACTTCTCAGACTGCACTGATATTTTGTGATTCAGATTCAGCAATAAGTATTACTTTTCGAGAAGCGCGACACGCAGTGGGCGCCCATCAAGTCATCCGCAGAACTTTTTATATGGAGTGAAGCTTGTCGTCGAGCGCTTCGTACTTTGGCCTTTGAAGACCATGCTAATGTGTTGCAGCCGAAATCAAACTAGGAGTTTGAAAATAAGTTACAAATTAAACTCAGCATTTTTCACCACATGATATCATTACGTCTGTAATCTCCGAAGGGTTAGGCAGAAGTGTACACCCACATTTTACCAATTATGTTTTTAAGTTTCATGAAAATATGCAATAGGGGTTGGGCCTATTCTTACCAACTATTTTGTACAAACACACACACAACATACATTCAACAAAAAAAAAAACAAATAAAAATTTATACATTCAACCCACACATTAAATTATTTGTTTGTTTCCTTCTGAATTCGTCATTTTGTACAGTCATTGTCTACTGCCTAGGTTACCGTGGTCTATGTACGGTTGCACGGTGCGTGGTTTATTTGGTTTGCACTTTACTATGCAATTTGTGGGTTAAACTGTAAACCAATTAGCTTGTTCGACCGTACCTACTACACTGAAAAAAATAAAATGGTTCTACCAAAACCAAGATATGCCACGACTGAGATCAAAATGGAAGGCCAGGGCCGTTGAAAAACCTGGGCACTTGAGGATAGGGCCGTTATAGGATGAAAGAGCGAGCGAAGCCAGCTCGAAGTTATTTGAACAAAGGTTCAAACATGATGATAAACAGAACGTGAGAGATAACGGAGAACAGTACAGCGATATAACTAGTAACTTTCCGTGCATCAATTGCAAGGCATTCATGTTGCAGACATGTGGTTGAAGCACTAGATCTGCGACCCTGATTGGTCAAAATGGGAAGAATGTACATAATTTTTCACCTGAGTGTTGATGGAAGGTTTCTTTTTGTAAGCTCCTTCATAGAAAACAGACATTAATGGCATAAAATTATAAGTTCAATAAAGCCATAAGGATATTTAAACTCTTTTCTTTGTACTAATAAATTCAATTTAAACGTCTCCGTTACAAAAAATATTCCTAATAATATGTAACTGTTGACATAATTGAAAAGGTAGATGAAAAAGCGAACCGAGCGGTCTTGAAAATTTAAACATCATGTGGTCCCGCCAGGGATAAGATAAGCTCCTTTTGTCAGCCTCTAGCTTTGGCAGTGACAGGAAAATGGGAGCCCCTTGGACCGTGGGGCCATGGGCACGTGCCCAGTGAGCCCAATGGAAAAGGTGGCTCTGAGGACACCAACACTAAATACTAAATGGTGATGACAATTATACTACAGTAAATGGAAACACTACTACACTGGTACTACCAGTTAGGTACGATAGGAATATTTTAAGCGCGCGTGTCTGCTTGAGCCTTAGATAATTAAGAAAGTATAAAAAACACTTATTTTTAAACACAATGTCAGAGTAACCGGGGACGATCGACAAGATGGACGCTAAAGTATTTTCATACATTTTCTTAGTGTTAGTAACTCTTAACCTTCAAAAAACGTCAGGTGCGTCTTTTATATAATTAGTCTTTTACTTTTAAATTTTTTATATGCATACTACCTATGTTTTAAAAATCTACTATTAGCTTTAATCGTTACTGTTCTGAGTTCAAGCTGAAGTTTTAGAAGACATGTTTTTTGAACAGTATTTGAGATTATAATATTTTTGATTATTATGCAACTCTCGGAAATGTCGACTACACTAAAAGTAGATCTTGTATTCGTATTTAAGTAATTTTATTATTCTGCTATTTTAATATGAACACAAGGACCACGTTTGACTTAAAATATTATCTTACAATTAGTCTTCGATGACTCCCTATGTCCACCCCCAGCTTGTCCACCAATAGTGGACAGCGATACAATATTCAAAAATAATTCTCGTTGTCCACCACTGATGTATATGGTGTGGACATTGAAAATCATCGTTAAGCTTTTTTCTAGATTTGTGTAATTTATCACCGAAAGTAAAAATGCAATGCACGCTCTCCTTAAGGCATTCATGTAGATATTGCCAAGTGTTCCTGAAAACGTACATTATACAGTGTCCATCAGATACTAAAACTTAACCTACACATTAAAATAAAACTGCTTTTGGTTTTTTTTCAGCACAATCATGTACAATAACCCTGGTAAGTGAAAGTCCTTAACAAAAATCATTTTATTCCAAAAAAAAATCTCTTATTTGCACATAATCAGCTTGATTAATATCTTGTTCATATACTTGGCAACTCTGAAGGCCTACCGACATGCTTCTAACTGCTCCGTTTGTCTGCTGAGCGTGAGGTCCTGGGTTCAATTTCCGGGTTGGGCAACAAGTGTTGCTGGTTTTTCAAGTAAGAATTTCTCAGTAGTAGCCTCGAGTTCGGTAGTAGGTGGTATAATATCTCCGTGCCTCGGAAAGCACGTTAAGTCTTGCGCCTGATCGTGTAGGATTGCCGGCCTATCGGACTGAGAATAAGGCAAGAGAGAGAAAAGAAAATTTTCAGGAGTAATATTTGATTGAACGTCACAAAGGGAAAGTGTCACTTTTCAATATTGATACATTACATTTTGATACAACTCGTACTAATTGAACTCGACTCACAACTTATCTTATTCAACTATAAATCAGCCTTTAGTAACTGACGGAGAACTCAAAAAACCCCGGTGACTTTGATGTTTTATGATCCATACCACGACAATTTGCAGTCGGTTACGATAATGCGACGAAGGTGTCGAAAGGGGTTTAAATATTTTGACCTATCTACTCGAAATAAATTTTTATTGAAATATTTGCTGTGACAGCAAATAAATTTTGTTATAAAATGTATTTCATGGATTTTTAATTTCAGAGTGGCAGCTCACAACTAAATATTTATGGTTCCTGCCCGAGATCAGCACGGAACGCTGAACCTGCTGTAAGTACCTACTTGAAAAACCAAACATTTTAAAACTGTACTGTGTTGTTGGTCAGCAAGTGCTTAAAATACCAAGCATGAGGTTCTGGGGTCGATTACCAGGTCACGAGCGGTTAAAGTGTTAATTGTTTTTCCATCAAGAATGTCTCGCTTGCAGTTACGGAGCCCGACCCCTTAACATTGGACTTAAACATAAGTAGCGAAATGTGTGTGTACTAGAAGGTACATCATGCTTAACACTTCGAGCTGGCAGTATAGGCTGCTTGGTAGTGATAATGAGCATATGCCACTGACTTGCTGTGGTACCAACTGACGGCAAAGTTTATTTGATATTACTTAAAAGCTCAGTTATGACCGGGATCGCTCCGCTTATTGATTTTGAACCACACACTAACATCAGCCGTCAGGTGCGTGCCCGACAAGGGCTGCGATCACGAGCTTACACGCGCCGCGGGAATATCTGATAACACCATCACTGATATACCCATTGCATGATCGCACGAGGTGAGATACAGCGAAGCGTCACCGATAGTTGTGATTGAAGTTCAACGAACCCCGAAGCCCTCGCCGCGCACGCAGCAATTTGGCTGCAAAATTTTTGAGCGGAGGAAATCTGCTGTTAAATTGTTGCGGCGCTTGAATTGTTTTCTTCGTAAAAGGGAATCTGACTTATGTGTATGAAAAGTTTTTCTAAGTAATCATACTAACTAACTTAACGGTTCTAACTTTGGTAGTAGCCTGCCGAGATCTGGAATTATACCCGGTTTCCGGCCATAAAGGTTCAACCCTATAACATCGGATATAAGCATATCTGGCAAAATGTGGATGTACTAAAAGTATCGCTCTGCTTTTCCCTTTCGGGAAAATCGGCGCGATGTTATTGTTTGTTCTTATTTTGTAGGTTTCATCATCACCAAACTTTTACCTTTCTGTACTTTTTGGTAAATTAAGAGACCAGATTGAAGATGAGGAAACGGTAAGAAATTATTTATTGTATAAAAAAAACCAAGAACGTTACTCAAAAAAATATTTTTAGTGATCTCATCAACACTAACCAAGAACTATACCAAAAAAATAACCTTTTACTAGAGTGACTGTTTATTTTTTTGTTTTATCGGTCAGATATTTTTATGAATGAATCTGTATTATTCATTAATTTTATAATCATTCCGTAGATGGCTGGAGATAGCAAGTGGCGAGTTCAACGAAATGTGCAAGCAAATAGTAAGTATTCACTATTGTACTGGTATCTGGCTCGAAGGGCGACTGCTAATGCTGTCTCAAAATAAAACGTTGGTAACAAGGGAGAAATCCAATGGTTTCAAGAAATCTATATAGGTACAGCTCGACCAAAGAGTTACTAATTCAAACGTTTGTGAATCTAACTAACTTCAACCCTTCAACTTAAGTATGCATCCAAGACGCAATTTGACGCCTGTTTTGGCTTTTTTGGTTTGGTTACCTTGAGCGAAAACGGTCGCGGGTCAATTACATATTTTATAGGCAGTGCATTTTAGACAGTCAACCTCGCTGCAAACTAGCGCAGAGTTAGGCAGGTCCTTGAATTATTTCTGGACCAAGTAATTAAAATAATTTTATTTCAGGTATTTCATCGACAGAATTTGGGACAAAGGATTGGCCGGCAGAAGCACTTTGTAAATCTGCACCAAGTGAAATGGAAAGCGGTAAGGAGAATATATACAGGGTGTAAACCACCTCATCACAAAGCCGTTAACCAAGCATTCTGTACATCAAACTAAGTAACTTTATGCAAAAATTATTGCTGGGAAACAACTTTTTTTTTGAGGTTATAAATCATGTTTTGTGGTATAACTCAATGTAACGCACTTAAAACATTCTGCTGATGGATGGATTGAATAGTATGAGGGTCTTAGAGGTGTTAAAAGTTAAAATCTTCCAAAAAAAACTTGCATTAAAAAAAAAACTTGTCAAAAAGTTGTAACTTTGACCCCTCATATCTCCGTAACTAGAAGGTTCCCAGGTATGGTGTAGAACAAAAAAATGATCGCAATGATGAGGAGAACAAGTGCCTTTCGGCTTCGTGAAGAGGTGTTTTACACCCTTTATTTTTAATATTGTAGCCTTCTTTTTTTTTAGGATGGAAAATCATCAAATTACTTCTCCCACTCTGGGCGGAGCGGAATCCTTCCCGTGTCAGACTTTTACTGACTAAAACACATCCATGTTTCTTCCTCGCCCTTTATGTTCCGGGGGCGCGGTATCTCTTTCGAACAGGCCCGCAACCCCGGCAGGACATAGATTTAATTGGTTATAATTTTCTGGGTTGGCGATAATTGGCGAAAAGAGACGCAACATCGAGAAGCGAAAGAAATGATTGAGGCCTTTGCTGTGGGGCAGTTCAAGAGAAATACAAAAAAAAAACTGGTGTGATCGTTTAGTTCTTAATTAAGTATTGATACTTCAAGCACTCCAGTAATATCATTTTTTATAAATAAAATTTTGTTCCAGGCACCTATTATTTGGGACCAATAGAAGATCCAATGACAGTGTACTGCAATATGGCAACCCGGGAGACATGTATTAGGACAAGTAAAACAACCCCAGAGTTCACTCATGATCCGAGGGAAGGAGCCTTCTGGTTGCGCGAAGAGAACGTTCAATTGAAGGATCTTTATGCAGCTGTAAGTTGTATTTACAAACAAAAAAGTATCTTTGTAGTATACAAACCATCTGGTGCCCACGACACAAGCCTCGTTGCTTAGTGTGGCACTAGATGGTGCTGTGTTTAATGTCCAGCGATATTAATTATTATTAATTTCACTTATTCAGTAACTTATAGTAATTTAAAAAAAAATAGTTACTGAAATTTATATTATTTTAAAGAATGAACTATTCAATCAACCAATAATGTCATTTTCAGGCAACTAAGGCCCAGAGATAAGATACATCAAATTACGTTGAACAAAAATAATAAACTATTACATGATATTTTAAAACCTTTGACAATGGTCTTTGTCTTAATATGCCTCATCGAACGCCATGTTTTAGATAAGTTCACTGTTGACTTGTGACGGCCAACTAGTCACACTCTTGTTCAGTGGTTAGCGAGATGACGGTCATCTATTTCATCACCACTGCTCTCAAAACGCTGAGAGAAAAGATCAAGATTCGTGAGGCTTCTACATATCCTCAAAAACGGTTAATGACACATTCATTCACCGTTTTTAAAACAGTGACGATGTTAATAAATCACTCAAAAAAGTGTCTGTCTAGATTTTTACTCAGGATCTATAAATTGGGGTCACGAACATTAGCTCACCACTACTTCCAACTCGACATACTCTTTTTTAATAATATTGTTTGGTGCATTTGTTTCAGATTTCAGTGGAACAGTTAACATGGTTACGCGAACGTTCGGGATCTGTTCGTCAAACGCTTAAATACAACTGCCTAGACTCGGTGCCACACTCTAAATACAACGTGTCTTCATCAGTGCTGTTGTGGGCATGGAATGATTTACTGATTGGACCATACCCGACCAACCAGTCTCCTGTATATTATTCCATACCAGCAGCTTCCGACAAATGTGTGGTAAGATACTTTTGATACAATTGTTAATTCTGAATGTTTTAGCCGTTTCGTTAAGATTGTTAATTTAGGTCCATTAATACTTAAATTATTTAACAATAATTTAATAAATATTTAATAAATTTAATGTGTGTTTCAGGAGGGCAGTACTGATTGGCAAAGTTCTATCATAGAACTGCAAAGTTCTAATGTATACAGACTACCAATAGTTGATGTGTGGATCGGAGATATTCGTCATGAAAAACAAAAGATGACCATCGAAAGTGTTGAATTGTGTTTTGCATGATTTTAGAAAAAAAACTATGATTTAATTTCTTATTTTTTCGTGTTACTTTAGAAGTACGATTTTTACTTTTATATAATTTGTAACTTTTAAAATGTAAAAACACTAGTATGGTGATACCAAATTATTTGCAGTAATTCAGTCATGTATTTGTCTACCCATACTAACCAATAAATAATTGGAATTTGATCATTATTTTATTTGAACTCACTTTGTACAGCAAAACCAAACTCGTGGTCATGTCGACAGACATACATCCCAACCGAAGCCAATGAGTTACAAGAAACCTGCCGACTGAGATCGGTCAGGACAAATCGCCAGTCAGAATAATACTATCGTATTTATATTATATTTTATATATTATATTTATAACTATACACGAAAGGGAAAAACAGGCTATCATTTTGTATATGAACTTCCAACTAAGTAGCTACGTGCCACGATCTTGAGTAACGGAATGTGTGTAATATAATCATAATAAATAAATAATAAATTATTAGTATCTCCTTTCTTGACTTCTTATTTTTGCGCCTACCTTAAGCATTGCAATTGTAAGTATCACCTACATTACTTTAGTAGAAGGCGAGCCTATTGCCATAGACCGTTTGAGCACAATCCAGGCTTCAGGATACTAGAATTACAGCATCAGTACAAAAAGTGTTTCCCCCTAAAGATATACCATCCTATTATACTACATACATACTATTATTTCATTAAGCCAGTTGACAAAAGTAATATCATGGGTTTTTGTTTGGAGGTGACATTATAGTTAGAGAGCCCATGACAGTAGACCTAGTTTGAAAAGACTCTCGATACATATTATAATATTATTTCCATCATTAATGGGGTCACACAAAATGGCGAAGCTGCAATGCAAAAAACCTGGCGGTGCTATTAAAAAAACTATTTTTAGATATCTAGTATGATCGACCTCCTGAAAAAACCACCGCTCATCCGAAAAGTCATCAATTTCTTTGAAAGAAAAACCACTGCTGCATCTTCCTAACAGTGGAGAAAGTGGTTGCTGCAGCGATTGAACGTCGCCCTCCGCGCAGCTGAATTCGGCATTTTGTCAGCACCCGATTCCTTTCGATTTATACTGATTGAATACGCTTGCCACGGTCACGTAGGAATAATTACGAAACTTGTGGGGGTCATATCGTACTAGAAATCGTTTGCTTATCGTTTGCCAGGTTATTTGCATTGTAGCATTGCCATTTCGTGTTCCCCTATTAGTAACGTGACGAACCTATTAGTAGTTTTTTTCTTTCTGGCTTAAAGTCATGGATTTAAGCCAGAAAGAAAAAAACTAAGCCATGATTATTTCTTATCATCATTATTCTAGTCAATTAAGCTTTAAATTATCACGGTTTTTTTTCCTGACTTCGATAGGCCTAAGCTTGATTTGATAAATCTTAGTAAATTATTTCGTCGGTATTCAAAACGGTGACATTTGTAGACGCTTAATAATTTCATCAGCAATTGTGTGGCCGGTGTTCTTCGATGGATGTTTTTTCTCGATTACGAAAAGTAAATTTAAAATTCAATGCCACTAAATGTGTATTTTTGCAAAAAGAAATTCTTTATTTAGTACATACAGTCACCGGAAAGGGTATTTTATCAGACCCAGAAAAAATTAAAGTAATAGAAAGTTATCCAAGGCCACAAAATGTTGACGAATTAAAGCGTTTTGTAGCCTTTGCAAACTATTACAGAAAGTTTATTAGAAACTTCGCCGAGTTAGCATTTCCTTTAAACAAATTGTGTTGCAAAAACGTTAAGTATAATTGGACCAAAGACTGTGAGCATTCTTTTGAAATGTTAAAATCAGCCCTGATAAACCCACCTGTGCTCCAGTATCCAAATTTTTCAGAAAATAATGAGTTTGTATTACAAACCGATGCATCAGGTATTGCAATCGGTTCGGTGTTATGTAACGGAGATGGACGGCCAGTGGCTTACGCAAGTCGAGGTTTGAATTAAGCCGAAATTAATTATCCTACTGTTGAAAAAGAATTCTTAGCAATAATACGAGTAGTATGGAGTGTTAAATATTTTCGTCCTTATTATACGGAAGACGGTTTAAGATACAGACCGACCATCGACCCTTAGTGTTGAGGACAGAGGACTAATCAAGTAGCAATGAAAAAACACACGAACACTACTACAAGATTTATTGTCAGTATGTCCACAGGTTTAAAACTATTACAACTATTATTAACTATTTAATTACAATTACCTATTATTACAATCACTGGTTTCGGGCAAGGATGACTACAGTTCAACAATTCTATCTAAACGCGGTTATAAAACTTACAAGACTAGTGCTCTTTCGTGTCTGGAAGTGAACAGGACCCCAGCCCCACACTCGAAATGTGGGCGGAAAATGAACTCGCGTTTACAATCAACATCCGGTTTCAGAAACTTCTAGAATATTCGAACAGTTTCTACAGTGCTGCCCCGTAGTGTCAAGAGGCGACTACTACGACATTCATTCATAATATTACAATACCCATTCAGAAAACAGCGCCATTCCCATTGGTATCGGGAAGCGAGCATTAAATCGATAATTATGCGTAAACCATCCATTGTTACTAGTTCCCTCTAGTAGCAAGCGTCACAAACGGAAAGACGTTTCTACTTTACTGCTTCCGCTTTACGACAACAGAGGACGCTACTTGTATATCAGTCACACTTAGTTTATTTATTTTCAATGAGAGATCCATCTAGTAGATAATTGAAATATAGACTGCAGTTAGAAGAATTATTTAACTTTACAATTTAATAATTATTTGAAAAGACAATCTAACTCAGTGGCAGACGCACTGTCGCGAATAATAATTACGTCGGAAGACTTAAAATCAATGAATGAACAGATAGTTAGTGTAATGACTAGGGCACAATTACCTACGTCAATTAAATATGAATAATGATAAGAGCAATAATAACCATTCGGTGGATAATGTGTTTGGGTCTTTTAGTTTGCAGCAGGCGTGGTAGGCTTCGGTTATGAATTCCGAGAGTTTTGTTACAGTGTCTTCAAGTTGTTTGGGGTCTGTTAGAATTTGGGGCGCCTGGTGCTGCGTTAGCAGGAAGGCCAATAGGCTTGTTTCCACCATCAAAAAATTGCAAATCTATCTATTCCGTCAGTTAGAGTATTAGAAAATAATGGACACGTATTTTTTGTTTTTGTAAATCAACGAATATTGACAAAGATAAAACGCATCAAAACTCGGGAGTGGGGGCTCGTGACGTCAGTACTCACTAAGAATGATACCGAACAGTGACGTATTGGGAATTTTAAAAGCGTCGTATCTTCGTCAATTTTGGTTTATGTGACAAAAGAAAAAATACGGGTCAAATATTTTTTGATAATCTAAGTGACGGACTAATTAGATTTTTTCAGTTAACAAGCCTATAGTCGTTTGTAGCCGGGTACGTTGGTACGGCGTGGGTTGCGTCAGAACCGCAACAGACCAGCTAAACTATAAGAGATACAAAAATGACACCATAGCAAAAATTGTTCCACATGATGAGCATTTTCTGCTAAGAGAATAAATTTGAAGATCTGGAACACCTGATGTGGAACTCCAAGAGCCCAGCTACACCATAACACATATTATAGGAATGTCGTCTTAGCAAAAGTTGTTCGGTCTGATGGGCATGTCCTGTTGACTTATAAAAAATCGAAGATCAGAAACATCTGATGTGAAAATTATTGCAAAGCTATCGATAATTTCACTGTACAATAATTATAAAATAACATGAGGTGGGAGTACCTCCATGCGGTGAAGGCGGTAACAGTTTAGGACTGATTTTCGATGACGATGGTATATCATTGAAAATTTCACTGTACTGGCCAAAACTCCTATTTATTATTTTATTTTATCAGGCTTATGTTATGAGTGTTTAATTTCCTTTTCCATTTATCTTCGTGACTCGGTAGCCTACCCGTTAACAAAGGGAAGCAGTCACTTAGATTTTAATTGATCAGGTATGTTCCAAATGTGGAACTAAAAGATTGAGGATCATAAGATCCCAAGAAGATTCTTGGGATCCTTATTCTGATTCTTATAACAGACTCAGAGAGGAGAGCCTTGATGCTGTTCGAGAACATCAGGCTGCAACTTGCTCAGTGAAAACCTGTTCGTATCGCGAAGCACGCCTGCATTCTCAGCGTATTTACGCATCTACATCCAGGTCTCTAGAGACCAGTGAAGAATAGATGCGCGACTGACCGCTGATCGTAAACGTCACGCATTGTCTCGCGAGTCGGAGACGTTCACGGATAGAGAATCGCACTTGAGTTCTCAGCGTATCTACGCATCTGCTTCTAGGTCTCTAGAGACGAGTGCGGAACGTGATGCGCAACTGTCCGCTGATCGTGAGCGACATGCATTGTCTCGCGAATCGGAAACGTCGTGTCATGACTTTCAAACACTACCGGCATAGTACCGCACAACTGTACAAGGAATGTAAGGTCCTGACTGTGAGGCAGCTCTTTGTGCTAAACTCCACGTTGCGTAAGCATACCAGCCTGCCGTTGAATCCCGTTCGTCCGGCAAGACGTCGGACTGCTAACGTTTGTCCCTCCGTAAGACAAAGAACCACGCTGGCACAGCGTCATTACGCGGTACTTGGTGGTCGTATATACAACTTGGTCAACAAACAGTGCAATATTTATAATTATAATAAATATAGCTCTAGTCACGAAATGGATCAGCAATCTGTCTTATGACGAGGTCGAAAGAATTCTACAGTCTAATTCTTATTCATGACCATATTATTACCCTCCCCCCTTCCCAAACCCTCCTCCATCCCACATTTCCTCAAACACACACACACATATACACACATTCCAACACAAAACATAAACACCACACACATAATTATGATTTATTACCTTCTAATTAATTAATTAACATTTACTTGCATGTTTTTATTATTTTTCTTTATCATGTTTCCCGTTTGACGTGTACCAAATTCCGAATTATGATGTATTTAACGTCCTAGTGAACTAAGAGAGCCCTGACACTCATAACACAAGTTCAATCTTAGCTTGGGTGTCAGAGGTGTATTAAGTCTGTGTTAAGTACAATTCTCAAATTAAATAATAATTATTATAATGTATAAAGTATGTAGTGACATTGGAATTGTAAGCTGGAAACAAAGATTTTTACATTTAGATTATTTTATATTACTTCGACATTCTCTGAACAAAATGTCGATATCATCTGAAGAATCGGATGTGTCTCAAGATATAGCCGTAGGGTATGGCGACCTTCCTTGGGTTGATAAGGAACGGAGTGCATTTACGCATACTCCTATGATTGAATACGCCACATATTCCGCCACCGATGGCGGAATATGTGGCTTAAACAAAAAGTACAATTTTGGACCAAACCTCCGAAGGTATGGTTCAAAATTGTACTTTTTGTGAAGCTGTTAAATGGCAAAAAGAAACAAACGGTATGTGTTGCTCAGGTGGAAAAGATCCGTTATTTTCCCGTCCCCGGGGTCTTAGAATTCGACATCAGACGTTTCAGATCTTCGATTTTGAAGACCCCGTTTTCGCTGGCATAAACAACAGGATCCGCGTACGAAGTCGCGGGCAGAAGCAAGTTGAAAATAAAATTGAAATGGCATTCGATAGGCAAGCCAAAATGTTTAAACCCCTTTCGTCGTATTATCGTAACCGATTGCAAAAATGAATTGGTGTCGTGGTATTCTCATAAAAACATCCAGGACTTTTTATTGAGTTATCCGTTAGTCAAGGCTGATTTTGAGTATTATATAAGAGAATTAGATAAGAAGCAAGTCGAGTTTAATTAGTACGAATCATGTCAAAATGTAATAATATCAATGTTGTGAAAGTGACAGTTTGCCTTTGTGAAGTGTAAAAAATTGTACTCCTGACCGTTTTCTGTACCTGTGCCATGCACACACACATGTGCATGGGCACAGGTGCACTCTCTCTTCCCTTACTCTCATAGTCCGATAGGCCGGCAATCCGACACGACCGGTGAGAGATCAAGCGCAGGACCAACGGCTTAACGTGCTTTCCGAGAAACGGGGATCAGTATCCCCGTTTCTCGGAAAGCACGTTGCCGCCTACTACCAAACTCGAGGCTGCTACTGAGAAATTCTTACTGGAATAACCAACATCACTTTTTTTCCAACTCGGGAATTGAACCAAACACCTCAAAGCAGCTCAGTAGACAAACGGAGAAGTGAAAAGCGTGTAGATAAGTAAACCATCCTCTAAGGATGCCAATGCATTGTGTTAAGTCTGTAAACAAGATATTAATCGATTGAAAGGGTTATGTGTACCAAGTATTTTTATTTTTATTTATTTAGCTTTATTTATCCCTTACATTTATTTTATATCTAATGCGTTGCGTACTTATTTATTTATTTGTTAGTAATGTTAGTGTTTGTACTTAATATAAGATTAGTACTGTTAGGTGTAAGGGCCGCCTTCTGCGGTGAAAGCCTCCTCCAAATTGTTCCAGCTGACTCTGTCTTTTGCCAGCCTGGGCCATAAGTTTCCGGCTGTTTGTACGATGTCGTCACTCCATCTTTTAAACGGTCTACCCTTCCTTCTTTTTTTATTAATTGGATACCAATTTGTAATAATTTGTGACCATCTTTCATCCGTAACTCTCTGGATATGGCCTGACCATCTCCATTTCAGTGTCAGGACCTGTTTGACAACATGTGTACCAAGTATAGGAGTTTTTTTTTCGTATAGAATAATTCATGATTATTATATTTATTTAGAGACTTTTACTTACCAGGGTTATTGCACCACATGGTGATCCTGAAACAAAATCAAAAGCAGTTGGATTTAAGTGTATAGGTTAAGTTCAATATCTGAACGACAATAATGTAGATGAGATCAGGCATCAGACCAACGGCTTAACATGCTTTCCAAGGGACGGAGTGTTATACAGCCAACTTCCTAACTCCAGGCCAAGGAAAAATTCCGGACGGAAAATCCCAGAAAAGAAGTGTAACACGCGTGTAAGTAGATAAAAAAGCCTTTGAGAGGTGCCAACTCACCGTGTTTTGTTTGTAAACAAGATAGCCAATCAATTAAAAAACTGATTAAGCTAAACCTTTCAGATTATTCGAAAATAGTGGTCAATATAGGGTGTAAATAGACTCATCACGAAGACGTCAACCAAGCATTCTGCATTCTGTGTCTCTTATCTTATCTTATCTTATATTGCTGGGAAACAACTTTCTTTTACGGAGTGAAAAATCATGTTTTGTGGTAGAACTCAATGTAACACACTCAAAACACTGTGCTGATGGATGGATTAAATAGTACGGGGGTCGTGGAGGTGTTTATACTCGTAGTAAAATTCTTACACTGAAAACTTGTCTTACACTGAAAAAAAACTTGTCAAAAAGTTGAAAGTTTGACCCATAATATCTCAGTAACTAGAAGGTATGGTGTAGGTAGAACGAAAAAATGATTGCAATGACGGGGACAGTAAGTACCTTTCGGCTTCGTCAATAAGAGTCTTTTTACACCCTTTATATAAAACTGATCCACGTTTTTACGTCCCTGCTTATCTATTGTTGATAACACGATTTAAATCAAAACAAAATAGTTTTAGATTATCTGCTTCAGTCCTTAATAACTGACTAATCTGATAAGGATCAATATAATTATTCCATTAATTGTATCTACGTTTGTTACAGACGAAGAAATTATTAGAGTTTCAAATGTTTTGGGAGCTAATTCTTTGACGATATATATATTATATGCGTTGGGAGTACCGTGGTTGATCAAGACTGCTCATCAACTCTGACGGCATCAAATTCTTCGGGGGCTCGCTGCTCGTTGTCGTCATCTGTTTAAGGATCACCTTGTTCCTTGGCAAAGTCTCTTCCTTAGTACATTACACTTGCTTCATCACATTTGTAATCCGAATCGAAATGGGCATTATTTAAGAGAGGAGCAACGATTCATGAATGTGCCAGAGAAAATATTTAATTGTGTAGCTTTAGTTTCAGTGTCTGTCTAGTTCACATTATATCTTTTTTTCTAATTTCAGTTTGCCTTCTTAGAAAACTATTACAAAGGTGTCATTCAATTCGTTATCTGAGATATTTTACATTCTTGAGATCGACGGTTAGAAAACTATTTAAAAAATCCTGTTGAAATTTTTCAAAATTTTGCGTTTCTAATTTTTTTAGCAACATTGTAAGTTAAAAAAAATAACTCGTATAAACATATCATAAATTATTTTATTCTGAAATATTCCAACTATTATATTTGTCATTCAAATTGCACATTTTTTATTTTACATTTTCAAATCCATTTATTCAAATAATTGATCGAAACTAATTCATAAAAATTTTAACAAGAAATACATTTGGCGGGTGTGGGAAATAGTAAATAAGAAAAAAAATAGTTCATTAATACATATGAAGTGATGAAAAAAAAGTTAATTCACAAATGCGCTTTTCAACAATATTTTTATCAAAGCATTTTTTCTTAAAAAATAAAAAAAATATAGTAGGTTACATTTCCTAGAAAGAAATTGGTATGGTCATGAATTTGTTAAAAACCAATATTTACAAATGGAAAAAATATTTTGAAGTGGTTACAAATCACATCAAAATATATTTTCCCTTAGTTTAACTATTTTTCAATTAACATTAAAAAAGTATGACGGAATATTTTTTTTTATTTCTCTTAGCTGCGATTATTTAAATAATCAATTAACCGTGACTTCAACTTTATCAACAACTTTCTAGATGCAATTACGAATCGAATGGCATCTTGTTTTATAATTTTCTGAGAAGGCGAACTAAATTCCAAATTTTTACTTACACTAGGCAATATCAACATATCAACATGAATGCTTGAAGAAGAGCGCGCATTGGATTTTAACTTTAGACGTTAAACCACGAGCATACTTTGTGCAATTTCAATAACTACCTAGCACTTTATTTATGGACCCATCAATTTAGAAAAAGGCAATAATAATGACCATTCAGTCATATTTAAATAACTGATTACTTAAATACGAGTACAAATAGGTAGAAGAACTAAGTTTAGAATATTATAGTCAATATTCCTGAGATTTGCATGAAAAGCAAAATTATAAATTCAAATAATAATACATCGGTCATTACATGTTTCTTAAGACTTCAGCTCGAACCAAGGGCAGTAAGTATTATAATCAAATGATAGTATGTCAAAACATTATAGATAAATCCGTCAATGAGAGACCGAAAGAAGATTGATTGAAAACAAAATATGTTGACTCACATAATATATAGAATTAACAAAAATAAACAGAAACGTAAGAAGGTATTAAAACTTAATTCATAAAGACGTACCTGATATTTCTTGTAGGTACTATAAGAGATATGAACACTAAAAAGATGTATGTCAATACTTTGGCGCCCATCTTGTCGATCGTCCAAAGTTACACTGAAATCACGATTAAAAATTAGTTCTTTTAAACTTTATTTAACTAAGGCTCAAGCAGACAGGCGCGGTGCGACTTAGCGACGCGTCAAACCTGGGCACTTGAGGATAATGGGGCCGTTGTATGATGTAAGAGCGAGCGAAGCGAGCTCGAAGTTATTTGAACAAATGTTCCAAAATGATGATAAACAGAACGTGACAGACAACTTACGGAGAACAGTCCAGCGATATAACTAGTAACTTTTCGTGCATCAATTGCAAGGCATTCATGTTGCAGACATGTGGTTGAAGAGCACTAGATCTGCGATCCTGATTGGTCAAAATGGGAAGAATGCACATAATTTTTCGCCTGAGTGTTGAAGGAAGGTTTCTTTTTGTAAGCTCCTTTATAGAAAACAGACATAAATGGCATAAAATGATCAGTTTAATAAAGCCATGAGGATATTTCATTTTTAACTCTTTTCCTTGTACTAATTCAATTTAAAGGTCTCCGTTACAAAAAATATTCCTAATAATATGTAACTATTGACATAATTGAAAAAGTAGATGAAAAAGCGAGCGGAGCGGTCTTGAAAATTTAAGCATCATGCGGTCGTGCCAGGGATAAGATAAGCTCCTTTTGTCAGCCTCTAGCTTTGTCAGTGACAAGAACATGGGAGCCCCTTGGACCGTGGGGCCATGGGCACGTGCCCAGTGTGCCCAGTGGAAAAGGTGGCTCTGTGGACGGCAACCACATATACTAAATGATGACGACAATAATTATACGAAAAACACTGGTACTACCCGTTAGGTAGGATAGGAATATTTTTAAACGCGCGTGTCTGCTTGAGCCTTAGATAATTAAGAAAGTATAAAAATACTTATTTTTAAACACAATTTCAGAGTAACCGGGGACGATCGACAAGATGGACGCTAAAGTATTTTCATACATTGTCTTAGTGTTAGTAACTCTTAAACTTCAAAAAACATCAGGTGTGTCTTTAATATAACTCATATTTAATACATCATAAAACATATAAAAACGGGTATTTATCGCGAATTTACCTTTAATTTAATACTTTTCTACGTATTTTTACTGTTGTTTACGTGTGTTTTTACCCGACTGCGCGACGCAAAGGAGGGTAATGTGTTTATTATCAGTCTATGTATGTATGTATGTATGTATGTTTGTTTCTATGTGGCGTTCTAGACACCAAATGCGTAGGCCGATTTTGATAATTCTTACGTCAATCGATTCGTCTTAACCTTGCGAGTGTCACTAAAGACATGACAGTAATCAAAATTCACCACAGCGACAACCAGACGCCATATTGTCAAAATGAAAAAAAAAAAGTCGATGAACTATGTCAAGTGGGGTGTCGTTGAATAGGTATTTTAAAATCATCTTTAGGTTCCTTTTATCATTTTTCATTTTAAATAACAGTTTAGGATATATAAATATTTAAAGTTGTTTAACAAAACAATCATTTTCGCTATTTTTCTTACTTATTGATTTAAGTTTTTATTCGTAACTAAAAAGTATAAAATAAAATAAAATAATTTAAAGAAAAACAAAAAATCCGACTGCGTAAAAACTAATTTTAAAAAATACGTGAAAAAATTAACTTAAATAAAAACTAAAAAGAAAGAAACAAGCCCAGTAGTTTAGAATTCTGTAACAAATCATAAATTCTAATGCAGAACAGAACGACTCACAGTCGGGGCCCATTCAAATTTTACCAATCAAATCTTTCCAAGGGGCCCCTTTTTAGTTTTTATTTAAGTTAATTTTTTCACGTATTTTTTAAAATTAGTTTTTACGCAGTCGGGTTTTTTGTTTTTCTTTAAATTATTTTATTTTTTTTGTTTTGTGGAATTGAATATTATCTTTTAAATAAACAATACCAAGTACAAAAATAAAAAATAAAAACATACACAATTGGATAAATATCTATACCAATATTATCTACTTATATCATAATATTTTGTTTTTATTTTCAACCAATTTTGCTAAAGCTTTCTTACGTTCGGTGTCTCAGTGACGTATTTCTAAGAATACCATGTTTTGAAAAACTACTATTAGCTAATAATCGTTACTGTTCTGAGTTCAAGCTGAAGTTTTAGAAAACATGTTTTTTTAACAGTATTTGAGATTATAATATTTTGATTATTATGCAAGTCTCGGAAATGTCGACTACACTAATTGTAGCTCTTGTATTCGTATTTAAGTAATTTAATTATTCTGCTATTTAAATAATTATGAACACAAGGACCACGTTTGATTTAAAATATCTCACATAGTCTTCGATGTTTCCCTATGTCCACCCCCAGCTTGTCCACCAATAGTGGACAGCGATACAATTTTCAAAAGTAATTCTCGCTGTCCACCACTGATGTACCACATGGTGTGGACATTGAGAATCATCGTTTAGCTTTTTTCTAGATTTGTGTAATTTATCAAAGAAAGTAAAAATACAATGCACGCTCTCCTGTAGATATTGCCAAGTGTTCCTGAAAACGTACAATACTTCTATAGCTCTTGTTAAACATATCGTAAAAGGACGTAGTAGTTTAAATGACATAGTTTTTAAGTTATTGGTAATTTAAGTTTAAACAATTTAATTATGTTGTGCTGTGTGTGAGAGTCTTTATTTGTGAGATGTTGCCACTTTGTGCAACCAAAACTATCAAACTGAATTTAGAAGACTGAAACTGTTTTTTTTTTTGAAGTTAGAGGCATTTTGTGTTGTGTTGTGATAAAATGAGTTTGTAATCTAAGATGAACACGATATGTTTTTACTTATTGCCACTTAAAGTGAAAAAAATGGTAAAAAATAAAAAATGATAAAAAAAAATGGTAAAATAGAAATAGTAAAAAATGGTCAATTTAATGGTCTGAATAACATGCCGAAGTTAATGTATAACCTCAGGAACACGGTGTATAGTGTCCATCAGATACTAAAACTTAATCTACACAAAAAAAAAGAATAAAGAACACAGAGAGGAAAAAAAAATTTACACCCTAAAATAAAACTGCTTTTGTTTTTGTTTCAGCACAATCATGTAGAATAATCATGGTAAGTAAAAGACCTTAACAAAAATCATTTTATACAAAGAAAAAATCTCTTACAAATTGCACATATTTAGCTTAAATATCTTATTCATATACTAAACATAGTGCATTGGCATCTCTAAAGACCTACCGACACCCTTCTGACTGCTCCGTCTGTCTGCTGAGCGTGAGGTCCTGGGTTCAATTCCGTTTGGGTTGGGCAAAAAGTGTTGCTGGTTTTTCCAGTAAGAATTTCTCAGTAGTAGCCTCGAGTTTGGTAGTAGGTGGTATAATATCTCCGTGCCTCGGAAAGCACGTTAAGTCTTGCGCCTGATCTCTCTCTGGTCGTGTCGTATTGCCGGCGTATCGCACTATGAGAGTAAGGCAAGAGAGAGTGAAGAAAATGTTCAGGAGTACTATTTAATTGAACGTTACAAAGGTAAAGTGTCACTTTTCAATATTGATTCATTACAATATATTGATAAAACTCGTACTAATTAAACTCGACTCGCAACTTATCTTATTCAACTCTAAATCAGCCTTTAGTAACTGACGGATAACTCAAAAAAAAAACCCGGTGACTTTGATGTTTTATGATCCATACCATGACAATTTGCAGTAGGTCACGATAACGCGACGAAGGTGTCGAAAGGGGTTTAATTAAAATATTTGCTGTGACTGCAAATAAATTTTGTCATAAAATGTATTTCATGGATTTTTAATTTCAGAGTGGCAGCGCGGTTCTAAATATTTATAATTCCTGCCCGACATCAGCACGGAACGCTGGACCTGCTGTAAGTACCTATTTGAAAGTTTTTTTTGACTAATCATACTAACTAACTTAACGGTTCCAACTTTGGCAGTAACATGCCGAGATCTAGAATTATACCCGGTTTCCGGCTATAAAGGCTCAGCCCTATAACGTCGGATATAAGCTTAACTAGCAAAATGTGGATGTACTAAAAGTATCGCTCTACTTTTCCCTTTTGGGAAAATTGGTGCGATTTTATTGTTTGTTCTTATTTTGTAGGTTTCATCATCACCAATCTTTTACCTTTCTGTACTTTTTGGTAAATTAAGAGACCGGATTGAAGATGAGGAAACGGTTATTTATTGTTTAAAAAAACCTAAAACGATACTCAAAAAAATATTTTTAGTGATCTCATCAACACTAACCAGGAACTATACCAAAAAAACCTTTTACTAGAATGACTGTTTATTTTTTTTGTACTATTCATGAATTTTATAATCATTCCGTAGATGACTGAAAATAGCAAGTGGCGAGTTCAACGAAATGTGCAAACAAATAGTAAGTTTTCACTATTGTACTAGTGTCTGGCTCGAAGGAAGACTAATATTAAGGAATGTTATATATTATATTATAATATTAAGGAAGAGTAATATTGTATCAAAATAAAACGTTGGTAACAAGGGAGAAGTCCAATGGTTTCAAGAAATCTATGAAAGTACAGCTCAACCGAAGAGTTCTTAATTCAAACGTTTGTGCATTTTACTCACTTCAACTTAAGTTTGCATATAGAAGACGCAATTTGCCGCCTTTTTTGGGTTTGGTTACCTTTAGCGAAAACGGTCGCGGATCCACTACATATTTTATAGGCAGTGCATTTTAGACAGTCAACCTCGCTGCAAACTAGCGCAGAGTTAGGCAGGTTCGTGAATATTTTCTGGAACACGTAGTTAAAATAATGTTATTTCAGGTCAGTCATCGACAGAATTCGGGACAAAGGATTGGCCGGCAGAAGCACTTTGTAAATTTGCACCAAGCGAAATGGAAAGCGGTAAGGAGAATGTTTATTTTAATATTGTAGCCTTAGATTTAATTAGTTATAATTTTCTGGGTTGGCGATAGTTGGCGAAAAGAGACGCAACATTGAGAAGCGAAAGAAATGAGGGAAAAAACTGGTGTGATCGCTTAGTTCTTAATTAAGTATTGAATTTGAAACTTCAAGCACTCAAGTAATGGCTTGCTAATGCATTTTTTTTTTGTTCCAGGCACCTATTATTTGGGACCAATAGAAGATCCAATGACAGTGTACTGCAATATGGCAACCCGGGAGACATGTATTAGGACAAGTAAAATAACCCCAGAGTTCACTCATGATCCGATGGAAGGAGCCTTCTGGTTGCGCGAAGAAAACGTTCAGTTGAAGGATCTTTATGCAGATGTAAGTTGTATTTACAAACAAAAAAGTATCTGTGTAGTATTAAAGTATCTGGTGTCCACGACACAAGCCTCGTTGCTTATTGTGGCACTAGATGGCGCTATCTGTAATGTCCAGCGATATTTATTTATTTATTTAGTGTCCTATAGTAATTTAAAAAAAAATACTAAATTAAATTTCCAAGTAGCAGCCCATAGAATGAACTAATCAATCAACCAATCATGTCATTTTCAGGCAACTAAGGCCCATAGATAAGATACTCCAAATTACGTTTAACCAAAATAATAAACTATTACATGATATTTTAAAACCTAGGACAATGGACTTTGTTTTAATATGCCTCATCGAACGCCATGTTTTAGAAAAGTTCACCGTTGACTTGTGACGCCAACTAGTCGCACTCTTGAACAAATAGTGAGCGAGATGACGGACCAGTCTAAGGTGTGGTCATCTATTTCATCACCACTGCTCTCAAAACGCTGAAAGAAAACATCAAGATTTATGAGGCTTCTACATATCCTCAAAAACGGTTAATGACACATTCATTCACCGTTTTTAACAATGACGATGTTAATAAATCACTCAAAAAAAAGTGTCTGTCTAGATTTTAACCCAGGATCTATAAATTTGGGTCACGAACATTAGCTCACCACTACTTCCAACTCGACATAGCCTTTACTACTAATATTGTTTGGTGCATTTGTTTCAGATTTCAGTGGAACAGTTAACATGGTTACGCGAACGTGCAGGATCTGTTCGTCAAACGCTTAAATACAACTGCCTAGACTCGGTGCCACACTCTAAATACAACGTGTCTTCATCAGTGCAGTTGTGGGCATGGAATGATTTACTGATTGGACCATACTCGACCAACCAGTCTCCTGTATTTTATTCCATACCAGCAGCTTCCGACAAATGTGTGGTAAGATACTTTTGATACAATTGTTAATTCTGGATGTTTTAGCCTTTTTGTTATGATTGTTAATTTGAGTCCATTTAATATTTAAATTATTTAACAATAATTTAATAAATATTTAATAAACTTAATTTGTGTTTCAGGAGGGCAGTACTGATTGGCAAAGTTCTATCATAGAACTGCAAAGTTCTAACGTATACAGACTACCAATAGCTGATGTGTGGATCGGAGATATTCGTCATGAAAAACAAAAGTTGACCATCGAAAGTGTTGAATTGTGTTTTGCATGATTTTATAAAAAAAAAACTATGATTATTTTTTTTATTTTGTCGTGTTTTTTTTTTGGAAGAAACGATTTTTACTTTTATATCATTTGTAACTTTTAAAATATCAAAATACTAGTATGGTGATACCAAATAATTTGCAGTAATTCGGTCATGTGTTTGTCTACCCATACTTACCAATAAATAATTTGAATTTGATCATTATTTTATTCGAACTCACTTTGTACAGCAAAACCAAACTCGTGGTCATGTCGACAGAGTATATCCCATTTCAAAAATGGACCCAATCACCAATCACCATGTAATAGTTTCGTGGTTTAGTTGAATAAAATCGGTAAATCTGTCGATCAGCATCGTTGAAATTCTAACACACCACGTAAGTCAAAAATATAAACTTTACAGAATAGTTAAAAAACTGCGTAATTAAACATTGGTAACCATTTTTATTTGTGTTCACTTCAAATTAGATAGAGAAGTTATTTGTTTCCGACTGGCAACGCGTTTTCCGATTATCTTTGCTTGTCGCAAAATCTGTTCGCAAAATGTACAGTTTTCTACCAATAATTTCTATTAAGAACTAATGTGATTCATTTTTTAAATCACTTGAAAACTCCATACCCATGCAATTTTAACCTGCACTTTAATTGAACTGGGCCAAATCAGTAAAGGTCATTAGGTCACGGTACCATTTGAGTCATTAAACCGCTGTGCTAACGACCAAGTGTGGTCCGATTCAATTCCACACGGGGCGGCCCTAAATATGGGGTGTTGATGCAGTATATGCAAAGGCTTCAGATATATTTTTTTTTTTGCAAAAAATGTTTTCATAAAGGATTTCAGTTGAGTATTCAACATCCCATAATATGGATAACTTTACAGTGCCAAGTGAGTGTGAATTCTAGCAAGGCGAGGTGATGGCAGGTGGAGTAAAGCTGTGACGGACTGGGGTCCAAGGACTGGCAAGAGAAGTGTTGTCGTGAGGGTGGCACAAGAACGTCGAGCTTGGCACAGCCAAAGATAGGCATGTATCCAGCAGTAGGTGAAGTTCGGCTGTGGACGATGATGAGGATGATGAAGTGAATGTGAGAAAGAAACTAGAATTCTAGAACTACACGCAAAGTGTTTTTTTGATACTTTTAAAGAGTAGTGTTTGTTTAAATGAAAGTTTTCTGTTGTACTATAATGGATATGATCTGCCCAACACTGAACTAAGATGACTGTAATGATGTTCCTTAAACACAGTTTTTATTACATGCTATTTAGTTTACACATTTTCTTCAGTAAAAAGTCCACAATTTCATCCAACATGATGAAGATGGCAGAATACACAATGTACTACAAAAAGACAAGCAATTAGGCGCGGGTCGCGATATATCACGCTGGACAGGTAGCAACATGTTGTCGTGATGTCTCCTCTAATGGAGGCTGTTTGTGGCTCAACTAAATTCTGTTGCGGGAAACAATGCATTATCCTGCTTAGAATCTAAATTTTGAGCATTAATTCGGACTGTATGCAAAGTCAGAGAAATCTATTGTTTAGTGATAATACAGAAGAAATTGCAACTGTAAGTACGTGCAGTGAGGCAGGTAAACATAATAAAGTCCATTAAAAAACAAACGATTTTGTTTAAAGACAGGCTGCGTTTAGATAAATTCATGTTTTTTTGTTTATTTTCCTTTATCTTAACCAATTTGGAAATTAAAACATCGTTTATTAAACTGCACTTTGATGTTTTTCGATTAATTATTTAATATTACGTTTAGGTTGGTTCATGTTATGCCTGCAAGAACTGCAAAGATGTTGAATCAAAATTGTACGTCTATCTTATGTTTCACCATTTTCTTTCTTATGTTCGAGCTCATTCCACCATCTCCTTTCTTCCATCGGAAGTCCGGACGTAACTACAGGCACGAAGCGATTGGCAACATCTTTTAGTATGCGCACAGATGAGTAGTGGAATTCCCCGTTTGCGTCGGTGTTCCTGTTCATTTGTCCCCAATTTATTAAATTCGCGAGTTATTAAGCTTCTTTCGGGTCTGTTTGTTCCTTCGTCGACCTCATATTCTCTGCGCTTTTTTTTTTATTTTTTTTTTTATTTTTTTTTTTTAGGATGGGAAATCATCAAATGACTTCTCCCACTCTGGGCGGAGCGGGAGGGAGTGTCAGACTCTTAGTGACTAAAACCCATCCATGTTCCTTCCTTGCCCTTTACGTTCCGGGGCCGCGGTATCTCTTTCGAACAGTCCCGCAAATATTCTCTGCGCTCAGGACAGGATTGAGGTCAAGAGTAGGCCGTTTTTCCATTACCACCAGCTGAATTCTCACACCTTAATTTCCTTATCTTTCTACAAAAACTTAAAATAGCTGACATACTTATATGCTGCGGTAAAAAAAAGAATAATAAAGGTTTGCGTTCGACCAGTGACAAATGATTGCAATATTTCTTAAGTTGAAGAAGGGACGAGCTGTTTTGGCGGTATTTTGTACAATTTGTTATGCTTGATGCCCGAGGGACCGTTTTGGGCCTGCAGTTGACTATTACGGCCTCTTTTTATACACGATTGTCTGACTTTATTGCGTGTTTTTAATCAAGGGTAAGATACCTTGTTTCAAGACTCATCAAAAAAAGTTTGATGAACTCTTGAAACAAGGTAAAAAGGCTGAGTATTTGACGCAGGTAAGAGGATTGTTTTTTTTTAAACTTATACCAGCTAAGTATAGGTATTACCATCCTACATTTCCCATAATACTCCAAACCTCTAAGGTTCTTCTCCAAACTACGTTTAATGAATTTTGGTTGACGAAGCAGACAAAATACTTGTTATTCTTGAAATAATCGAACAATGCTGGCCAATCACAGTTGTTTTGTTTTAGCTTTTGGTTTTCTTAGATATGTAGATAGATGCTAATCACTGATAGCGATACACATATATTTAGTTCGAGTGTTGTTTATATTGATATATTGGTCAACGACGCGTTATCTGTTATTCTTTAAGCCTCGTGCAGACAGACACGACTAGATATGTCTGTGTGCGTTGTTGGTTAGCGGTTTTTTTGCACCGCAAAACCTTGCATACAGACAGACGAAGGTCAGGTTTGACGATGCGATGACGTAAATCTGCAACGCGTCGATGCTACGCGTCTCCACACTGTCTGTACGGTGCCACGTCTGGTCGTGCATCGAGATCGAGCGGCTGCGCGTCGACTCTGCGGTCAAATAGTCCGGTAGCGCTGGGCTATTTTGATGCCATAAGTTTCAAAAATTCTAAAGTTGCTTATTTCTTGCCTGTGGATACAGACGTAGTACCTATGAAGCTTATTATTGCGTTTTGTGTCACATCTTTTATTTTTTTTTATGATGGGAAATCATCAAATAACTTCTCCCACTCTGGGCGGAGCGGGAGGGAGTTACTTTTACTACGATGCGAATGCGAGGATCGCGTTCAAAGTTCGCGTTGGAAGTTCATGTTCGCGCTCTGGTGACACGTTTTTGAGTTTTCTGTACTAAGGAAACGTTGGAAACTTGGAACACGGCCTAGGCTTGGCTTTTTTGAGTAAGACTAAAACTATTTTAAAATTCCAATCATTTATTCGTAAATATGTAAACAAGTTCATGGATGTATAAACAAATTGGTATAATCATTACATTCATTACAAATACATGACAAAATACCGTAATTTACACGAATGTCTATTAAAAAAACAATATTTATTCATTGTTACATAATTATTTAGTACTCATTTAAAAATTATCAACTTTTCTAGATTACATTGAAGACAAGAAAATATAAAATCATCCAAAACACAATTCAACACTTTCGATGGTCAGCTTTTGATTTTCATTACGAATATCTCCGATCCACATATCAACTATTGGAAGTCTGTATACGTTAGAACTTTGTAGTTCTATAATAGTACTCTTCCATTCAGTACTTCCTTGCTGAAACAAACATTAGTTTTGATTAAATTTTCTTTGATAATGATGTAAGAAATATCCACTTTATTCACTCACTTCAATCTTTGGTTAAGGGGGTAAATTCGCAACTCTATTTGTGTTGGTTCAAACTTCGTTTGAAATTTTGTTAGAAGAAGTTCTAATCAGCTTGCACTACAAAGTGGTTGTACGTCAGTCACTGCGGGCCGAATAGTGCGAAATGAGTGGTTTCGGTCGATTTACAAAAAATCTATTGACGGGAATAAAACACTATGATGCTAGTATGTTGCTTGTAGAATTATTTGCCAAAAAATCAGGATGATCGCATGTATCTTAGTATAGTTTTTACTCGTTAAAAGAAATTTTTACAGATAAATTCATGATTTTTAAAACTATTCTAAAACTATTTGCCTTTATTTTTTCTTTACCTAATTCCCTTTTCAAAAAAAAAGTTATATTTTGAGAAAGTATGGTCAACCAAAAAATTTCAAAGTTATACAAATAAAAGTATTTTATAAGATATTAAATTGTACCCGTGGCTCTCGTAAACCCATGAAAGTAAAACGGGCACTAAAATGCCTGTGGTCTCTTTTTCAGATATTAAAACCATACTAAATTAAGAAGGCGATCAGACAAACCAGGAGGCCAGAATCATGAAGGAGGTATTGTATTGTATTGTATACCGGGCTGGTGTCCGCAACTCAACGTCAATTATAATAAAGTCTCACAAACTACCAGGAGGTCAGAATTATGAAAATGTATTATCTACACTTCTACATTACTCTTCTTCTTCTTTTTGGTAACTGTACTTTAACTTTCTTTTCTTGTGGTCCCAAAATATCACTCAAAAATATTTAGGGGTAATCTGGGACCGCGGTCCTGGTCACGAAAGCTCCCGACCCGTTTTAAAATCTATTAATTTTTGAAAAACAAACTCAAAAGAAGGCGCAGTACATTTAAGAGGAAATTATTCAAAAGTGTCTTACCACACAATTGTCGGTAACTTCTGGTACAGAATAAAATATCGGAGACTGGTCAGTCGGGTATGGTCCAATCGCTACATCGTTCCAAGCCCACAACTTCACTGATGTAGACATGTTGTATCTGAAGTACGGAACCGAGTCCAGGCAGTTGTATTTTAGCGTTTGGCGAACGTTTACTGCACGATCACGTAACCATATTAACTGTTCCGCTGAAATCTGAAACAAATTAACCGATCAATTTTAGAGAAAAGACTTAATTATGAATTTTATTAGGTTGGGGAAAGAGAAATAAGTTAGTATGCCTGCGGTAACACAAGTACCCCGTATTACTCGTATATTGTTCCTGTGAAAAAAGTGCGTTAGACGATTGATTTGTTTGATATTTTGCCATCTAAAATCACTATACGAGGTAGAAGGGACACCGGAGCGAAAATATTGGATCATACCTAGTTGGAATAAAAAAAAAACCCACCAAAAACATTTCCATGTAAAATTATGCCAAGACGAAACCATAATGAGAGGTTTTTCTTTTAAGGAATAAAAAAAATAACGTTAATGTCTATACAACGTGTAACAGAAAGGGTATAGTCATATGAAAGGGCGTGCTACAGACCATCAAACTGAACAACTTTCTCTATGGGACCACCATCGTAATCGCGAAAAAATATTCAGCTGTCTCATACATTTGGTCGAGTAGGTATTGGAATTTTGTATGGAGCTGTTGATTATTTTTTCACGATTACTATGGTGGTTCCATGGAGAAAGTTGTTCAGTTTGATGGTCTGTAGCACACCCTTTCATATGACTATACCCATTCTGTTACATGTTGTATAAAGCTCGATTTAAAAAGATAACTAGTACCAATAGATTTCTAAATACTTTTAAACTTACTTCTGATGAAAATAGATCTGCCAAATGAACGTTCTTTTCGTGCAGCCAGAAGGCTCCTTTACTCGGATCATGATAAAACTCTAGGGTTTTATTAGTTGGCCTAATGCATGTCTCCAGGGTTGTCATATTGCAGAACACTTTCATTGGTTTTCCTGTTGGTCCCAAATAATAGGTGCCTGCAACGAAATTTCATTTACATTGTCATGATCTATGAATAACCTATAGAGCTGCAAGGCTCTTTTGGTGTTCGAATGACGTTTAAAAAAGACTGAGACATTTGAAGAAATGTTTTACGAAATGAAATAAAATTAAAGAAATAAATTGAAAAAAAAAAACAAAACGACAACCTTTGTTTTGATTTTTCCCACGCACCATGAGACATTTGTACTTTTAAACTGTGCGATCTTTTACATACAGGGTGTAAACCACCTCATCACGAAGCCGTCAACCAAGCATTCTGTACATCAAACTTGTCAAATAGTTGGGACTTTGACCCCTAATATCTCCGTAACTAGAAGGTTCCCAGATAAGGTGTAGAACAATAAAAATATCGCAATGACGGGGAGATCAAATACCTTTCGGCTTCGTTAAGAGGTGTTTAACACCCTATAAACATAATCAAATTGGCCTCTCGTTATTAATGGCCGAGTTATTTTCCCTTAGATTCAATCAAAATATGAGAACTGTTGAAACAAGCCACCCCCCCAATTTGCCATCAACCTAAGGTTGACTGATTGAAAATGACTTTGGCAAGCTAATGACACCTGTGCTATACCATGCTATGCTGAGATATTTTGTGCTTTACTTTTCAATACTAAGTGCCCAACACAAAAATTAAAAAAAAAAATCAAATCCATTGTCGTATTCATAACAGGTATAATTCTCACCGCTTCTTATTCCATGACCAGATTTACAAGGTACTTCACCCGGCCAATCCAATGTTCCGAATTCATCCCATGCTTCTTGCACTACATTGGCTGAAATAAAATAATTATAATTACTTGGTTCAGACATAATTCAAGTGAAGGTGTTGAAACTGCGAGAACTGTACATAGAAGTAGTCCGGTTTTTGGTCATGGCGGAAACCCCCAATAAAGGTACCAAAAAGGCGTCTAAATGTATCTCCTAATAATAATAATAGTTACGTTAAATTTAGTTACATACACAAAACGCATAATGAAAGAGCTCTTTGATCGAGTTGGACTATAATATCATCTACCTAGCCTTTTCCCAACTATGTTGGGGTCGGCTTCCAGTCTATCCGGATGCAGCTGAATACCAGTATTTTACATGGAGCGACTGCCTATCAGACGTCCACAACCCAGTTAATACTGGTAAATACGATACCACTTGACGTCACGGACGTCAAGTAAGTCGGTACGCCCTTCTGTTGTTTATAGTGTTACTAGAGTGTTGCCCGCGACTTCGTCCGCGTAAACCACCCTTGTCACATAGGGGTATAAAATTAGCCTTCGACTTGTTCTCTAAACTACCAAATATACACAAAAAAAAATGTTAAATCGGTGAAGTCGTTTCGGAGAACTTCGATAACAAACAATGTGACACGAGATTTTGATGTATTAGATAGCTTTGTCTGCGACTTTGCTCGCGTTGAATTCGGAGTAATTGTAATTAAAAAATGAGAGAATTTCATTGCGCAAAACAAAGAGTAAGTAAAATTTAAGATCCAGCAGACTTTTAAAGATAAACATATCTGGGTTGCTCATAAATTAGTTGGTTTCAAAGCAGAACAGAGGAACTTTGCAGAAGTATTGTGTAAAATCTTAAATTATTGTCTAGGATGGAATTACTATGGCCGGTAAATTACATAACGATACGTAGCTACGAAAACAAACAAAAGTTAAAGAAAAATTAGATTTGTGTTCAGTGAAAACCATGAAAACGACACCCACGAAGGAAATATTTAAAAAAAACCCTAGACGGCTCTTGGATTCTTGGAAAGGAATCTTGAAGGAATCTTGGATTTTCATTTTGACCTCATTTTCGATATCAGCGACCCCAAAAAACATGAAAATGACACACATGACGAAAAATTTAATTCAACGCCATTTCGATTTTCATTTCGATCTCATATTTGTAATCAGCGACCTCGAAAACCGTGTAAACGCCACCCGAGATGGAAAAACAAATACTTTTCCTGGGCGCTATCTTGTATTTATCAATAGGAGTACTCTTGTGAGGTTTCGAATGAAATAGTCTTACCAATCTTGTTCCCCCTTACAAAGATTTGAGGCGCGTTTCACCCCTTGGAGGGTAAATTTAGAAAAAATATTTCTTAGTGCACCCCTAGACTACATAAGGAACCTACTTGCCAAATTTGGAATCAGTAGACCCAGTGGTTTGGGCTGTGCGTTGATTTTTAGAATTTGTCACCCCATTTACCCTTCTTAAGGGTTGAATTTTGAAAAACCTGAAACCCGTTTCTACTCATTTATCAATAGGAGTACTCTTGCGAAGTTTCGAATGAAATGGTCGAACTTATCTTGTTTCCCCATACAATCTTTGGAGGCCCGTTTCACCCCTCTTAGGGGTTGAATTTTGAAAAAACCTGATACCTGTTTCTACTCATTTATCAATAGGAGTACTCTTGCGAAGTTTCGAATGAAATGGTCGAACTTATCTTGTTTCCCCATACAATCTTTGGAGGCCCGTTTCACCCCTCTTAGGGGTTGAATTTTGAAAAAACCTAAAACCCATTTCTACTCATTTATCAATAGGAGTACTCTTGTGAAGTTTCGAATGAAATAGTCTAACTGATCTTGTTTCCCCATACAAACTTTGGAGGCCCGTTTCACCCCCTTAGAGGGTGAATTTTGAAAATTTATTATTAATGCACTCCTAAACTACATAAGGAACCTACTTGCCGAATTAAAAATCTGTAGACCCAGCGGTTTGGGCTGTGCGTTGATTTTTAGACTTTGTCACCTCATTTACCCCTCTTAGGGGTTGAATTTTGAAAAAACCTGAAACCCATTTCTACTCATTTATCAATAGGAGTACTCTTGTGAAGTTTCGAATGAAATAGTCTAACTAATCTTGTTTCCCCATACAAACTTTGGGGGCCCGTTTCACCCCCTTAGAGGGTGAATTTTGAAAAAAAAATTCTTAGTGCACTCCTAGACCACATAAGAAACCTACTTGCCGAATTTGAAATCTGTAGACCCAGCGGTTTGGGCTGTGCGTTGATTATTACACTTTGTCACCCCATTTACCCCTCTTGGGGGGTGAATTTTGAAAAAACCTGAAACCCATTTCTACTCATTTATCAATAGGAGTACTCTTGTGAAGTTTCGAATAAAATAGTCTAACTAATCTTGTTTCCCCATACAAACTTTGGGGGCCCGTTTCACCCCCTTAGAGGGTGAATTTTGAAAAATCCTTTCTTAGTGCACCCCTACACCACATAAGGAACTTTCATGCCAAATTTGGAATCTGTAGACTTAGCGGTTTGGGCTGTGCGTTGATATATCACCCAGTCAGTCAGTCAGTCAGTCAGTCAGTTTACTATTTTATATAAATATAGATAAATAAAATAACCCATTTAATTAGAACAATTATAATACAGAAAGTTTCTACATAAAACAATTCAAGACTAAATAAATGATTTATCTATCTATCTATCTATCTATCACTTGGTAAGACTGATTGTCAGACATTTTGGGCCACTGACTACCTGTTAGGCTGTCAAAGATAGACAAATGACAGCCGGGACCAACAGGTTAATGTGCTTTCCGAGGCACAGAAGAAACTCGGTATGTAAGGGTTCACTCATTTACAGATCAACCTAGTCAAGCACGGTTAAACCTAACGATCGACCCGAGCGGCTGTTACTATTTAGCCACGAGCCGAGTTGTACATACTATAATAGATTTTGTGAAACTATTTTATTTCTCACACTTCACACCGTATTTTCTAACGTTCGCGTTTCAAGCCGGATAACTACAAGTATAAATACTTACTATTTGGAGTATCATAGCAAGGGCAAACTCCATGCCTTCCAGGAACTCCTGGAGGTCCCACCGGACCAGGTTTCCCCTCCAACCCTGGAGGTCCCTACAAAAGTTACACAATGTTTGATTTTAGTGTCAAACATTAAAATTCGACACTTCACCCATATGCATCTTTCACTTGCAGTATGCAGTCTGAACACAAAATGAATCAAAGTGAAAAATAAATTCTTCAGTCGCAAGCACGACTGCTGAGCTGGTTGTGGGTTCCGATTCCTAGGTCTGACAAAGTGTTACTGAGTATTTCTATCAGGAATTTCCGAAGGCGATTACATGAGCTAAACGCGAGTTTTATAATTACTAAAAGTATATGATTCGCTGCTATAAATAAAACCAGAAAAATATATGATATTCTTCAGGATATATGCTAGCATGATAGTGTTTTGAAAACATAATACAATTAATTTGACTCGATAAAAAAAAATCACGAACTTATCTCTAAAAATATCTTTCAAACAAAAAAAAAACATACATGCGATCATTCAGATTTTTTCGATTGACTTTTTTTTTTATGCATGCGACCTTTGCAGATGATACTGCAATTATGGCTACCGGATCAAGCCACAGAGAAGCAGTAGAAAAAGTTCAACTAGCTGTGAACAAAGTTTATGACTGACAAATTCTCAATACGTCACGCCTTGGTATAATTTTTAGCCAGTTCGGACGTTCACGAGCTCCCACTCTCGAGTTTAGATGCTTTTTATCATTTTCAATATTCGATTTACAAAAACAAAAAATACCTACGTGTCCATTATTTTCCAATTCTCTAACTGACGGACTAAATAGATTTGCATTTTTTTGATACTGACGTCATGCTTATTATGCCCAATGTTACTTATGAACATCAGGTTATGCAGAGAATTCAAGAAGATACACATATATTTTGACAATTATGTTGAAGTCCCATGTAATAAGGAGCAATCCTATTACCATCAACCGGATGGTAATAGGATGAGAATTTTGTGATGGAAAAACCAATAACACTTTATCTGACCACGACCTGGGAATCGAAGCCAGGACCATTGTTAAGCAGTAGTGCTTGCAAATTCCAAACCAAAGAGACGAAACAGTGTATAATTAAAAAACAGTAACAATTTTTTATGTATTGTTGTTAAATGTTATTTTATGTATTTTATCTATGGGCCTTAGTTTCCTGATAATAAAATGATTATTATTTCCTTTAATAACTTTTTTACATTTTTTAATATTAATTTAAAAAAATATATAAAAAAATAAAACCGACTTCAAAAAAAAAAAACCAAAAAAGTGAAAAATAACTTTAGCTTCTGAAGTCGGTGACGTTTGTATGATTGATTTAATTTTTTTGTCACCGACTTCAGAAGCTAAAGTTATTTTTCACTTTTTTGGTTTTTTTTTGAAGTCGGTTTTATTTTTTGCAAAAAAGTTTTTATTTTTCACTTTTTAGTGGTTCACATGTGCTTGGTACACATGGAAAGTGCATACCGTTACAATTACAACAAGCCCAAACACGACTAGGATACATTGTCTCATTATGTAGTTCCGTGACTCTTGGCTTCATCATCAGATCTGATGGTATAATGGTTCTTATCAAACGCAAATGCTTCACTTGTTGTAGAAAATACCAAAATTGCTGTACGTTATCCTATAAAATTTGAAGATTTCCCTCGATTTCGCCAAGATTCCATCATCAGATCCCGACTTGGCGACTATGGGACCAACTTGGAAGTATACCCTTTCAAACAAAAAAAGAATTTTTCAAATCGGTTCAGGCGTCTTCGAGTAATCGGTGAACATACATAAAAAAAAAAAAATACATATAGTCGAATAATAGAGAACCTCCTCCTTTTTGGAAGTCGGTTAAATATTTAAAAATGATTATTATTATAATTACTATAAATAATCTTAGTTTTTTTAAGTAAGTACTTACAGGAGGTCCAGTATCGCCTTTCGCGCCAGGCTCAAGAGTTAGTTTACCACTCTGAAATTATAAATCCATAAAAAAACATGTTTAATAGAATTTATTTCCTGACACACCAAATATTATTGATCTCAAATCATGTTTGTGTCTGCCTAACTGTTCGCCATATTTTATAATTTTCAAAATAGCACCCACTCATAAAAAAACTAAAATATAATCTATCGTAGCGAAGACTGTACCTTTGACAAGTTGACAGGTCAAAAAGAGCAATAATAATAGTCCTCTTGACCTTTTTTGATCTCAACGTTAACCATCGGCACGGAAGATATAAATCACAAGTGTGTGCGCAAGCACAGGTGCCAAAGCCTGCCGGGGCTGTGGCACTGTTCGGAGATACCGTGGCCTCGGAACATAAAGGGCGAGGAAGGAACACGGATGGTTTAGTCAGTAAAAGTCTGACACTCCCTCCCGCTCTGCCCAGAGCGGGAGTAGTCATTTGATGATTTCCCAACCGAAAAAAAAACAAGGTGCAGGTGCACTCTTTCTTCACTCACTGTCAAAGTCCGATGGAACGGCAATCCGACATGACAGACGACAGAAATCAAGTGCCCGATTACCGGTTTAACGTGCTTTTCGAAGCATGGAGGTATTTACCGGCAACTTCCAAAGTCCGGTCTTTGTCCAACTCGGGTATCGAACCCAGGATCTCAAGCTCAACGTTATAATGGGGCATTATTTTGCGTATGGAATGATTTTTATTAGGTACTTTTACTTACCAGAGTAATTTCTGGAGATGATGCTGAAACAAAATTAAAAGCAGTTCTATTTTAGGTTTAGTTTTAGATAGAGACTGATGTACATTCTCACTTTCACTAGATAATTCCTATACGAATGCCTTTAGCAGAGCGTGCATTGGAATTGGACGTGCCTGTGCACGTCTATACTTTAAACACAATGTTCAATCACAATGTTTTAAGCTTTCACGGTTTAAAACTTAATTTATATTGACACTCCACAAAACCTGTTGATACTGTGAGTGCGTTTTGTCGTGAATTAGTGTCGAGTTCCAATAGTGCGCGTAGCAAAAGACAAAGAAAGAAGGTAGACAGATTAGTCTGTTCCCAACAATTTATTTTCCATCCACCCGCATTCTATAGAAACCCATAGATAACACACTATAGATTACAAGAAGTAAACCCACGATCATGGCGTTTGCAACAGCGTCGAAATATCGGGAGTTCAAAATAATAAACAATCACGGAAGATTCCCGTAAGTGACAATATAAGTACAATCACAATGTGTTCGGGAACCTATTGGCATCAATCGGCCACAAACTCCAGACTCAGTGGGTGTTACTGAGAAATTCCTGATGGAACAATCAAATAACACTTGGCCCGTCCTAGGAATCAAACCCAAGACCACTATAACAACGAGGTTACGAGGCAGTCAATACATTTTATTTTTATTTAATAAACTTACTAACTATCTTTACAAGATGACTCCAATAAAATAGTGGTTTTCAAACACAACCGATACATATAAAAATCAACAGACTTACGGCTAATACTTAAAAAACAATTTTTTTTTTTTAAGTATTAGACATTTTAACGAACATAAAATAATAATAAACGAAAATATTAAAACTTCATTTTATTAGACGTACCTGATGTTTTTTGAAGTTTGAGAGTTACGAACTCTAAGAAAATGTATGTCAATACTTTGACGTCCATCTTGCCGATCGTCGACAGTTACAGTGAAATTACGAGTTCTTTTATACGTCCCAAGTAGGTACCTAATGCATTTCATTTTGAGCTTTTCCTTGTTTTAATATGGTAGTTATTAAAAACCCTGTAGGATAACGTCTTATCGTGTTCTTAACTTTTATTATACTTTATATTATTAGCTTTACTTGTAACAAACAATGTAAGCAAAATATTGAGTATGAATGCTATAAGAGTAAAGAAAGACCAAAAAACCGGCCAAGAGCGTGTCGGGCCACGCTCACTGTAGGGTTCCGTAGCTTCCCAGACCATTAAAAATACCAACATTTTTCGTCATCAAAAATAACTTTGTTTTTCATAGTATTTGTATGAAAAACAAAGTTATCATTTGCGTTTTTTTTTAAAAGTGCTATATAACTCAAAAACTATTCAACTCATCAAGTTGAAAATAATTTTCCTAGAAAGTTCATATAAAGGTCTACTTCTGTGATTTTTTTCATATTTTTTAAACTTATGGTTCAAAAGTTAGAGGGGGGGGGGACACATTGTTTTTGACTTTCGGAGCGATTATTTCCTAAAATATTAATATTATCAAAAAATGATTTTAGAAAACCCCTATTCATTTTTAAATACCTATCCAACAATATATCACACGTCAGGGTCAAAATTAAAAAAAAAATCGCTCCCCACTTTACGTCTGGGGGAGGTACCCTAATAAAAATGTTTTTTTAAATTTTTATTTTTGCACTTTGTCGGCATGATTGATATACATATTGGTACCAAATTTCAGCTTTCTGGTGCTAACGGTCACTGAGATTATCCGCGGACAGACAGACAGACAGACAGACAGACAGACAGACATGGCGAAACTATAAGGGTTCCGTTTTTTGCCATTTGGCTACGGAACCCTAAAAACGATGGATGGACCTTACGAAGGATGATATAGCTAGAAAAGAAGTGACTGGAAGAAAATAAACAAAGAAAAAGCATTTATTAGTCCGTATAAGTCAAAATACATAAAATTAACATTTTTTTCAACTAATCAAAACTAAACATAAAATCTAAAAATAAAAAGAGACGAAACTGGTCCTGAACGAGGCCAAAAGGCTCCCGTATCTCAGCATGGTGCTATAACATTAAAAAACGTGCACCGTGGGACAAAACCAGAAAACGCGAAAAAAAAACAGCTGTTCAGTACATATGTTCGCCTAGTGTAGTTAATTCGGCCTCGTAGTTAATTTATTTTAAAATTATTGATTTATTGTGTTTAGTTTGTTTTAAATCTACTCTGTATAGTAGAATTAATGTATAAAGTGATACACGTAGTGTTTGTGACCTGTTTATGTTGTGATAACTCGCAACAATCGATAATTCGATAAATCAAGTACCGGCTGTCAACTATTGGACTGTGGATTTGAACTCTTTGAACCGGGGGAGTATTCCGTTTTGATTTACCTATTATTTGTATATTATTTACATACTAAACATCACTTAAACACTGCTCAGAGCTCTGAGCAACATCCCGTACACACACCGGCTACGTTTATGTCTCATTTTGCTTGACAATTGTGGAAGCAAAATCGAGGACGAAAACACTTGCCCAGACAAAAACATTTACTACAAACCCTACTTCACACATAATATATTATGTCCTTATTACCTATGCACACAATCTTCCCTCTCAGAATATAACACGTCCACTCCAATTCTAAAATAGTTATTTTTGCCAATTTGAAACCAAGTTTTGGCTCTAAATTGTTTTGTTGATAAATGTCATTTCGTAAAAAGTAAACTTGTAACGATTTATTCATGGTGTACTTACATCAATCTTTTTAATATAAGCATAATATGTTCATTACAATTAAATTATTAACTTCTTAAAGTAATATTTTAAAAATCATAAGTTTTTAGTCTACTACCCACGTTAGGAAAAAGTAAAATCGTAAGATAGTAAACTTATTATTAATGTTATTAAATTGAGAATTCAGTCAGTAAATATCAATCCTGTTAAGCTATCCAGCAGCCTACCTCATTTCTTTTAATAAAGCAAACTTTTTTTTTTTTTTTTTTTTTCCTGTTTTTCTCCCTTTCATCTCTAAATTTTCTTAATTGGTCTATCCTATTAGTTCTCACCGTTTCCTTATTTCCAATTTTCAGAAACCAATCCGGAAACCATGCCTGTGATGACCCGTAAGGCTACTGCTCAGGATATGGAGCTAAAATTGAGAACGGCCCTCCAAGAACTAAAGGACTCAAAACTCCAATGCCAACAGCTATTGCAGGAGAGAGAAGACAGTGAGGAGGAGGTCATTAATATTAACAGCAAAAACTCCAGCTTAAAACGGGAGCTAGTAGACCTTCATCAGGATTACCTGAATGTTGTCAGTGAACGGGATCAACTAAGGGTGGTCACGGATGGGTTCCACAGCTGCAGCAACTTATATGAGGTGGCTTTGTGTAAAATTAGGGACCTAGAGGAGGAATTAATCCATGCTAATGTTAAACTCTTTAATTTAAAAAAGGAACAGGATCATACTCAGGCTATGGAAACTGAACATTTGTACAGGGAATTAGTAAATTCTAATTGTAACCCTCATTCCATTACAACAATAGACCTTACAGAGGACTCCTTACTACAGCATAACTACAGCCATAAAATAAGCCAGAATAAAATTAAGAAATATGCACGATTAAATAAAATCATTAAAAAATGTAATAAATACAAGAAACAACAGAAACACCATTCCAAAAATATACAATTAAGGAAGGAACGTGTTTCTCTAGTTAATAAATTAAATAACTATCAGATTAAATTGGAAGATAGTATAAACATTTATGAAATTGACACTCAGCGCTTACAATCAGAAATACAGGCTCTTAATAAGTCACTAAAATCTTTATATAACAAATATGAACGCTCACAAAATCAAATTAAAGAGCATATTCTTGCTACAAATGCATTGGTAGACAAAGTGGACTCACTGACTCTCAACAACATTCAGTGTACTTGTCAGGGGGAATCCAGGAATGATGTTCAGCCTGAGGCAACGGAGGACCCGTGCCAAGCTGTGAAAACTCAGTACTGTGTTTCCAGCCAAGATACAATACCTGACTTAGGTAATTTTGTCTCACCTAATTGTCTAGATTCTAATCTTTCAGTTATGTTCTCTGATAGTATAGGTAGAGGGCTTGGGAAATTGATCAGTAATAGCCTGAGTTATTGTACTCAAAATTATTGTATGCCAGGGTCGACCTACAAACAGGTTATGGCATCTGCAACAAAAACTGTTTGTAATCCTAATACCACCATAACTATATGTATGGGTAATAGTTCTAAGATTAAAAAGGAAGATATCACTGAATGTGTATCAGAGTTGTTAAAGCTAAACTGTAGTAAAATCATATTGTGTGCTTTTCCCTATTTTGAAAAATTGGGTAATAGAAAAAACAATTATATACATATGTTAAATAACCATGTACATTTTCTGGCAGGTCACTATAGTGACAGACTTGTATATCTAGATATCAACACTATTGTTGGTAAACTTAAGTCGACACGGGGTAAGGTGTATCTACCTATTAGATGTAGACACAAAATAGCTTCGCTATTAGCTTTTAATATTCACACAGACATAAATAGTATGTCTAAGCTTAGTTCCATTATTAACACTGCGACTATTAGTAATTCTACTAATGTACAGGTGACTTTAAATGAATATAGCAGTAGTGCTATAAATGTTTACAAATATTGCAATGAGGAGGATCCATCTGTCACCGTGGTGAATCCTCAATTAGGGTCTATTACAGATAGGGTCTTGTTGTCTGAGGATGGCACGGGAGTCTCCGGCCTCACTCCAAATATTAATATAAATTTAAACTAGAAAGTGAGACAACAGAAGGTACTATTAATTCTTGCACTCAATTAGTTAATAAAAAAGGGCCTCAGCAGAACACCTTAAAATTATTCCACCAAAATATCCAAGGAATGTCTTGCAAATTATTAGAAATTGAATTGTTTTTAGAAAAAAGTAAGTTTGACATCATTTGTTTTACTGAACATTGGCTAAAAGATTACCAAATGCTTATTAATTATGAGAACTATATGGTGGGTAGCTGCTTTAACCGTAAAACTATGCTTCGTGGAGGTTCCCTAATATTAATTAAAAATAGTTTTAAATATAAGCAACGTAATGACATAGTAGGTCTCTCGGTTGAACATTGCGTCGAACTGTCCTGTGTTGAGCTAGATAAGCATGTAATTGTGTGTGTGTACAGACCCCCAAACTATCAAAACTTTTCCATATTTGAATCAATAATGGAAGATGTCCTGGCAAAACTTGCAGCCAGTAATAAATCTACAATAATTTGTGGTGATTTCAATATCAATATTTTAGAAGAACATTCAAATAGTGGTCGGTTATTAAATCTTTTTAAGTCATTTGACCTGACTAACGTTTTTATTGAACCTACTAGAATCACAACATCTTCAGCTACTTGTATAGATAATGTTTTCTGCGATTGTGATTACTTAGATAAAGCCATAGTAAATTGTTTGCCGTCTGACCATAGCGGACAAACTGTAACTTATAGTTGTAATACACCATTGCAAAAAGTACAGATTAAATTTAGACCTATAACTTCTAGCAAATTAAATAGGTTTAATATTTCCCTACAGAACAAGTTAAGTGTTATGAGCCATGACGATATTAATATAAACCAATTTTATAATCGTTTCTTTTCAATAGTTCACACGGAATTCAACAAAACTTTTGAAAAGAAGACAAAAAGTATTTGCCCTAAATTCATATTTAGCGATTGGGCAACTAGAGGCATCAGAAAAAGTAGGGAAAGACTATTTGAGCTTTATGGCCTTAAGCCTTTTATTAACACTGAAACTTTTAACAAGTATGTTGCTCAGTATTCAAAAATTTTTAGAAATACATGCAAGGTTGCTAAAGCCCTGCACATTAGCAACAAGATCAAAACAGCAGAAAATAAAATAAAGACAGTTTGGAAAGTCATAAATAACGAGACTAACAGGAAGAAAATACGTAACACTAGCTACACATTAGATACAGCAAGTGGTCCTAAAAGCTCTAATCAGGAAGTAGCTCAAGAATTTGTAAATTTCTTTACAGAAATACCATTAAAAACTACGGAGGCTCTAAATTCCTCTCCTGAAGTCTCAATGGGTTTATTAAAGGCGAATGTGTCTGGCTGCCTGGCTGAATTTAAATTTAAACACATTAACCCTATGGTAGTTATTAAAGCTTTCCGGCAAATAAAAATCAAACTGACCGAAGATCTATGGGGAATGTCTATCAAAGTTTGTACATTCATACTTGAGACAATAGCCCCATACTTAGCTTTAATTTTTAATCTATGTGTAGACCAAGGAGTTTTCCCTGATTTAATGAAATACAGTAAAGTCATACCTCTTTTCAAATCCGGGGACAGTAAAGATACTAACAATTATAGACCTGTATCCGTGTTGCCAGTTTTTAGCAAGGTTTTCGAAAAAGTAATGCTTGATCAAATGCTCTATCATTTTAACACCAACAGAATCTTACATGATCAACAGTATGGTTTCACCAAGGGACGTTGTACAACTGACGCCGGTGTAACCTTATTAAAGCACATATTTACTGCGTGGGAAGAGTCCCAAGATGCCATAGGAATTTTTTGTGACCTCTCCAAAGCGTTTGATTGCGTAAATCACGACACATTACTTTTGAAACTTGAGCATTACGGACTGGGTAAACTTGCACTTAGTTTGGTAAGATCATATTTGAATGATAGACAACAACATGTTCAGATAAATGGTGTTAATTCACAGGGTTTAAAAATAAAAATGGGGGTTCCACAAGGCTCAATATTGGGTCCTTTCCTCTTTCTAGTATATATAAATGATCTACCCTATTTATTGAAAAACCAACCTCAAAATATGGTGTTGTTTGCTGATGACACTTCCTTAATTTTTAAGATAAACAGACGGGCACAAAATTTAGATGACGTGAATAATGCCCTACTTCAGGTCCAAAATTGGTTCACAGCAAACAATTTGGTATTAAATGAAAAAAAAACCAAATGCATAAGATTTGCTTTACCGAATGTTAAGGTTAGTGATTGTGATATATTATTGAATAATGAGAAACTTGAATTCGTAGATAAAACGGTTTTCCTGGGGCTTACGCTTGATTCAAGGCTACAATGGGGTTCTCATTTAACATCTCTTGCGGGGCGGCTAAGTTCAGCAGCATATGCCATTAGAAAAATCCGTCAATTTACTGATGTAGATACCGCTAGACTGGTCTATTTTAGTTACTTCCATAGTATAATGTCTTACGGTATTTTGCTATGGGGACGGGCTGCAGATATTGAGTCTATATTTATTCTGCAGAAAAGAGCCATCAGAGCTATATATAATCTTCGTAGGCGCGATTCTCTAAGGGAACTGTTTAAGGATATTGGCATTATGACGGTACATTGTCAATACATTTACGAAAACATAATGTACGTTAGAAAAAATTTGCATCATTTTGGTAAAAGAGGTGACAGACATAATTACAGTACTAGAAATAGGGACCAATTAGTTCAGCCAGGCTTTAGACTCGCTAAAGTAGACTCATCTTTCATGGGGTACTGTTTGAGATGCTATAATAAAATTCCACAAAGTATTCTTGAACTGAATGAGACGAAATTTAAAACATGCATTAAACGCACACTATGTAAAAAAGCATATTACAAGTTGAGCGATTATATCGCTGATAAAAATGCTTGGCTTAATGCTGGTCCTGCTCCACATGGACAGGGGCGCAAAAATTGATAGCATTAAATGATATAGTTGGAGCTGCTGAAGATTGTACTTAACTATCTTTGCATTGTATAGATTCAATGTTAGTATTATATAATCGCATAGCCCATATTGTGTGAGTACTATGTACTAGTAAGCTATCATTCACTGGAAACCTACGGCAGTTCTTGACTTGAATGTGCCCTGGCGGTTGAGAGTATGTCATGCTCGCTCAAATGTCTCGCTGATGGTGGCGCGTGTGTCGGACCATTTAGTTCCCTTCAAAATGGTTGAGCTGAATGGTGCTGATCCATGCGTCATGTGCGTGAACGGGCGCTGTCAGTTGTGACTGGTCATCTCTTAGTCGCCATGGTTTATTTGAATTAATTATTTTGTTTTTGAGTTGTATTTTGTTTTGCTATGGACACTTTTAACGTGCACATCTTGCTACATTGTTCTCACATAATATACCATCTCAACATGAATGATGTAACCAAGATTTTGTAACAATATTTTGATTTAAAAGAGTGTCCATGGAGTTTCTTGCCCGTTCTTCTCCATAGAGATCTACGCTAGGGAATGGGCAACTACAGTACTTTCACAGTTTTTATGTCTTGTGACTGGGACTGTAGCTACATTAAATGTTCATTTTTGTTTCGACAGTTCAAAAGTGCCTGTAACTGGCCTACTTGAAATAAATGCTTTGATTTTGATTTTGATTTTGATTTGTACTGAACAGCTGATATTTTTTTCGCGATTTCGGCTTTGGTCCCATAGTAAAAGTTGTTTGTTAGCATGAGCACAATCACCAGTCACAATCACCTAATTACCAGTCACCTTACATATAATTTGGTATCTTTGAGCAGACCTGGATGGAGCCAAGAGGTGGATAATAGAACTCTTCAATGGCTACTAGTAAAGCCCTCGAATTTGGGTGTAACTTGATTCGTTTTGTTCAGTACCTACAATAGTTTTGACACTTGGTGTAAGTTTTTTTTTAAATGTTTGTTAAATATATGTGTTGTGTAAGTTGTCAAGTGTGTTTTTGTAAAATATCCAATGGACGACACACGGTTTTCATTAAAGACACGAGTCGATAAAAAAAGGAATTCTGTGGGCACCTTATTAGATTTCTCATGATGTTCAACTAACATTTCATTATTGCATGTTCCGTTTCCTATATGTATGTCACCGCAAAATTGTCAAACACGTTATATTACAATATAACGTGTTCCTCTCTAGCGATATTGTAATATCTCGAATTATTGTCAACTGAACATTACAGAAGTATCTCTGCCCCCATAATCGGGACTTGGGGCACCCCCCCCGTTAGGTTAGTTAGGTTCCTTTAAACCCTGCACCCGGAAATAGGGGCCCCGCGAAGCGGGGCTCCGTCGACTACGCTTTTTAGGGGAATATAGAGTGTTTTAAGGTTAGGTTATATTAATCGATATTTCTCAGGAATGGTACAGTATCTTTTCATGAGAGTGGTACCACTGGGCAAGGGGGACCCCTCCTTCTCTCCACACCGCGTGAGTTGACTACCATCGCATGCATTTCACGAAAAATAATGCGTTTTATTGTAAGCAGTATGTTCATTTGACAATAATTCGAGACTTTACAATATCGCTAGAGATATTACAATATAACGTATTTGACAATTTTACGGTGACATGTATACGCGAAAAGGTTATTCAAGAGTTTCCATCCAGTATTATTTTAGGTACTGTTTTAAGTTAGTACGTTCACAAATAAGCTTAAAATGGCACTAACGGGATATCTTCCGTAATTTTTATTTTTATTGAGCTCCCGATATTTCGACGCAGTTGCAAGCGGGTCGCGGGTCAACCCGCTTGACATTTTAAGTTTATTTTAGGTATTACTAGTCAATAAATTATTCCACAAGTTGGATGTAGATCATAACTTTCCGGTCACTTTTAATTAGTAAGCTACCTACCTTATTAATGGTGGCCAGATATAATAAGGAAGAATACTTGAAAAATAAAAATAAAAATAGTTTATTTACACCTTCAAGTAAAAATGTTGTTTACAATACAATTAGGCCTTAAGGTATATTTAAAGTAGTATGTTTAAGTTTCAGCCAACACCTAAGCTAAGACAACTTAATGTCTTGTAATTATAGGTATCAGCGCCCACCCTCGATATAACAGCCAATGCCAATGAAAATGGTTTTATCTAAAAAAAATATTTGTTATGCGACAGCGATATCAGAACCTGTGGTCTCCTATACCTAAGAGAAGGAGTGCACCTACATAATAAAAAAACCTATTAGGTTGCCTACATTTTTTTTGGGAACCTATATCTTTTGTTGGAGGCAATAAATACATATCTGACTGACTGTTTAACAACTATTACGGCCACACTCAGAATCGTTAATTAAATTAGTCCTAATGAATACTAAACTAATTATCATTAAATCCGTTAATCCCGCAGACATAATTTAAGGGTTCATTAATTAATGACAGATTTCAGTCATACGTGGCCGCCCCACGTATACTTAAATCTGTCATTAATTAACATTGCAAGCATTCTAAAATCATAGTATCGATTGCACATCGATTAAGCTTTGGTGTAGCCAAATTTAAAAAGTGTAGAAATTAAATCAAATCAAAGTTCTTTAAAAACGTTAAATACTATTATTTATAGTAATATAACTGGTTACCCGTTCCTATACTGATTTTTTTACTAAATTCAAAGGGAACAGCTATTTTCATTGAAATAAAATAAAGCGATTGAGATTTTTTTTCTATGGCATCGATGCTGTCAAAGGTCAATGCCAAATCGTACAGATTCGTATTCGTATTTTTGTATTTTGTTTGTGTCATTTATTTAGCGTGAAAGATTTGTTTTTAATTTCATCTGTATTAACATTAATTTCATCATTATCATCATCATTTTAGCCGAAAGACTTCCACTGCTGGACATAGGCCGACCTCCCCCAAGTGCCATATTGAAACGTCCCGTGCGACTCGCATCCAACGGTCTCACTTCTCTCATAATCTCCTAATATCTTCTTCTGGCATAATGTACAAACTCAATGAAGTCTGCAAACGTTTGTGAAAGCAAATCCGCGGGTAAAAATATTCGCAGACCATCAGGTATATAGGTAAAGGTTTTGGTTTACTTAACTTTAATTGTCATTTAGTGACGTTAATGAACCGTTAATCTGACTCTGAGGGTGAACTTTTTTAATTTTTACCTAACTGACTCTGGGTGTGGGTGTTAGTAGTTATAATAGTAGTTCAAAATCAAAATCAAAATCAAAGCATTTATTTCAAGTAGGCCAGTTACAGGCACTTTTGAATTGTCGAAACAAAAATGAACATTTAAAGTAGCTACAGTCCCAGTCACAAGACATAAAAACTGTGAAAGTACTGTAGTTGCCCATTCCCTAGCGTAGATCTCTATGGAGAAGAACGGGCAAGAAACTCCATGGACACTCTTTTAAATCAAAATATTGTTACAAAATCTTGGTTACATCATTCATGTTGAGATGGTATATTATGTGAGAACAATGTAGCAAGATGTGCACGTTAAAAGTGTCCATAGCAAAACAAAAATAAAATACAACTCAAAAACAAAATAATTCAAATAAACCATGGCGACTAAGAGATGACCAGTCACAACTGACAGCGCCCGTTCACGAACATGACGCATGGATCAGCACCATTCAGCTCAACCATTTTGAAGGGAACTAAATGGTCCGACACACGCGCCACCATCAGCGAGACATTTGAGAGAGCATGACATACTCTCAACCGCCAGGGCACATTCAAGTCAAGAACTGCCGTAGGTTTCCAGTGAATGATAGCTTACTAGTACATAGTACTCACACAATATAGGCGCTATGCGATTATATAATATTAACATTGAATCTATACAATGCAAAGATAAGTTTGCACAATCTTCAGCAGCTCCAACAATACCATTTAATGCTATCAATTTTTGCGCCCCTGTCCATGTGGAGCAGGACCAGCATTAAGCCAAGCATTTTTATCAGCGATACAATCGCTCAACTTGTAATATGCTTGTTTACATAGTGTGCGTTTAACGCATGTTTTAAATTTCGTCTCATTCAGTTCAAGAATACTTTGTGGAATTTTATTATAGCATCTCAAACAGTACCCCATGAAAGATGAGTCTACTTTAGCGAGTCTAAAGCCTGGCTGAACTAGTTGGTCCCTATTTCTAGTACTGTAATTGTGTCTGTCACCTCTTTTACCAAAAAGATGCAGATTTTTTCTGACGTACATTATGTTTTCGTAGATGTATTGGCAATGAACCGTCATGATGCCAATATCCTTAAATAGTTCCCTTAGAGAATCGCGCCTACGAAGATTATATATGGCTCTGATGGCTCTTTTCTGCAGAATAAATATAGACTCAACATCAGCAGCCCGTCCCCATAGCAAAATACCGTAAGACATTATACTATGGAAGTAACTAAAATAGACCAGTCTAGCGGTATCTACATCAGTAAATTGACGGATTTTTCTAATGGCATATGCTGCTGAACTTAAGCGCCCCGCTAGCGATGTTAAATGAGAACCCCATTGTAGCCTTGAATCAAGCGTAAGCCCCAGGAAAACAGTTTTATCTACGAATTCGAGTTTTTCTTTATTCAATATTATCTCACAATCACTACTTTTAACATTCGGTAATGAAAATCTTATGCATTTAGTTTTCTTTTCATTCAATACCAAATTGTTTGCTGTGAACCAATTTTGGACCTGAAGTAGGGCATTATTCACTTCATCTAGATTTTGGGCCAGTCTATTTATCTTAAAAATTAGGGAAGTGTCATCAGCAAATAGCACCATATTTTGTGGTTGGTTTTTCAATAAATAGGGTAGATCATTTATATAGACTAGAAAAAGGAAAGGACCCAATATTGAGCCTTGCGGAACCCCCATTTTTACTTTCAAACCCTGTGAATTGACACCATTTATTTGAACATGTTGTTTTCTATCACTCAAATAAGATTTTACCAGGCTAAGTGCCAGTTTACCTAGTCCGTAATGCTCCAGTTTCAAAAGTTATGTGTCGTGATTTACGCAGTCAAAAGCTTTGGAGAGGTCACAGAAAATTCCTATTGCGTCTTGGGACTCTTCCCACGCAGCAAAAACGTGCTTTAATAAGGTTACACCGGCGTCAGTTCTACAACGTCCCTTGGTGAAACCATACTGTTGATCATGTAAGATTCTGTTGGTGTTAAAATGATAGAGCATTTGATTAAGCATTACTTTTTCAAAAACCTTGCTAAAAACTGGTAACACGGATACAGGTCTATAATTATTGGCATCTTTACTGTCCCCGGATTTGAAAAGAGGTATGACTTTACTGTATTTCATTAAATCAGGGAACACTCCTTGGTCTACACATGAATTAAAAATTAAAGCTAAGTACGGGGCTATGGTCTCAAGTATAGATGTACAAACTTTGATAGACATTCCCCATAGATCTTCGGTCAGTTTGATTTTAATTTGCCGGAAAGCTTTAATAACTGTCATAGGGTTAATGTGTTTAAATTTAAATTCAGCCAGGCAGCCAGATACATTCGCCTTTAATAAGCCAATTGAGATTTCAGGTGAGGAATTAAGGGCCTCCGTAGTTTTTATTGGTATATCGGTAAAGAAATTTACAAATTCTTGAGCTACTTCCTGATTAGAGCTTTTAGGACCACATTCTGTATCTAATGTATGGCTATTATTACGTATTTTCTTTCTGTTAGTCTCGTTATTTATGACTTTCCAAACGGTCTTTATTTTATTTTCTGCTGTTTTGATCTTGTTGCTAATGTGCAGGGCTTTAGCAACCTTGCAAGTATTTCTACAAATCTTTGAATACTTAGCAACATACTTGCTAAAAGTTTTTGTGTTTATAAAAGTCTTAAGGCTGTAAAGCTCAAATAGCCTTTCCCTACTTTTTCTGATACCTCTAGTTGCCCAATCACTAAATATAAATTTAGGGCAAATACTCTTTGTCTTCTTTTCAAAAGTTTTGTTGAATTCCGTGTGAACTAATGAAAAGAAACGGTCATACAATTGATTTATATTAATATCCTCTTGGCTCATTTCACTTAACCTGTTCTGTAGGGAAATATTAAACCTATTTAATTTGCAAGAAGTTATAGGTCTAAATTTAATCTGAACATTTTGTATTGGAGTTTTACACCTAAAAGTTACAGTTTGTCCGCTATGGTCAGACGGCAAACAATTCACTATGGCTTTATCTAAATAATCACAATTGCAGAAAACATTATCTATACAAGTAGCAGAAGATGATGTTACTCTAGTAGGTTCTATAAAAGTGTTGGTCAAGTCAAATGACTTAAAAAGATTTAATAACCGACTGCTATTTGGATTCTCTTCTAAAATATTGATATTGAAATCACCACAAATAATTGTAGACTTATTACTGGCTGCAAGTTTTGCCAGGACATCTTCCATTATTGATTCGAATAAGGAAAAGTTTTGATAGTTTGGGGGTCTGTACACACACACAACTACATGCTTATCTAGCTCAACACAGGACAGTTCGACGCAATGTTCAACCGAGAGACCTACTATGTCATTACGTTGCTTATATTTAAAACTATTTTTTATTAATATTAGGGAACCTCCACGAAGCATAGTTTTACGGTCAAAGCAGCTACCCACCATATAGTTCTCATAATTAATAAGCATTTGGTAATCCTTTAGCCAATGTTCAGTAAAACAAATAATGTCAAACTTACTACTTTCTAAAAACAATTCAATTTCTAATAATTTGGAAGAAATGCGGTTATGGGGTTAACTAAATTAACCCCATAACTACTATTAATATAGCAATATTTGTATGTTATTATATTCGTAATCATGTTCTCGAAAACAGCCCTAACACTTTCGATGAAAATTGCAATACTTAGGTATAATATTCACATTTTGTTTCATAAATAATTCTAACATATTATCGAAATCTCATTAAAAACTAACACAACAAGGAATTCACGAATTCAATTGTACAAAAAAAATCGGTAGGGTTTAGGTTACAAGTTAGGCAGGTTTTACATTTATTAGCAAAAACATAACATAATAACAAAATGCTAATGAAAAATTATTCATTCCAATAAAAATAAACCATATTAATAAAATAATAAATCATGTCAATAAAAGATAAATCATGTAAACAAAATAAATTATGTCACTACAAAATAATCATGCAAATAAATACCTAATAAAATATGTCAATAAAATGGTTAATTATTATCAGTTTATGTAGTCTTGACATGAGATGTGAATCACTGGAAAATTCATCAATCATCGTTGATATCTATACCTAGTTCTTTAATTCGCACTTGGCCGGTTTATTACAATTTAGGCTTTCATCAATTCAAATACCTACCTAAAAAACCACTGTCTAAAACTAAATATTGTTCTACTTGACCATTCAAGGTTGTTTCTCGACGTTGTTCTAAATAACATAGCGTTCGTTTCATTGTTGTTTAAGAAGAGATTGTTAATGGTAAACCACGAATTATTTAAAAGCGCCAGAGCTTTATTTACCTTATTACTAAGAGTTTCCATCAGGGGCGTACCGACGGCGGCGACCTCTCGCGTCCGGTGGCTCCATGGTCCGGAGCGAGACGGAATGGGAAGCCGTCACCTCTTTCTGCGGAGCCGTCGTGCTAGCGAAAGGGCGTCGCGGGCCACGTGGCGGTCCCGAGCCACCGTAGGCGCGGGCCTGTGGACGGTGAGAGCATCTCGCCGTCCGTCCATCTTATGACGACAGGCCGTGTCGACGGCGCGTTCGTGTGCCACGCGTGCCTCTTAAAGATGTCAGCAAAGGAAGGGATCGCAAGGGCCGATGCCCGCCGGGACTGCAGGGCTGTTCGAAAGAGTTTACCGCGGGCCTGGAACCAAGGGCTAAGAAGAAACAGTGATGGGTTTTAGTCAGTAAAATTCTGACACTCCCTTCCGCTCCGCCCAGAGCAGGAGGAGTCATATGATGATTTGCGTACCTACCGTTGTAACAGCCGTATCAATGAGGTACGGGGTCCCCGGGTAAGAAGGGCCCCTGACAAGTAAAAAAATCACGAAATCTTCTCACAACCTCAAATATTCTTCATGATGAAAGATAAAATGTAAATATATAACTTACCACATTCCAGAAAGCTCAAATTTTCAGGAAGTCTTCTTAAGTTTGCAAAAGTTTGACATTAATAATTGTCTCCTCTTGTCGTGCTTTGCTGCACAATTTAATTCAATTTTCATCTTTGTTTCGACAATTCAAAGTGCCTGTAATTGGCCTACTTGAAAACAAATGCTTTGATTTTGATTTTGCCGCACTCAGGTTTAGTGCGGCAAAATCAAAATCAATCAATCAATCAATCTTCAAAACAATCAAGGGCCCCATAAAAAGTTGATACTGGGCCCTACTACTAGGCCACTGGTTCCCATATCTTCTGCGGTCATAGTGGCATTCGTGTCATGAGCAAAAAGAACGAGTTCAGTTTCAGTTTGTATCAGTTTTAGAGTGTAGTTAATTAAATCATTGTTAGACAAGATGAAGAAGATTGACCCTAATACTGAGCTTTGCAGCCTCTTTGCCTTACTTGTAGTCCCGGATTTGACACTTATTATTGCTTATTGTCTCGTATTTTTCATCATCATCATTGGGGTTTAGGGGATTGAAAAACCGATATACCTAGCTAGGTCTCATATCCGGGAAAATTCGTTTTCTGTATTTTCATCTGAGCAAAGCTCGGCCACAAAGGTAAGTACTTATAGCTAAATAACAAAAAAAACACAGATCATCATCAATTCATTCCGCCTATAATGTTCCCACTGCTGGGACACGGCCTCCTGTCAATGAGAGGGAATGGGCTATAATCTACCACGCGGGCCCAGTGCGGATTGGTAGACGTCACATGTCTTCGAATTTTTGGTTCTAGGACATGTCGGTTTCCTCACGATGTTTTCCTTCACCGTTTTGAGAGCAGCGGTGATTAAATAAATTACACAGAGTAATGCGCCTGCATGTCTGGGTTCGAACCCACGACTTAAGTACTGTTCATAAGTCGGGGCCGCCGCTGCTCTCAAAAACACAGATGATAATTAACAAATCTTGTGTAGTGGAAGGTTTGCTTCATTATCTAATAAAGTTTTCAACTTTTCCACAAAATAGTACGTACTTATTTGTAATCTTTATGTGTACTTAATCGGATAAACATCAACACTGATTGTTCAGAGAATCGTTTTGAAAGAACTTTATAAGTACATTTAAATAGCAATACAAAAACCACCCGTATAGGAACTAATAAAACTGCCTATAGATGTTAGGTTAAATTAATGTCTTTTTGCCTTTGTGTTTCACGGATTTTATTCATAAAAACTCTTTTCTTTTCACACATTTTTAGAGATACTTTCGTACACAATTAATCAATCAATCTATACATGGTTTGAAACTCAGACTCAGATTCAGTTAAATCCGAGGTGCAAGCAGCTGTGCAGGCGAAAAGAGGTGGAACATATTCTGCAGAGGGGGCTCCATACTAGCATTAAGTTTGGGATAGATGAAATGTCCCATTTGGCTAGATTATAACATCTATAGTAGCCAGCCTGGGTCTCAAGCAGGTTAAGAGATTACTAGATTAGCCACTGTACTTAGTTCGTATCCAGGCGGCCGGCGGCGGCGGTTATTCCAGGTTAGTGGAGGATGAAATGTTTGGTTTCTTTCAAACACAGTAAATAAACAGCAACCATTCTGACACACACACACACACATCTTTCACACACTCGTCTGCAGATTAATACATAAAAAATTTAGTCCAAGGAGAGGAGAGAACAGCCGCTCGGGTCGATCTTTAGGTTAAGCCGTTGCCTAGGTTGGTCTGTGGATGGATGCCCACCCTTACGTACCGAGTTTCCTCCGTGCCTCGGAAAGAACGTTAAGCTGTTGGTCCCGGCTGTCATTTGTAGATCTTTGACAGTCGTTACTTACAGCTAGTCAGTGGCCCAAAAAGTCTGAAAACCTGTCTTACCAAGAGATATCGTATTACCCGGTACTAACTGGATTGTGTAGGTCAGATAGGCAGCCGTTCCATGTAAAATACTGGTATTCAGCTGCATCCGGCTATCCAACATAGTAGGGAAGAGGCTAGGTAGATGAGAATGTAGTTCAACACCCACTTTCTAGCGGCAAACGTGACCCACCAAGCAGCCTTTTTTCCAACGTCTACTAATCCCCGAGTGGTAGCGTGGTATTTCGGGCTCTGTATTTTACTTGGGACACCCAGCATGCTGCGTTCCGTTGCTCTTTGTCAAACTCCAAGGCGGGCACCGTATGTTAGGACGGGCAGGATGCACATGTCAATGAGTTTGCGCTTCAGAGAGACGGATCAAATTAAAAATCGAATTACCAATTCTTAAGCCATTCCCATTCTATTCATAGAACTGTTCATCCTTTGGTATTTGTCACCTCTTATTGCTATCCATCATCAGCCTATTAATGTTCCCACTGCTGGGACACAGGCCTCCTCTTTATGATAGGGAATGCTTGCTATCCATACCTACTCAAAAACGAAACCAATAAATCACGATTGTGAAAATGTTGTTTTCGATATAGCAACAAGTTTCTCAATCACTAATTTGGTAAAGCTATTTCTGTAGGAACTCGTTTGGGGAGTTTAGCTCATTATTCTATGGCTGTTTGCACACCTGGTGGGTAATAGAAAGATAAAATAATATCAAAACAAAGAGAGAAATTAAAATCTAAAAAAATAAAATAATTTAAAGAAAGACAAAAAACCCGACTGCGTAAAAACTAATTTTAAAAATACGTGAAAAAATTAACTTAAATAAAAACTAAAAAGAAAGAAACAAGCCCAGTAGTTTAGAATTCTGTAACAACTCACAGTCGGGGCCCATTCAAATTTTACCAATCAAATCTTCCCAAGGGGCCCCCGACTGTGAGTCGTTCTGTTCTGCATTAGAATTTATGATTTGTTACAGAATTCTAAACTACTGGGCTTGTTTCTTTCTTTTTAGTTTTTATTTAAGTTAATTTTTTCACGTATTTTTAAAATTAGTTTTTACGCAGTCGGGTTTTTTGTTTTTCTTTAAATTATTTTATTTTATTTTATACTTTTTAGTTACGAATAAAAACTTAAATCAATAAGTAAGAAAATTAGCGAAAATGATTGTTTTGTTAAATAACTTTAAATCGTTATATATCCTAAACTGTTATTTAAAATGAAAAATGATAAAAGGAACCTAAAGATGATTTTAAAATACCTATTCAACGACACCCCACTTGACATAGCTCATCGACTTTTTTTTTTTTCATTTTGACAATATGGCGTCTGGTTGTCGCTGTGGTGAATTTTGATTACTGTCATGTCTTTAGTGACACTCGCAAGGTTAAGGCGAATCGATTGACGTAAGAATTATCAAAATCGGCCTACGCATTTGGTCTCTAGAACGCCACATAGAAACAAACACATACATACATACATACATACATAGACTGATAAACACATTACCCTCCTTTGCGTCGCGCAGTCGGGTAAAAAGCTAAAGGTGGATGAAAACAGGGCTTAAACAAACATGCAAACAAAAGCGTAACGCGTTTACTAAACGAATCCAATATAAAACACGTTATCATAGCAAATTTAGAAACATTAAAACGTAGCATAACACTTTCAAGAAAAATAGAATATAGGTACCTAAACAAATGAAAAAGTCAGTTAATAAAACTAAAACTATGTGGAAAATTATAAATAACAAAACTGGCAAAACTAGGACAAGGCAGTATGAAAATATATCGCTAAAAGTAAACAGTACAACTACTTCATGCCCTAAAAAGGTATCAAATATATTTAATGACTTTTGCTACAGTAGGTGAAACGACAACAGACACAAATACTAAAATCCCTTTAAAAACTGGAAGTCCAGTAATGTACTACGCCAATGTAAACCAAAAAGAAATATTTAATATAATATCACCATTCTCTTGCCCTTATCCCAATTTATTTGGAGTCGGCGCAGCATTTCTTCTTCTTCCATAGGTACTCCTCTATTTTTCGTCATCATACTCTTTAGACACTTCTTTTCTTACCATATCCTTCTTAACACAGTCCATCCATCGTTTCTTTGGTCTTCCTCTACTCAAATACCCATTCATACTCAAAACTTTTTTCACGACATTTTCCTCATTCCTCCGCATCACATGCCCATACCACGACTACCGATTACCACACAACTTTTCAGTCACCGGCGCCACTTTCAGACTTCCTCTAATATACTCATTCCTTACTTTATCCATTCGCGTAACACCACACATTCTCATCTCCGCGACATGCAGATGTCTTTCATTCATCCCTTTTGTGGCCCAACATTCTGATCCATACAGCACAGCAAACAAAAAATAAGCATATCTGCGGAATAAACGACATACCCCCTATTTTAATCAAAAAAGAATTGTCAGCACCACTCACATTCTCAAGAGTTTTGAGTTTCGAGAATTTCCCGACTTACTAAAAAAATCCCTAGTAAAACCAACACATAAAAAAGATGATACCCACACCCCTAGTAAATATAGCGTTGTTGCCGACCTTTCCAAAGATTTTTGAAAAGGCTATATGTAACAGACTAAAGTTTTTCTTGCAAAAATACAATATTCTTGATGACTGTCAAAATGGTTTTAGGAAGACAAGATCCACAACATGTAGATGCATTAGGCCTGCAACTCGATATGTCAAAAGCCTATGATAAAGTATCATATTATAGAATACTACTATATTACTTAAAAAATTGTACGATTCTGGTATACGTGGCGCTTACAATTATTGGTTTAAATCCTATTTAAATAACAGAAAGCAAATAGTCCAGATTGAACACCACAATATTAAAGATAGGGAGACAATAACAGTGCGGTCCCAGGTGAGAAATCTCACATGCTCCATCCTTCAAGGCAGCGTTCGGAGCTGCATACTATTCCTAATATATTATTATATCAATGACCTTCCAAAGTACTAAATAAACAAACTACATTTCCAGTTACTACTGTTCGCCGATGATATCTCCATACTTGTGAAATGTGACAAAAATTCTGACCCAAATGCATCTTACAAGATCACAATTTAGAAATTATGTAACTGTAAAAAAACAAACTAATACAATTTAGATCGTACAAAGCCGCGGGGGGGGGGGGGGGGCTTTGTACTTAAGTAATAATGTAATTTTTAATGACACCCCTATGGAATTATTAACTACATTTATCCATATCTCAATCGGAAAAAGCACATAGAAACAGTTAAAATATCTAAATTATCCAAATTTACGTACGCCTTGTTTCAACTTAAGCACAGCACAAATACAGAAACGGCACTATTGGCATACTAAGCCTACGCAAACTTGTGGCTAAGATATGGAGCGATGTTATGGGGTAACAGCGCGAGCGTAAACGCAAGCGAAGTATTTATAATCCAAAAAAAAACTGTTAGAATGCTGGCTCACATTGACAATACTGAAAGCTGTAAGCCAATACATATAACTATTGTTTTGTTCAAAACAATAAGCATTATGTTGCCGTGCATGTTGGAACTTACTTACTTACATATTATTATAATAAGCAACAACTGAATGTACACATGAATGCAATAAAGAGTAATATTTATTTATTAATATTAATATTAGTAATATTATGAGTAACTAGTAATATTTCGGCTTTGTCTGTTAATGCTGTCTCCGTTGATGGCCAACGGCTTACCTGTTTGTTATTATTTTACCTAAAAAGTATCATCACTTTTACTGTTTAGTGGCAATTTCATACATAAAAAAATGTTATTATATGATACCTTAAAAAAATCGCGATATTTTATCTTGATCCTGTAACTAATTTAATGAAAATCAGCAAGAACATAATTTATTGTGAAAAGTTGAACACCTACTTCGATAGATGGCGTTGTTAGATTTCCTGAATCGCGCTATGGTTTCGTTACACGGCGTAGTATAAGAGGTTAAAACGGTTGTCGCTCGGTCACCTCTCACATAAAACGTGAAGGAAAACATCTTATTTTTGTGGAATCTTACGGTGTTAAAACTAGTAAGATTTAAAATCGCTTATTGTACGTGTGTCGTGTAGTTTTATGCTGTACTTTGAATTTTAAATTGGTCATAGATAGCGTGTTTTATTTATATTGATTTGCCAATCAGTAAATAACTGACCATGATTGGTTAATTTATTTTATGAAATGAATGTTCTAATTTAATTATTTAGATTTAATGGATAGGTTTCATTGTTTTTTATTTTGTAAAGACTATTCAAGGACTTCCCTCGTTCGTTCACTTCCATAACAAACAATCGGCGATTGGCGGACTCCGTTAGCCCATAATTCTTATCAACGATACATACATCACCTACTCGTACTTCACGGCCGTGCAATAATCTCTGTCCACGTACACATTACTGCTGAACATAATACATAATTCTGTAAGTACCATACACAGGGGAATGCTAAAGTTGAGTGCGACAGGACGGTCGGTACTGCCCCGTGCGATGAATAATTTAGACGAGCCGAGCTATGTAGGTGGAATATTGTAAGGCGAGTGTCTCACAGGATAGTACGGCTTTTGAACGAACACCCTATTGATGCTAGAGAATGTTGTTTTAGATAGTTCCGTGTAATCAATCTTTAGTTTTACAATGGATAGGGGTGATAAATATCGTGGCTTGTAGGTTGATGTTGCCTTTAAGCTGGTATTGTTTTGCACCGCTCGTCTATGGTCAAAGTGGGATAGGTATTCAGTAACGTAATCGATGATTTGTTTGCTTATTTTATCATTTACGTTCACACATGAGAGGACATTGGTGTCGATTCTGTTGTGCACAAACTAAACTAAATTTAGGCTATTGCTATTTTTTTCTCTCTAATAAAACGAGAAAGAGACGGACGTAATTTAGAACTGTCAAATTTAATTGGAACCAATATTTCCATACAAATGAAGAGTGCACGTAAAACCATGTCGACTAGAAACACGGTGAAGCGCAAGGCATAAACTAGTCTGACATCTCTAACTTAGTTTATAGCTATAGCCGTCCTTTACTCGCACTGCCTTTTAGTAAAAGATAGCAATAGCCTAAATTAAGTTTAGTTTGTGCACAACAGAATAGACACCATTATGTAAATATCATAATTAATTATCTTGTTAATGCCTGCGAAAAAATTGTGACGACATTTCGTAGTGTGTGTGTCAAGTTGCTATTCTAAACGGCCAGGAGCCAAGATATTTTTTTCATTTGTAAACTTATATGTTTTGTTGGTAACTTGTATGCTACAATATTTTATTTTAACACTACTAGTATGCGGTATTAAACTTCTAAATTGATACTGGAAATTCTATGAATATTGTTATCCCTAATATTTTTTTCTAGTAACTGATACAAAAGCTTAAGTACTCCTGATCACATAACTTATGTAACTGGGTATTATGGGCCAAAAATTAAACTATTTAGTCTGACAAGCCTTATACGACTACGTCGGATCAGCTGTCAGTCTAACCAGATGCAGCTGAACATCAGTACCTAATATAAAAGGAACGACTGCCTATCCGACCTCTACCATGAAACACTGATAACCGATACTATCCCACAACTACTCTTACTAACCAACAAGAACTCACGACTGACAAAGGTCTACAAATGACAACCAGGACTTATGGCTTAACGATACGGTACTGGGTGGTCAACATTCACCCATTCACGAATAAACCCTGACAAACGTTGCTTAACCTTTTGGACGCCATTGTCACATATACGTGACAAGCAAGCGCGAGCCCTGTACGCCAAACGACACAAATATGTGACAAAATGGTAGATGAAATTGTGGCTTGGCGTGGAGGGCACGCGCGTGCGTTTATGCTGTGGCGGTCAAAAGGTTAACAATGAAGATCGAACCGCATGCAGCTGTCACTAGTCAACCACAAGCCCCGCACATAACTACAAAGTTTCGCAATTTTCAAGAAAGAATGCTGGTAGGTAGTATAATCAAAGTCTGCAATATGTCGATCAATAACCTGTACCACGTACTAATATAACAGTTATCATTTACATGAACGCGTACGAAAGTGTCATGATAAAGTAATAAGTTAGAAATAATCACGATCATATTCGTGCCAAGTTTCGTTTCTTGCATCCAGATAGCCTGCTCTAGAACTGGTGTTTTTGTAGAAGAAACTTAATGTTTTCCTTGGGTACAAAATGTGAGTCTAAATATTGCTCGGACGTCCTTTTAACGAAGCCGAAAGGCGCTTGTTCTCCCCATCACAGCGATCATTTTTTTCTTCTACACCATACCTGGGAACCTTCTAGTTACGGAGAAATTGGGGGTCAAAGGAGATGTTTGATTTTGGGCCACCACTATATACACCACATGGATAAATAGGAAAAAAATAGGGAAATTCCATAAAAATACTAATAAATCAATGTAAAGAGGGGTACAGGCGTACTTATATGTAGTTTTTTAATAAGAAAACGACGAGTTTTAAGAAGTGACATCTTCGTCTGTCCTTGCTTTGAGTTTGGATTGGATCTGTTCAATCAAATGTCATTGTCAAAATGACATTGTTCGCATACTGCTGCTCTGATCCGCCATATTTAATTTTATGTTGTGTTGCTTAATTGCTTTCCTTGACCAAGCTCATTTGAATTTACATGGAAACGAAATAAAATTAAAGAAAATTAACAATGAAAAACAGTTACTGTATTATTCAGCAATATTTACATATAGTGTACATCTCCTTTCCAACTTTTGGACAAGCTTTTCTTTAAATACAACTTTTAATGTAAGATTTTTTACTTTACACACCTCTACAACCCCCGTACTATTCAATCCATCTATCAGAACAATGTTTTAAATGCGTCACATTGATTTCTACCCCAAAACATGATTTTTGGACCCAAAAAAAAATTTGTTTCCCAGCAATAATTTTTGCGTAAAGTTACTTAGTTTGATGTACAGAATGCTTGGTTGACGGCTTCGTGATGAGGTTGTTTACACCATGTATATTAATAAAATCTACTTGTTTTGTACCCGAATACCGTAACAGGAGTCGATTTTACCTTGTAAACCTTGAATTTAATTTGAGCGTGATTTTTCAGTAGTCGCGGGCTTTTAGTTGTAAAAAGGTAGGATTCTTTTTTGTAATATCAAGGTCGGTCTAGTTATAAACGTTATTCACAATGACGAACATGAAAACCCTTACGATGTTTTCGGCAGTACTTTTTTCTATGAAATTCTGGACAGAAAACGAAAACGTTCACGTTCATTTCACGTGAACATTCAGTGAACATGGAAACCACTGCATATCTATTTAAACAAAGTGGGGAGAATGAAGCTAAATCCAATGACTAACAAAGTACTGAAGCAAGTCCCAGGAAATTAAACTTTACGTGTGAATGGGTCTCAATGTTCACGTCGCTATTGATTTTAATTCTGTTTAAATAGTTGGTACCTACATTTAATTGAATTAAATTTGACATTTTTCTGACTTAATTTCTGGAAAAAAGTAAATAGAATAGAATTTCTCTCTATTCAAGTAAGTACCATTGACTCAAAAGCTGTTAGTAAAACTTACGACTATGTTAGTAAGCATTAGCACAGACAAAATAAACAACACAACAAAATAATGGTGGATCACTGCTGTGACAAACCATGAGTAAAGCCTCGTATTCATGGTAAACATTTGTTTAGCAACATGGTTGCATAAACATGTTGCCGAGTTGCTGTCAACTTATTGCGGGCAACACTTGTGTTGCGGAGTTGATCACGCCACGCCATGTTGCAGAGTTGACGCCCGGCGAGCGAAAACAAAAGTTTTTCAACAAATTTAGACGCGTGTGGACGTCTCTCCAACTGTTTATAAACAAGGCGGTAGTGTGGAGCAACAATAAAATTATACACTACCTCCTCGGGCAACATTTTAACACAGACTGGCGTGTGTGGACAACCCATATTGAGTTAAACAATGATTCCAGCAGCTTTCCCGCGTTGCTAAACAAATACCAATACGAGGCTGTACAACAGCGACTCACATAAAACAGTCCAAGCGACTGGCAATCATGCTTAAGACACTGTTGCTGCCCCACACCCTGCGCACCAGGGAAGAGCACCTTTTACGCATCAACAATGCGTAAAAACAATTCACGTGCGCATCTGCGAGCATCCCCGACGCACTACAGAAGCGGGGCAGCCCCACGAGCATCCTAAACGCGAATTATACTAAACGTGGAGAGCACTGTACGATCTGTGCGTACACCTTTCCCACAGGCTGAAAATGAATTACGAAAGAGTGTGATTTTGACTGGAAGTGAGCATCGTGCAAACCTGCGAGCCAACATGTTCGCTCTAACGGACAATGCCCTTTGCTCACGTTCAACGTCATCATCGTCTTCAAGGTCAGAAGTCAATATATTATGACCAAGGTATTTAAACTAATGTGCTCTCTGCAAAGGTGTGTCATACTCATAGAGGACGCACCTTGTCAGGGCTTTTACCCCCGGCCTCAAAGACCATGACCACAGACTTTTTACAATTATACGCTAAACCATGTTCTTTGGCGTAGGTACGCCTCACTGGGCAACCAATTTTCTCAACCCACAAACTGACGCACTCAGCAGCACCATGTCGTCAGCATAACTGATGTTATTGATGCAAATACTATCCACGTAGCATCCAACCCTGGTACTGCTGAGCTCGGCAATCACTCCGTTCACATAAAGGTAGGTAGATAAGGTTCACATAGGTAAGTAACGCTATGTGTAAGATCACTGCATATTTTAACCATCTTACAGCATAAAAATGTTAATGAAGTTAAAATTTCTTTAAGCGCGTTGAGCTCTTTTTGGGTGAACAAAAATTATAGGCTCGCGTCATCGTCACTGAACGCTTTCATAGAACGGTTACCGCACTTTTTTTTTAATGGAAGTGAGAATACAAATGCAATGCCACAACCTTCAAATGGCAACCAACAACCAATGGCTTCAACCTTAAGAGGCCTGCGAAGCATGCGAGTTTCATACAAACGTAATACCAAAATAATTTGTAAATCAAACATATTCTCAAGGTAGTCTGTATTTATTTTGATTGGATTACATAATATCTAGGTTCCCAAATAAATATTTTGAATGGAAATTGATTTAAACAAGAGTTATGAGAAAAATGAGTTTTCTATAGAAATTTTAAATTCCTCATTATCTCGTCTAAATAGCATTGTCCTTTCAAAATATTTATTTGGGAACCTAGATATTATGTAATCTAATCGAAATAAATACACACTTCCTTAAGAAAATGTTTGGTTTACGAATAATTTTGGTATTACGTTTGTATGAACGACGCACGCTCCGCCGGCCCCTTAAATTTTTTTTTTAGTTATTTCCGATTGGCATTTAGTATTTTCCGTTAAATTCACTTCAATTTCCGAATTTTAAAACATTTGCACGTCATGTGGCAAAACATGTCTGAACGATTTTCTGTATTTATATTATCCTACATGCACTTTTATTGTATGTGACACATGCTTTGAGCATAGCAGAAATATATCTTATCTTATCTTATCTTATACTGGAACATACTCGTATACCAATGAATCTTTATTCGAGCGGGATCCGTATGGAAATATCGACTGAAAGGCACCTACAATGATAGGGAATGATAAGAGAATTTCATCCAATACAATCATTTTACCGTTTGACTGTACTATTCATGTTCAGGTTAAGCCGTTCTTGCCTAGGTTGGGCTGTAGATGGCTGAACGCTCATTACATACCGAGTTTCCTTCATGCTTCCTGTTAAGCCTGGTAGTCATTTGTTCCTAGATCTGTGACAGGTACCGTATTACAGGTAGTCAGTAGTCCGAAAGTCAACAAGACTTACCAATGGGTATCGTATAACCCTGTACTAACTGGGTTGTGGAGGTCAGTTAGGCAGTCGCTCCATGTAAAATACATGTATTCAACTGCATTCGGTTCGACTAGAAACCGACCCCGACATAGTTGGGAAAAGGCTAGGCAGATGAAGATGACTGTATTATTGATGTGTACTTATTAATGTAACTAAAGTCATGGGATAATGAGCTTTATGTTCAGTTATGTGAAGATATACAACTGCTGAAAAAAGCATTTATAGAGTTACCTACCTGTAAGCTAAGAGCTAACCCATAGCCACTTAACAAAATAATCTTCCTTTATCTGCCCAAAAAAACCAAAACATTCTTTTTTTAGAACGAATACATTACAATTGACCTTTTTTATAGAGGAATCGGGGATTTGAGGTATCTTCACACCGTTAGAGAAGATTTTGTCGGATTATGTTAAAGCATTTTTTTCCGAGGATAATACCTCCGTGACAGGAAGAAGGCTCATTTTGTTGCGTACCGTGGAATGTTTTAATTTTTATAATATTTTTTTCTCTTTTTTCTCTAATCTTCGCACTCGGTTTTGTTGGTAGCGAATTTCAAAAACCTGATTTATTTTAAAGGCTTTGTTGCTATGCTATAATTGGGATATCATATTCCTTCTTTTCTTCAGTTAAATATTGTAGGTACTCGATTGCTTTTAAGAGCCATTATGGTGAAAGCGTCAAGGTATTTGTTCCCGATTGTGTGTGTGATGCCATCAAAGCTAAGAACTTGTTGTACAGAGTTTTTATAAGCTACAAATTTAATTTGGTTTGCGTAAAGTTTCTGTTCATTTTTAAAACCTAAAATAAATTATAAATACTTGCACAATTTTACACAACACACTTACGTGACAGAATTTATGAGGCAAACAAAATTGGTAACCAAAAATATCTGAGACAAAAAAAAAAACAAAAATACAAAGCAAGATAAATGTTTTAAACAATAAGTAAAATTAATTATGTTTTTCAATCCTATCCAACTCGCACTTGTCCGGTTTTTTTTACTGAAATTCTCACAACTTGAAGATGGTCTTGAAGACATCCATAATAACATACCTACAGCCGTTAAGCCAGGTAAGTGCATATAAAACAGAATAGACAAGATGTCAGTTGAACCAGAAACTCGTAATTTTAGCTCATAACCTCCTTGATTGCTGTATAGTAAACGTTACATTGATTAACTGGCTACAATGGTTAAGGCTGTGGTCCCTCAAAACGAATGGCCTTGGCTATAAAATTCAACTATTTATGTTTGCTAAGTCTAATGAAGACAAATAGGTTATCTCATCATCTTTCTGTCCCTGTCCTACTACGTACTTAAGGGAAGGCGCAACACGTTTTTAACCCCCGACGCAAAAACGACGGGATTTTACAAGTTTGACGTGTCTGTGTGTGTGTGTCTGTCTGTGGCATCGTAGCTCTCGAGCGGATGAACCGACTTAGCTTTTGTTTTTTTTTGTTTGAAAGTTAAATAAGTCGGGAGTGTTCTTAGTTATGTTTGATAAAAATCAGTCCAAGATGACCGCCGCCACAAAATGAAGAATTACATTTTTTTTCATAACTCCCTCAATATATCTATCAAATTAAAGGGCTTGACTAGTAGAATAATGAACACTATATTGAAAGGGAATGAGGAATTTTATATTACTATACTACACACACAGCTTACGTCATTACTTTAAAATCGTCGGAGGTATTTTTTATATTTTTAATTTAATGCAACTTGTTTTCTTTCACTCTTCTCTGTCAACTGTCTAAACTTATAGGTCCGTATTACTTGGTACTAATTGGGTTGTGGTGGTCAGATAGGCAGTCGCTCCATACTGATATTCAGATGCAATCGGTTAGACTGGCAGCTGGCCACAACGTAGTTGGGAAACGGCTATGCAGATGATATTATTGTAGTTAGTGTGAACCAGTCTTGTACTTGTCAAGCTCATTCCAGCATTTTCACCTGGATCTGTCGGGATAACACACAAAATTTTACAGCGTGCTCTGGATTTGGAGAACCCCGACGCGTGACGTTAGGTTTTGTTAGGTATTTTTAAATCCTGCAGGCAGATAGGCTTCTAGCCTCGCGTAGTGTAATCCACTAAGCCTTCGACTACGCTTTTTAGGTGACTAAGTCTAGAGTATTAAAAGTTCATATTTTACCAACTAATTGGTTTCGGAGTTTTTTTTTGAATCATTGATTTATTTATAGCGCCAACCTTTAGTTTTGTAGTTCATTCTATTAACTTTAAAGCTAATCATATTAATAGTGGAAACCATTATTTTTAAAGTTCATTTTTTTTTAAAGCTAAACATTTTAAAGTGTGGAACATTATTTTTAAAGTTCTATTAAATACATGACATCTCATTATTTATTTTGGTACATTAATGTAATAGTAAATGTCCATGCGCAATAAAACATGGTAAATCGCACGGCAATTTACAATATTGTCGGCCATTAATCATAATCAGGAAGGAAACTGAAATAAGGGTTGCTGCGTTATAAAATAACGTTGTAATATTCGTGTTATTTTCCCTATTCGGGACCGTTTGTGGATCCTATTAACTAGAAGATGTAGTGATGAAAATTTAAAAGAGTATACGCTTACACGTGTTCGGTCGTGTGGAGAAAAAGGCGTAAGTTTATGTATGTGTCAGCGTCACATTGTAAAAATCGTTAGATTGTAATCTATCTAGCGAGATTGTAAACTGTCGAAATATTGTCACCTGAACATACTGCTTACATTAGGACGCATTATTTTTCGGTAGATTGTAGTCGAAGTGAAACCGTAAAATTTTGAAATGTGGGTATGCGACGGAATTCGCCTCGCGCGCTGTGGTGAGGGGGAAGGGGAGGGGAGTCCCCCTTGCCCTCTCGTACCAATCCCATGAAAAGATAATGCACCATTCCTGAAAAAAACCGATGAATGCAACCTAACCTCAAAACACTTTATATTCGCCTAAAAGCGTAGACGACGGAGCCCTGCTATGCGGGGCTCCTATTTCTGTCTGCAGGGTTTAAAAAAACCTCAGAAGAATCGCATGCATTTCACAATTTCACGGTTTCACTTCGACAGATTACAATTTTCCGAAATATAATGCGTCATATTGTAAACAATATATTTAGTTGACAACATTTCGACAGTTTACAATCTCGCTAGACAGATAACCATCTAACGGTTTTTACCATTTTACGGTGACATAATTATAAGCATGTTATAACTAATAACACTCTCATAGCTACAGGTTGAAGGCAAGGGACATTTTCGATCTTCATTACACAATATGAATATTCTAGGTGTTATTTATTTCTTCAGCCACAACACCGTAAAATATTTTTAACCGACTTCTAAAAAAGGAGGAGGTTCTCAATTCGGATGTTTCTATTTTTTTTTTTTTTAACCGACTTCTAAAAAAGGAGGAGGTTCTCAATTCGGATGTTTCTATTTTTTTTTTTTTTTTTTTTTTTTTTTTTTTTATGTTTGTTCGGGCATAACTCCGTCGCTTGCCAACCGATTTGGAAAATTCTTTTTTTGTTGGAAAGGGTATTCTTTCCAAATGGTCCCATAGCCACCAAGTCGGGATCTGATGATGGAATCTTGGCGAAATCGAGGGAACTCTTCAAATTTTATATGAAAACGTGTTGCGATTTTGGTATTTTCTACAACAAGTGAAGCATTTGCGTTTGATAAGAACCATTCTACCATCAGATCTGATGATGAAGCTAAGACTCACAGAACTCCATAATGAGACAATGTACCCTAGTCGTGTTTGGGCTTGTTGTAATTGTAACGGTATGCACTTTCCATGTGTACCAAGCACATGTAAACCACTAAAAAGTGTAAAATAAAAACTTTTTTACAAAAAATAAAACCGACTTCAAAAAAAAACAAAAAAGTGAAAAATAACTTTAGCTTCTGAAGTCGGTGACAAAAAAATTAAATCGATCAAATCGGTCACCGACTTCAGAAGCTAAAGTTATTTTTCACTTTTTTGTTTTTTTTTGAAGTCGGTTTTATTTTTTGTAAAAAAGTTTTTTTACATTTCACATCGTATTTAATTTTCAAAACGCATTTTTAATCCCCAAATTATCACACTTGAACTAAACAAAATCGCATCAATGTTCTACTTTACGTGAACAGCTAAAGAGATAAGAGAGACAGGCTTGTACTGCATTTCTATATTAGTCGGATTGGTTTAATTTACAAAATGTTTCTGACATATTTCCGCGCGAAGTACGACACGCTCCGAGCATTATTTTATGCTCTTCTGCCTATAGTTTTACATTCGTTTTCATAAGCAGGAAACTAGAATTCATCGCCAGATGGCGCCACTTAAAGCCGCGAGCAGCTTATGTGGACAGTAGCACTAATGATAATACCGCGATTTTTCTCTACTTATCATTAATTTGCTGTTATTTGTTGCTGACTCGCCTTTTATTTTTGTTTAAGTACCTTTCTTATAGATGTTTTGAAACAAAGTCGTTTTTCGTGTAAATGCCATCTATGTGACAGTTTCTGTTTCTGTAAACTACACGATGGATGTCGATGCAGTTTTCAATATAATTTATCCTGGAAGTTGTATTTGTATTGCACAAAAGTTGCAACTATTTGGCGTGAAATCACTGGTTTATTATGAAAAAGCAATCACTAAGTTTAGTGTTGAGACACTTATTTTGTTTCTTGTAGTCTAGTAGAACGGTAACATCAATCCAACGCGATGCCACTCAATGAAATTGTATCCCTGGATAAATTATCGTCTATGAGAATATACAATTTAACGTTTTAAATCTCAAAATGAAACCTCATTTTATACTGGTGTGTCGTAGCTAAAATCGAAATAATCTCGTTAAAAATGAACAAACTTGCTTATATTTAAAGCCGGATTTTTTTCAGTAATCCAGACATTGACAACATTTTATACGACCCTTTTAACTTTCCATCGACAACCCTACAGGTGCAGTTCCGTTGACCGACAATCGCTATTGTAGGACCCTTAGCTGTCGCTCGCTTGGTGGCTCGAAAGGTTATCAATCAATCTGTTGATACGACGTTTACTATCGCAAAAATGTTGCTGTTCCCTTCAGTTCCTGTTTGGCCCTTTATTATTTTGTCGCCTACTGACATTTACGAATAAATCTTTTTTTAGACTACGTTTATACATAAATAATATCGAGTTTTGTTTCTTTGTTGGATTATTTTTATTTCAATACATTTACTTTTATTACAAGATTTGTTTGATATACCTACAACAACTGAAAAACCCGTCTACTGAAAATTCACTCTCTAATTAAATTTGGGGTTTACAGGGTAAAATCGACTCCTCCTATTGATGAAGTCGGACGGTTAAAATGTAGCCTTTGCTAATGTTACCCAGGCCATAATAATGAACCGATTGACACCTTATTCATCCAAATCCGATGTATTCATCGATTTAGGCGCTATGGAGGAAAATACACAAACATACGTACCTACATAGACTGCAAAAATCATAACCCTTCTGCTTCGCCGTAGTAGGGTAAAAACTGGTGCTTTATAGCTTTCGTATTTCTCCAAAATTTCTTAATAGTAAATTCCCAAATGTTATTTTCTGTTAATTTGGTTTTCTAACTCTCTATCATCCTTGAGTAAACCTTCAGACCTTGTAAAACATCTTACGGAGCCTCCACACTATAGGGAGGTGAAAAGGATTTACGTTAACGCCCATCTGGCCTCTTTGTAAACAAAAGGGCCATCATAGCTCACTTGCCCATGAATAAACGTTTCAGTGTGTCTGCAAGGGACATACTTGCAATGCTAGACCAGGTTAAAAGAAATCCACTTTAGGTCCATGTTCACCGAAAAGATAACAGTCTGATTATCTAAAAACAGCTGTCACTGTGACATGGACCTTAGTAGACACTCACTTGTTATTTGAATTCATTTGTGTGTGGTACTTACTTAAAGCGACTTTACTTGAAAATACAGATGGACCAAAAATTATCATGTTTTGTGAAAAACACAATTTTCACTAATCGGTCATTTATTTTTCATCATTTCATTTCATCGGATTTATTAGATTTATGTGGATCCCGTGGCTAAATAACAACAGCCGCCCGGGTCGATCTAAAGATCGACCCGGGCGGCTAAGTCGTGCTTGCCTAGGTTGGTCTATGGATGGGTGAACACCCATTACATACCGGGTTTCCTCCGTGCCTCGGAAAGCACATTAAGCCGTTGGTCCCGGTTGTCATTTGTAGATAGGTATTTGACAGTCGTTAAAGGTAGTCAGTGGCCCAAAAGTCTGACAACCAGTCTTACCAAGGGGTAATCGTATTAACCCAGTACTAACGGGGTTGTGGAGGTCAGACAGGCAGTCGCTCCATGTAAAATACAGGTATTCAGCTGCATCCGGTTAGACTGGAAGCCGACCCCAACATAGTTGGGAAAAGGCTAGGTAGATGATGGATTTATTAGTTAACGGATCATGAGATACAGCTCGCTGATAGACAGACGGACGTATGAACAGCAGAGGCTTAGTAGTAGGGTGCCCGGTTCCCATTCGAGTACGGAACTTAACTGAGATTGAGAAGGTGCACGAAAAAATTATCACATTTCATTTCAATGAAAGGTTTTCTTTTTAAGAATTTAAATAATATAGTTTTCAAGAACTCGGTAGATGGCGTTGATCTGACTACGTTACTAGATGCCAAAGCCAAAACACTTGAAAAATCATATGTCACATACGCTCGTTGACTGACACTTTGGTTTGCATAAGCTTCCGAATATAATCATTAGGTCCAAGTGAAATTATGTGACGTTCTGTTCCTTGTTGTAACGTACCGAGATCAGCGCCATCTATTCAGCGACTAGGGAAGAGTTGAAAAAGAAAATACCTCATTAACAGTCGCATTTGAATAGAATTCTCAAGCTAACTTAATGATACTGAACATCGAGTCCATCGTTTCATGCAGAACACGCGAGTTCATTCATCTCAGTATACTGGGTAAATGGAAGGAAGACCGATGTACAAACGGGTACCACGTATTCCCTATATCATTCTGAACCCCCCCTTCCCCACATATAAATTTCATCAGTAAAAAAAAACTACGGTCATCTGTGGAACATCTGTTTTTTTTAATAACCGATAAAAAAATCTTTCAGAACGATAACGGCCATTTTCAATAACTTACTAGCCGGTTTCGGTAGGTTGCTATGTGTGTCAGTTTGACATTTTGTTTACTGATCGGTTAGTATGTTGTTCAGAATGATGTACGTAGTTACGTACTCTAAACATTTAAATCTTTGACTAGATAAACAATAAATCGACAAACAATAGCCAATAGTGAATAGGCTTGTGTCCTAAAAAAAACTAATTAGTCCGTCAGTTAGATTATAAAAAAATATTAGACCCGTATTTTTTATTTTATTACATAAACCAAAATTGACGAAGATACGACGCTTTTAAAATTCGCAATACCTACGTCACGCCGTGCTATAGTTTTTAGTGCGTTGTGACGTCACGAGCCCCCACTCCCGAGTTTTGATGCGTTTTATCTTTGTCAGTACTCAGTGATTTGCAAAAACAAAAAATACGTGTCCATTATTTTCCAATACTCTAACTGACGGACTAATTAGTTTTGCAATTTATTGATGGTGGAAACTAGCCTATTCATGTTAAACCTACGAAGCCACAACGCAGGGGTGGTCAAGACAGGTATTGATGTATCGCATGCATAAGTGGCGCTTGGCCGCCGATGAATCATATATGATGCATTGCCCGACAACGCATTGGTAATTTAATAGCAAATATCAAAGCTAGTTGCAGGTCAACTGTATGTTGTTTGTCTATTCAATTATGGAGATCCAATTTTGAAATGAGAGATTTATCATGAATTTTGACAAATTGGGGTAAAGTTACGAGTATAAAGGGCTTTAGAAGTGGTTTGCGATAGACTTAACTTCAACACTTGCACGTTTGTGAAACTTGATAAAACGTTTAATGCGAATTTTGAAGCAACGATCTACTAAGTGCGAAAATCACAAGTTCGTTGCCGTGTCTTGGTGGAATGATCATGATGCTTTAGTGAAAGAACTGTCAGTAAGCAAGAAAACGATACCGAGCCTTTTCCCAACTATATCGGGGGCAGCTTCTGGTCTACTCGGATGCAGCTGAATATCAGCATTTTACATGGAGCGACTGCCTATGCCTCTACGGGGCCCCAGTGTGGGCGCGTTCCTTGAGGCGGCGAGCCGCCCATTATCTGAACGCGCCCCAAAAAGTGGTGGCCGTAAAGATGGTCCGTGGGTACCGCACGATCTCCCGCGAGGCGGCGGGCCTGCTTGCCGGATTGCCGCCATGGGATCTGGAGGCGATAGTACTCGCGTGCCTGCACGACTGGCGCGCGGAGGCACTACGCCGGGGGGAAACTCCGCTGCCGCGGCAAATTGCCGCTCAGCGGACAGACCTCCGGCGCGATCTCATGGCGACATGGAGAGAGCGACTGTCGCAACCCCGTGCAGGGCACGCCACGATACTGGCGGTAAGTCCCCTCTTTGAGGAGTGGCTAGAGAGGCGCCACGGCGTCCTCACCTTCCGCCTGACGCAGGTCCTCACCGGACACGGATGTTTCGGGAGGTACCTGCACCGAATCGGGCGGGAGGACACGCCCGGGTGTCTCCACTGCGAGGATCGACCGGAGGACACGGTGGAGCACACGGTGGAAGTCTGCCCTGCGTGGGCGGAGCACCGCCGTGTCCTCGTAGCGGCGATCGGCGGCGGCGACCTCTCGCGTCCGGCCCTGGTTCAATCCATGGTCCGGAGCGAGACGGAATGGGAAGCCGTCACCTCCTTCTGCGAAGCAGTCATGCTAGCGAAGGAGGTGGCGGAACGAGAGAGGGAGAGATCCTCTCTTCCCGGCCGCCGCGGGAGACGCACCGGGCGTCGGGGGCCACGTGGTGGCTACCGGCCACCGTAGACGCGGGCCTGTGGACGGTTGGCTATGGGCTAGCTAGCCGTCCGTCCGTCTAAAGACGACAGGCCGTGTCGACGGCGCGTTCGTGTTCCACGCGCGCCTCAAAGAGATGTCAGCATAAGAGAGGGGCCCGCAAGGGCCGAAGCCTGCCGGGGTTGCGGGCCTATTCGAAAGAGATACCGCGGCCCCGGAACATAAAGGGCGAGGAAGGAACATGGATGAGTTTTAGTCAGTAAGAGTCTGACACTCCCTCCCGCTCCGCCCAGAGTGGGAGAAGTCATTTGATGATTTCCCATCCTAAAAAAAAAAAAAAAAAAAAAGGGGGTCTAAAATGGCCGCTTTAGCAGATTCATAATATAAATCACGAAAAAAAAATTAAATTCTTAAAACGGACTTTATGTTCATGACCATAAAGTCCATTTTATGAATTTTAAATTTTTGACGTGATTCATCGCTGACCTCCACAACCAAGTACTGGGTAATACAATCCCCCCGAAAGTCTGACAACCAGTGTGAGACTGGTTTTGGTTTCGGGCCACTGACTACCTGTTACGACTGTCAAAGATTCTATAAATGACAGCCGAGTTACCACCGGCTTATAGTGCTTTCCGAGGTACGGAGGAAACTCAGTATGTAATGAATGGTAACCCGTCGATAGACCTACGTAGGCCTGCACGGCTTTTCCTGACGAAGATCCAAGCGGCGTGTGATGTGCCCTCGAAGAAACAAATTCATGTTTGCCAAAACATATTTAACCACGAACATGAAACTCATCACGCTCATTATGTTTGACGATTAAATGAAATAATACACCCATTATACTCAAATTTAACGCTAAATAATCTGATAAAGCACGCTTCATTTATTATGGGATAAAACACTATTTACGGTGTGGTAATGCCCTAGTAAATTATTCTCATACGTTGTTCGTAGTATATGGCTACAAAATTTCATTATAATTACCCGTTTTAAGGATTAATGTGCTTTCAGTGTACTTATACTGTTCGTCGTTGGCTTTTAATGGGTCTGAAGCTAAGAAGGTTGGATATTAAGAATAGAATAGAATAGAATAGAATAGAATAATCATTTATTCGTTAATGGACAGCACAACACAAAATAGCAGTACATACATAAATACAAATACAAACAACAAACAGCTTAACAAATAATTAAAACAGCTCAACTGCGCTGAGCATGCCCATAACGAAAGGGTAACCAACTCAGCATAATATGCTGGGTGTAAAACACTCAGCGCTGGTTTTCAGTAGGCCCCCCGCAGTGACACACGGATGAGGGTAGTAGATAGTAAATAAATAATGTTATTCTATTAAATGGGCATTTATAAGTGTGTAATAAATAAATAATATATTATACATACATATTTTTGTAAACAGAGGAAAACATAATTATATTAGTAATAATAGAACACGAGGATACCTGCTAAATAAATAAGTACTTATCCGAAAACGAAACACAGTTTGTTGACATTACGCACTTCGAGCCGGCCGAAGCCGCATCGACCTACGCATTTCCAAATTGCAATACCGCAATGACATTTCAGTGAGACTGCCTAGCTAATATTATTTTTACTGAGCTAAATAAAACAGAACAATTGCTTCCGAGAAAGTGTACAGTGTCCGTGGAGTAATATTGCTGAGCACTGAGTTAAAAAACCAAACTAGTTATTACAATGGAAATTTGAATTACAATGGAAGTCGGAGCGAAAGGATGACTGTACAAATGCATAACAGTATGTGTGATTGTACACACACATGGATTCCGGCGATCGCAGACAACGGATTTACCATCGCCGCGCATCTGATCTACCCACATTATTTGCCGGTGAGTTTCTATGAAATATATTCGAAATACAAAAAAGAATTCACAAACCTATACTTATTTAATATTTGGTGATTAGTGAAATAGTGATTACTATGGTGATAAATAATTCAAAATAAAAATGTAGAATGTAAAATAGCGTAAAATAGTAAATAATAGCTAGATAATAATTAGATTCTTAAATTAGATAAACGATTTGTCAATATTTATATCATTAAATTCAATTTGTGAACGAGTTATAAATGTCTTAAGCCTTAACTTAAATGTATTTATGTTGTTTAGGTCCCTAATTGGTGGAGGAATATTATTCCAACATTTGGAGGCTGCATACCGGAAGCTTCCTCGAAAGGCTGCGGTTCTGTGATGTGGTGTAGCCAGCTGCTGAGCACAACGCCTTGCCTTGCGCTGCCGATGGTTATTTATCCACGTAAGCTTTGAATACAGGTATGACGGACATTTATATTTGATTACTCCAAAAAGAAGACATGCTAAGTGCAGCTTACGACGGGATTTCATTTTTAAAATGTTGTGCTTGTTTAAAAATGGTGTCAAATGGCTCCTTGGTGGTACGTCAAAGCAATACCGTGCGCAGGCATTCTGAACCCGCTGAATAAGTCTTTCGGTGCGTGCTAGTAGTCGTGGACCTACGACGGTATCAGCATAATTTAGTTTGGATAAAACTAAGCTTTCAGCGAGCTGTATACGCAGGTCCTCGTTTACATATGGGCGCATTTTATACAAGACTTTGAGGCGGTAAAAACAATTTCTTACGCAGCTTGCGATGTGAGTCTCGAAATTAAGGCCTTGGTCCATAATCAAACCCAGATTTCTCGCTTCATACACACGATCAATGTGTTGGCCCATCACAATCACGTTTGCAAGGTTACTGTTTATTTTACCCAGCTGCCCCTTAGATCCGAAAAGCATAAATTTAGTTTTGGCCGGGTTAAGTAGAAGAGAGTTCTGTCTTGACCAATCCACAATCCTTGCCAGATCTTCGTTAACTAGTTTTACTGCGCTCTCATAATCTTCAGGTTTAAAGGCCAGGTATAATTGAATATCGTCTGCATAGATATGAAATTTACAGTTTTTTATACTATTAATAATATCGGCACTATATAGAATAAACAAAGGTGGACCCAGTATCGATCCCTGTGGAACCCCTTTTACCACTGGGCTCATATTAGAAGAAACACTAGACCCATTTGCATCCCGGATTTCCACAAGCTGTTGACGATTACTCAGATAACTTTCAAACCATTTAACGGTAGCGGCGTCGAATCCATAATAGGTCATCTTCGAGAGCAAGAGACTCAAATTAATAGCATCAAATGCTCTAGAAAAGTCCAGCAAAACTAACAGAGTACAACACCCTTCATCTTGAGCTGATAATATGTTGTCTGTAACATCTAACAGAGCCGTTGCAGTACTACGCCCCCCCCTAAAACCGGATTGAACCTCTGGGAGGATGTTATTTTGCTCAAGATATGCAGTTAGTTGGGCATTAACTACTTTTTCCAGTACTTTTGATAAAAAGGGTAAAATACTTATAGGCCTTAAGTCTTTTACAGTAGTTGGGCTCGCGATTTTAGGAATCGGACGCACAACGGCTATTTTCCATAGATCAGGAAAGGTCGAGGTTGAGATGGAATGATTAATAATGGAAGTAAGGATATCCAAAGTCTGTGGAAGAGTCAGAAGAAACATGTCCAGTGTAATGTGGTCGAAACCCTCTGCATTTGATTTGAGTTTAGATAAAATCTTCATTATGTCTGATTGATCCACAGTTTCAATAGCGAATACGCCGTCATTGAATCTATGAGACTCATAATAAGTTGAACATGTAGATGGTGCCATTATATCACCTGGGACATTCAAAAAGTGAGAATTAATTTTATCTGGGTCATTGAAAATATGAGAGGGTAAATCAGTTTCACTCTTGAAAGGTAGCAAGGTGGTCTTTAGATTCCTCCACAAAGCTTTGGGTTGTTTCATTTTGCTATTAATATTGAACTTGAAATAAGCAACCTTTTCGTAATATAGGGACTTGCTCACTAGACTTTTTAATTCCTTGTAATATTCAATTTTACACTCAGCATTTGAATTCCTACAACGTACATGCGCTTGATTGCGCAAGTGCATCATAAACTTGATGTTGTCTGTTATCCATGGATATGACTTTTCTCTTATAATCTGGGTCTTACGGGGAGCGTGTTTGTCAAAAAGGGTAGTAATACCAAAATTGAGGTGAGCTACCATAGCGTTGACGTCACCTAATATGGGTCGCGCAAGCCAATCTATAGAGTTCAAGTCTTCCTTAAACTTCTCCATCTGTATATTTTTGAGGTTTCTACTCGTTACAACCCTGGGTAGTATTTTTTCTTTTTTTAAATTAAAAACGGCAGACACAAAAGCATGTGCGCCTAGCTCGATTATCCAGTCGACTTCTATGCTGCTCACCCTCGCATCTGTACACACTAAGTCAATAAGCGTCTCGCTAGTGGCCGTAAAGTGAGTAGCAGAAGTGACCAGTTGACTTAAGTCAAGGCAATTTAGAAACGCATTTAATTTTGCAGTTTTAGAGTCAGTTTGATTAAGACAATTAATGTTAAAATCTCCCAACAAAACGGTATATTTACATGACGCTACGGAATTTATTGAACATGTTAACGCGTCCAAAAATATGTCAACGTCCATCCACGGCGGTCTATACGCTGTGCCAATGGCGATTTTTACACCATTCGCGCACAATACAAGCCACATTTGTTCCACTGACTCATGAAGCGGGTCAACAGGGTGCACATGGGTGCGCACATTCATCCCGCGCTTGATATAAAACCCAACGCCGCCGCCGCGTCCGCCGCGCACGGCCACCGGGCGCGGAACGTGTCGCAGCCGGTACCCAGGCACGGCGGGCGCGCGCCCCTCCTCACCCGTCCTAAGCCAGGTCTCATTTATTGCCATTATACCAACATCATGACGCTCCAATGCGGCGATAAACTCATCGTGGTTGGTGCCTAGCGATCCAGCGTTGAGTAATCCAACCTTGAGGTGCTTCGCACTCATTACAATGTTTTAGTGGCACCAAACATCACTATGTAATATTTCGTACAAAGGCAATAAAAAAAAATTGCAGACAGCTTTCGGCTTTTCGTAATAATAACATGTGTGTAAGAGACATTGTTTTAAAAGTTTTTTGTCTAAGTAACGATTTTACCGGTCGAAACAAACATATTCTTATTTCGTTAAGGCTTGACACTTGTTTTTGGATGAAGACTCATCATCTGCCTAGCCTTTTCCCAACTATGTTGGGGTCGGCTTCCAGTCTAACTGGATGCAGCTGAATACCAGTATTTTACTTGGAGCGACTGCCTATCTGACCTCCACAACCCAGTTATTACTGGGTAATACGATACCACTTGGTAAGACTGGTTGTCAGACTTTTTGGGCCACTGACTATCTGTAACGACTGCCAAAGATGAACAAATGACAGCCGGGACCAACAGCATAACGTGCTTTCTGAGGCACGGAGGACACTTGGTATGTAAGGGTGGTCGGTCCCCCATCCACAGACCAACCCAGGCAAGCACGGCTTAAACTAAAGATCGGCCCGAGAGGCTGATAACATCGTGAAGATCCCGTCCTGCTTGAGAGATCCACCCATGGGCGACATCAAAACTCTAGCACCAAGTTTGATGTAAAAAGAACTAGTCCCGTTGGTTGAAAATCACGACGCGTCTCTCTACCTCCGCTTTGCCCCTCTCTTTTGGTGGAAGCTGGTCCTAAACAGTGTGCATGAAAAATGAAATGCCTCACAACTGACTGATAGTGAAAGAACTTTATAGTTCTGGAGATGAAGATGCAGCATGACAGAACATCTTATATCAAAGGTATCTAATCAAATTACTTTGAACTTTTATGTCCTCTAAAGTTTAAGTCTAAACATGCTTTTGACACATCCCAAGTGATAGAACACCTACTAATAGTGAGAGCATAGCAACACACCACAACATCCTTATTTAATCAAAATTTTCGCAGGACCAAAAAACTCATCATGGAGTTTCTGACATAACCTAGCTTGTCATATTCACACAACCAACTCCCTGAGGCTCTATACCGAATAATTACGAAGCCAACCAAATTAAAACACGACCGTACAATGTACGCATCACGCTATCTCAAGGAACAAGCATTCTCCATCTAAAAGTATTTGGAACAAAAGCAGTGTGAACACGTTTAAGGCTGTCGCACACATATCACAGCGGCACGTCACCTCATCGGCTCGTCATCAACCTTATGTCAAACCACGTAACCGAAAGAGTTAGAGAGTTTTTTTAATCCCACTAGTATTGTAAATGCGAAAGTTTGTGAGTATGGATGTATATGTTTGTTATTCTTTTACGCAAAAACTACTGAACGGATTTTGGATGAAATTATTCACACAGATAGCTTATAACCTGGATTCAAACTAAATATACTTTTTATCTCAGTAGTAAGATCCCATGGGACAGTTATCAAACTTCACGCGGGCGAAGAGGCTGGCAGAAGCTAGTAATCAATAATTATGCTGTTTGCTAGCCATTCTCAATCAGACGCAATAATGTCGTTACGATGCTTATGGGAAACAACTCTAAATAGCTGGGGCCTTAGTCTGCTATTATAAAAATTCGTCGTTCCAACACGATCCCATTCTCATCTCATTATCGTTTTGCTAAAGTTCGTAATCTGCTAAATTAATAATGGTCGACCATTGGTCGGTGAATTGTCAAATTGTAAATCCCGCTAGATTTCATTCATATATATTTTATTAGTGTTTTAAGCAATCAGCCCGGCTAGCATGGGCAGGGGATAAAAATTTTATCCACCGGTTATTTCCACTTTTGTTTGAATTTTGTCCCTTGTCAGTGGAAATAACCGGTGGATAAATTTTTATCCCCTGCCCATGCTAGCCGGGCTGAAGTAGTAAGAAGTTCGTAAATAGCACCAGTCATTCATTTGTCATTACGTACGTACGAGATTACCATTCGATGCCATATTTTGCAATGGAGTGTCAGTGGTTGACCGTGAGAAAGTCATACTGACGCCATTATGTTAGTAGATTACCAAACTTGTCAAAATCAACAATTATGAAGTCAATGATAGACTATTCTGACACTATTGTAATAGCAGACTTGAGGCCCTGCTGATACGTGTGCGTTAACCTTTGACGTTGCTCCCGCATTCCAAACTTTTTCTCTCCATATCACACAAGGGACGTGATGTTCAGTAAAGTTAATATAGGCGAGTTAGTATGTTCTGCCAAATTAAAATATGTATGTAAAAACATTACTAAAGCTGGGGGTAACTCACGTAGATTTAAGATAAAGCTGCGTCTAGAAAGTTGGCGTCTTAGTTATGAATGGGGACCTTCCCTTTCTGTGTTTGTCTTTAAGGCATTGTTTTCAATGGTCTTGCTTGATGATTTAATGGAAAATACGATTCTATTCTGGAAAAATCTTCACTAACGCGTTCGATACAAAAAAAAAGAAAAGATCAGTTTTAGGAATGATTGAACAAAAATCTTTTTTGCTAAAGAAAAGACTGTCTTAAAAAACTACTTTAGGGCCAACATACGATAATATTAATAAATACGTATTATAGTGAACTCACACATACAATACTCAAACAAAATTAAAAGAATTCATATGGGATTATCACGCAGCCTCCTCTAGCAAATGAAAAAAAAAAGAATCATCTAAATCAGCCTAGTAAACACGGAAAAACGGTTAACATTTATTATAAAGATGCCGGTGGAAAACATAACCCCCTCTTTTTCAGAATTCTGTTAGAAAGCAGCTCATCCAACCATCTTCCTTTCACAAATCGCAAACGATTAAAAATATTTCAAGATTTCTCGAGGACGCTTTACTCTAAATTGGATCCACTAAACTTCACTTAGATATTACGAGTCTCATCTTACTCATTATAGTTTGCTTTTTAGTACTTAATCAAGGGGCACTTCAGAAGACAGTTTAAGTGAGACTCCAGTAAATTACTGTTTCGTAAAGTGATACTACAAACTATTACCTCGTACAAACTGGTGTTCTCTTTGAGATCCGTTCAAATGAGGTTTCTCTATTAACGGTTTAAGATGATCAGGGGGGTTACCATGGCTTCTTAAAGCAGTACTGTTTAATCTTATTCCAGAGTGGGAAAGAGATGGCTCTAGCGTCTCTTTCCTATACACTCGATTGACATTGTAACAATTCTGTCTTATGAAGTCATGGTAGCCCCCCAGGCTTCTTACGGTTTTCTGTATCCCAATGAATAGGAATGTCAATAGTAGTAAACTGAATCTCTTTTTCTGTAAAATCCAATTTACTAAGGCTTTGTAAAAAGAGCTTGGTTTTAAGAAAATCGAAGTCTATTTTGGCTACTCTGATAAATAAGTTTGTTTAAGAAGCGTCTTGTTAAAAAACCTTTTAGTAAGTCTCCAAAAGCATTTATACTAGTTAGTATTATATATACGAAAATAACTCCGTCTGTTTGTGAGTGTGATACTTTTTCACGCTCTATTACAACGTCTGAATGTTTCTCGATAAAATGGCTCACATGTAGACAATGACGTGTGTTAGGGCATAATGTTATGGTACATTTAAATACCGTGCCCCCACTACTAATTACACGAAGAAACCGGACCTCAATAAACCAGTTAGTACTAGGTAATACTACCAGTCACGACTGTCAAAGATCTACAATTTGACAGCCAACGGGTTATCGTGTTTTCCGAGGTACGGAGGAAACTCGGTATGTAACAGGTCACAATCATCCTTAGGCAAGCCCGGCTTAACTTGAAAATAAACCCAAGCGGCTGTTAAAAGTTAGACACGAGCTCCTCAAATTGAAACCTAATCTAGGTACTCAATTTTATGGAAAATTGTCTGTCCATTGACATTCTTAGGCAACAGTTCTGGAATTAATTTACCCGGAAAATTAGAATCGGTTACCATTCCAGCTGTTGTATTTCATTTTCGAGTTTCGCCCGCACCTCGGTTAAATGAACCAAATAAAATTCTGACGAGGAAGTTATTTTTTTCTCGTTTACCTTTTCCAGCCAATGCCTTGACTGTGCCGGTATAAAAAAGGTTTTATTTGATTTTGACGTTCTTACAATTTATGTTGTTCGAAGGTGTTTATTCAAGGAATGAGTTATTACATACGGTAAACCGTTATGTGCAAGTAAAAACTTGTGACCTTTTTTTTGAGCGATTGTCAGTGAATGGTGAAGATATCTAGCTCCTTCTTTTACTCAAAGAACACAAAAATGACTTTTGTCCTTGGTTATACATAGTCAGTGGCCTGAAAGACTGACAAACAGTCTTACCAAGAGGTATCGTCTTATCCAGTACTATCTGTATCGTGGAGGTCAGATAGACAGAAGCTCCATGTAAAATAATGGTATTCAGCTGCATCCAGTTAGTCTAATTCTGCATACACACCGCGGTTACTTTTAGTAGATAAAATGATAAATGCTGTTTATTCAGCAAGTAGGTTTTTAAAAACACTTTTATCCGTCATTTATTTTAAACTATATGGGGCCGGTGTTTCGTACCTGACTACAGAGCAACGTTACCAAGTGTTACTGAGCAATATCCGATAGCAAAAAGTAATTTATTGTTATGTTTCCGTGCTAGTATATTAATAATAATGTTACCCAACTTTTGAAAATTAGAGAATGTTACCTCAACACGGCAACATAAAAAAAAACTTTTTGCAAAAAATAAAACCGACTTCACACAAAAAAGTGAAAAATAACTTTAGCTTCAGAAGTCGGTGACCTTTATTTGATTGATTTAGTTTTTTTGTCACCGACTTCTGAAGCTAAAGTTATTTTTCACTTTTTTGTGTGAAGTCGGTTTTATTTTTTGCAAAAAGTTTTTATTTTTCACTTTTTAGTGGTTCACATGTGCATACCCTTTCACAGCGTACCAGCGTGATTTTTTGTTATGAACTGGTGTAAACAATAGACAGACATGAGATTTCAGCAATCCCAGTAAGAGACACACATTTGCTACATTTAATGAGGAGTTCCGTTGCCTTTCTCCGAAGTTTTTCATCTAATCTTTACCAAATTTAAATGGGATCACTCCGAGAAAGTAGTCTTTCTAAAACTACCCAAATCGCTTCTGGTGTGCCTATAAAATTTGAAAAGTTCTCTCTATTTCTCCAGGATCCCATTATAAGGATCCTGACTTGATGATTATGGGACCTTCTGGGAAGTATACCCTTTCAAACAATTAAAAAACAAATTCGGTCCAGTCATCTTCGAGTAATCGGGGAACATTGAATTGAGAACCTTCTCCTTTTTGAAGTCGGTTAATAACGACGTTATGGTACGTGACCCAAATATCCGGATAGCCTTTAAAAGATTTGGCCGAGTATCGTTAACTTGCTTCTAAGAATTGAAGAGCTCCGTTCCTTTGTCATGGATCCCATAATCAGAACCTAACCAAATTCTCATCAAACTACCCTTGAAGTACCCTTGCCAATAAAACAAAAAAAAACAATACATGTCAAGGAGGCTTATCCCCAATAAATGGAACTTAATACACCTAACTGTCGAAATCTGGGAATATTGTACACATCTGCGCACCCCCTCAGAGCATACAGGCGTGATGTTACGTCATGATGCTGTATAAACAATAAACATTCAAGCGATTGCAGCAGTTACTGCAGATTTGCCGTGTATTTTTGAAGAGTTCCATTGTATATCTCCGAAGATCCGGATTGTTGTAACATCACTATTTAGTATGTTATTATTATATACATCACTATGCATTATCTGTCTTGTCTCTGGTTGTCTTCACTTGCCTAATGGCGGTCTGACTGTAAACCCCGTCTCTGATACTCCTACTATGTAACCTGTATTAAACCAAGTCTTCCCAACGCAACGGTGTCTTTAATTGAACAACCAACCAACACAACATGGTGTCGAAGTGGGTCATTTAAAAAGAAAACGGAAGAACGCACGTAAAAATGCCGAATCCTGGCAGCGCACGCGGTGGCGACGAAGATGGCGCCGACACAACAGGTCTGCGCACGAGTCTAAAACAACTCCACATCTCGTCGGATCCAGCCAACAATAATGCGGAGGCGTGGAAGAAATGGTGGCAACAACTGGATCTGTATTTGTTAGCCACAGGCCTGGACAAGTCAACCGAAAAACGTAAGATTGCAATTCTTTTGCATTTGATCGGAGAACGTGGTTTAAATATATTTAACACATTCAACCTAAAAATTGAAGCGTGCACGCTCAATGAAGTGAAATCCAAATTTGACAATTTCTTCGAGCCTAGGCGAAATGTGACGATGTGCAGATACATGTTCTTCACACGCAAGCAGGATAAATCTGAAAACATCCTTGATTTCCTCACGGATTTGGAAATAAAAAGTAGTGAATGTGAGTTTGGCACGCTCAGGGAATCGCTCATCAAAGATATTTTTATTGCAAACCTCAACATTGACTTGTCACATGTACGTCAGAGATTATTGCAAGAACCTGATTTGACTTATCAGAGAATGCAAGAGCTGGCGATGACACTCATAGTCGCGCAGCAAGATGCCGAGAAAATCATCAAAGGAAGCGCCGTCGCCAGTGAAAACGTCATGCATCTCAGTCGAAGGAGCCGTGGTCGAGGTGAAGGCCGACAGCGAGCTTCCAGTCGCAAGTCAGCTTCGAGCAAACGCCAGTCAGCTTCGAGCAGTCGTGGTCCAGCTCCAAGCAGCGACCACACCAGCAACTTGAAGACATGCAGCCGCTGTGGACAGTCACATCGCTACAAGTGCCCAGCTAAAGGCATGCAATGCAGGTCATGTAAATCTTTTGGTCATTTTGCTAAATATTGTTTCAAAAATAAAAAAGTCAGTCAGTTGCAATCGTTTAATTCAGATAGTAGTCAAGAATATTTTGTTGGAATGTTGAACAGTCAATTAAAGTCAAGTCAAAAACATAAAAGACACAGTCAATTAAAGTCGAGTCAAAGTCATAACAGTCATATACACAGTAGTCAGTCAAACAGTCACACCACACAGGCACACATAATAAAGTCACCAGTCAGTCAGTCAGCACAGTCAAAGCAGTCACCGTCACAATGGTCATATTTAGACCAGTCACAGTCACAGTCACCGTATCCCAATGATGAGAACAGTGACAAGTCAAAGAGATCTCACGGAGACTCATATAGTCAAAAGTACCAAAGTCAACGTCCTCATTCACATTATCTCTGTGAGAGAAATGGTGATATGTCTGAGAGATGCCTTGAAAAATATCAACATCTCAGTGATGAAAGCAGTCACACGTCTGAGAGATTCACTCAATCAAATAGTCAAAATATAAAATGTCAGTGTCCGTGTTTACATCTCAAAGATGAAAGTGGTCACAAGTCTGAGGGATCTCAAAACAAAATACAATATTGTTTGAGAAAATTGTTTACTTTTGTGCCGATAGATGGCGTTGTGCCTTTTGCGACGAATCCTGAATCGCGGTGTTAAGATGCGCAGTGGATTTACCTCGGTCAAAATTATTGTCAAGCGAAAATGATCTCAATACACGGTTGAAAGTATATTGTTGTTTCAATATCAATATCTTCACCCCTGCTAAAGTAAAAGAGTGCTGCAGAAGTGTCTTTCTGTGAAAGTTTATGACGCCTATTAAACGGGTTGTTCATTTGGTCCTTCGAGTCGGACTTGTTTTTGTGCATCAACCTTGGTCGGGCAAGTGGATCGCTTGCGATAACTGACCAAGCTCATAGCATCAGTGAAGTGCTAGTGGCATCAGCATCAGTGCGGCGGTGACAATCAGCAGCAACTCTGGGAGCAGCAGCAGCAGCGCGAGAAGCGAGCTACTGCAGACGGTGCCGGGTGAACAACATCTGCATCGTCAGGAATCAGCAGCAGGGTGACCTCTGGACCTGGAGGAGGTGTGGGACGTGCGTGACGTGACGCAACGTCAATCTACCAGTGGACTCGTCAGGTGGTATCAAATGAAGATATAACCGTGAGTGAACTTTTGATAATAACTTAAGTGCAGTTTGTGATTGGATCTTCATAATTCGGAGTTTTGGGACTTTATAACTTCAGATTTAAAACTTTATTATTTTAGAATTTATAGTTGTGTTTAGGTTAAGTTTAATAGTTGTGTTTTAAAGACTTGCAAGTTTAAACATAAATTGTTGGTCTCCATAATAAAATTGATAATTCGGTGTTATTCTTATAAGTTGGTTTAGTAATAATTTTCTCGTTTCAACTTGTGTTCTGTTGTATAGATAATTGCCACTGGTTTTAATTAAAATATAATTATGGAATCGTTAAGTAATAAATTAGAGGACAATTGTTCAAGAATAGTCAAAGCTTACAGTAACTTTAAGAAATCTCCTAAGGATAGAATAACACGTCCATATGTTAAAGTAAGATTGGACAACTTAGAAAAATTGTGGCAACAATTAGCAGATGGTCATAGTCAATTATACGAAGCATATGATCCTCAGGAGTTAAAAACATGTATTTATGTTAAACAAGATTGTTATGATCAGACGGAAGAGCTTTACATTCAATATAAAACGGAGTTAGAAACTATTTTAGAGTCATTTGAAGTAAGAGAGGAACAGACTGAATATCCTAAACATGTACAAAGCAATGTAAAACAGTGTCAAGTTAAATTGCCAAAAATTGTTATCCCAACATTTTCTGGGAAATACACGGAGTGGGTAACCTTTCGAGATTTGTTCTCATCGCTCATTCACCATAATAAGTCTATAGATAACGTACAGCGGATGCAATATTTAAAAGGGTATTTATCTGGGGAAGCGGAACAACTACTTAGACACATTCCTATATCAGAATCCAATTATGAACGGTGCTGGGAACAACTTAACAAGCGATACAATAATAAGAGATACTTGTCACATTATATACTAAAAAGGTTACTTAGTCAGAAGAATATGAATAACGAATCAGCTGTTAGTCTCAAAGAATTAGTTGATAACACTTCCGATTGTTTAAATGCTCTAACTAATCTTGGTATCGATGTCGGTAATTGGGACCTTATCATTGTACATATAATCTCTTTGAAATTAGATCCAGAATCCCGAAAACAATGGGAATTAAACGTCACTAGTGATACATCGTGCAGCGATGAGATTCCAACCTTTGAGCAATTTAAAAGTTTCTTGACCAGTCGATACCGCGCTTTTGAATTTTTGACCGCTGGCTCTAATGCGGGTAAAGGAAAAAACACAGAGACGCCAAAAACCTTCCACGCGGCGACTGATGCTGTATTAGAATGTAAATGCTGTAAGGAAAACCATAAAATTATACATTGTAAGAGTTTTATAAAAATGGATGTAAATGCCAAACGGGAGTTCGTTAGGCAAAACAGTTTATGTTATAACTGTTTAGGGAACAACCACTCGGCTAAGCAGTGTCTGAGTTCAAGTGTATGTCGTGTTTGCAAACGCAAACATCATTCTTTGCTCCATCCCGCGGGTCCAGGTCATACCGATGACAGTTCCGATCATAAAAATAGTAACGTATCTCAAAACGAGAATGAGAGAGACGCGGTGCAAAGTGCTAAACCATCCGGATCAACTAACTTGGACACAGTGGCCACGTTCTTTTCGGCTAACCAATTACATAGGACAAGTCAAGTTTTGTTGGCTACGGTTCTAGTTAACGCCACAGCCAACAACGGTAGTTATCGTACAATAAGGGCGTTGCTAGATCAAGGGTCCCAAGCCTCGTTTGTAACAGAGGCCACAGCACAGTATTTAGGGCTGAAAAAGACGCCAGTAAGGGGACACATTGCGGGATTGGAAGGTAATAATAAAATTATATCAAAATTTATGGTGGAAGTTACTCTAAGGTCCATTCACAACCCCAACGTTCAGCTTAAGGTTGCCGCATACATACTAAAGAGCATAACCACTTTTCTGCCTGGCAAGCAACTTGTACCTGTGGGTTGGGTTTGTGATTTCCCGTTAGCGGATCCGCATTATCACACACCAAACAAAATTGACATGTTGCTGGGGGCAGACATTTATGGGCAAATTATCCAGGAAGGAGTTAAGAAGGGACCTCAGGGTAATCTCGTTGCGCAAGCGACTTCATTGGGTTGGGTTTTATCGGGTGTGGTGGAAAAATCACACCAGCCACATGATAATGTTTTAGTCATGCATTCGCATGTGGAGGAAACAGACCTAATGAAGCGCTTCTGGGAACTGGAGGACAATATGATGGACAGTCACACCATATTATCCGAGGAAGATAAACAGTGCGAACGTTTCTTCGCTGAAACAACGCGAAGAGACAGTGACGGGCGCTATATAGTACGGTTGCCATTTAAAGGCCAAGATGCAACACCCACAGTAAGAAATTCTAAAAGGGTAGCTGAAAAAAGATTGTCTTCATTAGTCACAAAGTTAAGTAAAAATACAAACATGGAAGCGAAGTATCAAGAGGTATTGGAAGAATACTTACGACTGGGTCATATGGAGAAAATACCTGAAAAGGAGATAAATAACTGCAAGGGAATTTACCTACCTCATTTTGCGGTTGTTCGGGAGGATAAGGATACCACGCAAGTGAGAATAGTATTCGATGCATCCTGTAAAGGTGAAAACGGCGTTTCATTAAATGATCTATTAATGATAGGCCCTACTTTACAGCCAACGCTGAGACATATTTTAATGAAATGGAGAACATATCCAATATGTTTATCTGCGGACATAGTAAAAATGTACCGTCAAATCAAGGTTGATGAACACGACGTGGACTTTCAGAGAATTCTGTGGAAAGGGACTGCAGACAATCAAACTCAAGAATATCGTTTATTGCGGGTTACTTTTGGTACAGCATGTGCCCCATATCTTGCTGTTAAGGTGCTTCAACAGGTAGCCATAGACGAGAAGGAGAAATACCCTACCGCTGCTGTAAAGGTTAAAGAAGACTTTTACATGGATGATCTGCTTACGGGCGTTGAAACCGTTGAGGAAGGAGCCAAACTGTATTCTGAAATGAATCACTTAGTAGAAAAAGGAGGGTTTTCGTTGCAAAAGTGGTCAAGCAATAGTGAGGAGCTGTTGAAAAGTTTGAAAGCTAAAGATAAAAATACTACAGAAGAAGGAAGGAAAATTAAAATAGATGAAGTTATGAAACTATTGGGACTTACCTGGGATCGAACAGCAGATGCGTTCCGCTACACAGTGACACTCCTACCGACGAAGAAACCTGTAACAAAAAGAATAATTATATCGGACGTATCACGTTTATTTGATCCACTTGGATGGGTGTCTCCAAGTGTCATAGTTGCAAAAATAATCATACAAAAGCTGTGGTTATCAGGTATAGGCTGGGATGATGAAGTTCCCGAAAAAATATTAAATGAGTGGCTTACTTACCGTGATGACTTGTGCCAGTTGTCGGAGTTGCAAATACCTCGCTGGATCAATACAAAACGTAATAATACACTCGTGGAATTACATGGATTTAGCGACGCATCCAAGATGGCTTACGCAGCCGTGATTTATCTTCGGTCCATCGACGATCAGGGTCACGTGTCTGTAAACTTGGTGACATCGAGAACAAAAGTAGCACCAATAAAACAAATATCAATTCCACGTTTAGAGCTCTGTGGAGCAGTTCTTCTGAGTAGGTTATTGGTTGAGGTAGCTCACACATTGAGTATTCCGAAGGAGAACATTCATGCCTGGTGTGACTCCACCGTCGTGCTGGCCTGGCTTAATAGTCACCCAAATCGATGGCAAACATTTGTAGCGAATAGGGTTTCTGAGATTTTAACCACTTTAGACACACAACAGTGGTCTCATGTACGGTCTGGCGTAAATCCGGCTGATTGTGCGTCAAGAGGACTGAACCCGTCTGATCTCAAGAAACAAACGACATGGTTTAATGGTCCTACCTTTCTATATTCAGAAAAAATAGAGTATAACAAACCTAAAGACATAGATACAGACTTAGAAGCAATAAAAAGGGTGCACTTCTCGGGCACAGAAACAAACTTATGGGATCGGTTTTCAAACCTAACGAAATTAATAAGAGTGGTAGCGTACTGCAGACGTATGTGGATAAAACGTAAGAAGGATCAAGGTCAAAAAACAGGGTTATCAGCGCAAGAATTAGCGGACGCGTTACGTGTTTGTATCCATCAGTGTCAAGCAGAAGGTTTTGGAGAAGAAATAGAAAAGATATCAAAGGATGGTTATTCAGCTAAGTTGAAAGGACCTTTAAAATCGTTAAACCCATTCATAGACGGAAACAAAATATTACGAGTAGGAGGTAGGTTACAGAAGTCGGAACTAAGTGAAGATAAGAAACACCCAATGTTGTTACCGAAGAAGTCAAGCTTAACCAATTTAATCGTGGCAGACGCTCATAACAAAACCTTGCACGGGGGGCCTCAACTCATGTTAGCGTATTTGAGGACTAAGTATTGGGTTTTGGGGGCCAAGGAACTAGTCAAATCACACGTTCGTAAGTGCGTTAAATGTGTTAGACATTCAGCAACTATAAAAAACCAGTTAATGGGGCAATTACCGGCTGCGAGGGTTACGCCTACAAGACCCTTTAAATGTACTGGGATTGATTATGCTGGTCCTATAAATATAAGGACTTCCAAAGGTCGGGGTCATCATGCTTACAAGGGCTACATTTGCTTGTTTATCTGTATGGCCACGAAAGCCGTACACATCGAGGCTGTAAGTGACATGACTACTCAAGGGTTCTTAGCAGCATTCAGGAGATTTGTCTCTCGCAGAGGCCATTGTTCGGATATTTGGTCAGACAATGGCACCAATTTCGTAGGAGCATCAAGGGAGTTAAAGCAGTTATTCTCGGCGGAGCAAGCTAGTCTAACAAAGGAACTCGCTGACTGTCTAGCGTCACAGGGAACGAAGTGGCATTTTATCCCTCCATACTCGCCTAACTTTGGTGGTCTTTGGGAAGCCGGAATTAAATCGATAAAATTCCACCTTCGGCGAGTAGTTGGAGATTCAACCCTTACTTACGAGGAGTTATCAACAGTCCTGACACAAATTGAGGCTTGCCTGAACTCGCGACCACTGTCGAGGATGGATGAGGATCTGGATGGCTTAGACGCATTGACGCCAAGTCATTTTCTGGTGGGTGAGCCATTAGTGGCAGTGCCGGAGTATAACTTCGAATCTAGCACTTTGAGTAGTCTACGCCGGTGGCAACTGACCCAACGGATGGCGCAACAGTTTTGGCGACGGTGGTCGCAGGAATACTTGGTAATGTTTCTGAATCGCTATAAGTGGAGTAAACAAACTCCAGAACCATCAGTCGGTATGTTAGTTTTAGTTAAAGAGGACGACTTGCCGCCTTGTCGATGGCTGCTTGGTCGTGTGGTTGCTAAACACCCTGGCAGCGATGACATTACTAGAGTTGTATCTATACGTACAAAAAATGGTATAATAAAAAGGTCTATTTCAAAGATTTGCATCTTACCTGTAATGTCAACTTAGACAAACAGATGCGTTTATTTAGAATTATAAGGTTTAATGTAATTAATTTTAAGGATTTAACTCTATAGCAATAGCTAATGTTTCATGGTGGGCGGAATTCTAACGGGAAAAGTAATGGAAGGCCAAATTCGTTAATTTGCCCTTGGTGGGCGGAATGTTTGAGAAAATTGTTTACTTTTGTGCCGATAGATGGCGTTGTGCCTTTTGCGACGAATCCTGAATCGCGGTGTTAAGATGCGCAGTGGATTTACCTCGGTCAAAATTATTGTCAAGCGAAAATGATCTCAATACACGGTTGAAAGTATATTGTTGTTTCAATATCAATATCTTCACCCCTGCTAAAGTAAAAGAGTGCTGCAGAAGTGTCTTTCTGTGAAAGTTTATGACGCCTATTAAACGGGTTGTTCAATATCATCATCACAGGGACGGGTATCAGTATTCACAGTCACATACAAACAGTCAGAATCAAAATAAAGTCAACACTTTGGAAAGTAGTCATTCTAAACAGTCTTGGGAAATTAACTTGTCAGTAGGTAATAAACAAATCAAATGCATCATAGACTCAGGTGCAGATGTCAACATTATGTCAAAACAAACATACAATAACATTAAACGTCAAAACAATCTGTCAAAAGTATTGCTTGTCAAATGCCAAATAAATGTCACAGGATTTGGTGGAAAATCCATTCCAATTTTAGGCAAAGTAAACTTAAATTGTAATTTGAGTATAAACAACAATAATGTTGTTGAATCTATAATGTTTATAGTAGCAAACTTAGATTGTCCAAATGTTCTTGGTCTACCAACTTGTGAAAAGTTAGGTATAATAAAACGTGTATTTTCAGTAACAAAACAAAATTTTTGTAAACAAATTCTTACACAATATAATGATGTTTTTCAGGGTCTTGGGTGTCTACCTCCAGTCTGTCATCTAAAACTCAAGCCTGAAGCAGTACCATGCGTTGATCCGCCCAGGAAAGTTCCATTCGCGTTACAAGGGAAATTACGTGAAGAGTTGGATCGCATGGAGAAGATGAATGTTATTGAGAAGGTCACAAAACCTACTGAGTGGGTTAATTCAGTCGTCGTAACTGTAAAAAGTACAGGTCAGTTAAGAATATGTCTAGATCCTAGGAATCTAAATAAAAATATCATGAGGGAATTCTATCCACTCAAGTCAATTGATGAAATTAGGTCACAGCTAGAAGGTGCTGTATGTTTTTCACATTTAGATGCTTTTTCTGGATTTTGGATGATACGTCTAGATGAATATAGTTCTGAATTGTGTACTTTTCAAACACCATTTGGCAGATATAAGTATTTAAGATTACCATATGGAATAAATGCTTCGTCAGAAATTTTTCAAAGAGTCATGATGAACTTATTTGGTGATATTGAAGGAGTTTTAATATTCATTGATGATATATTAGTCTATGGCCCAAATGAATCTGTTCATAATGAAAGATTACATAAAGTCATGCAGAGAGCACGTCAAGTCAATTTAAAATTTAATAAGTCAAAATGTAAATTTTTAGTCTCTGAAGTATGTTTCTTGGGTTATATCTTCAGTAAAGATGGTGCCAGGGCAGACAAAGAGAAAGTCAAAGCCATTGTCAATATGCCCACACCAAAAAATGTCAAAGAGTTACAGAGAATATTAGGTATGATCAATTATTTAGGACCTTTTATAAGTAATCTGTCAGAAAAAACTCAAATATTAAGAAATCTTTTGAAAAAAGATTCAGTCTGGACTTGGGATGAGAATCATAGTCAAAGTCTTAATAAATTAAAAGATGAGATTACTAACTCACCAGTTTTAGCTCATTATAATCCCAAGATTCCATTAGTCTTGTCAGTCGATTCGTCAAAGTCAGCTTTAGGTGCAGTCATTTTACAAGCAAACAAACCTATAGCATATAGTTCAAAAACATTAACAGAAACCCAGGAAAGATATGCTCAAATAGAAAAAGAACTGCTAGCTATTCAATTTGGTTGTGAAAAATTCCACCAATATGTATATGGAAATAGAGTCACAGTGCACACTGATCATAAACCTTTAGTCTATTTATTTAAAAAACCTTTACATGATGTCCCCGCTAGATTACAGCGTATGATGTTAACTTTACAAAAATATGATTTGGAAGTTATACATGTCCCAGGTAAAGAAATGTTTATATCAGACACTTTGTCAAGAGCAGCTTTAAAAGACCATTACACACCTGAAAATGAGTCAGAAATGTCATGTCATGTCAACATTATGTATGCTAATTTAGCAATCACAGAAGAATATAGCAAGAAGTTAACACAGGAAACCAAAACTGATGAATCCTTGCAATTATTGATCAAGTATTATTATGAAGGTTGGCCAAAAAACAAAAATAATGTCAGTCCACTGGTAAAACCATTTTGGAACATTCAAGGAGAAATCCATGTCATTAAAGATTTAGTATTCAAAGGTTCAAAATTAATAGTACCACAGTCTATGTATAGTGAAATGTTAGAAAAAATTCACAAAGGTCACCAAGGTATAAATAAATGCTTAACTTTAGCTAAAGAATCTTTGTATTGGCCAAATATGTCTAGTAGTATTAAGAATTTAGTAGAACAATGTTTCATAAGTGCAAAGTTCAAGCCATGTAACCAGAAGGAACCACTACAAAACTTTGAAATATGTAAATATCCATGGCAACAAGTCGGTATTGATTTAATGCATTTTGATAATTTAGTTTATTTAATAGTCACAGATTATTACTCAAAATACATAGAGATTGCATTATTAAATAAAAACAGTACATCTCAAAATGTAATTACTCATTTGAAATCAATTTTTGCACGTCATGGAATACCATTGTCATTGGTATCCGATGGTGGTCCTCCGTTCCAGTCAATAGAGTTTAAAAACTTTTTACAAGAATGGGACATAGAACATGTAGTTACTAGCCCATATCATTCACAGTCGAACGGACAGGCTGAATCTTCTGTCAAGATAATAAAGAATATGCTAAGGAAATGTAAAGAAAACAAAACCGATCCATATATAGCTTTATTACAGTACAGAAATACGTCAAACAATTTAGCATCACCAGCACAATTGCTAATGTCTAGAAACTTAAGAGATAACATTCCAGTGTCATATAAAAAATTGAAACCAAAAGTTGTAACGTTTCAGGATTACAAAGAGTCAGTCAGGAAAAATAATAGTAACAAATCTAAGTATTATGATAGAAATACAAAGTCTTTGTCAATGTTACATTATAATGACCATGTCTATTTTAAAAGAAATCCCAAAAGTAACTGGGAGCAAGCTATTGTCAAACAAAGAATGATGAACAATAGGTCATATGTTGTTGAGGATGTCCATGGTGTTAGGTATAGGAGAAATAGAATACACTTAAGACATAAGTATTCTAATAACTTCACAAACCCTCCTATGCAATCCAACTCGTCACAGGGGAGAGAGGAAGGTGACAGACAGGAGTCTAGGCCTCAAGAATCCTCTTCTCAAAAATCCTCAGAAGTGACAACAAGGTCAGGTCGTATTGTAAGACCAACAAGAAGGTTAATTGAAGAAATTGATTAACTTAGAATTATGAATAAAGTTAAGGTCAAATGTTAGTCTTAGTATTATTATGAATATTGTCTAGTGTTAACGTAGTTTTAAGTATCACAAAACATGTTGTCATTTATAAGTTAAGTTGTTTAGCATAGTACTTCTTTATAATTGTTTGTCAGGGGTTAAAGTTAAACTCAACAAGGGGGATGTTGTAACATCACTATTTAGTATGTTATTATTATACACATCACTATGCATTATCTGTCTTGTCTCTGGTTGTCTTCACTTGCCTAATGGCGGTCTGACTGTAAACCCCGTCTCTGATACTCCTACTATGTAACCTGTATTAAACCAAGTCTTCCCAACGCAACGGTGTCTTTAATTGAACAACCAACCAACACAACACGGATCAGATCTTCAGCAAATTAAAATGGGACCACATGGGAAGCACCAGCTTTCAAATTAAAAAAGAATCATCAAACTCGGTTCACCCAGTCGAAAGTACTGAGGTAACAAACACTGTCGAAATCTGGGTGTACTGTACACATCTGCGTACCCCCTCAGAGCATACAGGCGTGATATTACGTCATGATGTTGTATAAACAATAAACCTACAAGCGATAACAGCAATCACTGCAGATTTGCCGTACATTTTTGAGGAATTCCATTGTATATCTCCAAAGACCAGCATCAGATCTTCAGCAAATTAAAATGGGACCACATGGGAAGCACCAGCTTTCAAATAAAAAAAGAATCATCAAAATCGGTTCACTCAGTCGAAAGTTATGAGGTAACAAACACAAAAATAAAAAAAATAAAAAAACATACAGACGAATTGATAACCTCCTCTTTTTGGAAGTCGGTTAATAACGTCATTCTGTTAACTTATTCGCAAATGCACATGTCCGTCACCGCGTGATCAAACGAAAGTAACTCTTTTTTAAATTTTGTTAATTTATAATATTGGGGGTATGAACGCGATGAGTAACATTTAACTACAAGTAACCAGTAGCCACAAAAGTTGTATAGTTACCTAATGTTACTCTGTTACACAGTGTTGCTCCACAAAAGCCAACCTCAAAATAGACATTTTGCGGTCGGTTTTCCCCTATCATCATCATTGGTCAAAAATCAACCACATCAACTCACCAATGATTACGATCAATTTTGTGTCTATTAAAAGAAACAAGACGAAAGTCTATGACCAGTGTTGCCGGTGATTACATACGGGACCGAAACGTGGTCACTCACAATGGGCCTTATCAAAAGGTTTAACCTTTTGGACGCCATTGTCAAATATACGTAACAAGCAAGCGCCTGCCCTGTACGCCAAACGACACAAATATGTGACAAAATAGTAGATGAAATTGTGGCTTGGCGTGGAGGGCACGCGCGAGCGTTTATGCTGTGGCGGTTAAAAGGTTAAGGTCACTCAAAGGGCAATGGCGAGGGCTATGCTCGGAGTTTCCTTGCGTAATCAAATCAGAAATGAAGACATCCGCAAGAGAAGTAAGGTCACCGACCTAGCCCGAAGAATTGCCAAACTTAAGTGGCAGTGGGCAGGGCCCATTGCTCGCAGAAAGGATGGCCGGTGGGGCCGAAAAGTTCTAGAGTGGCGACCGCGAACCGGAAGACGATGCGTTGGAAGACCTCCTACTAGGTGGACCGATGGCTTAGTGAAGGTTGAGGGAATCTGCTGAATGCGAGAAATGATGATGATGAACAGAAACAAAGAAGCCAAAAATAATTATCTTATCCTCTCACAAAATGTAAATAAATAAATAATAATAAATATCGCTGGACATTACACACAGCGCCGTCTAGTGCCACACTAAGCAAGACTTGTGTCGTGGTCACCAGACAGTTGATATACTATTATACTACATATTATATACTTTTTGTTTGTAAATACATACTTATTATACATATAAACATCCATGACTCGGAAACAAATGTCCATGCTCATCACACAAACATTTGCTCCTACCGGGATTCGAACCCGGGACCCTAAGAACGTAAGGCAGCCACACTACCGCTGCGCTATTCGGGTCGTCAAATTTATGTACCAACACTTCCCCAAGCAATATTGCTTGCCTTAAAACATATCAAAGCACTTTATCCGTTAAGTTTGTACGATTGTTAGTTTTCAGCAGTAACGAAGATTACCCCCTACATCTTCGTTACTGCTGATCCAATTTCAAAAATTCATTCACTAATAGGAGGCTACTTACTACTACGTTTGCCTTATTAACTTCTCCCACTCTGGGCGGAGCGGGAGGGAGGTTCCCTATCCATTTGCATAAAATTTTAAGACCTAATATAACTTATCATAATTTTGTTTGGCATAATTATATTTTCGCATAATATAATTACGCATAACAGCTTACGCATAATTTTTAAGCATAATTTCTCTAACCATAATAACGATTAAGCATAAAGTTCTAAAGCATAACTTTTTTAAGCATAATATCCTAAAGCATAAATTTATTTACGCATAATGATATTAAAACATATTTTTATAGGTATAACAATGAAATAATTATTAACACCTAGAATATTAGACACTATACACGTTTACAACATTGCAAACGTGTATAGTGTACAATATTGCTCTAATGAAATTTGTAGGCACTTGATATTGTAGGCAGAATAGATTTTTTTTTCTAAGTAGACGGTGGTTTGAGGTAATATAAAACATATCAATATAATATAACGTATTGAACAATTTTGTGGGTTTATTTTTTGCTGTAGGAAGCATGAAGCAAGCAAGCATACAGCATGCAAGCAAGCATACAGCATGCAAGCAAGCAAGCATACAGCATGCAAGCAAGCATGCAGCAAACAAGCAAGCATGCAGCATGCAGCATTCGAGCGAGCATGCAACATGCAGCAGGCAGGGTTTCTGTCACGGCTCCGGCACTGCGGGCCTCCGGCGGCCCCACGCGTCCTAATCGTCGCAGCCGCCTGCTCCTCAGCCCGCGGGCCGCCTCGCCCCTACGTGCCTACGCGATTTTAAATTACACTCTAGGGGTAGGACAAACAAGACTACGTGGAGTCGGTTTTGCAGCAATTCGGTTCTGTCACTAACAATAGGCTTGTGTCCTAACAAAATCTAATTAGTCCGTCAGTTAGATTATAAAAAAAATATTTGACCCGTATTTTTTCTTTTGTTACATAAACCAAAATTGACCAAGATACGACGCTTTTAAAATTCGCAATACGTCACGCCGTGCTATAGTTTTTAGTGCGTTGTGACGTCACGAGCCCCCACTCCTGAGTTTTGATGCGTTTTATCTTTGTCAGTACTCAGTGATTTACAAAAACAAAAAATACGTGTCCATTATTTTCCAATACTCTAACTGACGGACTAATTAGTTTTGCAATTTATTGATGGTGGAAACTAGCCACAGCATATTAAATTTTCACACAACATCTAATATATTCTCCAGATAAAAGTTATCTCTTGATTGAAAAATCGTTTAAGTTACATAATGTTATGTATAATAAATCATTTGCATGAAAATTGTTTTTGTTATTTATATTAATTGTATGCCTAAATATTATTATGCTAATTGTCATTAGGCCTACTAACGTTATGCGAATCAAATTTATGCGAAAACAAATTAGTCTTTAAGATGATTATGCCAACATAAAATGTATGCCTAAAAAAATTATGCCGAAGTATTATTATGCCAAAACAAATTTTGCCAAAATCGTTATGCCGAAGTATATTAGGACAAAGAACATTATGCGAAAAGAAGGGATCCCGGGGGGAGTGTCAGACTTTTACTGAAAAAAACCCATCCATGTTCCTTCCTCGCCCTTTATATTCCGGGGCCACGGTATCTCTTTCGAAAAGTCCCGCAGCCCCGGCAGGCTTCGGCCCTTGCGGGCCCCTTCACTCATTTATGTTCGCCTAACTTCATGATTAAAATGTACTGAACAGCAGATTTCTTTTTACACTAATTGCCAGTCACCCTATATTTACGTTATGACTTGGTTTTAAATACCTCCAGTCCTCCATGACCACCGTACAATTAAATGCGTTTATCAGCAAAATGTTTTGAGTGCGTTACGGTACATTCAGTCCTACCGTAAAACGAGATTTTTCACCTCAACACAAAGCCGTTTCCAAGCAATCATTTTATGTAGAGTTACTTAGTTTAATGTACAAAATGCTTGGTGGTTGACGGTTTCATGAAGGGAACGTAACCTTGGAATAATTTACAACCAATACGCAAGCAAAGCCACGGGAAAAAGCTATTTCTATATAACAAGAGAATCGTATGCGAAACGGATTGAAACACGATATGATGGAGACTGAATGCTCTCGAACAATGATCGAGGTTGGAGTAGTGAGCACACAACTAATACTGTAATCGATTGATATTGAGTGGTATGCAAAGCTGAGATTATTGTTAGTTAGTTGTATCTATGTTAATGTTACCCCTAGAGGGTTGAATGGGTGATTTAAATTGGGAGTGGTGTTTTGTTGGCGTAAAGCTTTATACCAGTCATTAGTTGGGATGAATTTGTAACAATATTGGGTAATAACAAAAGGAAAAACATAGTTTAAGTAGCTGAGTTTTATCCAAAGAAACATGGCTGTGATAGAGAAAAATATTGTAAGTAATCAAGCTTTTAATCGAAAGCAATATAGGTTTATTTATTTATTTATTTGGTACACCACCAGCAATACATACAAATAATTAATATAGATTAATGAAAATAATATAAAAGTACTGGTATTGCCTATTATAGGTATACGCAGCATTTACCATAGGACAACAACATAATTATATTTTTTTAAGTCTTATTAATAAAAAAGAATACTATATAATTTTTACTTTATTCTAAATGAAATGGTTTGAATTATGATGATATACATAATGTATTGTAAGTGATATCTAAAAATTTACATATTTGTTAAATGGTTGCACAGTTGCAAATGAATTAAGTTGTCAGGAATTAGTTACGTAAAGGTGTAGGTGAATTAGTGCTCTCCCGTACCTCAGAAACTGATCTTCTAAACTTGTTAAGGGAAACACCGAATAAATCGGTTTCCAGTGATGTGTGGGAGCTGTTATAGTTTCTACATATTCGTAGCAAAGGAGCATTGAGACCAAGGTTTGATTTGCGAAAAGGTATATGAAACAGTCTGGTGATGGGATATCTGGGAGGTTTAGAACAATAATTATCTATAGAATAGATTTTCTTTTTTAATAATAAGCTAATGTAATTTAATTTAATTTAATAATCTAATCTACTCTAATTTAATGTAATTTAATTTAATCTTCAATCACTTATATATATAACATTACGTAGCTGCTATGGGTGAACTGTATGTGATTATGTGCAATGCCTGAAATAAAATGGTTTTATTTATTTATTTTAGGTTTAGAAGCCCAGTCTACTTTTTTTCAGTTCTTGTGGTTGATGAGCTAGACTCTTTTGCAAAGGATTGGCCTACAATCGCATTAGATCGCGAAAACTGCACAGAGGGAAGAGAGGCTTTTGCCCTGCAGTGGGATCATAATAGGCTTAAAATTAAAATAATAATTGTGGTTAGGTTATTATTATTTCCTTTATTTTTTTTTTATTTGTATTTAATATTATTATCATTTTATAAAACATATCATTTACATTTTGAAACATATCTTTAAAAAAATAAAAAAACATTTAAAAACATAAAAAAATAGTGGTCCACCGTTACTAAACAACGTCTTAACCATTAATATATAAATACATAGCGGACTTCACGCGTTTTCTCCCGCGTAGTTCCCGTTCCCGTAGGAGTACGGGGATAAAATGTAGCCTATGTTACTCAGGGTGAATGTAGCTTCCCAAAGAATTTTTGAAATTGGCACCGTAGCGTAGTTAGCTCGGTCGGTTGGTAGTTTTTGACTTAAGTCATTACAAACACGCACACACACACAAAAATACTTTTTCCTCTTTATATTAGTGTTGATAAAAAAACGATTTTAAACATTTTTCTTGTTTGTCACCCCTTTACATTTATTTTTAGACGCGAAAGGAGCATATAATTCATTTTGCCAGCTAACGAACAAATTAATTTATACTCATCCTTCTAAATCTCCTATTTGTCAAGTTAATTCTTACTAAAGGGTTGTATTTAAAACCGGCAATCTGCCATTTATTTCTGGAGTTAAAGTGGAAGACGGATGTTTTTGAAAGATGCTTGTTTAAAAGAATTACTTATTTTAATGTTTTCTTTAAATGTTTTTGACATTAAAGATAAAAATCATTAAGGTTTTACTTTCAGAAGCTCATGGCTTAATAATAACAGCCGCTTGGGTCGATCTTTAGGTTAAGCCGTGTTTTCCTAGTTTGTTGCGTGGATGGGTGGCTGTTACATAACCAGTTTCCTCCTTGCTTCGAAAAGCACGATAAGCTGTTTGGCCCGGCTGTGACTTTTGACAATCAGATTACTTGTAGTCAGTGGCCTGAAAAGTCTGGCAACGTCGATTACCCAGCAAAAACTGCGTGGTGTAGGTCAGGTAGGTAATCGCTCCATGAAAATACTGGTATTCAACTGCATCCGCTTTGATTGACAACCCCAGACCAAAGTTAAAAAGCTAGACACATGATGATGAGTGTTTTACTTTTAGAGAAAAGGACAAACTTTGAGGAAAATACGACTGTTGATGGTCGGTTTAGTTCCAAAATTTAGATCACACAAATATTTTTTTAACCTCACAATATTCCGTGTATCCTCAAAACACGAATTTATATTTTATTTTATTTTTGTCACCTTTAAATTGAGGTTAAAATATGAACGTCCTTAAAATACGAAAAAAATAAACGTAGGTGTCGATTCTATTGTGACAAACTAAACTTAATTAAGGCTATTGCTATCTTTTACTAAAAGGCAGTGCGAGAAAAGGACGGCTATAGCTATGAACTAAGTTAGAGATGTCAAACTAGTTTATGCCTTGCGTTTCACCGTGTTTTTAGTCGACATGTTTTACGTGCACCCTTCATTTGTATGGAAATATTAGTTCCAATTAAATTTGACAGCTCTGAATTATGTCCGTCTCTTTCTCGTTTTATTAGAGAGAAAAAGACAGCAATAGCCTTAATTAAGTTTAGTATGAACAACAGAAACGCCACCCTGATTATAAAAGACAGCCTTCATTAGCAAAACCTAGATAATTCATTTGCTCTGTAACACCTTCAGAATTCAGCGTCTTTAAATAACGCACCGTTCTTCACTCTCTTCAAGATAACTTATGCATGTACGTAACTAACCACCTCTTAAAGGAGCTAGCTGAAACAGATACTAGGTGTTAGCAGAATGCACTCGCGGTACCCGTCAGAAACGAGTCTAGTAATGCAGGTGTATACTTCACTGGAACCTCGTCCATTAGACACGTACATGTAGGAAGACAAGGATTTTTGGTTCAGGTTACCAAAATTATGTTTGGGTGTTTTTAAGAATATGGGGAGGAAAGTATGACTGACAAAGGTGGTGACGGGTGTAATGCGGGCGACAGGCACGGGGGTGCCTGTCGCCCGCCCGTTGCCACCATGAGGAGGGAGAGGACGTGAATAAAAGGACAAATCGTTGATATTCGTATCACATTTTTTTTTTACATTTAAAAAGTTGTATGCGTTAGCTATCCAGATACATAGTTTGGTAGAAAGTACCTAGTATTTCTACTATTTTTCATTTAATTTTAATCAATAAATTTCATCATTTCCATTCTTAATGTGGCCCTGGACGACCGAGCGTGGCTGCAAGCCACACTACCAATTCGTTTTGGTGGTCTCGGCGTCCGCAAAATTTCTAGCGTAAGCTTACCGGCGTTCCTTTCTTCTGTCCACGGCACTGAAAAGCTAACCTGGAAAATTTTAAGTCTTTCCTTGGTTAACTCGGAAGTGCCGTGCTTGTCCGAAGCAGAGGACGCCTGGAAAATGACTTGCCCGGACACGGATCGGCCCGAGAACCCATTTTCCCAGAGACAGTGGGATGAGCCGCTCTGCAGGTTGGTACGGAATAAACTTATTAATACGTCTACCAATACTGCTGAGCGTGCCCGCCTGCTGGCTGTGGGTGAATGGGAGTCGGGCCTCTGGCTTCAGGCACTACCGTCACCTAATTTAGGCACTAATATGTTAGGTGACACGACCTTCCGGCTCGCTACATGTTTGCGTTTGGGCGCTCCTTGTGGGGCTCCACATCGCTGTCAATGTGGTGAAGCAGTCGACTGCCTCGGACACCATGGCCTTTCTTGCATTAAGAGCGCAGGTCGGATAGCGCGGCACGCCAGCATTAATGATCTCATCCGTCGTGCTCTTGCCACCGCCGGGGTGCCAGCTATATTAGAACCCACTGGCTTGGCACGCGTCGATGGTAAGAGACCAGATGGTATGACCATTATGCCATGGAAGTTGGGTAGGCCTTTGGTGTGGGACGCAACTTGCGTCGACACCCTTGCGCCATCCAATCTTCCTAGCACGGTGTGCTGCGCTGGGGCGGCTGCTGCAGGTGCTGAAAACCTCAAACGGCGCAAATATAATAATTTAATCGGTAATTATGTGTTTGAGCCGTTTGGGGTTGAAACACTAGGGCCATGGGGTCCGAGTGCCCACTTAGTATTCCGAGAAATCTCTAAACGGTTGGTCGACTCTGCACGTGACCAGAGGGTGGGCCTATTTTTTGGCCAAAGAATCAGCATTGCCATTCAACGTGGCAATGCTGCCAGCCTTCTGGGCACTTTTCCTGTTGGCAGCGATGTGGACGAATTTTTCGATGCCCTGTTACCCTTTTTGATACTTGTACATATTTTCATTTCTAGTATAGAGGTATATATTGTAAATAATTAGTCTGTGGTTTAAAATAAATAGTATTTTAATCATTGATAAAAAATAAATGAGAAAAAATTACAGATTAATTAGTTACATAAGTTTTTGCGACGACGCTTGCAAGGTTTAATGACTTGACCAGCGTCGACATTTTTTGTATTTTATTCTTTTGCATGTTTCAAAAAAAAAATGTTCTCTAAATCGTAATACAAACCACATCGACATTATTTCCATAGTTTCTATAAAACACACTGTCAGAAATACAAAACGCTACTTTATTTTATAGATTCAGTAGTAATCATATCAAAATGCATCACCATTTTTTAAAACCACACAAACAAACCTCCACTTTTCCTTTCGGATTTAATGACGCAAAAGTATGAAGCTCACTCACGTCAACAGTAATGTTAATAGCTTTCAAAATATCTATTAATATGTAAATGGCGCATAATTATGAGCTGCGGGCAGTGTTTTGCATTTAAAATTATGATTGGCTTACGCAACGTCGCGAATCATACGCTGTTCTGAGTGCTGTAATATGTGATGGAAATTATATTTTACCGTAGTTGACTGGGATACAAAACCCTTACTATTAATTTATATTCAAGGTTTCTTAGTAACATCACACCTGTAATCGCCGTAGGATTAGGCAGACAGGTATGTCTAATCCTACGGCCTATACCTTTTTTTTTTTAGGATGGGAAATCATCAAATGACTTCTCCCACTCTGGGCGGACCGGGAGGGAGTGTCAGACTTTTACTGACTAAAACCCATCCATGTTCCTTCCTCGCCCTTTACGTTCTGGGGCCGCGGTATCTCTTTCGAACAGTCCCGCAACCCCGGTACGGCCTATACCTAATATAACGCACGAACGACCCATCAAGCTGTAGAAAACATAATACAAACATACAGTTTGCATGAACTGTACGTTTCTCTCTTGCTCTCCCATCGTTTTCAATTTAATTGTTGTATTTGAAAAATCACGTCTGTTGTTTCTATTAAGTTTCAAGTTGATTGTAGCATAATGAGCCACAATCCATTTGAAACATAATCAACAACATCCACAGGTTACTAAGGTAACCTGTGGTCCGATCCGAAGGGGAATGACGTTAGGATTAGGACTCTAAAGTTGGCAAATACATGGGGTTTTGTGGTCATGATGTAATCAATTTCGTTTTTTGTATTTTTGTCTGGAGAGATCCATGTCCATCTGTTCTTTGGTTTTAATCTCCAATTGTACGGGAAACCTATACAAAGTGAGGCCAGTGTAAGAGATACATATTAATAAATAGCCGATTTGACTGTTCTCATTGTTGGTGAGAACTCGCGCTTCACAACACATTTAGTTAGAGTATGTACTGTCTCAACGAACCCAGAACAACGGGTTTTACAAATATTTGTTCCGGAATCCTGTTCAATAACTGCGCCAACCGTGCTGTCATAGTCTAGTTGCTAACTCTATTCATTTTTCGCTTAAATTCAGCAGTGGGAATATACCAGTTTATTGCTGAATATCTTCAAACACGTGTCTATTTATTATTATTTTTTAATTAGACACATGTCAGTATCCATTTATTTCCACTCCAATAGGCACGTAACTTTGACTGGTGTGACACTGTTACTCTTTTTTTGTTTTTAGGGTTGCCTAGGTTGGTCTGTGGATGGGTGACCACCCTTCCATACCGAGTTTCCTCCGTGCTTTGGAAAGCACGTTAAGCCATTGGTCCCGGCAGTCATTTTGGATCTATGACAGTCGTTACAGGTAGTCAGTGGCCCAAAAAGTCTGAAAACCAGTCTTACCAAGGGGTATCGTAATACGCAGTTACTGACTGGGTTGTAGAGGTCAGATTAGCAGTCGCTCCACGTAAAATACTGGTATTCAGCTGCATCCGGTTAGACTGGAAGCCGACCCCAACATAGTTGGGAAAAGGCTAGGCAGAGGATGATGAGGGTTTTGTAGCCAAAAGGCTAAAACAGATCGCTTATAGATTCACCCTGTTCGTTATGTCCGCTATGGAATCCTGTATGTGCGAGACCGTCTCGCACTTGGCTAGTGTTTTTTTCAATTAGGTGCCACGGCCGGTACGATTTGGGTTTGCAAATTGGAAATTATTGTAATTTATGCAATCAGGAATATCCTGAAGTCTCTCGAAACGTGGTGAGCGTTTATAATGTGATACTATGCAATAAAGCCGTAGCTAAGTGTTCTAGAAAAGTAAGAAGCACTCAACGCTCTTAAGTAAAACGGTGTTTTCACTAGTTTCAATTGTTTTTAGAGTTTTTGTTAATTACATTTCTTTATACCAACGGCTTCGTATTTAAGTTTCCTTTGTATCATTATATTTAGTATTAAATAGTTGTTGTCTCATTAACAAGCGTATTTTAATTACTGTTCTTTAATTTGCGAAAATCTAAATATGATTTTACAAATCTTGAAAGGTCCTAATATTAAATAAAACGTCTATCGGTGAAATACCTTATACATTTTTGTTATTTCACAAATAGAGTAAATACACTAGCGATTAATAAAATTGAATAGATTATACTTATTCAAATGCTCAAATAGAAGTAATGCCAGAGTCCCAAAAATATATACATGAAAAAGGCCCAACATGAAAGTCCTTAAAAGCCTTGCCGTTAAAAATAATTATGTTTTCACCTTATAAATTATGTAAAGTTATGTAAATAGCTCAAGTCTTATCAAATAGCGTGTAGTGTAATCAGCAACCGGTCAGGTATAGTCGTGAATACTGTGAAGTTCTGATAACGTTTCAGTTTAGCGCCCCGTACCGGGATTTGTGACAGAAGCCACAAATCCAACCACAACAGAGTACCTAGTAATTATTAATTAACAATGACCTGACTTTGTTGTGTGTCGTTAATGAACTCATGGCTCATGGCTCATGATATATGAACCGAATTTACAAATATTTCATTACTTACTTACAAAAAAACTTTTTTGCAAAAAGGTTTTTATTTTTCATTTTTTAGTGGTTTACATGTGCTTACCCCATCACAGCGTATCGACGTGATGTTATGTTATGAACTGGTGTAAACAATAGACAGACATAACATTTCAGCAATCTCAGTCCATTTGCTACCTCCTCCTTTTTGAAGTTGGTTAAAAAACAAATAAGGAGCGCCTTCTGAAAAATATCTCATCATCATCACCCTTATTACCTATCACCCCACAGCAGTCCACTACTAGACATAGGTCTCCTGAATCGTACGTCACTCAACTTGATTACCAGCAAGTCTCACCCAGTCGCTATCTTCTATCCTGCGTAGATCGTCGCTCCTCTGGACATTCCACCTTATGCCTGGCCACAGCCAAGAGCAGAAATATATATAGAGACACCACAAGAAGTATGCCACAGCCACCGGCGGCGACGCGCTCTGCGGCGCGATCTGGAGCATACTTCTTATGTTGTCTACCGCTTGTTTTTGCCGCCACGGTCAACGCGGCGGTGCACGCATCGTCATACGCGCAATTTGAATATATAACAGATAACAGTGCCGCAACCAGCCGCAATGCACGCGGTGTTTAATGCGGCGCGGCATGTCCCGCGTCTTCGCAAACAAGATCGTACATTGCCAGATGTTTGCACGAGCCATCTTTTCATAAACGGAAAAAGTACGCAACGCGCCGCCCGACTCATCACGCGACGCGCCGCATCTACGTGAATGAGCACTAACGCATGCCAATTCGCGGTTTCTGCTCAAGAACACGTATATCTTAACGATCATAGGTTTTACGGCTGATATGGCCTGCCCATTGTCACTTAAGCTCACTCATTCTATGAGCTATGTCGAATGTCGACAGCTCTGGTTCTCTGTCGGATCACCTCGTTCCGGATGCGTTCCCTTAGAAAGACTTCGGAAAATACGTTAGAGAATACCGAATTGGAAACATACACAAGATCCCCATGCTTAGAAGATGCACTTATGATTACTAAGTTGACCACGAACAATGACTACGCGCTATGTACTGGTATGCTACGCAAGAGAACCAACGCAAGAGAACTGGTATGCTACGCAAAACCAAGGTCATCGACGTAGCCCGAAGAATTGCCAAACTTAAGTGGCAGTGGGCAGGGCACATTGCTCGCAGAACGGATGGCCGATGGGGCCGAAAAGTTCTGGAGTGGCGACCGCGAACCGGAAGATGATGCGTTGGAAGACCTCCCATTAGGGGGACCGATGACCTGATGAAGGTTGCGGGAATCCGTTGGATGCGAGTCGCAAGGGACCGGTCAATGTGGCGACACTTTGGGGTGGCCTATGTCCAGCAGTGGACGTCTTTCGGCTGAAATGATAAATGACTACGCCACTGTCCTGAATATTACAAAAATAATAAATTTTACGTGTTTTTAAATTTAACAACGCGGAAGGACAGCGTAAAAGGAGTCATAACATCTCAGGCACTGCATAATTTACCGTAAAACGCACTTAAAAGTTCCACCGGAACCCCTTCATTCATACATAATAGACTGCGGGGGTTTACCCTGCTTACCCTGCAGTGTCCAGGTTGTAGCGCCATCTATAACGTGGCATATGAACTAAACTGACATATCCTTCATCGCGCTATAACAAATAGAAGAATAGGTATTTACTCTATTCAATTGTGTCGAGTAGATATGGGACAACTGATTATATTGCAACGATGATGGTTCTACAGAAAAAGTTGTCCAGTTTGATGGTCCCACCTTTTAATTATGACTGCAATTTCTGAAACATGCTGTATAATAGAAATCTGTCAACCTATCAACTGTCAGGTTGTAGTCCACTTGTCAAAACACCAGTCAGGTCGAAGGACCCTCCCTTTTCTATAGAACATGAGGAACTTTACATCCTTGGGGAACCTTAAACCCCTGAAAGGGCAAATCATTGTGTAAATTGTGGTAAATACTTAGTTTAGACACTCGATGCTCAAAACTTCATTAATCTTAGACATGCAGTTTGTATAGGTCCTCTTTGAAGATCCGAGTTTTGGACATTAACATCATGCTATAGAATTGGAATGTGTAGAAGCGACATTCCTTCCAAAATCAGGTTGCTTATAGTTTTGAGTACGTTAAGGCTCAAAAATATTTACAACCCTCCTAACCTTAACCAAAGTTATTCTGATTTTCTCTTTCTAGCTATTATCATTTATTAGAAAACTAGCTGACCCACGAAACACAAGAGACACACAAGAGAGAAAACTTAAAAAACCCCGTTTTTGCATCATTTTTCATTCATTCTCCGGTCCTAATGGATGTTATATAGCCTAAAGCCTTCCTCGATAAATGGACTATCCAACACTCAAAATAATTGTTCAATTCGAACCAGTAGTTCCTGAGATAAGCGCGCTCAAACAAACAAATAAACAAACTCTTTAGCTTTATAATATTATAAAGTATAGATTCACGTGTCTTTTCACTGGTTCGCCTCATTTATTAGAACCACCCAACATCACTTATTTTTTTCTGTGTCGCTTGCTTCTGAATCCTCCGTTACAAGAAAATGGGTTATTCGGCATCAGCACAATCCGCTCTTGCTCATCATTGCTTTATCATCATCATTATTCTCCTATATCTCGATGCTCAATCGATATCGATTCATTAGAAGTCGGCGCAGCATGTCTACTTCTTCCATTCCTCTCTATTACTTGTCATCTCATCAGACACCTCGTTTCTTGCCATATCATACTTACCTTTGATCAGTCCTTGATTATCGAAATTATTAAAACACCTTTCGGCTTTAGATTTTTAAATTGTTTCGGCTTCTGGCACTACAAAAACGAAAGATGTGACATAAGTGTCCCGTCTCTAAGATCCCGATTTTCTTATTCTATTGCCACGGTCAGACAAAAGCGTTTTCTTGTTCGCCACAATTTGCGGTCGCAACCGGCGACTGTTCGGAACTAAACCGCTTAGACGTCAGTTTCACCCACATCACGGCAGTGTAAACAATTCGGAAAGTGAATCCTTCAGTCCTTTTGCACGGTCCGATAGACGCGGTCCGTCGCCTTCATAAATTATTATCGTTTGGTACAATTGAAGAGCAGTTGACGTGAGGTTTTATGAATGGTGAATTTATGTGGGTAAAACTGACCTATTTGAAGTTTAACGTTCATGGCAAAAGTTTTGGCTCTTGTAAGCGGCCATGGCTTGTTTTGCAAGGATCATTCGTCAGCCGCAGTAGCGTACTATTTTTTTCTAACTAAAGTTTCTAAGTGCTAGTCTGATAGCCGATAGGGCCGAAAGGTTTACGAGTGGTGAGTGCGTACTAGAAGGCATATTTTATAAACTCACACAAGATATACTGATGAACTGGTGCAAGAAGTGAAAATCCATTGGGTGCGAATACAGAACACATTACTTAAATTTTAAAACATTATCCCATAAGCTTGTAACTTGTGCTGCTGACTTTCGACGAATTTCATGCTCCAAATTCGATAATGGACAAAAGGAGGATTTTTTAAATTAAATTCTGTTGTCCAAAGGGATTCCCACGTCCGTCAACGGACTGAAAATCATTTTATTTCTATTTTTGGCATTTTGCTTGGGTACTCGTAAAGTAAAACTACGAGTATTAAGTTTGTATATTGTTGATGATTTCATTGATTTCTTCCATTTCTGTAGACTTGACTCAATGAACAGAAAGATAATAATTATGATACTAGTTTGCAATGATAAAACACATATTTCCTTATTTTAAATTTCTCTATGGCATTCCTGACATAAATGATACCTAGTAAAGTATCTGAAGGGACATGAAAAATACAGTTAAGTTGTACTAACATTTTGCTTCTGATCTTCGTTTTTTCTATGTATAATGAAAATGTAATGTAATTTTAATGATGATAATGAACGTAATGTGATGTAATTTTTTTCATGTAATCAATATGGGTTTACTGCCTGAAATAAACGATATTATTATTATTATTATAATACCTACCATAGAACAAATTCAGCCAAAACTTGATCTGGATCGAAACGTTTCATATCTTACAAATCAAAGTTTCGGGTCGTTCAGAATATTCATTACCATAATAACTTGCCGCAGCAGATTTAGTATTGAATTAATGGAAACTTTAAGTACGTTGAGACGGGTGTTAACGCAGATCTTTGAAGGTTTATCTCTCTATTGTCTTTGAGTATTATCTTCTATTTATATACGTACGTATAGTATATGAATGGGTTGTTTTCGTATGCGACAGCTATTATTATCGTATTACCTACGTTTGTATTAAGACCTCGAAGGTCGGGGATGTTGTTTATGGTTACAAATCTACCCTTCAAACAATGTGAAGCAGAGTGTTTATATGTATAACAAGTTATATTGTAACACTTTACATTCGTATTGCGCGTCACACGGGATCTGTCAATGTGTCGACAATTGTGGGAGGTCTATGTCCAGTAGTGAACGACTTTCGACTGAAATGATGATGACATTCGTAATAAATTATTTTTTCTGAGAATGAAGAACAGGGTGTAGGGTGAAAAAAAGGATCCTCCGATAGTATTCGATGTGTGGGCTGGGCACAGGCTGGGTGTGATGTTTGGGTCTTTATACACCACTATTTTTTAATTAGTACAAATACTTAAAGGCCTTGTCAAAGATGGTCTTGTTATTATATATCTTAGGTCTCAATAAATAATATTGACAAACTCAGTCGTTACACCTGTAACGAACCTGGGAAATAGGGTTCTGGTTCCCAGTAATAACTGGGTTGTGGAGGTTAGATAGGCAGTCGCTCCATGTAAAATACTGGTATTCAGCTGCATCCGGTTAGACTGGAAGCCGACCCCAACATAGTTGAGAAACGGCTAGGCAGATGATGATGATGAAACTGCAAAGTTATTAGCGTTTGTTTATTATCCAAAAATGTCACTCAATATTTGGAAATATGGTACAGACCATTCTTAAATTCTTATTAGTTCATTCATTAATCATTTTTGCGACCATCATCCAGTCATTCATCCCATCATCGTAGCGTCATTCAGTTAAGAGTTTACCAATTATGACAAATAATCGTAGACAATTTTGGGATTTCGTTTGTTTGACTTTTGACTACACAAATATGATCAATAAGAGTACGGATATAGCCCCATTTTTTTTGTACTAATTAAAAATGAGGGGTATTAGTCTTAACTACAATTTCAATGAGATAGCCTAATCTGAGATTTGAACTCAGGAGGCTGGGTTATATTCTTTATTGATTTGTTTTCATTTTATACCTATTAGCATAATCCTTTACCCAGACATAGGTAACCGTTATCAGCCTAAAGTAGTCCACTAAAGAAAACAGGCTTCTTCAATAGTACTGCAAACTCGATCCTTTATCATTTCCATCCTAATGTGGCGCAGTTGCGCATGCATGATTCACAAGATTTACCGGCTAACTAGCATGCATAACGATCCCACTGCTGGAACACCGGCCTCATCTTTGTCCACTTTCTGCACGCACACCAAGTGCAGTTTGGTGGATGTATCATGTCTTCGAATTTTTTGCTTCTGTCATATTCACTATGTTTTCTTTCATAACTGGGGATGTTTGTCGCCTTGTGTGAGACATGTTTCATGACACCAAGTTCTGCGCTGATGTCATTACTAGATAGACGACTTGGTCTACTTGCATACTACTTTTCAGAATTAATCAAGTTCATAGATATTAAAAAAAAACGTGTATCTCTTGAACTCACAGCTGCTGCTTGGACGAGAAATTTCAATAAATCTTCAAACATATTCGTCTGTTACGAATATCTACCTCGGTAACGCCAACAAATAAATGGAGTCGCTCCCTCGTTCCACCGCTTCCATTATGCATAAACCCTAAGTCCGTAGTTCCTCAAAATGTTGCTCAAATGTCCGGCATAATTATATGCAAACTTTGAAGTCTATGTGCTGGTCAAAGGTTCTGTTAGCCTCTAGCATTTTGTTATAGAGCCCGTTTATAGTTGGATGAACACTAACTTAGGTTTACTTCATTATAAACCATTTGGGACTAGTGAATATAACGTTGAGGCATATTATTTACAGTTCATTCTCTACCAAATACTATACAACTAAAGGAATTGTTTCCTACTTGTGCTTGAATTGGAACAATCTAAGAACCTTTGCAGTAGATACAACTAGAACTTAGCGTATCGATGGCTAAAAGTTCAACCGTGTTCAGCCCAAATAAATCATCAGGTGCGCAGGTGATTGGGATGATGATGATGATGATAATGATGATGAAAGGTGGGCCATTGTCTCTGGGCCTGTTCGAAAGAGATACGACCGCCCCGGAACATAAAGGGCGAGGAAGGAACATGGGTGGGTTTTAGTCAGTAAAAGTCTGACACTCCCTCCCGCTCCGCCCAGAGTGGAAGAAGTTATTTGATGATTTCCCATCCTAAAAAAAATAAAAAGGTGGGCCATATTGTCTATAGGGCGAGAGACGCTGCATACGCACTAGTTAAAGACATTTTCAAGTTCTTATATTGCCCATTGCCTTAATTAGCATTACCCTAATTTAAATCGTAATAATTATGTTGATCGGTACTGAATATATGCTGCACCAAATCTCCGTCTCCGTCAAGGCAATACAGGCTACTGCTACTACATGTAAATACTTTCTGGCTGAAACATAATCGGTAGCAACGGAAATAATATTATTGAAGAACTCGGTTGGCTCCAACAATTCTTATTAAGTTCAAAATTTCTTGAACAAAGGCTGCTACAGTCAGTGTACTTCCAATACGGGTATTTGAAATTCTCAATAGGTTTTAGGAACCGGCTTGTTCATTTCATCCTAGTGTTTGTTATGCAAAACCAATAACTCACAAATGTTTCGTCAAATTCTGGAGAATTATTATTTTGGTTTATCGCCTTTACGCTTTCACGACGTCTCAGTGCACGGCTCTGAATCTCAAACTTATACATATTATAGGTCTCTTGGAGAGTTTGGTCTCCCCAGAATTGTGGTGCTTCTTCTTGTCATCTACAATGATCAAACTCCGATATAACGTTATTTAAGAAAATATTAAATGTGAAGAAATTTTATTAAAATGGATACATCGATATTTTTTATATTAAATACAAATAATAATAACCTATAGTCCCCGAAGGATTAGGCATTGACTATTATATCTTTAAAATTACCAGAAACTCGTAAAGGTCAGTTGCCAACTGGCAAAGCCATCTTGCATGTCGACAACACCTCTATAGTATATATGCAGAATTTCAAAGCTTAGAAAATGTATGTTTCCAGTAGGAATATACCCGAAAAATCTTGATTTTTAGTTTAAGATTATTTATTCTGAGGTTTTGTTTAATCTTCAAAAATAAAATTCCTATCTCCCCAAATATATTTCAGAACTTCTAGGAATAACTCTCAAACTTTATAAACCCACTAACTTGACCCGCTTCACTGTGTTATCTGACAGTTTATCTAGGTCCAAAACTCCCAGAGAAAAATATTCAATTAGATTTTTGTTGAGAAGGATCTTAAAATCGTGAAGTTAAACTTCGATCTCTCGATTTCTACGTGACTTGAAATATAATGATGTTCGTTTTTCGACCTTACTTTATGTTTGTATATCAGTCTTTGGGTTGCCACGTCCGTCACCCCTGGAAACCCTTGGAGAAATCCTTTGAAGTGATGCCAAGAGGTATTTGGTTCACATTTCAATAATGTGTATGGTAGGTTGTTAGTATCTGATCTTTGGGCTTGCTTTGGTGGGTCTGTGACAATATGTGTCACAATATACAGAGTTACCTCTGTGCCTCGGAAAGCACGTTAAGTCATATATATTGGTCCCAGCTATCGTTTGTAGATCTTTGTCTCTCTAAGAATAAGAATTGGAAGCAAGGATTTAAATAAAATTAAAACAATTCTAAATAACATTGATATTTTTATTCCACAATTTCTCTCCGATGCGATGGTACAAAGATAATGTTATCACTAACTGATATTCCACATGACTTTGAACAGACATAAAAATAATAGGAATTTTGAAGTGCAGCACGTGGCACCTGAAACAAGAAAGTAATAAATTAGAAATTATTGTTCATAGTATGTATTACTATTTCCATGTTTGAAACGGCGGCGGCTTCATTAATAATATTAAATGTACTGACAGTGATGTCGATGTAGAAGCTAAATGAAATTGTTAAATTAGTTCGAAATTGATTTCACACTCATGTACAATATTACGACTTCGTCGACCCTATGTTATACTCTATGAGAAATCCAGTAATATTCCTTGTTTACATCACAAAGAAAACCTCTGTTTACAATTTAATATTTCTTCCACGGCTTCAGTGTTTAAGGTGTATGATATAGATGGGACTTTTGGTATACAGACGCAAAAACCTAAAGACGTGATTGGTATTTATATCTCTCAGGCACGATTGTTTCCTCATGATGTTTTCCTTCACCGAAGCAAGTGACAACTGTTATACAAATACGCACATGACTCCGAAAAATCAGAGGTGCATTGTCTTGGGTTCGAACTTTAGACCTATGACTTGGTAGTCCGATGGTCACACTACTTGGCTATCGACCTATTAATACGTTTAATCTTGAAACAACAATAAGGAGGAGCTCATGGCTAAACAATATCAGCCGCTCGGGTCGATCTTTAGGTTAAGCCATGCTTGCCTAGGTTGGTCTGTGGATGGGTGACGACCCTTACATACCGAGTTTCCTCCGTGCCTCGGAAAGCACGTTAAGCCGTTGGTCCCGGCCATCTTTGACAGTCGTTACAGGTAGTCAGTGGCCCCAAAAGTCTGACACCAGTCTTACCAAGTGGTATCGTATTTCCCAGTATTAACTGGGTTGTGGAGGTCAGATAGGCAGTCGCTCCATATAAAATACTGGTATTAAGCTGCATCCGGTGAGACTGGAAGCCGACCCCAACAGCAATTTTGTTTTGTGATGCATCTAAATCTGTTCTCTCTCCCATAGCCATTTCTAAATTCATCAGTTGTTGCAGGGTTGTCCCCAATTCATTTTGCAATCATTACCCTATCCCTTTAATCCCACCCCATTTACCCGTAACTAAGAGGATTTGCCTAAGCGTTGGGATTGTGACGAGTGCTTAGTTCTGGCTGTATTAATTAATAAGTTTACCTACCCCTAATACACTAACATTTTGCTAGTCAATTTTCCTGACGTTACTTTAAACCAGTAATTTGGATATTGGAATTTTATGATACATATTTTTTATAGTGAACCTGATGTGCGAAGACACCGAAGTCGGACTAAGCTTATATAAATGGTGGAATGGTGTGGTGTAAACAGAACAGAGTCACGAAGCCCTCAAGCAAGATTTTTGGTGCTTCAAACTAAGAAACCCTACGTAAAAATTATTGCTGGAAAACGATGTTTTTTTTAGGGTAAGTCATCGCGTACATCGAGTTTTAACGTAAAACGTGATTAAACGAATCACGTTTTACGTTAAAACTCGATGTAACGCTCCCAAAATAGTGTCCGGATGGATGCAATGAATAATAAACCGGCCATGTGAAGGTATTATAGTAAAGTTATAACCGTAAAAACAAGTGCCTATCTAAGTATTAAAAAAAAAACCTGTGAAAAGTTGGAACTTAGACCTCCAATATCTTCGTAACTAGAAAGTTACCAGATTTGGTCCAGAACGAAAACAAATTGCAGACGGGGAAAACCAGTGTTAAGGGTGTAGCTATAAAATCTTAGATATTGATGATATTATTATACAAAGTGTAAACAACCTCATCACGAAGCCTGACACCAAGCATTCTGTACATCAAACTAAGTAACTTAATGCAAATTATTATTTTGGGGGGAAAATCATGTTTTGTGGTAGAACTCAATTTAACTTAAATCATTGTGCTGATGAATGGATTGAATAGGGGGTCATGGAGGTAGGTGTTTAAAGTAAAAATCTTACAATAAAAAACTGTATTTAAAAAAAAAAAAAACTTGTCAAAAAGTTGGACTTTGACCCCCAATATCTCCATAACTAGAAGGTTCCCATGTATGGTGTAGAACAAAATAATGATCGCAATGACGGGGAGAACAAGTGTCTTTCGGCTTCGTTAAGAGGTTTTTACACCCTTTATAGAGAATCAGTTGTAAATGCCAAAACGAACCAAACAAAGTTAAAAACGGGTACAGACCCGGTAAAGATAAAAATCAAGAAAAAACATCCAAACTGCTGCAAGTACAGTGCTTAATTTGATGTTTAAAATTCTCTTGTTGGCCTGCAAAGTAAATTCACACGTCTTTGTTGTTAGTCGAACACAATGGACCTGATTTGAATGGAACTGAAAAGCTACTCGTATATCGTTCGAGAGACGGATTACATGCGGCGGTGGTCGAACGTCATCAGATTAGGGGTTTTAGAGAAATAGGCTTTAACGGTACTCATGCAAGGCAACGAGTACCGGTACCGAATTTCGTGAACAGTTAAGGGACTGTCAACGAAATTTGTTGGGAACGGTAACATCACTTTAATTTTCAGTGAGTTGTGGCTATAATTGCACCTATCTATACTAATTTTATAGAAAAGATTTGTTTTGTTGTTTGTAACGAATTAACTTAAAAACTACTGACTGATTTAAAAGATTCTTTCAGCAATGGATAGCTACATTGTCTACAAGTAACATAGGCTCTATTTTATCCCCGTACTCCTACGGGAACGGAAACTACACGGGTGAAACCGCGTGATGTCTGCTAGTTACTATAATAATTTTTATGGCATAGTTTTTTGGCGCAAACTTATCAGAAGTTTAGTAACAATGTAAACCTACAATAGTAATTAGAGACAGAAATAAATTCTTCAATTAGATGGACCATCAACTTAGTTACCCACAAAAATATAAAACACTCTTAACTGATTTCAGACCGAATATAAACAGTCCTTCAAACAACAGTTAAAAAGTTGTTAAAAGTGTCCTAAATTATTACTTACCCGGGACACTTTATTGCTGTTAACTAATTTCAAGGACGTAATTCAACGGACATAAAATTTTCCCTTCCAAAAATTATTTATTTAACAAAAGCTGAATTATTTATTACCGAATCAGCATTTGCATATACTGACAATGTAGAATTTGACATAAATACTGAGCCACACGGGCGTAACTAAACTTCGCAAGTAAATCCAGAACTAGATACTACAAAAACACCTCCTTGCAATGACGCTTCGTATCCTAAAGGAAACCGGAGTGTCTTCAAGTTGGACTACAAACTCGCAAACTAACTTAATCATAAGTAAACACTGGGAAACTGTACAAGGAGTTGATGGAATAATACGCGCACTGAATTCCTGAGGTGTGCAAGGAAATGAAACGACTGTTTTTGGAGAATAGATGGCGTCGCGTCATAAAGCTCGTTTGTGATTGGCTACTGCTCCCTCGCTTGGAGACATGGTGCTTTTATAGGCACATTATCACCCCATTATTTTCTTTGTGTTATTCTCACTGTTCATATCTCTAATTATTTTATCAATGAAATATGTGTTTTTCTTTTATTCATCTATTCTATGAGTCACGGTGTCCAACCATCAGCTATCTTCTAGTAAAAATTGATCCAGCACAGCTTAGCCGGAACAGACGGACAGACAAACATTTATAAGAATGGTGTTTTTTGTTATAGGTACCGTAAAAACTTTCATATTAAACTTGTCATTTTGAAATAACAATCAGACACTCCATTTTACCTATTTTTATGTAAAGATATAAATCATAATACAAACCTTTATCTACAGAATTCGGCATAGTTATACTATGCATCTCGGAGTCTCTTAGAAATAAGTAGTTTGCTTTAAATCCTGTGGCATCAAGTCTGTCATTAGATTTGAAGGTTATTCTTAGAAAATTCTTCTCTGAAGTCACTTGGAGCTCTTTTAGTTGTCCACAGTGCCTGTGGCTTTGTGATTCGATCATTTGACTGTAAAATTGGACGTAATCGCTCGCTGATACTGCTTCACATCTGTAAAAGACAGTTTGTTTTTAGAATCTTCATTCATTTTATTTTAGCAGCGATGGCCCAGTGGTGGCGGCCCCGAGTCCCCAACGTAAGAACAGTAAGTCAAGGGTTCGAACCCAGACAGACGCAATACTTTGTATAAATTATTTCATCACCACTGCTCTCAAAACGGTGAAAGAAAACATCTTGAGGAAATCGCCATGTCCTAGAACCAATAAAATTGAAGACATGTGACCTTTATCAATCCGCACTGGGCCCGCGTAGTGGATTATAGCCCATACTCTCTGATAAAGAGGAGGCCTGTGTCCCAGCAGTGGGAACATTGATAAGTTGATGATGATGATTCATTTATAAGCTTAATTTTGAGGACTGTATTGTTGGTCTAGTGGTTGCAAGCGCGATTGCTGAGCATGAGGTCCCGAGTTCGATTCCCAGGTCGTGTCGCGTAGTGTTATCGGGTTTTTTGACCTGGAAATTCTCAGCAGCAGTCACGAAGTCTGAATTTGTACCCGGTTGATGACTGCAGGTTCCCCTTCTATTACATGAGACTTAAACATAACAGCGAAATGTAAGTGAGTTACATGTTTCATCATCATCATTATCGGCCTATTAATGTTCCCACTGCTAGGACAGGCCTCCTCTCTATGAGAGGGAATGGGCTATATAATCCACCACGCGGGCCCAGTGCGGATTGGTAGATGTCACATGTCTTCAAATTTATGGTTCTAGGACATGCCGGTTTCCTCACGATGTTTTCCTTCACCGTTTTGAGAGCAGCGGTGATGTAATAAATTACAGAAAGTAATGCGCCTGCCTGGGTTCGAACCCACGACTTACTGAACGTAAGTCGGGGCCGCTTAGTTACATGTTTATGATATGCTTAATATTGAGGGACTGTTTAAGTTTTGTTAGGTTCAAACTTTATCAAGGTTTGAATTGCTATACGAATACATCTACGTCTATTGTAATCATTATTCGATCTCACACAGTTCCATTCAATTTTTAAGTCTCCTGTAGGTAAATTAAAACTTTGAGACCAAGTTGATGAAAATTGACACTTCACTAAAGTCCATGTCACGTCCAACCTAGATCAAGACGGATTAAGCATATTTTATCACTAAGCCTAACCCAACATGAAGCCAATCCTGGCTTGAATCACCCTTATCAAGTAACCTGAGTGGGTACCGCACTCAGATAGTGACGAAAGCTACTTCACGAAGGACTTTTTAGGGTTCCGTAGCCAAATGGCAAAAAACGGAACCCTTATAGTTTCGCCATGTCTGTCTGTCTGTCTGTCCGCGGATAATCTCAGTGACCGTTAGCACCAGAAAGCTGAAATTTGGTACCAATATGTATATCAATCATGCCGACAAAGTGCAAAAATAAAAATTTAAAAAAACATTTTTATTAGGGTACCTCCCCCAGACGTAAAGTGGGGAGCGATTTTTTTTTTAATTTTGACCCTGACGTGTGATATATTGTTGGATAGGTATTTAAAAATGAATAGGGGTTTTCTAAAATCATTTTTTGATAATATTAATATTTTAGGAAATAATCGCTCCGAAAGTCAAAAACAATGTGTCCCCCCCCCTCTAACTTTTGAACCATAAGTTTAAAAAATATGAAAAAAATCACAGAAGTAGACCTTTATATGAACTTTCTAGGAAAATTATTTTCAACTTGATGAGTTGAATAGTTTTTGAGTTATATAGCACTTTTTCAAAAAAACGCAAATGATAACTTTGTTTTTCATACAAATACTATGAAAAACAAAGTTATTTTTGCTGACGAAAAATGTTGGTATTTTTAATGGTCTGGGAAGCTACGGAACCCTACAGTGAGCGTGGCCCGACACGCTCTTGGCCGGTTTTTTTAAACCTAATAGTATTCAAATGAATTACTTACGGAACCACACCTTCGACGTCGAAATAAGTGAAATGTAAATGTACTCTTTCGTTTTCGTTGCCGTAGAAGAAGTAATTGCACTCTGTCTCCCTTGGATAGAGGCCAGGGTGGTTCGGTGACGTCACCACCCCCCTCCCCCTCTCACTGCTATTAAATACGAAGGCACATGGAAATTCTAAAAGTTGGCTCCCCGTTGCGATCCCGTAATCTGAAAGTCAAAAACTTTTTACTTTTGTTTTTTGGTCTCCGTAGATTTTGGCGTAATTGAGGCTTTCCGGAATGGCGATACTTTTAGATATTAATTTACGATTTATTTCATCACCTAAAAATGCCACGATGTTTGCAGCTTTCATTTTAAAGTCTTACTAATAAAAGCAAAAGTTTGTGAGGATGGATGAACGGATGTAACTGTTTCACGCAAAAACTACTGAATGGATTTGGATGAAATTTAGCCCCTACAGATGGCTTGTAACCTGGATTAACACTTAAGTTACTTTTTATCCCGGTAGCCTGATCCCGTGGGACCAACAACGAATCCCGAGTGGGTGAAGCCGCAGATATAAGCTTTTATTCTAGGTATTTTATTTTGCCTTTGAGGTTATGTTACCTTAAGGCGATTACATGAGCTAAAGTAGCAACTTTATTTGTGGTGGTTCAAACTTCGCCTGTAATACTGTTAGAATAAAGTTCTAACCAGCTTGCACTACAAAGTGGTTTTTACGTCATCAGTCACTGCGGGCCGAATAGTGCGAAATGAGTGGTTTCGATCGATTTACAAAAAAATCTATGGATTATGCTAAAAAAGTAAAACACTATCATGATAATAATATACTCGAATATTGTTTGAAGAATTATTAGCCAAAAAATAAGAATGATCGCATGTATTCCAATATGTTTTTTACTCGTTAAAAGAATTTTTTAGAGATAAGTTCGTGATTTTTTTATCGAGGAAAATTAATTGTATTGTGTTTTCAAAACACTATCATACTAGCATATACCCTGAAGAATATCATATATTTTTCTAGTTTTTTCTATTGCAGTGAATCATATACTTTTAGGCATTATAAAACTCGCGTTTAGCTCATCTAGTCGCCTTAAAGACGGTGCAAAATATCTGTCTGAAATAACGGGAGCTCAGAATAGTTGAAAATTAGGGAAGATATCCCGTAAGTGACAGTGTAAGTTTGTGTAACCTTTTTTTGTATATTCTAAATCCTACATGATTTAGGTAAGAAAACAACTAAGTATTTTCAAAAACTCACATTTAAACTTCCTAGCTTCTATTGTAAAAAAAAAGCAACGCAACGTCACCATGTTTGAAATGCGAACATTCAGAAAAATGTGAGGAATTACGCGCGGCCGCCATCAAGTATGATGAGGTAGGAATACGTGGTGCTCTGAATTCCAATGTGGAAATGACAAAAGACTTTCAAACACGATCAAAATGGAGTTAAAAATAATGTGGTATAGGAATAAATTTAATAAGGAAGTAAGCGGTGGTTCTGCTGATACTGGACAATTTAGTCAAAATGCTGTTCAAATGCAGATAGTACAAATTTTTAAGCATGTGTCGATGAGGTCAATAACATTATCAATTTCTAATCTTACTACTTTCCTGGACTAAGTCATGATAATAGATGACATGATATAGTAAAGCACATTCTTTTACAAGTGGGTGTATTGGAGATGTCCTTTTATTATCATTTTCAAAATAAAAAAAACTACTACAGACAAAAAACGCCGGTCCGTGGAAATACAAATTGTTACCTATCAATCAATCTCAATAAACCAAACGCATGACCACACAAACAAAATTAAGATGGAACAAAAGAAGTACGTACCTTCAACAAAGGAGTATGATATCTTAAACCCCCTGCTATGTCTCGATGAGTATATTCCACGGAACTCGATAGATAACTTGGGTCCATTCGACATTATTGGCTTCGGTATATCGTTGCCGCAAAATGATGCCATCTTTTCGAGACGACCGTCTACATACAAAAATACGTCGAGAGAATCCATACTTTCGCAACTGTAACAAAGTAAATTTGCTTATTCGATATCGCTTCGAGTGCTTTGTTTTCGTTTTTTACACTTGTCCATTTTGTTTTGTCAAAGTAATATTGTTATTTTGTGTTGTTGTCGTCATTTCAAAAAGTCTTGTTTTGGTGCTTGATCATCTGAATATTGAACATTTCAATAGCTTATAATATTTTTCTGGTAAGTCGACATACATGTTTGAATTCAATTTCAAATATTAATGACCAGATAAAAACAATGACTGCCGTGACTGTTTAAGGTCCACATTTGTACAGGACTAATATATGTGCCGTCGATCTCTTATGAAAGCTCTGCTTACATTTGACGGCTTTATCAAAGCACAAGCAAAGGAAAACCCATTTTGATAACCCCGACATGAGTTTGACCTGTAAACTTTGTGCCGTGAAAAAATATGTAAATTCTAGTGAAAACTTACTCTATAATATTCTCTGTTATTCGCTGCAAGCTGAAGTCTTCAAATACCAGCCTGATTCTTTCCCTCCCTCGGGCTAGAAAGTCGTAATGACATTGCGTTTTCTGCGGGTACGGAGCTGGGTAGTGAAGCGAAGTCAATTTACCGGTCTTGCTCTTATCACTGCTGAATACTTGATGACAGGATGACGCTGAAATGGAGGTGTCACATCACTAATGGAATGCGTACATTAGTTCATAATAATAAATGAAATGGGAGAGATTTTGGAGCTATATTTGTGGAGATGCTTCGTAAGTTTTGAGCAGTTCTATTTGTGCTATAAATTTATTTACCTATGCTGTCAAATATGATTAGGATTTTGATTTGGATAATAAATTATTTTAATAATATAAAACCTAAAAAGGTGGATTAAAACTAATTAAACCATTACCAAAATAAATTCTCAGTTCTTTTTAACCGACTTCTAAAAAGAGGAGGTTATCAATTCGTCTGTATTCTTTTTTTTTTTTTTTTTTTTTTTTTTTTTTTTTTTTTTTTTTGTGTTTGTTACCTCATAACTTTCGACTGAGTAAACCGATTTTGATGATTCTTTTTTTATTTGAAAGCTGGTGCTTCCCATGTGGTCCCATTTTATTTTGCTGAAGATCTGATGCTGGTCTTCGGAGATATACAATGGAACTCTTCAAAAATGTACGGCAAATCTGCAGTGCTTGCTGTTAACGCTTGTAGGTTTATTGTTTATACAACATCATGACGTAATATCACGCCTGTATGCTCTGAGGGGGTACCCAGATGTGTACAATACACCCAGATTTCGACAGTGGTTGTTACCTCAGTACTTTCGACTGGGTGAACCGATTTTGATGATTCTTTTTTAATTTGAAAGCTGGTGCTTCCCGTGTGGTTACATTTTAATTTGCTGAAGATCTGATCCTGGTCTTCGGAGATATACAATGGAACTCTTCAAAAATACACGGCAAATCTGCAGTAACTGCTGCAATCGCTTGAATGTTTATTGTTTATAAAAAAACATGACGTAACATCACGCCTGTATGCTCTGAGGGGGTACGCAGAAGTGTACAATATTCCCAGATTTCGACAGTTAGGTGTATTAAGTTTCATTTATTGGGGATAAGCCTATTACCTTGACATGTATTGTTATTTTATTGGCAAGGGTACCTACTTCAAGGGTAGTTTGATGAGAATTTGGTTAGGTTCTGGTTATGGGATCCATGACAAAGGAACGGGACTCTTCAATTCTTAGAAGCAAATTAACGATACTCGGCCAAATCTTTTAAAGGCTATCCGGATATTTGAGTCACGTACTATAACGTCGTTATTAACCGACTTCAAAAAGGAGGAGGTTCTCAATTCAATGTTCCCCGATTACTCGAAGATGACTGGACCGAATTTGTTTTTTAATTGTTTGAAAGGGTATACTTCCCAGAAGGTCCCATAATCATCAAGTCAGGATCCTGATAGTGGGATCCTGGAGAAATAGAGGGAACTCTTCAAATTTTATAGGCACACCAGAAGCGATTTGGGTAGTTTTAGAAAGAGTACTTTCTCGGAGTGATCCCATTTAAATTTGGTAAAGATTAGATGAAGAACTTCGGAGAAAGGCAACGGAACTCCTCATTAAATGTAGCAAATGTGTGTCTCTTACTGGGATTGCTGAAATCTCATGTCTGTCTATTGTTTACACCAGTTCATAACAAAAAAATCACGCTGGTACGCTGGGAAAGGGTATGCACATGTGAACCACTAAAAAGTGAAAAATAAAAACTTTTTTGCAAAAAATAAAACCGACTTCACACAAAAAAGTGAAAAATAACTTTAGCTTCAGAAGTCGGTGACAAAAAAACTAAATCAATCAAATAAAGGTCACCGACTTCTGAAGCTAAAGTTATTTTTCACTTTTTTGTGTGAAGTCGGTTTTATTTTTTGCAAAAAAGTTTTTTTTGTTTCATCAGTTACTTTGACTTTCAAAATAGAAGTCTAAAGACACTCTTTTAAAGAAATAGCCACTGCACACTGGTGAGAAAAAGTCCAATTCAAAAATACTATTCTAACGTCTGTTAAATTCCGTTTCTCTCTAATACCTCGTGAAATTCTATCCTCCTGTCTGCTACATAAAGTAAGTCTTATGCTTCCGCCTTTCTATTAATAAATTCTCAAGCAATTTGGCACGATTCTATGAACCAAACATATCTGAAATGAGCTCAATAGAAGAATTAAATTCTACCTTTTGAAAGTCATTGGCACGTGTAGAACTGGAGAAGTCGTGACGACATTCATTGAAGGCGATTGAACTCTCGAAGTTAATGTTCTATTTCTGGTTAATTCCTTGACTTACACAGAAATTTATAATCGTATCAAAACAACAAGTTGTTCTTTAATAAAATTGTAAAATGCATTCGTGAACCGTTGTCATTTCTCCTATGAATTTAAGCTTATGTCAACAAGTAAATCCCACACACAATACAGGATAAACTCGCAGCACGTTCTCTTACTTGTATAGGGTTGTTTAAACTGCCGCAAATAGACGCGTGACACTCTAATCATAAAAAACAATCGACGCACGTAGTCACGCCCCGTGTCTAAATGTCACTTGTGTATTCGCCTCCGGTAATAAACTGTTTATTTCTGAACCACGAAATATTCGTCAATATCTCAAAAGATTTCCCTGATCGTCGCATCAATGGGGATGGCAACTGTGAAACTAATGACGCAAGGAAAGATAGTACTCGTAGTTCTAAGAATGGTCAGCAGTATCTGGTAATTTCAGATTGAGATCATGCGCCATGTACAATTTAGCTTTTAACGGTCATCCCCGTCAATTTATTAACTCGAGCTATCGCAGTCTACTGGTGAACATAGGGCTCTCCTAAGCTGCGGTACAACACTTTGGACTAACTAAGCCTCCCGCATCCTGTCTCATTCAGCCAACTTTTTAAGCTAGTCGGTCCATCTAGTTGGGGCGTCCGAAGCTTCGATCATCACATCGTCTTTATTCAAATCACCAAGCTGAGACATCGAAAGAAACCGTCTACAAAGCATTTCTCACAAAGATCGCACTCCAAATAATATATGAGGTGATTTTGTTTACAAAAACGCAAACGCTCTGTTTTTGAAACGGCGACCTTATTCCAAGTACTTACTGGCGGCGCTTACAGCCGGTCCTAAGCCGGATATTGCCTCGGTTGTGCTTGATTTCTTATTAATATCCCCATCTGAGAAAAGAGAAGATTATTGAGGTTCATTTCTTTAAAATTTTATCAAGTTTAAAATGAAATAGCAAGGCTATTCATCGACAGCTGCTGTTGCTTTCAGAAATGAAGAGAAAAAAATCCCTCCGGCAAGCCGCAGGACGAGGTAGATTTCGAAGAAGGTGCTGGAGCGTCCGACTATTGAAAATTTGGATAAAGTGTTGTACTTATGTGTACAATCTACAAAAAAAAATATGATTTCAAAATCGTTGTCCTGTAATGGAAAGTTTATCCTTTTTAAATTCTCTCATAAGAGTATAGCATGGAAACGCCCTCAAATGTTTAAATAATAATTTTTTATTTCGAAAACTATAAGTTTTATCGCTAAACTTTGAAGGTAACAATTGTAAAGTAAACAATTTGCTTTCAAAAAAAAATATTTGCGACGTTGAAAATGTTTACTGTTTCGGAGATATGATTTTTTTTCGCAAAAAATTTGGAATTTTCAACCCCCTCCCCAATTTAGGGGTTGCATCAAAAAAGTTTTAATTTAACGATGTCCGTATTCGTACTCAGAATGATAAAAATGAAAAGCGGTTCAAAAATTTTCCATAGGAAAAAAGTTATGGCCAAAAAACTGATTTTATAAAAACCGCCCCCCCGCCGCCCCCCATGGACGAATTCCGCCCATTCACGAACTTAGCCTAAGTTTTGACCGTTTCGATTTTTTGGCCAAGTTTGAAAGCAATCGGTTCATAATTGCGACCTGTAGAGTGTGGCTAAATTTTGCTTGTCACCCATATACATACGTATTCATATATATTCCCCGTAGGTGAGAGACCAATAGGTAGATTTTTTTTTTTTCAAAAAAAGGAAATCTACCTAAAAATGGTTATGCTATAATAAACAAGGACAATTTTTTTATATATTTGCTTAATTTTCGGTTACTGACATTGTAAAGCTACTTCTACTAAGTAGCTTAGTTTTTTATCTTCGGTTGAAAATTGTTTCTAATAAATAAATAAATACAGCTGGACCCCAATTATAGTCATTTTTTAAATTCGTCAGGCGGAGGGTTTTGGAAAACCATTGGATAGACCTTGGTCAATTTTTTTTGGAGACATGTAAAGGCAAGCTCTCGTGTTTCCGATTGTTCAAAGTTATCATTGTTTCAAATCAAATCCTCAACAGGCGTAAAAGAAGTGAAGCTTGTAGACTTTTTATATTAAAAAAAGCAACCATTTTGAATCATATTTACATCTGCTGATGATACAATTTATTATGACATGCTTACTAAACCTGCATTAGGGTCGTCCTCCATTTGGAATTGGTATCTCGCTTTGAATCCTTGCCCAGGAATGTTGGAGTTGGCCGTGAATTGTACCAATAAGTCTGGTCCTGTTGATAGTATCTCATAACCTGAAGAGAAAATGGATACTATGTAACTGTTTACCAACTTAGGCTAGAAAAAGAAATATTCAAATTATTATGATTTCTGTAGAATTGTAGATAAAGGATGTAAATATACAAGGTCGACTTCAATTACCCAGCGAAACTCCATAATTTTCGGGTATCGATAACTAAACTTAAGAAAACTTATCAACTGACCGAAATTAAAAGAAATGTTTTTAACTTTGACTTTGTTAACGTTATAGACCGCTAGTTTTGTAGTAAGTTCATTCGGTGCTATCAACCGGCATCCAGACTGTAGCTACTACTGCGAAATTCCTGATGAAATACTCAATAACAATATTTTGCCTGACCCTGGTATCAAACCTGGGACCTCGTGCTCAGCAATCGCAATTACGACCACAAGAGCAACGTTGCAGTTGCTATGAACAAGTTTGCGGAGTTTTGCTAGCTAATTTAATTTCACCCCGTATGTTTTATTTTTCTGCTACATAAATATCAGTAGATCAAAAACAGATATATTTATCTTCAACCCACACATCATCCAGATACTAAAAACACAGTAAAAGAAATCAAGATCCTTAAACAGAAAACTAGTGATACGTACCTACGACTTCGTTACAAAGCATCGCTAGAACCGGCGCCGCTGAAGTCCGTCCATCGAACACTTTTATTATGTCAGCTCGATTGAGGCAACTGAAAAGTGGGAAAGTTATAACACCAAAAGGCAAAGGACGTATTACTTACCATAGAATAGATAGTGTACAGAATGTCGGCTAAATTAAAAAAAAAAAGCGAAGCACAGGCAGACATAGAAGCGCATCACGTACAGCGAGTGCAATGTTCGAAATTCGAATTTCATAAGCTTTGTATATAATCATTTTGGATTTTCCCACTGCTCTCTGTGTAAAGGAGTGGGTCGTTATCTCCACCGCGCAGGCCTAATGCGGATTGATACATGTCACATGACTGTCTTCGATTATTTAGTTCCAGGATTTTTAAAAGTTTCCAGACGATTTTTTCCAATACCGTCAGATTTAAAACTTGTAAGTAGTCTTTACCAGTAGGCCACCACTTCTCTTATAATCTTGTACGCGTCCATGTGTGCGTGCGCCTGCTATTTGCTCGTAATATAGAATGAGCCTTCTGTTTCTGTCTATTCTGTGGTAATACTAGAGAAGTGAACTTCTAAATACCTCTCGTCGCCTTTCTGAAGGAACGACTCTTCGAAAACTAACTTGATCCGCTCGTTGTGCCTAAAACAGTAAGAATGCCGAGTATTATTCCCGTTTTCAGTAACAATAGGCAACATCAGTCTAAGTCAATGCTTTAGGCATTGACTTAAGTAAAAGTGGGTTTTTTGGATTATTAACCATCGGCGTCGAGCGGAGCGTTTAGAATCCGAAAGCGAGCTCTAAGTTAGGTGTCTGCCATTGTAATTGAAAACGGGTAATAAAGTATTTAAAATATTAGGGAAATAATATTAAATTTTTGAAAGCACTTGACTTGTGACTTAATAATTCCGACTTTGAAGGAAAGTTTTGTAAACTGTTCTTTGGAAATGGTGAAGTTAATTTGAGCAATTTATCTTTGAAAAGATAAGATTCTATTGATTTGGTTTACTTTTAATAAAAAAGTAATAAGAGGAAGCTTAAAAGATCCCAAACTCAACACAACCTCAACAAAACTATCTAAGGAACAAAATAATGATGAGTATGATAGCAAAATTCAACAAATATCTCCCAACTGCATAAACTTAACACTCACCTCGCGCTAAAGTGATAAGTACATCTCACATTGCTAGGGTAACTTGACGGATATCTGGGGCTATACAGCCTTCCATGAGCGGGCCTATTCAGCTGCGAATGGAAGACATAATCACACCACGTCTCAGCCACTTGTACACCGTCTGTCTCGAAATTTCCTAGGAAAGGATACAAGTTTTATAAATTGGAAAACTTTAGAAATCGATGAATGGAAGTCGATCTGTTACGTGAGCGAAATGTTTGTTTGTTTCGTGTTTTGTGTTGGGTTAAGTCTTTTGTACGTTTTGTCTGAGAGAGTTATCTTGTTTACAAATAGAGTGGAACTGTTCATCATCATCATCTGCCAAGCCTGTTTCTTACTAACTGGTCTAACCGTATGCCTCTGAAGACTAGTATTTTACATGGGGCAACTTCAGAACTTAATTTTTTGGTAACACGATTTCCCTCGGTAAGACTGTCCACTTGCTGTCCATCTCTCTGAAATAATATGTATTTCAGTGAAACTGGTTTACTACCAAAGAGGATTATTTCACAAAGACGTAGGACCTTTAATGAGATATGAATACAAATAGAGCCTCTAATAAATTTATTGCTTCATCGGCTTTTAAACCAACAATAAATAAATGGTGTAAAACACCTCTTAATGAATCCGAAAGGCACTTGTTTTCCCCGTCATTGCGATCATTTTTTTGTTCTACACCATACCTGGGAACCTTCTAGTTATGGGGTATATTGGGGGTCAAAGTTCCAACTTTATGACAAATTTTTTTTCCAAGTTTTTATTGTAAGATTTTTACTTTAAACACCTCTACGACCCCTTTTCTATTCAAGCCATCCATCAGCACAATATTTTAAGTGTGTTACATTGAGTTCTACCACAAAACATGATTTTTCACCCCAAAAAAAAGTCGTTTCTCAGCAATATTTTTTGCTTAAGGTTGCTTAGTTTGATGTACAGAATGCTTGTTTGACGGCTTCGTGATGAGTTAGTTTACACCCTGTATTTTTTAAGTTTCAATAATAAAGCCACAGACATTTTTCATGAAATTCATAAGCCCTTCGAATCTTCTGTCATTCATTTCCCAAATACCAACATCACTCAAGCCATAGTAGCTTTAACGAAATTAATTGATATATTTAAGGTAACCAAACGAGACACTGATTTGATCACACAGAGATGGACAACCAAGGACAAGAGAAATTGACTATAATAAGAATTAATGACCATAAAGTTAAAAAGTTTATGGATGGAGTAAACGAAGTTAGGAACAAAATGAGACGTTTATTAACGAATATTTTTGTTCCATGGTACAGTGAAAAGTTTTAAGTGATTTCATTGTTTGATTCTTTATTGATTTAGAGAGTTTTCTGACTTAGTTTTTATTTCCCATTTTGTTTGAGAGAAGCTATTTATTAAATGGAAACTGAGAAGGGAATTTGTACTTTTATTCTTGAAGTTTCATTTAAGTTACGACCAAATAATGATAAACGATTACAAAAATAACAAGATCCTATACAATTTAGCTATTCCTTTAGTTGTTTTATCCCAACTTCAAATTTTAATTGGTATTCAATAAAACAGGACTTACTTCTATCTATAAACCTGTAGTTCCCAACGAAGCCTGTAGCATTGGTTGCTTTGGCTCCTGTATGCAGTTCCAGGACTAACAGCGGTCCATGGGAGTAAAGAGCCGGTGGTGCATCAGCTCGACTGCCGCAGAGAACTCTGGACCAGGCGGAGTACTCGTTGACACCGGGCGGCCCCGGACCGTGGACGCCACCTTCGGAGTATACCTTCAGGTAGTCGCCTCGGATGCATCTGTGTAAAGAAAATGATTGTTTAATTTAAAAAAAAAAACAGGTTCTCCTGATTTACCATAAGGTAGTTTCTCGCAATTTTAGTTAGTTAGTTGTTAGTTTCCTCCCAATTTTTAGTTTTCCTGTTTTTACAGCTTCAGCCTATAATTTTCCCACTGCTAGGACACGGCCGTTGTTAGTTTCCTCCCAATTTTTAGTTTTCCTGTTTTTACAGCTTCAGCCTATAATTTTCCCACTGCTAGGACACGGCCTCTTCTCAATGATAGGAAAAGGGCTATAGACCACCACGCGGGCCCAATACGGAATGCTAGATGTCACATGTCTTCGAATTTTTGGTTCTAAGACATACCGGTTTCCTCACGACGTTTTCTTTCACCGTTTTGAGAGCAGTGGTGATGAAATATATTATAAAAAGTAATGCGCCTATCTGGGTTCGAACCCACGAGTTACTGTTCGTAAGTCGGGCCCGCCACCACTGGGTCACCGTTTCGCTTATTTTATTTCGACAGCTACATTTTGTACCAATATTATTTGATCCTGTATATAGTTAAATTTATTTTATTTTCATTTATTTATTCATTTATTTACATGTCGTACAAATTTGAGATTGGTTTAACGGCGGGTCCCAAACTAGGCACAGCCTGTATCTTGGTGACCCAAACACAATGCATTACCCGAGGTTATTATTATACAGTGTTCTGCTAGCGCTACAAATGTACTTTAGATAAACAAACAAATTAATTGGTTTTGGAATAATTAGACGAAAAAGCTCAAAATGATAAATATTAGTTACAAATTACAAACAAAATGATAAAAAATTGATAAAAGAAAAAGAAAAATTAAAAAGAAAAATACACATGGTTGCAAAAACAACAGTTAAGGTGAGTTCTTGTGGGAGTGTAACGTGTGCTGTGTGGGGGTGTGTGTTAGTGAGTGATGGTGGGTACTGCAACAGAAGAAATGGAAATTAAAGCAGAAGTACATAAATTAAACTTTTCATTATGATATTCCAAATAGAATTATTACAAGCTCCCTCTTATTTCTCATCAAGATATTCAACACGCATCGAGACTCTCAACATTAATATAACATCTAACAATACTACTTCAGACTAAAGAAAAGTAGGAATTCCGTAATAATTATATTTGAACTCTCCCACAATAGATATCAAGTTCTCAAAGACTAATTGCTCAAAGAGAATTCATACATTATGAAACAGTAATAAAGGGATTCATTCATTAAAACCCCTGGATGAATGCAGGTCATGTGGAAAACTACAGACAAATGATACACATTAGCAGGAATGCCTCCAGCAGTAACGTTGAGGTTAAACTGGAAGATAAACAACTAGTTTTGGCTTATGACCCCGGTTATTTTCGGCTATACTTGAACTTTGACCTACTATTGTGTGCTATTTGCTGGAATACGACACAACACCAATTGTAATGAGCTGTGTTACTAGCTTAGCTATTTTTGTCAAACGAAAAATTGCAATTTAATATCAAAACGGCTCGGTTGAAAATGTTCCATTTATATTTTGATAAAGATAAGAAGATAGAGATTTTGTATCGAAAAACCACATAAACACAACATCACGCCTGTTATCGATGGATTAGGCAGAGGTGTTCCTAATTCCGGCAGTAATGTTAAGTCCCATGTTACTGAGAGCGAGCCTATTTCCATGAACCGGGCACATATCCAGACTTCGTTGTTGCTACTGAGAAATTCTTGAGAGAAAAACCCATTAACAATTTGCCCGATCCGAGACTCAAACCTGGGACCTCATGCTTAGTAGTAGCAATTGCGAACACGAGACCAACGAGGCAGTCAAAAACCCTGATCAGAAAACCTCTATAATATAATTTAACATCATTAATCAAACCACAATTTGCCAAAAAACCGATAAGTGCTAAGTTTATATTTCAAAGTGTCAGAAAATCGAGTCGCCCCAACCCTTTTAAGCTAGGTAGACAGCTGTGGACTCTGTCGCCATAAGCCTAATATAATCCCTGAGTACCTACCCTCACTACACTTAGGTAGGGTGTCCTATTTTTAACCCAAGATCACACCGGTAAAGCTCACAAATTGCGTTAGGTACCATATCCGCTAGATTTTGCAGTCACTTAGTGCGGGGAAAATGTCATTACTTTCAGAGAGGCGGTGCAACTTTTAACATAAAACTTACACTAATACACTATGACTGGACACTTTTAGCCAGTAAAGCGTTTAGTACTTGGTAAAACATGGTTAACTCCGCTAAAATCCTGTACATTGTATGGAGTTAGATGCTTTTGCTCGTGACTGCGAGTTCTTATGGCCATTTTGCTGGCAGTACACGACTTTCATGGACGTTGTTGGGAAGTAAAACTACCTGTATGTGTTAACAAGTTACATAAGGCTTTGCTGAGAGTCACTAAACAAGTAGGTACTACTACAAGCTTAGGATTTCAATGCTTTTATAAGACATCTTCAACTTATAATGATGACATTTGGATACAAAGTAAATTTTCCATTAAAACCCGTGAGTAAGTAATGTTACTGCAGTGCCAATAGTTCTAACGGAAATCGAATTATAGAACTCAAAAAGAATTTGGCAGGACACCTAGCAAGGCGCGGTGATGGCAGGTCGAGTAAATCTGTGACCGAGTGGCGTCTAAAGAATGGAAAGAGAAGTGTTGGTTGTCCGGCGGCAGCGAGATGGGCAGACAACATTGTTGCCATTACGGGAATATTCTGGATTGACCTGGCACAAGAACGTGGAGCTTGGCACAAGCAAAGAAGGTCTATACCCAGCAGACGGTGAAGTCGGGCTGTGTATGATGATGATGAATTCTAACGGTATCAAATAAAATCGTAATTATGGTATCATTTGAAAACCGAATAGCATTTTGTTTAGCCAAAGGGTAACAAAATGATTATCGGTAACAAAATGCCGCTTCGAGTTGAAACATTTTGTTTGAAACCATAGTTTTAATGAATTTAGTTTTCGATATCCCGTCCAAAATTTGTATTTCATATTTTGTGCTACATTTGACTGTATTTGTTCGTATTCTGTAGAGACCTCCTAATTGTTTCGTAATTAAATGTGTACCGTTGTTTGTTGTTGATTGGGGTAAGTGGTAAACACGGGGTCTCTCTAGGGAGCAACAAAATTAGTTACCACGTCTTAGTTACAGCTTATTTGTTCCGAAGGTTTAAGAGAGTTTATACTTATCTTTTTAAGAAATAAATGTGGAATTATTGGGGAGAATTAGAAAAAAGTTTTTGATGTTTTTTTTTTTATAGTTTGTTGTTAGTTTATTTATTGTATTGTACAACGGGCTGGTGTCAGCAACTCCACGTCAAAGCGCGTATTTTGCGTATGGGTTATAATCCACCACGCGGGCCCAGTGCGGGTTGGTAGATGTCACATGTCTTCGAATTTTTGATTCTAGGACATTTCCGGTTTCCTCACAAAGTTTTCCTGCACCTTATTTGAGACCAGTGGTGATGAAATAAATTACACAAAGTAATGCGCTTGTCTGGGTTAGAACCCACGACTTAACTGTTCGCAAGTCGGGGCCGCCACCACTGGGTCACCGTTTCGCTTATTTTATTTCGACAGCTACATTTTGTACCAATATTATTTGATCCTGTTTATAGTTAAATTTATTTTATTTTCATTTAATTATTCATTTATTTACATGTCGTACAAATTTGAGATAGGTTTAACGGCGGGTCCCAAACTAGGCACAGCCTGTATCTTGGTGACCCAAACACAATGCATTACCCATCTACACTAATATTATACCTAAAGAGGATGTTTTTTTGTGTGTGTATGTTTGTAATGAATAAACTTAAAAACTTCCGTGCCGATTTCAAAAATTCTTTCACCGTTGGAAAGCTACATTCACCCTGAGTAACAAAAGCTACATTTTATCTCCGTACTCCCACGGGAACGGGAACTACGCGGGTGAAACCGCGTGACGACCGCTAGTAATTCTATAAAGATCATTTCGAACCTACTAAGTTAAGATTCTTTGAAGCAGTTTTAAATCACGATATTTTGTTTTTCAAATTTCCTATTTTCGCTATCAGTGGAATCTGTATTATTGTATCAATGAGGCATAGTCACAAGCAATGAAATTAATACACTGAGCAAAAATTACATTAATAATTATTATCTTGGGAAAATCGCTTTTGAGTTCTGGTTGGTTTACACGGGTCGATTTTCGCCGTGCGGCTGGTCGCTTCACAAATTGCCTCACCAAGTTGCATTGCTAGCCCATTCACACAGGTTACTAAAATCGCATGCGGCTCGGTCGCATAGATAATACACTATATATAATACAAGATAGATGCGCAACTCTGGTTTTCGTTTTTAAAACTGTGTACCTAAACTGTTAGATGGTGCTGTTAGTTTTTGTTCAACCAAATAAATACAAAAAGTACTTAACTGAGGATTCGAACTTGTGAACAAGGCAACCGCTGTCACCGCTAGGCTATCTACTTCACTGACAAGTTGTCTAAAATAGCTGTTCTCGTTATGACAGTTGTAAGCTGTCAAACAGTTGAAAAGTTGGTGTCCTTAACACACATATGGCAGCACTATCTATGAAAATTTTGTTTGAAGCCAACGTATGGAAGTTTCGCCCCCCAGGGCGGGCGATCGCCTGCAACCGATCGTTTACACGGTCGATTTTAGTCACCAGTCGCATGCAGCCGGTCGCCGTGCGCCCAAAGTCGGATGCTACCCAACTTGCGGCTTTAGTCACTTACGACCTAGCCGAATTGCCATTTAGACGGTCGATTTACGTCACCCGTATAAACCCCTCATAAGTGTTTATATTTCATTGCTCGTGTAGCGGCCAGTATTTGATATTCATTTCTTTTAAAGAGCACCAATCAACGAAAAAAACTTTTTTGAAAAAGATATAACCGACTTCACATAAAAAAGTGAAAAATAACTTTAGCTTCAGAAGTCGGTGACCTTTGTTTGATTGATTTAGTTTTTTTGTCACCGACTTCTGAAGCTAAAGTTATTTTTCACTTTTTTGTGTGAAGTCGGTTATATTTTTTGCAAAAAAGTTTTTATTTTTCACTTTTTAGTGGTTCACAGGTGCTTACCCTTTTACAGCGTATCGGTGTGATTTTTTGTTATGAACTTGTGTAAACAATAGACAGACGTGAGTCTTCAGCGATCCCAGTACATTTGCTATCATATTTTATTAAGGAGTTCAGTTGCCTATCTTCCGAAGTCACCAGATCTTTATCAAATCGAAATGGGATCACTCCGAGATTGTACTCTGCCTAAAACTACCCAAACCGCTTCTGGTGTGCCTATAAAGTTAAGGAGTTACCTCTATTTCTCCGGGATCCCATTGAATGGAACTTTACACGTCTAACTGTCGAAATCTGTGTGTATTGTATACTTCTGTGTACTCCCTCAGAGCATACAGGTGTGATGTTACGTCATGATATTGCATAAACAATAAACAACCAAGCGATTGCAGCAATTACTGCAGCTTTGCCGTGTATTTTTGAAGAGTTCCATTTATATCTCCGAAGATCAGCGTAAGATCTTAACCAAATTGACATGGAACCACACGGGAAGCACTAGCTTTCAAATAAAAGAAGAATCATCAAAATCGGTTCACCCAGTCGAAAGCTCTGACGTAACAAACATTGTCGAAATCTGGGTATAGTACACATCTGCACACCCCCTCAGAGCATACAGGCCTGATGTTACGTCATGATGTAGTATAAATAATGAACCTACAAGCGGATGCAGCAATCACTGCAGATTTGCCGTCTATTTTTGAAGAGTTCCATTATATATCTCCGAAGATCAGCATCAGATCTTCAACAAATTAAAATGGGACCCAACGGGAAGCACCAGCTTTCAAATAAAAAAAGAAACATCAAAATCGGTTCACCCAGTCGAAAGTTCTGAGGTAACAAACACAAAAAAAAAAAATACAGACGAATTGAGAACCTCCTCTTTTTAGAAGTCGATTGAAAATGGTTCAGTTCGGTAAGTATTTACAACAAAAAACACTCTCTTATTAGAAATTAAAACATTACAGGCCTGATATTATAAAAAAAAACAAAGCCGACACCCGAAACGAAGCTCTTCCGCGCCGCCATTTTTGTTAATTAACGAAAAAATTCAAATCGAAAATTGGATTTGCGGTTTTGTTCCGTATCTGTTTACAACACTTTTAGGTAGATTTCCTTTTTTTGAAAAAAAAAAATCTACCTATTGGTCTCTCACCTACGGGGATATATATGAATACGTATGTATATGGGTGACAAGCAAAATTTAGCCACACTCTACAGGTCGCAATTATGAACCGATTGCTTTCAAACTTGGCCAAAAAATCGAAACGGTCAAAACTTAGGCTAAGTTCGTGAATGGGCGGAATTCGTCCATGGGGGGCGGCGGGGGGGCGGTTTTTCTAAAATCAGTTTTTTGGCCATAACTTTTTTCCTATGGAAAAATTTTGAACCGTTTCTCATTTTTATCATTCTGAGTACGAATACGGATATCTTTAAATTAAAACTTTTTTGATGCGACCCCTAAATTGGGGAGGGGGTTGAAAATTCCAAATTTTTTGAGAAAAAAAATCATATCTCCGAAACAGTAAACATTTTGAACGTCGCAAATATTTTTGTTTGTAAGCAAATTGTTTACTTTACAATTGTTACCTTCAAAGTTTAGCGATAAAACTTATAGTTTTCGAAATAAAAAATCATAACTAAACATTTGAGGGCGTTTCCATGCTAAACTGTTATGAGAGAATTTAAAAAAGGTAAACTTTCCATTACAGGACAACGATTTTGAAATCATATTTTTTTTGTAGAATGTACACATAAGTACAACTCTTTATACTAGTCGGACGCTCCAGCACCTTCTTCGAAATCTACCTCCTCCTGCGGCTTGCCGGAGGGATTTTTTTATTTATTGTTGAATAAATCAACGTGTCACGGTCTAACAAGCGAGCATTGTTGAATTAAGGTGGATGCGTTTATCTTTGAACATTATTTGGTCGAAAAGTGATGACCGTATTTTTCTTTTTCTCGTGTCATGACCGCCAAAAACATCATATGAGAGGGTAGATAGGCCCAGATAAATAAAAGAGTGGACTGTATGATTAAAAAAGGTGTAATAAAATCTAATAGAAATAAAACAATAAAGATGCGTGCGATCGCGGTAGCGTTGTAAGGTGGTAATGGCGCGCGAGCAGAGGTCCGGTGGCCGCGCCGCCCGGTCCCCTCGTCGCGCTGGTGTGTGTTGAAGTAGTAGCGTTGCTGGTGACGCTGTGTGCGTAGACATATTCCCGGGCCACAATTGAGAGTCCATTGCAGCCCGGCTGATTGACTTGCTTCGTGCTCAGTCCGATGGTTTATCATCCAGCAATGGGCATATTTTGTGAAACGCTCTTCTGATTGTCCCGGTCATGGTGCGAATGTCCGCTACTCGAGCTTCTCCGTCTGGTCCGGGATAGAGCTTGACTATGCGTCCCAGCGGCCACTGCGCCACCGGCAGTGTCTCGTCCTTCACGATGACCAGCGAGCCGTCTGTGAGCGCGCCGTGTGAACGATGCCAGCGTGTCCGTTGGTGCAACTGGGAAATATATTCCTTATTAAAGCGTCTCCAAAAATGCTGACGTAGGAGTTCGACTCGTTGATGACGCGGCAGCCGAGCTGGGTCGCAGTCGGACATCTGTGGATGAGGTAGCACAGTTAGAGTACGACCAATTAAAAAATGAAAGGGTGTGAGAGCTGAAAGATCAGACGGATCGGATGAAAGAGGTGTGAGTGGCCTTGAATTAAGAATGCCTTCTATTTGGACTAGTAATGTATACATTTCCTCATATGTGAGGTGTGCCATCCCTAGTACTCTTTTGAGATGATGTTTCACTGATTTAACAGTGCTCTCCCATAGACCCCCGAAGTGGGGAGAATATGGGGGAATGAAGTGGAATTTTACACCTTGTTCTGCAGCACTACTGTAAATTGACTCACTGTGATTTTTGAGAAAGTTGGTGATCACACGAGCTGCACCCACCAGATTTTTCCCATTGTCTGAGTAAATATTATTAGGTTTACCTCTGCGAGAAATGAACCTGTTAATTGCTGCTATGTAAGAATCTGTCGTCAGATCTGTAACCAACTCCAAATGCACAGCTTTGACTACAAAACAAACGAAAATGCAAATGTAAGATTTGATAAGGACACTGCCACGCCCCTTACGGTTGTTAATCATAATTGGCCCGGCGTAGTCGACACCTACGTCACTGAATACAAAATTTGCGTGCAGTCTCTGTTCAGGTAACTGCCCCATGATAGGTGTTACAGTTTTTCCTTTAAACCGTTTGCATGTTACACATGATTGTGTAGTTTTTCTAGCTAGGTTACGACCAGAAGTTGGCCAGAAAACTTGACGTATGTGTGACAATAGGAGTTGTGCGCCAGCGTGAAGAAGTGTGATGTGATATGTTGAGAATATGATTTTAGTTATGTGATGAGCTGGGTGCAGAAGGATAGGAAATTTTCTATCGTAATTATATGGCGATTGAGCTAACCTTCCGCCCACACGAATGAGTTGATAATCTCCTAGAAAAGGATTAAGTGAATTTAATTTATGTGTAGCAGGTAACTGTTTGTTATGTAATAATAGTTGGTATTCCTCAAGAAAGTGATCTAATTGTACTATCTTTGCTAACTGATACCTAGCTAAATTAAGTTCACTAGTTGATAAAGGTATGACGTCACCTATGCACACCTGTTGGTGTGTTGTACTGATATTTTTGTTTGAATGTTTACGTTTGCAATGATGAATGAATCGAAGTATGTAAGCTACGATGCGTGTAAGTTTGTTAAAATTTGAATATTTGTAAACAAATGAATTGTTATTAAGTGCATCTTCGTGTGTGAGATGTGTTTGAGACCGGACTTCTGGAAGGTCAGATACGCTGAGATGTCCTGGTTGTTCAGGCCAGCTGTGTTTATCATCATTCCTTAAAAAGTTTGGTCCTGAAAACCATAAAGGTGTTTGAATTAATTGTTGTGCATTGGTACACTTTGTAATTATGTCTGCTGGATTTTGTTTGGTTGGTACATAGTACCATGACTGTGGTTCAGTATGTGTGAGAATGTCTGTGACTTTGTGTTTGACGAATGTTTGAAGTTTGTGTGTAGGTGAATTTATCCAAGATAAAACAATTATTGAATCACTCCAATAATAACACCTACAGTTGGTTTTATTGCGAAGTGAGTTTAAGACTTTTTTACTTAAATTAACACCGGTAAACGCGGCCATTAATTCAAGTCTCGGAACGGTAAGCGTTTTTAGAGGTGCCACGCGTCCCTTGGCAGTTAACAGTTGAACATTGATATTGCCATCGGATGCGTAGGTACGTATGTATAAGCACGCACCATACGCTTGTTGTGAGGCGTCGCAAAAAATGTGTAGTTCAATGTTATCGCGCGATGAGTCATGGAATGCACGCCGAGGAATAGTTAACTGATTTATAAAAGATAACGATTCCACAAACTTCGCCCACTGTTGTTTAATTGAAACTGGTATTTCACCGTCCCAGCTGATGTTGTTTATCCAGATTTGTTGTATTATTAGTTTAGCCTCGAGTATGCAGGGGCTAATGAGACCTAATGGGTCGAAAATCTGACCTATAGTGGATAAGATTGTGCGTTTTGTGATTTGTTTTTGTGATGCTAACTCTGAATGTACTGTATATGAAATGGTATCTTTGTGTATGTTCCAAAAAATGCCTAGTGTTTTTGATGGATCGTTTGAACTAAGGTTAACTGTTGTGTTGTCTGTATCACTGAAATCTAATTTTTTTAGAACTGCGGGACAGTTAGACTGCCATTTTCTAAGTGGAAATTGATATTTTTTTAATTCGGAATAAACTCCTTTAGCAATTTCCAATAGTACTGACTCGTCATCTGTTCCGGTCAAGAGGTCATCACAATAAAAATCATGCAAGATGATCTCGGAGACCAGTTTGTGATCATAGTTGTCTGAATGATTTTGTGAGTTTTGACAATCTAGGCCTATTTGTTTGATGCAGCGTGTTGCTAGGAACGGAGCTGATGCCGTGCCATATGTGACAGTGTTGAGCGTGTAAGTTTGCAGAGGTTCCGTAGGATGGTATCGCCATACGATTTGTTGTAGGAGCCGATGATGTTCCACCACTGATATTTGGCGAAACATTTTTTCTATGTCAGCTGATATTATGTACTTATGTTGACGAAAGCGTATGAGTATAGAAATAAGATCGTCTTGAACGACAGGTCCTATTAACTGAATGTCGTTGAGTGATAGCTTTGTGGATGTTTTTGCGGAACCATCAAACACTGATCTGAATTTTGTGGTGGTGCTTGACTCACGTATAACTCCGTGATGAGGTAGATAGTACACAGGTGAGCGCTGTTTGTTTGTGTTAGTGCTGTGTGCACTTGATTGTATAATTGGTTTGTTGTGTTCTGAATGAATGTTTGCATTTTTATGAGAATGTTTGTTCATAGTCATGTGACCTAGTTGTATGTACTCTTTTATGAAGTTTGAGTACTGTTGTTTGTATGTTTGATCGGAATTCATGCGGTTTTCTATGGAATAAAATCGTTTTTTGGCTTGACTGAATGAATCACCCAAGCATTCAGGAGATTTTTTTAATGGAATAGTGACAACGAATCGGCCATCACTTTGTCTTTTGGTTGTTTGATTAAAAATGATCTCGCATGCATCTGAATCGCAAGGATCGTTGATTTGAGAATTAGATAAGCTGTCTAGCTCCCAAAAACGTGATAACGGATCTGGGTTGTTGTTATTGAAAAAACAACTGTTTGTGTGTTTGTTGGTGCTTGTAGTGCACCCAGAAACTAGCCAGCCTAATTCAGTTTCCTGTAGTGTTGGTTGTTGTTTACCTAACTGAATCTGACCGCCGCCAATTATTTGCCAGAATATGTCAGCACCTAGCAATAGGTCAATTGGGGCGGGTTCATTGAATTGTGGGTCGGCGAGTTTTAAATGTTTAGGTAGATTTAAACCCTGTGTATTGATGCGCATGTTTGGTAATGAGTGTGCTATGGTATCAAGTACTAAACATGACAAATTGGTTGTGAATGAATTATGTAATGATTTTATTTTTACATTTGTGCGATGAAATATGTTTGTATGTTGTTGATTTATGCCTGAAACTGAGCCGCAGATGGGTTCGAGTGTGAGATTGAGTTTTGTTGCCAGGTTGGTTGTGATGTAACAGGAGGTACTTCCATTGTCCAGTAATGCTCTCGCCAAGTGTGATGTTCCATCACTGGCGATGACATGCACTATGGCAGTGGAAAGTAGAACTGATGTGTGTTGAGAACTACTGTTACTGGCGAGCGTGGTGTGCGCAGTGTCCTTGTTCGTTTCCTTGTGGAGGTGTAACATTGTGTTGTGTTTCTTTTGACAATATTTACATTCTCCGAAACGACAAGACTTCGTCTCGTGACCGGTGTGCAGACAGTTAGCACAGAAATTGGAAAACTTGGAAACCTTTTCTATTCTCTTTTCCACTGTCATTTGTTTGAATTGTGGACAAGCGAATAGATAATGGTGACCTTTACATAAGGGACAAGGACTGCGAGATTGTTTTTCTTTGTTGTCTGATTTGGATGTTTGTGATTTTGATTCTATTTTATTGATGTTTTTAGTGTCTTCAAGATTTTGTAAAAGAATGCAGCGTTCATTGAGATATGTTGTTAAATCTTGAAGTGTGGGCTTTTCTGCTGTATTATTGTTGATTGTTTCTTTCCAATATCTGAGTGTTCTGAAGTCTAATTTGGAGGTAATAATATAAGTTAACATTGTGTCTACTGTGGGTTCGCCTAAATTATTAAGTGCTCTGTAATTTTTGTTTACTGTGTCTAGTAATTGTCTGAGTGCTGTTGCGGATTCTTTTTCAATGTTTTTTATGCTGATTAATGCGTGTAGGTGATTGTGTATCAGTTGAGGCGTGTTATTGTACCTGTCTGTGAGGAGTTCCCAAGCTACTCGGTAATTGTCTGATGACATTTCTAATGATTTTGTCATTTCTGATGCTTCTCCTTGCAGAGATGCACGCAAATAGTGAAACTTTTGAATGTTATCTATTGATTTATTGTTGTGTATGAGTGATTCAAAGGTGTCTCTGTATTCGAGCCAATTCTGATATTCCCCTGAGAAGTGTGGAAGGTCAATGGTGGGTAATTTAATGAATGCTTTAGTTGCTGATTCACCTGCAGTTGGAGTTTGTACAGACCCGTTAACGCAGGCAGTTTCATTGTCTCGCTGCAGTTTCATGGCGAACGCAAGTTGATTCTGATATTCCGTTTCAAATTGCTCCCGCTCCTTCAGCTGTTCGTCTGAAACCCCAATTATGTCGTCGATGAGGGACTGGTTTTTATCGAACTCATTAGCAAGGGACTTGTAAGACTCTAATCGATTACTTAATTGTATTATGTCTAAATCGGACAACTGTTTTTTGGATTTTAAAGATTCTATATGATTTTTAAAAACCGTGACCTTTCCTTTATGACTTGATCTCCTTTTTTTGTATGTATTGAGCTGAGGAGAGTCATATTCATCGGGCTTAATAGATGTTTGGGCTTGTTTATCAGTCATTACTGAAATTTAATTAAAGTAATGTAATTAATGGAAACGATACTTAAGTTGGATCGGAAATGTGGCAGGCACAGTGTGATGATCACGCAACTTTACCAAATTACCCTCGGTGTGAAGTCAACTCGGTACGCTGAGAGCAAGGCGATGTAATCTGTGTGATATGAAAGGAAAATGTATTAGAAAACGATAGTATAATGAAAAGAAATGATCGGTGATTGGAATTGATCGTTATTCTAATAGATTGGCAAGAAAATTCAGAAAAGTAAAATGTAGGTAGGCGGTGAGTGTAAAAAAAATCTGATGCAATTACAATTGCTTATGTATGAATAATTACGTAGAAAGTGTAATGGATGAATTTATGTTTGGAAATGGGAATGGATGGCAATTAAGCAAGTTGACTGAATGATTGATGACACTGAATAGATGGGTGCTTTAAAGAATGAATTGGTCGTACTCACGAAACTGTTGCTACCAAACCCTTTTTTCGTCCTTTGCGACTGATGTGGTGGACGCTGCTTGAGTGGCTGCTTCCAGATGCTGGTAGGCTGCGCTCGCTGTTGCGATGACCGCTGTTTGACCTCCAGCTGAATTCTGGACGCGCGATGGTATTTTTCGTGCTTTGCGTCTGACGTGGCCCACGCTGCTTGAGTGGCTGCTTCCAGATGCTGGTAGGCTGCGCTCGCTGTTGCGATGACCGCTGCTTGACCTCCAGCTGAATATTCTGGACGCACGATGGTGACGCAGTTTGCGACCGCGACGCGAATTATATAATTTTTACCTATTAGAAGGCTCCGAAGGACCATAGATAGGCCCAGATAAATAAAAGAGTGGACTGTATGATTAAAAAAGGTGTAATAAAATCTAATAGAAATAAAACAATAAAGATGCGTGCGATCGCGGTAGCGTTGTAAGGTGGTAATGGCGCGCGAGCAGAGGTCCGGTGGCCGCGCCGCCCGGTCCCCTCGTCGCGCTGGTGTGTGTTGAAGTAGTAGCGTTGCTGGTGACGCTGTGTGCGTAGACAGAGGGGTAATGCTAAATGACTTGTACTTAAAGAGCTGTTACGAGCTGGGTATGAGATAAATTAATTACTACCGATTAAACAACACAATCACTTTATTAATCACAAAACAATTTAAACTTAATCACAAGAACACTACAGTACACTACTATTCACTATTCACTTAGATATCGCACTTCAAGTTCACTTCGATTCGCTTCGATGGTAGCCAAAACAAGACTGACTGTCGCGGCCCTGAGCGGTCTATTTATACTCGCCCACAGACACACCAGAATAACCTCGAATATTCTAGAGGGTCATAGAAAACACTAACAAAAGAGTAGGTAGGTAGGTAGGTAATTATTATTACTAGCTACTTGTACAACACAAACAAATATGAACCGTATGCCCTAGGCGTACGGTTGAAATTCTAATGTCTTTTTATAAAGAGGTCGCGAGTTTGTAGGTACCTAGGTACCTAGGTAAGTACTATCCAATCCGGCAAGTACTTGCTCCATCAGCCTTTCAAACGTCGCAGGAGCGTTGCACAAACCGAACGGCATAACTTTAAACTGCCATAGCCCTTTTCCTGTTGAGAATGCAGTTTTCTCCTTGTCCTTGGGGTCTATTTCTACTTGCCAGTAGCCACTCTTCAGATCAAGTGTGGTAAACCACTTCATACCAGTCAGCGTATCCAGTGTGTCATCGATCCTAGGCAGCGGGTAGCTGTCCTTTTTCGTGACGTCGTTCAGTCGCCGATAGTCCACACAGAAGCGCATACTGCCGTCCTTTTTCTTTACCAGGACCACAGGAGAACACCATGGACTCGATGAAGGCTCTATAACACCGTCCTTCACCATTCCCTCAATCATGGTTTCCACCTCTTTTTCTCGTGCAACTGGCAGTCTTTTTGGTCGCTGACGGATAGGTAACTCGTTACCCGTATTAATCTGGTGCTGAACAAGTCCAGTTCTCCCTATGTCAGCATTATTTGAAGAGAACATGTTGGCGTACTGAAGTAACATCTTCATAGCCTTGTCCATTTCTTCTTCAGTTAAATCGCAGTTTTCCAAAAGCGTCGACACGTCAAATTTTGTACTACGAATTTTATTTCTGGTAGGCACATCTTGCAATTGACGCATCCAAGCTACTTCCTCGCAAGTGCCGATCAAGGTGCCCTTCTTAATCACATGCTCCTGGTCACTTGGATTCAGTATGCGTACTGCTGAGACGTTGGTGGCCTTGACCAGAGTTCGTGCCATCTTCCATGGGAAGCCATTGTTCACCCTTTCTATCAGAACACTTCGACGTTTGTTTCCAGAATTCCGTGGCAAACAAATTGGCACAACCGTTTCTGATCTGCGAGGAAGAACAGATCAACGTCGGTCTCACAACGATATTTCCGCATGAAGTCCAAGCCCAAGATGCAATCGTCCACTATGTCAGCCACGATGACATTCTGCTTGTAAAATCTGTCACCCAATTTTAACTCTACCTCCTTCTTGCCTCGGACGTTTATGTGCTGACCGGTAGCTGTTAGTAACTGTATATGGTCGTGCTTATTGAAGTAGTCCCCAAGAAACCGACTTGCTAGTTTAGAATTGACGACCGTATGAGAAGCTCCAGTATCCAACGTCAGTTTGCATGGTGTTCCATTGACTTCGCCTTTGATGTTCAGGCTGTTCCCGTCATGTGCTTGCGAGATCAAGATTCTCGGGGCTCTTTCAATACCAGCCAGCACCCGCCCCCCAGTCCTGGCATTTACTCGTTTCCCTGCTGTGGCAGGGCAGTCACTTCAGCCACCCTTCCCTGCTGATCTTCTCTCGGGGTGCTGCGCTTAGGACAGCTTGACCGAAGATGACCCCTTTCTCCACAAGTGTAGCACCTAGGGCTATACCCTTGCGGGCGGTCGCGTACAGGTGATGCCACCACCTCCCTGACGCGGTGTGTTCGGTGGTCCTGCCTCACTGCCTCTACTTCTAAGGCATGGGCCAAGGCGTCCTTCAATGTCTCGTGATGCCCAAGTCTCACGGCGGCTCTAACTTCTAAGTCACGTATTCCATCAACGAATACCTGTACCAGATTTCCGTCAATCAGCGTAGGGGCAGACTGGTAGGCTTTCCGAACGAGTTTTTCAACTTCCAGAGCCCACTGCTGTAAGTTCTCGGCACTACGTTGAACACGGTCCTTCAACTTGGCACGGAATACGTGCTCCAGGTGCGCGTCGCCGTATCTGGACTCCAACGCCTCCAGCAGCTGCTCGTAGGTTACATCCTTGCCGAGTGCCTCGAGAATAGTCAGGGCCTGGTCTCGGAGGCCCAAGGTGAGCGCGGTCATGGCTTGTGGTTTGGTCCATCCATTCGCCTTCATGACGGCCTCAAACTGGATTCTATAGGCCGACCACGACGATGTTCCGTCGAATGGCGGAACCTTAAAACCACGCGAAGTAGGTGCAGCAACCACTGGAGCTACCGTCCCAACTTCAACCTTTAGTTCGCCCAAAGCTTTCTTGACCCCAGCAATCTGAACCTCGGCCTCTGAGATGCGGTTCTCGTGCTGGTGGACCTGATCTTTTATCACTTTCAGGTCCTTGCCGAAAGTTGCATAAGATCCTTGATCAGGAGCATCTGCTCGTCTTGGCGGCGGACCTGTTCCTCTTTGTCTCGCTGCAACTGCTCTTCCAACCGGCGAGCCTGCTCCTCTTGACGGCGAGCCTGCTCCTCTTGACGGCGAGCCTGCTCCTCTTGACGGCGAGCCTGCTCCTCTTGACAGCGAGCCTGCTCCTCTTTGTCTCGTTGCAATTGCTCCCGTAACTGGCGAGCCTGCTCCTCTTGACAGCGTGCCTGCTCCTCTTGACGGCGAGCCTGCTCCTCTTGACGGCGAGCCTGCTCCTCTTGACGGCGAGCTTGATCCTGCAGCAGTGCCATTAAAGCTGACAAGTCTGGTGCCACTGATGCTGGAGAAACTCCGGATGGGCCAGCGACTGGCTGTGACGTAGGCTGGACACCACCCGGTGTCTGTGTCGGAGAATCCCCAAACCGCCTTTGGTCCATATCCTGCTGTCGCTGACTTCTGGTACGGATACCGTCCGTGTCGTCCTTTGGTAGAATTGGCATAATTTATCTCTCACTTCTGACACCAATTTGTTACGAGCTGGGTATGAGATAAATTAATTACTACCGATTAAACAACACAATCACTTTATTAATCACAAAACAATTTAAACTTAATCACAAGAACACTACAGTACACTACTATTCACTATTCACTTAGATATCGCACTTCAAGTTCACTTCGATTCGCTTCGATGGTAGCCAAAACAAGACTGACTGTCGCGGCCCTGAGCGGTCTATTTATACTCGCCCACAGACACACCAGAATAACCTCGAATATTCTAGAGGGTCATAGAAAACACTAACAAAAGAGTAGGTAGGTAATTATAAATCTGCTTTTTCCTTTTCATAATGTTGAGCTGAAATATCAGCTGTTTTTTCTTGTATTACCGGGTTGATTGACAGAAATTAAATTCTCAAAACTTAGGAAATATCATCGTTTGTTGTTGTTGTTCGTGTTGTTGTTGCAACTATGTTGGGTTAGGCTTCCAGTCTAACCGGATCCAGCTCTAAACCAGTATTTTACATGGAGCGGCAAACTTAAGAAATAACATCTCAAATTAATCTCACATTGGATTAAACAGTAAAATAATTCAGTTAGGTCTGTAAGTGCCTAATAGACTAGTTTGATTTTCTTGCAAAAAATAACCAATTTCCCTTTATCAGTCTAAGTTTGCAAACATTCACCTTTATCAAAATAGCTGCGATCAAAAACAAACCGACCTAGTAGAAGTTAATTTGAGGCCCGCATTCGGACAAATAACATCGAAACAGTACCATGTCGTTGTATGTTCAACACGAGTTTTAATCTCATAACATGGCGGGCACAAATGAGTTTCTTTTTATCCCCTTTCGGTTCAGTATTTAATTATAACGGTTGGCGTGACGCTGCGTGACATCATTTTGGTACTTATATGCTTTTACACTGGACTTTGATTTCGTTTATGATGCCAAAATGTGTGGTTATTTAGCATAATCTATATAACAACGCGCGGTGATGAAATCAAATCATTTTACTTCATAGGCCCAAGTGGGCTGCTGGTATAAAACGTTGAGAAAAAGTGCATGGTTTGGGTTGATCGTCCTATGGAGAAGAAACGGCAAGATAGCAGGTGGAGAAAAGCTGGGAAAAATGACATCCAAGGATTGAAAAAAAAGTTGGTCGTCCAGCGGCGAGATGGGTAGACATCATCGCATCGTTGCCATCGCGAGTATGTCCTGGATGAGCCTGGCACACAAACTTGGAGCTTGGCACAAGCCTAACAGCAGCCCAGCAGTGGAAAGAAGTCGAGCTATGGATGATGATAATCATTTTTAACCCCCGACGCAAAAACGACGGAGTGTCCTCCGACGGCGTGATTACCTTTTTTTAAAAAAAAAATCTACCTATTGGTCTCTCTCCGAAAGACGAGTATAATAATATATTATTATATGTATACGTATGTATGTGGGTGATAAGCAATATTTAGCCACACTCTACAGGTCGCAATTTTATGAACCGATTGCTTTCAAACTTGGCCAAAAAATCGAAAAGGTCAAAACTTAGGTTAAGTTCGTGAATAGGCGGAATTCGTCCATGGGGGGTGGGTGGTTTTTCTAAAATCAGTTTTTTGGGCATAACTGTGTCCTATGGAAAATTTTTGAACCGTTTTACATTTCATCATTCTGAGTGATACGGACAACTTTGAATTAAAAATTATTCGATGCAACCCCTAAATTAAGGGAGAGGGTGGAAATTTCCAAAATTTTTGGGAAAAAAAAATCATATCCCCGAAACGGTAAACATTTTGGCGTCGCAAATATTTTTTTTTTTGAAAGCAAATTGTTTACTCTACAATTGTTTAAAGTTTAGCGATAAAACTTATAGTTTTCGAAATAAAAAATTATTGCTCAAAAATTGAGGGCGTTTCCATGCTAAACTCTTATTAGAGGATTTAAAAAGGGTAAACTTTCCATTACAGGACAACGATTTCGAAATCCAATTTTTTTGTAGATATTACACATAAGTACAACTCTTTATACAAGTTCTCAATAGTCGGACGCCCACGGTTTACGAGGTTTAACTATTTAAAGCACGCTATTTGCCATGGTAGACGACAAAGTTGACATTTTACTTTCCATTGACAGTTGAAGTGATATTATACAGGATTTTTGCATATAATTTTCTTAAATAACATATTCACATACTTTTAGTATGTAATAAAAGTGTACAATAATTGATTGACAACATTTGTGACAGAAAGTGGGTGCGTAATGTAAAATGCGAGCGTATCGAGCGCGCGTCATGAACTTGTAGCTGGTTCTATTACGTTATTTACTTATATCTCGAAAACGGGGCGTCTTATCTCTTAAATAATGAAAACTTGGCCCCCTTAATGACCACCCTATTTTTTTTTTTTTTGGATCGGAAATCATCAAATGACTTCTCCCACTCTGGGCGGAGCGGGAGGGAGTGTCAGACTTTTACTGACTAAAACCCATCCATGTTCCTTTCTCGCCCTTTATGTTCCGGGGCCGCGGTATCTCTTTCGAACAGGCCCGCAACCCCGGCCTAATGACCACCCTGAAAAAGAGAAAACGAAATCTACCTCCTCCTGCGGCTTGCCGAAGGGATTGTTTTGTTTAATTTTACTTGTTTTTGATGATAACTTTAGGTCGAGTTTCACCAATGAAAATCAACCATCTACTCCGCGTTTCAGAACTGTCAATGTCAATATTGAACTCCATGGCATTGCTGCTGATAAGATGTTGACCGTGGTTTCGATGAGCTGATCGAATTCAGTTATGTTGGTGACATTCACCCTTAAGCCTGTAGGTTTCAATACTAAACGTGAGTCTCTAATGAAAACTAATATAATGCACATTTGAGGACACCTTGTGCTAAAGTGATGTATGTATAGTTTGACAGTTTCAAACTAAGTACTGGCATTTTGGTATTACATCTCGATGTTGTAAATCAGTTCTAGTGTTGAAATTCTTCCATAATTGCAAGCTCTGTTTCAGTCACGAGAGTTAGCTACTAGTTCTACCGTAGAACTGTGTAGTAGAACTAGTGGGAATGATCCTTTCTTAATCCAGCATTTTGTCGTAACAATGTGAAATAGAAAATCATAAGACAAATCGGTATAAAACAACATAAGGCAACTCTTTGGAAATTATTCTTTTTATTATTTCAGACCCCATAATTCACAGAAAACGTGTCTTGTCCTAATAAAAAAACTCACATTGTAACTTTTCAACTACATCTTTACTCTTTTATCTCTTACCAAAGTACCTGCAAAGTGGGTATTAACCTCTCTATGAAAATCAAGGGGGTAAACTTTTATACAGCGCTACTTTTCATATAAACTTGACAGTGACAAAGTTACTGTGAACAAATCATTATTCTTTATGACTGAAATTTACATTGCGAACGCTCGCGGGAGCTAGTAATCTGAACTGTGATTGTTGAGTTTCATGACTGTGTCATGCGGATGCACAGGTATAAAAATGTTTATAGTGACGATCAAGTTAGAAGATGTTCTGAAAGGAAATACTGCTTTAAGAGTATGTAGATAGCTGCTGAATTTAATGAGTTGTAATTTAGAACAGAAGGTTCTTGTTCTTAAGAATGTTGTGCAGAAAACATGCAATAGACCCTAGGTCTAATAATGAACTTGTACCCGTCGTTCTTCACTCCAGAAGAACCCTTTAATTTGGTCAAAAAAACAACCTCATACTGGCATAAAAATTCAAGGGAAGACCCCGAATTCCTCGGTGACATAAAATAAAAAAAATCAAAGTAACATAACATCACGCCTGTTATCCCCAAACGGTTAGGCAGATGTGTACCTAAAAGTACACGCACATTTCGCCAGTTATATGTTTTAAGTCCCATGTAATAAAGGGAATAATTCAGCAACTCGTCCCACATGTCCACGGCCCATTTGGGACGAGTTGATGAAATATTGCCATCAACCGGGCACAAACCTAGACTCCGTGGCTCCTACTGAGATATTCCTGATGGAAACAAGTCAATAACACCAGGTGGGTGAAACTTCCATACATTGGCTTCAAACAAAATTTTCATAGATAGTGCTGCCATCTGTGTGTTTAGGTACACCAACTCTCAACTGTTATAACGAGAACAGCTATTTTAAACTACTTGCTAGTGAAGTAGATAGCCTAGCGGTGACAGCGGTTGCCCTTGTGACTAATAGTTCACAAGTTCGAATCCTCAGAATTTCTTTTTACATTTATTTGGTTGAACAAAAACTAACAGCGCCATCTAACAGTTTGGGTACACAATTTTAAAAACGAAAACCAGAGTTGCGCATCTACGAGTATCTTGTTATATAGTGTATTATCTATGAATAACACTATGCTTGACTTAGGAATCAAATCCAGGCCCTCCAAGACCAAAGTTTTTGAAGAATTACTTATACTTGTAAGAAAAAGGATACTACAAAATATTACCCATCAACTCAACTCAAAATATTATTAAATGAAGGACAGTATCCTTCCCAACTACTGGCAAAACTGATCCGAGAAAACATTAGGGAAGAAAAAAAATTGGAAGGTGATATGACGAGCTTAATGGCGTAAGGATTTCTTTGTTCAGTTTTGGCCAAATTCCACTTTCGAGGGTGAGAGGGCGGAAACGTAATCATTTTCCGTAAGATTATATCCTAATACCCCGCAAGATATAAAATGGGAAAATTAAATGGAGGTAAGAAAGAAAATTTGAGGTTTATAAGAGCAAACATTAATTTAATGTTGACTGAAAAGGGAGAAAATCACATCTCGTTTAGTTTAAAGAGACGGCGACAGCGCGGGCGGTGGGATATATTTGATGGGAATATTAACCATGGATGCATAACGCTTCACCTGAATTATTTGTGAACTGAACCTTCGTAAAGTTGTGTATTGCAATGTTTGTTCAATCTTGTTTAATACATATGTGTGCATGGCGTAATGTGTCATAGAACTACATGTTTTTATTTCAACATATTTTACCGCTAATAATTAATTTTGACATTGAAAAAAAAAAAGGTTTAAAAGCATATTACAGGACATTCTAAAGAAGGCAAATGTTAAAGTTTTAGGTCAGCCCTGACCGCAGATAGCAATCCTGCTTGTTGATTTTTGAATGATAATTTAAATTGCATGTGTAGGTTCAGTTAGAAGAAGTCCATACAAAATTTAAAAATAAAAAAGAAGAAGGGCCTGATAAAAATAAAACTCAAATTAGAAATTAATAGTCATTCACTGCTTGGCCCTTTCTCTAGAACATAGGTTGGGGTTGGCTTCCTGTGTAATTAGATGCAGATTAATGCTATCTTAGTTCACAAAAACCTATAAAACCTCCTAAGCCCAGTTACTGGATAATACGATATCCAACTCCAAAAAATATATTCAGCATATTTTGGTCAGTAATATGATAATGCCAAAGGATTTCAAATTTCAAGTTCACTAGAGTCGTCTACGTCCCTGAAGTGTTGCGAAGCAATTTAATAACATTAATTTCATAAACGTTCAAGAAACGTGTCTCGTAAATTAACAAATTACGCGTATATGCGTCATCACGTTCCTTAGGAATATAAAACGTCTTGGTTTTTGCTATGTATAGCACTTTGTAGCTAAATATCAATCATAATCGTAATCATAATCATTTATTCATTTGCGAATATGGGTACAAAATAAAAGGTCTTGAATAAACAATTGTGTCCATTAGCCATATCCTACCGTAAGGCATGCACACACATTACATAAGTTTGTCCTGCAAATATTCAGTGACAGAGCAGTACGCTTTTTTTAGTAACAATGTTTTGACATGGTTTTTAAATATATTCATATCATTTATCTCCAGGAACGAGTTTGGTAAATGGTTATATATGCGTGGACTTTCATTTAGTAACGCTGTTTTATTGATTGGTAAGTATATTGTGTATTTTGTTATGTAATTTACTAAATAGGTTTGTATTTTTTCTATCAAACATTATAACCTCTAATATATATTGGTATATACGGTAACGTAAGAATATTTAATTTTAAAAATGACGTTCTGCAACTGTCAGTTACTTTTATAACAGTTATGGTATCGTATCAAGCATAAACGCTGAAAAAAAAAATTATGACGTGAAAATTTTAAGAAGTAACTATCGCGATTGCACAAATTAACTACAAATATTTAAATTTTACCTCATTACCATCCGGTTTCGGTAATGAAAACTCACATCCCAAGAGAAACGATCCGAAGCACTGATGTGGAAATGGAATCAGCAAAAATGTGTTAATTTGCAATATTATTTTGGCAACACCGACGTCTCTTAATTTGTTTGCTACAATAATTTTATTCTGTATGTATTAAACAAATTGCATTTCTTTTTAACATCGAATTAGCTTTTTTAACATAACTATTTTGATTGGATGGAGAATCAATCCGAATAGTCTACATTTGAAATTGGCTCTTATTGGTCAAGCAATGCAGTACAACCTATCAATACTTTTTTAAACGCTAGCTTTTACGCGCTGCGTCGTTCGTGTGGAGTTTGGAATTGATCACACTGGAGATTACTAACGGGATAAAAGTATCCTATACCGAAGTCATACTTTGTGCCATCCAATTTTACCGACAGATTCCGGTCGTTAAAAGGTCACAGACAGTCATACAGAGTGACAGATTTGTCTACCAGATTTGTCAAGCAATGTAGTACCTACCAATACTTTTTTAAAAGCTAGCTTTTGCGCGCTGCGTCGTTCGTGTGGAGTTTGGAATTGATCACACTGGAGATAACTAACGGGATAAAAGTATCCTATACCGAAGTCATACCTTGTGCCATCCAATTTTACCGACAGATTTCGGTCGTTAAAAGGTCACAGACAGTCATAAGAGTTTGATGACAGATTTGTCTACCACATTTGTCATAAATAAAAGCATGGTTATTAGGTACATTGATTGGATGGAGAACCAATCCATGTAGTCTACACTTTAAATTTGCTCTTATTTGCTGTAAAACAACACAGTATATAAAGCATTTATTATTCATTTTTGCCATCCCACAAATTATACTGCCAACAGCTTAACATGACAACATGGCGTTCAACATAACCATTTTCTGGCATTGAACCGGTCGTATAAGCATTGTTTGAGAATTCATACGCACAACTGTTGTCCTATTCAGCACATTATGCACTAGGTCCGTTATTTTATGTCATTGCACAATGAAAGATACAATGTTCATTGTTCGTGTTCTCTTTTGCAAGTAATTTATGGCAGCAATCTCGTAACGGCTACGTCATCAGAACTTTAAATACCTATGATTGTTGGTAGAACTTTTCTATCAATCTTCATTCTGAAATCAGGGTCAATCGGGGTCAAGAATGTGTCTGCTAAAACTCTAAAAAGAAAATAGTTTCAAACGGTGAATTTCATGGCTTGTGATTCTTACAAGATGCTTGTAATCAAACAATAGATATAATCTTAGTTGAAGATTTGGGAAACGCCAGGGATCGTACGAGTATTTAGTTGTATTTACTAAAGACAAAAAGCATTTGTTGTATAAACAATGTCGAGTGGACAAAGCCATTATTACACAAGTCTTGCAAACATCCCAAACCCGACTGTCCAAGCACCATGATTTGTAGTTACCTACATCAGGACCCACAAAATAGGAGACCCGTCTAACATATAAAGCATACATTATTACCAAAACACATGGTCCACCATCATCGCATAACTTCATCGTCAGTGCCAATAAAGCTAGCTACCGGATTTTATGAAGGTAAACACTGATACCCGTCTTGTCCAGTCGCAGCTTCCTACAAATTTACGAGATCATACGTCATATCGATAGTCGGTTCCGGGTTCAGTATTCCAAAGCCCCCGATATATATTCATGGAGTATTTATTACCATAGTTGTTATATTGTTGCCGGTAGGTGTAAGTAATTGGGGTTCGGATTACAATACACGCGTTGTTGCGTCATACATTGTTGCTTCGTTGATTGGAAGTGGGATAATGTATTAGTGTTAGTGATTATGTTTCTGAACAAGCCGTGAAGGTTGGGTGGGGTTCTTGCTTAGGTGTTTATGTACTCCGACATCAATCATCAAATAATAATGATGATGTTGATGAGGTTATTCATCCTTTAGCACGACTAATGAGTGCCCGATATTTTATTCGTGCATCGTGTGGCTTACAAATTAAATTGTATAGATTTTGAATCCTTAAAAGGGTCCTATCCTTATACCAGTAATCGCTTATAAGTCAAATTGTATAGATTTTGAATCCTTAAAGGAGTCCTATCCTTAATCCAGTAATCCTTAAGACCGCTTTTTCATGAATTTGCGGAATTTGGCAAGAAAGTAGTTCAAGGTGGCGCAGGAGATGACTATCTAGAAGGTTATGGGGAAGGCCTTTGACCAGCAGTGGGACATACAACGCTACTAAAAAAAATAAAAAAAAAGGCAAAGATTAATGCAAGGAATAGGAAGAGACCTTTGCCTAGGACTGAAACGGTTCAGTATACCAAAAAAAAGTAACAGTAAGAAGTATTTTCAGCTTGAACACACATCCAACTTCCCAAGCAAAAAGGATGTAATCACAACACATCAAACCAGAACGAAGATGAATAGTTTCCGTACTTATTCGTGACTTCTGAAGCAAGTTTCCTAATGTAACAAATGTTATTGATTTCTTTTGCTCGTTTCTGGGCATTTGCTGAACAGCTCACAAGTGACAAAACTAGTTGACGGAATCAAACAAGAAACTACGTTAGGGGTTGACAGGCTGCTGTTGACGATAATAACGATAAATCTGTAAGCGAAACGTGGAAGGATGAAGAACAAACAAGGAAATCGAATCCAAAAACACAAACTATTCCGGATTAAACGTAGAATTAAATCCATGAAATATGAATAAACGACATTATTATTGTTAACCTTTCCTTTATGTCTAATAAGGTATGATTGCAGCCAGCAGTCAAAACCAAGTTTTAGGAGACGGTAAATCTATGAAACTTTTGCGGTCGCATTTCACAGTTCATACTTTCAATACTACCATTGCCGATTTTTGATCATTAATTTATATATTTTCTAACTTTCTCGACTTACGGCCGTCTGTAACTTACTTACGTATAACTGTTAGTCAATATGCCTACGTCTCGTAGCTATCGGTGTTTCTATAAACAACTTTAAATGTTCTATTCGCATCACCTACCTGTCACTCGGAGAACTGTAATTCATAGAAAAAACAAAGAAAGCTTTTCTGAGACGTTTTGATTCTAACGGTCCGTAGGCTAAATGTCAAACAGTTAGAGATAGCATCCTTCCGTTATCTGTTAGTAAGTTTTAGAAAATGGCCGTTACAAAAACTAATGCCTTATGTACATACTTAACTCAATAAAAAGAACCCCCTTAAACTCGCACTACTTTTATTTACCTCCTCTTCAGTTCAACTACCGTTCTTCACTCATTTCCTCTGAGGCAATTCCCTAAGAGTCTGAAAGGGAGATAAAAACTTGGTCGTTGTGTACGTACGCAATTATCAGATCTCGGGGTCTATTGTGAAATCGGTTATATAAAAGCCCTCTAGGAGTCTAATAATAGGAAAGTTTCCCAGGAAGATTTTTTTAAGGATACCGTTGTTTATTCTATCAATATTTATGATGATTTTAAATGAGTGGAAGTCAGGTTTACGTATGAATAAATTTGTATTTTATAAAGTATTACAATAAAAGCATGTACACATCTCGTAGTGTCACAGAGTAGAGACACAGACTAACAAAACATAGAGATGACATTAGAAGGCGCGAAATTTAAAATAACATTTCAATACTCTCTTCAAATTAAAGCCTTCTTTACATATTAACATAGCATAAAATACAAGGCCTTATCACAAACATACTAACTTACAAACTACTACATAGAATAATATCTAGTTACAAGTTTTGTTGTTATACAAAAGAAACTACTTACAATTATTAAGTTTACACATCCCTATGTTACTTCTCATAAATATGAATTTGTCCTTAGACAAAGCTTTTGTAAATATATCAGCATATTGATAGTTTGTGTTTACATAGTTAAGACTGATAACATTTTCATAATATTTTTCTTTAATAAAGTTGTATCTAATATCTATATGCTTGCAACGCTTATGAAACTCACTGTTTTTGATAACACTAATTGCACTTTGATTGTCAATGTTTATGATTACAGACTCTTGTTTGTATTCACTTATTTCCTGTAAGAATTGCCTTAACCACATGGCCTCTTTAGTGGCAGCACAAGCAGCCATGAATTCTGCTTCTGTTGTAGACAATGCCACTGTTTGTTGCCTTTGGGATGACCAGGTAACAGCAGCTCCATTTTTAAGGAAAACATAACCAGTTGTTGAACGCCTTGTTTCAACGTCGTTGGCAAAGTCAGCATCGCTGTACCCTACCACATCATTTCTGTCTGGCTTTGACATGTAGCACAATCCATAATCTTTAGTATCTTTGAGATACTTGAGTATTCTTTTGACAGCATTCCAGTGAGATTCATCATGAGAGTTTAGGAATCTACTCACCTGACTAACTGCAAACAAAATGTCTGGCCTGCTTACTGTTGCTGCATGTATGAGAGATCCTACGGCTTCTCTGTAGGGATATTTTCTTTCAGGTAGCCCATCAGTCTTCATGAGTTTGACATGTGGATCAGCTGGTACACTGTTAGAGTTTGCTTCAGTCATGTTGAACTTCTTCAATAGTTGTTCAATGTATTTGGTCTGGTGTATGAAGATATTATTATTTAACTTTTCAATTTGCATTCCTACAAAACAGGAAAGAGGGCATGTTTTGACATTAAAATTAGTCTGAAGATCAATGATTACTTCAGTTAAAACTGATTTCTCTTTACAAAATAATAGACCATCGTCAACATATAGACACAAGTAACATGTTGTGCCTTTAGTTATTCCAATATAAATGCACTGATCTGCTTTACATCTTTCAAACCCAAATTTCTTTAAAACTGAGTTAAATTTAGTATTCCAACATCTTGGTGCCTGTTTTAGTCCATATAAGGATTTGTTAAGTTTACATACCATGTTTGGGTTGCAGTCTAATCCCTCAGGTGGAGTCATGTATATTGTTTCTTCTAGGTCACCATACAGGAAAGCAGTAGTAATATCAAATTGGATTATGTCTAAATTTTTCTGAGCTGCAAGTGTTAATAATAATCGTATAGAGTCATACCTCACTGTCGGCGCAAAAGTTTCATCAAAATCTATTCCTTCTATTTGGGAATATCCTTTTGCACAGAGTCTTGATTTATACCGAGGACCTGTTGGTTCATCTTTGATGCGGAACACCCACTTGCATCCAATAGTCTTGGTGTTTTGAGGTTTTTCTACCAATGTCCAAGTTCCATTTTTATAATGAGATTCTAATTCTTCTTTTATTGAAGTTTTCCATTTTTCAGATTCAACTGAGGTTGAAGCTTCTTTGTAACTCTGAGGAATGGAATTTATCTTGTCTTCACTGTAGCACAGGTAAGCTTTATCTTTATTTTCATTTAATTTTGATACTTCTACGTTTCTTGGTCTCAATGTTATTTTTGATGGGGTTGACGATATTTGAATATTTCTATTAGGTTTATACTCAGGATCTAAGTTGTCTTCTTGATCTGAAACATATTCACTGCTTGTGTTTGAAGTATCTGATTTGTCATTGGAACCCAGAGATGTATGATTATCATTTTGTTCCATTGTTTCTTTCTCTGTCAGATTTACAGGAAGATAGTTTCTTTTTACTGTGGTCTCTAAGAAAACAGCATCTCTGCTTTTAATCACAGTTTTAGAGGCCGATATTATAAACCTATACCCTTTTGTATTATCACAATATCCGATGAATATAGCTTTCTGTGATTTACTGTCCCACTTCTTACGTTTTTCTTTTGGGAGATGTATCATTGCTTCACAGCCAAATATTTTTAAATGGCTTATATTTGGTTTCTTGTTAGACCATATTTCTTCTGGAGTTTTAAAAGCTAGTGAACGTGTTGGAGTTCTATTTATGAGATAAGCAGCTGTGTGTATTGCTTCTGCCCAATACAGTTTAGGAAGTTTTGCATTAATCAGCAGACATTTTGCTTTTTCAACAAGTGTACGATTCATTCTTTCTGATACACCATTTTGCTCGGGTGTATAAGGCGCTGTAGTTTGATGAATGATACCAGCTGTTGCTAAGAACTCTGAAAATGCATTGTTTACATATTCAAGTCCATTGTCTGTACGCAAACATTTTATACTGCACTCCAATTGATTTTCAACTAGGCATTTAAATTCTTTGAATTTTTCAAGAGCTTCTGATTTCTTCTTTAGGAAATAAACAAACACCTTCTTTGAAAAGTCATCTATAAATGTGATGAAGTACTTTGCACCCCCAATAGACGTGGTCTCCATTGGTCCACATAGATCTGAATGCACAGTTTCAAGTAATTTTGCAGCTCTTGAACAACTTGACTTAAATGGCAGGCGTGTTTGTTTTCCTTCCAAACAAGTCACACAGGTCAGATATTCACCTTTCTTAGATAGTTGCACACCATCTGTATTTTCTTCAATTTTCTTTAAATCACTGAAATTGAGATGCCCCATCCGCTGGTGCCAGAGATAAATATCTTGCTGATCAACATCAGATATGTATGCTTGTACATTGAACAGATTTAGCCGGTACATATTGTTGATTAAGATAGCTGTTGCAACTATTCTTTTGCGACTGTTTAATATCACACAGCCTTCATTGTTAAATTTCACTTCACCACCATGATTTACAATCTGACTGACTGAGAGTAAATTTGTTGCTAATTCGGGTACATATAAAACATTTTGGAATAAAACTTTGTTATTCCGACCTCTGTCATCGCAGATTTCCAAACTAAGCTGACCAGAGCTTTCTACTGGTAAGGATTTGTTGTTAGCAACTTGAATTGTCTTAACTTGAGGCACTGTTTCATTATGCAATAATTGTTTGTGTCTGGTCATATGCATTGAGGCACCGGAGTCTATATACCAGGCATCACTGTTACTGTCAGAAGCTATGAATGCAGCGGCATAGGTAGGACTTTCATGATTCTGTTTTTGCTTAGACTTGCACTCTGTGCTTATATGGCCGTGTTTGTTGCATTTGAAACAACGTGGACCCTTTTGGAAAGGCTTTTTAGATACCTTTTTCTTCGAATTAGCTGCAAAAGCATTTGTATCACTATTACTCATTTTTACATCCTGTAAAATTTTAGCTTTGACTGAATCGGCGCTTATTTTCATACCAGAACTTTCGATTGCTATAATCATTGGTTTGTATATCTCGGGTAGACCAGAGAGAAGCAGGGTTCCCAGCCACTCATCATCCACTTTGAATCCGATATTACGCAGCTTATGTGCTGTAGTGACTACTTTACTGACGTATTCTTCTACGTTTTGACACTCGGCGAGCGTTGTGGTACATAATTCACGAAGTAAACCTACTCGGCGTGTAAGCCCCGAGTCGTCGAATGCACTTGCCAGGTTGTCCCAAACTTCCTTTGCTGACTTTGCTTCTTGTACGTGAACATAATTCACGGAGTCCACTAACAGGATAATCTTAGTTTTCGCTTTAAGATCTCGTTTTTGGTATGCCGCGTCGCCGCCCGTTGGGTTTTCTATGCAGTCCCATAATTCCTCGTGTTGAAGGTAAGTTTTAACGGCAAATCTCCATGTGGAGTAATTATCGCGGCCAGTTAGTTTTTCTATCAAGGTCAGCGGGTTGTTTGCAGACATTTTCAACACTTGTGAAACTTTTTGCCGGTTCCTCGTGCGTTAATTTTTAGGTTAGGTTTTTTTTTTCACTAAGTTAATGTTCGACTTATACTTTTTCACTTTAACAGGCTAACTGGGCCCATAACCTGATGATTTTAAATGAGTGGAAGTCAGGTTTACGTATGAATAAATTTGTATTTTATAAAGTATTACAATAAAAGCATGTACACATCTCGTAGTGTCACAGAGTAGAGACACAGACTAACAAAACATAGAGATGACATTAGAAGGCGCGAAATTTAAAATAACATTTCAATAATTTATTAACGAGACTCTTCGTTTTAGGGTTTTCCAGTTTTATTTTTGTCGGTTTGGATTGCGGTGACTTGGAATTTATTTGTGAAGTTGAGGGCAGCTTAGACAAGTACCAAATATTATGTGCCTGATAGAAGTACATAACCACAATTGTCTATTTTAAGTCCCTGTACTAACGGTGGCAATAGGCTCATTCCGAGCTTATTACCACCAACCGATAAACCGAGTATAAATTCTTAGGGTTGTTACTGAGAGACTTCTGATGAATAACACTGAGTACGACCTGGAAATCGAACACAGGACCTCATCTTCATCAGTAGCTGTTATAACTAAAGGGGCACTCTCATATAAATTAATATGATTCTGCTTTCGCTAGAGAAAATATTTAAATAACATGAAGATAAGAAAAAGTAAGGAAGGTCAGGGTCAGACGTATGCTTGAAGTTGCAATCCAATCCGAAATGAAGAAAATTATTTAATTATTTAATTATGTAGAACACATTACTCTCAGAATGCATGGCCGACTCATAAAGGGAAAATGGACGGAAGCTGTATGTATAGCTGTATATGTGGACTTCGGGGAAATACGAAGCTCTAAATAACAATTAGCGAGCTTAATTGCTGTTTGATAATTACACATAGTTCATTGAATCCTATTTAACGTAGACCTATTTGCAGGACTCGGGGTTTATATTTATTAGCGAAATGATAAAAAATATTAACTTTAATATCCATCCAGATTATTCTATATTGAAGGGTTTTTAAGTCATGGGGCTGTTCTCATTGCCCAGCCAGTGAGATGACAGTAGTAGTATCCACACAGATATCATATTGACTGCACTTTAATCCAGTGGTCGCAAGCACATTTGCTAAGCATGAGATCCTGGGTCCGATTTCCCGGTCGGGTTTTTAGGTTTAAACTCAAACTCAAACTCTTTATTGCAAGCATGTGTACATTCAGTTGTTACATATAATATGTAAGTAAGTTCCAACATGAAACCCGGTTAGGGCACGGCAACATAATAGATTGAACAAAATATTTTTTTTTATATTTTTTTTCCACCGGAAATTTCTCAGTTCTTCACACGGAGTATTGATTTGTTCCCAGTTTATAGCAATAGGTTCACTCCCAACTAGTGAAGTGTGGGGAGCATTGTAGGTAAGTATACCTCTGCCAAACCCTTTGGTGAACACAGGCGTGATGATGTTATTCTCGTATCCATACTAATACATTATTATAAAATAAATGTAATGAAAGAAGCTAGTCGTAACAGGTAGTCAGTGGCCCAAAAACTCTGACAACCAGTCTTACCAAGTGGTGTCGTATTACCCAGTATTAACTGGGTTGTGCAGGTCAGATAGGCAGTCGCTCCATGTAAAATACTGGTACTCAGCTGCAGCCGGTTAGACTGGAAGCCGACCCCAACATAGTTGGGATAAGGCTAGGCAGATGATGATGATGATGATAAAATGTGAAAGAAGCTTTTCTGTAATGTAACCTTCGTTATGGCGCGTAATGACAGAACGGACTTCAAAGAAAAGTTCATAAGTAGACCATGATGTTAAAGTTCATATTTTCTATCAGTTCTCCTAATTTCGTAAATGTTTACTTCAAAATACATTCAATTTTGAATTTATGATTAAAATCTAAAATTTGACAATAATTATTATCGGAAATCCAATCTATTCCCTCCTGTTTCTAATCAAAGTCAGTGTAATTAATTGTACATTTATTTGATGTTTAGGTATATCCGTAGATTTGTAATAGCATGAATTCCGAGAGGGTTATAAAGACAAGGGTTTTCAATTAAACATATTTCAACCTTTTGGAGGTATTATTATTTCAGGTGCTTTATATTGTTTGCTTTGATCCTTCCATTTTAAATTAATTTTAGTCAAAATTCATTAGATTTTCCAAAAACATTTACCAATGTAGAGTTTTATCGAGCATTTCTATGTTGACATGAAAAAAGGAAATTCCTGAAAAAAAAAAACTATTGCAACTTATGATTGCTACTAAATCAAATATATTTCAGAATTAAAACAGACATTAAAAACTGTAAAACAAATTAAAAGAAAATTTAATCACGATTATTTTAAAATTTTATAGGAGCAATTTCAGTCAGACGGAACCGCTTACAGTGGCAATATATGGCCAATTTAATCCGAATATAACACTAAATTAAATGCAGATAAAGAAGGAAGTTTTTACAACGTTGCTAGGGACATTTCTAGGGATTTGCAAAACAATAAAATAGAAGGATCTCGAATGCTCGCCGCACTCCGCCTATAATTCGCTGCACCGACCAGTTTGCGAAGCATTGGAGACTTATTCGAGGATGTAAAAGGCGAAGAATATTTTTGGTCTTTGTTACAGAAACAAATGGTGAAAAGTTCCGATAAAGAACAAAAACGGGAGCTACCAGTTACGAATAACCTTAGAAACTTAAACGAATATTAACAATCTCAGGAAGGTAAGGAAAAAGCCCTCATCGACGTAGAAGGGAGATCGATTCATTGACTCACAAACGCTTACCACGTATTCAGTACAATGTTCCGATCACCACACATAAATTCATCAAACTTACGGAGATTTCTTGAAAACGGTCGAAAAGGCGGTATTTTAAAAGCAGTGTATCTCTAAAGCCGTAAATAATTTTGAAAAATAAAAAAAAATTATATGGAACTCAAAACTTAATTTAACAAACATTAATGCATCGAAAAAATCTTCAAACATTGCTCTGAATTTTCTTTATAAGCAGTTTATTCCTTCATTAACAATGATAATTATAATTCAAAATTTACCATAAAATTTCAAATGCTAACTACATCCAGTGATGGATTATTTTTATTATTAAATAATTAAGTTCTAATTTTAAATCGATCAAAACCACTCATTTCGCACTATTTGGCTTGCAGTGACTGAGGTAAAAACCACTTTGCAAGGTGATTAGAACTTCATTATAACAGTATTTCAAACGAAGTTTGAACTACCACAAATAGAGTTGCTAATTTAGCTCATGTAATCGCCTTATGAGATATCTTCAGTGATTATTCGTTATTTTGAGCTTCCGATATTTCCACGCTGTTGCAAGCGCCATGATCGCCACAATCACTGAAGATATCCCGTCAATATAAGTTTAATTTTAAACATAAAAGAGTGTTTAAATTCATCAACTGTTTGATGTTCATGTTTTCTACAAAAGTGCCAAATGTCCCTTCTAGCTTGAACATACTGTTTACTGTTTGAAGTCTATCCAACCCACATTCATCTGCACGTAGATGTTTACCTTATATATCCGACAGATCGATCCTCGAAATCGTATTTTTATTAACCCCCAACGCAAAAACGACAGGGCGTAATAAGTTTGACGTTTTTTCCCAACTATGTTGGGGTTGGCTTCCAGTCTTACCGGATGCAGCTGAATATCAGTATTTAATCCCCGACGCAAAAACGACTAGGTGTTTTAAGTTTGACGTATCTGTGTGTGAGAGTGTGTCTGTCTGTGGCATCGTAGCGCCCGACTGGATGAACCGATTTTGATTTTGTTTTTTTTTGTTCGAAAGTCGGAATTAGTCGGGAGTGTTCTTAGCTATGTTTGATAAAAATCAGTACAAGATGGCCGGGTCCACAAAATAGCGTTTTTTTTTTTAATTTCACAACTCCTTCACTAGGGATATCAAATGAAAGGGCTTGACTAGTAGTAGAATAATGTAAACTAAGTTGAAAGGGAATGAGGAATACTAACTCACGAAATGAGATACGATAATTTTTTTTTGTTTAATTTTACTTGTGACCACAATTGACTGTTTTTATCACTCACCACGACTGTGTCTGATGATAAACCAGGATGATGAATAATATGATGATGACAATAAGTTCAAATTATCGTGTGCCAATCAGAGATAGTTTTGATCGAATTACCCATACTTATGAACTTTTCGCTTAACATTTATCTGTTCGAGATAACAATACTCGTTAATGAACTGAACGATATTAAGAGACTCAATGAGAAAACAAAAAATCGAATTATAGACCATTCAGAGAGCGAAGCGACTGTAAATACCTATTCAAAAGACGTTAAACCGACAAAAATAAAAGTTAATGGTAAACCTAAATAGCTTCCTTATTAGCAGTTAAAAGTAAGAGATCAGCGAATGGATATTTGTTTTGTTTTATACGTAGGATTAAACTCGCAAAATGAGAAAACAAATTAACGTTTAAAATTATAAAGATTGACAAAATCATAACGCCGTAATTACAAAGTTAATTAATTTCTTAATGCCATTTGAAAACAAAATAGCTAAAAAGAAGAGTGCCAGTAAAGTGGTCATACTGTACTGGATTGATCTTTTGAATGACATTGTCGGGACGGGCGCTGGTGAAAAACTTTTGTAAAAACTTCTATAGAAAATGTATTGAAAGCAAGATGGCTTCGTTAGTTCCTCCAAAAAACATACACTGTAGCAGCGTCCGAAATGTAATAAATTTAACATTAAAAAAAATATTAAAAGAATAAAATTAGGATTATCTATCAAAATTGAATGCGTACACTAAGTTATGTGTCTATGCTATTAGCTGATGAGGCCTTTTCTTGTGAAAAGACGATCCTGGTCATGGTCCAGATCAGGTCATATCTGTAATTAAAAAAAAATTGTCACCCGAAGTAAAGGTGTGTGCAAATTTCAGTTGCAAGATTTGACGAATTAACGAACAAAGCAAGTTAAATAAAAGCTTATAAAAACGGTCATCCAAAAGTAACCGTCCATCTAGAAAACTTATCAAAACCAACGACAATCCAAACCCACAATAACCTAGGAACACTAGTTTCTACATAAATCAGATTATAACAAAGCCATTAGGAGCTGCCTCTAACAAAACTATTCCGAACAACATTAGTAGGTATGCTAACTTTAATTCATCTCGCTTACACAATCATGTCCTGAAATATGACGGTATGTTAGTCAAATTACAGCCGCAGGTGTATTCTGTTACCGACGATGATTGATGATATTCGCATGACGGATGACGCGTATCGCTTACAAATTATTCACGTAAACTGTACGCCCCCATGTTCAGAGGAAAGAATGACGTAATATTAAATAAATTGGCAGAATAATGATGCTGGGGTTGGTTGGAAGGGGTATTTTTGTAATGTGATGTGTCTTTAATTAATTATGTATAACAAAAAGAAATGAGAAAAAGTATCTTTATAAACGTTACATGTTATGCTCGCGGGAAACAATGGTTTAGGTAAGGAAGAATTTTGGATACCTTCATCGTATTCAGTGTATTATGTTTTTTGTGACTGAAAATTTGTGTGGTAATAGCCGTTTACTTACTCATGTGGTAATAGTATTGGATTAGGCTTGTTTCCACAATCAATAAATTGCAAATCTATTTAGTCCGTCAGTTATAGTATTGGAAAATAATGGACACGTATTTTTTGTTTTTGTAAATCAACGAATATTGACAAAGATAAAACGCATCAAAACTCGGGAGTGGGGGCTCGTGACGTCAGAACTCACTAAGAATGATACCGAACAGTGACGTATTGGGAATTTTAAAAGCGTCGGTCTTCGTCAATTTTGTTTTACGGAGATATTGGGGGTCAAAGATACAACTTTTTGACAAGTTTTTTTTTTAAATACAAATTTTTATTGCAAGATTTTTACTTTAAATACCTCCACGAACCCCGTACTATTCAATCCATCCACAATGTTTTGAGTGCGTTACATTGAGTTATACACCAAAACGTGATTTTTGACCCCAAAAAAAAAAGTTGTTTCCCAGCAATAATTTTTGCGTAAAGTTACTTAGTTTGATGTACTTGGTTAACGGCTTCGTGATGAGGTGATTTACACCCTGTATACGATAGATTAAGCAGAGAATTTTATGATATAAACATGTGATGAAAACTCATTTCACACATACAACACGAAGACGGAACGAAATAAAAGTTTATCACTTTCACAGCTGCATGCTGGATATCGACGTGAGTCACGACCATCCCGCCAGCTAACGTGTGCAATATGCACGAGTGGGAACATTTGTATTTTCGTGTTGAAAATCTTGGTAAGTATCTCTATTGTTCCTCATCTTAACATAACACGTAACTTCACGCCTGTGTCTTGCAAAGTTGGTGCAGGTGTTCGTGTATACTTTTGGCCAGTTTTGTTTAAGTTCCGCTAAATAGTGCGAGCTAATTTTCATCGACCACAAATTCCGTAAAGCATTGTTGGACCTGGGACCAACAATGCTTTACGAACAACGTAACAACGTTTTTCAGAACCTCATACTCTGAAGGAGCGTTTGCGACCACGAAGCACTGTCCATATTTTCGTGTTGACGACTTATATTTTGTCCAACCAGGGCCCTGTTTCATATACGTGACAAATTGACAATTTCTCAGTTTTTTGACAAAATGTAACGTGTAGCTAACTACAATTTCTGTTTCATAAACGTGACAAATATGTTCGATTGCGACAGGTAAATAGTTGACAAAATTGTCAGTGTCAATCGCGTTTCATAAAGGTCTACAATTGTCAGTTTTAAAATATCTGTATTTGAAAGAAAATTGTCAAGACTTTTTTTGGCATACTAATCACACGTCACAGCAAATGTTTGTTTTACATTATAATTTTTGACTAGCATTCTAGTCAACAAAGTAAAGTTCGCCCTTGTCCTAAATGCTCGACGACGCCGACGTATTGGTTGAATTAAATATTCTTCATCGCTGTTGCTACTATTGTCTGTTGATGTTAGCACCATTTCACTGGTAATAAGTAATTCGTTAGTAAGAAGTAGCCGCTGACATTGGGTGAGGTCGCCTGTCAGAAATCTTTGACAAGTCTACTTGTAATTAAAATGTCGTGTTTCATAACACAAATATGTCAAGTTTTTCGCGACAAATTGTCACCTGTCAAGGGAAAATTTTTATGAAACAGAAATATGTCTAAATGTCGTGACATAATTGTAATTTTTCCACCACGACTTATTTGTCATAGATAATGTTTATGAAACGAAAAATTGTCAAAATGTCGAATTGTCACCTGTCACCTGTCGCCTGTCATTGTTACGTATATGAAACAGGGCCCACCACGTAGGGACCAGAGGGCTCTGCCATTTGATTCTTTTCAAGTCTTTGCGGGTCTGGTTTTGCATAAAATCAACCACTATCATCACAATATCAGCATCGTGTTTAGCACAATATAACAGAAATATTGTGCGAAACTTGATGTATATTACACAATATTATACATACAAACAGAATCCCACAGACGCAACAGATTTTGCTCTCACATAAAAGGCTCTACACCTGAACAAGCTCATAACCACTTCAACATCACAGAGATCGCGTTAAAACCACAAAAAACTTATTCCATTCACGCTTTAATTATTCATTTAATATTCAGCAGAACCCGCAATAAAACGCAACGTAAAATAAAACGCGCTTTCGCCTCGCGTATCGTTTTAAAACTACGAAATTATTGTTCGGAATACGGACTTTGACCACGGTTCCGCTTGCTTCCCTGGACCGTAACGTGTTGTCTTTTATTTTCTTTTCCGACTAGATAAAAGCCGTTCCCCCGATGTTATAGCATTAGGTAAAGCTTCTTTTAAAGTCCAAATTGGCACTGAAATGTGTTCGCGTGAAGTTTCGTATTTGTATAATGTGAAAAATAGGCTTGCCTGTGTGTGGGTTTAGTGATAACTTTTGGCTCGATTTTTGTAGGGAATACAATGGTCGTTCTTGAAAAGAAAGAAAGAAAGAATAGTGTTAATGATTGCAATGGATCCTGTTCTTTCTCTAACAACGGTAGCCAAACGATGAGGTGTAATTGTACGGCATTTATTGTACACAGTACTTAAGGCGATTACACGAGCTAAACACGAGTTTTATAATTACTAAAAGTATATGATTCACTGCTATAAACAAGACCAGAAAAATATATGATATTCTTCAGGATATATGCTAGCATGATACTGTTTTGAAAACATAATACAATTAATTTGGCTCGATAAAAAGAAATCACGAACTTACCTCTAAAAATATCTTTCAAACAATAAAAAACATACTAATATGCATGCGATAATTCTGATTTTTTGGCAAATAATTCTACAAGCAATACATTAGCATGATACTGTTTTAGTTTTTTAATCCAATCAATAGTTTTTTTGTAAATCGATCGAAACCACTCATTTCGCGCTATTTGGCCCGCAGTGGCTGACGTAACAACCACTTTGTAGTGCAAGCTGATTAGAACTTTATTCTAACAGCATTTCAAACGAAGTTTGAACCACCACAAATAGAGTTGCTAATTTAGCTCGTCTAAGCGCCTTAAGTAGGTAGCTATTATAGCAAAACTTGCAAGACGAACAAAACTGAACGTTCCAAACGTTACTTTTAAGCTCTAAATCGGGTCTTTTCAAACTCTCTGTTCAATCTTACTGTGAGTGCATTCATTAGTTAGTAGATAGTCTGTTCTTCAAACTGCAGATTCGAGTTAAATTTCAAAAACTGGTGCAAACCAAGAAACAGAGGCTCTACCACGAGCGCGCGTTGCAAGCGCAACATAAAGCGCAAAATAAAAAATACCCGTTTCACATTTATAATTTTCACAATTATAAGAAGTTGTTTAGATGATACTGATTGATTGATGATTCTGCTTGTTGTTATAACAATTTAACTTAAATGCCATAGGACAATAGCCCTATTGCCTATGCCCATAGGGTAGATGACGAAAAGGATCTAATTCGTCCATCAGATAGATTTCCAAAAAATTTTGGACACATTTTTTTTTCTTTCACGTAAACAAAAAATGTAGGCAAGTACAGTGCGTAGAAAACCAGTGTGATGTCACATTTGAGTATATTTTTTACGGGAAAGTGACGTCATATGTCGACTCATGATCTTTGACGCGTTTTATCTTTGTCATTTTTTTTTTAGTTTCATAAAACAAAAAAGGCGTACGTACCTATCCAATATTTATCGATATTTTAACAGACGAGCTAAACAAATAATAAAAACAAAATAAATATCGCTGGACATTACACACAGCGCCATCTAGTGCCACACTAAGAAAGGCTTGTGTCGTGGTCACCAGACAGTTGATATACTACATATATACTTTTTGTTTGTAAATACATACTTATTATACATATAAACATATGGATGTTTATATGTATAAATAAGAGAGTTTAGGGCGCCTGAGAGTCATGGGACTCGGAAACAAATGTCTTACTCTAAAATCTCTTACCGGTATTCGAACCCGGGGCCCCTAAAAACGTAAGGCAGCCTCACTACCACTGCACCATTAGGGTACAGTACTTATTATATATTTTTTTAGTTAGGAATCATTCCTATTGTATTGCCGATTCAACGATCGACGTATTTACCTACTTTATACGATTAAATCGCACGCTCGTACTAAAGGATCTCAAAAGTGTTTCAGATTTACTACAGATATGACACCATATGCTAAGAATTATTGTGCCCAAATGAAGTGCGACTTATGCATATATCTCTAGTAAGGCAATCCCTGAGGTTCTTTACCATAGTGCCCATATTTTTGTATGATATACTGCAGCAGAAATACGGTATGAAAATGCTTTTATGGTTCCCAGCTGATGCATTTCAGAGCAATATGGTGGCCCAGTTGCCGACAATGTATGAAACATTGCGGCATTACTCAAGTTTTTTAGGGCGCCTGGGTGAACCCTAAACACCATATAGTTCCATGGTTTTTATTAAAATTTAATGATAGTAATTTTTTGCCGTTTCAAGTACGTTTTACATAAGTACTATCATCGGTTCCGTATACGTAGTTTTCATACGTAATTTGTCGGGTTAGAAACCTTACATAGAACCGACACACTAACCCCAAAAAATAAAAGACAGTCTACCAGCTTCGATATTCAAAAATTCAATCACTACGATCAAACCTTTTTTCCCCAATACTATTGAAGTATCGAACAATGTACCAACCTCAAAGAAAAAAAAAGTATGGTGTAAAACAGAACTCGCGACTGACAGCAGAATGGGTCTGCACTTTCGCTTTATGGAACGGGCTTTTGACAGCATGCACTGGTGTTTGTGGCTTCGCCTTTTGAAACCGTGGTTTTTGTTTTACACGTTTATAGTTCGTTCATTGGAAAGGGTCCTTTTGTAAGGTAAATAAAGGATTTTGTTACGTTGGGTCTCATTTACAATAGAAAGGTCAATTGAAATTGAAATGCTACGTTTTAACTTGGATAACTGCTTTTATAGCCCATTCCCTCTCATAGAGAGAAGGCCTGTGTCCCAGCAGTGGGACCATTAATAGGCTGATGATGATGAATGACTGCTTAAAAATTCATTAATCTTTATTTTAGCAGATTTTAATAGTAAGACAGCTCATCTATTACTATCAGACGGTCAACAGAAATTAATTGAAGACCTTTCTAATCCATTTTTCTTACATTCAATTAACATCAATCAATCAATCGAATACGTTTATTTGTGCAGTCATCCTTTTAACAACTTAATAAGCGTCTGAAACGGTGAAAAAATAGCCAATTGAAACTTCTTTCATTATCATCAGACTACAGCCTGCAGTGTACTGCTAGATATTAGGCTTCTGCAATTGTACCCCATTCACAAAGATTCACGGCCACTTTCATCCATATGTACCAACAAAAAAAAATCTAAAACCGGCCAAGAGCGTGTCGGGCCACGCTCACTGTAGGGTTCCGTAGCTTCCCAGACCATTAAAAATACCAACATTTTTCGTCAGCAAAAATAACTTTGTTTTTCATAGTATTTGTATGAAAAACAAAGTTATCATTTGCGTTTTTTTGAAAAAGTGCTATATAACTCAAAAACTATTCAACTCATCAAGTTGAAAATAATTTTCCTAGAAAGTTCATATAAAGGTCTACTTCTGTGATTTTTTTCATATTTTTTAAACTTATGGTTCAAAAGTTAGAGGGGGGGGGGACACATTGTTTTTGACTTTCGGAGCGATTATTTCCTAAAATATTAATATTATCAAAAAATGATTTTAGAAAACCCCTATTCATTTTTAAATACCTATCCAACAATATATCACACGTCAGGGTCAAAATTAAAAAAAAAATCGCTCCCCACTTTACGTCTGGGGGAGGTACCCTAATAAAAATGTTTTTTTAAATTTTTATTTTTGCACTTTGTCGGCATGATTGATATACATATTGGTACCAAATTTCAGCTTTCTGGTGCTAACGGTCACTGAGATTATCCGCGGACAGACAGACAGACAGACAGACAGACAGACAGACAGACATGGCGAAACTATAAGGGTTCCGTTTTTTGCCATTTGGCTACGGAACCCTAAAAAGGTAGGTAAACACCCACCTACGACCGAAGTTCTACTCCACCTAATAAATTCCCTTGAACAACTCTCTCACACCAATATATCAAACAGCAAATAAAGACATGCTCACAAAAGCGTCAAACGTACCTATTCTACACAGAACCGTTTGTTAGTTCCACGCGATTAGTCGCACGACGTAACGACAGTCGCGTCACCGACGTCACGTGATCTATGAACGCACAGTCGCACACTTTGATGTGGTAATATATGGACGGAATAATTTAGAGGCGAGGCATTTGTCTTAAGTAATGTCTGCAGAATAGGTAACGAGGATTTGTTCTAACAAGGTGCTGCCAAAACTGCGGGAATCTATTTACATAAGCGAAGTTTCTGTTAACTTAAAATGAGGTTTGACTGCCTCGTTGTTCTTGTGGTTGCAATCGTGACTGTAGAGCAGGAGGTCCTTTATTTTTTTTAGGATGGGAAATCATCAAATGACTTCTCCCACTCTGGGCGGAGCGGGAGGCAGTCAGACTTTTACTGACTAAAACCCATCCATGTTCCTTCTTCGCCCTGTTCCGGGGCCGCGGTATCTCTTTCAAACAGGCCCGCAACTCCGGCAGGCTTCGGCCCTTGCGGGCCCTTATGCTGACATCTCTTTGAGGCGCGCGTGGAACACGAACGCGCCGTCGACACGGCCTGTCGTCACTAGACGGACGGATGGCTAGCTAGCCCATTGCTAACCATCCACAGGGAACAGGAGGTCCTGGTTTCGATTTCCGGGTCGAGTAAATTGTTATTGGATTTTTCCATCATGAATTTCTCAGTAGTAGACATCACGAAGTCTGGATTCGTGCTCGGTTGATGGTAATAGGCTTGCCCTCTACTACATTCATTGGAACTTAAATAAACATAACTGTCGAAAAGTGGGTGTATTATGGAGCACTTCTGCCTAATCCTTCGGGGATTATAGGCTTAATGTTATGTTAAAATACTTTTGAATCAAGCTTATAATTGCTTGTACTACAAATCGTCAATACGTTTAGGCACCATCATCTGCCTAGCCTTTTCGAAAACCATGGTGGCGTCGGCTTCCAGTCAATTCAGACATAATTATAGCAACTGCCTTATTAGGTACCGATAATCTTATTTAAAACATCCTTCTGTTTCCAAAACATCATTTTAATATGATTTAAATATATTTTATAAATATAAATTACGTTGACATTTTAATAATTAGTGTACATTACATATCCTTTTTTTTACGGATGGGATGAAATCATCAAATAACTTCTCCCACTCTGGGCTGAGCGGGAGAGAGTGTCAGACTTTTATTGACTAAACCCATCCATGTTCTTTCCTCGCCCTTTATGTTCCGGGGCCGCGGTATCTCTTTCGAACAGTCCCGCAACCCCGGCAGGCTTTGGCCCTTACGGGCCCCTTCACTGTGCTGACATCTCTTTGAGGCGCGCGTGAAACATGAACGCGCCGTCGACACGGCCTGTCGTCATAAGACGGACTGTCGTCATAAGACGGACAGGCCGTGCCTACGGTGGCCGGGGGCCACGACGTGACTCCCGACACCCGGTGCGTCTCCCGCGGCAGCTGGGGCGAGAGGTTCTCTCCCTCTCGCGTTCCGCCACATGCTTCGCTAGCAAAACTGCTTCGCAGAAAGAGGTGACGGCTTCCTGTTCTGTCTCGATTAGACCAGGGCCGGACGCTAGAGGTCGCCGCCGCCGATCGCCGCTACGAGGACACGGCGGTGCTCCGTCCACGCGGGGCAGACCTACAACGTATGCTCCACCGTGGCCTCCGGTCGATCCTCGCAATGGAAACACCCGGGCGTTTCCTCCCGCCCGATTCAATGCAAGAACCTGTGAGGACCTGCGTCAGGCGGAAGGTGAGGACGCCGTGGCGCCTCTCAAGCCACTCCTCAAAAAGGGGACTTATCACCACTATAGTGGCGTGTCCTGCACGGGGCTGCGACTAGCTCTCTCCATGTCGCCATGATCCCGCCGGAAGTCTGTCCGCTGAGCGGCAGTTTGCCGCGGCAACGCAGTTTTCCCCCGGCGTAGCGCCTCCGCGCGCCATTCGAGCAGGCGCGCGAGGACAATCGCCTCCAGATCCTATGGCGGCAATCCGGCAAGCAGGCTGGCTGCCTCGCGGGAGATCGTGCCAGCTTTACGGCTACCACCTTTTGGGCGCGTTCAGTTAATGGGCGGCTCGCCGCTTCAAGGAACGCGCCCGCAGTGTACATACCCTTATACTCGAATTATTTAAACGTTAACGAAAACAATTCATGTTTCGATCTACAATTCAATTCAATTCCGTTATTTTTTTTCTGTTTCTACCTCATTTTATTATGTGACTTTTTGCGCCCACAAAAATTCACATAATGTAATGAGGTAGGTAAGTAGGTAGGCAAGTCAGTAGTTTTCTATAAAATATGAAAACCGTAGTCAACAGTAACACAGATCTCATATGCTGGTAAACTTGACCTACTCTAATAGTCAAATGTCTATTTAAACAATCTGTACCACACTAATTTTTACGTCGAAAAAAAATAAAAAATAATCCAATACACAAATGATGTTACGAGTGCGAGTTGCTCCCACTGCGCGCTACTAAGGGCCAACAATTTGATGTGAAAAATGTCTTCGAACCCATAATCCCTAGGGAAGTGTCCCAAAATACCCAATCGATTTGGAAAATTGATGAATTTTATAGGGTAGACGATACTTCTTTTTCGTGTCTGAAGTTCATGTATTTGTTGACAACTGGTGTTTATTGTTATCCCTACTAATATTATAAATGTGAATGTAAGTTTGTTTGTTACGCTTTCACGCGAAAACTACGAAACGGATTTGGATGAAATTTTGCACACAGATAGTTTATAACCTGGATTAAAACATAGGATACTTTTTATCCCGGTAGTAAGATCCCATGGGACAATAATCAAAACTCATCGGAGCCGCTGGCAGAAGCTAGTAATAACATAAAGGGTCTTGATTGTACTACGTCCCTATCTACAAAATTATATTGTAGTTTTTTTAACTGTTTAAAATCGGTTCATAAAATTAACTTAAAATTCTAACAGATTATTTACAAAGACATCATCTACCTAGCCTTTTCCCAACTATGTTGGGGTCGGCTTCCAGTCCAACCGGATGCAGCTGAATACCAGTATTTTACATGGAGCTACTGCCTTGCTGACCTCCACAACCCAGTTAACACTGGGTAATACGGTATCACTTGGTAAGACTGGTTGTCAGACTTTTTTGGGCCACTGACTACCAGTAACGACTGTCAAAGATGGACAAGTGACAGCCGGGACCAACAGCTTAACGTGCTTTCCATGGCACGGAGGAAACCCGGTATGTAAGGGTGGTCACCCATCCACAGGCCAACCTAGGCAAGCACGGCTTAACCTAAAGATTGGCCCGAGCGGCCGATATTATTTACCACAAGCTCCTGCAAGCGAGATTATTTACAAAGACAATATATAAAATTCCTTTATATTTACAAAGACAATAATATAAAATTCCTTTATATTTCTTGCAATAATAAGTTATTTTATTGTTATAATTGGACTGCCTCGTTTGTGGAGTGGTCGCAAGTGCAACTGCTGATTTTGAGGTTCTGGGTTCGATTCCCACGTCGGGAAAAGTGTTTTTGGGTTTTCAATCGGAAATTTATCAGCAGCAGACACGGATTGGTCGCTGTTATGATGATAATGATATTTATTGATAAAATGTCCTGAAAACTGTTAGCGACGCTATTCATTTTACTATAAGCCCCTTGTTTATCTCTTCCATCAAGACAAGACTCTATTATCATAATCTTCTAAAATACACATTCCCACCTATCTACATAAACGCATTTTGCATATATCGCGATACAAAATTGAACGTTAGCCTCTTATTTAAAAATACCACTTTCGGTTTCACAGATTATAGCGACGACGGAAAATATACTTATCTTGTTTGTGTTACATAATCTAATAAAACATTACTACTTGCACTAGAACCCACTTCCATAGTAATTCAATTAGGAATTACGACTAGCCGACTCCTTCGGGCCTCGTAGAGCATCTAGTTAAACTTGCCAACACCAGTTAAGACTACATCACTAATACAAGTCCCATATCTAAAGCCTGCAAGACATCTTTACACAAGAGGGAAATTCACGAAAAGAATATCTTGGAAAACCTTTATAGCTAATGAAAAGCTTGAATAAGAAATTGTTCAGGAACCTTAACTTATATAAATGTGAAAGTAAGTTTGTTTGTTACTTTTTGGCTACTAAACCACTTAACCGATCATCCTAAAATTTTGCATGTACGTTGTCAGCTGTACAGAAACGGACAAAGGGTACCTTTCATTCAAAAAACAAAGTACTACATGAGAATAGATGACGCTACGTGTTTTTCGAATCATGATTGAATTATACATATTATTGCAAGCAGAGTACAACCCGAATTGATTGTCAAATTATAAATTAACGCGAGCGAAGCCGCGGGCAAACGCTATAAATGTTCTAAAGATAACATTCTACAGATAAAAGCTATTTAAATCCTTAATGGCAGGGCACTAAGCGAATTCGTCAAAATTATTCAGAAAGAAAGAGGGTTGGATCTGGCAATCCCGGTATTATTCGCTTAAGCATGGCTGGAACGGGACCGATCTAACCGGGAATCCATCTTTTCAGAAATATGTAGGAATTTACAGCCTCGTATATTTCGCGGTCGAGGTGTTAACGCTTTAAAGGCTACCGCTTTGAGATTTGAAATATCGTAATAGCATATTGACATTCTGCACATCTTTTCCTCGCTTGGATGATTTAAGGATTCTCCAAGGATGATACAGACTTCCTTATAATATAACAATCCAAAAATCTACGAAGATGGAAATTTATTACTCCTACACGTAAAAACTACTGACCGCATTTGGATGTTTGGCACACAGATAGTTTATTATCTGGATAAACACATAGGAAACCTACTTTTATGCCAGTAGTTTGTTTCCGTGGGACATTACCTAACTCCGCGGGCATAAACTAGTTATAAATAAACGGAGAAAGCAAAGACACTGCTGCGTTAATCACTTTGCGAATAGTAAAGAAAAAGCTTTAGAAAACTGTTTTCTTTCAAAGATCAATAAGACTACAAAGTTATAAGTAACAATTGCTGCTTAACAAATCGTCCCTCCATACTTTATCGCAAACGAATAAAACAAAAGAACGGTAAATCTTTCAACAGATGACAGACAAAGTTGTGAAAATACTTTTTTCTTAGAAAAAAAACTACGGGAGACAGAAGCACCGATAGTTTATTAAAGTAAAAAGTTTCTGCAAAAATACGGCAAACTTCGCGAGAAAGCGAAACAATTTTGCTTGTCTGTTTGTTTTTTTATTTGTCCGCCCAGTTTTGACGACTCATACACGTTGTTCATTCTCGGGATAGTTCGTAACATGAATTGTTTTGAATTAGGAATGCTGGACTGCTTAAAATCCATTGCTTAAAAACTCGTAACATCTGAATACGTCAGCCCACCTAAGTTTATTTTTTTTATTTTTTTATAATTGCTCTATTCTGGGTTTCTTCCTGTGACGTGGATGCGTTTAAAAAAATTAAAACTCACATACACCTACACAAACAGCCAGACCCGAAACAACCACACTTACGTGGCGTGGCGTGGCGTGGCGCGCCAAAAGCATATCGGTTTCATACATTTAGTATGGTTAGAGACATATTTTTAGGTCGTCGTGTCGTGTCGTGGCGCGTTCTGGCGTGGCGCTGACGGCTCCCCACCGATTGGCCAGAGCGGTGGTGGGGTTATGGCGCGACACGCCACACCACGTAAGTGTGTTTCTGGCTTTAAACGCGTAGGCTATACAAATATTTGTTCCGCGCGGGAACCGAACCCGCGACACGCAACGCGGCATCCAATTGCTTAGTCACTGCGCCAATAGTGCCGTTTAAAATATTTTAAACTACAAACAAAAACATTTTGCAACGATGCGCCTTTTTCTACACTAATATTATAAAGAGGAAAACTTTGTTTGTTTGTTTGTTTGGTTGTAATGAATAGGCTTAAAAACTACTGGACCGTTTTTAAAAATTCTTTCACCATTCGAAAGCTACATTATCCACGAGTAACATAGGATATATTTTATCCCCGTACTCCCACGGGAACGGAAACTATGCGGGTGAAACCGCGGGACGTCCACTAGTCTTTTTATATACAGAGTTCAAGAATTACTTCCAAGACCACAGAACATTCCCGAACCAAAAAAACTCAAATTCTTGTAGCGTTGCTGCTATAAGCGTTGAATGTGTTAAAAATGCCATACTTCAGCCGAAAAATATCTTCCTGTCGCCTGCACATTGAACATTTTCCACTTACATCCACGTGAGAGCATTGTATTTATGGCTAACAATAGTGCTGCAGAGACAGGGACAAACGATGGCCAAATAAAAGATAGTTTGGGAGTACCACAGGGATAATCTGAGACTTTATTTTATAAGCTCCTTGTTCACCAAAAATATAACGGTCTGATTATGTAAAAACAGCTGTTGAAAACACATTTTTGTATGGGAACATGTCACAGTGACAGATGTTTTTAGATAATCAGACCGTTATCTTTTCGGTGAACATGGACCTTATTCATACATTTTAGATGACCTTTGTGCCAATGATATTGGTGTACAAATATAGATAGATAAAGAGTATAGAAAAACCAAAGAAACAATGGATGGACTGTATGAAGGATAACAATAATATGGCTAGAAAGGAGGTGACTGTTAGGGTGACGAGTAGTAGAGAAGTATAGAGAAAGAAGACATATTGCGTCGACCCCATATAAATGGGATATTTGCAAGAGAATGATGACGACGCCTTAGTAAATAAGAAAAAAGTATGCGGGGCAGTGTTTGCGGGGGAAAAATATGCGCGGCAATTTGGACTGCCGATAGAATTGTAAACTAAGTATCACTGTATATCTATATTTGCTACGGGTTGTGCCCCGCGCACGCCTAAGTAGTGCTACGCCGTAGCGGATCGGCTACGAGTGCTACGAAGCATTAGGTGACGGTCACGCGAGTTCCATGATTTTTGTTCACGCAAAAAGTGCTTACCGTCTACGAAGCAGCAGCAACAGCATTCTAAATGCGATTGCTGCCCGTTTTGACTGTTTTTCCAGAATCAGTGGGTAAGGACAGCCATAAGTTTGACATAGGTATTAAAAATACTAACATATTTCTAAGTACATTTTTGTGTTGTACTAACACACTAACATTTTATGTTTATGTTTTGTGTTTTAATAATAATGTAACTTTTATGGAGATTTTCCGAAATAAATAAATTATTATTATTAATCTGAATAAACCAACTAGGATAAGAAAGACACCTTCAATTGTTAAACCCCGTATTTGTGCTGGTGAAAGAATTCCATTATCTAACAGAAGACCGCAGTAAACATATTATTTTGAAACAAAACTACATTGAAAAACATTTTTATTTTCCAGTCAATTGGCAGGAAGCCATAAACTCGAATAGAGAAAAAAATACTTTTTGCACAAAAGTAAAAAATATTCTCATAAACCGTATGAATTAAACGTGAGAAATATAGGTACTTCAAGCGAGTTATGTGCGAGAAACGCTAGTAAAAACTCATCCAACGCTGTATATGTAGGGAACATTAATTTCGTCGTAATTGGTTCAGGATACGAAGTGAATAGAGCAATTTCGAGATGAGATTTTTTGTTCTCGATGTATCTATTGTTAGATGAGATTAAAATAACGCCATCAGGAGTATTTAACCGTGTGATTTTTTCTTCCTCCATTTCTCCGTTTGCAATTACATTGATTGCCTTACTTTTAGATATTGGTTCATTATCGGAATTAGGAGTTGGATTTAGAATTCATTTACGGAAATGGAAATTTGTAGCCATTTTTATTTACCGTGCTGGGGTTTGTGTTTGGGATTAGAGATTACTTGCTCATTTATAAATGTTTCGTACTTGTATGCTCATACTTTTTAGAATTAACTTCGATGTGATCTGTTTTGAAATAAAATTTACTTCGAGATGGATAAAGAGAAGTATGAAATGAATAATGGATGTATAAGAAATGTTTATCAACTTTAACTACTGATTTCATGAGGTCAATTTTGCTACTTTGTCGTCAAAAATTTGATTGCTTCATACCTTTGTATATTTTTTACGTTGCATCTAGTTCAATAGAACCTCGTTTAATATATTAAACTTTTTTACTAAAATCACAGCAGACTATTCATGCAATATAACATCGATATGCAACATTCTTCATTTGACTGTTTATCTCTTCAGAGGCCGACGTAAAAAGACGAACAATAATAAACCCGGTCGTATAATTTGAAAGTCGCGTATTCAGGGATTCCTTACACTTAAATGAGCATTATTGCGCTCCCAAACTGCTGTCTTCAAACGTTTACATCGGCAACTTTATTGCTACAAATGTGACGAAAATGTTAATGTGTCCTTACATTCATTTCTTAGGACTCGACGGCTGGTTATTGTCAAGTTAAAGTTTAAAGGCAGAATTATATTCCACGTTTGCGCCCTTTTCATTTAGTTAATGAGCTAGGCCATTCTCATGATGACCTGGGAATGTAAAACACGCGTCGAGTTTATTAGTTTCGTGACATCCAACGTTGAAGACTCTGCTGATGTAATGAATTATTACCAATGTACTATATCAGAAGATAATTATGATAGTCCTTATATTCTGTGAAATATTCTATGATTGTGAAAATATTGTTAAACGTAAAACTTCCAAGTTATAATGAGTATGATTACCAAATGTATTATTACAATATTCATAGTTATTTCAATGTCTATGTTGTTACTAGAAGTCATCAACTGTTCTGTAAAGGACCAAATAAAGGGAATTCAAATATAATGGGTACACTACAGTTCTAGATTTCAATTTATACTGGTCTCTCCAAAGTCTACCCACAAATTGGTTTCAGTAGCCAGCCCTAATACGGGCTTTAGATTACCACGAAATGGAAAATTTAAAATTCAACTTTCATTTATTCGCAAATTGAAGCGAAATATTGTGTGCAAAACATTGTTGAAGTTGTAACATTTGACCGACTGGAATGTGTGACTGTAATGGTCTTTAAAGCAATTTCAACAATTGATTCGTTGGTATGAATTTGCCTTTTTTATTGGATGGATGAAAACAAAACCGTAACTGCCATATATTAAGTTATGCGCTTCGTATCTATAACGGCAGTTTTTGTTTACAGTATCACATCACAAACTGAAAACAGTTTTTACGGACTTTTTTTTTACATTGTTTGTCGATTGAACCGATCCATAACTAATATCGGTTTTTCATGTTCATCAATTCGATGATATTTTAAAATGTCGTTCAAAAACATGTTCATAGCTCAAAGTTGTAGAGGAACCACTGCCATAGTGCATCGTATCGTATCGTATCTTAGGGATGTTGATATTAATAATGTCAGTTTTGACAACTTTTCACTGTTATTTCTTTTCAACCGACTTCCAAAAAGAGGAGGTTATCAATTCGTCTGTATGTTTTTTTTTTTTTGTGTTTGTTACCTCATAACTTTCGACTGCGTGAACCGATTTTGATGATTCTTTTTTTATTTGAAAGCTGGTGCTTCCCATGTGGTCCCATTTTAATTTGCTGAAGATCTGATGCTGGTCTTCGGAGATATACAATGGAACTCTTCAAAAATGTACGGCAAATCTGCAGTGATTGCTATTATCGCTTGTAGGTTTATTGTTTATACAACATCATGACGTAATATCACGCCTGTATGCTCTGAGGGGGTACGCAGATGTGTACAATACACCCAGATTTCGACAGTGTTTGTTACCTCAGTACTTTCGACTGGGTGAACCGATTTTGATGATTCTTTTTTAATTTGAAAGCTGGTGCTTCCCGTGTGGTTATATTTTAATTTGCTGAAGATGTGTACAATATTCCCAGATTTCGACAGTTAGGTGCATTAATTCCATTTATTGGGGATAAGTTTTTTTTTTTATTTTATTGGCAAGGGCACTTCAAGGGTAGTTTGATGCGAATTTGGTTAGGTTCTGATTATGGGATCCATGACAAAGGAACGGAACTCTTCAATTCTTAGAAGCAAATTACCGATTCTCGGCCAAATCTTTTAAAGGCTATCCGGATATTTGAGTCACGTACCATAACGTCGTTATTAACCGACTTCAAAAAGGAGGAGGTTCTCAATTCAATGTTCCCCGATTACTCGCAGATGACTGGACCGAATTTGTTTCTTAATTGTTTGAAAGGGTATACTTCCCAGAAGGTCCCATAATCATCAAGTCAGGATCCTGATAATGGGATCCTGGAGAAATAGAGAGAACTCTTCAAATTTTATAGGCACACCAGAAGCGATTTGGGTAGTTTTTGAAAGAGTAGTTTCTCGGAGTGATCCCATTTAAATTTGGTAAAGATCTGATGAAGAACTTCGGAGAAAGGCAACGGAACTCCTCATTTAATGTAGCAAATGTGTGTCTCTTACTGGAATTGCTGAAATCTCATGTCTGTCTATTGTTTACTCCAGTTCATAACAAAAAATCACGCTGGTACGCTGTGAAAGGGTATGCACATATTGTGAACCACTAAAAAGTGAAAAATAAAAACTTTTTTGCAAAAAATAAAACCGACTTCACACAAAAAAGTGAAAAATAACTTTAGCTTCTGAAGTCGGTGACAAAAAAATTAAATCAATCAAACAAAGGTCACCGACTTCAGAAGCTAAAGTTATTTTTCACTTTTTTGTGTGAAGTCGGTTTTATTTTTTGCAAAAAAGTTTTTATTCGATCTCATCTTCATCGTACCTGTGTTCTATGTTTCCCTACTTTACCTGTTTGTGTGAATCTCATTTATGTCTATTTAAAAAGAGATTACAAACAGTCATAGAAAAATATTCCCAGTTTCCACTGACAATTCGAATATTTTCGGACAAAAAATTGGATCCCGAACATTTTTGATTTTGACACACGGATTCACGGAAGCTACCTGACAAGCGGACGTATGACACTAAACAGACCGACTTGTTACAAAATACTAACAAGTATTATATTACGATTTTCTTCATCATATCTTGTTAATAATCGTAACTACTTTAAAGTCTTTAAATAAAACAAATAAAGTTATAGACTTACTCAAGATGTCCTTTAAATATGTCAAAGTCAGTGAAGACGACTTCGACGATCTCGTGGGGTGCTGCGACGAATGTGTACAGGAGGCAGTCGATCCGCGGCGGGTAAGGGCGCGGGTAGTCGGGGCTGCTGAACGTGCCACGCTCCTTGCCGTATGTAGACGTGTAGCGGATACAAGAACAACCTGGGAAATAAAATAAATTATCTCAGACATACAAAGAATAACGAGCAGTAGTGGCCCCGTGGGTTCGAACCTAGCCAAGCGCATTACTTTGTGTGACTTATTTCATCACCACTGCTCTCAAAACGGTGAAGGAAAACATCGTGAGGAAACCGGTATATCCTAGAACCAAAAATTCGAAGACATGTGATATCTACCAACCAGCACTGGTCCTCCGTGGCTTGGAAAGCACGTTAAGCTGTTGGTCCAAGAGGTCATTGTTACAAGAGTCAGTGGCCCAAAAAGTGGCATGTCCTAGAACCAAAAATTCGAAGACATGTGACATCTACTAACCCGCACTGGGCACGCGTGGTTTCCATTCCGCATTCCTTCTTATAGAGAGGAGGCTGTGTGTCCCAGCAGTGGGAACATTACAAGCTGATTATGCTTATACTATACATAGAAATCGACTTGTGTTGCTGCTTCTTTGTTAAAAATAATAAGATTTAAGAGTAAATAGAGTCACTCAAGGAAAATCTAAGAATAAATTATAACACAGGTTATTTTTTTTTAGCTTGACTACAAACAAACCTATTGCATTTAAACCCACTCATTTGATTTTTTTGTAAAACATGTCAACAACAATCAGTGGTGAATTTTGTGGAATGTCATTACTCAATATTGCATTGTAATGAAAATGAGGTGGTGAACTTGGCGGGGTGATCCTAATAAAGTGATTTATCCCCATGAAGTTGCCTACCAATAATTGCTATTACTTTTATATTGAAAATCAACAAGGAAAATATAAATGCCTAAACCTTCAACGTGTTTTTCTCACCTTTTTGTTTTATAAAAGGCTTTCCGAAATTTATGTTGAATCGAAGATAAGAGTATGTTCAATGACCTTATTTCCCTCAAATAGGAACTTATTTGCCGTCTGGGCGGCTTTACGAGGTAATCTATTTTCTTGATCATTCCAATAACTTTGCCCATCAAAGTCAGGGTACAGAAGATATTCATTATAATAAAGCTTCAAATTCGACGCAAATCCCGCTTGAAAATATGTTTTCGCTCTTTTGAAGATAAAATCATCATATTATTATGATTGTGGGGAGGTCCATAAGTAGCGTATTAAAAGCATTAACCCAGTTTATTTAGGGAAAATTACACAATGAGGACCAACAAAAAGGTGATACAAAAAAAAAACTCACGTATCCCAAAAATATATGCCATTGTCCTAAACATGTGACATTTGCCACCACGAAATAAAATAACAAAAAACACAAAAGCCCTCATTGTACAGCATAATTACCTTTCAACGATATAATAAAAGCTATAACGACAATGCTTAATGAAACAGAGGGAACATAATAAACCGTCAAAAAAGAGGTGACGAATATAGCACGCGATTCGGGGCTTTAGCAATGATGAATATTTTATGTAAAAATTCTCTGGCGCTGACTTACGAGTTCACGGTAATCTTCCACGGTGTCAAATGAGATATTCAAGACGTTATTTTGAGTAAAATTGAAGATAAACTTGCGTTACACCGAATTTATTTGCGGTATAATTTTTGGGGAAAACATCTCGCCTCTTTTTTCTGACGCCCTACCTAGCATTATAGTCTGGAACCAAATGATAATTCTGAATATTATATCGGGATGATCCGGTGCTTGAGATTTTTCTTCGATGTTTTTCTTGGAGCACATTTAGCAAAGAGGTTGTTTATTGCTTGCGATAAAGAGGCAAGTGTTTTAGATGACAGGGTATTATCTTCAGTGCTGACACTATTTAATGCTTAATGTTGATGTTTAAGCTCATAATACAGATTATGTAATCCGTTAACGAACCCATTTGGATCACAACTAAATCTAATTATGATTCAATAATCAAACGCGGGAGTAATGTACTGAAATCAATGATGGCCGCCGAGTACATGTAATCATTTTAGTAGGAGCACGTTGACACTGTGTCGTGCTTATATACACCCGTTGCCGTGGGCAACAGCTATTAACATAAAGCTTTTACGAGTGTTTTCCTTTAACTACGAATGATATGACTACAGAGGTACTACACCTACAGCTGGAATAACCGTGGCGTGGTTTCAGGTCTCACACGAATGGAATTTATAACCAGTATTTTTTATCATCCTATGTGTTTTTTCTGGCTGGTAAAAGAAGTAAAAAAACTGGTGATTGGATTGAAACATTGACGGTTTGTCGTGGTAGTTTGGAGCGTTAGGTAATTCTTGTTGAATCTATTTTGGGACCAGAACTTGGTTAACAAGAAGTATAACTTCTGCAATATTAGAGCAAGTCTAGTTTTTGCTGATATTATTTTGACGCCTCCGCCCACTATGTGCCACTTTGGACTTTGAGTAGGCTACATATTTGGTACTGAATCTAAATAACATAACATCACGCCTGTTATCTTAACGAGGTAAGGCAAAGGTGTACCTAATATAGTACACCCACATGTTGCCAGTTATGATTAAGTCCAATGTAATAGGGGCGACCCTATTGCCATCAACCATGCACAAATCCAGACTCCGAAGCTGCTACTGAGAAAAACCAACAACACTACCCAACCCGGGAATCGCACCCATCGTCACGACAGCGTTTCTTGGGCCTGCCTCGGTGACGGCGACCGCCTTAATTTAAATAAAAAAAAAACAAACAATGTTAATTTATAACAATTATTCAAACGAACGTTTGTAAATACCTGTGGTCTAAATACAGTTCATAATAATAAACGCTTTTGCTGATCGCTATTCGCCACAAAATCTTTTATTGCATTATCCCGTTAAATTGTATCGCGTTTATGTTGGATGGAGCCATTTGTGCGTGTTTATTTGATTTGCATTTTAACTTCATTTCATTTGTATAGTGCAGGAACAAAGTGGAAATACATAAAATTATAATAACATCCATTAGGATTTTGTGTTGGACCCGAATTAGAGCACAACTGTTACTATTTTAGGAGCCCGTTGAGCTGGATATTTAACCACGATATTATATATTTCATTAAAATAATTATACTCTTTATGGTGCTTTTACAAGACCAACTCATAAAAATCTGATACTGATACTGTTAGCCTGCGTTATCCCACAGCTGGGCAAAGGCCTCCTCCCATGACTTCCATTTATTTCGATCCAAGGCTAATGTAAACCACAAAAAAAAGGTCATTGATTCCGTTCAGCTCACCCATCTCGCCATCTTATACGAGGTCTACCACGACTCCTTCTGGATGTAATAGGGCTCCAGAAAGTGACAGGGCTCATTAGGCATGTGGCAAACATGGTCAGTCTACTTTGTCATCACTTTAAAAAAACCGTTTCATATTTTTAGATGTATCAGCATCTCGACAATACACGAGGATTCAGATCTTCAATGACTAAAAGTTCTTCAATAACCGCATCTTCAAATTTTCAGTTACTTCAACTACACTTTGTATGAAACTTCCATGTAATAGCAATCAGTGAGTTATTCATATTCTCTGTATATTCTGTTTATATCTCACAATGAATCCGACATTTCTAGTTCCTGTCATATTTGCGATACATCGTATTGAAAGATTCTTGCGAGACTTTTATGTCAGCAATAAAAGAGTTCACATTGATGAGAGTATAATCCAGACAAAATTGGATCGTAAAATCTTGTTTGACATCACAAAATTTATTGAAGGAGCAGTTTGAAATAATGAATGTTTGATGTTTCACTAGGATTATGTTCTTTGAAGTTAACTTTAATAAATAAACACTGATGTAAAATCTAAGTGGGTATGAGATTTGATTATATTAAAAACGTTGATTTTTATCAACTTCAAAACTATTTTCTGACTTTTGTTTGGTATTATTTCCTATGAAATTGATTTCACCAAGGGAAAAGTCTGAACCAAAAGCTGCTCAATAGAAAATCGATAAACGTAAATCCCTGCGTGTGCAATACAACAACGCTTTTAGGATATTGCTGTCGCTGCCTCGTTTCTGTAGCGCGTCAGGGATGTTTGCAGCAGCGCGTACAGACGACTTCTTTGCGATCATTCGTAAGCGATCCGCTTCACTACTGAGACGGATGCGGGGCAGCGACAACAGTCTTCTGAGCGTTGTTGCTAGTAAGACTGAAGGCCGCCTTATGGGGCACTTGTGCGCTGTGCACGTACTGTTGCCAGGTGTCTCCGTAAGGTGGCGTAATTAAGTTTCTTTTTGTTATTTTTGTTGTCGTTACTGTGTGTGTCTATTGTACTAACATAGGTTAAGGAATACTAACGAATGTATGGGTTCTACCTGAAATAAAGATAAATAAATAAATAAATAAATAAACCTCGAAATAAATACTTTTTGGGACATCAACTTGTGCCGCAGAATTTAGTCATGGGAAAATAGGAATTGAGTACAAAGTCTATTGCAAAACATGAACTTCTTTAACAAATCTGATATCACCTTTTTGGATATTCTATATTATGAACTGATTCTGTGTCACGTACATTAGAAGCAAGTATTAAAGAAAGAAAATTCATTTACTGCCGCTCAACATGACGCTTAGCAAAGGCAACAGAAAAAGGGGGAAAACCCACATCATTTCCACGCAAAACCGCCACCGCTCAGTATATGCTGTTCACCATCATTCAGCCTGTTTATACCTTTTCCCAACTATGTCGGGGTCGGATTCCAGTCTAACTATCTAACCTCCACAGGGCAGTTACTATGGGTAATACGATACCCTATGCAAAGACTGGTTGTCAGATTTTCGGATCATTGACTACCCGACTGTCAAATATCTACAAGTGACAGCCGGGACCAACGGCTTAGCGTCCTTTCCGAGGCATGGTGGAAACGCAGTCTATTATTATGGTTACCCATACCAGGTTAGGTAAGCGCCGTTAATCTTGAAGATCTACCCGTGTAATAAAGCGCAACCCAATGTTGGCAGAATAGAAAGTAACTGATACTTCCAATAAAATACTAATTTAAAAAGCCAATATTGCTCGGCAAAAATATCATGAAGTCGACGCTCTTTTAATCAAATTGTATTTGGTATCTTTTAAAGCTATATTTAATGCCTCAAGCTAAAATAATATTAGTGGTATAAAAATAAGAAAAGATTTCTTTCTTGATGGTAAAAAAAGTTGAGACCATAACTCAATCAATTTTACCACGACTTGTTTGCGTTTCTGTTTAAAATAAATATTTTGGTGAGTTACGAGAATGGAATATTTGGTACTTTCTTGGCAACATTTTAATTTTCTGTAATGTCACAAAAATACGTAGTGGTTTAGTTAGCGGTTGGTCTTTCATATTTCACCCCTCCTATCCTAAAGGTACTTTTAGTTTCAGTATACTGCTCATCAATATAATAGGCTAGTTTCAACCATCAATAAATTGCAAATTTATTTAGTCCGTCAGTTAGAGTATTGGAAAATAATGGACACGTATTTTTTTATTTTTATAAATAAATGAATATTAACAATGATAAAACGCATCAAAAACTCGGGAGCGGGGGCTCGTGACATCACAACGCAAAAAAAATATACCACGGCGTGACGTGTTGAGAATTTTAAAAGCCTCGCATCTTCGTCAATTTTGGTTTACGTAACAAAAGAAAAAATACGTGTCCAATATTTTCTGGAAATCTATCTGGCAACTAATTAGACTTTTTTAGTCTTGTATCCTATTATGTACAGTCACAAGCACCAATATGTAATCACTTAACCACTTTTTAAACTGTTTTTCTCCTACTGGTCTGATCAAAATGTCATTTATGTTTCGAAAACAGTATTCTGAAACTCATATTCTTATGAAATAAAATATTTCAATCAACAATCGTTATATCTTGCGTAAATTGCTTTCACATCTAAGACAGTGTACCTACTGATACATGTTGATGCTCGTGACTTTACATATCCATCGACACACTCAGTAGCTAAAGCGAGAGTGTATACGAAAGAGCCTCGTTTAAACTATCTTTTGACCTTTTCTGTTTAATGAAACTACATAATCAACTTCAGCTTATACCAAACTAATAACATCATCAAAAAAAACCTAATCCAGCGCCAATGGACGGACATTTCGAAGGCCCCTAGATTAAAGTTTATGACATTCAAAGAACCGAAAATCCCCTTTATTATGCCACAAAAGTTACAAATTACGGTCGCAGTAAACAAAATGATAATAAGCTAACAAAGTAAGAGAGTACTTTTATACTTACTTGGATTTATGGCGTGCCCTTCGTCGACTGTGTGAAGAGATAAGTGAAGAAGAAGGATAAGCGCCGTTGACGTCTGAAATATAAAATACTGGGTTTGAAAAGGATCAAGATGTTTTTGTTATACAAGGTTAAAATTAATTAGTTAGTGGAACTTTGCAGACGTGTTGATTGTCGAATAGAAAAATACGAAAAAATACGCGAGGCAGTCTTTGAGGATTGCCGATAAAAGTAAAAACTAAGTAACTTGTGAAATGTATCGTCGAACTATTAGATTAATAACTATAATCCTTGACCATAAACAATTCTTTACAATTTACAAATACAAACTTTATTTTAATTGTATAAGGTCGATTGACTAACCGTTCTATGAAAACGTTTGGTGACGATGATTTCCATGATTTCTAAAAAGTGCTCAACGCACCTAAAAAGTCTTCACTTCAAAAAAAAACTTATAAAGACGAGGTAAATGCTCTCGCGGAAAGTAAAAAAATTGATCTGACTCATTTTGAATTGTCATCGACACACTACGAAGAAAAATGCTCTCGTTTCTTGCGTCAGTAAATAATAAGCCCAAAAAAAATGTAGTGTGTGAGATTATAAATAAACAAAGCGATAACTTTACTTAAATTACACGTGTTTCATCTTTAATCGTCGTCCGTCGTACTCTGTATCATATCCTCTGAGCATCCGCCTTGACACACACAGTGTTGTCACTCCATCATCTTATATTCCCTCATTCAATCAGTGTTGCCACTTTACTCACCTTACATTCCCACATTCCCTCAGCTGGGGATAAGCTTTCCTTTCTGTGAGCAGGCGTGGGGCCTATTTTACCTCGCAGGCCCAGTGTGGGCCTAATGTATGTTCTGATTGCTGAATGTATATTATTTCTTACTTAAAGCAAGATTTCGTGTGTTTTAAATCTTATCTTTTAAACCGTCTGTGAAGTTTCACCAATTAATTTTAAAAAGCCCTGTATAGGTAATAATACTAGTAACACAAAAGCTGGATCGGTGAGCTCAACTAAAGATCAGACGGTTCATTGTGGTTACTAGGTTCAGTAATTACTAATTGAAGTGTAAAGCCTAACAATATTCAAACTTCGACCCCATTTGATCCCCTTAGGGCAAACTAGCCAAGAGAAACAAATACTTATGCAAAATTTGGTATAGCTTTCAAAGTTGTAGAAAGCTTGTTGTTAGGGTTTCAATCTATTAAAATGAAGTTATCATCTGCATAGCCTTATCCCAAGCGCATGCAGCTGAATACCAGTATTTTTGAAGATTAACTAGCTAAGTAAAGAGTGATAAATGGAGAGGGACAGAAAAACCAAGGAGACGATGGATGGATTGTATGAAGAATGATATGAAAGAAAAAGGAGTAGATAATAGCGTAACAGTTTACGGAGGATAAATGAAAGGGTAGGAAGATGATGACGAGTAAGCTTAAACAAAAAAAACTACAAAATACGTGAAAGTGGCACCAAAGATCAACACATCGGTAAACGCTTGACACCATAATGAAATTCATTCGAAAGCAAACACGTAAATCCTTCTAAACAAGTTGACACACGCAACCAACCGTCCAAGGGTACTTCAGGACAAAAGGACCCTTTAGAATCGAAAACGTATATTCCTCTCAAAGTCTTGTGTAAGCATTCACACTTTCTCTCGCATTTTCTGCGTACGTTTCAACCTGGAAAGCCGAAATGGACCCGAACGCATCCGAAGGCATACGAACGGCTTCATTTTGAATGCGTTGCTTATCGCCTCCATCGGTAGCCTCCATCTGCATTTAAACGGTTCTTTTGAGAAATCTCGGATACCAGAGACACTTCGAACTGTATTATTGCATTGACGCATATTTTCTTGCTTATTTTATCTTTTCTACGGTTTATTGATAGCTAAATATAGACTGGTCTGGCCGATCTATAGACTGGTACATAAAAAAAGTAGATGAAGCAAATATCGAACTATGGAAGAGGAAGACTTGCTGCTCAAATAAATTATGATAAGGGCAGCAGAATAATATTCTTCAAGAAAGTACAAAATAAAACGTAACGCACAAAAATAATTATTTAACAAATACAGTACATACTACCGAGTAGATGTTTATAATTTTCCTTAAACAAAACCTCACATTTCCCTGTCAGAAGGCGCCGTGAGCACAACTAGATTAGTGTTCCAAGTTTTTAACAATGGGGAAAAGAAGAAAAAAATTATTTATTTATCGCAGAGAAATATTTTTTTTTTTTTGTTTTTTTGTGCTTTATTACTAAGAACAATATTCTTAATAATTAATTACGATCTAGCCTAAAAGACTAATAAGTAATTTAACTCTAACTTAATATGTTACGTGATAGAATATGTTAAAACTAAGAATAGTGTTCATTTGCACTTTTACACAAGTCCGTAGCACTTTCTTAGAGTCTAATATAATTTATAAAACACTATGTTCATGTGTTATTATGTATAGCACAACATTGTTACTATTACTCATTCACTTTGTACACTACACTAATTCAAAAGGTTTAGTTCTTTTTAGCCTACGCACTAAGTCTGTGTTGTCTAGCAGCTGGATTGCCTCAACATTTGCAGAGAAATATAAAAAAAAAAACAAAGAATTTTGTGTGATGTAAATACGGTTGAAGTTCGATTCGGACCCAAAGTGTTGTTCTTTTAGCGAAAGCGATGACGGACAACTCAAAAATATTTAAGACTGACTAAAATCGAAATTATCGAAAACTACCGTAGACTTTGACAGTCGTTTCAGTTAAATAAAACAGTTTTAAACCATGTGCCACTTGTCAGTGCCCTCTGGTCCAGATAGGTAGAATCTTCTGCCAAAGTAACAGATTTTTTTTCATCGACAACATTTTCTTGGAAGGTATATGTCATACATATATATAGGTATACGTCATACATTTATTACATTTATCATAACGAGAAAAAAGCCTAAACAATATATTAAACAAAGAGACACATCATTTTCCGCTTCCATGACGCCAGTCTAAAATAAAACACTTGTTCTCCAAGATTTGCACGTAATAAATATTATGAGAAGAAATGTAATTTTGACAATATTATTTCTTTGTATGTTATTCAGTAAAAGGCGTGGGAGTAAGTGTAAGAACGTATATTCACATGGCGTATTATTACTTACCTTCAAAAAATATATAATATACAAATACGATTATTAAAGATAGTGGTAACTTTTAAAATTAAACTTAAATAAAAACCCAATTATGATAAGTTATTCCAATATTGTAAAGTCTTAGATGTGTTTAATAAAGTGAAATTTGCTGTTGCCTCTGATTACTGTGAACACAAGATGAGTAAGTTACAGAAAATAAGTAGACCTAATTTTGTTCGTAACCTGTCGTACTTGCCTTTGTATAAACTGCCTAGAGTAAATAATGAATACGGTAAAAGGGTCTGGACATATGCCCTTCCAAACATACTAAATAAATTGCCTAAGGAAATAGCCAAAAATTTGGAAAATAAATAGCCTCGACAGATAAAAAACATCTTGAAATTATACTTCACCGTTGAAAGATATAAAACGGGGGAGGGGCATACGTGTGGGCCCACTACTCGTACTAGACAAATACCTGTGAGCGAGTAACTTATATAAACAATAGCGCACATAATCTTACAATATAAAGATTGAGCGTTATTGCGGATGTACATTGCATGTGAAATAAATAGTTTCAAATTTATTTCTTTTTTTATTATTAAAAGCAGATCGTTGTGTTTGTATCGATACAAACGCGCGTACCAAGCGATATAAACGAGCGCCAAAAAAGCGGGGTCAGCTACATTTTTTTTTTAGATAAGACCACTCGTAGCTGCAACTCGCTAAGGTTGCTTAACTACTTAACCGGACTATGTCGCTGCAACTGCGCGTGCACATGGTTTTTTATACAGCAGACGACGCGCGATGTGAGGAGCTCGTGGCTTAAAAATAACAGCCGCTCAGGCCGATCTTTAGGTTAAGCCGTGCTTACTTAGGTTGGTCTGTGGATGGGTGACCACTTACATACCGAGTTTCTTCCGTGCCTCGGAAAGCACGTTAAGATGTTGGTCCCGGCTGTCATTTCAACAAACAATTTGGTATTGAATGAAAAGAAAACTAAATGCATAAGATTTTCATTACCGAATGTTAAAAGTAGTGATTGTGAGATAATATTGAATAAAGAGAAACTCGAATTCGTAGATAAAACTGTTTTCCTGGGGCTTACGCTTGATTCAAGGCTAGAATAGGGTTCTCATTTAACATCGCTTGCGGGGCGCTTAAGTTCAGCAGCATATGCCATTAGAAAAATCTCTCTCTCTAATCGCATAGCCTATATTGTGTGAGTACTATGTACTAGTAAGCTATCATTCACTGAAAACCTACGGGAGTTCTTGACTTGAATGTGCCCTGGCGGTTGAGAGTATGTCATGCTCTCTCAAATGTCTCGCTGATGGTGGCGCGTGTGTCGGACCATTTAGTTCCCTTCAAAATGGTTGAGCTGAATGGTGCTGATCTATGCGTCATGTTCGTGAACGGGCGCTATCAGTTGTGACTGGTCATCTCTTAGTCGCCATGGTTTATATGAATTAATTATTTTGTTTTTGAGTTGTATTTTATTTTTGTTTTGCTATGGACACTTTTAACGTGTCTATCTACATTGTTCTCACATAATATACCATCTCAACATGAATGATGTAACCAAGATTTTGTAACAATTTTTTGATTTAAAAGAGTGTCCATGGAGTTTCTTGCCCGTTCTTCTCCATAGAGATCTACGCTAGGGAATGGGCAACTACAGTACTTTCACAGTTTTTATGTCTTGTGATGGGGACTGTAGCTACTTTAAATGTTCATTTTTGTTTCGACAATTCAAAAGTGCCTATAACTGGCCTACTTGAAATAAATGCTTTGATTTTGTTTTTGATTTGTCCATCTTTGGCAGTCGTTACAGGTAGTGGCCCAAAAAGTCTGACAACCAGTCTTACTAAGTGGTGTCGTTTTACTGGTATTAAGCTGCATCCGGTTAGACTGGAAGCCGACCCTAACATAGATGGTAAAAGGCTAGGCAGATGATGGACGACGCGCGATGTACGAACGCGCGATTTCGGCGGCACTGAATTTCTGCTCGTGTGCCAAGGTTTACTGGCTGCGACTGAATCTCGTTAAAAGGCACATAATAAAATACACCGTATGAAGTGACACCCCTTTCATTGTCTTCGGGTGATGCGACTTGTAACAAGCGACAAGCGCGTTTCACTTGTTTTTTCTTGTGGTATAAAACTAAACCACTTCTTTCATTTGTGTTAACCCCGACGCAAAAACGACGGGGTGTTATAAGTTTGACGTGTCTGTGTGTATATGTCTGTGGGTGGCATCGTAGCACCCGAACGGATGAACCAATTTTGATTTCGATTCTTTTTGTTTGAAAGGTGAATTAGTCGAGAGTGTTCTTAGCTATATTTGATAAAAACAGTCCAAGATAGCCGCCGCCACAAAATGGCGGATTACATATTTATTCACAACTCCCTCAATATGCATATCAAATGAAAGGGCTTGATTAATGGAATACTATACACTATGATAAATTAAAAATTCAAGATGGCCGCCACCACAAAATGGCAAATTTACGAATTACTTTCTATTTAAATTTTAAGTAGTAGGTACATTGCGTCGGGGGTTTTTTAAATGTATTTTTTTTTCTATGCAGTTGTCGCAAAACTCGTGTCGCTGCAGCGTGTAAGGTCGTGGCTTTTCTTTCCCTGACTTTTCCTTGATTCGTAAACGAAATGTAAGCGAAAAGCTGTGTAATCTAATATTTACAGTAGGAAACCACGGCCCGTCGTAATTATGATGTACGTACGGAATTAAATTATTTACACAACGCAGGTAGAGTTGCGTTTATGTATTTTTTTAATAAGGCCGATTAAGGTTTATGTTCAAAAATAAACGAAGCGGAAATTCTGTACGTTTTAGCCAGGTTGCTGTGAAATGAGACACAAACCTCGGATTTATATGTTATACTAGCGGACGTCCCGCGGTTTCACCCGCATAGTACCCGTTCCCGTGGGAGTACGGGGATAAAATGTATCCTATGTTACTCGTGGATAATGTAGCTTTCGAATGGTGAAAGAATTTTTAAAAACGGTCCAGTAGTTTTTAAGCCTATTCATTACAACCAAACAAACAAACAAACAAAGTTTTCCTCTTTATAATATTAGTGTAGATAATTACGTCTTATACTAGCCTAGCCTAGCCTTTGGGGGTATGAATTACAGAACGCCAACCTGCGAGATTAGGTTTCTTTTTCTAAGTCCACTTATATCATCTGGTCATATACGCTTTGTAGGGAAACTGGTGACAATTCCAAATAGAGAATTGATCTTTGTTTTTAACTTTTTTTTTTAATTTATCCTTTTCACTTTTGGTGTAATTTATATTTAAAAGAATAATGCTACATACTATTTTAAATTTATGTAAACTAAACTAACTTAAACTATAAACTTAAAAAAAAAAACTAATTTTTTTTACTACATTAATATGTTCATCGTCTTCATCATTTCAGCCAAATGAAGTCCACTGCTGAACATAGGCCTCCTCCAAGTGTCGCCACATTGACCGGTACCGTGTGACTTGCATCCAGTGGATTCCCGCTGCCTTCATCAGGTCCACCTAGTGGAAGCACCTTCCAATGCAACGTCTTCCGGGTCGCGGTCGCCACTCCAGAACATTTCGGCCCCATCGGCCATCTGTTCGGCGAGCAACGTGCCCTGCCCACTCTGACTTAAGTTTGGTAATTCTTCGGGCATTATTATGTTAGTAAATGAAATATCATGTTTTCCAAGTATCTCCCTTATGAGTTTTATTTAACTCACCTCTCGCTCTGTCTCTCTCACTCAAAAAATACAAGGTCAATGATCGTAAACGACCTTGCACGAATCTTGCACAAATGATCTCAATCTCATTTCAATAAGCGTTTGCTTATATGACATCACTATGTTAACCACTTCAAAACTACAGACGTTTGCATATCTACCTACAATATACATGGTTGGTAGAAATAGATCATTATGTACTGGTTCGTAGAAATAGATCATATTTTCTGGCTAGCGTTAGCTCTGTAGAACGCGATCCACTAAAATGATTGACGTTTTACCGCACCTAGTTCCACGAACCGTGTGGATCATAGCTTGAATTGGAAGTGTATCAATCAATCAATTCAGCTTTCCGTAGTCTTGGGCGTGTGTGTGGTCGATAAAAAAGTAGTTCACTGATCTAAAAATGTTTTACAAGTATTGAGTTTTGTAGTTTTATAAAAAGGAAGAGCCCTGAACCTGATGTATGGGATTTCATATCGGCAAAAATTGCCACAATGGAAAAAAAACTTTAATCCAATCGCATTACGGTGTGAATTTTCAAAAATCCTTCCCATCCTAAATCTTGTACAATATTACATGTTTCTAGAACCAGCATTTTTTTTTCAGCACGACATCTTGTTTGAAGTCATTTTAGCACTAAACTTAATATGATTTCTTTCATCATAAATTGGTAAAAAAATCTTTATGAAATCGACTTTAAGGGTTTCTGCGACTTTTGTGTAACTCAATACCAAAGATATTATTATTATTAAAGGTAAGCAGAAAAAATATATCTTGTCTTTCTATTTTGACGACCCGAATGGTGTAGTGGTAGTGAAGGCTGCCTTACGTTCTTAGGGTCCTGGGTTCGAATCCCGGAAGGAACAAATGTTTGTGTGATGAACATAGACATTTGTTTCCAAGTCATGGATGTTTATATGTATAATAAGTATGTATTTACAAATAAAAAATATATATGTATGTAGTATATCAACTATCTGGTGTCCACGACACAAGCCTTGCTTAGTGTGGCACTAGATGGCGCTGTGTGTTAATGTCCAGCGATATTTATTTTATTATTTATTTAAAACTATTAAGATACTGGGTTTAAGGGTTGTAAAGACACCCTTAACGAAGCATACGAAGCCATGTTCTCCCCTCATTGCGATATATTTTTTGATCTTGACCATACCTGGGAACATTTTTAGTTTCTGGGATATTGGGGGTCAAAGTTTCTTTTCTTCTCAAGTTCGTTTTTTCATACAGGATTTTAATGTAAAAACTTTACTTTAAATACCCTCACAACCCCTTATACTATTCAATTCATCCATTAGCACAATATTTTGAGTGTTACATTGAGTTCTACCGTAAAACGTGATTTTACAACCCAAAAAAAAGTCGTTTCCCTGTAATATTTTTTGCGTAAAATAACTAAGTTTGATGTACAGCATGCTTGGTTGTCGGCTTTGTGAAGCGAGTACACCCTGTAAAACTAATACTGGGTGATTTGTCAAACTTGACTGTGACGTTTAATAAATGAGTTATGCGTGCTGTGGTGGGGGATGCGCGTTGGAGGGAGCGCGCGGCGATGCGCCGCGCTCAATCTATTCCAAGCAGCCTTTGCGACAGCACGCTTAACCCAGTAATATTGGAAACAGTGTTTTATTATACTCTAAACCCTAACTAGCGTACGAGTGAACACCACATTGACAATACTTTAAAGGCGTGTAGTGCTCATGAAAATGAACAACTTTTACTACGGGACCAACCATGAATTCGCAAAAAATATCAACTGTTTCGTACGTTATTGATCGCGTAACTCGAAAAAATTTAGGCAGTAGCATATTTTTTTTTTGTCATATTTCACAGTTAGTCACAGAGAAGAAATTGTTCTTATTTATGAGTATTTCACGCCCTTAAAGTATTGCTTATCAACCCTGTATATTCGTACTGAACCCAGGTTTGAACCAGACAATAAATGTATGCAAATTAATATGCTATAAGGTATTTACGTAACATTCTCTCAACTTATAATACGATAAGACACGTTTGAAAGCTTCAAGCCAAATGAAAGGATTTGTACCTAACAGAGAGTTTAGATTACAACGCCTTTAATCTCGTGAAACCTAATCCTTGAGCACATTCTATTGTTTGTCTAAGTTACGTTAATTGAGTGATTTAATTAACTATTCTTAGAGTGTAATTCTCACGTCGTTTAATGTGTTATATTATTATTATTCGTAAGAATTTTCTTCGTAACAATAGCTTTAGCGAACTGTTTGAAATAGTAACGTAAGACATCATAACGCCTGATATTCCCGGTTAGGCAGAGTTGTTCCTAATAGTACTGTTGCGTTTCTCTGATAATGTTTTAAGTCCAATGTAACAGAAGGCGAGCCTATTACCATCAGCCCGCAATAATCTGTAGTTTACCGTGAACACACAGAAATGGCGATCTCAAGATCGGAAGTCCCTACTCGCCCCAGGTTTGGTCCTAATTTGAGCATATTCTTGAATTGAATGGGAACTGGTGCTGTTACTGCAAGTCTATTTCATTCCACTACTAGAAAAAGGTCTTTTTCATAACTTTGAATTCGACACCGAGAGCTGACGTCTGACGTGGACCGCAAAGGTTTTAACACCAAAATACCACGCAAAGGTTGTAAACGTAACGTGCAATGCGTCGATTTAAAAATAAAAATAAAATGTATAAAATGTGTAAATATTTATTTGAGAATTATTTTAAGAATCTGATCATATTTATGGACGATAATGAATATGCTTGTTATAAACCATTTAACTAAAAGGCTATACAAATCTGCCTAGCCTTTTCCAAACTATGTTGGGGTCGGCTTCCAGTCTAACCGGATGCAGCTGAATACCAGTATTTTACATAGAGCGACTGCCTATCTGACCTCCACAACCCAATTAATACTGGTAAGACCGGTTGTCAGACTTTCGGCCAACTGACTACTTTTAAGACTGTCACAGATCTACAAATGACAGCCAGGACCAACGGTTTAACGTGTTTTCCGAGGCACGGAGGAAACTCGGTATGTAAGGGGTGGTCACCAATCCACAGACCAACCTAGGTAAGCGCGGCTAGGTCGACCCGAGCGGCTGTTATTTTTAAGCCACAAGCTCCTACTAAAAGACTATAAGTACTTTAAGTTTCAGTTATGGGTTTTGTCCAGCTTGTCACACTGTTTTAGCGAGATCTGCTGTGACATCTTAGGCTGCATTCGAGGCTCCAGATAGTGGTTATTTTGGGCCACCGCTCATTGGGCATACTGTAGTAAGAAGGATTTAATAAAATACTCTTTTCACTCCTCTTGCTCGAAAAGACCGTCATAATGGCGTACCAGAGGGGCAGTAAAATTGCTCATTATAGCCCTAGGGAAAATAAGCTTTTTTTTTTTAAATTTTGTCGTCGGTGTTCGAAAACGCAGTCTTTACTCATAATTCATAAAGAATTGACTTATTACTGTTCCATAAAAAACTCTCCTACGTTTACCCCACAGACGACACAATATTATATTCGTCTTCACAGAGAACTGAGATTATGTTGCCGGGAAAAAACATCTCATTAGAACAACAGTACAAATTGTACATTTCATTTTTAATAAAATAAACTATCATATTAAATATGGTTATTTTATTTTCTCGCAATCGTAGTGAAAAGTACGATGTAACACACGGCGCTAAAATCCCATTATAACTCGGTTCCTGTTTACTACCTCGCTAAAGCTCGGTAGTAAAAACTACCTCGTCTATAATGGGTCATTTTAGCCCCTTGTATCACAATGTACTATTATATTCGTGGTGGTAATACGCAATAGTTTTCCATAATTAAATCACATGAACTTTTGGTCCAAGATCCCAGGGTCGCCAGACAACAATCTTCGGTACGATATATAAAACATCGGCATTCAGGCTTTAAAAAAAATATGTTTTTACGTTACTTTAGCACCCGATTTTTTAAAATTGGCCGTCGTCGGCACAAGTTAGCAGGTATACATACGTTCACAGTACATACCAACACTTCTCGATGCCACCACATTTTATTTATGAGAAAATCTTCTCTCTTCATCATATCTCTCTCTCTTTTCTCTTCTGCCTATTTCTTCTTCATCATTTCTTTCTTCTTCCTTGCTCTATCTTATTTGGAAATCGCTGAAATTTGTTTATAAATAAATGGATCGAAACATCTCTACTAAACAGAATCGTATTTCAATATACCCAACGATAGTTTGAACCGTATGTCGGTATGTACGGAATCACTGATGGCTGAGTTACAATTAGTTCTATTAGTACATGAAACCGCGTTTGGCAAATAGGTTGCGAGTTCACCGCCTTTAAATTAACTCGTACAATGGCGAGCCTTTAATCAGTAGCTCAATATATTAGCCTATTTATTTGGCTTTCAAACACGTGCTCATTCGTGAGGTTAAGTAGACTTATCAGGCCACATACGTGTGAATGTACTTTCATTTGAGTCGTCATAGGGCGTCTCGTATTACACAGCACTTAATGCAGGTTTGTAGAGGTCAAATAGGCGGGCGCCTTATGTAAAACACTGGTATTTAGTTTCATCCGGTTAGACTGGAAGCCGAACCCAATATAGTTAAGGAAAGGCTAGGCAGTGTAGATGAACCGTCAGGCGACATTTTCACCAATTGACATTAACAAGTCATTAGCGTTTGTGAATGTCAAAATGACACGATTCTCCTTGGCATTTTCATGACCATGAAAACTAGACTATTAAGGTCCATGTTCACCGAAAAGATAACGGTCTGATTATCTAAAAATAGCTGTCACTGTGGCATGTTTCCATACAAAAATGTATTTTAAACAGGTGTTTTAGATAATTAGACTGTCATCTTTTTGGTGAACATGGACCTAAGTCAATTTTGCTATAAATAAGGGACTAACAGAATGACGATCAAGTGTAAGAATGGTCCTTCTTCTTAAAGATATTTCATTTACTTGTTCCATATTTATGTAGGTACCTTATCATAAAAGCACCTCGTTTATCACACTGGACCTTCCACAAGGACACATAGGTATACTTATTTTTACTTTCTTATTCGCATACTTACTCAAAGCAAGCGTTAAATATTTATGAATGAATAAATAAGATGTAAATAAAGATGATGACAATTTATGAGATGTTTGGGTACCTTTTCAGGGATCCTTTCCGAAAAGGCGCTGATGAAACCCTATTATTAGTAATTGGGTCCCGTTAGCGCCTTTTACATCGTTCATCGTACTTTTTCCATCAAAACTGTTTGTATCTGTGCTGATCGATACCTCAGATTTTTGTAGTAAAGGAGTTAGTCTTGGTACGAATGCTAAATGTTTCATTTGGCAAAAGAACGTAAGTACTGAGTAAAATCCTCAGCAACTGTTTTAGGGTACTTTCTTACCTTGGCATGCACTCATATGGCTTTCTGAACAACACTTCTGTGGGCTGACTATATGATTACCTATGTGTACATTTCTATTACTCAATAGTTGTATGGAGTACTAAAATCAGCAAAAACCAAATAGTCTACATCTACACGTCTTCTACACTAATATTATGAAGAGGAAAAATTTGTATTTGTGTGTGTGTGTGTATGTTTGTAATGAATAAACTCAAAAACTACTGTGCCGATTTCAAAAATTCTTTCACCATTGGAAAGCTATATTCACCTTGAGTAACATAAGCTACCTTTTATCTCCGTACTCCCACGGGAACGGGAACTATGTGGGTGAAACCATGTGACGTCCGCTAGTTAATTATAACATTGATTGTCCTCCTCCATAATTAAATTAACGACAAAATAACTAAGACAGATAGAAAAGTACGCTAATTATAACAAACGACCTTCATTTCTCATTAGAAATAATCCTATTACGGATTATTCGTACTAATGTACGAATAAACACCTAGAACATGTATTAGTACGGCTTCGTCGGGCGAATATCTAATGCATTAGTCATGTACCTACACTACTAGAGTGTATCGGCATTATGTTATCGGACTATTGTTATACGGTTTAAGCGAATTGAAGCATATTCGGAACGGAGTAGTTGTACCTACTTGTAAGATACGAGGAAGAGAATAATACCTATGTAGAATGCTGGCCACCTGCTCATGGTTCACGACTTGTCAAAATGTAATTTCTGCAGTTATCCATCCATTAATTAAAATCATTTTCGTCTCAATGATTAAGTTCGGCGCGCTGTCGAATCGAGTGTTGTTCGGTTCTATAGTAGAGACATTTAAAGCTTTTTCTGACCTGCTCAAGCCGATTCTGCGTCGATAAGTGTGGTCGCTCTACAAATCTATTTTGCTGAACCTCTTTTTTTCCGGGATGTTTAAAGCTTACTTCTTCAAGCTTTACGGACTTAATTACATGTCATTTAGGAGCACAGTCTGACAGACATAATTTTTGTCTGTCAGACACAAAAAGTCTGCGACAAATATTTTGTTTGTAGCAGGCTTGTACACAGAAAAAAGTCTGTCGTCTGTGCTGCCCCTTATAAAATATGAACAGTTGAACACATAATATATTTATGCTGTATTGGCTTTCGAACGTTTTTCCACGGGTTACCAATGAAAATGAGTGTAGCATCATGCTCTAACCAGCTTGTCGCAGTCACGATGTGTAAGCATTAAAATTTTTTGTTGTTCCGTCTTGTTGTATTTTAAGTGTCTGATATGCGTTGTATGTTTAATGCTATTTTTTTTTATTTTGTAGGCATGTCATAATGTCTTACACTTTTTTTTTCTTTCTACTTTCATATACTTACACAGGTTGCATTAAAATAAAATAAAAAAAATACAGGAATTTGAAATTTACAAAAATGACGAAGAAATCATAATTTTCATCGAAGCCGAAGTGAAATGCAGTGACATATTTTTATTTGAAAACCTTTTGTTGAATTTGATGGTAACAATATTTAAATAATCATTTACTGATATATTAGTTTTACGTTAAGCTGAGTACTGGAAAGTGATAAAGTATTGACATTTTCAAATGCTACTTTTTTATAGCACCAAGAATAAAAAAAAATGAATTCTTAATTATTTCAATGAGGTTTCAGTTTAACTAAGTTTATTTATCTATAACGATGTACTGACTGTCTATTACCTTTTTATGCCTAAATCTGACGGATATTTCATGATGGCATGTAAAACCAAGTCAGAGGTTGATGGGCGGCATAAAACTCTGACATAAGGTTTTGCACGAAGAAAGACATTTAAACCATTGAAACGATCGTTACATTTGAGAGAAAGACAACCCGGGACCGAGAACCGAATGAGTTTATTTCCATCCTAGATAACAGATTAAAACGCAGTCAACAGTTAGTTTTAAAAGAAATTTACATTACTCATACTCGGAAAGTAGGTCTGAAGTTGCCTGAGGAGCAGGTTGAAAGTAATACTTTTGAGCCCTAGGGAGAATCGCTTTCAACTGACAGCTGTCAAATTATCTAAATAAAAAACCTCGTTCTATTTTCAGATTTCTATAGAACCATGTTCCAATAGTCACTCAGTTACAGCGCGATTTAAAATTAAAATGATACAAAGCTAAATATTAATTAAATAATACATATTTTTTAAATAACTTCATTATAATATAGTTTGAACTATTTCTTTAAAATCTCTTACAAAGATTTCGGCAAAATATTTACCATTTTTTTTCAATGACGAAAATTAAAAATAAACAGAAAAAAAAAACAAAAAAGCGGAAAGCGGCAATCCGAACTTGATTTCTTTTTTCGATTGATCCATGTTTTTTTTTTCCTTGTATTCGTAATGAAAAGCACAGTGTTCAACTCGGGTTAAAGACTTATTTAGTCCCTCGAACTATTGGCGCCCTCACTGCGTTCTTGCGCCAAACCCCGTCTCGGGACTAATTAAGTTACTTTCACCCCTAGGGTAACAATGTACTATTCTGTTTCAGGTTAGTCATCATCATCTGCCTAGCCTTTTCCCAACTATGTTTGGGTCGGCTTCCAGTCTAACGAGATGCAGCTGAATACCAATATCTTACATGCAGCGACTGCCTATCTGACCTTCACAACCCAGATAGTCTAGGTAATACGAAACTCCTTGGTAAGACTGGTTGTCAGACTTTTTGGGCCACTGACTACTTGTAACGGGACCAACAGCTTAACGTGCTTTCCAAGCCACGGAGGAAAGTCGGTATGTAAGGGTCTTCACCCATCCACAGATCAACCTAGGCAAGCATGGCTAAACCTAAAGATCGACCCGAGCGGCTGTTATTATTTAGCCACGAGTTCCTCTGTTTCAGGTTACTATATATGTAACATTATTACCCAGAGAACCTAAATTACAGGTAGGTAATGTGTTAGGTTCTACGTGTAAGCTTCGAACTAGCAATACCTCACGCCGAGCGCATTTATACCTAACGCTGTTCACTGTAATTCGGTTCAAGCAATGCCAATTTGGTGCATTGCATTGGTGTCGGATTTTGATCGGAATTAATTATTAGATCTAGAACGTAGTTTGCAGAGCGGTGGCAAGATCTAGTGAAAGAGCCAAAACGGTTTACGATACGCGACACCCTTTAAAAAAACTAATATCCCGTTTCTTTAAGTACCACGTCTCCGTCCCCACTCGGAGAGAGGGACTGTGGAGAGTGTTTCCTTTCTTAACTCATTTGTGCCACTTGCCGAAAATCTTCCACCTGCCCGCGTAGCATGACCACCGTAGACACGACAGAGAGTCGACAAATCTTTTGTTCATCTGTCATTTTGTCGATTCAATGACAGATGAACAAAAGATTTGTCGAGTCTCTCTCGTTTCTCCGGTGGTCATGCTAAGCGGGCTGGACGTGAGTTGCCATGGCTGACGTGGAAGTCTGTCTAGACTCCGGAAACAGGTTGGCTGAAGCAAGGAATCTCGGGCCTGGAGTGTAAACGTGGAGCTGTTCTACAAACAATAAGACACTTGAAAATGTGTCCTGAATGTCCTGGTGTTTGTTTATTACAGGGTCTGATGGACGCGGCTACAGAAACTGTCAAACTCATCGCAAAAAAATTGGATTGAATACATTTAGATTGCCATCAACACGTAAGAAGAACAAAGAACATTGTGCTGAAGCAATGGGGAGCATTCCGAACCGTTCACATTTTATTACATTTGTCTACTCTGTCATTTAGTTAGGCTACTAGACGTGTTTGACATAAAGCTTCTCCAGACCTGCTCAAGCCAATTTGGCGTCCATAAGTGTGGACACCCCCTAAATCTATTTGGCTCAACCTCTTTTTTAGCGATCTGTATTAAAAAAGTCTAAAAGTAAAAACTCGTTATTACAAACATCCGGTTTTCGGTTTTGACGTTACAAAGAATGATCTGATACAATCTTATTCGATCCGTTTTAAAATAGTAATCTACGTTTTATCGGAGCCTGAAACTGTAAATAGACGAAACGTACACGACCATTACATCCTTTGTTTAGGATCAAGTCTTTGTGGGCCTCAAATTTTAAATATTAAATTTATTCACTTAATACTATTTTTAAATACATATTTTTTTACTAAGCTTTAATTTTTTTTTTGGTATATGAGTACGGTATGGATACAGTTTAGTTTTAGACCTTGGTTGATGATGGAAAGTAACTCGACGAAATAAATGGTAAGACACATCGACGTACTCACTACTTATAATAAAGCCATTTGGAGGAGCCCATTTCCATCAACCAGACACAAATACATACTCCGGACTAGTACTGAAAATAGAAATCATCCTATAAAAAAGTCCGTAAAGAAACATCTCCAACACAAATTCCCGCACAATTTTTCACAGTTATAACACAGGAGACAGCGGTCGATATCCCAATCCCTCATAGTCCAAAGGGTCTAACTAACGCATTGTTGGTTTTCGAGGCCAATATGATGTGAAAAAGACCTTCGATTCGTCTTCTTACGCGGTCGGGTTTCTCAATTTGGTGTTTAGGGGTTTAAGAAAGTTTGGTATTGACAATTTGTATTGAATTGGCTGGCATTGTGGATGCTCGCTACTGGATACTCACTGTGTCTTACTGTACTTTCCGTTTTTAAATGGCCAAATCATTCCATATATACATAAATTCACGCCTATTTCCCATTTTTGGGAATAAATAATTAAAATTATATTTTGGGACGAAGGAAGCATCTTGTTTGGAACGACCCAGGATTTTGGTTTGAGGGACAAAACTGAATGACTCCAAATGCAAAATAAATCGGCTGACATTGCATATAAATACAAACAGAAAATTGCTTATTATCCAGGTAATACTAATACAATATTTATGTTACAATTACCTAAGACTAGTTAACATAGTGTTGTTGCTTGTGAGTCGACAGTTAGTCTGTATCTTGGGGCTTCGAAACATGATATGTTGATAATTATATCAATAGATTGAAGTTTTTTGAAGCGTGTGTCAATTTCATCATCACCTTTTTAGCCGCAATACTACCACTGCTGGACATAGGCATCCCCCAAGTGTCACCACATTGACCTCGGTCTCGTGCGTCTCGCATCCAACGGATTCCCGCAATCTTCACTAGGTCATCGGTTCACCTAGTGAGAGGCCTTCCTACTCAACAATTTGATATTCAATTAATGCTATTATGATACTAAAAATTCAAGGACACTTTGGGCTAGCGCGGTAGAATAGCCCTCTACCATTTACAGCGAGGAACCATGGGCCCCGGCCGTGGGTACGTTACGTCATACATACCAATTATGAATTACAGTTAAAAAACAAATACCATTCAAATTAAATGCTTGACCATTAAAACTTTAGGTAGCATTTTTTTATCAAACCTTATCCAATCCCAATTTAATGGATATGTTTTATATATGGTTGAATAAACATCATGAGTAACAAACAAAACTCCTATCGATTCAATACAAAATTGGACATTTTGAATTACAAAAAGATGTAAGGCCAAAGGGTTTCATTACAATCGTGTAAACATAATTGGCAATTTGTAAGATCAAGAGGACCTTTACGAACGGTGGACCGAATCAGATCAATGTAGACAATTTGGCCATTTACTGATAAATTGGTAGACTCGTTTTCTTTCTCTAACAGATTGACATGAGACAGGACTTACTATTCTCGTATTTTCGACAAAGAACTTGTTGCTATTTTTATTGGATAAACGAATAAGACGAAATAAGACGGTCGGTCGCGCACGGTCGGTCAGGCCTAACCCATTAACAACGCGGAGTTAAGTTATGCAACTTAAGTATTTTAAAAAATGTACATCCGAAGCTTATAAAGGGTGTAAAATACCTCTTCACGAAGCCGAAAGACACTTGTTCTCCCCGTCATTGCGATCATTTTTTTGTTCCACACCATACCTGGGAACCTTCTAGTTACGGAGATATGGGGGGTCAAAGTTACAACGTTTTGACAAGTTTTTTTATAAATACAAGTTTTTTTTGTAAGATTTTAACTTTTAACACCTCCAAGACCCCCGTACTATTCAATCCATCCATCAGCACAATGTTTTAAGTGCGTTACATTGAGTTCTACTACAAAACATGATTTATAACCTCAAAAAAAAAAGTTGTTTCCCAGCAATAATTTTTGCGTAAAATTACTTAGTTTGATGAACAGAATGCTTGGTTGACGGCTTCGTGATGAGGTGGTTTACACCCTGTATTATGGCATGCGGGACTGTTCGAAAGAGATACCGCGGCAACGGAACGTAAAGGGCGAGGAAGGAACATGGATGGGTTTTAGCAGTAAAACTCTGACACTCGTCCCCGCGCAGCCCAGAGTGGGAGGGAGAAGTTATTTGATGATTTCTCATCCCTAAAAAAAGGCTTATATTTATTGGTTGAATTTAAATCTGGTTATGAACACTAAATATAATAGAACAATAGACGCTCTTTATTTTATTTCAAAGGCTAATCGATATTAGCTCACACGGCAAAAGTTTGCTGGATGTAGGAAAGATACGTATAAAAAAATACCTGAAACAGTAAGGTGCAGATTTTAATTAGGAGCACTGGATACGGAAAGTGATAAATCAAGTGCTGTGGTGGAACTTAGAGAGGTTTAATCATTAAACTTCTAAGGACAAGGTGTGATAAATTATCACAAAATCAAGATGAGCTACTTTGCTATCGCATAATGATTTTAAATATAAATTATTTAAAGTTACTTATTTTAATATAAATAAATAAATAATAAATCGTCATACAAAATACTTCAATTCTCGTTTATGCGCGATAACGCTTAAATACCATCAGTAACTAGTCAAAGTAAAAGTTTGCTTATCTTTACATCGGTTTTCCTAAATACCAAAAGTAAACGCTCTTTAACCTCGAAAATCTAAAAATAAATCTAAATACCGTTCCGATAATCATTCAATAATCCTTCAAGCATTTGATCCTGTTCAATTTATCATGCTTCCCACCGAAGAAACCGTAACGAAATCCACTCAAGTAATAAATCTTAAACTTAAGTAATATCAGACGACGATAGATAGCACCACCTGCGAAGTGCAAGAACTAACCGGAAAGTGAATAGATCGAGCGAGGAGAAATTATTTCTATCGGAGACTTGGAACTCGGTGTTAAATGCTGAATGAACTAGGTACGTCGGTAAACGTGTGAATTAAAACTTTATCGTAGTAGTTATAAAAATCAGAATAGTTTGGCTGACAGACAGAGCTTATCATAACATTAAAGAACATAAGCTGGAAATTATAAAAAAAAACTAGAATCGGGAAGCAAAAAATATGCACATTTTAAATGAAATCAAAATTGGAAGCAGTTGGAACTCATTCTTGTACAAAGGTAAGTGTAACTTATAGAAAATAAACTACAGAGTTATAACCTTGGTGTACCACGTATGACCGTTTCCTTCTACACGATGATGAAGAATTAGCACAATCTCGTAGTGATTAAAAAAAGATTATTTAATCACTTTGACTTTTGCATCTTAAATAATTATGTTTGTACTATGGTTATGCTAACCGTGTAGGTTAGAGAACAGGCTAGTTTCTATGTCTAGCATAACTGAACATGTCTTGATAAACTACTACTACTAGTCTATATAAATGATCTACCCTATTTATTGAAAAACCAACCACAAAATATGGTGCTATTTGCTGATGACACTTCCCTAATTTTTAAGATAAATAGACGGGCCCAAAATCTAGATGAAGTGAATAATGCCCTACTTCAGGTCCAAAATTGGTTCACAGCAAACAATTTGGTATTGAATGAAAAGAAAACTAAATGCATAAGATTTTCATTACCGAATGTTAAAAGTAGTGATTGTGAGATAATATTGAATAAAGAGAAACTCGAATTCGTAGAGAAAACTGTTTTCCTGGGGCTTACGCTTGATTCAAGGCTACAATGGGGTTCTCATTTAACATCGCTTGCGGGGCGCTTAAGTTCAGCAGCATATGCCATTAGAAAAATCCGTCAATTCACTGATGTAGATACCGCTAGACTGGTCTATTTTAGTTACTTCCATAGTATAATGTCTTACGGTATTTTGCTATGGGGACGGGCTGCTGATATTGAGTCAATATTTATCCTGCAGAAAAGAGCCATCAGAGCCATATATAATCTTCGTAGGCGCGATTCTCTAAGGGAACTATTTAAGGATATTGGCATCATGACGGTTCATTGCCAATACATCTACGAAAACATAATGTACGTCAGAAAAAATCTGCATCTTTTTGGTAAAAGAGGTGACAGACACAATTACAGTACTAGAAATAGGGACCAACTAGTTCAGCCAGGCTTTAGACTCGCTAAAGTAGACTCATCTTTCATGGGGTACTGTTTGAGATGCTATAATAAAATTCCACAAAGTATTCTTGAACTGAATGAGACGAAATTTAAAACATGCATTAAACGCACACTATGTAAACAAGCATATTACAAGTTGAGCGATTATATCGCTGATAAAAATGCTTGGCTCAATGCTGGTCCTGCTCCACATGGACAGGGGCGCAAAAATTGATAGCATTAAATGGTATTGTTGGAGCTGCTGAAGATTGTACTTATCTTTGCATTGTATAAATTCCATGTTAGTATTATATAATCGCATAGCCTATATTGTGTGAGTACTATGTACTAGTAAGCTATCATTCACTGGAAACCTACGGCAGTTCTTGACTTGAATGTGCCCTGGCGGTTGAGAGTATGTCATGCTCTCTCAAATGTCTCGCTGATGGTGGCGCGTGTGTCGGACCATTTAGTTCCCTTCAAAATGGTTGAGCTGAATGGTGCTGATCCATGCGTCATGTTCGTGAACGGGCGCTGTCAGTTGTGACTGGTCATCTCTTAGTCGCCATGGTTTATTTGAATTAATTATTTTGTTTTTGAGTTGTATTTTATTTTTGTTTTGCTATGGACACTTTTAACGTGCACATCTTGCTACATTGTTCTCACATAATATACCATCTCAACATGAATGATGTATCCAAGATTTTGTAACAATATTTTGATTTAAAAGAGTGTCCATGGAGTTTCTTGCCCGTTCTTCTCCATAGAGATCTACGCTAGGGAATGGGCAACTACAGTACTTTCACAGTTTTTATGTCTTGTGACTGGGACTGTAGCAACTTTAAATGTTCATTTTTGTTTCGACAATTCAAAGGTGCCTGTAACTGGCCTACTTGAAATAAATGCTTTGATTTTGATTTTGATTTTTTGAAACCGTATCATCATAATTTTCTCAGGCGCAGCATGAGTTCGTCTTCCAGACTTCTAATTTACTCTTCATCATATCAGACAGCTCCTTTCTGGCCACATCCTCCTTCACACAAAATGTATTGCATGAAAAAATTATTGGAATTATTTTAACTATATATTTACCGAACTTGTGACATGTATTTTCGAACTCTTCACAATGGCTAACTATCATCCCGACCACGGCTAACAATACTGATCTCACAGCTACCCAGTTTAGAGATGCTTTAGCTATTAGATATGCTCACGAACCTGCAAACCTCCCTGAGACTTGCGACGGTTGCGGAGAGAGTAATTTCGACTTAAATCACGCACTAAACTGCAAGAAAGGAGGATTAATAAAAAACCGGCCAAGAGCGTGTCGGGCCACGCTCACTGTAGGGTTCCGTAGCTTCCCAGACCATTAAAAATACCAACATTTTTCGTCAGCAAAAATAACTTTGTTTTTCATAGTATTTGTATGAAAAACAAAGTTATCATTTGCGTTTTTTTGAAAAAGTGCTATATAACTCAAAAACTATTCAACTCATCAAGTTGAAAATAATTTTCCTAGAAAGTTCATATAAAGGTCTACTTCTGTGATTTTTTTCATATTTTTTAAACTTATGGTTCAAAAGTTAGAGGGGGGGGGGACACATTGTTTTTGACTTTCGGAGCGATTATTTCCTAAAATATTAATATTATCAAAAAATGATCTTAGAAAACCCCTATTCATTTTTAAATACCTATCCAACAATATATCACACGTCAGGGTCAAAATTAAAAAAAAAATCGCTCCCCACTTTACGTCTGGGGGAGGTACCCTAATAAAAATGTTTTTTTAAATTTTTATTTTTGCACTTTGTCGGCATGATTGATATACATATTGGTACCAAATTTCAGCTTTCTGGTGCTAACGGTCACTGAGATTATCTGCGGACAGACAGACAGACAGACATGGCGAAACTATAAGGGTTCCGTTTTTTGCCATTTGGCTACGGAACCCTAAAAAGGTCATGATCAACACAGAGATGACTGTAAAAATTGGGCTGAGCTAGCATGGGGAACTGGCACAATAGAACCCATAATGCAAGACGCAAGTATCAATCAACCAGCACTTATAGGTGATATGTTACTAAACAGTGTGTGGGAACCTGCAAGGAAAGCGTTCTTCGACGTTCGCATTGCAAATGCTGACGCTTCCTCTTACAGCAACCTCACATGGCAAAAAACAGCACAGAGACATAGCCGAGAGAAACACTCAAAATACGACCGAGCAGCTGAAGACCTAAGAGCCTCATTCACCCCGTTAATCATTTCATGCGATGGAGCCATAGGAACGGAATATAACAGTTTTTTTTTAAAAACCGCATCAAAGCTTAATGAGAAATGGGGAAACGCTTATTCTCAAATAGTGTACTGGTTGAAAGTGAAAATACAAATCTCAGTTATAAGAGCAGTTTCAATGAGAGTAAGAGGCACGCGAAAACATGTCAGGGCCTTTCAATGTGAAGATGGAGCAGGAATACTTTAGTGACAGCTTGATCTCGTAAAACAAAATTACCTACATGTGTTTTTATATATGTGTGTGCAATGTATTTTTATATATATTATGTGTGTGCAATGTATGTAACTCTGAGTTGTTTCTATAATAAACACTATCTACGCATGGCATACATACTACTTCTGACATAGCAGACTTACCTGTAATAACCAACCTACGATCCACGAACAAATTATTTGATAAATTACGAAGTCCATTCATCTTTTGTTTGGTCTTCTTCTACTCTTATAATAATGTTACATCGGACCTACTAGAACATTCGAGAAAGCACGTGATTACAGTATGTGTACGTTGGAATTTCGAGAGTTTTCTATTATTATTGGTTTTAAAGTTAAGTAGGTACAAACTCGCGACCTCTTTATAAAAAGACATTAGAATTTCAACTGTACGCCTAGGGCATACGGTTCATATTTGTTTGTTTTGTACAAGTAGCTAGTAATAATAATTACCTACTACTTTTATTACTTACCTACTGTTCTTTTGTTAGTGTTTTTTTATGACCCTCTAGAATATTCGAGGTTATTCTGGTGTGTCTGTGGGCGAGTATAAATAGACCGCTCAGGGCCGCGACAGTCAGTCTTGTTTTGGCTATACAACGAAGCGAATCGAAGTGAACTTGAAGTGCGATATCTAAGTGAATAGTGAATAGTAGTGTATTGTAGTGTACTTGTGATTAAGTTTAAATTGTTTTGTGATTAATAAAGTTATTGTGTTGTTTAATCGGTAGTAATTAATTTATCTCATACCCAGCTCGTAACAATAACAATAATAAATCAGATATTTCGAGCAACAAGACTCATAGTGTTAGCAACAATATATTTACAATACATATACCGTCGTATTTCAACGACATTTCCTCTTTTCTCAGCACCAAATGCCCATAATAAACTTATACAATTCAATTTCATAAAATAAACACCTTTCTACAAACACTAGATTACATACATACAGAAAACTTAATAACATAAACCCGGCAATTACTATTATTAACATGCACGATAAATATATAAATACCACGACACACCCGACACTCACACACACGCATACATACAGACCCACGCACACACACACGCATACATACAGACCCACGCACACACACACACAAACACACACACACACACACACACACACACAAACACACACACACACAAACACACACACACACTTACATACAGACCCACACACAAACCCATATGTCACAAGCAGATATAGTATAATGTAAAATTGTTTAAATCTTATTGCATAATTTCTGTGTAAAATTACTGGGAGAAGACACTGATTCCTGTAACACAGGTTACAACCTAGCGCAGGAGTCAGGGTTTCCATGTAATAATGTAACACACTTTTATGTCAATAAAGATTATTATTATTATTATTATTATATTAATGAATCACAGAAAACAGATTGATGATCACAGTATGTCGTTATCAGCGTGCTCGTCACACACTCCTGTTTGTTGGCAGCCTGCGACAAACAAGTAAACTATTGGTTACCGGTTTACCCAGTGTTAGCTATTCGTTATTGGAGAGACTATACAATATATGTACCAACGTATATTGGAAACTATCACGTTCGGAATATTGTGAAAACAAACGAGAGGGAAAAAAACGCAAAAAAAACAAGCTTGCTATCCGGTTCAACATTTTTTTTAAATTGCTTGCTTGTTTTCAAAACAAACTAAGGTTGCGATTGACAACTTAATTACCCATTTTCATTACGTCAAAGCAAAGGGAACTTTGTAGCGACAACAAGCTCCCATAATAACCCATTACCAAGAAAATCTTCATTTAAGGCCTGGCCTTAAACTGTGCTGCAAAATACAGCTGTTTATATTTAATGGATCACAGAACACCAACGTACACACTGCACTAATATACCGTATATTGTACGTCATATATCTTCTTATATAAAAAGGCTTCCCCCGTCCCATATTAGGATAAGAGGATTACTTTTGGTGTCGAGTTACGTTCCATACTACCAACTTGATTCGGCCCCGGCTTTGCTCCCGTATATTCCTTTTTTATTAACACTGACACGTCTCAGCAAGACTTAGGAGAATACTGGCACTCTCAAATATGAACACTACACGTTATTGAGAAAAATTGTATCGTAGAAAGTGATTTATCAAAAAAAGGTCCGAACACTTTTGGAAATAGAAAAAGTTTGGGACATTCTTTACGCAGTAAACAAAAGAAAAGCGTTTTGTGAAATAATAAAGAATGTTTTGTGAAAAGTTCTTGTTATTTGCAAAGGTAGCAACTGCTTTTGAAAATCGTAAAACAACAAGAGGCAATAGCAGGATAGGAACACCTGATCTCGAGGTCGTGAAGTTTTATTGCACTAAAGTAAAGTTAATATCTATTCGGAACCGAAATGTCTACGGTATCTTTCCCGATTTCATTTAAAAAAGTCACTGGTTAGAGTCCATAACGTAAAAAACTGTAAATATAGATTCACAAGTAAATAAACAAAATTTTAGGTGATGCTGAAAGTTCATCTCCCTCAAATGACCTTTGCTGAGGCATTCTAAGAGGACATTCATCGTAGGTATATTATTCTTAGGAGAACCTGAATGGGGAATGAAATTCGGAACGTGGCTTTTCCTCGCCTCTTCGCCAACTTAACGTCAAGGATTAGAAGATTATCCCCCACCCATGAAAACAACATAATATTTCGCGATTTACTCGGTTCTTGGAAAGAATCAATTTGTATAGATTTCCCGTACGATGAGAGATACGCATTAACTGTTGATGTAGCTCATAAAAAAAAACAATCAAGTACTGGCAATAATAATAATAATAATATATCATTTAATTCAGGTAACAAAAGACCCATATTACATATACCTTACAGACTAACATACATATTTATAAAAAACCACTAAACATTAAACTATTACACATGAGGAGACGGCGTCATGTTGCGCTGCGTGGTGTCGCGTAGCCTTCCGCGGAATCGCCGATATATGACACCCTTCGGCCAAAACTCTTCCTTGAGGAAGGTCTCAATATGATGAGTCGGAACTCGCACCACGAACGACTTAAAATTTGTGTTGTGGCGCGACTCCAACTTCTCTACCCTCAAGGTCCAGCTGGTCTTCACTCGGACATACTCCACGATGTCCTCAACCTTCGTGGTGTGATGTAGCCGGGACACATAGAGCTGCGTCGTTGGTATCGCCGGACGCAGCAGCATATTGGGTCCTGCCAGTGCGGACCCGCACTGGTTCCGACTAGGTGGCTTCTTCCTCTTCTTCTTCATTAATGATGACACTGCTCATATACGCGGTTTAGATGTGGGGATCACGTTCAGCGTTTCGTCAGTTAAATTCGTCCTGAATAAAATAAACATAAAATTTACATTTTGTTTAATAGCCAAACAAATTGAGAGTGACATTAAATGAATTATCTATCTTTCAAAGTAATATAAGTGACCAACAACATAAAATACGTGTTGAACAAAGTAAATTCTTCACATAATCCATTTCGATCAGTTTATAATTTTGAATTCCTCTACCAAACAGTCCCTATTTATTTTTAATTTTAAGGATACCCTAAATCTAGACTTGAAGACATTTATATCCATATAAAGTATCTAAAACATACGCAAAAAGAAGGTAAAGGAATCCGAGCAAAAGAAACAAATTGGCTACATTTTAAGGGTTTTTCGAGGCACTTTGATCAGCCGAAAATTCCCATTACACGTTGATTTACTGCCGGAGTTTCTTCTCGAATGTTTTCAAATCAAAGACGAGACGAGACGAAACAGTATATTTGAATGCCAATGTAAAAGTTTTATTAACTAGGAGAATATTAATGTTCACTTGTTCAGTCGAAGAATACGACCGCCCCACCTTAACAATATCTCTTTTTCTTGGCTGCATGTCATGAAAAAGAAATTAAAGTAGCACGATTGGTCAGATATTAAGCGTCTCAGTATTATTATTACGAGAACAACGCTCTGAGGCCCAATCCGTAGAAAACGCAGTTTTGCGCATTCCACCTCAGAAACCGTCAAGCTAACGCTAAAAATAAAATGGCGGGTCGCGGATATTGAGCATAACAACAACGCCGTCTATCTAGGGGCTTTACTAGATTGGTCACTCACCTACAAGCACCATTGTTTAAAGACGAAACTAAAGCAATAAGCAACGACAATAAGCTGCTACGTCGGCTAACATCCACTGCCTGGGGCACCTCCGCACATGTCCTGACTTCTGGCATGGCTCTCTGCTTCTCGGCTGGCGAATTCGACGACCCGAATGGCGTAGTGGTGATGAGGCTGCCTTACGCTCTTAGGGTCCTGGGTTCGAATCCCGGTAGGAGCAAATGTTTGAGTGATGAGCATGGACATTTGTTTCCGAGTCATGGATGTTTATATGTATAATACGAGTATATATGTATTTACAAACAAAAAAGTATATATGTAGTATATCAACTAGTGTCCACGACACAAGCCTTGCTTAGTGTGGCACTAGGTGGCGCTGTGTGTTAATGTCCAGCGATAATTATTTATTTATAAAAAAGAATTTGCATGCCCATCGATCCGCTCATGTCCGAGAGGTAGATGTAGCACTTAACGAAACCTGCAGAATTATCACTGGCTGCCTAAATCCAACTCCACTAGCTGCCTTATATCCGCTTGCAGGAGTGGCTTCCCCTGAAGTTCGAAGAGACGTTGCTTGTTCCTCCGAAAAACATAAAACAAAGGACAGACAAACGCCATCCTCTTTATAATGCGGAGATTTCGCGATTTCGAGGCAGGCTAAAGAGTCGGAACAGCTTTCTTAGGTCGAATATTCCACCAATCGACCAGACTAAGGTTGGTGAAGCCCGCAATAAGCTGTGGTTCCTTAAACATCCCCCTCCGGCTCACTATGTTGAGCCTGCAGAAAAACTCCCCGCGGGTCACCAACTGCCATGGCCCACCTGGAAGACTCTAAACCGACTTAGAAGCCAGGTGGGCCACTGCAGGTTTAACTTAAAGCTGAGTGCGACTGCGGAGCCTCGTCTCAAACCATGGCCCACCTCTTGACATGCTCTTTGAACAACTCCACCTGCACTCTAAAGGACCTGTCCGAAGCCACCACCAACGCCGTCGACGTGGCTGAGTTCTGGTCGAAACAAATTTAAATCGACAACAATGGGAATCTTCGAACACGAAGAAGAAGAAGTATCATTATAATGTCAATGTTACAGAATAAAATTCAGTTGACAAGTTAAAATGTGACATTAACTTTTTACTCAATATGACATTAGGCCTTTAATCCCTGAATGGTTATGCAGAGGTGTACCTGTACACCCACATTTTACCGCGAGCCTATTGCCATCAACAGGACTCAAATCCAAACTCCGTGGCTGCTACTGGGAAATTTCTGATGGATTAACCATAACAATTTGTCCAACTCGGAAATCGAGCGATCAAATATAGTTTTTAACCCCCAACCATAGAAGAGGACTATCTTAATTTTGAAGTGTGTATCTGTGCATCAGTGTGGATGTCTGTGGCATCACAGCTCCTCAAGGGATGAACAGATTTTGATAACGTTTTTTTTTTTCAATTCAGAAGTCTGCTTAGAGCTGCAGCTGCAAAAGTTATCGTAAATCCTTATATACCTGATAAAGAACAAACCTAAAAACCGACGAAGGTTTAAACAACTCGACTGAAGTACGGTCGAACAAGTTATTTGGTTTACACTTTACAATGTAATTTGTGGGTAAAACTGTAAACCAAATAGCTTTTTCGACCGTACATTCCCCCTCATTATAAGTTCTCTTAATGAGCCTTTAGGCAAACAAATATTATCCGTAGTTAATTTACTATGTAACATTCCGTAATTGAGTAGCTTCTTCAAAACATATTTGGTAAGTAACTTATTTGCTCATTATTTAATTGTTATGTAAATACCTCAATCACGTAGAACTTACTTAGTGGAACATTACACCTGTTTTATAAGAAGAGAGACCAGGACAGACCGCATTTTTTTTGGCACTCTGTGTACTTGTGGCATGGGCCAAAGAAATGTACTATCTTTCTTTTTCTTTCTTTCATACAATCTCTAGAGAGGAGGCCGTGTCTCCCAGAACATTTAATACAGGGTGTAAACCACCTCATCACGAAGCCGTCAACCAAGCATTCTGTACATCAAACTAAGTAGGTAACTTTACGCAAAAAATATTGCTGGGAATTGCCTTTTTTAAACTTTCACGATCAGAACACATCATAAAACATATAAAAACGGGTATTTATCGCGAATTTACCTTTAATTTAAGCCCGACGTTTCGACCGGATTGCACCAGCCGTCGTCGCGGGGAGACTGAAGCGGGCTGCGGTCTTAAATTAAAGGTAAATTCGCGATAAATATCCGTTTTTATATGTTTTATGAAATATTGCTGGGAAACGACTTTTTTTTGGGTTGAAATATCACGTTTTGTGGTATAACAAAACTCAATGTAACGCACTCAAAACATTGTGCTGATTGATGGATTGAATAGTACGGGGTTCGTGGAAAACCTTAAAGTAAAAATCTTACAATAAAACCTTGTATTTAAAAAAAACTTTTCAAAAAGTTGGAACTTTGACCCCCAATATCTCCGTAACTAAAAGGTAAAATAGTATTGTACTAGTCAAGCCCTTTCACTTGATGCCCATATTGAGGGAGTTGTTGAATAAATTTGTAATCCGCCATTTTGTGGCGGCGGCCATCTTGGACTGATTTTTATCAAACATAGCAACACCCGACACACCCAACTAATTCATATTTCCAACAAAAAAAACTAAATCAAAATCGGTTCATCCGTTCGGGAGTTACGATGCCACAGACAGACACACATACACACAGACACGTCAAACTTATAACACCCCGTCGTTTTTGCGTCGGGGATTTTAATTACTAGTGATTCGGTTTTAAAAAGGCACGTAATTCACTGCATGGCAAGTTTGATGTTGTTGACATCAAACTTGAAATGCAGCTAACCAAGATCAAGGTGACTCATCACAACAGCACTAATCGATCAACACATTCAAATGGTAATGAATTGTAGATAATAGAAATATCTGGAACTGAATAGACGGTGAGCAGAATACCCAAGCAGCTGTTTTTATTTAATTTTTAGAACCAGCATAGCAAAAAAATTCAAGGACTTTCCTTCTTAACATTCATTATTTATTTATTGCTGAATTGGGTAAAAATCTATCTTCAATCGATCTTTACAAAGTTTTAATAACTGATTCAGTTGATTGACTGATTCACATGACATAATTTAAATACATGATTTTGATTCTGGAGCTATTGACTAATAAATACCGAGTTTCCTCCGTGCCTTGGAAAACACGCTGAGCAGTTGGCCACGGCAGTCATTTGTAGTTCTTTCACAGTCGTTAGGTAGTCAGTGACCCGAAAATCTGACAAACAGTCTTCCCAAGGGGATCGTATTACCCAGTAGGTACTAATTGGATTGTGGAGGGCAGATAGGTTTCAGCTGTATCCGGTTAAACTGGAAGCCGACTCCAACACAGTTGGGAAAGGCTAGGCTTGATTATGTAATTTTTATTATGATTACTACTTGAATCGACTACGTAATTTTCAGACTGTGATCAGTCTTGGTGGAACTTTCAGGAACGTAAAAATAGTTCTAAAAATAATCAATCAATCATTCAATCAATAAATTTATTTATTTCAGGCTTCAATGGCCCACAGATATATTATGTCACCGAAAAATTGTCAAACACGTTAGATTGTAATCTCTCTAGCGATATAGTAAACTCTCGAAATATTGTCAACTGAACATACGGAAGTATCTCTGCCCCCATAATTGGGACTTGGGGCACCCCCCGTTTGGTTAGTTAGGTTCCTTTAAACCCTGCACTCGGAAACAGGGGCCCCGCGAAGCGCCCCCCGCGAATCGGGGCTCCGTCGACTACGCTTTTTAGGGGAATATAAAGTGTTTTAAGGTTAGGTTATATTAATCGGTATTTCTCAGCAATGGTACATTATCTTTTCATGAGAGTGGTACCATTGGGCAAGGGGGACCCCTCCTTCCCTCCACACCGCGTGAGTTGACTACCATCGTATGCATTTCACGAAAAATAATGCGTTTTATTGTAAGCAGTATGTTCATTTGACAATATTTCGAGAGTTTACAATCTCTCTAGTTATTTTACAATCTAACGTGTTTGACAATTTTACGGTGACATATACGTTACTAGCGGACGTCACGCGGTTTCACCCGCGTAGTTCCCGTTCCCGTGGCAGTACGGGGATAAAATGTAGCATATGTTACTCAAGGTAAATGTGAAAGAGTTTTTGAAATCGGCACAGTAGTTTTTGAGTTTATTCATTACAAACATACACACACACAAAAATACAAATTTTTGCTCTTTGTAATAGTGTAGATAAACTAACATAATTAAAGTAAATACAAACATAATGTAAATGTAATTTGATACACGCGTTGTAATACCCGTTCATGTTGTGTTAAAATGCTTCTTTTGACATATCAACAACAGGTACACCGCATTATTGTTATAGGTACATAACTTTAGCAATGTAATACTTGCCTTAGCACCTTTTGTGTTTAAGTGCCAATAAAGGAGTTTTTAACTAATAATAAAGCCTATGTAACAAACTTCGTCTTCCCTCACGCAGTAATACTCTCCAAAGAGTAATTCAACTCTCCCACAGTTTCAAGTGTTCATAATTCCGTTTGAGTCCACAACTAAACGGGCCTCCGGTTCAGCGATACTGCGATGTACATAATAGGCGCAATGCAAAGGGACATAAAAGCTATTATTCTTAAATAAGCAATCTTCTCCAGTATTAAATTATATTCACGTCAGGGTTCCCTGGATATTATAGTTTTAGCAAGACCCCTTTGTCACAAAGACGCTTTTGTCCTTAGAAATGAACAGGGTCACGGCAAATGACAGCGTTACCTTCCTTAGATTATTCCGTTCTCCTTTGTAAATCAGCGTTTGGTCGTAAAACTTGTCTGGATTAAAATTCATTAGTGTTTCCGGAGGACAAACAGAAGATTGGAGACTGGCTTTAGGAAGCTTTTAATGAATATTGAATAAACGGCCTTTCATAATTACACTGAATGTAACTTGAAAATGCAGACAGATTTGGGACAATGATAGATTGGGGTTCGCACTTGTCTAAAAAGTAGTTCGTCTAAAACAAATTGGCTTTTTATCGCGAAAAGAAACGTTCCGAAAGTAGAACAGCCTTGAATTTTTTTCTATTTTTTGTTCTGCAGAGTAACACTTTCTTAAAGACTTTTCCATAGATAAAAGTACGTAACTAAAACGACTGACACATACTTGTACCTAGTCATGCCACAACTATTCCTCCGCCACCTGTTTAAAAGTCCACACCAGCTCCACGCCTCAATCTTACTAAAAGATGACGACGCTCACTGACATTTGTCAGGATCGAGAGCTTAAGTCGTTCCCCACATAAAATACAATTACTGACTGGCAGTCTACGCGTGTTTTGCATCAAAACACAAAAGTCTTAAACACAGTAAAAGAAAAAATATCGAGGATAGTGTCCTTGGGTGATCCCTTGGGAAGATGAAGGCGCTCCTACGATATAGATAGGAAGTTTTTATTCGGGCACAACTGCTGACTACATCCGTCATGGCCGGGTCCGTCGGGTTTTTCATAGAATGCATCACAATTTGTCATCTCTCGAGGCCAAATATTAGCATAACAAGAGATGCGAGACCCCAGTTTCCCCGCCATTTAATTCCGTCTGATGCCCATTTGTTAGACTCAACTCTGCCCAACTACCTTTGTTACACCAACTGAACAGTCGAAGTACTTTAAAAGTTCGCAAAACTAAAGTTTGGCGGAATAAATACCCCAAGTTCGGTTGCTTGGAGATACTAAAGATGTTAGTAAGTACAGTGGTCGGCATTAGTGGTTAGTTTATGTAAAATGGCCTGAAATATTTAGTTGGTGTGTTGAGTAACAAGTTTAGCTGAAGTTTGACCATAACTCATAAATCTTGTAATGTGTTAAGTCCTTCAATGCTTCCTAAGAGGATGGACGAGGGTACATTATAATTGTGTTATGTTGGTTATGGCACCCCTTATGGTCGTTCATTACGGGGGTCTACGTTATAATCAATTAATGTGATGTTACCAACATTTTACGTTTTGAATGTTTTAACACAATGTGTTTAGGGAGTTTTTTTATTAACATACAGCCTTGCAGATTGCAGATATATGTATTACGATTAATGACATTTTTTTTTATAAAGGAATAATTAACATTAACATGATTTTGTAGATTCTAAATAATTGACATTGGAAAACCACAGGTTCATCAGGCTTGTGGGCTGCCAATCTCAAAATCCGACTAAACACTATCTTTATACTAAAATAATCGAGGATATGAGAATATGAATGAATCGAAAGCAATTAAATATAAACTTTAGTACCAAACAGTCTCTAAATGTCATTTATTTCATCAAAGAAAAGCAGAAATGTTGTCTAATTAATTTCCGTGTCTATCATTGAAACTGAATTTCTGTTTCTTTAATTAAAGTCTTATATAAATAAAAACTTCAGAAGAGAAAATTTGAATCATTCTGCGTTTATAATTGTTTCTTAATTACAACAGGTATATTTATCAAAAATGGTGGGATTCTGAGAGGTTTTTTACCGTTCAAACATACATACCTGCCTCTTACTCCATAATTACGATTTATAACGTGCCCTGTAGGCATTTTCTACATTGATGGTCACGCAAAAGGTCTCTTTGTACCTAGGCACTGCTATTTATTTAGGTGCCAGGTCAGACCTTTTCAAAGACAGTTCGAAAGACTAGTTCTAAAAAACAAGAGACAATAAAAATAAAACATATCGGAGACGGTCCTACAATTGTTAGACTGAACAAATAACTGCAAAAGTAGTTTACAAATTAGACGTCGTAAGTTTGAAACTTCACAAGTCCAAGAGAATAGTGAAGGAAATGATTGAAGTAGGTATAAAGAGGGTTGAAGACTTAAATCTCCTTTTGTTACTGTTGGAAACTTTACATTTTGTTTGCAGTCTTGTAGATGGTACTTTGAAGAATTTTGAACTGATCAAATCTAGACGGTTATTTCGTTTCGATTGTTTCTAGGAAAAGAGGTTTGACTTTGATGATTCTGGACTATCACATAGAAAAAGCAAGTTATGAGACAGTAGCACATATTATTATTGCAAGAATGTAAAGTAACTCATTGCGTTCAAAGAAAATTGTGCATTGTTGAAAATCTTGCATTAAAAACCACTAGTGTTTAATACACTACTTTAAAACCTAAGAGCAGTGTATTAAGAGCCAGCGTTTGAGCTAGTGTATTTAAACTTTTAAATTGATTTTGATATAAACTTTAACTTTACTTTAATATTTAAAATAAATGATAGTACAAGTTCTATTCCCAATACTTGTCCAAAATTTCAATAAATCAGATTCATATTATTCATTAAAATATTCGCAAATTCGTCCACAACTAACTTTTTGGCACTGCAATAATATTTTCAAACTTTTCCGCCTGACTGACCAAAGTTACCGTCGCAAAGAATAGCAAAATTTCAACCCAACTTCGAAAAACGATTCCGAATTTGAAAACTTTAAAAGGATTTTATATTTTGAAAGGTATGAGAAAGAGATCTTATCGAATCTTTCAACACATTTTTTCTTCCATTCTCCGGTGTCAGCAGTCACGCTGCTATCCGTAGGTATTCCTTTTTCCCTCATATGATTCCTCACATCATTCATCCATCTTTTCTTTGATCTTTCTATCCCTCTGCATCCGTCAAATAAAAAAAAATAAAATAAAAAAAAATGCTTTTTCTTTCTTTCTTTCTTTCTTTCATCATTTATCACTCTTTCAGTTACATGCGATTCCCCTCTCCTCATCACATATCCATACCAAGACAGGTAGCCTTTCATCATTTCTAGCACTGGCGTAATAATTACAGGCCCAGGGACTCAAACTGTAACCGCACTAATGTGTTTTTAACACTGTTTCTAAAACAGTTTCAACAGAAAAACACTTTTAGATGTAACAGATACAATAATGTTACCTAATCAAACTGTACCTTTTATATGTGTTAATAAGTGTTAGTATGTGTAACTGAAATAATCAATTTTACAACAGACTGCGACTAGATTCCGGCTATCTAATGTTTATTAACCATAAATAAATACATTGTAAATTTGGCAAGGCTGAGTTTACCTGTTAAACACTTATTAAGACTGTTAATCCGTTTATATCTGTTACAGATATGTTACGGTTACACTTTTGTAAGTGTTTTGGGTTTACACATTGAATACACATTTATAATAATAATAATAATATATCATTTAATTCAGGTAACAAAAGACCCATATTACATAGTGTGTAAGTGTTACATATTTGATTCTGTTACCAATTCAACATGTAACACTTATAATTTTGTAACCTTTATGAAGGTGTTTTTAAGTCCCTGTACGGTAATTATTCTTCAAATTCACGCTGCACTATAGGAAGTTGGAAAATTACGCCTGTGGCATTGTCAATATGGACATGTGATGAGGTATCAGAAAAGTGTGGTCATATTTATTGTGGTACATATTATCAAACTAAACCACTTTATGTATGAGACCTACATCGAAATCGTGATCAATAGCACTTCATCTCTCCCAATCACAATCATTGTCTATACCAAACCAGACAATTCCTTTTCAACTTTTCTAAAACTGACGTATCTTTCAAACATCCTCTAATATACTCATTTCTTACTTTATCCGTCCACAATAAGTCCCTCAACAAAATTTTGATGAGGGCTCAAAGTAAATACTTGGTGGGAATGAGCCTCATTATTATCGGACTGCTGGAGCGGATTTTAACTTTGTGTGGTGTATTGCTAGAACAATGGATTTCTGTTTCGCGACCCGCAGTTGCGAGCCGCCATCTTGGATTGTGACTATGCTTGCAAAAACAATGAGCGATTGTTTATTGATTATGTGCGGTGACTGTTTTTGAGCTCTTCAGTTCAAGTTTTCTTAGTGGAATAAAATTTAGTTTAGACTGGCGGTGTTTAAGATAGAGTTTTTAAAAAAGTGCTAAGGCTAAAAACGTATTGTGAATACGCCCAAAAATACGATAGGCAATGAGAGCTAAATAATATTTAGTTAAATTTTCACATAAAATACATACAGGGTGTAAACCACCTCATCACGAAGCCGTCAACCAAGCATTCTGTACGTCAATCAAAGTAACATTACGCAAAAATTATTGCTGGGAAACAACTTTTTTTGTGGGGTTTTATGTTTCGTGGTATAACTCAAAGTATTGTGCTGATGTATGAATTGAATAGTACGGGGGTCGAAGAGGTGTTTTAAGTAAAAATGTTCCATTAAAAACTTGTATTTAAAAAAAAAATGTAGAAAAAAGTTGGAAATTTGAATCCCAATATCTCCGTGACTAGTAGGTTCCCAGGTATGGTGTTAAACAAAAAATTGATCCCAATGACGGGGAGAATAAGTGCCTTTCGGCTTCATTAAGAGGTATTTTATACCCGGTACCCATAAACGGTTCCATATTTAGAATAGAAGGAAAATGAAACAAGAAATTATGAAAAACAGGACATCATATATTATTTGGCCTAATTAGGTAAATATAAGGTTCTTATTATGGTTGAATTATTGTTCAAGCTAAATTTAACATAACTTATTTAAATATTCAACATCAACTAATGATAAGCACACTTGTGTGATAAAAATAAACATGTCACGGCTTTTCGTGAAATAGTAATTCATATTCATATTTCAGGCACTTTAAATAAATGGTAAATATTCAGATAAGGTAGGTAAATTACACACAATTTTTCAATAGCAATGTAGGGAAAATTTTACATCCTCTTACAAAAATAACACCTTTATTCGTATCAAGGCAAAGTTAATTTTAGCCTGCGGTCTCGAAAAAAATAGTCCATATCCACGTCACCTGTGGGTGTCGTTTGTGGTTTTTTTAAGTGGTTGTTTTAAATTTCAGGCAGTTAATTAAGGATTCACAGTGTTAGACCAACAACTGGCCAATTTTTTTTTAAATAATGGTAGCAAATGCTTCTTGGGACACCTTCTCAGTCTTGGGCTAAAAAAAATATTTTTACTATTCTAAGTAATAACATAATTGCGTTACTCAGGCAGATATATTAGTCACTAGCTGATATCCGCGGCTTCACCCGCGTACAAATCATATATTAAAACCTTTCTCGAGAACCACTCTATCTATCGGTCAAAACGGTATGAAAATCGGTGCAGTGGCTTTTGAGTTAATCGTGAACAGACAGACAAACAGACGCGGTGGAGGACTTTGTTTTATAATATGTAGTGATAGTGATAGTGATGAACTACCGCCCTGTTTTTTAGCACAATCCTGTCAATGCAACTGAATTATCTCAATTCAAACTTACCTTATAATCGTGAAATTGTTTGTGTTGGTCCGTCCATTATACTCTTTGATGCCTAACTAATGCGGATTTTCAAAATACACCTCAAGGCCGAAGATCTTAGGGCACGCCACGATAGTGGCAATAAGTCCCCTCTTTGAGGTGTGGTTTGAGAGGCGCCACGGCGTCCTTACCTTCCGCTTCACGCAGGTCCTCACCGGACACGGATGTTTCGGGAGGTTCCTGCATCGAATCGGGCGGGAGGAAACGCCCGGGTGTTTCCACTGCGAGGATCGACCGGAAGACACAGTGGAGCACACGGTGGAGGTCTGCCCCGCGTGGACGGAGCAACGCCGTGTACTCGTTGCGGCGATCGGTGACCTCTCGCGTCCGGTTTTGGTTCAATCCATGGTCCGGAGCGAGACGGAATGGGAAGCCGTCACCTCCTTCTGCGAAGCAGTCATGCTAGCAAAGGAGGTGAAGGAACGCGAGAGGGAGAGAACCTCTCGCCCCAGCCGCCGCAGGAGACGCACCGGGCGTCGGGGGCCACTAATGGTTACCGGTCACCATAGACACGGGCCTGTGGAGGGTGAGCTATGGGCTAGCTCGCCGTCCGTCCGTCTTATGACGACAGGCTGTGTTGACGGCGCGTACGTGTTCCACGCGCGTCTCAGAAAGATGTCAGCACAGTGAAGGGCACCGCAAGAGACGAAGCCTGCCGGGGCTGCGGGACTGTTCGAAAAAGATACCGCGGCCCCAGAACATAAAGGGCGAAGAAAGAAGATGGATGGGTTTTAGTCAGTAAAAGTATGACACTCACTCCTGCTCCGCCCAGGCTGGGAGAAGTAATTTGATGATTTCCCGGCCGAAAAAAAAACAAAAAACAATGTAGAAGATCTTGTGACAAAATAATAACATATGCTTGGGGTCAATCTTCAGGTTTAGCCACCCTTGCATAGGTTGATCCATGGATGTGTGAACACCACTGAACACCCATTACATTTCGATTTTTCTCCGAGCTTCGGAAAACACGTTAAGCTGTTGGTCCCGGCTGTCATTTGTGGATCTTTGACAGTCAGTGGCCCGAAAGTCTGAGAACCAATCGAAAGGTTTGTGGAGGTCTGATAGGCAGTCGCTCCATGTAAAATACTGGTATTCAGCTGCATCCAGTTACACTGGACGCCGACCCCAACATAGTTGGGAAAAGGCTTTGCAGATCATGACGGGGCAAACTGCGGCGAAAGTTATTGCGTCATAAAATTTAGACAAACAACGTTCTAATTTACCAAGTGTAAATTAGAACGTTGTTTGTCTATCAATTAAAGTACGTAAATGATTGATCATTTTTGAGCAACGTCCCACAGAACCCACAGTATTCCTATTCAAAATAAACAGATGTAACTTCCAAAAGAACAACTGACGAGATTGATTGACGAGCTTGGTGGACAGGTGTAAATCCAAAGTTTTGAAGTAGAGGCTTCAAACTCGTCGACCGAAAGATTGATTACCAATGGTCGGGCGAACGTGGCCGGAAAGGATTGTATGCAGAAAACTTTAAACCAAACGTTTGCCGTCTCTATTTTACAGTTGGTATGAGAAATGGTTTGAGAAATTCAAAGATGTGTAATCAATATGACCCTTTTACTAAGCCTCCGCAGTCCTTCCGTCCGTCTGTCTGTCAGCGAGCTGTATCTCACGATCCGTAATACGTAGATAGTTGAAATTTAGAAAGAAAGAAAGAAAAAACTTGAGAGGTGTCAAGGGACACCCGGATGGAACGAAGTTCTTTCGATTAACTAGTGAAGGAATTGTAATAAAATTTAATTTTTTTAAGTTATATTAATATTTTTTTTTTATTATTAACAAATATAATATTCACTCAACAAAAATAATCCTAGCGACACCACACTGTTCAATGCGAAATAGAAATGAAACAAACGCATTGCAACCTTCATTTATTTTTAAAAAGTGTCGTGACAAATTTTTCGTAAGATTTTTTTCCGTCTAGCCCCCTTTCACAACGCGCGATAAGGAACTTCGTTCCAAAAGCATTTATTAATCCGACAGAACAAAACACACAAACATGCAAAAAAATGGTTTGATTGTGATTATAACTAATAATAGTAAACATAGTGAGAAAATAAATTTGTCCTGTGAGTTGTTTGTGATCATGAGTTCAATCACGTGTTTAAGTATCGTACAGTAATTGCCAGTCACCCTATATACTTACTAGGAGAACTGCATTCACCATTAGGAAGCAAAATTGTTGTAAAACCTAACATTCTAGCTTTTATCAACCATCAACGTTGATAAAAGCCAACTTTAAAGGTGATTACAACAGCGAAGCAACTTTACTATGAAGCATTCTAACTTCATTAACGATAGCACTTTATGCTGCATCAGAATCTATGCTTCTATCCTTAATATTTAAATTCAAAAGTAACTCTGTGTGTCTGTTACCTTACCTTTTTCGATGAAAGGAGAATGACCAAAAGTGGTACCAAAAAGTCTCATACATCAAGATTAAAAATATAATAGTAATTATTTTATTAATTTTTTACGACCTTACGCTTAGGGATTTGATGTTTGAACAGGGAATTTAAATTTAAAGTATAAAAGTATGACTATTACCTATATTACACCCTTTACATGACTTTCACTCAACCGGTCATAGAGATGAAGAATGTCATTGAAACTATGTTGGTAAATCGACTAACCTGCAGTCATTCCAACCGTTTCTTTTTATAATAAATACCTACAAAGTTTGCTTCAGAAACATTTAACGAACTTTTTCCAATACAATTATTTTTCTTGAATAACAGTAACAATTAAGTAAAAGTAGTACACCATATCGATTTAATATTGCTAATTGACACAAAATCGATTTTCTTAATAAAGATTTAGATTTATTGATCTCATCCCTAAATCCCGTTAGGCACATTCCTGACATTTGATCTGACGTATACGTCCGTCCAATTGAGCATGAATTATATTGTGTTGTGTAGGACTTATTTGTATTTTGTAAACTTATTTCTGTGTATTCTGTAAATATGTCGAATCATAGGGTCAACCGAATAACGCCGTCAGTGACCCGGCAAAACCAATAAGTTTGATTTTGACGCAGCATGGTACGGGATTCCATATTTCCACGAGCATTCTCCTTCATAACTTCATAAGAAACCCGGGTGTTCTCCCAGTAGTAGTACATTAGCAAAAGATATTTTCATCAAAGCTTCGGGCATAACTAGGGTCTAATGTCTATGTAGTGGTCTGCTTTCTAACATGTAAGGAGGAGGTGACATGTAGGCGTTTTTCCTTTTACCACAATACACTAACCAAATGTCTAAGTAACGTTTTGATTACTCTGAGGTAGAGTAGGACCTGGTTTTGTGTTGCTTTCAGGGTTAAATTTGCTGTAGACAATTTAATAGTAATACATCCACTATCCTAGATAAATATGTCTTAGAATAAATTAGTTAAGTAACGCCAGTATCACTATATCTACACTACTTTGCGGTTTTAATTAAATACAGGATCCGGAGGAACCGTCAAGGATACAAAAAGTACATTTGGAATACTAAAGACACCCTGTAAATTACACCAAGCATTGTAGTTTCGGCAAACAGCTGTGATAAACGAACATTCAACGAAAGTAGACAAATTTTAATAAACCTTCTATGAAGATACTCTCGAAAAACTTGTAAATATTTTGAGAGGCACAGCTGAAAATAGATATATATACTACAAAAAAAAACCAGTAAAATCTTCATTGTACAAAACAATGAAGATTTTACTGTGGTTTTTTTGTTGTGGTTTTTTTGTGGTTAATTTATTTTTTGGCAGATGGCTAATGATATTCTCGAAAGTGTGGTCCCAATACCCACTCAACTATTAAATACTTCATGCAAAAGGGTTCGATCACAAAGTTGGTAAAACCAAAGTTTACCTACCCGTAATTTTATCAGGGCAGCTGTCGGAACTAGCGAACAACTTTATACTATACTAGTAGCCCGCTTTTGCTTTGCGCGGATGTTATCTACTAAATGTGGAAATTCGTCAAACAGTCGTAACATAAATAATTATGAAGGTATTACTTTAAATTTCTAGTATAAAGACTCCTAATGATGGTGACAAATCCAATGAAACGCACACGCACAGACAAACACGAAAAAATAGATAATTTTGCATAATTATTTATTGATTACACAACTCGCTTGTAATCCTCGAAGGTTAGAAGGCAGAGATGTACATTAAAGTAGACCCACCTTTGGCCAGTTAAATAATAGGGACGAGCAAAAACTTTGTCCAATTTGGGAATCGAGCAAAGGACGAAAATTTTTTGGAAGTCAATCATTATCCTTATCTAGATCATTGTCCACCTTTACGTCAAAGAACAATGCTCAAAAATGTATAGAAAGAGTAAAAAAAAATCCCTCCGGCAAGCCGCAGGAGGAGGTAGATTTCGGAGAAGGTGCTGGAGCGTCCGACTATTGAAAAGTTGTATAAAGAGTAGTACTTATGTGTGCAATCTACAAAAAAAAAATATGATTTCAAAATCGTTTTCCTGTAATGGAAAGTTTACCCTTTTTAAATCCTCTCATAAGAGTTTAGCATGGAAACGCCCTCAATTTTTTAGTTATTATTTTTTATTTCGAAAACTATAAGTTTTATCGCTAAACTTCAATGGTAACAATTGTAGAGTAAACAATATTCTTTCAAAAAAAAATATTTGCGACGTTGAGAATGTTTACTGTTTCGGAGATATGATTTTTTTTCGCAAAATTTTTGGAAATTTCAACCCCCTCCCCAATTTAGGGGTTGCATCAAAAAAGTTTTAATTTAAAGTTGTTTGTATACTTACTCAAAATGATAAAAATGAAAAACGGTTCAAAAATTTTCCATAGGAAAAAAGTTATGGCCAAAAAACTGATTTTAGAAAAACCGCCCCCCCGCCGCCCCCAATGGACGAATTTCGCCCATTCACGAACTTAGCCTAAGTTTTGACCATTTCGATTTTTTGGCCAAGTTTGAAAGCAATCGGTTCATAATTGCGACCTGTAGAGTGTGGCTAAATTTGGCTTGTCACCCATATACATACGTAAACATATATATCCCCGTAGGTGAGAGACCAATAGGTAGATTTTTTTTTTTTAAAAAAAAGGAAATCTACCTAAAAACCATCGTGGGCTGTCACATCTTTGATATTTTTTGCCATATTTTTTAATAACAAATAACATTATTCGGCAACATAATAATTTTGACTTATGACTGCAGATTCCGGTTTCTTCATGTCGATATATATTTTTTTCGGAAATACATTTCAGTTACGCTGTCATACAATAAAATGATGAGATGGCTATGGCCCTTCAATTAACATAGCTTTTAAAGTGCTACAAGGGTGGGGACGTTTTGTGCTTTGTTCTTTCTTCGAAATCTGCTCATCCGTCGTGAAAGCGTGACCGACAAACAAAATCACATTCTCCTTTAAAATACTAGTTAGGATTCTATAGTTACTGTACTTACTTAAGGGGCCGGCGGAGCATGCGTTTTTCATACAAACAAACGTAATACCAAAATAATATGAGAATCAAACATATTCTTAAGATAGTGTGTATTTATTTCGATTGGATTACAGAATATCTATGTTCCCAAATAAATATTTTGAAAGGACAATGATATAAAGGCGAGATATGAGGAATTTAAAATTTCTATAGAAAATTTATTTTTCTCATAACTCTTGTTTAGATCAGTATTCATTCAAAATATGTGTTTGGGAACCTATATATTCTGTAATCAAATCGAAATAAATACACACTACCTTAAGAATATGTTTGATTTACAAATTATTTTGGTATTACGTTTGTATGAAAAACGCATGCTCCGCAGGCCTCTTAACACAAAACAAGTACTAACTTCACTTGCTTCCGCGCAAAGTCATGTTTACTGCCCCTTATTTCCCATAGGAAATCAGGAGCTAAATATTGAACAAAGTAAAGCTGAATGCAGGTTATGAGTGAAACAGGTCATTTCTTACTTTGAGTGAGTGATAAAGCGGTTCTGCTGGAATGAGGATGCAACAACTTGATAGTCTGAAATATGACGACGTGAAAATCGGGGAAGTTTGGAGTGTCACGGCTAGTCGTCGTGACAGGGCAAAAATTTGAAATGGCGATGATTTATAGATCTTTTTCTTATAAGACACTAGCTGACGCTCGTATACAAATTATATACAAAAACCATCCTCGAGAACCACTCCATCCATTAGTAAAAACAACATGAAAATCGGAACAGTCGTTTTTGAGTTTATCGCGAACAGACAGACAGACAGACGCGGCTAGACTTTGTTTAATAATATGTTATAGTGCTAAAAAAAAGTCCTCCGCCGCGTCTGTCAGTCTGTCTGTCTGTAAGTTTTACATTATCACAACATATTTGTAGTGATTGTAAAACTTTTGAGTCGTTACCTGCCTCATTGATCTAGTGGTCAAAACGCGACTGCTGAGCATGAGATCCTGGGTTTGAATCCCAGGTCGGGCAAAGAATTATAGGGTTTTTCCATTTGGAATGTCTCAGTAGCAGCCGCGGTCTTTGGATTTGGGACCTGTTGACGGTAATAGGCTCGCTCCCTATGACACGGGACTTAAACATAACTATGCGTGATGTTTAGTAATTTTTTTTTTGTCTCAAGACCTAAGCTGATAAAGAAAATCAATCAGTACGACGTCAGTTGAAATCGACTTGAAGGTTGGATTTTTTATCATTTTGAATCTACTCCTATATTTTACATGAACCTAAAGACATTTATGAAATGTTAGAAGCTAGTGGTGTTATATCAGACTGTTGGGATGGCTGGCCGAAATAGGCCCACTGCCGCACTAAGCGGATGTTTTTCACCGTCAGTCCGATAAGGGCCTGCCGTGATGTTTGGATGGAGAACACCTATAATTTTGACCCCAAGCCGAAATGTATATTTGTCTATGTCGAACTCTTACAAACATCTGAGATAATCGTTCTGCACAAGCGAGAGGGACATAGTTTTCTTCGTCCGCACCAGCTGAAGTATCGCGGCCGATATGGGCCTGTTCCGCAGAAATTTATTTGTCACTTACGTGACATCTTCCGTGATTATTCCTTATTTTGAGCTCCCGATATTTCGACGCTGTTGCAAGCGCCATGATCGTGGCTACAGAATGCGAGTGGATAGAAAATAAATTGTTAGGAGCAGACAAATCTGTCTACCCTCTTTCTTTGTATTTTGCTACGCGCACTATTGGTGCTCGACACTAAATCACGACAAAACGCACTCACAGTATCACCAGGTTTTGTGGAGTCTTTAGTATGATGCCAGCTGCTACTTTTGAGCGTATACTCAAATGAATAATAAAGAATAATCAATAAATAATAATCACGGAAAATGTCGCGTAAGTGACAATATAAGTTTAGTGGTGCAAGGTTTAAATTTTAGTTATCTATAACTAGCGGACGTGCCGCGGTTTCACCCGCATAGTTCCCGTTCCCGTGGGAGTACGGGGATAAAATATATCCTATGTTACTCGTGGATAATGTAGCTTTCGAATGGTGAAAGAATTTTTAAAAACGGTCCAGTAGTTTTTAAGCCTATTCATTACAACCAAACAAACAAACAAACAAAGTTTTCCTCTTTATAATATTAGTGTAGAAGAAGAACAGGCAAGATTCTTGGTTACTCTTTTAACTCCAAGATAGCTATTTTATAGATGAACGGCTAAAATTAGAAAACGGCGGCCAGTAAACCGGGCAAACTAATTATATTATCTTATTATAACAACAAAGTTTCATTTCTAAATTGAATTACGAAATTGATGTCAACATTTTCTTTTCTAATTTAACCATTATGGGAAGATGAACTTTTTGGCGCTTGGAAACAAAATAAACATCCTGTTTACAAGCGCCGAGCTCCTAATTAGCGAAATTTAAAAGCAAAGTTAAATTAAGTTAATTTAGACAAACATCCTAGCCACCAATATAACGTACTAAAGGATCAGTGTGGTTATACTGGTAGCAAGAGAAAGGAAAGAAAGAAAGAAAAAGTTTTTATTAGTCTCACACAGGACAAAACAGGAGCTACTACTGAGCTTAAAATCGTGGGTTCAGACAAAGTGTAATATCTCAGTTATAACAAGCAATATGCAAGTGGCGGAAGGCAGTCGTATTTCGGACGAAGGCCGATCTTAGCCGAACGCGCCCGAAGTTGCGTTTGAAAAGGTAGTGACCAGTATCTACATTACAATGTATGCTTACATTTGGTACAGTGTCAAATGTTTGTTATTAAGTATAGTTAAATTTTGTAAGTAGATATTAAGTGTAATTTAAATATAGTTATTAAATAAATGCGTAGATATATTTGTTATTATTTGTTAGTTTTTATCCAAAGACAATGATCGTGTTTGATGTCTATGATTTGACAGTGGTTCTTAATTGACATTTCAGTGTAACGGGAAAAAGAACGTGTTTACAATTTTGATTTTAAGTTTTAAATTAAATTAAATGCCGGGGTAGCGCTAGCGATGACCGCTACCATACATAAAATGCTTCTCGTACAAGAAGTCAAGTCAAGAAGATGAATAAAAAACTCATTAATTTAAAAACTCATTTGTACTTAATAATCTGTTCCGTTATTCAAACTTGTGCCTTACTTATAAGTGCTGAAAATGCCGTTTTCAGCAGTGGAGAAATCCTTCTACAACATTAACAATTGGAATCAGTATTCAACATACCTTCATGTTCTTCTTATAACCTTGAAACTGCTGCATTCCGAGTCTGAAACAACGATCAGTAAAATTTTAGTAGGTAATATTGAAGAGTGCGTCAGCACCACGCTGCAAACAGGTCTTTCAATACCTTGTTATAAGGTTTAATGTGGAATGACCAATACGAAATGCACTGCTGAAACACATTATTTCATTAAAATACGGCTGGGTTTCTGGGTCAATAACAACTGAATTATAAATGAATTTTTGTCTCACTACATTTGAGATATTTCATTGCTAATAGCAAATAAGTGCCTACGTGTATTTTTAAATACATGTTTTAAGCTTCCAGAAGAATGCATATCACGCCTTCACGTATAAACGAATTCGTACGAAATAGCACACAGATGAACAAAGACCTCGATTAGGACAAACGTTACTTTTTCCTGATAGTATGATTCCATCCAATAATTGTTCCCCTCTAGAAGTCACGAGCAAATTAATCTAATTTCCCAGAATTTTCTCCAAAATATTTACAGGCCCAAACTTCGAATCTGCCTTGAAATAAGCCTACCCCTTTCACATCTAGCACAAAGCCGTACAAACCTTAAACAATTACGACTAAGTCTGAGAAAATTAACCTAAGTATAAGGCGTGTTTCACTCTAAACCCTTGGCCACGGAATACGCGCTCAACGCGCGTGTTGCAACAGCGTTTGGGGAGGATTCAAATGAATGAAGTTGTTTGACCATGCCACGAGTAACCGTCAAGCGAGCGAGTGAGCGATGGCATTCACGAAGACGAAAACGGAGGTAATTTCAGATACAAGAAATGAATCTACCGTCTTTACCGAGCGCATCGCCGATGCTGTCGCGTGCGATAGCACTCCTAGGTATTCTGTATCTCGCTCTAGCAAATGACGGTTCTTTAACTACGGAAAAGTATAAATGGATGGGAAAATTTAATTTCGTCCTGATAGATGAAGCCCAGCCGTAAGAAATAATGATAAAAATATGATCCCATGGCTCAGTGAAGGGCGAGGAAGGAACATTGATGGTTTTCAGTCAAAAAGTCTGCTACTCCCTCCCACTCCGCCCAGAGTGGGAGGAGTCATTTGATGATTTCCCATCCGAAAAAAAAAATGCTCAGTGACGTCTTCAATCAAGTGACATAATTGCCAAGTTTGACACGTTGCGCCTGTGCTGACAGAAAGCATTTGGTTCTTGCAAGTAGATTACAAAGTAAATTAATGGAATTTTTCTCTGAATTTTAACATGTGACGCGCACAAGAGTGTCAAGACGCAAGTAGGTTAACCCGAGGCCGTGACCGAGGTTTTTGGCATACGCCTTAGACCTCAGTCACAGCGGTATTTCAGTCCAACTATTTATAAAGGCACAGAGATTTAAGTGTGAACCCTTCTTAATCGTAGAGGCCTTCTCATTAATCGAGCCTTTGACCAAGTAGTAAGTTTTGGATGGAGGTCAGACGTTATCTAATGTCTTGAATTAATCTTAAACGTAATGGATGTTGTTGAGTACCCAGTGAGGTTGGAGGTAACAGAATAATTTCTTGAGACTGGATTTTGTGCAGGCTCTACTGTGTTAATTTATTATTTATTTGCTTGCTTTTGACCGTGGTTTCACCCTGTGGTAGTCGTAAATGATCCCCCAGAACTTAGGTAATATGTGTTACCGGGATTTTAAGTCCAATCCTATTTTTTTTAACATAAACATTACACTTTTCATCTGCCTAGCCTTTTCCCATGTATTTGTGTTGAGATCGGCTTCCAATCTAACCGGATCGGATGCAGCTGAATACCAGTATTAACATGAAGTGACTGTTTATCTGACCTCCACAACCCAGTTAGTACTGGGTAATACGATACCCCTTGGTAAGACTGGTTGTCAAATTTTCGGGTCACTGCCTGTAACGACTGTGATCTACAAATAACAGCCGGCTTAGCGGCGTAGGCAAGCGCAGCTTAACCTAAAGATCGATTGAGCGGCTGCTATTATATAGCCAAACAAATAAATATTACAGTCACTGACCTCTTAATCCTACTAGTATATTCAATCTTCGAGAATATGATACCCTCACTTTAACTCGCTTCTTATTATTTGGAGCTTAGATATCCAAGCTTAGTGCTCAGTTAGTTCAATGGCCTAAGCTTCGTTTCCAAACATGAAAATAACGTACAGGGTGTTGGTTTTATACAGAAGTTTAAAACCTGCAAAACCTATCTAACTGTATGAACCAGTTGTTTTTTTATCAGATGAAAATTCGAAACGGTTATTATGACAGCTATGACAATAATTTATTAAAATTATGTTGAATTTATGGTAAGATGCTAATCGATGACTCTTAGGTCCATGTTCACCAAAGAGATGACAGTCTGATTATCTAAAACAGCTGTTTAGCACGCATTTTTGTATGGGAACATGTCACACTGACAGCTGTTTTTAGATAAACAGACGGTTATCTTTTCGGTGAACATGGAACATTAAAAGATTAGACATGTCACTGCCCGAGTGACATGTCTAATCTTTGTTCCGTATTTTAAAATTAAATTTAATTAGTTATTATGTTATAATAAGGTGTAATAATGTATAAATACGTATCATAAATGCGTAAATACTCAGGAAAATTGTTATCCTGAAAATTGATAAAGTTTTCGGTAATACAACGACACCGGTAACCTAGAAACAACAGCTGACGTTCTAACTACGAACTTAAACGGATTATTCGGGGGAAGTATTGTCTACTTTTATTTAATAATAGCACACAATCGTCACTTTAACTCTATAGCACATCCATGCCAATTTCTAGTATGTTTATTTTTGCTGAATCATTACCCTGCACTGGTTACAAATCTCTTTGTTGAGAACTGGTCATAAAACAACAAAGACAATAATTCCATTAAGTACTTTGTTTTTATTTTCAAATCGATCTTTTCAATACAAATTCATAAATATATCGTTTATGATCATTTATTGTGCATTATTAACTTTAATTAAGTTATTTCATAAGATAAGTTTAAATTTTCTTGTAAGCAACCTACCCACACAAGTAAAAGTAAATCCCTAAGACAATAAAACCATTGAAATTGAACACTCATTTCAATTAGACACATTAAATTGGATAAACTTTTAAAGCTAATACATACTAAACCTCATTCATTACATAACTAAAGGCTCTTTCTTGTCATTTTTTGTTTTTTTTTTTTCATTTTTTCCCCTCTCATTGCTAACTTTATTTTATTAGTCTATTCTATTAGTTCTCACCGTTTCTTTATTTCTAATTTTCAGTAACCCATCCTTAAACCATGCCTGTGATGACCCGTAAGGCTACTGCTCTGGATATGGAGTTAAAATTGAGAACGGCCCTCCAAGAACTTAAAGAATCAAACCTCCAAGTCCAACAACTGTTACAGGAGAGAGAGGAGAGTGAGGTGGAAGTCGATAAGATTAACGGCAAAAACTCCAGCCTAAAACGGGAGCTAGTAGACCTTCATCAGCAATACTTGGACGTTGTGGATGAACGGGATCAACTGAAGGTGGTCACGGATGGTTTCAGTAATTGTAGTGATTTATATGAGCAGGCTTTATTTAAAATTAGGGACTTAGAAGATAAGTTAATTCATGCCAATAGTTGTATAATAAAGTTAAAGAAAGAAAGAGCATGTTCACAAGCTAAAGAAACAAACCTCTTATATAATGAATTATTAAACAATAATAATAATTTAAACCCCCCTTCCTTAATAACTATTGATCTGACAGAGGATTCATTAATGAAACAAAATTATTCAGTTAGCAAAAACAAATTAAAAAAATATGCTAAGTTGAATAGAATAATAAAAAAATGTAATCAATTTAGGAAACAACAAAAACGCTTTTCAAAATATATTCCACTGAGGAAAGAGCGTGTTGATTTAGTAAATAAGTTAAACAACTATCAAATAAAATTGGAAGACAGTGTAAAAATTTATCAAATTGATACTCAGCAATTACAGTCTGAAATACAGGTACTTCAGGATTCACTAAGTTCCCTTTCTAGTAGGTATATGATATCTCAGAACCAAATTAGGGAACATATTTTTGCAGCAAATGAGTTGGTAATGGGTCAATGTAGTTGTCAGACGGTTACCAACCATGACAATATCCAGCCTGAGGTAATGGAGGACCCATCCCAGGTTGAGAATTTGTCTCAGGACAGTTTACCGAACCGACAATCAAAAAATTTTACACATGATAGTCTGCCTGAGAGTGGTAATTTTATTTCTCATAATAATCATGATTGTAATCTTTCAGTTATGTTCTCTGACAATATAGGTAAGGGGCTAGGTAAATTAATTAGTAATAACCTGAATTATTGTACTCAAAACAATTGTATGCCAGGGTCTACCTACAAACAGGTTATGGCATCTGCGACAAAAACCGTTTGTGATCCTAGTACCACCATAACTATATGTGTAGGCAATAGTTCTAAGATTAAAAAGGAAGATATCACTGACTGTGTATCCGAGTTGTTAAAGTTAAAATGTAGTAAAATCATATTGTGTGCTTTTCCCTATTTTGAAAATTTGGGTAATAGGAAAAACAATTATATACATATGTTAAATAACCATATTCATTTTCTAGTAGGTCACTATAGTGACAGACTTATATATCTGGATATCAACACTATTGTTGGTAAACTAAAGTCGACACGGGGTAAGGTGTATCTACCTATTGTATGTAGACACAAAATAGCTCGGCTATTATCTTATAGTATTCACACAGACATAAATAGTATGTCTAAGTTTAGTTATATTATTAATACATCGACAATTAGTAATTCTACTAATGTTCAGGTGACTGGCACGAATGAATATAGCACTAGTGCTATAAATGTTTACACACATTGTACTGGAGAGGATCCATCTGTCACCGTGGAAAATTCTCAATTAGGGTTTATTAGTGATAGGGTCTTGTTGTCAGAGGATGGCACGGGAGTCTCCGGCCTCACTCCATATATTAATTTAAACTAGAAAGTGAGACAACAGAAGGTACCATTAACAATATTATTGTTAATCCTACCAACACCAAGGTATCTTCTTGCACTCAACTAGTTAGTAAAAAAGGGCCTCAGCAGAACACCTTAAAATTATTCCACCAAAATATCCAAGGCATTTCTTCCAAATTATTAGAAATTGAATTGTTTTTAGAAAGTAGTAAGTTTGACATTATTTGTTTTACTGAACATTGGCTAAAGGATTACCAAATGCTTATTAATTATGAGAACTATATGGTGGGTAGCTGCTTTAACCGTAAAACTATGCTTCGTGGAGGTTCCCTAATATTAATAAAAAATAGTTTTAAATATAAGCAACGTAATGACATAGTAGGTCTCTCGGTTGAACATTGCGTCGAACTGTCCTGTGTTGAGCTAGATAAGCATGTAGTTGTGTGTGTGTACAGACCCCCAAACTATCAAAACTTTTCCTTATTCGAATCAATAATGGAAGATGTCCTGGCAAAACTTGCAGCCAGTAATAAGTCTACAATTATTTGTGGTGATTTCAATATCAATATTTTAGAAGAGAATCCAAATAGCAGTCGGTTATTAAATCTTTTTAAGTCATTTGACTTGACCAACACTTTTATAGAACCTACTAGAGTAACATCATCTTCTGCTACTTGTATAGATAATGTTTTCTGCAATTGTGATTATTTAGATAAAGCCATAGTGAATTGTTTGCCGTCTGACCATAGCGGACAAACTGTAACTTTTAGGTGTAAAACTCCAATACAAAATGTTCAGATTAAATTTAGACCTATAACTTCTTGCAAATTAAATAGGTTTAATATTTCCCTACAGAACAAGTTAAGTGAAATGAGCCAAGAGGATAATAATATAAATCAATTGTATGACCGTTTCTTTTCATTAGTTCACACGGAATTCAACAAAACTTTTGAAAAGAAGACAAAGAGTATTTGCCCTAAATTTATATTTAGTGATTGGGCAACTAGAGGTATCAGAAAAAGTAGGGAAAGGCTATTTGAGCTTTACAGCCTTAAGACTTTTATAAACACAGAAACTTTTAGCAAGTATGTTGCTAAGTATTCAAAGATTTTTAGAAATACTTGCAAGGTTGCTAAAGCCCTGCACATTAGCAACAAGATCAAAACAGCAGAAAATAAAATAAAGACCGTTTGGAAAGTCATAAATAACGAGACTAACAGAAAGAAAATACGTAATAATAGCTATACATTAGATACAGAATGTGGTCCTAAAAGCTCTAATCAGGAAGTAGCTCAAGAATTTGTAAATTTCTTTACCGATATACCAATAAAAACTACGGAGGCCCTTAATTCCTCACCTGAAATCTCAATTGGCTTATTAAAGGCGAATGTATCTGGCTGCCTGGCTGAATTTAAATTTAAACACATTAACCCTATGACAGTTATTAAAGCTTTCCGGCAAATTAAAATCAAACTGACCGAAGATCTATGGGGAATGTCTATCAAAGTTTGTACATCTATACTTGAGACCATAGCCCCGTACTTAGCTTTAATTTTTAATACATGTGTAGACCAAGGAGTGTTCCCTGATTTAATGAAATACAGTAAAGTCATACCTCTTTTCAAATCCGGGGACAGTAAAGATGCCAATAATTATAGACCTGTATCCGTGTTACCAGTTTTTAGCAAGGTTTTTGAAAAAGTAATGCTTAATCAAATGCTCTATCATTTTAACACCAACAGAATCTTACATGATCAACAGTATGGTTTCACCAAGGGACGTTGTACAACTGACGCCGGTGTAACCTTATTAAAGCACGTTTTTGCTGCGTGGGAAGAGTCCCAAGACGCAATAGGAATTTTCTGTGACCTCTCCAAAGCTTTTGACTGCGTAAATCACGACACATTACTTTTGAAACTGGAGCATTACGGACTAGGTAAACTTGCACTTAGCCTGGTAAAATCTTATTTGAGTGATAGAAAACAACATGTTCAAATAAATGGTGTCAATTCACAGGGTTTGAAAGTAAAAATGGGGGTTCCGCAAGGCTCAATATTGGGTCCTTTCCTTTTTCTAGTCTATATAAATGATCTACCCTATTTATTGAAAAACCAACCACAAAATATGGTGCTGTTTGCTGATGACACTTCCCTAATTTTTAAGATAAATAGACGGGCCCAAAATCTAGATGAAGTGAATAATGCCCTACTTCTGGTCCAAAATTGGTTCACAGCAAACAATTTGGTATTGAATGAAAAGAAAACTAAATGCATAAGATTTTCATTACCGAATGTTAAAAGTAGTGATTGTGAGATAATATTGAATAAAGAGAAACTCGAATTCGTAGATAAAACTGTTTTCCTGGGGCTTACGCTTGATTCAAGGCTACAATGGGGTTCTCATTTAACATCGCTTGCGGGGCGCTTAAGTTCAGCAGCATATGCCATTAGAAAAATCCGTCAATTCACTGATGTAGATACCGCTAGACTGGTCTATTTTAGTTACTTCCATAGTATAATGTCTTACGGTATTTTGCTATGGGGACGGGCTGCTGATGTTGAGTCTATATTTATTCTGCAGAAAAGAGCCATCAGAGCCATATATAATCTTCGTAGGCGCGATTCTCTAAGGGAACTATTTAAGGATATTGGCATCATGACGGTTCATTGCCAATACATCTACGAAAACATAATGTACGTCAGAAAAAATCTGCATCTTTTTGGTAAAAGAGGTGACAGACACAATTACAGTACTAGAAATAGGGACCAACTAGTTCAGCCAGGCTTTAGACTCGCTAAAGTAGACTCATCTTTCATGGGGTACTGTTTGAGATGCTATAATAAAATTCCACAAAGTATTCTTGAACTGAATGAGACGAAATTTAAAACATGCGTTAAACGCACACTATGTAAACAAGCATATTATAAGTTGAGCGATTATATCGCTGATAAAAATGCTTGGCTTAATGCTGGTCCTGCTCCACATGGACAGGGGTGCAAAAATTGATAGCATTAAATGGTATTGTTGGAGCTGCTGAAGATTGTACAAACTTATCTTTGCATTGTATAGATTCAATGTTAGTATTATATAATCGCATAGCCCATATTGTGTGAGTACTATGTACTAGTAAGCTATCATTCACTGGAAACCTACGGCAGTTCTTGACTTGAATGTGCCCTGGCGGTTGAGAGTATGTCATGCTCTCTCAAATGTCTCGCTGATGGTGGCGCGTGTGTCGGACCATTTAGTTCCCTTCAAAATGGTTGAGCTGAATGGTGCTGATCCATGCGTCATGTTCGTGAACGGGCGCTGTCAGTTGTGACTGGTCATCTCTTAGTCGCCATGGTTTATTTGAATTATTTTGTTTTTGAGTTGTATTTTAATTTTGTTTTGCTATGGACACTTTTAACGTGCACATCTTGCTACATTGTTCTCACATAATATACCATCTCAACATGAATGATGTAACCAAGATTTTGTAACAATATTTTGATTTAAAAGAGTGTCCATGGAGTTTCTTGCCCGTTCTTCTCCATAGAGATCTACGCTAGGGAATGGGCAACTACGGTACTTTCACAGTTTTTATGTCTTGTGACTGGGACTGTAGCTACTTTAAATGTTCATTTTTGTTTCGACAATTCAAAAGTGCCTGTAACTGGCCTACTTGAAATAAATGCTTTGATTTGATTTGATTTAATGGACCTTAGTGTATTAGGTATTAAAAAAAAAACTATTTTGGATACCTCATCATCATCATCATTTCAGCAACAAGACGTCCACTGCTGTCCTTAGGCCTCCCCAAAGTGTCGCCAGATTAACCGGTCCTGGAATTCCGCAACCTTCACCAGGTCATCGGCCCACCAAGTGGGAGGCCTTCCAACGCAACATCTTCTGGTTCGCGGTCGTCACTTTGGAACTTTTCGGCTCCATCGGCCATGCGTTCTGCTAGCAATGTGCCCGGCCGACTACTACTTAAGTTTGGCAATTCTTCGGGCTACGTCGGTAACCTTACACCTACAATAGTACAAGTTTGGTCCTTCAGGACTAAAAGCTTAACAATACGTTATCTTGTAAGTTAAGATATGAAGGTTACAAGGGACATACTAATAATCCTTGTCAGTGAAGACATAGTTATATATTTGGTCCTTCGAGACGGGACCGCCTAACTTTCTGGGCCTATTGCCCGCATGATGTATTGTTTCCCGAATTGCTGTAAGATAATACATAAATATAACATCACGCTTGTAATCCCCAAAGAGTGAGGCAGAAGTGTACCTATTAGTACACCCAACTGACGAAGATATCTAAACTATATACTATATATCTATACTAATATTATAAAGCAGAAGAGTTTGTTTGATTGTTTGTTTGGTTGAACGCGCTAATCTCAGGAAGTACTGGTTCAAATAGAAAAATTGTTTGTGTTGGATAGCCCGTTTAACGAGGAAGGCTTTAGGCTATATAACATCACGCTACGACCATTAGGAGCGGAGCAGGAATGAAAAATGTTGCAAAAACGGGTTTTTTTTTTTCTTTCGTTTTTCTTTCTTATGTGACGCAGACGAAGTTGCGTGAGTCAGCTAGTTACTCACGCACTTCGTCTGCGTCACATAAGATCGTAGATCACAAGTTCTAAATATAATATGGTATAGTCATTAGTCATTAGTCATTTATTCATAAACAATAAATTGTATTTGAAATTACATGGTTTAAAAAGAATTAAAATTACATAAACAAAAACAAAACATCATATTATAGTATTACAACAATGCATAATTATATAACAACGAAATAAACATACAACTTATATAGGAATTTCGTTACAGGTCTTCAACAGCATAAAGACACTTATTCAATAGGAAACTTTTAAGTTGTTTCTTAAAGGAGCTTGAGTAGATAGTGCTTTTTATATGTAGAGGCAACTTATTAAATAATATAACCGATTGATATCTGGGACCGTGTCTAACAATATTTAAATTAGGCTGTACCCTATAGCGCATAATGTCTTGTCTCCGTGTGCCTTCTCTTATCTGTCGTTCTTCTGCTGTTTCATACTCATGCATATATTTGGCCATGTTACTCAGAAGTACAAAAACATAAATGCTCGGCACTGTAAGTATATTTAGATTAATAAAATGTTCACGGCAGCTCTCTGTTTGCGGGATACGGACTATTGTGCGAATTGCACGTTTTTGTAACACAAAAGCTCTTTTGATATTGTAGTCATAACTGTTTCCCCAAAACATTATGCTATATCTAATTTTTGATTCTACCAACGCGAAATATACCATTTTCAAATGATCAATACAAATTTCTGTTCTAAGTGATCTTAAAGCATAACATATTATATTTAGAACTTGTGATCTGCTTATTAAACTTTTCATTCTGTGAACCCAATTCAATTAGGTCTGAAATAAAGAGCTGGTAGCAGTGGCAAGGGGTTCATACAACTAAAAACCTATCGGCTTTCCTTCGGAACAACCACTGTTTTGGAGTCTACTATTGCTTGAAGTAAAACAATAAAGGTAATTCAATTAGGACGTAATTGCCCAAACATGACGAAACTACAAATGGTTCGATGCATGGTTTTTACAAACATTATTAAAAATATGAAACGGACCGGCTCCCTTGTTAAAAAAAATTACCCTTCGCTACTGGCTGGCAGTAGTTATTGATATAATTTATTCAATAAAAGTATATTTTGATTACAGATAAAATACCCCTCAATGGATGCAATTAAAATCTGAATACATTCATTAATTTTCTTTGCGGTTCAGTTATTCAATTTGGTAGTATTAATATCCATTAAATAAATAACTGCCGCGTTAGTCTAGTGGTTGTAAGTGCGACTGCTGAGTATGGGGTCTTGGGTTGGATTCCCACGTCGTGCAAAGTGTTATAGGGTTTTGCTTTTAGGAAGTCATCATCATCTGAGTAGAAGTCACAAAGTCTGGATGTGTGCCCGGTTGATGGAAATGGGCTCGCCCCTATTAAAAGAGGCTCAAGCATTACTGGAAAAATATTGGTGTACTATTAGTTACACCTTTGCCTTACCTCGTTAAGATAACAGGCGTGATGTTATGTTATAAGCAATGGCGTGCCTAGGGCCCAATAATACGGCCAGTTGACTTTTCAGAAACCGTAAACGTCATGAAGAGTTATAAGGGCAAGCCAAGCTTTTAGGCTTTAGCGGCGATCGGCGGCGGCGACCTCTCGCGTCCGGCCCTGGTTCAATCCATGGTCCGGAGCGAGACAGAAAGGGAAGCCGTCACCTCCTTCTGCGAAGCAGTCATGCTAGCGAAGGAGGTGGCGGAACGAGAGAGGTAGAGAGCCTCTCTTCCCAGCCGCCGCGGGAGACGCACCGGGCGTTGGGGGCCACGTGTTGGCTACCAGCCACCGTAGATGCGGGCCTGTGGACGATTAGCTATGGGCTAGCTAGCCGTCCATCCGTCTAATGACGACAGGCCTTGTCGACGGCGCGTTCGTGTTCCACGCGCGCCTCAAAGAGATGTCAGCATAAGGGGAGGGGCCCGCAAGGGCCGAAGCCTGCCGGGGTTGCGGGCCTGTTCGAAAGAGATACCGCGGCCCCGGAACATAAAGGGCGAGGAAGGAACAAGCTTTTAGGTTTGTGTAAAAGTAACGCCACTAGTTATAAGGTGGTTTGATCAACAGATTTTAATCCCCACTATTATATGAGACTTAAACATAACTGGCGAAATTTGGGTGTACCTACTGTAGGCTCGACGACAAAAAAATCGAATGAGTCCGTCAAGTAGATAATTAAAAAATATTATATTAGAAAACATCCGCAAGAGAACCAAGGTCATTGACGTAGCCCAAAAAATTGCCAAACTTAAGTGGCAGTGGGCAGGGCACATTGCTCGCAGAACGGATGGCCGATGGGGCCGAAAAGTTCTGGAGTGACGACCGCGAACCGGAAGACGATGCATTGGAAGACCTCCCACTAGGTGAACCGATGACCTGGTGAAGGTTGCTGGAATCCGTTGGATGCGAGTCGCACGGGACCGGTCAATGTGGCGACACTTGGGGGAGGCCTATGTCCAGCAGTGGACGTCTTTCGGCTGAAATGATGATGATGATTAGAAAATATTTAAATTGACGAAGATACAACGCTTTTAAAATTCCCAATACGTCACGCCTAGGTATAATTTTAAGCTAGATCTGACGTCACGAGCTCCCACTCCCGAGCTTTGATACGTTTTATCCTTGTCAATTTTCATTGATTTACATAAACAAAAAATACGTGCCCATTATTTTTCAATAATCCAATTGAATAACTAAATAGATTTGTAATTTTTTGATATTGATTGAGTCATGCCAATTAGAAGATAAGAAAAGATTAGGAGGGGGAAGACCTATATAAGGCGGCGCAGAACTAGCACCGCTCTCTTTTCACTTGGACTCATAGATAGGTAATACACTATATAATACAAGATAGATGCGCAACTCCGGTTTTCGTTTTTAAAACTGTGTACCTCAACTGTTAGATGGCACTGTTAGTTTCTGTTCAACCAAATAAATACAAAAACTAATACTTGACTGCGGAAAGAACCTGGGACCTATTAATCACAAGGCAACCGCTGTCACCGCTAGGCTATCTTCACTGACAAGTTGTCCAAAATAGCTGTTCTCTTTATGACAGTTGTAAAACAGTCAAACAGTTGAAAAGTTTGTGTTCTCAAACACACTGATGGCAGCACTATCTATGAACATTTTTTGCTTGGACTCGTCGTGGGAACAACATCGTGAGAACGTCACTCTGGTTGGTATATTTTTTTCATTGTTTATTTTGTTATTTCTCTTATTGTGTTATTTTTGTTAGAATTGTATTTTCGTTTGGTTAGTTTGATTATTTGGTTTTTAATATTAAATTGTTGTCAGTTGGTTTTGTCTTTTTAAAATATTTCTAATAGGTACTTGTATAATTATTAAAAAAAAAGTCACTTCTGGTCTAATTTCCAAGAGTATCAATACATGACAAATTGTTACTTTTAACAACCGTTTGCCATAAAAGACCACGCCAAGTGCTTGTTTTTCCTTATTCACACGTAAAGGCCATAAAAAATGAATACCCAATAACGTCTATGAAATACGACTACGAGCTCAAATCGTGTACCAAGTTTGGTCATATTAATATTTTCTACGTATTTCATCATACATTCAGAAATCAATACTTTACCAAAAAGCTTAAGACAAAAGAATTACATAATTAATGAAGCACATTTATTTGGAAAAGGGACAAACGATAGCCATAACAAGATAGAGAGAGAGGTACGATTACACGCAACATTGATATCAGTTGAGTCTAACAAAAATCTATTTGAGCCTATAAAACGGGTAGATATTTGATGAGCCGAAAAGGAATGAATAGCCGAAAGATTGCAAAAGGCTGATGGCTTCTAAATCAGTCTGAGTTTCAAATACCTAGTCGGACACTAAATTATTTCTGTAAAATATGTATATTACAGAAAGTAGAATGAGACAAGGGCAGATGATGGTGATGTGATTGTCTTTGATATATAGCAATGAGTTTGAATATCAATAGCAGTGAATTTTTACAATTGAAAGTGCCAAACTTTGAGCTGAATCAATTTAGATTGCCATTGTTGTTGTCTTATTCGATCCATCTAACTGTGAATAAGAGTAGTTTTTCTAGCTTATTAAACTATATATTAGGGCTGACCTAGATTATGTCGGGAAGCCATTGCTTACCGACATGATTACAATGATACAAAACTGATGTACGGGGATTTTGGTAATGCACTGCATTCAGTTATTAAACTATTTATTAGGGCTGACCTAGATTATGTCGGGAAGCCATTGCTTACTGACATGATTACAATGATACAAAACTGATTTACGGGGATTTTGGTAATGCACTGCATTCATTGCATTACCAAAATTCCCGTACATCAGTTTCGTATACTTGTTTTTTAATTGCGATATGCCCGCTGCGTTTGCAATTTACGCTTAGCTGTAGAGAATGGGAAAGAATTCAGATAAGGTTACCAAATCAAACAATTTCAATCATTGCTCTAAAGTGTTCATCATCTGCTTAGCCTTTTTCCAATTAAACTGGACTCGGCTTCCAGTCTAACCAGATGAGTCTGTGCATGTAAATTACAGCAGTATTATACGTGGAGCGACTGCCTATTGACCTCCACAACCCAAATAGTACTGGGTAATACGATAAGACTGGTAAGACCCCTCGGTAATTCTGACACCTGTTACAACTGTCAAAGATCTTCAATTATTGACAGCCGAGACCAATGGCTTAACGTGCTTTCAGAAGCACGGAAGAAACTCGGTTTGTAATGAGTGGTCACCCATCCACATACCAACCTTGTCAAGCACGGCTTAACCTTGAAGATCGACCCTTGTGACTACTAGTAATTAGCCACGAGATACATATTGTTACCTAAATACTTCCGAAACTTCAGAAAACCCATAAAATACCTTAAGCGCAATATCGCACGCGTACCCACATCTTACCCGATCCCCATAAATAATGCTCAAACAGTAAATCCCATTCCTAAATTAAGTCACCTTCCGACCACAGCACGGGAAATATTGAAAAATGCTGATGATAAAAAAAAAGATGTCGATTTCAAAAAATTTAGGGTAGGTTATTAAATTCAAAAGTGAGCGGGGGCAATATCGGAAACTCATTAATAATGTTACAGGGTGTGCCTAATTTCATCGTGACTTAGCCATATTTACGTAAATGGATAAATTTTTGTGGTTACCAGTGTATTAAAGAAAAAAGATTTTGATTATGAACTAGCATATTTCAGCCACACTGCTGATAAGAATATTTTATCTTGTCTTATCAACTTCGTGGAATCTCGAAAGGTTAAAAGGTGTTCCTTTTTATCTGTACTAGACGAGACCGCTTTCTAGGTAACGTATCCGAAATGAGATATCAAAATTTTTAACCTCGTAATACTTTTTTGTTATACTAAGGTCCATGTTCACCAAAAAGATGACGGTCTGATATCTAAAACAGCTGTTTAAAACACATTTTTGTATGAGAACATGTCACAGTGACAGCTGTTGTTATAGATAATCAGACCGTTATCTTTTTGGTAAACATCGACTTGACCTGAGCCCGAGATGTGCAACCGTTGCTTAGAGCTTGTGTTGCTTCTGAGACATGTTTTAGCCTCTGGCGAGACTGGTACAAATTAATGATACATGTCTAGGCACACTTTTCACCTTCAATTTAACAGTAACGTTGGTCCCGGCTGTCATTTGTAGATCTTTGAAAGTCGTTACAGGCAGTTAGTGGCCAAAACCTGACAAACCAGTCTTACCAGGAGATATCGTATAACTCAGTACTAACTGGATTGTGGAGGTCAGATAGACAGTTGCTCTATGTGAAATACTGGTCTTCAGCCGACGTTAACATAGTTGGAAATTATAGGCTAGGTAAAAAAAAATGTTGTCCCTGTGTGAGAGTGCGTGTTGTATTGTATTGTATTGTCTCCACGTCAGGGCGCGTAATTTCCGTATGGGCTATAATCCACCACGCGGGCCCAGTGCGGGTTGATAGATGTCACATGTCTTCGAATTTTGGGTTCTAGGATATGCCAATATCCTCAAAATGTTTTTGAGAGCAGTGGTAATTAAATAATTTACACAAAATAATGCACCTGCCTGGGTTTGAACCCATGCCTAACTGTTCGTAAGTCGGGGCCGCCACCACTGGACCACCGGGGCTCTAGAAACAGAGTACAGGTTATGACGTCGCTATAGGATTTCATATCACATACAAAGTCTAACTAAACAATGAAATTGTACGTTGTTTCTAGGAACAGGCAATTGAAGTAAGTATCCCACAAAACAATATCTTATTCGAGTAACTAATTTACATCATCTAACATCTTAGTTCGTGTTGAGTACACAAAGTGTCTACCCTTTTCATGGCGATGAGTCTCTGGTTGAACAAGTAAGATTACACGCTGAAGTTCAACGTTATAGTTTAATAACTAGTTTTGACAGCTGAAAGCCGTCTTTCTCTTTCTGGCTTTGCCTGTTAGGAAAAGATAGCAGTATGTACTCTCATTTAAGAGTGTTCATGGAGTTTCTTGCCCATTATTCTCCATAGAGATCTACGTTTGGAATAGGCAACTACTGTATTTCACAAGTTATTATGCCTTGTGACTTTGACTGTAGCTTTGCTTTTTTTGATTTTCTGATATAATATTAGTCTTAGTTTATTTTGATGTCCGTAGTTAGGTACTGAATAACTACTAAGCCATTATTATGGGGTTTATAATATAGTACTAACTAAATCCTTCATCAATGCGACAGGTTGTTGAAATATTAGTGATATGAGTGAATAAAATACACGACTCGCGAAACTAATTTAAATAGGCATACAAATAAACCATGACCAGGGATATTTTTTATCTCCGTAAATTAAAAATTTACCCAATGGCGCAGGTGACCTGAAGGCCCACATAACATCACGCTTGTAATCCCCAAAGAGTTTGGCAGAGTTGAACTATTATATTAGTACATTCACATTTCGCCAGTCGTGTTTAAGCCCCAGGTATTCAAAAAAAATCCTAATAAGGCAAACCTATAAAGACAAGCCTATTGCCATCAATCCGGCCTAACTCCAGACTCCGTGACTGCTATTGAGAGATTCCTGATTGAAAAACCCAATAACACTTTTTCCGACCCGGGAGTCCACCCCAAGATCGATCGATCGGGCAACATCTAGTAAATAATATAACTTTATTACTTATATAGAAACAAATAGAAACAACTTCCCGACAAACTATCCCACAGTAACTGTTGGTGTAACATGAGAAAACGTTCTCAGATTTTCATTGATTTATTCAGGTTTTGTAAAAGTTTGGCATTCTCCGTAGACCCATACCTATCAACTGACAGATACCTGATGAAGACTGACTGGACATGGCGACCTTTTAAATAATCAACTACTTTATAAAGCAATAAATATTATAAAAACACTTTAGTCAATGTTTTATTTCCTCATGACTGGAACATAAATCCCTCAGTCGTACAAAAACTTAATTATGCTGTATTGGTTTACGAACGTTTTTCTATTGACGGGTGACCACTGAAAACCAGCGCTGTGCTGTGGGCCCCCATAGTACAGCATCATGCTGAGTGGTAACCTATTTGTCGCACTCACGACGTGTAAGCTATCAACTTTATTTTTGTATATGTTCCTTTTTAACCGACTTCCAAAAAGGAGGAGGTTCTCTATTCGACTGTATGTTTTTTTTTTTTTTTTTTTTTTTTTTATGTATGTTACCCGATTACTCGAAGACGCCTAAACCGATTTGAAAAATTCTTTTTTTATTTGAAAGGGTATACTTCCAAGTTGGTCCCATAGTCGCCAAGTCGGGATCTGATGATGGAATCTTGGCGAAATCGAGGGAACTCTTCAAATTTTATAGGATAACGTACAGCAATTTTTATATTTTCTACAACAAGTGAAGCATTTGCGTTTGATAAGAACCATTCTACCATCAGATCTGATGATGAAGCCAAGAGTCACGGAACTCCATAATGAGACAATGTATCCTAGTCGTGTTTGGGCTTGTTGTAATTGTAACGGTATGCACTTTCCATGTGAACCACTAAAAAGTGAAAAATAAAAACTTTTTTGCAAAAAATAAAACCGACTTCAAAAAGAAAAAGTGAAAAATAACTTTAGCTTCTGAAGTCGGTGACAAAAAAATTAAATCAATCATACAAACGTCACCGACTTCAGAAGCTAAAGTTATTTTTCACTTTTTCTTTTTGAAGTCGGTTTTATTTTTTGCAAAAAAGTTTTTGTTACATACTAAATGTTTGTTATGTTCCTTTATTGTTTCTGTTTTTTAATACACGCCATGTGCCTGCGATAAATATAGATTTTTTCTTTCTTCATTCATATTAGTTTTTAATCAAATGCAAGCAGCTGGACAGCAGGAGTGACGTATTTGCATCAGTTGCAACTAAAGAGTAGAAGAGAGTAAGGTTTTAACCTAGCCAGGCATTATAATTTGTAAAATTTACTTCATCACCTTTCAGATGATCGTAACTCTAATCATGATTAGATCACCTTCATGTGTCCCAGTGTTTGTTATTGAACTCCTCCGAAACATATTGACCGCTTTTTATCAAAAAATTTGTGTATATTTGGTAGGTCTGAGAATAGGTCGTGGGCGTTTGAGAGGTCATGTTCCGCAAAGGACTGTTACAGGCTGAGGAATAAGGTTATGATGAAGTTCTTATTCATATTTTACTTTCTTTGAAACGCAGTGATTTCTTTCTTTTGATACTCGTCATCATTTTTCTCCTGCCCTTATGCCAATTGATTTGGGGTCGGCGAATCATGTCTTCTACTTCCTTACTTCTCTATTACTCGTCATCATATCAGACACCTCCTTCCTTATCATATCATCCTTCATACATAAAAGAAAGAAAGTAAAAGGGTAGACCAATGAAACGATGGCGTTTCATTGGTCTACTCTTTTACTTTCTTTAGATAAAATATTAAAAATCCCTCCGGCAAGCCGCAGGAGGAGTTAGATTTCGGAGAAGGAGGTATACAAATTTTCAATAGTCGGACGCTCCACGTCCGACTATTGAAAATTTGTATAAAGAGTTGTACTTATGTGTACAATCTACAAAAAAAAATATGATTTCAAAATCGTTGTCCTGTAATGGAAAGTTTACCCTTTTTAAATCCTCTCTTATTTATGAGTTTAGCAAAGAAACGCCCTCAAATTTTTAGTTATACTTTTTTTTTTGGAAAACCAGTTTTATCGCTAAATTTCAAAGGTAACAATTGTAGAGTAAACAATTTGCTTTCAAACAAAAATATTTGCGACGCTCAAAATATTTACTGTTTCGGATATATGATTTTTTTTCGCAAAAATTTTGGAAATTTCAACCCCCTCCCCAATTTAGGGGTTGCATCAAAAAAGTTTTAATTTAAAGTTGTCCGTATTCTTACTCAAATTTTTTTTTTTTTTTTTTACAATTTTAATGCGATCTGTCCATTGACTGACATTAAGCATCTTTTCTGTTAATTTTGGTTTAGTCATGCTTGGTATGCGCCCAGTGGTGCATCCATATCAGTCCATTTTATGGTGTGTCAGCTGTCACAGCATCAGGTCTTGTGGGGTTTGCCTTTTAAGCCTCTTGAATGACTTGGTTTTCATCAAATTCGATGCCAGTTTATTGGGATGAGTAGTAATTCTATTTCTGTAGGCACTGACTGCTTGCGTGATTTGTTCTTTCACCTTTAGTATTTTTAAGTCCCGATGTAAGCTCTCGTTGGTCATGTACCATGGTGCATTAGTTATAATCCTAAGCATTTTTGATTGAAACCTTTGGAGTATGTCAATGTTTGAGTTGGCTGCCGTGCCCCACAGCTGTATTCCGTATGTCCAGATTGGCATTATGATACATTTATAAATCCTGAGCTTATTTTCCAGAGAGAGCTTTGATTTTTTTGATAGTAGCCAATAATGTTTCCTTAGTTGTAGGCTCAATGCTTTACGCTTCGTGAATATATGTTTTCGCCAGGTTAGTCGCCGGTCTAAGTACATTCCAAGGTATTTAGCTTCTTCCGCTTGAGGGATCATAACATTATTTAGTTGTACAGGTGGGCAAGTATCTCTTCTTGTTGTGAACGTCACATGTACAGATTTGGTTTCATTTGCCTTTATTCTCCATTCTCTTAGCCAGTTCGAAATTTCATCTAAGCTTGTTTGTAGTATCTTAGATGCCTGGGCGGCATCTTCATGCACCGCTAGTGTAGCAGTGTCATCGGCGAACGTGCCTAAGACTACTCCCTCTGACACTGGGAGATCAGCTGTATAAAGAAGGTAAAGAGTGGGACCCATCACACTGCCTTGAGGAACTCCTGCTCGAATTTCGTGCAGTCCAGTTATTTCATTGCCTTGTTTTACAAAGAAGTACCTCTTTTCTAAGTAAGATTTAATAAAAATGTAGTAATTTATTGGAAGTGTTTTCCTAATTTTATATAAAAGGCCCTCGTGCCAAACTCGATCGAAAGCTTGTGATATGTCTAGAAAAGCAGCCGAGCAGTATTTTTTTTCTTCGTAAGTTGTATGAATTTTTTCGATCAGCCGATGTATTTGTTCTATGGTTCCATGACTTTGTCTAAACCCGAATTGGTGGTCAGGTAACAAAGAGTTTTGTTCTATCAGAGGTCTTAGTCTTTTCATGAACAATGTCTCTAGTAGTTTAGAAGGGATAGACAACAAACTAATGGGCCGGTAGGACTTCACGTCCCCGGGGCACTTTCCTGGCTTAGCTATCATAATGATTTGAGCTACTTTCCATTGAGAGGGTACGTACCCCTTCAAGAGAATTGCGTTGTATAAAGCGGTGAGGAAAGTAATGCCTGCTTCTGGAAGTTCCTTCAATGTTTTTGCTGTAATTAAGTCATATCCAGGTGCTTTGTGTTCATTCAGTTTATTGATGGCAGTTCTTACTTCAGTTTTCGTAACTTTTTCCAGAGGCAAGTCGAGTTGGTATGTTTGCTGTAAATACGATGTTATTTCACTATGTAGTGTTTGTGATCCTTGAGCATCGTTGGGCGTAAATACTTTACTTAGGTGTTCGGCAAAGGTTTGTGCCTTTTCGAAGTCACTTTTAGCCCATGTATTATCACTTTTGCGTATTGGTGCTTGACTTGCTACAGGTCTCTTAAGCTTTTTTGTTGCTCGCCAGAGAGAATAATTTGAACTTGCTGTTGCATCTAGGTTTTTGGTATATTCCTCCATGTCTCGATTTTGATCTTCACTGAGTGCTAATTTAAGACGAGTTGTGACATAGTTAAGATGTTTCTTATCAGCAGGGTATCTCGTCGTTTGCCAACGTTTTCTTGCTTTGCGCTTTTCATCTAGTAAATCTCTCACTGTTTCAGACCACTGTATATCTGTAGGTTTTGCTATTGATGGGGGTGTGGCGCTCCATGCAGATTGTTGAATGCAGTAATTAAAGTGTTCTACTGCCTGACAGATTTCATCGTCAGTGTGCAGTGGGAGTCTATTGTTTATTGAAGACTCAACAAGCTGTCTAAACAGTGGCCAATCTGTTTTTCGGCTGTGTAGTTTGCAAGGCTTTGGTTTTTCGAGTATTTTACGGCTCAGTTTGATGAATACTGGTGAGTGGTCCGATGACAAATCCTGACTGGAAGTGCAAGTAATATGCTTTTTAGCGATGCCTTTTATAATACAAAAATCGATGAGATCCGGTACTTTGTTCACATCTGTGGGCCAGTATGTTGGTTCTCCTGTCGATATTATATCAATATTCTGTATTTGAAGTGCTTGATATAGTTGACGTCCCTTCGTTGTAATTATCCGGGATCCCCAGTGTGTGTGTTTGGCGTTATAGTCGCCCCCAGCCAGGAATCGATAACCCAATGTACTTACGTATTTTAGATAGTCTTCTGTCTTAATGTTGTGTTTGGGTGGGCTATAAACAGCCGATATCACCAGTGGCCCTATCCAGTCTTCAATTGTGACACTAGTTGCCTGTATTTCTTGTGTGCAGTAAGGATTGTTTTCATAATGCTTGATGTTTGATTTTATTAGGATTGCAGATCCACCGTGGGCTTTTCCATCTGGGTGCATTGTGTGATAAAGTGTATATTGAGGTATTGAAAAATGGCTCTTGTCAGTAAAATGTGTTTCTGAAATAAGTAGTAGGTCGATCTTGTTAATTTCTAAGAACGGTTTCAGTTCTAGAATATGTTGTGACAAGCCGTTGGCATTCCATATGACCACGTTTAATTTATCGAATTTTGAGTAATTTTAGTCATGAAGTTGATAAGAAGGTTTGTCATCGTTGTCATTTGCTGCATTAGTTGTTTTAACATGTTTAGCATGAGTTCTGTTTCGCTTGTACTTTGACTGGTTTGAGTTGTTGGGAGTAACTGTTCATTCTTGTTTATTTGAGCTGCTTGACTATAAGCCATGCGGAACGGGGTATTGCTGGATGGTACATTTTGATGTGACACAAACTTGGGTGCTTTGGAATCTGAAGGTATCTTTGTTTTTATGGGCGGGTATTTGACTTTCTGAAGCTCTTGGTAAACAACACAACCTTTGTAGTTTGCGGGATGATTTCCCTCACATAGCACACATTTAACATTATCCGATCTTCCCTTTCTTTCGCAGCTAATAGAGGAATGATCTCCAGCACATTTAATGCATTTGGGTTTCCTATGGCAGTATCTCTTAGTGTGCCCATACTGTTGACAATTAGCACATTGTGGAATCTCGCGTTTAGGCCGTGGAGGCTCGAAGGAACAACGACAATGTAGTAGACTCACAACTTTATATATTAACTTATTATTGTTTTTTGGTTGTAATTCCACAATAAATATTGGTAAAGGTTTTTTAGTAATTCTCTGCTTAATGTTCCAAATATTTATTACTGTGTGACCTAGACTAAGGAGCTCGTCCGATATATCATCTTTATCTGTGGAAGGATGAATATTCTTTAATACCACTTTGAAACTCCTGTCTTGCTTGGGTTTGTATGTGTAAAACTCTGTTTGTTTAATTTCCAGTTGTTTTACAATTTTTGAATATGTCTCAGAGGACTTTGGTTGAATTTTTACCTGTTCATCACGGAGAACTTTTATTTCATAGCTACCATTGGCATGTTCATCAAGCAGTTTAATAAGAGGCTGGATATTGCTGACCTTATCAACGTAGATTGGTGGAGGCTTCGTTGTTTCTTTCGGCTGGGTATTTGGAGTTAGGACATCTTCCGCAAGGTTGGCAAAGCTGTTTGACGTCTCAATTGGTTTGCTTAACCAGTAGTTATTAAGTTTGGTTTGTTTTTCGTTCCTGTGTATCTCCGGACTTTCTCTCTGTCTCTTTTTTGAATAAGAGACTTCTTTAAAACCATCTTCGTTTTCTTCCGATTTTGAGCTGCTTTCCTCAGTGAGGTCTATGTTAGCAGAACTTTGTGGAGGTGTAGAAGTAAGGCTTTGTGACCGCGGTTTGCTGTTGAAGAGAGCTTTGTGAAAAACTTGCTGCGTCAAGTGTTACTCAAAATGATAAAAATGAAAAACGGTTCAAAAATTTTCCATAGGAAAAAAGTTATGGCCAAAAAACTGATTTTAGAAAACCCGCCCCCCCGCCGCCCCCCATGAACGAATTCCGCCCATTCACGAACTTAGCTTAGGTTTTGACCTTTTCGATTTTTTGGCCAAGTTTGAAAGCAATCGGTTCATAATTGCGACCTGTAGAGTGTGACTAAATTTGGCTTGTCACCCATATACATACGTAAACATATTATCCCCGTAGGTGAGAGACCAATAGGTAGATTTTTTTTAAAAAAAAAAAGGAAATCTACCTAAAAAAATCCCTCCGGCAAGCCGCAGGAGGAGGTAGATTTCGAAGAAGGTGCTGGAGCGTCCAACTATTGAAAATTTGTATAAAGAGTTGTACTTATGTGTACAATCTACAAAAAAATATGATTTCAAAATCGTTGTCCTGTAATGGAAAGTTTACCCTTTTTAAATTCTCTCATAAGAGTTTAGCATGGAAACGCCCTCAAATGTTTAGTTATAATTTTTTATTTCGAAAACTATAAGTTTAATCGCTAAACTTTGAAGGTAACAACTGTAAAGTAAACAATTTGCTTTCATAAAAAAATATTTGCGACGGTCAAAATGTTTACTGTTTCGGAGATATGATTTTTTTTCGCAAAAAATTTGGAATTTTCAACCCCCTCCCCAATTTAGGGGTCGCATCAAAAAAGTTTTAATTTAAAGATGTCCGTATTCGTACTCAGAATGATAAAAATGAGAAACGGTTCAAAAATTTTCCACAGGAAAAAAGTTATGGCCAAAAAACTGATTTTAGAAAAACCGCCCCCCCGTCGCCCCCCATGAACGAATTCCGCCCATTCACGAACTTAGCCTAAGTTTTGACCGTTTCGATTTTTTGGCCAAGTTTGAAAGCAATCGGTTCATAATTGCGACCTGTAGAGTGTGGCTAAATTTTGCTTGTCACCCATATACATACGTATTCATATAAATCCCCGTAGGTGAGAGACCAATAGGTAGATTTTTTTTTTTTCAAAAAAAGGAAATCTACCTAAAATGTACGAGTAAAATTACCTAAAAACGTGGTTAACCTAGTACCTATAAAACGTAGCTAACCTAGTACCTATAAAACGTAGCTAACCTAGTACCTATAAAACGTAGTTAACCTAGTACCTAAAACCGGCTAAGAGCGTGTCGGGCCACGCTCAGTGTAGGGTTCCGTAGTTTCCCGTCCGTCACAATAAGTGTTCAATCCAATCCGATTTTAATAATTCTTTTTTTGTTTGAAAAAAGATACGTTCAGGATAATAATAATAATAATATATGTAAACGAAGTTTAAAAAAAATGCTTGCATATACAATTATTCTACAAACTTGGTCCAGAGATTATTTTGTACAACTTTTTGTCTTTTTTGTAGAAAAACTTGTTTCCATCCAAGTTCAAAATAATTTTCCTAGAAAGTTCTTATAAAGTTCTACATTCATATTTTCTAAAGTTATGGTTCAAAAGTTAGAGGGGGGGGACACATTGTTTTTTACTTTTGGAGCGATTATTTCCGAAATTATTGACATTATCAAAAAATGATTTGTATGAGTAAACCCCTATTCATTTTTTAAAACCTTTCCAACAATATATCACACGTTAGGGTTGATTTAAAAAAAAAATCACTTCCCACTTTACATTTATGGGGGCTACCCTAATATTTTTTTTTTCCAATTTTTATTTTACCACTTTGTCGGCGTGATTGATACACATATTGGTACCAAATTTCAGCGTTCTAGTGCTAACGGTCACAGAGATTAAGCGAGGACGGACAGACGGACAGACAGACATGGCGAAACTATAAGGGTTCCTAGTTGACTACGCAACCCTAAAAACGTAGTTAAGTTTCTTTACGTACTATTACCTAAAAATATAGATTAACGTAATCAAGAAATTTCCAATCAACTTAACTTTAAAGGCTGTCTATAATCACATACTCGATTACATTTTCTTGTTCCCAAGACTCGTATAAAATTACTTCAGATTACCATTCGTGTTACATGAGTCAGCAATATACCTACTTGGGTTGTATTAAATTAATGACATTACTCGGGAGTTCCGTGTTAAGACGTCATGAGTGGGATTAGGTTAGGACCTCATGGAGCGATGGAAAGAGGGATTTAGGCTTGATTGAATTGAAGTGTATGGTAGCTAAGAGATCATCAATATTTATGCATCCATAATTATTAAAAAGCCCACCGTCTTATAATAATATGGGCTGATGACATTATACAAGTGTCAGGGAACAGTTGTTCGTCCACTTGCCTGTGCTCGTCCAGTTGGTCGAACACAGGCAAGGACAGGGATTTGTGGAAAGAACTGGAGGAGGTCTTTTCCCAAACAGGGGTCCATATTTCAAAGGAAGAAGACTAACCACACTAAACATATACAATAAGTAATTTTACTAATACCCTACTAACACCAAATTAAACCACCACAATAAATAGCTTTTTTATTTATAGTGATTAAATAATGTTTTTCTTCAAGTGTGTATTCATTTGTTTTATTAACATAATAAGTAGCGGGAGAATCTATATATATAAAGGAGAAGTCCACTCACTGACCACTCATCACGAAATCTCGGAAACTACTGGGCCGTAAGAACTCAAATTTGGCACAAGCACTCTCTAGGGGGTGCAGGCGCGTACTAAGAAAGGATTTTTTTAAATTCGCACCCCAAGGGGTTGAAAAGGGGTGTCAAAGTTTGTATGAAAGTCCTATGTTTTTAAAGTTAGAGATATGAATGTAAAGCCTGAATGTTCCTTTTGGCTTCTAGGTGCTCACTAAGAAAAGGTTTTACGAAATTCGGCCCTTAAGGGTACAAAAAAGGGTTTTTAATGTTTGTATGGAAAAAGTTAATCCACTCATCACGAAATCTCGGAAACTACTGTTCCGTAAGGACTCAAATTTGGCACAAGCACTCTCTAGGGGGTGCAGGCGCGTACTAAGAAAGGATTTTTTAAAATTCGCACCCCAAGGGGTTGAAAAGGGGTGTCAAAGTTTGTATGAAAGTCCTATGTTTTTAAAGTTAGAGATATGAATGTAAAGCCTGAATGTTCCTTTTGGCTTCTAGGTGCTCACTAAGAAAAGGTATTACAAAATTCGGCCCATAAGGGTACAAAAAAGGGTTTTTAATGTTTGTATGAAAAAAGTTAAACATCCAAATTGAATCTTACGTCAACGCGTTATTGCATACTTTACATTGAAATGAGAATTCGGAAACCGATATGGATCCAATTTGAATTTTACGACAACGCGTTAATGCATATTTTGAAATAAGAATTTGGAAGTTCATTGAGGGCGTAATTTCTAGGTGGCCAGTATGTTTCAGTGATATGCAGGCGTGTGCTGAAAGGTATTGAAATGAGTTTCTATAACGTTTTAAAGTTTTATGCCAATTTCTAGGTGGCCAGTATTTTTCAGTACGCAGGCGTCTGTTGAAGGGTAAAAAAAAAACGTTTCAAAAAACGAACTTAAGCGAAACACGCTCAAGCTCAAGCTCATTTCTGTTCTGCGATATTTTGCTGTTACTACTAATTTGATTTGAAATATTTGACATCATCGTTGTTTGGGTTGTCTTCGTTTCGGTATGTTTCACTTATGCTGGGGCTACACTATCGCGATAACGCGAAGATTTGCGTTGTCGCGACACGTCTGGCCAAAGAATTCGTCCTATCGCGAATCATCTTCGCGAATACGAACGCCCTTCCCGCCGCTGTCGGTAAATTGCCGCACATCAAAGGCTTTTGTCGCGACAAAGTTCGTGCGTGCGTTCGAATCTTCGCCTACAAGTCTGGCCGTAGCATTAGTAATTTTAAATTGGAGGATAATCATTTTATTGTGTTCTTACCTATTGCCTGGTTGGAATTTTGTTATGTCTATTGCTTCGCGAATTACATATTGTGTATTTCACACTTTGGTATTAAGTACTATAATAGTAGGTCTTTTAGTATTAGTCGTTCTTACTAGAAAAGGTGTCCTTGAATACCTACGATCGTATTTTAATTTTAAAGTTGTATCTTTGGTCTAGGCTGGTGTTGCAAAAGAATAGCTATAAAGAAAATTACGTTCCAAATAATGTTTTTTACGGTACTTACTGGTCGTAAGCATTGTTTAATTAAATGGATAATCAAAATATTGGTTATCACTTCTAAGTGCAAATTCTTAGCCAAATAGTAAATAATCCTGGCGATGGCGCATGCTTATTTTCATCTCTATCATATTTGGTGCATCACTCATGGCAGCGGGAGAATTATTGCCATTTGAGTTCCAGGTGTTTCAAGGGACGAACAGGGAGTAAAAATAAAATAATCCGATTCTCATGAAACTTCAGTGAAGGTCATTTTGATGTTTGATTCCGTTGGCCAATTTAAATTTCAAAGCGCATATTTTGCGTATGGGCAAATCCACCACGCGGGCCCAGTGTGGTTTGGCAGATGTCACATGTCTTCGAATTTTTGGTTCTAAGACATGCCTTTCCTTTCCTTTCGTTTCCTCACGATGTTTTCCTTCACCGTTTTGAGAGCAGTGGTGATGAAATAAATTACACAAAGTAATGCACCTGTCTGGGCCACGTGTTCGAGCCAGCAATGTGCGCCACGTGTCTTACAACTGGGAAAGGTTTCAAGCTTTCACCCAGGAGCGGTCAAGAGCTGTTTATAATTCGATGCGTAAATACGTTACTGAAATGTCTTGCCATGGCACCTACGGAACCGCCTGTGAAGTCATGGCAGCGGGAGAACTATTCCCATTTGAGTTTGAGGTGTTTCAGGATGGTATTTTATTGCTGTTTTAAACACCAACGTATGATACACGCGAGTGAAACCGCGCGGGTACAGCTAGTCTATATATATAAAGGAGAAATCCACTCACTGACCACTCATCACGAAATCTCGGAAACTACTGGGCCGTAAGGACTCAAATTTGGCACAAGCACTCTCTAGGGGGTGCAGGCGCGTACTAAGAAAGGATTTTTTATAATTCGCACCCCAAGGGGTTGAAAAGGGGTGTCAAAGTTTGTATGAAAGTCCTATGTTTTTAAAGTTAGAGATATGAATGTAAAGCCTGAATGTTCCTTTTGGCTTCTAGGTGCTCACTAAGAAAAGGTTTTACGAAATTCGGCCCTTAAGGGTAAAAAAAGGGTTTTTAATGTTTGTAAGAAAAGGAGAAGTCCACTCACTGACCACTCATCACGAAATCTCGGAAACTACTGGGCCGTAAGGACTCAAATTTGGCACAAGCACTCTCTAGGGGGTGCAGGCGCGTACTAAGAAAGGATTTTTTATAATTCGCACCCCAAGGGGTTGAAAAGGGGTGACAAAGTTTGTATGAAAGTCCTATGTTTTTAAAGTTAGAGATATGAATGTAAAGCCTGAATGTTCCTTTTGGCTTCTAGGTGCTCACTAAGAAAAGGTTTTACGAAATTCGGCCCTTAAGGGTAAAAAAAGGGTTTTTAATGTTTGTATGGAAAAAGTTAATAATCCAAATTGAATCTTACGTCAACGCGTTATTGCATACTTTACATTGAAATTAGAATTCGGAAACCGATATAGATCCAAATTGCATTTTACGACAACGAGTTAATGCATATTTTACATTGAAATAAGAATTTGGAAGTTCCTTGAGGTTTATCTTCAGTTTTTAAGCGGAATTTCTAGGTGGCCAGTATGTTTCAGTGATATGCAGGCGTCTGCTGAAAGGTATTGAAATGAGGTTCTATAACGTTTTAAAGTTTTTATTCCAATTTCTAGGTGGCCAGTATTTTTCAGTATGCAGGCGTCTGCGGAAAGGTAAGAAAAAAACGTTTCAAAAAACGAACTCAAGCTACACGATCAAGCTCATTTCTGTTCTGCGATATTTTGCTGTAGGTACTATCTAATTTGCGTTGAAATATTTGACATCATCGTTGTTTGGTTTGTCTTCGTTTTGGTATGTTTCACTTAGTAATTTTAAATTGGAGGATAATCATTTAACTGTGTTCTTAGCTATTGCCTGGTTGGAATTTTGTTATGTCTATTTCTTTGCGAATTACATATTGTGTATTTCACACTTTGGTGTTACTATAATAGGTTTTTTAATTTTAGTGTTGTATCTTTGGTTTAGGCTGGTGGGTGTTGCAAAAGAATACTATAAAAAAATTACATTCCAAATAATGTTTGTTACTAAGAGGTTTTGAGCATTGTTTAATTAAAATGGATAAGTAATCAAATTATTATCACTACTAATGGGGTGCAAATTCTTAGCCAAATAGTAAATATTCCTGGCGATAGTGCATGCTTATTTTCATCTCTATCCTATATAGTGCATCACTCATGGCAGCGGGAGACTTATTGCCATTTGAGTTCCAGGTGTTTCAAACCTTCAAGGGACAAACGGAGTAAAAATAATCCGATTCTCAGGAAACTTCAATGAATGTCATTTTGATGTTTTAATTCCGTTGGCCAATTTGAATGTAAAAGCGCGTTTTTTGCGTATGGGCAAATCCACCACGCGGGCCCAGTGCGGTTTGGCAGATGTCACATGTCTTCGAATGTTTGGTTCTAGGACATGCCGGTTTCCTCACGATGTTTTCCTTCACCGTTTTGAGAGCAGTGGTGATGAAATAAATTACACAAAGTAATGCGCCTGTCTGGGCCACGTGTTCGAGCCAGCATTGTGCGCCACGTGTCTAACAACTGGGAAAGGTTTCAACCTTTCACCCAGGAGCGGTCAAGAGCTGTTTATTGTTCGATGCGTAAATACGTAACTGAAATGTCTTGCCATGGCGCCTACGGAACCACCTGTGAAGTCATGGCAGCGGGAAGACTATTCCCATTTGAGTTCGAGGTGTTTCAGGATGGTATTTTTATTGCTGTTTTCTTGGAACATTAACACACTAAATCTCATTTGATAAACACCAACGTATGAAAGACGCGAGTGAAACCGCGCGGGCACAGCTAGTATAAGAATATAGGAAGATCACAATGGTACTGCTTGTTTTATAAGTTTCTTCTAGTAGACCAACTAGAAGAAAGCACGTACCTTATACGTGTGATAACGTTCTTTTTTGAACTATATAATGTTTTTTTTTTAACTATAGATTGTAATCACCACATAGAGAATTTATTCCGTAGGGTTTATAATACTCGTATATGACTACAACAACAAGAAATAATAAAAAAAAACACTGTATTTTGCCAAGTCTTAAAACCATGAAAAACAGGGGCGGATTATTGGTTCAATTATAATCACTACTATTATTATACTATGTATACTAAATTACGCAATCGTTATTTAATTAAATTCGATGTTAAAATAATAATAAAAAAATAAAATAAAAATAGTTTATTCTCAGACAACTAAGGTCCATAGCAGAGGTTAGTAACAGCAATCTTATCAACTATGTTAGTACACAAAATAACAATGTAGGCAAAAGGTTAGTAACAGAAAAACTTATCACTATGTTAGATTACACAAAAGTAAGATTAGTAACAGACGTCTTATAAAGTATGTTAGTACAATAAAAACTTAATGGAGATAAGTCTAACTAGTATAGTTCTTCACTAACCTGCACCTGTCACATGCAGGCTAGTGAAGCGACGCATGACCGCCGAGTCCAATCTATCCGCAATCATTCTCAGTATCTCGTTGTATAATAGCAAAGCAATTTTACTTGTTCACGATTTACATGTTTAAACGCTAAAATGCTGTTATTTCAACGGCATTTCACTGTTATTTATCCCTTTTTGTAAAAAACTGGCGACTGCCCGTGGCTTCGTTCAGATGAACAGGTCAGAAATTGTCCCAATGAAAGGGCATGAAAAAAAAAACAAGATGCGTTTGGGCATTCTGTCTGTCATTAAGTCAAGCTGAAATTCAGTCACGAAATATTTAAAAATGTATCGGTTATAGGTATAGTTTTTGATTATGAACCCTATACGTATTGAACATAGAATTTAATCTACGATAGGTAGATACCAGAATGTTTGAATCACGTATCCAGGAAAATGTAATCCATCAGCCTTTGACTGCAATAATTAATCAAGAAATTGTTTGGAGGTTAGCCGTTGACACTTCGTGAAAGCAGATGGCTTGCTCGTTCATTGGCATTGCCATTCGACAGGGCAAGAATACCAGTGTTTTAAGATATTAACAGATGGCAGCAATGCTGTTAACGATTTCATTGTTTAGAATGTTTTTTTTAATATGCCAACATCTACAAGATACAATGATTCTTCATAGAAATTAAAATTCATGTATAATCCGAAAAAGATAAAAAAGAATTAGCTTAACAATTAAAATGCTATAAATAATAAATAAACGTCTATGCAAAAGAAAAAATGATTTAGCACCTTTGCAAAAACTTCAGTCACTAAAACAAATAATAAAACGTCTTCGCGTTACCATAACAAACAGAACTTCAAGCAATAAAACTTGAGACAAACTCAAAAATACTTACTTTCATTGAGAAATCTCGAAACAAATCAACACAACACGATTTAAAGAACACTTAGAAAGAACAAAATAACTAAGAACTTGTTGAAATATTTTTGAATCAAACTGTCACTTTGGAGTGCGATTCGTAGCGCGATCTACGGTGCTACGAGCTACGCGGCTACGGCGTAGACGTCCGTTCACAATCGCGATAACGCTACACTGACTGCAAAGCTACGAGACCGTACACGGGGTATATTACAGGCTAAACCGGTATGTTAGGTGTAAATTTTACATTTTGTTACTTACACGGCCACATTTTTTGTACAAACTCACGAATATGAGAATACATACAGAGTAAAAAATATTTCATTAAATTATTTTTATCGGGGTCGAATGTAAAGCGGACTTTTATTTTTATTTTTGCTAAATAAAAAGTTGAGTTTATTGTACGTGGTTGTGTGACTACGAGTAAGTAAGAAAGTTTATGAGTACATTTTGTAGGCTTTATACAGCGTTAGTGGGAATTTCTCGTTGTTCACACGGCTCAACTTCGTACTAAGACCTAGGTATTATATGAGTTTTCTAATCATATTTTACAGTAGTCGGGTGGAGTGTGAGAAAGGACGTATTGTTCCTTTACACTTGAGGATTTGCTGTACTTTTTCTATAAGCGTTTTAATACACAACTTAAATATCGTGAAAGGATTATTCTATGTATTTATAGTACAAAAGGGATGTGTATGTATTTTGGTGAAAAATGAACAGTTGTCAAAGCTTTGTTTGGTCACAATACAATATTTGTACCGGTGTTTAGCTTATTTGAGTACGAATTTTATTTATGTTTTATTTATAGACTTCAAACACGAAGGCTGGATTTAACTGAGTATGAACCGATCAAATATGGTATTGATAAACAGGCTGCTATACCATGCAGTCTTTAATAAACACACCAATAAAAAAACCTAGATAACATTTAGTTCTATGTAGAAGATTATATGGTTTGAGATAAGATTTTTTTACTAGCCGTTAATGTCCCACTGCTGGGCAAAAGCTTCCCCCATATCTTCCTGGTACCAGCATAGATCCTTTTGCGCGTGGCAATAATCAACTAACGGCGCCATCTTGTTTTTTTTTTTATAATTTCCGTAGACAAATTCTAAAATGACTACCCAACAACGCGCATACTTGAAAATGTCGTCATTCAAGTACAAAATAACGATTCTGCATTATACTTGACACACAGCTTAACCGACTTAGAAAAAAAAATACAGAAGCATACATCCTTCACAAGAAAAAATGTATGTTATATGTGTAATACGTATTTTACTAAGAAAAAGAAATACTGTACTTCCATCCGTTATTACGCATCCACAAAATACAGACAAAGAAAAATATATTCTTGGCCTGTGTTATTACTGAGGCCTAATATGGTCTTGTGGACTCTATTACCCAGGTCCATTCAAATGTTTATTTGGCCAGTGATGTTATCTACCGCGATCCATCTTTGGCTTCTGTCCTACCGCCAGCGATAAGCGATAAGTGAGTAGCATAAGCATGTTAACTTAAACCTGTAATGTTTTTTTTCTGCTGAGACGCAGGCCTCCTCTCTACCGGGTGTTCTTTTAAATGTTGGCAATACTTTAATGGAGTGTGTAGTACTCATGAAAATGAAAAAGTTTTACTATGGGACTAACCATGAAATCGTTAAATAATATAAGAAGCTGCCTACATTAAATTTATTTTCGAGTTACGCTACCGTAACCTTTGTTTCGTTTGGCAGAGTAGTTCTCGCTGCCAGTGTGAATATTTATAAAGGGTGTAGAACACCACTTTACGAAGCCAAAAGGCACTTGTTTTCCCGTCATTACGATTTTTTTTAAGAGAGAGATATTGGGGTCAAAGTTCTAACTTTTTGACAAGTTTTTTTTTAAATACAAGTTTTATTATGATATTTTTATTTTAAACACCTCTACGACACTCGTACTATTCAATCCATCCATCAGCACAATGTTTTAAGTGCGTTACATTAAGTTTTGCCACAAAACATTATTATTCACGCCAAAAAAAAAAGTCGTTCCCAGAAATAAGTGTTTGCGCAAAGTTACTTAGTTTGATGTACAGAATGCTTGGTCGACGACTTCGTGATGAGGTGGTTTACACCCTGTATGTTACGAAAAATGTTTAGTTGTAATTGTCAGGATCTCTCACATTTCTCAATTTTTTTTCGATTTTTATCCCGGTATTAAAACTAAACATTTTTCATATAATTAATTAATGTCATGTATTTCCGCAAAATAACCGCTGATTCCATAACTAATCGCTTGCACGTTTCATGAGCGAACAAATATACGACGGTGACGGTGAGACGGTGCCTTATAGGCCCCTAATAGGTCAATCTGCCCGCTCATTGGTCAATAGTTTATTGTATGATTTGGTATTTGCTTATTCATATTTGTGTACCCTGTTTGGATTGGTGTGGAATGTGTAGCAGCCGGGAATAATATAATCGTATTAGCCTGTTATTGTCCCATTGCATTGTGGGAAAATTCCTCCTCTTATAAAGTATAGATTTTGTTGAGGAGATTACTAGCTATGTTAAGGCGACTGCTGGAGCTAAACGCGAGTTTTATAATGCCAGAAAGTAAATTGATTCACTGCAATAAACAAAACTAAAAAAATATATCATATTGTTCAGGATATATGCAAGTAGTGATAGTGTTTTGAAAACATAATACAATGAATTTTACTAGAAAAAAAAATATCACGAAGTTTTCTCTAAAAATTTCTTTTAGCGAGTAATAACCATACTTAAATACAAGCGATCATTCTGATTTTTTAGCAAATAATTCTACAAGCAACATAAAGGCATCATAGTGTTTTATTTTTTGGTCCAATCAATAGATTTTTTGTAAAACCACTGATTTCGCACTATTCGGCTCGCAGTGACGGACGTAACAACCACTTCGTAGTGCAAGCTGATTAGAACTTTATTCTAACAGTATTTCAGACAAAGTTTGAACCATCCCAAATAGAGTTGCTAATTTAGTTCATGTAGTCGCTTTAATAAACATAGGGTACTGACACGTGTATGTCCGGGTACGCATGACTCGGGGATGGGTGTTATTTTTGCTCGGAACCCTAATACTTTTGTCAAAATAAAAGTATCCTCCTAGCAACATCAGCTATCTACCAGTAAAAGTCTCGTTAAAATCAGTCAAGCCGTTTCAGAGATAAGCAGGACCAAACAGACAGACAGTCAAAACAAAGTTTTTGCTGCATTCAGTAAACAGTTGTTGTTTTAAAATCACAAACAGACAGTTTAATTTTATTTAATTGTATCGATGTAGAGATAATGGTCACAGGAATGTAAGTTGACGGTTTCAGATCGTTAAGCCCATTTTATCTCACACTTTTTTCCATTAGCCGTTAAAAGAACAGGAAAAACACACTTAAGATATATTTAAAGACGAGACACGTGCGAAGATAATGTCTTCCAAAATAGACTGACAGCTTTTAATATAATGTGCTTTTGATGTTATTTTATTTAACTGTTACTGCCTTGTTGGTGTAGTGGTCACAAGCTCGTCTGTTGAGCTAGAGGGCCTTTGTTCGATTCCCAGGTCGAGCAAAGGTGGGTTTACCTTTTTTTTTTAGGATGGGAAATCATCAAATAACTTCTCATTCTGGGCGGAGCTGGAGGGAGTGTCAAACTTTTACTGACTAAAACCCATTCATACTAACCTACATTAGAATTTTTTTCAATAAAAGCCACCCCTGAAAAACTATTTGGTCAACCGGACTGATGAGTTGGTCAGTCCGGTTGACCAAATAGTTTTGTGACCAAATGGTAAAAGGGTCGACCCCTTTTACATGGGACTGGCGAAATGTGGGTCTACTATTAGGTACACCTCTGCCTAACCCTCTGGATTACAGGTGTCATGTCATGCTGGCAAGCCTTTTGCCATCAACCGGGCATTAATCTGTGCTGCCATTGCGAAATTCCTAATGGAAAATAGCACTTGGCCCGACCCGGGAATCATACCCAGGACTTTATACTCAGCATTCGCACCTACCACCTCGACCAACAAGGCAGTCACACGTTTATATTTCCTCAATAAATAATATGCAGTTTATAATTTCCTTTTCTAAATGCAAACTTCGAACGTTTACCGCTTTTCCTTAGTTTTACGAGCAGTTCCGATAAAACTGTACGGAAATACGGTTTTCCGTGCGAAAGACTGATATTGAGGGGGACTCCTGCCATTATGAATAATTCTTTTTGATATTCTGAATCTACTTCCATGTTTTTCAATTCCAAAAATGACTTTCGGCTATTGAAAATTCTTTTCGTACGCGTTTCGTACGCGTTTTGAAGAAGAATTCAAAAAAAGATGAAGCATATACACGTCTTGCAAATTCCTACTCTTTTCCATAGTGTAACTGTTAACCTGTGTCATCCCACTGCTGAACAAAAGCCCTTAACCATGACTTCCAAACTAGTTGTTAGATTTTTACAGCTCGTCACGCCATCTTCTGCGAGGTCTACCGTGTCGCTTTCTGGGTGTGGGGGCTCCACAACTTGGTTAGTTCGGCCCACAGTTCACGTCGCAAACGGTAAACATGACTAGCCCAGTCCCATTATAGCTTAGACACTGAAGCAGGATCAAAATAATACGGCTTTAAGAGGTGGTGTCAGGTCCCCAGATTGGTTTTGGCGCCAAAAACATTTTATTGTAGTGTCAACTCGATTTGGCTGAATCCCTGGATGGTCGAAGTTGAACATGGAAAAATACTGACACCGATATATTTCCCATTAAAACCACAAAATCACGACACACCAGATAATTCATTAGCACCACATCAAAATCGACACTGCCAAGATAAAACGGCGAACACGCAATAAATTTAACAGCACCAATTTAATAGTTTCACCCGCTTTACATATACATGTATACCTATATACTTTTATACGTATTTCCCTAGGGGAAATTAAACCGCCAACGCTTAGCCACAAATCCCTGATATTAGCCATTTATCTCACGTTCGATCCTCTTTTTGCAGTAAAAAGCGTACGTGTGAACCGATCTCATAATTGTATTTAGTATAACATTTAGATGTGTACAAAGAGAGGGTTGGATTGAAAAAGTCAATCTTCTGAAGATGTTTGGGGACGGATTTGGGCCTAAATCTTGAAGAGCAACGAATATAAAGGCAAACAGATTGTCAATCCATCTAAATATTATAAAACTTATACGTTTTGAAGGAACCCTTCACTGCTTTGCTCCCTGCTCATATTTATTACGAACATTCAGAAGGGTACGTTCTAATTTCCTTTTTTCGGCGGACTATTTTTTCCAAGCTCAAGTAATGCTTTAGCCTTTTATTTACCCTGCTCAGCCTAGGCCGAACCGTCTATAACACAAGGCTGGCTAGCGGTCTAATTTATTTTCTCGAATACACAAACTCCGAGATACTAATCAAGACCCAATAATGCTTGAGATTTGACCCAATAACTCGACTGTAATAACCTGTTTATTCTTTTTTAACCAATTAGAAGTCACTCAGATTTTATCGTGTCTTTGTTACATCCATTGCATCATTGCTTAAATTCACAACAAAGAGCTACAGACAATTTGATGTCTTTCTTCAAAACAGTAATAAAAAAGTCCTTGCCGTTGTCACTCAAGAAAAACAAAACAACAACGCTCAATGGGTCAAGAACGAAGATCTTCCATTATAACAAAATCCTTTCGAATAAGGACGACAGTGGGTCTAGCACAAACGTAACGTTTCGGACAAATTCTGGATTAAAAATACAACTGTCCTTCCATTTTTTTTTGCGACAAGCTCAATTATTAATGACACTCTTAGATATGAATCAAGTAATGGAAAAACCAGCCCGTAATAACGTTACCACTGCAAAGACGCAGGCCTCACTATGAGAGGCTGAGCTGTAATCCATCACGTGGACTCGAGCAGATTAGTTGCTGTTCATGTTTTCGAGTTTTTGATTCTAGGACACGCCAATTCACTCACAATGTTGACCTCCCTCCACCGATAGATACAAGAGCGTAATCTAATATAATAAAACGTAGTATCTACAGTAATATTACTCGTTTATAGAGGAAAGATTTCACTCTTTGTTTGTTTGTTAAGATTTAACTCAAGAACTACTCAACTGATTTTGAGAAATCTGCAGCATTAGAAAGCTACATCTATACCGAGTTACATAGGCTATAAATTATATTGATGTCATGAAACTTACCCGAGCTATAACAATTTTCGCGGATGAAGTCGCGGGCGAAGCGCTAGTAGTAGAATAAAGTCTTAAGGCGATTACACGAGCTAAACGCGAGTTTTATAATTACTAAAAGTATATGATTCACTGCTATAAACAAGACCAGAAAAATATATGATATTCTTCAGGATATATGCTAGCATGATACTGTTTTGAAAACATACTCGTAATACAATTAATTTGGCTCGATAAAAATAAATCACGAACTAACCTCTAAAAATATCTTTCAAACAATACAAAACATACTAATATGCATGCGGTCATTCTGATTTTTTTGGCAAATAATTCTACAAGCAATATTTTTTATTATTAGCATGATACGGTTTTAGTTTTTTAATCCAAACAATAGTTTTTTTTGTAAATCGATCGAAACCACTCATTTCACGCTATTTGGCCCGCACTGGCTGACGTAACAACCACTTTGTAGTGCAAGCTGATTAGAACTTTATTCTAACAGCATTTCAAACGAAGTTTGAACCACCACAAATAGAGTTGCTTAGTTTGTGGGGAACGAGTTCATATTTTCAATGTTATTAATGTCTGAATTCGTATCACTCTGCACATTCGTCCTAGCCCCACACTCCGTACAAAATACCGTTAACTGAATACCTTTCCACCATTCTCCCACTTTTATGTTTTCTCCTTGAATTTATGTGCCGGTTTGGTACAATCACAGATTCTAGATGCGACAGGCAAATGAAAACGAATCGCTCTGTCGGGGAATACTATGTATTCCAACTCCAACTTTATCAATTGATTTCCTTCCTCTCCGTAGGGATCTTGCGAGATACGGTACATTTTTATTTACTATAAATATTTATTTTATCACCTGTGCTAGATGCGTTGCGGAATTTTTGATTTTGTACTCCAAATCTTGTTACCGTGATTTGATTTTGGGGTTCTCAGATAAATTGGGGTGTCGTGTGGTTATGTTATTTAGTATTTATTCAATGATATTTTTTTTATTTTTAAGTTGGTTGGACAGTTATATACTTGCACCCTATAACCGGTTCCTGGAAGGCAAAATCGTTTATTACAAAAAACAGTTTTTCCAAACATTTTGACCGTGGAGCTATTGTTTAAAGTAAACACATTTTTTTTCATATTATCATCCAAACTTTAATAAAAAAAATAATAATAATAAAATCTGTTTATTTCCGAAAAAAAAATTACATACATTTCAAATCCAATTAAACTTAACTATAATCTTACATGAATTAAAGATTTAATCATGTGGTGCATTTAATTGCGTGTCGATGTCCCGTGAGTCATCTTGACTGTTAGTACAAGAGCTCGAACTACCGTAAATCCTATGATTTCCCAGTGAACGGTATAGTTCTATTCTCTTCTTATTTTCATTGAAATTCAAACATACTAGGTACATTGTGTTTCCCAAATTCGTGTTATTACTTCAAACCTCGGGATATCAGTAAGGCACAATGCTTTTCAAGTTCTGGTCCGTTCCGTTTCAGTTTCCGTTTCAAGAGTAAACAAACCGTAACATTATGCCATTCTCTTCGATCCGGTGACCAGATAAGAGATCTACTTGAAATAGAAATGTATCCTTGATTAACATAGGACATCTCACAACAACATCATTAGGGCTGAGGGTCCATGGGACATGGCATTCTTTCACATAAGTGATATATGAGAACAATTAATTTCGAACCTTTTTGAGGGTAGGAAAGAAACCTTTGAAATGAATCAACGGTATGTAGTGAAGGCCACAGAGGAATTAAGGTAGACGTAAAACCCGTATGTGACAGTTAATGCAAGGATCAGTCGCTTTTCTTGATATTTTACCCAACATGACCTATTATCGAATCAGTATAATCGTAAGAAAGAAGTGAAAAGCCTGATACATTTTATGTCATTTTGGTCAACGATGTTTCAAGAAAAAATCTTAAGATCAACCCACACTTATAAGCACTGATCGGGATTAGCATCACGTCCCTTCATGAACTCGTTTTCGGTCAGACGTCAACCTATAGTAAAGCACGAAACCGGATAGCCTCAGCAACTCTGTCAAAATGTCACCGTGCCGCTTACGGAGAGCCAACCATTAATTATCAAATCTATCTATATTATCTATGCAAATCATAAAATTGGTCAACGGGATCAGTTGACCAATTCAAAAATTCATTAGGTCGATTGATCCCGTGGGATTTGCCTGTGTGGGATGAGTTTTCTAAAGAGCCCAGCAGATAAGGGTGTCCATTAAGAGCGCGTATCCCAAAAGTTGGCAACGTCGCAAATAGCTGTCAAATATGTATTTACATGTTTTAATTAATTTGGCAATTTTACTGTGTGATAATAAGAAATATGGCTCTGTAGTGGACTAAAAAATTGATTAGGAAATGCAGTAAATAATATCGTAATACCGAATATATAGTTTTAGATGTTAAAAAGTATTTGGGAACTTGCCAAATGCCTTTTTTACACCTGAAACGTTTACAACATCAAATTTAGGGTTTTAATTGCAATTCATATTCATTTTTTAGTGCACTACAGAGCCATATTTCTTATTTTCATTCAGTAAAGTTGACAAATTAATTAAAACATTTAAATATTTGACAGCTATTTGCGACGTTGCCAACTTTTGGGATACGCGCTCTTAAAACAAGCACGGTTTGCAGGCGCGGGTGCAAGCTCATGTGTTTCTGTATGCTCAGCATTCAATAAAATAGTATGAGTGGCGCTAAAAGGTGAACATTTAACGAACACTCGCTCCGTGGACTCGCTCGGATTTAGGCGGACGCCTTTGTGACTGTGAAGATCACGTTGGCTTTCCGTATGTGAGGGGACGGGATTCCGTAAGCACGTGGTCGTCCTGTCCACATCGAAGGCTTGGTAACTGCTATTCATTCACTACACACCATACGCCAGTCCCATGGTACAAAGTGGTCCTGTGGTGTTTTGATGGGTCGCCGTTATTTTCGCCAGTCAATCTTAACATCTTTCTTTATTGATATACTAAACAAGAAAAGATAGAGAAAGGCACGGTTACTATTTAATTAGGAGCTACCGTGCCGTTCTCTTCCTGAGCCAAGTCATTACGATGCTTTTGAGTGTGAGATGCATGCATGAAGTTTCATAGAAAGAAACCTGGGCCGCGTTCCGAATTAGGCTGTAAACGATTTGAGCGTCCATAAACCCGTTCCGAATTACCGTAAGCGCGATATCGATGTCCCTTGAATCGTCACAGATGACGTCATGACATGCGCCATCTTGCGATTACACCGACCATGCCCCAAATAAATATCACCGTGAGCACTGTCAAATGACCTGGTGACAGCTCTTAGCTGTCATAATCTTGAAATCAAAAATCTAAATCTAAATCGGAACGCAAAATATTGATGTGAGCGCTGAGTGATTATTTTCTAATACGGAACACGGCCCTGGACGGCTTGAGTTGACAATCATACACATATACACGTGTGCGTTGTCCTTTACACGTAATCTATACCAGCGGCATCAGTAAATCACTAAACGGTAGTTACGTCAGCACCACGAGACGTTACATTCAGCAATATATAAAGTAAGGGTTTCAATATCTTACGGATAGTGACAAGTTACTAACCCTTTTCTTTAAAATTATCCTTGCTCGTAAATTGTGGCTGTTATGGACATAATGGTCTAGTCTGGTAGCTTTAAAATATACCTTGGGAGGTTGTTAAATAATACTTTAGTTGCTACCAGTTAAAATCGCAATATCGGTCATTGAGCTTTCCCTAAACTCCCTTCGTGCGAACCAAAACAAATGAAAAATGCATCGTTTTCATTAGAAAAAAAATGTTTACCTACATGCTTTTTACTAGGGTAAAAACGAGACCCTATTACTAAGACTCCATCGTCCGTCAGTCCGTCTGTCTGTCACCAGACTGTATCTCATGAACCGTAATAGCTAGACAGTTGAAATTTTCACAGACGATGTATTTTTGTTGCCGCTATAACAACAAATACTAAAAATAGAATAAAATTAGTATTTAAGTGGGGCTCCTATACAACAAACGTGATTCTTTTGTCGTTTTTGCATAGGTAATGGTATGGAGAACCTTCGCGCGCGGGTGCGACTCGCACTTATTTTAAACGTATAATGTAACTTCGCTACTATGCACCATTGTTTGTTCAGTTCCTATCATTCTTTCGAACGTTTCGCTCAGTCTAAAGGCAACTAAAAATTTCATTAAACGTTTAAAGTACTGATGGACAACTTTTCAGCAGGACTATGAACATTAAGTACCTAGTAGTTAGAAGGGTAGTTTTCGACTTTAAACTCAGACAATGACAGTTGAAATTCTTTTAATTTTGAACAAACCCGAATACTTTTAACGGGCTGTAAGTTAGTTTGAAAAAAACTGAGTCGTCTGACAATTTGACTAAAAAGCATTTTTTTTTAAGTTTTATACTTATCAGACATGATATTATCCGTTCAGTAGTTTTTGCTTGAAAGAGTAAAAAACAAATACACATACTCACACACATGCAAACTTTCGCCTTTATAATATTAGTGTGATGGCAATCGTAAAAAAGCTATGAATCTTCCCAAAATGATCGCTCACGTCACCTGAAAATCCCATAAAACCTCCCACCTTCTGTTGCATCAGTTTCCGAAAAGTAGGTTGCACATTGGACTCGTAAAAAATGCTATCAAATATGAAAAATGACGTCAAACGAACGAAATTGAGGCTGCAACACTGTAACCAAGTTGTCATGTCGAATAGAGTCGGGTATACCAACTTTTTTACGTGGAACTTTTTATTTTATGAAAACTAGAACTACGATGTGAGCAATACATTTTAGGAGCCACGATTAATTTTAATTAAATTATATGTTTCACATGTTTTGTACTACTGCCTCGGTGGTCTAATGGTCGCTTGCGTCACTACTCAGCAACAGGTCCATAGTTCGATTCTCAGGTCGGGTAAGGTGTTATTGGGTTTTTCTATGAGGAATTTCTCAGTAGCAGTCACGGAGTTTAGATTTGTGTAATTATGCCTATAATTTAATAGGCACAGGCACACAAACCATTTAAAAATTGTTCAGTACCAAATTAATTTAAAATAAAGAGGAATGACATGCGAGGACTACGTTCAGCAGTGGTCAGGTAGTTATAATAAAAACTTTTTTGCAAAAATGAAAACCGACTCCAAAAAACACAAAAAAGTGATAAATAACTTTAGCTTCAGAAGTCGGTAACCTTTGTTTGATTGATTTACTTAGTTTTTTGTCACTGACTTCTGAAGCTAAAGGTATTTTCCACTTGTTTGTGTTTATTGGAGTCGGTTTTATTTTTTGCAAAAAAGTTTTTATTTTTCACTTTTTGTGGTTCACTTGTGCTTACCCCTTCAGCGTAACGGCGTGATGTTATGTTATGAACTGATGTAAACAATAGATAGACATAAGATTTCAGCAATCCCAGTCCATTTGCTATCATTTATTGAGGCGTTCCGTTGCCTATCTCCGAAGATCTTCATGAGATCTTCACCAAATTGAAATGGGACCACTTTAAGAAAGTACTTTTCCAAAAACTACCCAAATCACATCAAGTGTGCCTATAAAATTTGATGACTTTTCTCAATTTCTCCAGGATCCCATCATCAGATCCGAACTTGATAATTATGGGACCACCTGGAAAAATACCCTTTCAATTAAAAAAAGAATAATTCCAATCGCTCCTGCCATCCTCGAGTAATCGGGGAACACACATAAAAAAATAAAGGTTCCGACGAATTGAGAACCTCCTCCTTTTTGAAGTCGGTTAAAAAAGAAAAACTACGAAGTAACGTATCGTTTATACACCGCGATTTTTAGGCGTCTTACAACGTTAGTCCACTTTACAAATATTTGGGTTTGATTGTTGATGACAGATTTAACTGGGGTAATCATATTGACTCCGTTTGTGATAAACTGCGAGCAATGCTAGCCAAATTTGCAATAATTAAATACAAAGTACCTTTTAAAATATTACTTAACCTTTACAATGCACTCGCTGAATCAATAATTTCATATGGAATTACTAGCTATGGCAGAACGTTTAAAACTTACATAGACAAAATATATAACCTACAACTTCGTTTATTAAAAATCATAATACCAAATAAAATAAGAAAAACACTTTATGATGGTGATGACGTCACAGGTTTCTTTAGATATTGTAAAATTTTGCCGGTACACACAAAAATACGAAAGTTGTTATTATTAGAACAGTTCACCAACAAAGAATTGCAAATTAAAGTCAATCATAGCAAAGCAACCAGATTAGCAGCCCAAGCAAAACTGATAGTAGGTACCAAGATTCACGAACTATTACGGGAAACGAACCATCGCTTATTTAATACCTACTCTAATTAATGAGGTCCCAACAAAAATTCAATCGGAAATTACAAATAGTAACTATAAATATAAGTACAAAAAATTCTTTAACTCTCTTTGAAATGCACCATCCTGTACTTAAATGTTATTACATTAGTAACTATCATCGACGCGATGTCCGAGTCCGACCGCGCTGTGCTTGTTTTTTATGACCTGTCTACCCTACAAATTGTTTTAAACTGTGTACGATTATTTTATAGTCTAGTTTTAAGATAGCTTATAAGTGGATCAACATCCAGACAAACCTATTGAGGTTTTTGTGATGTTCCTATATTTATATTCTGTTTTGTTCTTTATTTAATAAACAATAAAAAAAAAAAAAAAAAAAAACTTCATGTATCCAACGAGTACTAAACAATAATGTTTGACAATAAAACAAAATCTTCCGTACAAAAACTCCCTTTACCCTTGCTCGACGAGCCAGCCCGTGACGCTGAGCATGTAACGATAAATTCCCTAAATAATATTCCGACCCAGCCTATATTAATTAAAAAAAATTGGTAGTTTTGAGATTTGAAACATACAAAAAAAAACAATACGCATGACGTAGTTGAAACACCCTGTTACGACCGGTGATCTAGTCGACTCGTGCGCTGTGTAGTTATGTTCTACCGTTTGACACATGAACATCTTTAACAGGGTGTTTAATAATTCTAACGTACTGTTTATTTTTCTTTGTACAACTATTGTCTAAATTAATTGTAAAATAGAAATAGTTGCGCCTAGAAGTATTTTATGTCGGATACATTGACTGGACCACCTGTATAAGACGACTAAAAAGTCACGGAGTACCTCTATTAAATAACATATTTGCAGGTAATAACACCTTGGTTGCAATGGATGCGAGTCGCACGGGACCGGTCAATGTGGCGACATTTTGGGGAGGCCTACTTATGTCCAGCAGTGAATCTTTCGGCTGAAATGATGATGATGATGATGATAAACAACTTTGTAGCTTTGTAGGCAAATATCGGTTTCACAGACTTCAATATTTGGCAATGTCATGTTGTCTTGGTATATTTACTCTTCTAGGATTACTCAATAGGCATATCCAATGTGTAGGCTCATACTTAGTTACTCAATGCAATACCCCCATGAACATGATTACCTCGTTCTCTCGATTGGCTACCAACTTGTGCGGCAAAGAGGGGCAACTAACCCTTTATTGTTAATCTTACATTCAACGACCGCTGACCTCGGCGAAATTAATCTTGGAAAAAAAAATACATTCATGTTTTTTCTTTTATTTGTCGAACCATTTGCACAGCCTTTAGTACCAGCCAGCCTTTAGTAGCCAAATCATTTAGTCTTAAAAGAAAGAGTAATTGAAAAAAAATGTGTTTTGTTTTTCTTTTCTTTTTTTTTTATAAAACTGTTATCCTAAACCGATCGTCCCAAACATATTTACATTACGCGACGAATATAAAAAGGCTTCGCATTAAATATTCAGATATGTTTATTCAGCAAAAACACTTATCATATTCCACGCCAAGATATTACAATGAAATAGTTTATTTATTCGTATAAAACCATACCGAAAAGTGTGTCATAAATTCTGATTGTACCGCAGATAGTGAATAATAAATGACAGTCGTAAATCTTGTATGAAAATCCTATAAATCTAAACGGGTTGTTCTGTACAGGTTAACCACAGACGAAACCGGGTTGGATCTGGCTGAAATTAACCCTAATTACGATTTCATTACTTTATTTTAGCGGTACAGCGGTCGGTTGCTCGCGGCAACCGATTAACGTATTCATGGGCGCGTTTTATGTACACGCTCTCGTCTTGTTTACAGGAACAGCAGGAATCGATGTTGAGTCTCTAATATTCGATACCCGTCTTTTGACTAGGTTTTTTTTGATAAAAGAATGTTGTCTTTTATTACCCGACTACAGCAAAGCCAAAAAGAAAGGTTATGATTTTAGCAGTCTATGTATTTATGTTTGTTTGTATTTACATAATAATATGTTTCGCCGTAGCGCCTAAACTATTCATCCAATTTTAATGAATAAGGTGATTGTCACCTTATTCCATCAAAATCGGATGAATCATCATCATCATTTCAGCCGAAAGACGTCCACTGCTGGACATAGGCCTCCCCCAAAAGTAATACGAAATAAACCGTTATTATGATTCGTTATTATGGCCCGGAAAATTACAGGGTGGTTACATTTTAACCGACTTCATTCAGTAGTCGGGTTTTAGTTTTAGAACTACTTGTTATAACATCGTAGGTATCGGAACTCTGTCGGTCCTCCACTATTCAACTTCAAGCTCTGAGTATCGTGCACTATGGTTGAAAAGTGGTTGACCATCATTGAGCACGGTACTACCTTAATTCATCCATAGGTTTGATTGATTTTTGCATGATTGACTGATTCTGCACGTTACATTCAAAAGGCGACCACTTGAAAATTCTAGTTTATAATTAATTAATTTAAAATCTAAATGGAATGGGGGCTTGCCCACAAAACAGGCTAACAAAATAAAACCCTAAACAACACGTCGAAAGAAGTTTTTTAATCACAGGGACACTCACAGGTGCTTCCTCGTTAAAAACTAAAAGTCATCTTTTACTTTACGACGTCAAAAACAACTGCACAAAAAAACTCAAATTAAAAAAACTTCTCTTTTGACCTGAAAAAACTTTGACCCAATAACTCTGAAAAGTGCAGCCAATTACGTCATTCAATGTACGGGCCCGTGCGTGTGTAAACTAAAAACATTTTAATTGAAAATACGCATTGCTACCGTTATATGCGCGCTAATTAAAAAGAGCCGTTTGCACGCTAATTAGTGCCAGTGATTAGTGAAACTTTATCCCGCATTTTATGTGGAATAACTTTCAGGTGAAACGTTTTATTCACCTAACTAGGAAAAATATGAGTATGGTGGTTTATAAATCGCAGATAGTTTTCAATTTTGAACAAACATGTTTTTAGTGGACAAAAACCCCCTTTAAAAATAAAAGAATAAAAAAAAAAATGTTTTTAGGGTTGATCAAATTTAATATTACAAACCAGCTGCAGCAACAAAAAAGTATATTTTATTTTATTCTGTGTTTATAATACTCTTCTAAAATGTAATTACTACTTTATTTTAAGCCACATACTAATTATTTACAATATATAAAAAGGTTCCTTTAAACCCTGCACCCGGAAATAGGGGCCCCGCGAAGCGGGGCTCCGTCGACTACGCTTTTTAGGGGAATATGAAGTGTTTTAAGGTTAGGTTATATTAATCGATATTTCTCAGGAACGGTACAGTATCTTTTCATGAGAGTGGTACCACTGGGCAAGGGGGACCCCTCCTTCTCTCCACACCGCGTGAGTTGACTACCATCGCATGCATTTCACGAAAAATAATGCGTTTTATTGTAAGCAGTATGTTCATTTGACAATAATTCGAGACTTTACAATATCTCTAGAGATATTACAATATAACGTATTTGACAATTTTACGGTGACATATACACACTAACTCTATACTAGAAATAAAAATATGTACAAGTATCAAAAAGGGTTACAGGGCATCGAAAAATTCGTCCACATCGCTGCCAACAGAAAAAGTGCCCAGAAGGCTGGCAGCATTGCCACGTTGGATGGCAATGCTGATTCTAATGATTAACTTCCTAATCGATTAAATTCGATTTTAAAACAGATAAATATATACTATAATAATATTATAAAGAGGTAAAGGTTTGTAGGTAAGTTTGTATGTTGGGGGTAATCTCCAGAACTTCTAAGCCGATTGCGAAAATTCTTTAACTAACGGGAAGCTATCCTCGGATTTCATACATTAAGGTCCATGTTCACCTAAAAGATGACGGTCTGATTATCTAATAACAGCTGTTTAAAACACATTTTTGAATGGGAACATGTCACAGTGACAGCTGTTTTTAGATAATCAAACTGTTATCTTTTCGGTGAACATGGACCTAAGGCGACTACAGGAGCTAAACGCGAGTTTTATAATGCCTGATAGTATATGATTCACTGCAATAAACAAAACCAGAAAAATATATGATATTCTTCAGGATATATGCTACTCGTAGTATGATAGTGTTTTGAAAACATAATACAATCAAGTTTTATTACTCGATAGAAAAAAATCACGAACTTATCTCTAAAACTTTCTTTTAACGAGTAAGAACTATACTAAAATACATGCGATCATTCTGATTTTTTGGCAAATAATTCTACAAGCAACATGTTAGCATCATAGTGTTTTATTTTTTTAGTCCAATCAATAGTTTTTTTTTGCAAATCGATCGAAACCACTCATTTCGCACTATTTGGCCCGCAGTGACCGACGTAACAACCACTTTGTAGTGCAAGCTGATTGGAACTTTATTTTAACAGTATTTCAAACGAAGTTTGAAACACAAAAGAATTGCTGTTGAAACGTTCCCTTGGGTTAATTTCCATAACTAACGGGAGCGATGCCGCGTGAAAAAGCTAGTAAATCATGAAACATTCACCAAAATAGTTCAGTGGACTAACGCATGTGTTTGAGGTTACCGACGTAGCCAGAATAAGTATTTTAAGCACAGAGTTGCCAAACCTAAGTGGCAGTGGGCAGGGCACATTGCTTGCAGAACGGATGCCCGATGGAGCCGAAAAATTCTGGAGTGACGACCGCGAACTGGAAGACGTTGCGTTGGAAGGCCTCCCACTAGGTGGACCGATGACCTGGTGAAAGCTGCGGGAATCCGGTGGATGCGAGTCGCATGGGACCGGTCATTGTGGCGACATTTGGGGAAGGCTTATGTCCAGCAGTGGACTTCTTTCGGCTCAAATGATGATGATGACCGCATGTGTAACAATATCAATAGATTGGATTAAGCCAGACTTAATACAAGAAAAAAACCTAACTATAAAAGCACCTAAACCTTTCTTAGAAAACGTTTCAAATAACTTACTCACTGAAAAAAATACAAAACTATTTCAATCTTGTTTTCATTACATCGCTACTTTTGGAAAATCTTAATTAATTGTTTAATTTCAAATACTTAGCAAATCCATCATTTGAGAGCGGCTTTCGTAAGAAAAGTAAACTTGTTCAAATAGAAGCTCTTTCATATTCTGTAGACACAAAAGGCGAAATCCTCGTGAACTAATTTCTATACTTAAAGGAATTGGTCTCAAAGTAAGCGTGAAGCGATATTTGCACCTACTTGTAACGCAGACTCGTGTTTTCATTTGAGGAATAGACTATTAATTACTCATTTTCACTTTTATAACTTATTACACTTGTATGATATAAAAGAGCGGCGCCTCCTGGTACAGGCATCTACATGCTTAAAAGGGGACGCCACCAACTGTATAACTTTGTATAACGTGTAATAACGAAATAAACATTTTTGATTTTTTTTTTTTTTTTTTTGAATATAAAAGGCTAGCCTTTTCTCAACAATGTTGGGGTCGGTGTCCGGTCCAACCAAATACAGCTGAATACCAGTATTTTACATGAAGCTACTGCCTGAAAGTACTGGGTAATACGATATCTTTTGCCTCAATGACAAGCAGTCTCAACTGTTTAACAGAATTTCGGTGGCTGAGTTTAGCCAAGAGCCCCTCTTTCTTTTTCATACAAGGATAAAAATCATAATTTGAGCTTTATGTCGAGGTCATTAAGGTTCCAATAAAATTAAACATATAGAGAGCTTTCATAGAACAAGAGACTCGCATAACCTCACTTTACTCCAAAACAGTACCTATTCTCTCTCTTGTGAAACAAAAATAACATTTTGGTCGGTCTATACATATACTATTCCGCTGACGGTTGGACATGACCTATTTTAAATCTAAATTTATATACGATTCTAAAAAGTATTATCGACAAACTTATAAGAAAATAGTGAAAAGTATACTTTTCAAATATCTCTTTCTGTCTTTTTCTCTCTTCTGACAATACTCCAAAGTGACGCCGAGCACTTTATTAAAATTAGCTTTTACGCCGCCACGATGTTTTTTCACTTTGTCGTTAATTGGATTATTGGATGCTCGTCTTGTGACGAGAAAAAATTAAAGCTGGCTATACTACATTTCTTTCTGTGAAGGTTTCTCTTTTTGAAAACATACGCCGAGTTCAAAAGATTTTTTTTCTTAACTTGTATTTTCCCACTGCTGGGCATTTGCCTCTCCCATACCCTTCCATTCTTATCTCCGAGTACGGTTTTCTCCAGTTAATCTGTCGGCCGCTTCTAATGGCCGTTTTCTGTAACTTATTTACGTATAACTGTTGGTTAATAAAAACAAAGAATATCCTATCCGTGTAATCAAGTAGCAGGTAGGTGGGCTACTTGATTCATAGAAAAATCAAAGAAAGCTTTTCTGTGACGTTTAGTTTCTAACCGTCCAGTAAGCAAAATGTCATTCAAACCTCTGTCTGAATGACAGACCAGACCAGACTTACTTGCCTGTTTCGGTAGGTTGCTATCTCTATAGCAACCTACCGAAACAGGCAAGTAAGTTATTGAAAATGGCCGAAAGTCATCAAGACAGTGTTTTCTGCCTCCGTCAGCGATGACGACCGTGTTCTGACATCCACTGAGTGACGACTCAAACGCAATGTTTCAAATAAATATTTTGAAACCTTAAAAATAACTAAAACCCCTCTGTATCACTTTCGTTTCTATGAATATTCCTCTGACATAAATACCATCAAATTGCATTTCAATAAAAATAACAAACTGAAACGTTTTTTATTTATATTTCACCTACTTCGACCCAAATATAAACAAAAACTTTTCAACAAAAACCGACTGCCGAACGGTATAAATTGATCAGTTTTGAAATAAACAACAGATCTTTATTCCGAACAGAATTCACGTAAAAATAATAACAGTTTGTAAACAATATCGGGCAGTTGACGAATTGGTAGAAATAAACATTGTTTTTGGAGTACGTGACTGTTGAACGAATGATACTTTTGTACAATACTGCGGGACGATGTTACAGTCTCAACGGTTTTTAGGTCATAATCTGATACTTACTCAACTAAAAAAAATAAATTCAAGGCTTGAAGCCTTGACAAAACACTGGATTACCTAGAGACGGAAAACTATGTGGGTAAACTAAATACCATATACAGGATGTAAACAAACTCATCACGAAGCCGCTAACCAAGCATTCTGTACGTACATCAAACTAAATTGCCCTACGCAAAAATTTTTGCCGGGAAAAGACTTTTTTTTTGGGTGAAAAATCACGTTTTTGGACTCAATGTAACGCACTTAAAACATTGTGCTTATAGATGAATTCAAAAGTACGGGATCGTGAAGGTGTTTAAAGTAAAAATCTATATCTCTGTAACTAGAAGGTAGTACGGTCTAGAAGGTATAGTCTAGTTTGTAGAACAATAAACTGATTGCAATGACGGAGATAAAAAGTGCCTTTCGGCAGCGTTAAAAGCATTTTTACACCCTTTATAATCCAAAGTTCAGCCGCACAAAGTCCACCAAACATAATCACTCGCACACAAATACACGACACATTCACACCTACGCATAAATACACGCACACACAGCAAACAAGAGCTCTATAGGACATGGTCTGTTTTGGTACTTTATTCTGAGATAATTTAACCACTGTAAAGAAAATCATCATACGGCACAATAGACTGCCTAATCTCAAGTTTCGAGCAGGAAATTGCCTGCATTTTCGAGAAAATAATATATAAAGATTGAATAGTTAGTGTAGATGTAGAAAAGTTTTAGTAATGTCAATAGATGGCGCTGTGCTGTATTTTCGCCCAATTATAATTTATTTGTAGAAACATTTGCCTGTGATATTCTTATCTCTATAATACAGAGGATGCGCTCTATTTTAAGGCCAGTGCACAGGCCAAATTATCGTAGAGACATCCCTAAGGCCGCGGCGCGTTTCAGTGCACAGACGTGGCATAGGAACGGGCCTTGAAGGCAGCAGCGGTGCGGGAGCAGCACACGAGCGGTGCGCTCCAGTCCAGCAGTACCTGGCCTGAAGCGTGGTACTTTAATCAAATGGAACGCAACCCTAGACTATGTTGCATTAATCGGAAAATTGTTTTGTCTTGTCTGTGACTGTTAGGGGTGATGAGGAAATAAAATAAAAAAAAAAACAATATTCAAGTATTTTTTAAATGTGTATTTATTGATCACAATCTAAGAGAGGATAAATATTCCATTTACAAAAGGTGCAGGTGGGGAAATATTGTCTTGATACCATGCCCATCCCAAATACCAGACATCAGTAACAACATGAGCACAACTACCAATAGTCCTCTTGCCTACAGCCATATTTTGTTTGTCCAATTCACGAAGATTACGATCAAGGTATATTTGACACAAAGTGTCACCATCAAGAACCTGAAATCATAGTAAGTACCCGCGTTTCTTGGTGGTCATCTGGCATGTCATACTAGTATGACCAGTGAGAATCGCTTGTATTGGTGGTCATACTTGTCTTTGTCCCTCTAAATATAATAGTTTTTTTGCCCCCTGTAGATATAGTGGTACAGTCAGTTTGGTTTGGTCAAATTGGTTCATTATTCATTATTGGCGGAGCGGGAGGGAGTGTCAGACTTATTTTATTTTATTTCTTAGGTCTACCAACAATTGTTTACACTAATTTACAAACACAGATAAAACATGCATTTAAACTGTACACAGTGTAACAATTACTTAAAGGGAAACACCACATGGACAAAAAAAGAAAACTAATTATAATATCTTAAGCTACATAACGTACAAGTAAACTCAGTAAAATATACAAATATGAATCAATAACTTACATGCTAAGTATTAAAAGCATAATTTCTTTGAAAAGTTAAGTACACAGTCCAATAACTTTTACAACAAATCTGATAAACAGTTCATAAATTTATATTTTTGCTTATTGAGAGAATCATGGTGAAAATCTACGATATCACTACAACTATTTAAAACCCTACAGAACCTAGCACATGGAGAGTTAGATCCCAACACCGTTCTTCTCATTGGAGGACAAAGTGGCGTAATAGGTTTGCGTGGTATCCTCGACGGAGCACGAAAGTTAATGAGTGCGAGCAGTGGCGGTGAGTCGATATTTCCCTTCAAGATTTTGCTAGCATACATTGCGTCATTCAGACATCTTCGTTCTTCCAAGGTGTGCATGTTGAAGTATTTCAATCTATTTTTGTAGGAACGCACTTTTTTGGTTATTCCCACAGAAAAGGCCAGATGCCAAACGAAGCGTTTTTGGACGCGCTCTAGACGCAAACTATTTGTAGCGTAGTGAGGCCGCCAAACCACACTGCAATACTCTAATATGCTACGAACTAAACTCTGATAAAGTAAGATTTTAGTTTTAATTTGACGAAAACCCTTACACTGTCTAATGACAAAACCCATCATCCTGGACGCTCTTTTAGAAATAGAATCTAAGTGTGGTGTAAAGGTCAGTTATTGATCAAACAGAACTCCAAGGTCACGAATAGTGTCTACTTCATTCACTTTGTCCTCATTTATGTAATACACTGTCTTTATTGGATTATGTTTTCTTGTATATTTAACGTGGTAACATTTCGTCGAATTCAAATACATTTCGTTGCTTTTACACCATTGAATAAGACTATTAAGGTCCATCTGCAAAAGTGAAGCGTCTCTGTTAGATTCAACAATTCTAAGAAACTTTAAATCGTCCGCATACATGAACATTTTAGAGTGCCGTAAACAATTGGGAATGTCGTTTATAAAATAGTTAAATAATATTGGACCTAGATGAGAGCCTTGTGGGACTCCAGATGAGATATTATATACGTTAGATTGAAAACCGTTTACCACAACATAAAAAGATCTACCACTCAAGTAAGAAATCACCCATTCAAGCAAGCCACCAGTAATACCATAAGCACGTAACTTACAAGACAAGATTTTGTGGGAAACTTTATCAAAAGCCTTGCTGAAGTCAGTATAAATGACGTCAGCTTGGTGACCAGAGTCAACGGCTTCAATCAAAAGTTCGGTGAAAGGGACCAAATTAGAAGTTGTGGATCTTGATCCAACAAAACCGTGCTGATGATCGCTAATGAATAATTTTAGATGGTTTTGGAAATACGGGCAGAGCAGTGACTCGAACACTTTGGCGAACGTTGAGAGGATTGAGATAGGCCTATAGTTAGCTATGTCATCGTTGCTGTCTGATTTATATATAGGCACCACCTTAGCCATTTTCCATGTTTGTGGGAATACGCCAGAAGATAAGGATTTGCTGTATATAAGACACAGAGGGCCCACTAACTCCTCCGCACAAGACGTAATAAATATTGGCGGTATGCCATCAGGGCCAGCTCCTTTGTTAGTATCCAAACTTTTAAGTTTTTTAAGTAATGTCTCACTGCTAATTGTTGGACTTGTTAAACATAAACTACTATTTTCGAAAGATTTTAATATTATATTAGTATCATATTCCTTACTCAATTCTTGTTCGGGGCTATAAACAGATGAGAAGTTGGCAGCAAACATCTCACATATTGTTGTACCATCAGATGTGGACATTGATCCATTTTTCATGGTCATAGGGTAGGTACTAGACCCTCCTCTTTTATTTTTTACGTGAGTCCAAAATAACTTAGGGTTATTTTTTAGTTTATTTTCAACACCTTCAATATACACATTATAACAAGAGGTGGCCAATTCATCGCAACGCTTACTAATTAGCTTTAACTCTATCAAATCCATTGGGTTTTTATATTTATTGTATCGCCTTCTAATATTATTTTTTAAATTTAGCATTTTAATAAGTTTGTGGTTAAACCACTGAGGATATTTACGTTTTTTTGGTACCCGTGAGGGAATAAACTGATGTATAGCGTCGTTAAGCTTCTCGTAAAAAACATCCAACATCTCATTCACATTATCGCTACCCTCAAATAATTTAACCCAATCTACTTGTTTAAAAAAATTACGAATTCCTCCATAATTTGCAGTACGAAAATTTGGTCTAATCTTGTCACTGTTGTATGGCAGACTGGCGTCCCTACTCAAGGACACAACTATGTCTAGAGGTGGATGCTGTTTATCGACATTACTTATTGGACTAATGCTTTTGCCCACGCTACACAAAGAATGTGTTGACAAAACTAGGTCCAAAATGCGACCAGCGTCGTTTGCCACTAAATTCATTTGACTAAGTCTATTAACATTAGTAAAATCAATTAATATTTCACTAGTACCAGGCAAACTAAGTGTATTATCCGATTTGCCTAATAAAGTCCAATCAATACTGCTCAAATTAAAGTCACCCACAATAAAAACACTTGAATCAGAACATTGTTCAAAAACAGCATTACAATGATCCAAATAGTGCTCCAGAGAAGAACGCCGTACAGGAGGCGGCAGGTATACTGCGCAGAGAGCCATTCGGCGAACAGTACATGATACCGGCAAGTCAATACTTACCCATAGGTCTTCACAGCTGCTTTCCCAATTCTTAATGCGTTTAGACTTAATTTGTTTATTAACGGCTATTAAAACACCACCCCCTTCTTTACCACTCTGAAAATGTGAAGTTTCTCTATCTCTTCTATATACCACGTACCTATCGTCGAACAGCTCGCTGCTCAGCACAGAGCCGTTCAACCAAGTCTCAGACAGTATTATTATGTCATAATTACTACAGGCAATATTACGAGATACATTATGTGTCTTTGTTCTCAACCCTCGACTGTTCTGATAATATATTTGCAAATTATTGAATTTAAATTATTATATTTACAAGTGCACGCAATTATAAGTACTTATATCGCTTGTTTTTATCAAGCAGGTACTCATTATTTTAACTTATTTAAAATGTCTAAGCTTCCAATAAGAACATGTTCATCGCCGTCCGTCTTTCTGACAAATATCCTGCCGTTCCTCACCCACACGTACTTATATCCCTTCTCCTTCGCCTTAAGTCTTGTTGCAGCGTGAAGAGCTTTGTATGCAGGGGATAAGTGCTCGGCGACAAACACAGGAGATCTATTTCCAGCTATACCAAAATCTCCGGTATTTAGTTTTTCGTGGCTTTTATTTTTGTTATAATTGATTACAGCGGCCAACAGCTGATCGCGGATTCTCGGAGAGGCAAGCTGCACCACAATAGAACGAGGGCGAATATTAGTCGTATTAAGTTTAGCTATTCTTGTGCAGTGTGAAACATCGCTATCTTGAACCTCACAACCGACTACGGAACCCAACTGCTTGACAATGGTGTACAGGTTTTCTTGTTTATTTTCAGGTAGACACTGCAGCTCCAGGTTGTTGGCCCGTGTCTGCTGCTCCAAATAATTTAAACGCTGACCAAGATCCACCAATTTGTTCTGTAGTTTAATATTTTCGTCTTTGAGTTCTTTGGTAGTACTTTTAATCTCGGCGTGCTCCGACCGAAACTCGTCAAATTGACTCGTGTGGAAATTCAGAGACACTCGAAATTCTTCAAGATCCGCACGAATAGGGGCCAACTCACTATTGACAATGCTTATGATCGTGGTATTTATTTCTTTGATCATAGTAGCAAACTCTGTTTTAATAACTTCCTGCACGATTGAGCGCACCTCCTCACTGGTAACTGCAGGAGCTGGCTCTGGAGGAGAATTTAAGGCAGGCCTCTTGTTTCCTCTTGAGGCCGAGATGTTACGCTCCGGAGTACTGTCTTGTTTGGCCGCCATTGAGGGCAGGTTAAGTTAATTTCACAGTATAATACTCGTAGTTAAAAAAACAAAACGCTAACTCGTTGCTCGCACTAGCGAGCCCGCGAGAAGAACGTCGTAAGTGATGCGTAATATCAAGGCGCTTACGCGTACCGGGCGAACACACAGCGGTAGCACTCACTGACGGTATCTGTTTTATTTTAAGTTTATGAGTTTTGATCAATATTGCAAATTAATAGCAGATTAACACTCTGGAACTGTTCTCTCACTAATCACTATTGTACTAAGAACTGTTAAGAAGTCTTTTCTTCTAAAAACTTCGTCCAACACTGCTTTTAAAACATAAATAACAATTGAAGACTTTTACTGACTAAATCCCATTCATGTTCCTTCCTCGCCCTTTATGTTCCGGGGCCACGGTATCTCTTTCGAACAGTCTCGATTTGATACATACAAACAAATTTTACCTCTTTTTTATATTAGTACAGAAGTACAAAAAAAATATGTACCTATATAGGATGTTTTTAAAAATAATATGACCACCAATACAAGCGATTCTCACTGGCCATACTAGTATGACATGCCAGTATGACCACCAAGAAACGCCGTAAGTACCACATTGTCATGTCACATTGCTGACTAAAACTGGTTATTTTTTTTAACAGACAAACATTATTCAGTTATGAAGCAATCACTCCTCCTCCTCAAGTCGTGCTCCTCATTACTGAGGGTCGTGATCCACCCTTGAAATAATTTTTTCCTTGACGATGTTTCGCCATCTCCGTCTATCTTTGGCCAAGTGAAGCGCATCATGAAACTTCGTTTCGAGAGAAGAGCTTATTTGGTCGGACCATCGCATAGGGCTGCGGCCTCTTGGCCGTTTACCATTCACCTTGCCGGTAACCATCAGTTGTTCGAGGTTATTACCATCTTTTCTCGCTATATGGCCGAAAAATTCCAAAACTCTGCGGAGGCAGGTCGTAGAGAGTCTGGTCTTTATTTTGAGCTCGCGTAGGATGGACTCGTTGGTGCGGAATGCCGTCCAGGGTATTTGAAGCATTTTCCTCCAGCACCCCATCTCGAAGGCGTCTATACGAGCCCGGTCGGCTTTTCTCAAGGTCCAAGTTTCTACTCCGTATCCAAAAATCGAAAAGACCAGCGTGTTCACCAATTTCATTTTGGTATTTCGCGAAATGTTGCGATCTCTCCATATTTTCTGAAGCTGAGACATAGCATTCTTGGCCATACCTATGCGTCTACGGATTTCTTTTTCGCATGACCCCGTGTTGGATATGTTAGAGCCCAGGTAAATGAAGTCATCGACCGTTTCGAGATTAAGAGCGCCAGTAAGCTCCAATTTTTGTGCTCGGTCTACCACCATTAGTTTGGTTTTTGCGTGGTTGATTTGTAGGCCCAGTTCCATGCTGATGCGTTCCATTCTTGCAAGGAGATCTACCATTTCTGACTCTGAGGCTGCTAGGAGAGTAGTGTCATCAGCGTAACGGAGATTTGTTAACTTGGTTCCGCCTATCGTCACACCACCTTCCCAGTTTTCACAAGCCCGTCTGATAATATATTCTCCATATGCGTTGAAGAGGATGGGAGATAAAATGCATCCTTGCCTTACGCCTTTTCCGAAACTAAACGGGTTAGAGTTGGTTTGGTCTACCTTCACTATGCCCTTATTTTGAGAGTACAGGGCTTGAATTAGGGATACCAGATGATGCGGTACTCCAAGCTCCAAAAGTACCTTCCACAGGCTTTGCCAGACTACGCAGTCGAAGGCTTTACTGTAGTCTATAAAACACATGATGAGAGGTGTGTTAAACTCGTACGCCTTTTCTATCAGGTGGCGGACATTTAGGATCTGCTCACGCGTTCCCTTGCCTTTAACGAATCCAGCCTGTTCTTGAGGGATCTGCCAGTCCAGAAAGTGACGAATTCTGTTGTTTATAATATGTAACAGTACCTTGCTGGCATGAGAAATTAGAGCCAGGGTTCGATAGTTATCACATTTCGAAGTGGAGCCTTTCTTATGTAATGGCAAGATGACTGATTTTGTCCAGTCGCTTGGCCACTCACCAGTACGCCATACCACGTTACAAATTTTGTGGAGGGCATCTATGCCCGCCGGACCGGAAGCTTTTAATATCTCCGCTGTGATTTGGTCCGGCCCCGGTGCTTTTTTGGTCTTAAGTGAGGCTATGGCAGCTTCAATTTCCGAGTGCATAATAGAAGGTTCCCTCGAAATCTTATCCCACTCATTAATTGTTACATCACCTGCCGCATCAGGATTTCTGTATAAATCTTCGCAGTATTTCCGCCATCTTTCTGAGATTGCGTTCAGATCTTGGAGTGGGGTGCCATCTGCGTCTTCTTTTACCCATGTTTTGGGTTTGAACTGGTTGGTGAGAAGTCGCACTTTCTTAAAAAGGTCAGCACTCTGGATTTTGAGCGCGTGTGTTTCAATTTCTTGGCAGATTCGCTCCACGAAACTGTTTTTGTCGCGACGACATTTTAACTGAATCAGACGGCTAAGCTCAGAGTAATTATTTCTTCCCTCATGACTTGACAGTCCTTGGGCTTTAAGGTCTTTCCTATACCTAATCATTTGCCAGGTATCCGCCGAGATCCACGACTGCTTGCAGATGTTCGGTGTATGGTTAATGGGGATGGAGTCAACTGCCTTCCATATATTATTTTTAAAAAACCCCCACTGCTCCTCTGCACTACAGTTATTAGGCTCTGGATGTTCCGCCATAACAGACTCTAACGCGTTTTGTAATTGTGTACTCTCTGCTGGCGATAGAAACCGTGTTCTTTGCGGTGGTCTTTTTTTCGCTGCTTTTAAACGAAGAGCAAAGTTTGCCACCAAAAGACAGTGATCAGATCCGCAGTCGGCCCCCGGGTAAGTCTTAACATTGGTAATTGAAGTTCTCCAACGACTATTTATTATGACATAGTCAATCTGATTGCGAAATCGGTCGCCAGGAGAGATCCAGGTGTAAAGTCGACGGGGATGGTGCTGAAAGCAGGTGTTCATGATTGTGAGCTTCCTTTCGATACAGAATTCAAGAAGTTTGGTTCCTCTGTCATTACGAACCCCTAGTCCATATTTTCCAACAGTGCCTCTAATATGACTATCATCCGTCGTTTTCCCTATTTTCGCGTTCCAATCACCGATGACAAAAGTTATCTCTCGATTTGGTATTTTGGACAGGGTTGTTTCAAGCTCCGAGTAGAATCCCTCTATAATGTCGTCCTTGGCACAAGCTGTAGGGGCATATACCACAATGATATTCAGGGTACAAGGCCTAGTGCTCAGTTTCAGCGTTAGTATTCGGTCAGAAGCAGGGTTATAACCAAGCACAAATTGATTCAAGTGTTTGGAGATCCATATACCGACTCCGTTGCTGCTGGAGGGCCTGAGAAATAAAGGGTGTTTCCACCAGGCGTCCGTTGATGACCTTGTCCACGCATATGAGTTTCAGTAATTCCTAACAAAGTAATATTATGACCTTCTGCTTCTCTTTCCACGATTTCGAGCTTTCCTGGTGCCAGTAATCCACGTACGTTCCAGGTTGCAATACGTCTGTGTTCTTGCACTGAGATTTTGCTGTTGCGTGAATCACCAGTAGCATGACCGCTATTCAAGACCTGGTGATGCGTCTTGGTAGAGGCTTCGGTAGCCAATTTCACACCAGTCAGCCCGGGAACTGACTGGCGCCGGGTGTTAGCCGGATTGTCCAACAAACTATCACTATCTGTTGTACTTTCCATGGGGGATTTTCTTGGGAAATACATCGTGGTGGGCTCCCACGTCCTTCCACGGCAGACTTTTAGAGATGATTTAGTTCTCAAGGCCACTGTAAGCCGCTTCACGTGTAGCTCGTGAAGGTGTCGGGTTAGTTGACCGCCGCCCGATGCTCGGCGTTGAAGTTTTTTTTTTTTTACAGCTGGTTAGTTCTTCTCCAAACAAACCCTCCTCCTTTCACATCCGGGCTTGGGACCGGCAACGGCGGAGTTCAATGAAGCAATCACACATTCTAATAAATATTAAAAAGGAATGCAATAACATCATGATGACATTGTATGAACAGAGTTGACTCGGACCACATTCTCCTCTTTGCAATTCAAAAATGATGGTTCATTTCTCCATTCTTCAACGATACGAAAATATCAGGACCCATGTCTAGGACATGTTGGAATTAATTAGCTGCTGGAGGATCATTGCAATCGCAGCAATCCATTGTAAAAAATCTGAAATGTAAAATGCACGAAACTTGCACGAAAGTCATAATTGGGTTGACACAACATAAATATAATTATATCCATGTATATATGGACCATGTACCTTACAGATTAACATACATAATTATTATAATATAAAAAGTGTTGGGGTAGTACTTCTCACGGCCAGTAAACAAAAACACGATTTTCCCAATCGTCGAAAACCAAGTCTTGAAGTACAATTTTTTTGTACTAGTCGTAGTCCAGTGTAGCAAGTCGGTAAGTTATCGTTCACAGAATCAATCGAATACAATGAAGTAAAAAGAATCGTGAGTCGTGAAAATATAGGATGAGATCAAATGCGCCAAATAACACACCGAACAGAACGCACGCAGTCAAATGTAACTGTCCCACAGACGTAAGTAGCATCGTGACGATGACAAATGTCATTAAATGATTAAACGCAGCGCGTTCCGAATTATGCTGAATGCATTCTCAAGTATATTTGGTCAAACCACAAACATGTCGGTACGTACAACTTATTTTTCATTTTTATTTACTTTTCCTCATTATTTTCCTTTGCTTAACCAAAGCGTAAGCGTAACCATTCATAGGACTTTTATTATTAAAAATGTGTTTCAGTACGACCATCCTCATCTATACATATAATAAAAGAGTAAAAAAGCTGTGTCTGTACATTGAATATATTTAAAAAATAATAATTGAAGGGGGTTTAGGAACAGTAACAGAGCACGAATCCAAAAAAAAAAGTCTGTCTGTTTGTCTGTTTGTCTGTTTGTTTGTACACGCTAATCTTCGGAAGTACTGGACGGATTTGAATGATTTTTTTTTCGTTGTATAGATATTATGTCTGGGCAACATATAGGCTATAATTTATCTTGGAAACCTGAACACCTGATATAGAACCGCAATAGACCAGCTAAACTATAAGAGATACAATTATGACACCATAGCAAAAATTGTTTCACGTGATGAGCATTTTCTGCTGAGAGAATAAATTTGAAGATCTGGAACACCTGATGTGGAACTCCAAGAGCCCAGTTATACCATAACACATATAGGAATGACGTCTTAGCAAAAGTTGTTCAATCTGATGAGCACTCTCTGTTGACTTATAAAAATCGAAGATCTGGGACACCTGTCGTGGAACTCCAATAGCCCAGCTACACCATAACACATGTAGGAATGACGTCTTAGCAAAAGTTGTTCAATCTGATGAGCACTCTCTGTTGACTTATAAAAATCGAAGATCTGGGACACCTGTCGTGGAACTCCCATAGCCCAGCTACACCATAACACATTTAGGAATGACGTCTTAGCAAAAGTCGTTCAATGTGATGAGCACTCTCTGTTGACTCATAAAAATCGAAGATCTGGGACACCTGTTGTGGAACTCCAATAGCCCAGCTACACCATAAAACATATAGGAATAATGTCTTAGCAAAAGTTGTTCAATTTGATGATCACTCTCTGCTGACTTATAAAAATCAAAGATTTGGAACACCTGTTGTGGAACTCCAATAGCCCAGCTACACCATAACACATAAGTATAGGAATGACGTCTTGGCAAAAGTTGTTCGGTCTGATGGGCACTTCCTGTTGACTTATGAAAAGTCGAAGATCAGAAACATCTGATTTGAAAATTATTGCAAAGCAATCACTAATTTCACTGTAAGCTGGGAGTACATCCGTGAAGTGAAGGCGGTTACAGGTAACGCAGTGAAGGCGGTTACAGGTAACGCAGGGTAGCAGTCACTTAGATTTTATTTGATCAGGTATCTTCACAACAAAACTATAGCCATGTCTAGAAAGAGGTCAAATCTTTCAGATATCATCTGAAGAATCGGATGTGTCTCAAGATATAGCCTTAGGTCATGGCGACCTTCCTTGGGTTGATATTGATAAGGAACGGAGTGCATTTACGTATACTCCCATGATTGAATACGCCACATATACCGCCATCGGAGGTATGGTTCAAAATTGTACTTTTTGTGAAGCTGTTAAATGGCAAAAAGAAACAAACGGTATGTGTTGCTCAGGTGGGAAAGATCCGTTATTTTCCCATCCCCGGGCTCTTAGAATTCCACATCAGACATTTCAGATCTTCGATTTTGACGACCCCGTAGTCGCTGGTATAAGCAACAGGATCCGCGTACGAAGTCGCGGGCAGAAGCTAGTAGTTAATAATTAGCGCGGCGATACGCATAGGAACGTAAAACATGGTGTTACCAAAACATACCTGTGTTGCATTGTAAACAAAAAATAAAAAACTTCAAAAATGAAAATCTTTATTTTGCAGGATATTTACGTGACTAGGATATAATTAAGTTATACTATATTTTATCCTCTTCCGATAAATACCGCATTATCTGTGGTTGCGTTCAATTTGAATAAAGTACCAAGTATTTCAGTTTTCTCCTTTTTAATGCATAAACTGTTTTTAACCGACTTCCAAAAAGGAGGAGGTTCTCTATTCGACTGTATGTATTTTTTTTTTTTTTTTTTTTTTTTTTTATGTATGTTACCCGATTACTCGAAGACGCCTAAACCGATTTGAAAAATTCTTTTTTTGTTTGAAAGGGTATACTTCCAAGTTGGTCCCATAGTCGCCAAGTCGGGATCTGATCATGGAATCTTGGCGAAATCGAGGGAACTCTTCAAATTTTATAGGATAACGTACAGCAATTTTGGTATTTTCTACAACAAGTGAAGCATTTGCGTTTGATAAGAACCATTCTACCATCAGATCTGATGATGAAGCCAAGAGTCACGGAACTCCATAATGAGACAATGTATCCTAGTCGTGTTTGGGCTTGTTGTAATTGTAACGGTATGCACTTTCCATGTGAACCACTAAAAAGTGAAAAATAAAAACTTTTTTGCAAAAAATAAAACCGACTTCAAAAAGAAAAAGTGAAAAATAACTTTAGCTTCTGAAGTCGGTGACAAAAAAATTAAATCAATCATACAAACGTCACCGACTTCAGAAGCTAAAGTTATTTTTCACTTTTTCTTTTTGAAGTCGGTTTTATTTTTTGCAAAAAAGTTTTGAACAATAGTTTTAAGACAGGGTGAAGACACTGAATTTGGAACACTGGTCTTACATAGCTATAGCATAGAAGTCAGGGTTTCAAATGGAAATATAAAATCTTTTCCTTTATGTTAACAACTTAACGTAGTTTTTATTTTATTTTTTATTTCGGCCTTGGATCGGTATTTATAGCTAGATAAAGTCTTAAATTAAGTTAGAGAAATGCGCAAAATGGGTAACCATTTAAAAGAATGAAATAATTACTGTGAAGAAAAACTAAAAATAGACCGGGATTGTGAAAAGTTTTGATTCTGAAACAATCACGTATTTTAATAAAGAACCGATTCAAACTAACATTTCAATGGATTGTAAACGGAGTCCTTGTAGGAAAATATAGATTTAATATTTCTGTTACTGTCACCACATTTCTTAATTTAATGAAAGTAGTGGAGTACTTTGCTGTCACATTTTCAATTCCCATTTTTAAACACTAATCTAAACTAAGATATTATAAATGTAATCCACCGCGAAGGATAGAATGGAATACTTTGAAGATAGTTGTTTTATTGATTTTATGATTGTAGAACTTGAATATTCAGTTAGTGTATTTCATGTACAAAGCTCGACTAAACCAATCCTGAATAAGTTATACACAACTAAATGACAACTCTTGTTTGATGTAAACTAATAACTAATTCGTCGCTTATTGTTGAAATTTGTGCTATTTTTGGTCTGTGCTAAAATTATCTAATAATAGAGCAGTGGTGGCCTAGTGGTAGCGGCCCCGACTTGCAAACAGCTTTGTGTGATTTATTTCGTCACCATCTCTCAAAACGGTGAAGGAAAACATCGTGAGGAAATCGGCATGTTCTAGAACCAAAAAATCTGAAGACATAATGTGACATCTACCAACCCGCAGTGGGCCCGAGTGGTGGATTATAGCCCATTTCCTCTCATAGAGATGAGGCCTGTGTCCCAGCAGTGGGAACATTAATAGGCTGAAGATGAGTGTAAACAAATTGATCAGACAATTGTACCTGTGGTTGACAATTAAAAGTGTTATTTTTGGATTGAGTGCTTTGATTGGATAATTTTTAAACCCGATGATCTTATTACATCATCTATAAGTGTTTAGTCAAAAAAAGACAATAGGAAAAGTGCCCAGAAGGCTGGCAGTATTGCTAATTTGCTATGTTGGGTGGCAATGCTGATTCTTAATTGCCCACAAGAAATTGAATATCATTATAACAATTTTCGTTTACACCAGTTATTACCAAGGTGGACCCCAAGGGTCCACGGGAGACCCGTTGGGGGCGAAAAAAAATGGGGGTTTTTAATTTTTAAGTGGGGGCCCACGTAAATTTATTGGTTTCGAAAAAAAAAACAAATTTAATGTTCCGGGTGATGATAGGTCGTATTTCGGTGAAAATGGTCGTATGACATTTTTAAAAAACAATTTCGAAGCTAAGTATAAGAATCTAATTGTCATATTATTTGCCAAAAAAAAACTTAGGAGGTCTTCATGCAATCGTAACAGATAGCGCGAAAAAATAATTCTTATTAAAAATTTCTTACTTTTCATTTTTGGTCCAAGGCCATAAAAAAAATCCACCGAAACTAAAGTTTGGGAACCTCTGGTTTACACTTTCATCAAATACTTTTGGCACACAGCATACTGTGTGATATCTTTGTGAGTTTCTTCCAAGTTCCAAGCCCTGAGGTAATTGACCGAACTTTCTCGGTTGCGCGAAAGTATATGAACTTCACTACTTTCATGCAATTTGCAAGTTAAGGCGATTACACGAGCTAAACGCGAGTTTTATAATTACCAAAAGTATATGATTCACTGCTATAAACAAGACCAGAAAAATATATGATATTCTTCAGGATATATGCTAGCATGATACTGTTTTGAAAACATAATACAATTAATTTGGCTCGATAAAAAGAAATCACGAACTTACCTCTAAAAATATCTTTCAAACAATAAAAAACATACTAATATGCATGCGATCATTCTGATTTTTTGGCAAATAATTCTACAAGCAATATATTAGCATGATACTGTTTTAGTTTTTTAATCCAATCAATAGTTTTTTTGTAAATCGATCGAAACCACTCATTTCGCGCTATTTGGCCCGCAGTGGCTGACGTAACAACCACTTTGTAGTACAAGCTGATTAGAACTTTATTCTAACAGCATTTCAAACGAAGTTTGAACCACCACAAATAGAGTTGCTAATTTAGCTCGTCTAAGCGCCTTAATGCGTCCATACTGTTTCCCTAGAGGCGTGGGAGTCAGAGACGGGAAATATAGTGGGTGTGAAATGTATTGCAATGTAAACTATCGTTATGTTTATTTAATTTTGTTATAAAGTGTCTTCGAGCAGAGTAATATAACAAGGAGAAGTCGGGTGGAAGTTACACAAGACACTTCGCGATGTTATGGAAACGTTCTTAATACAAAGAATAAGGATCGTTGTTTGTTTTATAGATAAATAATAACGATTTACTCATTTAACGTTGACTCAACTTCAATGACTTGTTGACCGCCTCGAGTCTTTGGTCTTGTGGTCGCAAGCAATACTGCTGAGCTCTTGGGTTCGATTCTCAGGTCGGGATCAATGTTGTTGAGTTTTAAAATCAGAAATTTCGTTAAAGTTTGTTCTACTTTAGAAGCTGGAAGTTTGGATATGTGCCGGTTGCTGACAAAAGGTCCTCTTTACATAACTGGCGAAAGATGGATTATATGTATAGGTGCACCACTGTTTAAAAAATCGGGGATAACATAACAGAAACTATGATATAATTTCATTTTACTTATTTGGTATAGGAGACCTTCAGATTTCTAAACACCCATGATACTCAATACAAATGTTAACAACACAAACGCCTCCGTTTCGGATGATATTATTAATATGCTCACAAGAATAAACGTAAGTAAATACAACAGAAGGAAACGCTAGCAATAATCTTATTAAAATAAACAATCGTTAAAGCGGAAGAGATCATTTACTCGGAGAGAGATTCTCGCCTTGAAAAACGATAAGGAACGAGGATAAAACAAGTAACATTAAATTAAAAATTTAACCCAAACATAGGGTCATATTCTAAGGTACAGGTAATAAACTTCAAATCCAAGATGGCCGCCACCACAAAATAGTGAAAAGTAATTCACCATTTTGTGGTGGCGGCCATCTTGGATTTTAAATTTATTAATTGTATGGTATTCTACTAGTCAAGCCCTTTCATTTAATACCCTTATTGAGGGAGTTGTTGAAAATACTGTTATTCAGCTGCAACCTGTTAGACTAAAAGCCGATCCCAACATAGTTGGGTAAAGGCTAGGCAGACGATGATGATTGTGTTTTTTGATAATAACTTGCCAGTAGTTTGTGGTCTCTTCTCGGGCGAGTAACTTATCTCATGTAAATGAACCTTTACCAACACCCGAAGATTTGGCGCAGCAATGTACTTCCTGAAACATTAAGTAAGTTTATCCACGTCTAATTATTAAGTTTGTTTGAAATATCGTTTTCATCGCAACAAAAACTTTTGTTAATGAATGTTGGCGAAGAGAGATATAATAATTATACTTCAGAACGTTGAACTGTTTGAATTGTTCCGTAGACTTTGGTTTTCTTACTAAGATTAATATAAATCTTCTGTCTCAGCTGTGGTAGTGAAGACAAGAACGCAGCGAGGGTTTAATTATTATTTGATTTTCTTTTGGTTTTGAGGGAACGAGTAAAATGTCTTTAGAAATGTTTCGAGTATGTATGTAGATTGCAATTGGAGTATGGAAAGACCAAAAAACGCATTGTAAACTAGCTTATGTTCGATAACTGTCCCATTGATTTTCTTTTGGTTTTGAGGGAATGAGTAAAATGTCTTGAGGAATGTTGTGAATATGTACCTATGTGTATTACAAATGTAGTACGGGAAGAGCAAAAAACGCATTGTAAACTAGCTTTATGTTCGATAACTGTTCCACGGGATCGGGAAAAGTATCAAAAGTGTTAATCCAGGTTATAAACTATCTCTGTGCTTCTAGGTTACGAACTACCGTGTTCACCAGCGGTCAACCACATTTCAACCTTATTTTTCAGGGCATAAGAGTGAATAGTGAACTTGATGGTAACTCTGTGTTGCTACGGGACTGATCGAAAGAGATACCACGGCCCCGGAACATAAAGGGCGAGGAAGGAACATGGATGGGTTTTAGTCAGTAAAAGTCTGACACTCCCTCCCCCTCCGCCCAGACTGGGAGAAGTTATTTGATGATTTCCCATCCGAAAATTAAATGGATAGGTACCATACCACGGTTTTGTGATATGATAAGTTACCTAGCTCACTTGACGACACAGGACGCTCCATCATTTGAGTATGTATGTATGTCGTAAAGGAACTAACAGGGTTAGGATTTAAGTGTTAATAACATTTTTGTGATTCCGAAGATTTATTCATATGTGAAAAGCCATATATCAAAGCAGTAAAAATTTATACGAAGCTATGAATTTCACCACTAAAAAAAAGAAAATCTAAAGGTCTTTAAAGAATTACCACCTAAAATATAATTATTATTGATTTTAGTACATTACAGTAACTAATAACGTTTCACCAAATCAGCTTTGTTTTTACTTTCAGACTATTTATTCTCCATGGAAAATGCGGACTTAAATATGTATTATTCCAATTGTTTGCCACAAACAACCTGTTTATCCCTAATTACGAAGAATTTAAGCTGCCCTACAAATATTTGAGCAAGTGCGTAAAGTTCAAACAATTTTATAAAATTGTTAACAAAACTCTTTAATTAGCACAAACTCTGGTCCTCCGTAAACATAAATGATTTAAATCCTGAATTTTTAAAGTCCACTGCTTTCCAAATTTATTCCTTGGGGAAAGAGAAAAAGTAGGTTTTATTAAAAAAGTTCTATCGCGTCGGCAAAACGGTCACCTCGAATGGCCTTAGTTGTGAAGGTTCAACGGCTTATTCATACTAGGTATCTATCTAGATACAAATAAATACAATTGAAGTGTCTGTTAATTTGTGATTACAAAAATAACAGCTTCCAACTGAATGCATGTAAACGTATAGACGGTAGGTAATTATGACAAAAAAAAAACCTAATAAATTTACTGTCTGTCTGTCTGTTTGTTCCGCATATTCTCCGAAACGGCTGGACTGATTTGGATGCGACTTTTACCGGCAGAAAACTGATGCTTACTAAAAAGAGAATATCAGGATTTATTAAAAAAAAAAAAATGAGGTTCCGTGAAAAAAAGTCAATCATAAATTACTAACAAAATCCTATCCAAATAGAGAAGTAATATTTTTCTAGTAATATAAATGTGTGAGTACTTATTCTGTCTGTCAGTCTGTCTGTTACCTTTCCACCCTTAACGGCTGAAGGATTTTCGAAGAAAGGCATATATATAAGTCCATGACCTGGGTTCGTACATAGGATAGTTTTTATCCCAGCAATACATTCCCTTGGGAAAATTTCCAACATCCACGACAGCGAAGTCACGGGCACTAGCTCGTAGTCAAGATAGCCGTATGTTAATTTATATTCACGAAAACCTGATCACATGACTTTAATGGTTATTGAAAACTGTTCAATATGACGTTTTTATTGTTTCAGATATTAATGGAGTTGGTTCCGATTACCATTTGCGAAGTCATAAGTCTGGGCCGTAATTTTAAATTGAGAGTCGATAACACGTTATTGAACCCATTAATTTGTAGAACAGTAATGGTCTGTGTACAGTACTCATAAAATGTCTGCAGTTTTGACGCACTTTGCAAAAAAAAAAAACACTATAATTTAATAGAAAATCCGATGAACTAATAAATGAAATTTTCAAGAGAGGTTGCAAAAAAAAACATGCCACATTAAATCAAGTATGAGGTAGGTACACCATGTCGTGCTAGAGGATAATAAGGCCACGCCACCCATGCGTGGGATTAAATACGGGCAAGTTCCAATGTGTGATTTTTCAATTCATATGTACTTTCTAAGTTTATCTTGGATATCACAGACGTCGGTGAAGGAAAACATCATGAGGAAACTTAGACTTATTGTATTGTATTGTCGCACGTTAAGAGGCCTGCGGAGCATGCGAATTTCATACAAACGTAATACCAAAATAATTTGTAAACCAAATATATTCTTAAGGTAGTGTGTATTTATTTGATTGAATTACAGAATATATATAGGTTCCCAAACACATATTTTGAATGTACACCGATTTAAACAAGAGTTATGAGAACAATAATTTTTCTATATAAATTTTAAATTCCTCATATCTCGTCTTTAATTGTCCTTTCAAAATATTTATTTGAGAACATAGATATTCTATAATACTATCGATACTATATTAAGAATATGTTTGATTTTCATATTATTTTGGTAATACGTTTGTATGTATTTATATACACTATCTTAAGAATATATTTGATTTTCATATTATTTTGGTATTAAGTTTGTATGAAAAACGCATGCTCCGCCGGCCCCTTAAAGCGCGTATTTTGGGCCCACCCACCACACGGTTCCAGTGTGGTAGAGATATGACATGTCTTCGAAGTTTTGGTTCTTGGACATACTGTTTTCCTCACAATGAACTTGGACTTATACTAAATAATTATATTTATGTCTGAAATCGCCAACCCCTCTTGAGCAAGCGTGGTGATCAATGCTCGTGCCTTCTCTGTACGAGAAGAGGCCTCTGCCCAGCAGTGGGACAGTAACATACTGGTATTATTATTTATATAAAAATCTAGACGTTCAATCATGATGGTGTACCATCATGATTGAACGTCTAGATTTTTCCAGCTGAACATGTTGGCTATTTAACTTACAGCCGCAGTCTAACCAGATGTCAGATTTTACAGATATCATAAGGTGAACACCAGATGGGGCAGTATTTATCATAGAGCAACTGCCTGTTTGACTTTAAAAACAGTTACAGAGTAACACGATACCTCTTGGCAAGTACTCGCTGTGAAACTTTCTTCAATGAAATTGGGTAATAGACAAAAAGAAAAGGAAGCCACTGTTGTAACTATTTCATTACTGAGTATTTTATTTTAATGTAACACTTATACCAAAGGACTTCATAGACAAACGTACTATCAGAAATAACTTAAAGATTTCCCAGCTCTCCAATAAACTAATATTGAAACTAAATTGATATTGAATAACCGTAGTTATCGGAACCAGCTCAAAACTCAATCGAAAATTCAATCCCTAACGATTGAAAAACTCGAAATTGAAATCAACGGAATACTTTTGATGCAATTTGCTGTGTGAAACGACGCGACGGATTTTAACGAACATCATCATGGAACCAACGATACTAAGGCGGGGTCAATGAACCCTAATGGCCTGCGTGAACCCTTGATTTGCCTCATCGGTATAATCTTGGTCCTTTTTTCAAGAAAACTTCTCCAAGATTTTTAGAAGTAATCTTAAGCTTATCGGTCGGAATAAACAGAGCTCGAAATTAGATTGTGGTGGTAGGTATCTAGATGTAAATTAGATTTTGTAGAATATTGTATTCCAAATGACGTGGTACTCGTATACACATGTGATGCTGAGGAATGAAGAAAATATAATATAGTGAGGGAAATTTAGAGTATAAATGAGGATCGCAATAAGAGAACAGAAAGACCGAAGAAACGATGGATGAACTGCGTAAAGATGACTTAGTTAGAAAAGAGGTTACTGACGAATAATAGAGAAGAATAAATGAAAACTAAAACTGAAATGAGATTGAGCAGGCCATGTCTGCCGGATGCCGCCAAAGCTATGCGCCGGCATATCGCAAAACTGGAGCCCTGAGACAGTTCGATGGGGTCGCGGCAGACCGAAGAGAAGACGGGACGACTTGGATGACTTTCTCGTTAATTGGCGAGAAGAGGCGCAACACCGAGAAAAGTGGAAGGAATGGGGGAGAGATCTGCCCAGGAGTGGGAATAAAAATGGATGACGAAGACATGCTGCGCCGAACCAAAATAAATTGGGATAAGGGCAGGAAAAATAGTGATTGATTTATTTTTACGCATTGAAAAATTGTTAGGTATTTTTGATACATTTTATCAAATGTATCAAAAATACCTAACAATTTTTATACAAATTAATTCTTGGATTGAGTTTTTGACACAATAAAAAATGGTTCTTCAAACGACAACAAAATGTTCATATCATATTAAAAAATACGCCACAAAAAGCTAGTTATAATCGAAACGCAAATCGTAAACGAACAAGACGGTCCTCCTTAATCTTGAACCCCATTTACAGTCAGAACTCAAACCGCACGTAAAATTAAACATCTTCTTTATGTCAAAATTATTTCCAACGACCCTTTATTTTAAAGAAAACTGTGACAAAAAGAGCAAAAAAGAAAATGAGCCATTGTAATAACGCCATTACTGGAGGACCTTGATCCAAATGCAGCCATTGTATCAAAATGGTCACACCTCTAAGAAAATTAACATTTTATACGAAATTTGCGTGAACGACGTGTAATTTTACAAAATGACGTATAAAATTTGCAGTATGACGTCATTTTATGTATATTTTTCGTATGTAAATTCCGACTTGGCCGTATACGTTTAACATAAATTTTAATGGTATGGCGCTTGTGAATCCACGTGTTGCTTGTAATGTCTGTACTAACATGAATCTCAGAAGACCCTGTGAATGCATGTTCGTAATAACAATATTTTAGCATGCCATCAAAATGTAATAGAGAAATCAGGTGTTATGTGCTGCGGAAAATACCCCTTTCTTCCCGTGGGGGCAGTAAAAGATGGCTAAAGGATTATCTACGTTCACAATAGAGATATAAATAACGAACCCTATTGGATACTATAACGTCAAACCTAGCTCTTGGCCACTAGTTACGCACACTGAGCGAATAAGGAGAAAACAAATGAACGAAGTTATTCTGAGATCGGCCACGAGTCATCGTCATGTGACGACGATACGACGACGACGGTACTTAGCCATAGACGATAAGTTATGTATGACAGTTTTAAATGTGCAAGCAAGACTTTCATACATAACCGAGTTCCATAGAAGACACACATACGTAACTACAAGGGCCTATGCACACCACGTTTTTAACGCGCGACACCGGCGCGTCTGTATCGATTCAAACGCGCGACACCGATACGAGCGCTAGCGCGCGCGCCTTCCCTAAGGACGGGGTTGATTGAATGCTGTCTCGACCGACGCCATCTTGCTACTGTTGACGAGGTTCTGCTTAAAAACGCAAAATGCCAGCGCGTTTGTATCGATACACACGCGCGTTTGCATCGCGTCTGCATCGCTACACACGCGCGTTTGCATCTCGTCTGTATCGCTACACACGCGCGTCTGTATCGCTACACACGCGCGTTTGCATCGCGTCTGTATCGCTACATTTATTATACTTATTATTATTACTTTATTTATACAGGTGTGCAAAGGTCTACAGGCTGCGTCTGACTTGCGTGCTTATCGCGTCTGTATCGCTACAAACGCGCGTCGACGGCGCGTTTAAAACACGTGGCGTGTATAGGCCCCAAGTCTGTCGGTGGGCTCATTTACAATCACTGGCAACACACGACGATATATATGCTATAGTGGTTTTATACAAGTTATAAAACCACTATAGCATCTATATCGTTAAAAAAAAATAGAAAACAACTGAAAATTGAATGCTGTTCAAGCAACCTGCCAAACACGCTTGGTTGTCTGCGTCATACCGCGTAGGCAACCAAGCGGAATAAATATGTGTTTCGATGTTCCCAAGGTTGCATGTACAGGCCAGTATAACTGTAGGTACATACAGTTTTGTGCTACAGGTTTTCCTGAATGCCTGCAGTTTGACTGTACAGACAAAATCGCACATACCAAACCTATGGTCTATGGCCGTCTATATGCAACGCGAGCGTCTTTTGTCGTCGCATTGGCCGAGGTCGTGAACGATGTCTTACCATTAGCCAATGTTCTCGACTTCCACCTTACGTGTGTAAAAATATTACCAACTGAGATAATAATGGTTTTAACTTTTTATACTTAATAATAATAAATATCGCTGGACATTAACACACAGCGCCACCTAGTGCCACACTAAGCAAAGCCTGTGTCGTGGACACTAGATAGTTGATATACTACATATATACTTTTTGTTTGTAAATACAAACATATTAAACATATAAACATCCATTACTCGGAAACCAATGTCCATGCTCATCACACAAACATTTGCTCCTACCGGGATTCGAACCCAGGACCCTAAGAACGTAAGGCAGCGTCACTACCACTACGCCATTCGGGTCGTCAATTTAAATGTGAACATAATTTTAATGTGAACATAATAATTATAATAAAAATATATATAATTATTTACTTATTTTATTTTATTTATTTAGAAGAACCAACAATTACACAATATATTATTACCTACAAAAAATTAAATATAAGGAGTTATACAAATGTGCAACCAACCACGTTCTCCACAGATACCAGATAGGTTATTATGAATCATATTGTCCAAGTCAAAGGTAAGAAACAATCAATCTCCACAAAATTAGGTATGTCATAAAATAATTGAAGAAAGTTCAATTACAAGTCACCAAATAAATTGTTTCCAGTCCAAGTGACACTGCGGTCCTTTCAAGAACCTTTTTGACTTGGAGATCAAAACAACAATAATTTAAGTAAGAATAAGGTTCGAGATACAGGGTGTATTGTTATTCGAATATAATGTAAGTAATTGCGATGTGTACAACCAATATTGAGATGGAAATGGATTCAATATTTAGTCAAGTTATAGTTTTCTATTTCCGTACACATACAATCGTAAAAGGCTATGGAATAGGGTTGGATGGAACAGCACCGATATTGGAATTATTTAATGGAATGCATAATCTCGAAATGCAGAAAGTGACAATCACATAGTAATACTTGTATGTATTGGTTTGAATTTGACTAAATTCATTTATGATGGAAAAGTAAAAAAAAATCAAAAGCCCGTATAAACAAAATTGAATTTAAATGCTGCAAAACCAAATGGACCAGACTCCAAAGTTTAATTGATAAACTACTGTAATATCAGTCCAAATGCGGTGTCTGAATCCCGGGGCAGTTCCAGTCGGTTTGACCGTATCTTTAGCGGTGCCAGATCTAAGTATCAATCATAAAGTAACTTGCTAAAATGTAGTTCACCATTTTTTCAGGTTAAGCTTGACTCACGCTAGAGTCTAGACCGTGTCGGGTCTAGCCGAGTGTCAACCGTGCAATTTTGTATGGACACACTCACGCTACCGAGCCGCTACCGAGCGACGGACAATAGATTGTGCTATGGCCGACACTCGGCTCGGCTCGGGTGCGTCATCCTTTACTCGTAACTTATACTTAGGTTACTTGTTTTTGACGCCATTTTTTAAGTTATTAGTTTAAGTCAGTTCATCATCATCATCATTACAGCCGAAAGACGTCCACTGCTGGACATAGGCCTCCCCCAAGTGTCACAACATTGACCGGTCCCGTGCGACTCGCATCCAACGGATTCCCGCAACCTTCACCAGGTCATCTGTCCACCCAGTGGGAGGTCTTCCAACGCACCGTCTTCCGGTTTCGCGGTCGCCACTCTAGAACTTTTCGGCTCCATCGGCCATCCGTTCTGGGAGCAATGTGCCCTGCCTACTGCCACTTAAGTTTGGGAATTCTTCGGGCTACGTCGGTGACCTTGGTTCTCTTGCGGAGTTCGTTAGTTTAGTTAATTTTAGCAAATTGTAAATAATGTACTTTTGTACAACTTATTCCTAATAAATACATCTCCCCTACTTAGGTACAACAAAATCTAACAGAAACTGTAAACAGGAATGACATTAATCTTGTTTTGTTTTTCTCAATGTTTTTCGAAGCTGAAATATGTAAATGTCCTAGCAGTGTGGTTGAGACGGATTCCCGATAGTTGGACCGACACTACCGAAAAAAGGTTTTTGTTAGTAATGGGGTGATGAGCCGGTCTGAAGTCTGAAAGTGGCGCCGGTGACTGAAAAGTTCTGTGGTAATCGGTTGTCGTGGTATGGGCATGAGATGCGGAGAAATGAGAAAAATGTCGTGAAAAACGTTCTGAGTATGAATGTGGATGGGTATTTGAGTAGAGGAAGACCAAAGAAACGATGGATGGACTGTGTTAAGAAGGATATGGTAACAAAAGAAGTGTCTGATGAGATGACGAAAAATAGAGAAGTTTGGAGGAAGTAGACCCCAAATGCCGGTAATAGGATTATGTCTGTAATCATGAACAATGGGCAACTCTTCATGTATTGCGTAAATATTAAGCTGAAACGAAACCTATGTCATCCCACTGCTGGGCAAATGCCTCTCCCCATGAATTCTAAATCTTTCGACCTAGGGCTAATGTGGACCACTGTTGTTGGTTCTCTCCAGCTCATCCCACCAGCTCCTGCGAGGTCTACTGCCTCGCCTTCTGGCTGTCAGGGCTCCACATTATTATTTTGGCTCATGGTTTGTCGAGCTTATGGCAGACATGTCCAGCCTAGCCCAGGTTAGCGGGTTTTTTGAGCAACATCAGTAATTTTTGTTTATGAGTGCATTGTGGTGTTGCGTATATATGGTCGGTTAGTTTGACGTCTAGGATACTGCGCTCCATTCATCATCTGCCCAGCCTTTTCCCAACTATGTTGGGGTTGGCTTCCAGTCTTACCGGATGCAGCTGAATGCCAGTATTGTATTGTATTGTACAACGGGCAGGTGTCCGTGTCCGCAACTCCACGTCAAAGCGCGTATTTTGCGTATGGGCTATAATCCACCACGCGGGCCCAGTGCGGGTTGGTATTTTTGGTTCTAGGTATAATGAAACACGTTAATTTCGCAACAGACTAGGCCACAGAACATATATTCAAAAAAAGGTTTTACATTGTACCATACCACAGATAACAATATCAATAGGAGTATAGTTTCAATATGGCACAAGAGATGACGTTACTGGTAGTTAAAATTAAATACTTTAATTATTTTGATACATAATTCCAACACCCCCACTTATCAAAATAAACAAATAAAATTATTTAGGTACAATTCCCAATTTATGTAGAAACTTATAATGTTTAACAGGACATAAACCTTTAGTGAAAATATCTGCTGTCATTTCTTCAGTACATAAATATAGAACTTTTATATATTTATTATTAACAACATCTCTTACATAGTGATATTTTACATCAATGTGTTTCGATCTATTGTGACTTTGATTGCTTACTGACAATTTTAATGCGCTTTGATTGTCACAATAGAGCTCAATCATACTAAAACTACCTATAATTTCATGAAGAAGGTTTCTAAGATATACTGCTTCCCGAGCTGCCTCAGACAGAGCAGTATATTCTGCCTCTGTACTTGAAAGAGATACAGTCTTTTGCTTCCTGCTTTGCCATGAAAAAGCAGATCCAGACATCGTGAAGCAAAAGCCTGTATACGACTTTCTGTCCAAGGCGTCACTAGCCCAATCACTATCCACAAAACCCTGTAACTTGCTATCATCCTTACAAAATTTTAAACAATAAGTTTTTGTACATAACAAATATTTTAAAATGCGTTTAGCATAATGCCAATGTGTATGATTGTAACAACTATTAAATTGGCTCAGAAAACTAACAGAATAGGAAATGTCCGGTCTAGTTAATACTGCCAAATACATTAATGATCCAATTAACTTCTGATATGGAAGATCAGATACACATTCATCAGCTTTCTTAACATTTAACTTACATTCAATTGGGGTTTTATAAGTTTTACAATCTGACATATTGAATCTAGAAGCTAACCTTTCAATATATTGTTGTTGATCTACAGTTATAACATTTTTATTTTTGTCAAGATTTATTCTCATGCCTAAATATTGTCTTACAGGTCCCAAATCTTTCAATTTAAATTCTGCACCCAAAACATGTTTCAAATTATCAGTTTCAACAGAATTATTAGAGAAAATTAAAAAATCATCTACATATAGGGCCACAATAATTTTAATTTCACCCTTTGTTTTTGTGAACAAACAAGGCTCATACTGACTATTTTTAAAATTCAATTTACAAAGCAAATCTTTAACTCTCTCATACCATGCAAGAGAAGATTGTTTTAATCCATAAATTGCTCGTTTTAATTTCAAAACATTTCCCCCACTTTTGTTCACAAAACCATCAGGTACTGACATGTAAATTGCCTCTTTCAAGAATCCATTTAAAAAAGCTGTAGTCACATCCAAGTGATCAATACACATATTCAACTTTACACTGAGGGCAAATAATAATCTAAGTGTTGAATGTCTAACCACTGGTGAGAAAGTGTCAGTATAGTCTATGCCAGGTTTTTGCGAAAAACCTTTAGCCACAAGTCTAGCCCGGAACCGCACATTATTGTCCACATCAAACTTTTTAGTAAGCACCCACCTGCACTTCACAATTGTCATGTCACCTGGGTTGTCAACGAGCTCCCAAGCATCATTGTCCTCAAACGATTGCAGCTCGTCGGCCATGGCGCGCTTCCACTGCTCACTCTCAGGCCCTGCGAGAGCCTCTGAAAACACGATTTCTTCTGATGCTGGAACAGTACTCGAATGACACATATAACCATACCTATCTGGTTGTCTTCTGGTACGCTTTGTAGGCAATCCTGATTCCTGCTCTGGGGTTGATGTCATCTGGACTTCTTGCACTAAGTCATCTGTAGTTGGAGATTTAGTCAGTGTTTCACTCCCATCCTCATACACAGAAGAATCTGAATGGTAAGCTTCGGAGTCTAAAACATTCTGTGATGCTTCCCCCACTGAATCTGTATTCACTTCTTCTTGTATGCCAACTGCAGGTGTCTCTTCATTAGGAATCCAGATAGCTGACTCCTCATTGTTTTCTTCACTACCTAATTCTTCTTCCATAAAGATAACATCTCTGCTGGTAACAAGATTCTTCTTGACAGGATTGTATAGCCTGTAGCCCTTAACATTTTCACTATATCCAACTAATATGTGCTCCGCAGACTTCTTATCCCACTTCAAACGACGCTCCTTAGGGACATGTACCATGACTTTACATCCAAACAAACGTATGTGGCTTAGGTCTGGTTTTCTCCCATACCACAATTCGTATGGAGTTTTCATAAGTCCCGATGCAATGGATCTATTTTTCAAATAGACAGCAGTGTTTGCTGCTTCCGCCCAAAATATTTTATCCAGCTTTGCATCATATAGTAGGCATCTAGCCTTCTCAACTACAGTACGGTTTGCTCGCTCACACAGACCATTCTGTTCAGGTGTGTAACTATTCGATCTTTGATGAATTATACCCTCTTGCTTTAAATAATTCTCAAACTCTTTGTTGGCGTACTCTAGTCCATTGTCTGATCTTAGTATTTTTATCTTCTTATTCAGCTGATTTTCCACCATTGTTTTAAATTCCTTGAAATTAGTAAATGCTTCACTTTTCTTCCGAAGAAAATATATAAATGTCATTCTACTAAAATCATCGACAAACAGTATAAAATATCGAGCACCATTCAATGAACCAGTTTCCATCGGACCACAAATGTCTGTATGGATCCTGTGTAGCGTCTCTGTACTTCTTTCACCCACATGTGTAAAGGGTAATCTTTCCTGCTTCCCTTCGCAACATGTTATACACTTAGACTTGGTTATGTCAAAATTGTTTTCATACGACATACCATCCACCATATTTCTCATCTTATTCATGTCTTGACTATTGATGTGTGCCAGCCTTCTGTGCCATAGTTTACCACTTACCACTGGTGCAGCCAACATACAACTCTGTGTGTCCAATTTCAGCTTATAAACACCATCCGATAAATCAGCTGTGGCTATCAAAACATTGCTTTTGTTTCGTATATAGCAGTGCTTTTCATCAAAACTAACATTATTTCCATTTTTAATTAGTTCACTTACGGATAGTAAGTTTGTTGTCAAACTAGGCACGCATAACACATCTTTCACAGTAATGTCATATTTTAAATCAGACACAATGTCGACGTCTCCGGAACAAACAACTGGCACTTTTGATTCGTTTGCTACCACAATTTCTGGTAAACTTGGTGTATTGTTCATATTTCTTATCCAAGATTCATTCGCCGTCATATGTGCGCTCGCGCCGGAATCCACGTACCACTCTGTTTTGTTAAACTTTCCATTCAGGAAAACGACATTAAATACACATTTGTTATTATTTTTCTTCAATGTCGGGCATTGATTTCGATAATGACCATCTTCTTTACATTTATAGCATGTAATTACTTTCGTAGATGAATCTGTCATTGCTGTCACTGTTTTCTTATTTGACGTTGAGGGACCGCCATTTCTCTTTGGCTTATTAGTGTTGCCTGAGTTTAGTTTTTTTTGCGCGGCAAATGCAGCTCCGGTTTCCACGTTGTCATTGTCGCTGGTCACTTCCATGTCAAGTAATTTCGACTTTATGACATCTGCAGTTATCGAAATGCCTGAATGTTCAATTGCCATGATCATAGGTGTATAATGTTCGGACAAACCTGCTAGTAGTAATGAGCCAACCCACTCGTCTGTTATTGTAAAGCCCGTGCCATTCAACCGCTGTGCTGTCTCGACCATTTGAGTCACATACGACGCCATAGAATTACATTTGTCTAATCGTATGGATATCAAATGTCGCAGCAAGGTTATTTTTCTTGAGAAACCTGAATCATCAAACATCGTCTTCAATGTAGACCATAATTCTGCTGAAGTCTTGGTGTTCTTTACATGCACGTACAATGACGGGTCCATAGTCAATACTAGCTTTGCCTTTGTTTTTGCATCGTCCACTGGCTTGATTTCTAAATCTGGCGTCGGTTTGATGTATTTGTCCATCCCTTCGAGCACCAACAAATTTTCAGCCGCGAAGCTCCACTCATCATAGTTGTCTCTTCCTTTTAGTTTAGGAACACTGGCAATATAGTTTGTAGTCATGTTTCCGCGATTTAACTTTCACTGATTATCTATTTTAAACTAAAATAACTGATAATTTTTCGGGATAAGCCCATAACCTATAATGAAACACGTTAATTTCGCAACAGACTAGGCCACAGAACATATATTCAAAAAAAGGTTTTACATTGTACCATACCACAGATAACAATATCAATAGGAGTATAGTTTCAATATGGCACAAGAGATGACGTTACTGGTAGTTAAAATTAAATACTTTAATTATTTTGATACATAATTCCAACACTAGGACATGCTGGTTTCCTCACGATGTTTTCCTTCACCGTTTTTGGGAGCAGTTGGTGATGAAATAAATAACACAAAGTAATGCGCCTGCCTGGGATCGAACCCACGACTATTTTACATGGAGCAACTGCCTATCTGACCTCCACAACCCAGTTAGTACTGGGTAATACGATAACCTTTGGTAAGACTGGTTGTCAGACTTTTTGGGCCACTGACTACCTGTAACGACTGCCAAAGATGGACAAATGACAGCCGGGACCAACAGCTTAACGTGCTTTCCGAGGCACGGAGGAAACTCGGTATGTAAGGGTGGTCACCCATCCACAGACCAACCTAGGCAAACAATTATTTAGTCAAGAGCTCCTCCTACTGATAGTGCGCTCCATTGCACATTGGTACACCTTGAGTATTGCCAAGGGACCTTCTTACTTTAAGCATTACTTAGCAAGCCGTTACTTAATTTTAAATTTACTTAAAATGGAAATGAAAAAAAATATCAATGTTAAAATCAATCTTCAAAATATTTGAGGCTTAAATCTGAACTTCGCTTAATACTGTCACTCATTTGACTGTCTTATCTCTGAATAACTTATGAATCTGTCGTTGTCTTAAAAGTTTAATAACTTTGTTTGCTGAAGTGAATTAATTTCTTTAGATATCTGGAAGAACGTTTAGATAATAAAAAATATGTTAGTATTTTTATGACACATTTATTTTCAGTTAAGGCTTGGAATAATCTTGGTTGATTCGACAAAAACGAAAACGACTATTTTCTTCTACTCGTATATTCACAACGTACATTGAAAAAGCTATTCATATCGATCAGATGAAAGTCTTTTTACGACCGACTTCCAGATGACACTGGCATAATAAGTAAATAAATAAACTACTTGTTTCAGGTAACAAAGACCCAGCTATTTGCAACGTTGCCAACTTTTGGAATACACGCTCTTAAAGTATCCAGGTTTTTTTTTAAATACAAGTGTTTAGTGTAAAATTTTACTTTAAGCACTTTCGCGACCTCCGTACTACTGAATGCATTCATCTGCACTATATTTTGAGTGCGTTCCATTGAGTTCTACCACAAAACATGAATTTTCACCCCAAAAAAAAGAAGTTTCCCAGCAATATTTTTTGCACAAAGTTACTTTGTTTGATGTACAGAATGCTTGGTTGACGTCTTCGTGATGAGGTTGTTTACACCCTGTTTAAGTAATCGAAGATTTGAACTTTATATTACTTACATTATTTAAGAACAATACAACGTTATTTTTTGTCGTTTTAATTTAAGGGCGGATAGTACTCATGAAAATAAACAACTTTTACTATGGGACCGACCATGACATCTCGAAAAAAAAGCTGCTGCCTACATTTTTTCGAGTTACGCGACCAATAATGTATGAAGCAGCTGATTTTTTTTTAAGTTGTTCATTTTCATGAGTACTATCCCCCCTTAAAGGGATTAAAACGACAAAAAATAACGTTGTATACCGCAGATACAAGAAGTAAAGGTGTTAGCTATAGGTAATACCGAAACCGCTCCACTTTTACTACATTTCCAGAGTCTCGATCCGATGCGTTTTTCCGGAATTGAAATTCAATCGGTATCGGAATCGAGTGTTAATGCTTCCATTGTTTCTCTTCCAAGAGTATTTTATTGGAAAACGTTCCGATCCGAGTACGATAATACTATTGTACGAATTGTACTTGAATTAATTATAAATTGCATAGACTTTGTCCTTTTGCGTCTCTTTTCAGTGAATGTGATCGGAGTGCATTTTAAAGAGGCTTAATGAGTATTTGTTCGGATGCGGATGCGTTCGTTGCGGTCGTAGTTGTGTTCTTGTTGATTTGATTTTTTTGTGTTTTTTGATCATGTGCCGTTTATTGCCTTAATAAATATTATTAATATTTTTTCTCACATTGGCTCAATTGGCGAATTGAGCCAATGTGAGAAAAAAAAGACAATGTAGATGTATCAGTACTTCCTCCGCTAGTTGGTCGTTTTAATTTGCGTTGCGACAATTATATTAACTGACTCTTATGTAATTTCATATTAAAAACCTACCCAATATTCTAATTTCACTGCTTGTTTTTCAAATTATTTGTATTCCCGAATAAATAAATGTAGTAAATATCTAGCGACATCAATTCCTATGACTTTTTTGCCTGTATGTACACGCTTTTTTCTTTATTAATGATAACCAACCTATCTATTTAAACTTACAGATAGTAGAATATAGAGAGGTGGAAACTCGCAGACAGGGCGCCGTCAATGAGGCGTAACCACGTTGTTTCGGGGGCAACTCGGAGTTTCTTCACACAAAAAAGTGAAAAATAACTTTAGCTCCAGAAGTCGGTGACCTTTGTTTGATTGATTTAGTTTATTTGTCTCCGACTTCTGGAGCTAAAGTTATTTTTCACTTTTTGTGTGAAGTCGGTTATATTTTTTGCAAAAAAGTTTTTATTTTTCACTGTTTAGTGGTTCACATGTACTTACCCTTTCACAGCGTATCGGTGTGATTTTTTGTTATGAACTGGTGTAAACAATAGACAGACGTGAGTCTTCAGCGATCCCAGTACATTTGCTATCATTTGTTAAGGAGTTCAGTTGCCTATCTTCCGAAGTCACCAAATCTTTATCAAATCGAAATGGGACCACTCCGAGAAAGTACTGTGCCTAAAACTACCCAAACCGCTTCTGGTGTGCCTATAAAATTAAGGAGTTACCTCTATTTCTCCGGGATCCCATTGAATGGAACTTTACACGTCTAACTGTCGAAATCTGGGTGTATTGTATACTTCTGCGTACTCCCTCAGAACATACAGGTGTGATGTTACGTCATGATGTTGTATAAACAATAAACAACCAAGCGATTGCAGCAATTACTGCAGCTTTGCCGTTTATTTTTGAAGAGTTCCATATAAATCTCCGAAGATCAGCGTAAGATCTTAACCAAATTGACATGGAACCACACGGAAAGCACCAGCTTTCAAATAAAAGAAGAATCATCAAAATCGGTTCACCCAGTCGAAAATTCTGAGGTAACAAACATGTTCGAAATCTGGGTATATTGTACACATCTGCGTACCCCCTCAGAGCATACAAGCGTGATGTTACGTCATGATGTAGTATAAACAATGAACCTACAAGCGGATGCAGCAATCACTGCAGATTTGCCGTCTATTTTTGAAGAGTTCCATTGTATATCTCCGAAGATCAGCATCAGATATTCAACAAATTAAAATGGGACCCAACGGGAAGCACCAGCTTTCAAATAAAAAAAGAATCATCAAAATCGGTTCACCCAGTCGAAAGTTCTGAGGTAACAAACACAAAAAAAAAAAAAAAAATACCGACGAATTGAGAACCTCCTCTTTTTAGAAGTCGGTTGAAAATAACAAGCTCAGATAACGTTGGTTTGCATTGGTCAATGTTTGGCAAATGCGCCAATGTTCCAACGCGGTTTTCTTATCACACAGAACTACAAGATAGGAGTGGTTATTTATAGGAGATCTTATTCTGGGTTTTCTAAATCGATTGCTAAATCCCCATTTCATTTCTTCTAGTTTTCTTAGAATCATAATATAGTCAAGTTAAATTAACTAATTAACTAGTTTCCTATGCAACCATTTTTATGCAATAGACAAAAAAGAAATTCAAGTAAGAAACATCAAAGAAACCAAAGCTAAAAACGATTGCTTTTGACAGTTTGTAACGTTGTACGTGGTTGCTAACACATTTGAATCATACTTGAAATGAAATATCTATTTACGCTCGCAGCTGAGGGTACCTACTTTTAGCTGGCGCTAGAGGAATCATTATTAAGATACCGTCACAAAACTCGCGCACGAAACTGGTTGTGGACGAATGTTTCCCCTCTTCATACCGCACGCCTAACGTTCGCAGATTACCTACGGCTCGAGAGACAAAAGGAATCTCTCGGCCGGCCGTGCTGCGACGGCCGGTCGAGGTCCTTTCACTTCGCACTACACATCGGCAGAGTGATCGCGTGTGCCAATTTTTAATTTTACCTCTGCCAACCTCCTATTGTTATTGCCTAGACCATATTATAACTAACATCTAATTTATTTGCTGCATAATAAAAGTTAAAATCAATGTAACCCCGATCGGGTGAGTGTTGCAAAACTTTTTAACTAGAATTAAGTAGGTATTCGTAGCATGACTTGCCAAAATATCGCTTAGTAATAGTGCCAAGTTAGGATACCTGAATTGTTGATTTATATCACAGTATTGAGCCGGTGTATCAACGGTGATTGCTATTTTAATCATCTAGTAATTTTCTTTCTTTTATTTCCCGAAAGTCCTTGACATTGGTGTTACGGAACATGACGGATACCTTTAAATTCTCTTCAACCTTTCATTATGTATTTAGTTTCTTGATTAATGTAGTTGGTGAATTGTAGTCGATCATTGTATTGTAAATTCCTGTAAATCATTCTTGTTATTTTTTCTGTCTACCTCGTATTACTAGATATCATTTTTCTGCTTCATCATGCTTCTAAATTGTACCACGCTGCTTAGACTGCTTCATCTTGATAGCTAATTGATGCTAGAGCACCACCTTCCACCGTAGATTCCATTTCCGACGGCTATCGGGATGTTGCAGTCAGTAGTACGAATTCGGTCATTTTCTAAAATGTCCAATTCCGGATATTCCAGGGTTCTTCCATACCGGTCAACTTTTGATTAGCTGCCGCTGCAGGGGCTGTGGCTGGACAACTCTGCAGGCTACGCGCTACCCTCAACTGCAAGATCGACCTACCTATACCGCCATCATTCAACATTTCATCTACGTGCTGGAACCTACAGGATAGTGGTTTTCTTTAGGCGGACTAGAACCCAACACGAGCTCGATATTTAGAACCCACACCAGTCTTCTACTGGGGTGATTATTACTTCTATCTAAGTACCCACCCACACCTAATTGTTTTTTTTTATGATTATAATTTTTTTACTTATATTTTCTTATTATAGTTTGTACTGATTCTTCCGAGTTTCATTTACCGGCTGAGCCCTAAACGTTACAAGTTCTAACTTCAAGCAATTACTAAACTACAGAATCAAACTCGTATCTTGAGTACTTCAGCAACTCGTCCCACATGTCCACGGCCCGTTTGGGACGAGATGATGAAAATCAAAATAAATAATATTTTCAGTCTGCAACTCGTCCCACGGTTATTAATTTTACTCAAGTAATCACTTTAACTTGTTTCTTGATAGATATATACCACTTCACATAATTATATGAAATTAACTTTCAACAGGCAACCAATTCCTAATAAGTACTCGTATCAAAATCAAAATCAAAATATTTTATTTCACATAGGCCTAGATGGGCACTTATAAAACGTCGAAAAAGGTGCACGGTTCGCGTTGGTCGATTCCATGGAGAAGAACCGGCAAGAAACTCCATGGTTACTCTTTTCAAATCATTTGGTATTACAATATTTTTATGTTTCATTACAGCATTAGTACTAAAGTATGGGGGAACAGCGTAGGCCCGACAATAGGTCGTTGCTTGCTATACAAAAAATGTAAAACAAAGGAAATATTTAACAAAAGTTAAACAGCATCCGGGAATCTAAAAGGCCTACTATGTTCACTCATTCACAAATAATAGGTAAAAAAGCATCTATACAAAAGTAAGTAAATTTAAAAAAAAAAAAAGAATATTTAATTAAAGGACTAACTAAATTAAACAAGGTATGTTTGGTCATGTTTAATAACATTTTACATGCGGTCAACTTACGATACCTTATAAGTTATCTTAAAATAAGAACATTAATATTTTCCCTATTGTAGGCCATCTGAACAGAAGTTAATTGGAGATTTTTTGCATTCAAATATACATTTCCCAACTGAATTTGTAAAGAAGCCATCTTAATACCACTTAGATTCGTCTGTAACTATTCCGAAAGTCCTTTTGGGTGAGTTTCGCTGATCAGAATACGCCCTCAGATCCGTATCAAAAGCGCAATGAAGCCATTTCTTGGCCAATAAGGGTGTGCCATAAAACTTTCACGTAACATGGGCTGGGTCTGTTGGTAAGCTGCAATTTTTATTGTCTAGACACGTCAAAACTTTTTTGAGAAATAAAATTTATTTATTATTATATTATTAACTAGCGGCCCGCGGCTTTGCCCGCGTACAAATAATATACTTAATCTTTCTCGAGAACCGCTCCTTCCATTGGTGAAAACAGCATGAAAATCCGCTTGAGTGGGATACTTGTCTTAAAGTTATAATTGAATGCAGAGGACAGCTAAGCTAACTAGTAACAGCCGCTCGGGTCGATTCTTCAAGTTAAGCCGCGCTTTCTTAGGTTGGTTTCTTTGGTTAGGAAGTTTCTCTTTGGTGGCAATAGTTGAAAGTAATGCCTCTTTTCTAGCAAAATATTCGTACATAACACAATATAAATACAACATCATGCGGATATCCTCCGAGGGTTAAGCAAAGGTGAACCTATTAGTACACCCATATTTCGCCGTGTAATAGGGGCAAGCCTATTGCCATCAACCGGGCATAAATCTTAAATCCCGTCTCCGTGGCTACTGAGAAATTCCTCAATCAAACTATGACTTAGCTCGACCCGGAAATCGAACACAAAACAAAAAAAAAAATGACAGCCCAGCTCGGCAGTCGGGCTTGCGACCACTAGACCAACCAACACCAAACACTGTTTTGCAATTAGGCGACACTCATACACGTCACAACAGACTACTTTACCCTTATTATAGGGGCAGTAGACCAAAGAACAAGCATGTCATCCTAAAAATAAAGGGTGTAAAAAATCTCAGGCACTTGTTTTCCCCGTCATTGCGACCATTTTTTTTTGCTCTACGCCATACCTGGGAACCTTCTAATTACGGAGATATTGGGGATCAAAGTTCAAATTTTGACAAGATTTTTTTTTAATACAATTTTTTAATGTAAGTTTTTTACCTCCACGGCCCCCGTACTCTTTAATCCATCCATCAGCACAATGTTTTGAGTGCGTTACATTGAGTTCTACCACCAAACATAATATTTCACTCCAAAAAAAAAGTTGTTTCCCAGCAATAATTTTTGCGTAAAGGTACTTAGTTTGATGTACATAATGCTTGGTGAGTATTACACCCTGTATAACCAACTATAATGTTTTAAACTGAAACCGGCGGACGCTAACAAGGATTAAGTTAGTAATTTGTTTGAAACTCTCACTTTCACCGCGTTCTAGTTAACAATGGTACGTTTAAATGTGGTTTAGAAGAGCCAGTGAATAATTAACTTTATTCCACCCTGAGTGGCGTCGGTTGCATGTTTTCGGAGCAGTGATTTCAGGAATTCTAATCTGTTTATAAAGAGGAAAATGTCTGAAAGTCTGACAACTAGTTTTATCAAGGGGTGTCGTGTTACCTAGTACTGAATGGGTTGTGGAGGTCAGGTATGTATTCACTTTATGTAAAATACTGGTATTCAGGTGAATCTGGGTAGACTGGACGTCGAACCCAACTTAGTAACGAAAAGGCTAAGGAGATGACGATGATGATAAAGAGGAAATTGAGTAGCATTTTTGAAAAATTCCAACTTAGTTTATTTTTGAGCCTTTTGTTTTTTTTTCTGATGGGAAATCATCAAATGACTCCTCCTACTCTGGGCGGAGCGGGTGGCAGTGTCAGACTTTTACTGACTAAAACCCATCCATGTTCCTTCCTCGCCCTTTATGTTCCCGAGCCACGGTGTCTCTTTCGAACAGTCCCGCAGCCCTGGTTCTTTTTGAGCCTGGGTTCGAGGGACGGGAAAAGTAGTATTTTGGTTTTATAATACAAAAATCTTGAGTAGCAAAACTGGATTTTTAGTACTTTGATGACAATATGCTTGAACTCCATTATATGGGACTTAAATATAACACATTCAGTGATTGGAACAACAGTCCCCTAAATACAAGGTGGCAGTCCGGTAAGACTACATATTTAATTGGGTATTTTCCGTGTGGAAACACAAAAAATACACGATTCGCTGCATTTGATGCGCGTGTGTATAATGTCAATATATTTGTTTATGGTAGTATGTGTTTGTGAAAGTTGTATATAATGGATTCATAAATAAATAAATATAATTAATTTATTTCAGACACGACGCCCATTGCGGAAGATACATTTATATCTGGAAAATTAAGAAAAGTCAAAAAAGATGAGAAAGTGGTCTAGACGGCCGCTTTCTAAGTGACAAAGTAATGCCTTGATCGATAAAGCAATTAATAATGGTTCTTTATCGTGTCACCTAACTTTTTAATACATAATCTAAAATGTCATATTTTTTTTGTCCTAATCATCATTTATCCGAATGATAATTTACCCAAACTTTAAATCACATAATATCATGCCATAAAGTTGAAATTCCTAAATATAATATGCCCTAAATCCGTTTGTCATAAGTATCACAATCAATAATTTACAAAAGACATAAAACCGTTTTCAATAAAAGTCATAAGTCCTATTCTTAGAACTAATTTCCAAGCTTCTGCACAACTTTGATTTATTCTCTTGTGCTCCAAATGTTGGATCGTATGAAGGCGTTGACCTGCAATGCAAGCAAGCATGCGGCACGCATGTAGCAAGCACGCGGCACGCATGTAGCAAGCATGCGGCACGCATGTAGCAAGCATGCGGCACACACGTAGCAAGCATGCGGCAATCATACAGCAAGCAAGCAAGCATGCAGCAAGCAAGCATGCAACAAGTAAGCATGCAAGCATGCAAGCAAGCATGCAGCATGCAAGCAAGCATACAGTATGCAAGCAAGCATGCAGCATGCAGACGAGCAAGCATCATGCAGCAGGCATGATTTCTGTCACGGCTCTGGTACTGCGGGGCTCCGGCGGCCTCACGCGAGCTTATCGTCGCAGATGGGTTTAACGCTCACCACCGCAGCTTCGGCTTGCTGGCCCGCCTGGCCCCTCCGCGCCTACGCGATTTTAAATTACACTCTTGGGGTAGGGCAGACACAGAAAAGTTATTCTGTGTTAATCCAGGTTATAAACTAAGTATCTGTAAGCCATATTTCATCCAAATCCGTTCAGTAGTTTTTGCTCGAAAGAGTAACAAATATCCAGACATCCATACATTCATATATCCTCACAAACTATCGCATTTAAAATATTAGTAAGATTATTTTAATGAACAATCATAAGAATATAGTACTACCCTAACATTTATATGAAATGGGGTTTCCCACACCCTATAGACATCGGGTATTCCGAATAACCCATATCACCGCCTGACAGCTGGATTTGTTGAAATGATGAAAAGCTCAAAATAGAAGATACTGTCGTAACAACGGTATACAAACCAACAAACCAAAAAATATTTGATATTGTTGTCCCTGTGTAAATAAATTTTATCATCCGAATAACATTTAAAATGAAACATAAAGCAAGCTTTGAAATCCGGCCGGGACCATCAACAATGTTATCAAATGAAACGTACGTCTAATTGTTCGGTACTTGAATATTTTCATAGGACACTGAACCTGGCCGAAGGTAATGAAAAAATAACACTGACGATATCGATTTTTTGCTGTACCTATAGAAAATTTTAACTGAAGGTGAATATTGCTACGTCGGTTTTATTATCTTTTATAGTGCCGGTAGTTCAGTGCGAAATCTTAAATTATGGTAAAATGACTAGATTGAATATTTAAGCTAGGCTAAATGCCCAAAGTATGGTCATGTTCTGAAGGATTTCATGCATGGCCATACATACATCTACTTTGATTTACATCTTTAAACTCGGTTACAAAATTTTTGCTATCAATGATCCAACTGAGTTGGCCGAAGAAAATTCTTGGTGGACAAACATTCGCAAATAGACCGAATTCACGAGTACTGCTTTGCTGTTCCAGCTCGCAAGGAACATGGAGAAATATTTTGAGGCGATGGTCAGCCTGCAATTCTAGAAAAAGCATCGAAAGAAGAAGACGGCATGAACGGATACTATGAATGTCAGACTGATTCTAACAACAACTGAATCATTTCTCTCTCCTGACTATAACAAGACAGAATAACATCAATAATACCAACACTGACGAAGCCTTTTCGATGAATCTTGTTACAAAAATTAATAATATCAATTAACAACGGAAAAACGAATCATATCTCACAGCGGAACGGAAAATAAATTGGGAATAATTTTTTTACAAGTTCATATTTCATAGAAATGAGAGTTCTTTTATTTTTTTTTGTTTATTTCGAATCGGATCTACAACACGTTATGTCACGGGTTTATAGCTACAGCCAAAAACTAACGAGTTTGTAGAGATACGTATTTTTTAACAAGAAATAAAAAGACTTCGGGCAGTTTTAGATAACCGCACTCGTATTTTTGTTTTGACTACACGCGCCACTCGTTGACGCGCGTATAAGCGCCAACCGTGAGACACGCCGGAATAAGCACGTTCGGTTTTTCGAAGCGTAAAATTAGGCTCGCGTGTAAACGTGTAAGCCACTCTCTTGAAGTATGTGATGTTGATGTACGGAGAGGTAGAAGAAGACTAGGGAGACGATGGATGGATTGTGCGAAAAAAGGAGAACAGATAGAGTGAAGGTTGACAGAGGAGAATGGAAGAAAAACACGTCCATCGACCCCAAGTAATATGAGACATGGGCAGAAAGATGATGAGTCTGTAACCGCTCTTCTTATTTTTTTTAAATAGGAGCAAACGACAAAGTTTAATATTTTTGGTGTAAAACTTAACGAAATTTACTTGTATTTTATGAATGTTCTTTGTTATAAAAATATTTTTTAAATCGGTTTTAAGGCGCTACCCCAAGCAAAAGCCGTTTTTGTGCAGTTTTTTGGAGCCAACTCCTCTTTATCCAAAAGAAATACCAAGTAATAAAAATACATTAAATTTCTACATATTCTTAGACTGCAAAGTGGTAGTTTTATTTTTTATTTTTAGTCTCATAATGTGTAATAAATCCCCTCACAATGAAACCACAAAAATGAGAAAAAAATATTTATAACATGCTTCTTCTCGCAAAGTTAACATTATTTTGATTTGCTTCTTATACTAATGGATAGACAATTTAATAATGAACATAATGCTAGTTTTTTTTTTTTCAAAAGACGGACATTTGATTTTATAAAGAATAAAAATCACTAATTTCGCACTATTCGACCCGCAGTGACTGACGTAAAAACCACTTTGTAGTGCAAGCTGATTAGAACTTTATTCTAATAGTATTTCAAACGAAGTTTGAATCACCACAAATAGAGTTGCTAATTTTGCCTGGGGTAGCGCCTTAATGTTATATGTCTTGCCCCTCAGAACTGTTATATAAAAATGGATAATTATAAACTTTTTACGGTACTTCCGATGTATTTTGCAATAAAGCTTATAATTTGAACTTTATTCCTACGTACGTATCTACAAAAATTTATTAAATAGCAATAGGTACCTACCCACTTTATTTTTAAACCAAAAAGCTGCGAAAGTAAGCTTAATTAATTTATAATAATCCTGAATAAATACAAACCGGAAACCCTGGAAAATTATGCTAAAATACCGAAACAATGTAGGTACACACCCTACAATATTTCTGTAAACATTTGTAATAGCTGTACAAATATTCCCTTTACCTACATAACGGAAAAGGGCCGTATCCGACAAAACGGGAAAACCAGCACGTGATTTGAATAGAAACTACAAATATCACTGAAATGTACCAATTACGTTAATTGAATTAATTGAAATAGCGCATGAAATGATCGTACAGTATCAATTAAAATGATATAAATTTTATTTAAGTGCTTCATAAAATTCTTACGCTTTGTAACCATAAAATTCCTACTAGGAAAGCTCGTGCCAGTCCCGCTACGTCAAAAGGTTAAGCAAGTACTGGAAGCTTACTGCCTAGACAGCGCTGATGATATCCTAGTACGTAGGTACACGTGAGGTAAACGTGAATAATGTGCTCAAACTGAGTAAATATAATGGACGAAACAACTATTTTTAAACGACTGCCAAAAAGAGTTTATCGATTAATGTATTTTAAACTTTTGAATTTATGTTACGTTTAGGTACTCTGCACGTTTCTGCAAAATCGGGCATAAATGTTCATACACATAGGGGCATTTAGCCGCACTCCTTCAAAAGAAATAAACATTATAAGCGCTGGGAAGCCACTTCCCAACCCAACTCATCTCTGCTTACCTCTCTAATCGATAGAACATACAAAAAAGAGCATTCATATTTTATTTACTCACTCAGAAACGTAGGAAGGTAGGTACTCGTAGTTTTTTAATTTTCCAATTCAATACCTTTGGTTACCGGAATTTGCAATACGTAAACCAGTATTTTTACTGTTTGTATCTCTAATAAAGTTACAGCATCATATTCAACTGTAAGGATTGGCCACGTACTATAATAATACTGTAAGTTTATTTATTTTTATAAGGTCAGAAACGTTTCATTTGTAAAGAACCCACAATCAACTGTTGCAGAAAATCTTTCCAACCAGTACTTCCCTACATAAATAATAGATATTATTTTTATCTTACACGAACGGCGAAGGAGCTCGTGGCAAAATAATAAGTGCCACTTGGATCAATCTTTAGGTAAAGCCGTGCTTGCCTAGGTTGGTCTGTGGATGGGTGACCACCCATTACATACCGAGTTTCCTCCGAGCCTCGGAAAGCATGTTAAGCAGTAAGTCCCGGCTGTAATTGGTAGATCTTTGACAGTCGTTACAGGTGCCCAAAAGTCTGACAACCAGTGAACTACCAAGGGGTATCGTATTACCCAGTACTGACTGGGTAGTGGAGGTCAGATAGGCAGTCGCTCTATGTAAAATACTGGTATTCAGCTGCATCCGGTTAGACTGGAAGCTGACCCCGACATAGTTGGGAAAAGGCTAGGTAGATGATGATGACTTTTATCTTAGACAAACGGCGGTGATTTTCTATTGGAGAAAATAAGCCTTTAGGTACCCCAGGTACTAGCCGAAAGTGACAGAACTACGTAACAGTAGCAATTTTTTCTCCGTTTCGTTTCGTGTCAATGTGGTGTCTGCAGCCTTATAGGGTTTCTACCAGTAGCGAAGGGTTAATTTTTCTAAGAGGTAAGCCGGAGTACGTATTTTTAATGTGATAATTACTTGTCAATAGAATACTGACGGTGCCATTTTTCAACGGGAATCTGGTACGAACCGAGTTGTATGGAACCTTCGCTCCTGGTTTCTACAGAGTAAGATGAACAGTGATTTTCTTGGTCTAAACGAACCCTTCACGAAGCCACTAACCAAGCATTCTGTAAATTAAACTAAGTAACTTTGCCCAAAAAATATTTCTGGGACTCACCTTTTTTTTGGGGTGAAAAATCTCGTTTTACGATAGACCTCAATGTGACGCACTTAAAACATGGTGCATTAAGGTGAAAGCGTCAGGGTGGCCCGCGAAATTCAAATTTTCTTGGGTTTTTTTGCAATTTGCGGGCCAGTGCTGGGTTGTATGTTGATGGAAGTACCGTTCGCGGCTGTGGGGCGTATGAAGTTGTAGAATTGTAGTCACCAGAATCATCGGTGCAGCCCTCCAAGTTCATGAAAGTCGAGGAACTAATTTTTCACGGTCAAAGTCGTCCCTCGATTTTTATGAACTTTGAGGGTTGTGTTGATGATTTTGATGATTATAATTCTGTGACTGCATAATATTATGTCGTGCAGCCGCAAACGATGTTTTCATCAGCGTGCAACTTGGCACTGCCCTGCAAATTGCAAAACGCGTTGGAAAATTTAAATTTCGCGGGATACCCTGGAGCATCAGCCTTTTAAGAGAAAACGCCTGAACGGATGCGTACACGTCTCATACAAAATCGTTGTTTACTATGGGCATAAGCTGAATAGAGCTGATAAGTGTAAGTAGTGGCGAATTGTTAAGCTGTCTGCTGTTATAACGTATCTGTATGTGCTGCTCTATTGTGTTGTGATGTCCATTAACGAATAAAGGATTATTCTATTCTATTCTATTCTATTCTAGTGCCTTAAATAGTACCTGCCGGTGTCCCTGTGTTGTAAAATGATCGCAATGATACGGTTAGAACAAGTACCTTTGAGTATTTTTACACCCGTTATAACTGTCAAATAGCATACTAGTCCCACCTACTCTTGTGGTGTTTTCATGTTTGTTCACTATCTAATCACTTTTTGTGTTAATCAATACACGATGACGATCGATGAAGAAAGATCTTGATATATCCTTTAATTATATTTTCAAAGTAAAAATAAACTTTATCTAGATACTCTAAGCTCGTAACTATAATAAACGAGCCAATTTATCATCTAATAAAATAAATAAGATTAATAAACACATTTTATCTATTACTTAAATTAAAAATGTTCCAACAAATAAATCACAAGACTGTAAATAACTTTGATGTACTTACTTACTCTGAATGGACATGAAAGAAAATAAAAGAGCATTGGCCTCTGTGGGTCATATAATTTGAAATGGCTCGAAGTCAATAAAAGTATAAGTTATCTAGGTATGTCTAAATAAGTTAGTTATATTAATGGATGTGTCTGGAGAAATATTGGATTATTAGCGTACATTAAATATTTAGCTCTTAAGTATTTAGTGATACTAACATGACATCACACCTGCTATGCCCGAAGGAATAATCTGAGGTGTACATTTCCACATTTCGCCAAATATGTTTTTAAGTCCCTTAAAATAGGGGACGAGCTTATTGCCATCATCATAAGCCTATTAGTGTTTCCACAGCTGGGACACAGGCATTCTCTCTATGAGAGGGAAGGGGATATAATTCACCACGCGGGCCCAGTGCGGATTGGTAGGTACGCGTCTCATGTCTTCGATTTTGTTGGTTCTAGAACATGCCGGTTTCCTCACTATGTTTTCCTTCACCGTTTTGAGAGCAGTGGTGATGAAATAAATTACACTAAGTAATGCGGCTGTCTGAGTTCGAACCCACGACTTACTGTTCGTAAGTCGGGCCACCGCTGTTCTGCCATCAACAGGGTACAAATTCAGATTTCGTAGCTGCAACTGAGAAATTCCTGATGGAAAAACCCAAACACCCAAACACTTTGAACGACCTGGGAATCGAACCCAGGACCTCACGCTCAGCGGTACTCGCGCTTGCAATCACTATAGACCTCACGTTGTTCTCATTACAATATTAATAAATCAATTTTGATAGCAACATTACGAAAACTCCGGTTTTTGCTTCAGTACTATCCAAGAAAAAAAAAATCCCTCCGGCAAGCCGCAGGAGGAGGTAGATTTCGAAGAAGGCGCTGGAGCGTCCGACTATTGAAAATTTGTATAAAGAGTTGTACTTATGTGTAAAATCTACAAAAAAAAATATGATTTCAAAATCGTTGTCCTGTAATGGAAAGTTTACCCTTTTTAAATTCTCTCATAAGAGTTTAGCATGGAAACGCCCTCAAATGTTTAGTTATAATTTTTTATTTCGAAAACTATAAGTTTTATCGCTAAATTTTGAAGGTAACAATTGTAAAGTAAACAATTTGCATTCAGAAAAAAATATTTGCGACGTTCAAAATGTTTACTGTTTCGGAGATATGATTTTTTTTCGCAAAAAATTTGGAATTTTCAACCCCCTCCCCAATTTAGGGGTTGCATCAAAAAAGTTTTAATTTAAAGATGTCTGTATTCGTACTCAGAATGATAAAAATGAGAAACGGTTCAAAAATTTTCCATAGGAAAAAAGTTATGGCCAAAAAACTGATTTTAGAAAAACCGCCCCCCCGCCGCCCCCCATGGGCGAATTCCGCCCATTCACGAACTTAGCCTAAGTTTTGACCGTTTCGATTTTTTGGCCAAGTTTGAAAGCAATCGGTTCATAATTGCGACCTGTAGAGTGTGGCTAAATTTTGCTTGTCACCCATATACATACGTATTCATATATATCCCCGTAGGTGAGAGACCAATAGGTAGATTTTTTTTTTTCAAAAAAAGGAAATCTACCTAAAAAATAACTAAAGGAATATGAAATCTTAAGAACGTAAAATTTCATAGTTATATCTCAATAAAATACAATACGAATAACTTTCGACCAGACGGTTTATCGCCCCTTTTCACGTGCTTAAATATTACAGCACTAATTTTAAAAGAAAACCTCTTGGCAGTAAAGGAGAAACTTATAACGACTCAGTAATAAAGATGGTCACCCTTACTGTCTTTTATATTGAAACTACAACGACACAACCTCTTTACTCCTCATCCATTGCCCGCTATTAAAGAGTGTATGATTGAATGCTTTGAACAACTACAGAAATGGAAACAGTTCTTTGAAAGATGTCCAATGTAGTTTTCCGATACTATGGTGCGGAAAAAGAGGTCCTCTTTCAAAAGGTATCTTTACTGTATTTTATTGTTTCAATTGTTTTTGACAAAATTACTGTCCTCGCACTATTATACGAGAAATATGGAGGGATTAAATAAGAGTCATGGGAGGGTTACATTTTCCGCATATTAAAGGTTATGATAAAGTTCTTACGTATAGGGAAAAGGGTTAATCAAATTGGGTATAAATATCAAGTTTGCTTTGTTACTTTTGCTACGAAAGTTATTTCCTTCATTTTTTTTATGATTTGAGGGCAGTTTTGTTCTAGTTTTACCTAACCAGGCTTGGTGAAGCGACGATTTTTATAGGCTAGCAGTTGTATGTTAGTTAGCGACAATATAGTTAAATGGCGAGCAATAGGGTGAGTAGACGACAAAAACAATAAGATCGATAGATTTCCAAAAAATATTGGACACCTATTTTTTCTTTTTCACGTAAAAAAAAATTAAAGACGATGCAGTGCGTCGATAACTCGTGTGACATTTTTTACCGGAAAGTGCCATCACAAGACCCAACTCATGATCTTTGATGAGTTGAGTCTTCGTAATTTTTACAAATAAAAAAAAAAAACAATAAACACGTATCCAATATAGACTTTAGAGAATCATATTGTTTTTTGACAGTCGTCATTCCTATTGAACAGGCCTAGGCACCTACAACAGCATTGCCTACTGTAGACTGACGAGGTCAATGCACTGTTGCGTCACGTGACACTTTATTCAATAAACGTTGATACATCAATGACAGGCCTTTAACAATGCCAAAAGGCACTTGTTTCAATTAATAAAAAATAAAAATGAATATCGCTTGACATTACACACTGCGCTATCTAGTGCCACACTAAGCAACGAGGCTTGTGTCGTGGAAACCAGATAGTTGATAATATTACATAGATACTTTTTTGTTTGTAAATACATAATTATTATACATATAAACATCCATGACTCGGAAACAATAATGTCCATGCTCATCACACAAACATTTGCTCCTACCAGGCTTCGAACCCGAAACCCTAAGAACGTAAGGCAGCCTAACTACCGCTGCGCCATTTGGGTCGTCAAGGTTTCCACGTCATTGCGATAATTGCGATGATCTGAACTATACCTGGGAACCTTCTAGTTGTGGAGATATCGGAGTTTAAGGTTTAAACTTTTTTAATAGTTTTTCTTTAATAAATGTTTTTAATGTTATAATTTTACTTTCGTGACCCGTTTGCTATTCAATGCCATCCATCAGCACATTCAGTTTTACCGTAAAACAAGATTTTTCATCTAAAAAAAAACGTTTCGTTCCATCGCATCGATCGAAGTTTCGTTTAGTTTGATCTGTAGAATGCTTGCTTGTCCATTAGTGTAGTCCATTTACATCTAGTAAAACTGTAGATTTACCTACTGGCATTCTGCTCATTCTTAGGACCAGGAATTAAAAGATATGTGCCACTAAACCGTCTTACAAAGAAGAAGCTTGGCCTGTGGCCCAGCAATAAACATAATTGCTGTTTTTGCTTATTCTACTAATTTAAAACCTCCATACCCTTTGTAAAAAATCCAAACCTTCCACACACAAAACAATATAATCCGTTTCAACATATCCCACAACAACAAAAACAGTATACCAAAAATAAAGCAAATTGAAGGACGACAAAAGGAAACCGCCTTTTATCACTTCAAAGAAACTTGATAAACCTATCTTCGTCGACAAACAGAATTATGTACACACGTTGTTTGTTCTACCGTGTAAGGAAAGACGGAAAAACGGAACGGATCGGAACAGGCTTCAGAGGATCGGTAAACAATACCTGAAGACGGCGCCATGTTCACAATAGACATATTAGTATTATCATACTGTACCTACTTCAGTTAGGAGGAAATATGTTTACCCATTGTTAAGACGCAATAGGGAAGGAAACTGTGAAACTTATGTCGTTTGCATAGGTGGTTACCAACATCGACTTCATCGTGTTGTTAGGGCCTTACATGGTGTCAGAAATTATATGCAGTCCTTAGGCCTCTGACTAGGGTTTACATCATCATCTGCTTAGCCTTTTCTTTTTTGCCTTAGGTAACACGATACCCCTTGGTAAGTCTGGAAAAACCATTATTACATTGAAAATAATTCATTCAATATTAAGCGCCAAAGATAAAATAACAAAGCTTTATATCTGCCACTTAAATCATATTACAAACATAACACTAATATAGCCATACCAACGAGCTTCGACCTCTGTTTGTTTGATAGAAGTAAACATCTCTAATACTAGCTGTTGCACGCGACTTTATTCGCGTGGAAATTTTGATGTGTATGTGTGAGACTACAAAATAGCCTACGACCCATTCTCATACCTACCAAATATATATAAAAAACACATAAAAAATGGTCAAGCCGTTTCGGAGGAGTTCCAAACATTGTGACACGAGATTTTTGTATTTTAGAAAATTATCAAGAGGTAAAAAATTTGTAAGTTTGCATGTAGGGTAATCTCCGTACCTAATGATCCAAATCTAAAATAAGTCACTGGTAGAAAGCTAAATTTTGAAACGAAAAATTTAAATTTAATTTATGAAATTTAATTATTATTATTTAATTTAATTTATTAAATTTTATTTTTTATTTATTTATTCATGTCAGCCAAATTAGCCGGGCTATGACAATTTTTGCAGACAAAGTCGCGGGCGATGTGCCAGTGTGTGAATAAGAAGAAACTTAATACTTATAAATAACCAAGTTCGGGTGCACTTGTTATAAGTGCCTTTCAGATGTTTGCAGTTCAAGTTTGTTTAACTGAAGTGCCACTTAATATTGTGCCAATAATGTGGTTACATTTTAATATTACTTATTTGCTCAGTGATATTCAATCTGAGGTTTTACAGTTTAAGTTCGGTACCTAAACTAGAGTAAAGTAACTTTGTCAATAACTTATAGCAGACTGGTTATTTCAAAGTGACAAAATATTGTTCGACTTTCTTTTGAGCTCTGTCGTAAAAAGACGAATAATTCGTTCAGACATTAAGTTTGACATCTGTTCACTTATTGGTCATAAAATTCTTACGTAAGATCAATAGGTTAGGTAGGCTAGAATCACCGAAGTTATTATTATAAAAATGTTACGTATGCAGTCGCCCTAAGGTTTAAATTCTTAAATGTCCTCTCACCGTATTCGAACTACTCAAGAGTGCTCGCATACCGCCCTTGGTAATAGCCCGTATGATATTTGCCATCAGTGTGCGGGAAAATAAGAAGTATTTAAGTGTAAATATCCAAGAAATCTTTCCATTATCATCATCATCCACAGCCCTACACCCACTGCTGGGTTTGGCCTCTCTTTGCTTGAGCCAAGCTCCACGCTCTCCAGGATATTCCCGCAATAGCAACAATATCGTCTGCCCATCTTGACCCTGGACGACCAACACTTCTCTTTCCATTCCTATACGCCAGTCGGTCACAGCTTTGCTCCACCTGCCTACCGCATCTTGCTATTATAAGTGTCCTGTCCAACTCCATTTGAGTTCCATAGCTCGATTTCTAATATCCTAACATATTTTCTGATTAATTTCGTTGCGGGATCCAAGACAATTCTCTGGGACTTCGTCGAGCTTTACTGTCTCGGCGCCTTTCTGGTGGTCGCCACTGTTGATTGAGTCTTTCAGGAGTTACAGTGGTTTGGGAATAGTGTGGCGGGCTTGTCCCAATAAAAAATCATCCGAACTTAACACACATTAACACACACACACATTTAAACTTTCATTGCAAAGATTAAACATCGGATGACCATCAGTTAGAGAGTAGAGTTGGTTAAAAAGAACCTTTCTGACTCACATAACCATTCGTACATTCTCTATTCCTATAAACAGTAGTAAAACTGTTTTTGTAAGAAACTTAATACACAGACGACGCTCGGATATAAATCCCGTCGTTCGTCGCGTCTTCGTGCTGTTGACGCAAACAAATGCATAACGCTGAGCGCCGCGACAAGAATGCGACGCTTCTCATTTTCCTGAACAAACAGCCGGCTTGCCGGAAGATATGAGGAGATAATTAACGAATGGTATCTTGATTACTTTTGTCTGGGAATGTACCTACGTTGTTATTTAAATTTTGTTAGAGTGGAAAATCTACTCAGTGATAGAAAAAAGAGAAGATACGAGTATCAGAATAATTTAACATAACATCACGTTTAGTAATCCCCGAAAGGTACTCGTAGAGGTGTCATCGTCATCATCAGCTTATTTATGTTCCCACTGCTGGGACACAGGCCTCCTCTTTATGTAGAGGTGTACCTAACAAGTATACCCACATTTCGCCAGTTATGTTTAAATCTCATGTAATAGGAGGCGACCCTATTACTATCAAGCGGGCTCAAATCCAGACTCCGTGGCTGCTACTAAGAAAACCCTAATGAAAAAACCCGATATCACTTTGCCCGACCCAGTAATCGACCCAAGGATGTCTTGCTCAGTAGTGGCACTTCCGACTACAAGACCAACGAGGAAGCCGAAATCATCATACCAAAAGGAATGTTTTAGGACTAAAATTCCGTTCCGATGCTTTATATAGGGTAAAACTAAATAATTGCCAAGTTTGACATATTGCGCTTTTGCTGACTGCAACCAGATGTATATTGCTAGTAGATTATGATGTTGTCCACTTTGTCCCAGCTTTCATAAGTAGGTACTAAAAGTCAATGCCATAGCTAAAAGTATTAAAGCAATTGGCTTCGCCCTACAAAAGTAAAATAAAATTACAGGCTTCATTTTAATAATTAATGCTAATAACCCTAATAACAACCCAACCCGATAAAATCAACCCAGAACAATTCAAATTAATACCAAATAACTCGATCAAATATTTATACAAGTAATCGCGTGCTGCCATACAATTTGGAGGTACGACTTTCATAATTATACATTGTTCGAATGTTATAAGGCCATTAAAATAAAACAAAGCACAAATTACGTGCAATAAAGCATGAAACGCCATCATGACTTGTACTGGCACTTTACAGCCGGATAATGCACGGCATTGTTCCTTAAATTTCAACTTTGCTTATGCTAATTACGCGGTTCCATTGAGGCTTAACAATAGAAACTTGCGAGTCCATTTATTCTGTACGGATATTCGAACGTGAACAATTAAATAGGCTGAACGGTGACGTTTCAGAGCTGTCAGCCGATGGCGCGGAATTGAGCGTTTGACAGCTGTCATTTCGGTAGCACAATGGCTTCATCCCTGATAATGGTCACACCACACTGTTGAACTTCGATGGAGTTTTTAAATTGACGTTTTATTATGCACGTACATAGATAGTACACAAAACGATTTTTTTAAAAGCTTTGTTAGTGTTTCTTGGTATCTAGAAAAACGAAGGGAGAATAATTGTAAGACCAAACTCCTTTTCATCTCAAACACCTGCAAATAACATCTAGGAAGCAAAGCGACGGTGCTCTAACTTGAAAATAAACGTAATTCCGGAGCACAAACTTCCCTTTTCTATTCATGAAGCAATTTAAAATATCTCGACCATTACAACTGACTGTTTATGAATATCGCGAAATATTTAAACGACTCACTCACGAATGTACACAAAAATTCCCGTTTCTGTTGAAATTCCGACAGAAATACTGTTAATGTTGTAACGGGCAATGGTTTAAAAAAAAAGAAGTTGTTTTTCGCGGTTAGGTCATGCAATATAAAATGCGGATTTGGTTTAAATGTTTTTTTTTGCTTCGGAACATGTGTACGGAATTCTTAATTTGAAAAACATGCGAAACCAGAACCTTAACATGGATGACAGGAAAACTAATTGAGAAACAGCAAAAAGTATATATAAAAGCACGTACCAGATTATCCTTTTACTGAACAACAACCAAAAAAAAAAAGATTTAATCATAATAAATTATTTACACAAAGCGATAAGTTGTCGTGTGTGGAATTAGAAACTGTCAGAAACACTGTTTCCCACAGCATAGCGCAGATAAGAGGGTAGTTTTTACTTTGTGCCAGTATACAATAAAACATCGAGTAATATAGGTACTTTTGGAAAAAAAAAAGAAAGAAATGTTGTACACTTACGTGCAAAAAGATTATCTTATGAAATTCAGCCATTCATTTTATCCTTAAATTAGGTCCTATAGGGTTAATTAACTAGATATCTATGTTTTTTTTTTGCATGTTTTCATAATATAGAGACACCTTTAGGAAATTAACCGAAAGTCTACCCTGAAATGCTTTAGAATTTTGTTAAGAAAGTTTTTCTCGATTTAATTCAGCACACATTTACTTGTAAAGTATCAATGAAGTACCTACTTCTTGGTTGAAATTGAACGGTGTTTTTCATATTTTCATAACACAGCATAGACATTTTTAGGAAATGAACTGAAAATCGACGTTAAAACCGCTTGTATTTTTTATTATGTTGATGCTATTTTTTTTAATACCCTCAAAAAGTGCTCAACGCGCCTAAAAAAGTTTTCACTTCAAAAACACTCATTGCTACCATTTTCTATTGAAGTACCCTACTGATTGTTACCATTTATATGGTACTTTTCATATCTCCAAAATACAGTCACTTTGATAATTTCAGAATTTTCTTAACCGTGTACGTATTTTTGCACGTAACTGTACCTACGTATATTCCAGGCTTGAAAAAAACTTGTTGCTTTTCTCTTTTGTAGCCAGTTTTTGTTTGAGGGGCACTGTAATTAACTTTAATTTGGGCTATGTACATGCAGTAGTCAGCTTATAATTACTACGAGCAAAATGTTAGTTTCCATGTTGAACATGGTCGCAATCTACTTGTGAAGGCTGCATTATATTTTGTTATTTATGAGATCCACAGAGGAAATGGCTGCGTTTAATTAATAGAGTTCGCAAACTGTGTTGCCTTGTTTTGTGTTGTTCTGTTTAAACAAAGAAACTGTGTCGCCCGTTTGAGGTGGCATGGTAGCAAAAAAAAATGTATTAGTTGTTTTAGTTTTTTGGCTGTGTACTGATTTGTTTAGAATTAAATTAGCATAATACTACTGTTGTAACACAGGGGTCCTTTCTGGAAAGGGGGGTCATTATACACAACGAGAGCAAATTATTCTATAAAGGGTGTAAACAGACTTTACGGAGCCGTCAACTAAGTATTTTGAATAAAAAAACAAACTGTGTAACGCTGCGCTGTCTTTTTATGTGGTGAAAAATCATGTTTTGTAGAAGAGCTCAATGTAACGCACTCAAAACTAATGTTTGCAAAATGCCAGAGCTCGTTTAATATACCTTTTTATTTAATTACCTACATAATTATGTCTTACAGCATTTTCCTCTTAGAATACTAACCGGAAAATGTGAGCGATGCAAAATATGAGCAGCAAAATATAAAAGGTCTGACACTCTTCTTATGTGCCAAAAATGCAAACTTTAATCCATCCATCAGCACAATTGCTGATGGATAGATTGAATAGTACGGGGGTCATGGAGGTGATTAAAATGATAATAAATTTTTACATTTTAAACTTGTATTAAAAAAAAAGTTGGAACTTTGACCCCCAATATCTCCGTAACTAGAAGGTTCCCAGGTATGGTGTAGAACAAAAGTGGTTGCAGTGACGGGGAGAACAAGTGCTTTTCGGTTTCGTTAAGAGAATTTTTACACCCTTATAATATCGGCGACAATTATACATATGAAAAACAGTTTTGTTTCTTTTTAAAAAATCAGTAACTGCATAAAATAAGAAAAGAGATAACTACAGTGTGTCAAGTCAACTGCTTATTTTGACAACATTCGTGTGACGTCTGATTACGTCATTCATGCATGCGTGACTACTCCGCCATTGTTTGCACCGATTTTTCTGGTGGATCTGCTGTCAAGTGAAACAAAGTATTTTATTGTATACTTGAATGATTATGAATGACAATGGCGGCCATTTTATGCGCCAGCGTTTTGTAGGTAGTCACGCTAATTGTGTAGGTAGTATATCCAGTCCATTTGGTTTTAAGGCACTGAAGATATTGACAGCTCCTAAACCCAGTTCAAATGAGGCGGTAGCATTCCGTTTCATAAGTGAAATAATTGTCCTAAATCTTTTGCACGTGGTTCCGTATTTTCGACCTTCAACCTTGTTCTAGGTTTATGTTCGTGAACCAAATTCTACAGGATGTTTCCTTTAGGGGATGGCTGCTTCAATTATTCAGCAAGCGGTCTTAAAGTCCACGGTACTGAGACTATTTAACAAGACTGAAGACCGCAAAGAAAAAAGTAAAAGATTAAGGTTGTTCGGCAAAGATATCTATTATTTCAATTAAGTCACTAAAATGTAGGTAGGTACGAAATTTTACGAGTGCATCGATCGGTAATTCAAAAAAACTGAGTACTTATTTTCTGGAGCAAAAACCTGTTAATTATTAAGTTTTCCGTTAGTTACAAATCAACAACATGATGCTGCAAATTTAACCAAAAATTAATTCAAATAATGTTGTAAGTAATTAAATTTTTGGGAAATCAGGAATTTTAAAAACATTAACGTCAAAACGATCTGTCTTAAATCGGTTTTAGAGTTAGAACTCTATTATTATTTTCTCCGGAATAGCCGAAAGTCTGAGATCAAAATAGAGGGTTTAAAAAGAATCTTAAAGAAGCCATTTTTTTTAAAACCATACCTCATCTTCTAGTTACGGAGATATTGGGGGCCAAAATTCAAACTTTTTTACACTTTTTTTTTAAACATATTTTCTAAGTAAAGTTTTTTCTTTAAACACCTTCACGACCCGCATAGTATTCATGCAATCCATCCATGATCATCATAATGTTTAAATGCATTACATTGAGTCCTACTGAAAAACGTGTTTTTTCAATTCACCCTAAAAAAAAATTAATCCCAGTAAACATTTTTGGGTGAAGTTACTTAGTTTGATGTACAGAATGCTTGGTTGACGGCTCTGTAAAGTCAGTTTACAACCTGTATAACTACCCAACTGTGGATTCTGGTTGCGCGATACATAGGTTTAGATGTGCTTAGTACACCGGGGAAACAAGCTTTATGTTATATGTGTACGAGCAGTTACATAATGGTAGTCACGTTAGACACGTTTAACTACGATCATTAATCAGTCAAAATTGGACAACTTGTTTAATATAAACGATTTATTGCTGTGAATTCCGTTACACATAAAAACATTGCTCATGTTGATGATGATATTATTTACACCTGACGAAAAACGACGGGGTGTTATAAGTTTTACGTGTCTGTATGTGTGTGTGTGTGTGTCTGTCTATGGCATCGTAGCTCCCGAACGGATGAACCGATTTTGATTTTGTTTTTTTGTTTGAAAGGTGAATTTGTCGGGAGTGTTCTTAACTATGTTTGAAAAAATCAGTTCAAGATGGCCGCCACCACAAAATGGCGGATTATATATTTATTCAACAACTCCCTCAATGTGGGTATCAAATGAAAGGGCTTGACTAGTAGAATACTATACCCTATAAAAAATTCAAATCCAAGATGGCCGCCACCACAAAATGGTGAAATACATTTTTTTTCACAACTCCCTCAATATGGGTATCAAATAAAAGGGCTTGTGAAATTATGACATGACTTGTGTCAGGGGTTTTTTAAATTTTTAATTTAATGTAACTTGATTTTATACACTTGTACGTAGTAGGTATGGTATGGCTTCTATTTACCGTGATCCGAGTGAATTATATTATGTTTGTTAATTGCGAAAAATCCATCCAAAACCTATTGCATCTTGTTATGTCGTATAGGTATGTTTAAAAAAAACCGAATCCCTTAATCATTTTGTGCAATCAAAAATCAATCGTTTTAGATGTCGTCTTTGAGTCGTAAAAAAATACCTACCCTGAGCCTTTGAAGGAAAACACTCTCATATGGGCGAAATACTTCATTTAAAAAATATCATTTATCCGATCATAAAAGTTGCTGCCAATTATTCTGGAGCAAAAACTGACATGTGTACATTTAAATTCGGTGAAATCCCACTATCGCTCAACGCTATTATCGTTAATTAAAATTATAATGATGTAGTTATTAAAATACAACAACAAACAAACAAACGATTTATGAGTGACAAATTGGGTGCCATAATCTGTGTGTAGAGATTATGAAAATCTGTGTCCAATTTTCGATCGTGTGTGTCTGTGTGTGTATTTATTCTAGCATTGCGCAAAATTAGCATAAAAATGGCAATAAATTATAAACAAATATGCGATCCGTATTCGAAAAGTACTCCCGGCAACAGTGAAAAGAGTGGAATAAGATAAAGCCCCAATTTTGAAGTGGAAGGTCTCTTTTGGCTCTAACAACGTACTACGATCGTAATTATAATGAGGAATTCTAATTATTGATATTCGTGATCCTATTACCCCATAATCATTATGTTTACCTTCGTAAGCCTCATTTCGGGAAACTCCCCGTGTGGATGAATATATATAATAATATCTGCTAACAACGTGAAATAAATACACGACATGTATTTGTGTGGAATACCACAACTAGATCTTGTACGCTAAGGATTTACCGAAAGATTTCTTATCAGTTGTTACACCAAAGCGGTAAGTAAAACCGTAACAAAAAAAGAAGTAGGTAACTTATAGTAACGATAGTAAAAAAAATGTGATGGACGGTTTAGATAATGATCTAGTGAGGCAGATACAATATAATTACTAGTTTATAAAAAACAGAAAATTACACAATTGAACCATTGGATAATTGAAACTGAAGGGGCAATGGTCAGACATATTCTCCGTAGACCTAACGACGCATAATCAGTGACCCACCACGCGGGTCCAGGGCGGGTGTTCCCTGGCGGTTGAGAGTATTATACTCGCTACAATTTCGCTGATGGTGATGCATGTTTCGATTTTCTTTAAAATGAAGCAATCAAGTCAGCCTAAGGCCACCCATTGATACGATTATGCCCCTTGTTTGGTATGGGAAAATACTGATGGATTTCCTTACCATTACCGACTAGAACGACGGTGTTCCTACTATTGCCATGAGCAAAGGCCCGGAAGATACAAGTACTCATGGACACTCCAGATTAGTATCAACCGGCTATGCCTAGCACTCCCATCACCAAGTACGGCCTATCCCCCGACCGCATGTTCTTGCATAAAGGGTTCAATTGAAACATTATGCTGTTGCTGTTGTTGTACTGGTTGTTTGGTATCATGAACACAGTCACGTGTTTACAGTCACCCTATATTTTAGTAATATGAACAATTTATCAAATCAAACCCAAATAATGCGAGGAAGTTCTAATGAATTTAACGTTACAACATTGCTTTGTGGTAACGTCACATGAAATTGTTATTTTAGTTTCTAACAACAACAGTGGGGAGTAGCCATCACCAATACTTAGCATTACTTAATAGAAAATTAGACAAGAATTTAACAAAAACGTTTATTCGTGTGCATTTCAAACGAAACACTTCGTCATCTTTTGCTGAATACAGGTTTTTCTTTTAAAGGGAAATTCCCTTATACGACAAGTGTATATTTCTAACAATACATGAGAAAAAGAAACATAAACATGGGTTTTTTACTAAATAAACACGAAGTAAATAGTAGCTAGTTCACGAAATCACATTTCATTTTGTTGATCTAGAAAGTAGCTGCTACCGATTTTCTGAAACCAAAAAATAATAAATGCAATTAAATCAAAAATGATCGATTATTACCTACATGATTATAAATTCTGTTATATTCTATTATGATCCAATGATATTGTTATATGTTAATTTAAACTATAACATAAATAACCCATTATCAGTGTCATGTGAGTTGCAATGGATGTTTTGGATCATCGCGAAATCACGATCGAACGCAATATTTTAAATTAACGACAGCTCAGCAGAAATAATGATCTTTCTGAAAATAAAATTGGGCCTGGACCAAGCCTTCTACTAAAATCTAAACTACAGGTACTGGTAACAAGACAACTTAAATTCATTTCAAGTGGAAACTTACAGCACTTATCCTCTGGTACACATTTGCCGTCAGAATTTCTGAGGTAACCATAATTACAAAGACAGGCTGGATCGTAGCAACTAGGATCAATAGAAGGACAGGGCGGTGAATTCTTCAAATCATTGCAGGTCTTAAAACACATCTCTATCTGACATTTGTAGTATATCTCATCTGCAGGGCAATCTTAAATACAAAAAAAAAAACGTATAAATTAGAACATTAAAATAGAAATTCGAAAAAGAAGGAGGGAAGTCGAAAATTATAAGTCACCGATTTTTATGTTCTAATCATGGGTAGAGTTAAAACATTACGAGCTGAAAATATATAATAGACTTCACTATTTCTAAACCAGAATGTTTTAGACAAAATGATCAGCGACAAAGATGACGGATAATGGAACTGACATTAGCTACCGAAATGCTTGTTTCAATACTTTTGATAGTCGTAGAAAACCGAATCGTTTCAAAATTTGTATTTGCCTTCAGTAGACACGACTACTTAATATTTATAACCCAGTTGATGTTTTGTTTAGATGCAAAAACTAACTATAGAAGCCATTTTTGCACCTAAGAAAAAACAATTAAAATAAACTTACTCCAAGAATTCTCATCAGCTGGTGCAGCCAAAACAATACTTAAAACCGCAATAAACAAACAACTAGGTAACACGTAAGAAGCCATAGTAACAGCGATAGTCAAAGGTGATGCCGACACAAGTAATGAACTAGTAAGGCATCCGTCTTGATATTTATATCATCATTATGTTTGGCAAAGTATGAGGATAGAAACAATTAATTAAAAATACAAAATTACACACATTATGAGCCGACGGAATGAGGATGCTGGTAAGACAATGAGCCGGTCATATTAACCGCGGAAATGATTACCGTTGGGGTTATCGTTAATCTACGGGTAAAACAGCAAAATTGGCCGTGAAGTCGCGGAAAACAGCCTGACGATGCCGTTGGAGTAGAATGAAAACCACGAATTGACAGGTGTAGGCCGTGGGATTGCGCTGCTGTATGAGCCCTATTCCCAGTTTCGGCTGCTGTAGGTTTATGATGACGCACAAATATTTCTTGATTTAGAATTGGCAAGCGTAGGATGCGTCACCCTCAGACTTCGTAGGCTTGACGAAATGATTGGAAAGGTGTATGCCTTTTTTTTTTAGGATGGGTAATCATCAAGTGCTCCACTCTGGGCGGAGCGGGAGGGAGTGTCAGACTTTTACTGACTGAAACCCATCCATGTTCCTTCCTCGCCCTTTAAGTCCCGCAACCCCGGCAGGCTTCGGCCCTTCACTTTACTGACATCTCGTTGAGGCGCGCGTGGAACACGAACGCTCCGTCGACACGGCCTGTCGTCATTAGACGGACGGCATAGCTAACCGTCCACAGGCCCGCGTTTACGGTGGCCGGTAGCCACCACGTGGCCCCCGACGCCCGGTGCGTCTCCCGCGGCGGCTGGGGCGAGAGGCTCTCTACCTCGAAAGGTGTATGCCTAGAAGTAAGCTAGCATGACCACGACCACTTTTAGCTTAGTGCTAGACCAGTAACAAAAAGTGATCGTGGTCACTCTCACTGCCTCCGCGATCCTTTTCTACCGGTCGCTATTGGCTGCATGACAAGCAGATTCAACCGCAGGGAGAGGTGACAGTCATCGACTTCTATAGTAACAGTTAAAATGTACGTATTCCATCCAGCATTGCATAAGAATGCGGACACGCTGAAACCTTGGCGGCTTTTATCTAGATATAATTTTTGCGTAGGTATATTCTCAATATTTCATTGATATTTTTATTTTTGTATATTTTCGTGTGCTAGCAATATGGCAATTGATTTAATGTTTTTTTTATTATTTCGTTTATTCATCTTAACATCTTGTAATTTACATTTTTAAATTATATCTTTAATAAAAAATATAAAAAATAAACATTTTCATTATTATTATTATGTTATTACTTTGAACATAATTGTATAAACTCTGGTTCTTCTAACCTATCAGACAGATCATGTGTTGCTGGGGAATTTTTTCCGTCATTTCTCCTTCTCAGCTTAACACAAAAAGAGGCGAAGGACGGGCGTGCTCGGGATCTGTATTGTGTAACTCAGGTTCAAAAACTACTGATTTTCAGCTTAATATGACTTTTGATAAGGATTTATTCTAAATGACCCCTTTCATTTCGTATAGGTAGTAGGCGTAGGAAAACAAAACAATTTGCTACAAAAAAGATTTCTATTTTAAAAGGGTTTGTTTATAAAATCCTTTTGTTCAATATGGGACGGCCGCTGACTCAACTCCTGAAACAAATAAAAAACACGGCTAATTATTTTATACATTAGCACTATTAGCAGGTACCTATATTAAAAGTGAGCATTGGATATATCTCATATCATGTAGGAGTTCGTGCATCTTTAAGGCTCCTCCTTACAGGCGCGTTATTATCACTCGATAATATCGCATGCATTATTCCGATAATGCGTCCCTATTCCTTGCACACAAGTGCGTTTTTATCGTCCGATATTCTACTAATAACGGAATATAGCAGAACGCAGAAACGCAAGCGTCCTACGTTACTTCTTATGCGTCGTTATTATCGCGACAGTGTGTAACTTCGTAGCCGTCCTAATACACGATGACATGTACTAAAACAGATATCGCAATAACGATAGCGATATTATCGAGCGATAATAACGCGCCTGTGTGGTAGAGCCTTTAAGATTAAGCAGGACTTGCCAAGGTCGGTCAGAGGAAAATTAACATTAAGGTACTAGAAAGTTCCCAGGTATGTTGTAGACCAAAAAAATTATCGCCATGACGGAGAGAACAAGTGCCTTTCGGCTTCGTTAAGAGATTTTTTACACCCTTTTGTATGAAACCTTAATAGCGAATTTAGTATATTGACAAGTAAATAATGCAATAGGCTCGCTTTCTCTAATAGTTGCTTTCTATTAGAGAAATCGAGCCTATTGCATTATTTACTTGTATTGCATGGGACTTAAAAAAATACTGGTGAAATGTGGGTTGTGGGTGTACTATTAGATAGGTACACCTCTGTCTAAGTCTTTGGGTCCTACAGGCTATGAAAATAACTTACCACAGTCTTTATAAGGCACACATTTGCCCTCGGAATTCCTCAGGTGATCATTTTCGCATTGACAGGAAGGCTTAAAGCAGTCAGCAGCGATGGAGGGACAGGGTCGTGGATGTTCCAAATGCTCACAGGTCTTATAACACACCTCCAGGTCACACTTGTAATACTTTTCACCGGGGGGGCAAGCTGAAACATTTTAAACGGAAGTAGGAATGATTTCTGACCAAATAAAGATGATTCTGTTTAGTAAGGTTCATTTTCACCAAAAGGATGACGGTCTGATCATATAAAAACAAGGGTTTTAAAACACATTTTTGTATGGGAACATGTCACGGTGACAGCTGTTTTCAGACCGAAAAGAGTTCACAAAAAACCGGCCAAGAGCGTGTCGGGCCACGCTCACTGTAGGGTTCCGTAGCTTCCCAGACCATTAAAAATACCAACATTTTTCGTCAGCAAAAATAACTTTGTTTTTCATAGTATTTGTATGAAAAACAAAGTTATCATTTGCGTTTTTTTGAAAAAGTGCTATATAACTCAAAAACTATTCAACTCATCAAGTTGAAAATAATTTTCCTAGAAAGTTCATATAAAGGTCTACTTCTGTGATTTTTTTCATATTTTTTAAACTTATGGTTCAAAAGTTAGAGGGGGGGGGGACACATTGTTTTTGACTTTCGGAGCGATTATTTCCTAAAATATTAATATTATCAAAAAATGATTTTAGAAAACCCCTATTCATTTTTAAATACCTATCCAACAATATATCACACGTCAGGGTCAAAATTAAAAAAAAAATCGCTCCCCACTTTACGTCTGGGGGAGGTACCCTAATAAAAATGTTTTTTTAAATTTTTATTTTTGCACTTTGTCGGCATGATTGATATACATATTGGTACCAAATTTCAGCTTTCTGGTGCTAACGGTCACTGAGATTATCCGCGGACAGACAGACAGACAGACAGACAGACAGACAGACAGACATGGCGAAACTATAAGGGTTCCGTTTTTTGCCATTTGGCTACGGAACCCTAAAAATGAGTTTTAAACAGCTGATTCTAGATGATCAGAGTGTCATCTTTTTGGTGAACATCGACCTTAGTCTGTTAGATTATCGAAAATATTGGATTCGTTGTTGTTAGATGAAATTAATAAAAATTGACCGAAGATAAAAAGCGTGTCAAAGATCATGAGTCAGTTGTGACGCCACTTTCCGGTAAAAAATGTTCTCAAATGTGACGTCACACGAGTTTTAATAATAATAATATATCATTTAATTCAGGTAACAAAAGACCCATATTACATATGCCTTACAGACTAACATACATATTTATAAAAAACCACTAAACATTAATAAACTATTACACATGAGGAGACGGCGTCATGTTGCGCTGCGTGGTGTCGCGTAGCCTTCCGCGGAATCGCCGATAAATGACACCCTTCGGCCAAAACTCTTCCTTGAGGAAGGTCTCAATATGATGAGTCGGAACTCGCACCTCGAACGACTTAAAATTTGTGTTGTGGCGCGACTCCAACTTCTCAACCCTCAAGGTCCAGCTGGTCTTCACTCGGACATACTCCACGATGTCCTCAACCTTCGTGGTGTGATGTAGCCGGGACACATAGAGCTGCGTCGTTGGTATCGCCGGACGCAGCAGCATATTGGGTCCTGCCAGTGCGGACCCGCACTGGTTCCGACTAGGTGGCTTCTTCCTCTTCTTCTTCTCCACCATCACAAAGCCATCCTTGTCACACGTGGCCGTTGCTGGGCCTTGCTGTTTCGAACCCCAGTTGGAAAGTTCACAGCAGCTCTTATTTTCCCCCTTCTTCACCTGCGATACAGGTTTGTGCTTGGTGACAATAGCAGCGTAGGCACGTTTAGGGGGCGACGTACCTACACGAATCACTGCCTCGACCGGCACCGAGTCAGCAACTTCGGCAGCGCATGTTGCAACGCGTGCCATAGCAGCGGGTGACGCAGTGGAGCTCGCCGACTCAAAACCGCCGACGCTAGCGTTTCTCGCTTCGCAACGAGTGCTCACGTTGTTGGAGGCATCAGGCGACCTATTTACCTTAATAGCGTTGCGCAACAACTCCACTTCGGCACGTAGATCACCAATGACGTTGTTCGACGCCTCCAACTTGGAGTGTACTTCGACCAGGCTTGCCTTGAGATTTGTGATGTCCTTCAGCAACCTGGTGACGTCGACGTGGTCAAACGTGACTGGGGGCAGCTTATGAAGGTCCTTCGCCACGAAAGCGGGCACGTCGTCCGGGTCGGTGCTCTTCATCAATGTGATGATGTCCTGCACACACTTCTGGCCACCATCCCTCCGGCGGGACTGCATCAACACACTGTACCGTTTTCATTTTTTTTACTTGAAAAAAGAAAAAAATATGTGGCCAATATTGTTTGGAAATCTATCTGACGGGATAATTAGACTTTTTTCGTCATCTACCTTATTATGACTTGTAACATTGTTACCGTGTATTGAATTACAAACGAGTTTCCGTATTGCAAATATACTCGTACTAGAATCTTCATACATACAATTATTTTGATGTTATCATATGACCTCTTGATCGAGTATTTTTTTATTCCGAACATAGCAAGGCAAAACATAAAGAGAACACTCATAACTTTCAAGACAAAATTTTGTAACCTTGACAGGAACCTTAACGATATTAAATTGGTATGCTAACAAATAAAACTATGCAAATAAAAGACACTTAATGATTCCAGTGGAGCCAGAATCATTGTAAAATAAATAAAAAATATAAACTCAACAAATTTTAAAATACCAAGCAACAGATTAAGGAAAAAAATGTACAAGGAATGCCATTATTATCAAACTACTGGTGCTAACTACTGCTAAAGAATGACATCAAAATTCTTTAAACGGAAGATAATAATCAATGAGTGGAGTCGGGGCTAAACACAGCTGATGCATTACCAGATGATAACAACTCCGAAGGCCAAAATTTTGTTTATTGAACTTCGGGTATCTGAACCAAAATCAAAACTATTGAACCATATATTATTTAAGTAAAAAGGTACTTACCAAATGGTATCTCATCAGCTGGTGCAGCAGAAACTGCAGCTAGAAATGTAACAAACAAACAAACAGAAAACATATAGGAAGCCATTGTTAGAATAACGTTATTCAATGATGATGCCGACAAATGTAATGACCTAGTGAGGCGTCTGTCTTTTATTTATAAAACTTGTTGTTTGGCCTGTTATTACGCTGTCTAGTGAAGTGTAAGTCGTGTCAATATAACTAGTTTATCCTTAACAACGGATTATTTTTAGCCATAATATGACATCACGGTTGTAATCCATGAAAGTTTCTGAAACGATGTAATTACTATAATAACTCACATTTCCAAAATTCCATGTAATAGCGACGCCCTTTATATGGCATTAGTAAGGGTACAATCAAACTTCAGGCTGCTACTAAGCTATTTCGCATAGGGAAGTCCAGTAATACTTCGCCAGAACGGGGAATGGAATACAAGACCTGATACTCTGCAGCAACGCTTACCACGACTACACCGACTAGCCTACAATATTCAGCCGCATCCGGTTAGACAAGAAGTCATAGTTGGAAAAAGGCTAGTACCATCAAGACAAGTATCATTAACATCATTTCAACTTGGAATCACCCACTGCTGGATGTAAGCCTCCAATTTCTTCTGCCACACTTTCCGAATCTGTGCGTCCCTCGTCCTGATGTTTCCCACGATTTTTATTATTTCGTCAACCCAAGGAGTGTCGTAGTTTATACGTACAAAACACGTGGCATTCCTGTGGCATAATTCCCGAACATAATGCGAGCGAAGTCACATGCAAGAGCTAGTATTAATTAAAATGCAATCAACAAATATACATTTACATACGAAGCCATTGCCATTGACCCGTAGTGACACTAAACGACTTAATTATGACAAATTCTATTCGAGGGCCTATTTTTGTTGTTTGCAGAGTAAGTGAGTAGTCATTCGGAAAAGTTTTTTGTTTCATGGAAAACTTTGAAAGAAAAGAAACACAACGCCATTACATACGACTCTTTTTTTATTATATCAGATGTAGATTTGATTGGTTCCAAGTAAGCAGCTATTCAAGTGTCAGTTCTCCTGGTGCTGGTTGGTCATCTACTGGTTGGTCTTATGCTTAAACAATAAAAATGCAATGAGATAAGACAAACTATTTTGGAGTCTAGCGCTGAAAGTAGAAAGTTTCAACAAAGGGATAGTAAGGCAACAAAAAAATCGATAAATCAATCGACAATCCTACTAGCAGCTGTAAAACTGTTCAAGAGTCATTTAAGACAGTTTCCATCACAATTTGCCGTAAAATGACATTCAACTGCAGAAGCTTTTTAGTTTAGTCATTAGACTAGGTTTTTCCCGCGGCTTTGTTTCGCCTTTTGGTCGGCAATTACCCTACGAAAACGTCTAACAGTTTTGTTGTATGACCATATGACTCTCGGGGACAATATAGCTTCCGATTAATCCTCTTCATCTTTCTGTTCTAGTCCCATTCTATTTGGGATCTGCGCAACACGTTCTCTCTTCCATTCTCCCCTGTCAGACGTCACGGCATCATTTACTCCTTTCTCTTTCATATCATTATTCACACCGTCCATCCATCTTTTCTTTGGTCTTTCTCTCCCTCTACTTCCATCAACATTCATGTCCATGACTCTTTTGGTCTCATGCGTTTCATCTCTCCTCATAACAAGTCCATACCAAGACAAACAACTTCCTTTCAATTTTTCGCTAAGAGGTGCCACTTTCAAACTTTCTCTAATATATTCATTCCTTACTTTATACATTCTTGTCACTCCACGCATCCATCTCAACATTCTACATGCAATCGTTTTTCATCCATCTTCTTCACAGCCCAGTATTCTGATACATACAGTATGACAGGTCTAATCATGGACTTGTATATTTGCCCCTTTAACAGGGGGGGAAATTTTTGGTATCGGGTCAGTAGTTCCGAATACTACATCCTACATGCAGACTTAGAACTATACGTATTTACAATATTCGTGAAGATATATAGCAGCGGAAAAACCACTTACGACATTGCTCGAAAGGCACACAAAGGCCCTCAGCATTCCATAGAGTATCTTTCATACAAAGACAGGCCGGTTTGAAGCATTCGGGATCTAGCGAGGGGCAAGCTGGATGCCTTTTTAGATGTTCACAAGTTTTGTAACACACCTCATCTTTGCATTTGTGATATTTTTCATTATGAGGGCAATCTGAAAGCGTAAAGAAAAAATAATAACTTTGAATGACGAAGCAATCGTAAAAGAACGACGCTGAGACTTTAATGAGAGTTAGTTTTGGTTAAAGCAATGTAAACTTGAATTAATAACTGATAACCTGAACATAGAAACATGAAAAACAACAAGTGAGTCACCACGCAGCGCAACATGACGCCGTCTCTTCGTGTTCAGTAGTTTATTTATGTTTTGTGGTTTTTATAAATATGTATGTTACTCTGTAAGGTATATGTGATATGGGTCTTTTGTTACCTGAATTAAATGAAATATTATAATTTATGTCGCTGATGATATTAGACTTAGTTCAAGTAATTACAAAACAATAGAATCATACAATGCATAACTCACAAATGCAGCAACATAGACAGGAGACTTTCTTATGCCATATGCTACGACATCGATCCTGTACTTTCCTCATCGAGCAAATCCCCATGGCCTAAAATAAGGTCGTTGGTCTACCTAGCAGAAGACCTTCTACTGCTGCGCCTTCCGATAGACACAAGAGCGGAAGTTTGTGACCTCATAGAAGAAGAAGCCGAAGAATTGGCAAACTTAAGGCCAGTTTGCCAATTCTTCCGTTACTTCATCCTTCGTATCAATGGTACGACTTATCAAATATGTTGGGCCCTGTAGGTGACCAGGTTAATCGTGGCATCTGTAGCAAGTCTTTTTATATGCAGGTCACATTGGACATTCAAGTGTTTGGCTAAAAAGGATATAAATAATAAAAACTTACCAAAAGCAGGCATTTCACTAGAAGCAACAGTTAAAATTGCAACGAACAAGCAAATAGGTGTGATACTTCGAGGTCGACTCGATACATAGCAGCATCGAAAGAAAGTTGCCACCTTACCGAGATAGTTTCGTACCTGGAGACTACAACCATGTAATAAAGAGCGCAAGAACCAAGCCTGAACCGTACAAAGTATTTTGTCTAAGCTCCAGTGGTTTCAACAGGTGTGAAGGTGGTAGATACTCCAGCATATGACCAGGAAACAAAAAGGGCGATCCACTTGTAGTCGACATTGTAAACCTGCAATACAATCCAGATGGGATCACACGGTATAAGTTGGACTTTAATTACGAGTTATAAGAATTACCGCGACGCTTGAACAAAAATTACACAAGAACTGATAATACTGCCCTGTATCAATCGTTTCTCCCTATTGAAACCACAAAATTTATACAATTACAAGAATTAAAACCGCTGATTCATAAAGATTATCACCCTTTTCATGACTCCTTGGAGCATAATTGTTCACATCCGGATGCTTGTCCTCATAAACGAAATAATTAGTATGCAATGGTCCCATTGCATACTAATTATTAATTATTGCATTCGTTAAATCACCTTCTTCAGTTTACTCTGCCATTTAAGTATAATTCGTGATTTTTAAAATAAGTTCAATTTAATTTTGTTCCGAGGTAACAACATTTAAGTTTAACAAATTGACATCAATTTTGTTGTTTATTTTTGTGACATGTTGTTACATGTCACAAATCTCACGTCAATTGTAGTTACAATTTTTAGGTTCTATGTCAAATTTCTAACAAAATCTAACTATTTATGGAAATTTCAAAATGCGCATTTAATAGAACACAATAGTTAAGAAACAATAGTTAAAAAACATTTTGGTGTCATAAAAGTTTTTTTTCCAGTATGCTGTTTTTTTACTCTCCTGTAAACTTGTCATTTTGTGACATAGAGCTAATTGCAATATGAACGACATTATACCGGATTTAACCACTAACTTGCTTTCTGTGAGTCAGTTGATTAGAAATGGCAACAGTGTAATTTTTAAAGAAAATGTTTGCTGTGTTTATAATCAACAGAAAGAACTCATTGGCCTAGCAGAACTAATTGATGGTGTGTATAAATTACAAACATTACAACCAGAACTAATATTTGCAGCGCCTGCAATTACAACATGTGGGACTTGGCACCGGCGATTGGGCCATATTAACAGTAGTAGCCTGAATAAATGAAAAATGGAGCTGTAGTAGGAATTACTTATCCAGAGGTGGCAAACATAGGCAAATCTTCATGCACGTTGTGAAGGCAAACAAGCTAGGTTGTCTTTTCAGCAAAGTTCATCAAAAACAGAAGACGTGCTGGAGATTATTCATGCAGATGTAGGAGGTCCTATGGAAAATCAGTCGATTGGAGGATCAAAATATTATGTCTTGTTTGTGGATGACTATAGCAAGATGGCATTTGTATATTTTATGAAGGCTAATAATGAAGTGTTCAAGTACTTTCAAGAATTTCAGTGCATGGTAGAAAAACAGAAAGACAAGAAAGTTTTGTAGTAGAGAATTTGACAGTTATCTGTGTAAGCAAGGTATAGTTCACCAGAGAACTAATGCTTACACGCCAGAACAAAATAGTCCCTGCGAGAGGATGAACAGGTCTATAGTTGAAAAGGCTAGATGTTTAATCTTCGATACTGGATTAAAGAAGAAATTTTGGGGAGAAGCCGTCAACACATCAATGTATTTAAGAAATAGATCTGTTGTCACGGGTCTGAATAATAGAACCCCTTATGAAGTCTGGATGGGTCAGAAATCAAATCTAGGTCATTTGATTATGTGGCAGTGTAGTTATGGTTCACATTCCCAAGGAAAGACGCTTCAAATGGGACAAGAAGGCCAATAAGCTGATTTTTGTAGGTTATGCAGAAAACACTAAAGGATATAGAGTATATAATCCTGTAACTAATGTTGTCACAACCAGCAGAGATATAGTTATCATGGAGACTTCAAACCAGAATGTGGTAGAAATACCATTGGAATGTGAGCATCCAGTGGAGGTAACTCAGCAAGAGGAAATTCATTCTGATTATGAAGAAAATGAGAATTCTTTCTCAGAAGTTAATGATAGGGATGAAACTTATGTCCCAGAATCTGAAGTTTCTTCTGTGAGTATTTCTGATAACTCCTTTGACACAGCCTCAGATCCAGATGTTGAACCAAGTGAGTCAGAGCAACGACTCAGACGCACTATTTGGCGACCAGATAGGTATTGTTGCAATAACTTGTGTGTTACAGAGTGTGAAGACAGCAGCCATGGAGAGATCACCCTCGGGGAGGCATTAAATGGCCCAGAAAGTAATAATTCTGGCAGAAGTAATTCTGGCGAGCAAGTATGAAGGAAGAACTAAATCATTTGAAGGTAATGATGCCTGGGTACTTGTTGATCATCCTCAAGACAGTTCAGTGATTCAATGCAGGTGGGTGTTTAAAAAGAAATATGACAGTGAAAATAATGTGCGTTATCGTGCAAGATTAGTTGCGAAAGGTTTCTATCAGCAAGCTGGTGTTGACTTTCATGAAACCTTTTCCCCTGTGCTTAGATATTCCACATTAAGGTTGTTATTTGCAGTAGCAGCAAAGTTACAGTTAGCACAGCTTTTTTATTTAAATGGTATTTTGAATGAAACTGTATATATGAAAAAAACTGTTACTTTTGAGTGTAATTATACCAAAACTACTAAAGTTAATGAAGCAGTCTTCCAGGGCGTCGTACCAAATAGTTAATATTACTTAATTAGTCTAGGTTTTAAAAAATCAGCTTATAAGCCTTGTTTGTTTACAAAATTTCAAGGTAATGTTAAAATAATTATTCCATTATTTGTCGATGATTTTTTCGTGTTCACAAATTGTACCAAAGCTACTGAACAACTAGTTCAAGAACTGGAAAGTAAATTTAAAATTAAAAACTTAAGTCAAGTGAAACAAGGTTTAGGTCTAAGAGTAAATATGTGTAAAGATGTAATTACTGTTGACCAGGAGCAATATAATGATAGTTTATTAAAGAAATTTAATATGTCACATTGTAAAACTGCAGAAAGTCCTATGGAGGCAAATTTCATCATCATCATCATCATCATCAGCCTATAATGTTCCCACTGCTGGGACACGGCCTCCTCTCAATGAGAGGGAATGGGCTATAATCTACCACGCGGGGCCAGTGCGGGTTGGTAGATGTCACATGTCTTCGAATTTTTGCTTCTAGGACATGCCGGTTTCCTCACGATGTTTTCCTTCACCGTTTTGAGAGCAGCGGTGATGAAATAAATAACACAAAGTAATGCGCCTGTCGGGGTTCGAACCCACGACTTACTGTTCGTAAGTCGGGGCCGCCACCACTGGGCCACCGCTGCTCCCAAATGGAGGCAAATTTAAAGCTTGAAAAATCACCAAATGTATGTAGTGAGTACCCATATCAACCGTTAATTGGTGTATTAATGTACTTGGCAGTCCTCACTAGGCCAGACATTGCATATAGTGTCAGTTATCTTAGCCAATTTAATAATTCATATGGTGATACTCACTGGAGACATTTAAAGAGGATTTTAAAATGTTTAAAGTAAACCAAAAATTATGGACTTGTTTTTCGCAAGGATAATTCTACTATTGAAGGTGTTGCAGATGCAGATTGGGGTTCAGATGTTACTGACAGAAAATCGTGTTCAGGATTCTGTTTTAAATTGTCAAATACTATAATTTCATTTGAATGTAGAAAGCAAAGAAATGTTGCTTTGTCTAGCACTGAAGGCGAATATAATGTTTCTTTGTCAGAAGCCAGTAAAGAGGCAATATATTTAAAGAGATTATTGTCTGAAATCTATGGAAAATCGGATACTATAGTTTTATATAATGATTGTCAAAGTGCTCAGAAACTAGCATTGTTTCCTAATTTCCATCGAAGATCTAAACATATCGATTAAGATTTCATTTTGTGAGAGAAGCTGTCGCCAATGACTTTATTAAAATTGCATATTATTTGGAAAAAGCTGAAATGCCTATGAGATATTGATATGAGATGAGATTTTCTAACAAAAAGTTGAGGTTCTGTTAAACGTAATTAATTACATTACTAAAAAACTTGGCATTTCAACTGTTAATTAATTACGAGAATATGTATTGATTTTGTTAAATAATTAGAATGGTAACAATAACAATACCACTAGCGCCCTCTATATGCATTGTGTGCACGTACGTACTAGCTTGTCGCTTAAAATAAAAGTTCAGTTCGTTGCCGTTAACCGTTGTTTTCATCCGACTTCCAAAAAGAGGAGGTTCTCAATTCGTCTGTTTTTTTTTTTTTTTTTACCTCAGAATTTTCGACTGGGTGAACTGATTTTGATGGTTCTTTTTTATTTGAAAGCTGGTGCTTCCCGTGTGGTCCCATTTTAATTTGCTGAAGATCTGATGCTGATCTTCGGAGATTTACAATGGAACTCTTCAAAAATACACAGCAAATCTGCAGTGATTACTGCAATCGCTTGTAGGTTCATTGTTTATACTATATCATGACGTAACATCACGCCTGTATGTTCTGAGGGAGTACGCAGATGTGTACAAAACACCCAGATTTCGACAGTGTTTGTTACCTCAGAACTTTCGACTGGGTGAACCGAGTTTGATGGTTCTTTTTTTTATGTGAAAGCTGGTGCTTCCCGTGTGGTCCCATTTTAATTTGCTGAAGATCTGATGCTGATCTTTGGAGATATAAATGAAACTCTTCAAAAATACACGGCAAAGCTGCAGTGATTGCTGCAAACGCATGGTTGCTTATTGTTTACACAATATCATGACGTATCATCACGCCTGTATGCTTTGAAGGGGTACTCAGAATGTAGTGTATTGTGTGTGTTGTTGTGTAAGTGTATAATACACCCAGATTTCGACAGTTAGGTGTGTTAAGTTCCATTTATTGGGGATAAGCCCTGTTACCGTGACATGTATTGTTTTTTTTTTTTTTATTGGAATGTATGTACTTCAAGGGTACACTGATGAGTATTTGGTTAGGTTCTGATTACTTCTGATTATGGGATCCATGACAAAGGAACGGAACTCTTAAATTGACGACCCGAATGGCGCAGTGGTAGTGACGCTGCCTTACGTTCTTAGGGTCCTGGGTTCGAATCCCGGTAGGAACAAATGTTTGTGTGATGAGCATGGACATTTGTTTCCGAGTCATGGATGTTTATATGTATAATAAGTATGTATTTACAAACAAAAAAGTATATATGTAGTTTATCAACTATCTAGTGTTCACGACACAAGCTTTGCTTAGTGTGGCACTAGGTGGCGCTGTATGTTAATGTCCAGCGATATTTATTTATTATTTATTTATTTTATTTATTTAAATTCTTAAGAGCAAATTAACGATACTCGGCCGAATGAATCTTATATGTATAAGCTATCCGGATATTTGAGTCACCTACCATAACGTCGTTATTAACCGACTTAAAAATAAGGAGGTTCGCAATTCAATGGTCCCCGATTACTCGAAGATGGCTAGAGCGATTTTTTCTTTTAAATTGTTTGAAAGGGTATACTTACCAGGTTGTCCCATAATCATCAAATCAGAATCTGATGTTCCATCATCAGATCCTGATTTGATGATTATGATAGGAGGATCCTGGACAAATAGAGAGAACTCTTCACATTTTATAGCCACACTAGAACCGATTTGGGTAGTTTTAGGAAGTGCACTTTCTCGAAGTGATCCCATTTCAATTTAATGAAGATCTAATGAAGAACTTCGGAGATAGGCAATGGAACTCCTCAATAAATGATAGTAAAAGTACTGGGATTGCTGAAATCTCATATCTGTCTATTGTTTACACCAGTTTATAACAGAAAATCACTCCGCGCCGGTATGCTGTGAAGGGGTAAGCACATTTGAACCACTAAAAAGTGAAAAAAAAAACTTTTTACAAAAAATAAAACCGACTTCAGAGAAAACAAAAAAGTGAAAAATAACTTTAGCTTCAGAAGTCGGTGACAAAAAAACTAAATCAATCAAACAAAGGTCACCGTCTTCTGAAGCTGTTATAAAGTTATTTTTCACTTTTTTGTTTTCTCTGAAGTCGGTTTTATTTTTTGTAAAAAAGTTTTTATATTATTAGTAGGTATTGAAAAATAAAAGAAATTGCTACAAAAATATTTCTATTCTAAAGGGCAATGTTTATAAAAAGCTTTTGTTCAATATGGGACGGCCGCTGACTCAACTCCTGAAACAAATAAAAAACAAGTTAATTATTTTGTACATTAGCAGTATTAGCAGGTACCTATATTAAAAGTGAGCATAAGTAGTGGATAAATCGCATATCATGGAGGAGCTCGTACATCTTTAAGGCTCCTCCATACAGGCGCGTTATTATCACTCGATAATATCGCATGCATTATTGCGATAATGCGTCCCTATTCTTTGCACACAAGTGCGTTTTTATCATCCGATATTCTACTTATATCGGAATACCGCAAAACGCAGAAACGCAAGCGTCCTACGTTACTTCTTTTGCGTCATTATTATCGCGACAGTGTGTAACTTCGTAGCCGTCCTAATACACGATGACATATACAAAAAACAGATATCGCAATAACGCAAGCGATATTATCGAGCGAAAATAACGCGCCTTTAAGATTAAGCAGGACTTGCCAAAGTCGGTCAGTGGAAAATTAAAGTTAAATTGAACTGAACTTTATGAGTGAATTTTCGAGATGTTTTGTAAAAACACCTACCTATGTTTGTTAATACAGGGTGTAAACAACCTCATGACGAAGCCGCCAACCAAGTATTCTGTACATCAAACTAGATTTAAGGGGCTACCTCACGCCAACGACCTTGAGCGAGTGGGAGAAGTTTAGCAATAGCGTATACCCGTGCGTGAGAGTGGTCAGCGATACACTGCCGCCCGTCGCCCCGAGGTGCCCCGCACCAAGATTATTCGAAAAAACAACCCACCTTGATTTATCAAACACAATACGGATAAAAGCCGTATACTAATATAAAGGGCATTAAATTGTCTTTAAGATGATCTAAGTTTCATGCAAATACGCCCGATAGTTTTTGCGTGATGATCGTTTTTTTGCCGCGTTAGACATTACTTCACAAATCAATTACACTAAGTTATAAAAATATTTCTTCACATTTTCACATATCAAATTATGAAAGAAATGGTCTAGTATAACATATATTTTTTTCAAAGAAATTAGACTAGAAGTTAAGACGTGATGATCAATTTAAAATCACTAAAAGTCATGTGTCTGCGCCTTAAGTAACTTTATGGAAAAATAATTGCTGGGAAACGACTTTTTTTTGGGGGCGAAATATCGTGTTTTGTGGTAGAACTCAATATTACGCACTCAAAACATTATGCTGATAGATGGATTAATTAGTACTAGGGTCGTGGAAGTGTTTAAAATAAAAATCTTAGAATAAACCTTTGTATTTAAAAAGAACTTGTAAAATTTACTACTAGTTCGTCCTCCTACAAATTACCGGATATTTGCGGATCAAAAGCCGCAATATCTCCGAAAGTAGAAGGTTCCCAGGTATGGTATAGAACAAAAAAATTATCGCAATGACGGAGAGAACAAGTGCGTTGAGGTTTTTTACACCCTTTATGGACTTATTCAAAACTTAATAGCGAATATAGTATAATGTCAAATAAATAATGCAATAGGCTAGCTTCCTATTACAAGGGACGTAACGTAACTGGTGAAATGTGGGTTGTGGGTGTACTATTAGATAGGTACACCTCTGTTTAACTCTTCGGGTCCTACAGGCTATGAAAATAACTTACCGCAGTCTTTATAAGGCACACATTTGCCCTCGGAATTCCTCAGATGATCATCTTCGCATTGACAGGAAGGCTTAAAGCAGCCAGCCGCGATGGAGGGACAGGGTGGTGGATGTTCCAAATGCTCACAGGTCTTATAACACACCTCCAGGTCACACTTGTAATACTTTTCACCGGGGGGGCAAGCTGAAACATATTAAACGGAAATAGGGATGAATCCTGACTTAGGAAAAAAATGATTATGTATAGTTATAGAAAAATATTGGATTCGTTGTTGTTATACGAAATTGATAAACATTGACGAAGATAAAACGTGTCAAAGATCATGAGTCAGTTGTGACGCCACTTTCTGGTAAAAAATGTTCTCAAATGTGCCGTTACACGAGTTTTCAACGCACTGTATCGTTTTTTTACTACGTGTACTTATTACTTATTATGACTTGTAACAATGTTACCGTGTATTGAATTACAAACATGAGTTTCCTTATTGCAAATACTCGTATACTAAAACCTTCATATACATACAATCAATTTGATGTTACTATAATGACCACTTGATCAAGTATTTTATTATTCCGAACATAGGAAGACATATACAACATAAAAAGAACAATCATAACTTTCAAGACAAAATTTTGTAACCTTGACAGGAACCTTAACGATATTAAATTGGTATGCTAACAAATAAAACTATGCAAATAAAAGACACTTAATGATTCCAGTGGAGCCAGAATCATTGTAAAATATATAAAAAATATAAACTCAACAAATCTTAAAATACCAAGCAACAGATTAAGGAAAAAAATGTACAAGGAATGCCATTATTATCAAACTACTGGTGCTAACTACCGCTAAAGAATGACATCAAAATTCTTTAAACGGAAGATAGTAATCAAGGAGTGGAGTCGGGGCTAAACACAGCTGATGCATTACGTGATGATAACAACTCTAAAGGCCAACCTTTTGTTTATTGAAATTCGGATTTCTGAACCAAAATCAAAACTATTGAACCATAATAAAGTAAAAAGGTACTTACCAAATGGTTTCTCATCAGCAGGTGCAGCAGAAACTACAGCTAGAAATGCAACGAACAAACAAACAGGTAACATATAGGAAGTCATTGTTAGAACAACGTTATTCAATGATGATGCCGACAAATGTAATGACCTAGTGAGGCGTCTGTCTTTTATTTATAAATCTTGTTGTTTGGCCTGTTATTACGCTGTCTAGTCAAGTGTGAGTCGTGTCAATATAACCAGTTTATCCTTAACAACGGATTATTTTAAGCCATAATATGACATCACCGTTGTAATCCATGAAGATTTCTGCAACGGTGTAATTACTATAATAACTCACATTTCCAAAATTCCATGTAATAGCAACGCCCTTTAGATGGCATTAGTAAGGGTACAATCAAACTTCAGGCTGCTACTAAGCTATTTCGCATAGGGAAGTCCAGTTATATTTCGCCAGAACGGGGAATGGAATACTAGACCTCATACTCTCCAGCAACGCTTACCACGACTACACCGACTTACCTACAATATTCAGCCGCATCCGGTTAGACAAGAAGTCATACCTAGTTGGAAAAAGGCTAGTACCATCAAGGATTTCAGCTCGGGATCACCCACTGCTGGATGTAAGCCTCCAATTTCTTCTGCCACACTTTCCGAATCTGTGCGTCCCTCGTTCAGATGTTTCCCACGATTTTTATTATTTCGTCAACCCAAGGAGTGTCGTAGTTTATACGTACCTACAAAACACATGGCATTCCTGTGGCATAATTCCCGAACATAATGCGAGCGAAGTCACATGCAAGAGCTAGTATTAATTAAAATGCAATCAACAAATATATATTTACATACGAAGCCATTGCCATTGACCCGTTCTGACACTAAACGACTTAATTATGACAAAATCTATTCGAGGGCCTATTTTAGTTGTTTGCAGAGTATGTGAGTAGTCATTCGGAAAAGTTTTTTGTTTAATGGAAAACTTTGGAAGAAAAGAAACACAACGCCATTACATACGACTCTTTTTAATTATATCAGATGTAAATTTGATTGGTTCCAGGTAAGCAGCTACTCAAGTGTTAGTTCTCCTGGTGCTGGTGGGTCATCTACTGGTTGGTCTTATGCTTAAACAATAAAAATGCAATGAGATAAGATAAACTATTTTGGAGTCTAGCGCTGAAAGTAGAAGGTTTCAATAAAGGGATAGTAAGGCAATAAAAAAATCGACAAATCAATCGACAATCCTGCTAGCAGCTGTAAAATTGTTCAAGAGTAATTTAAGACAGTTTCCATCACAATTTGCAGTAAAATGACATTCAACTGCAGAAGCTTTTTAGTTTAATCATTAAACTAGGTTTTTCCCGCGGCTTTGTTTCGCCTTGTGGTCGGCAATTACCCTACGAAAACGTCTAACAGTTTTGTTGTATGATCATATGACTCTCGGGGACAATATAGCTTCCGATTAATCATCTTCATCTTCCTGTTCTAGTCCCATTCTATTTGGGATCTGCGCAACACGTTCTCTCTTCCATTCTCCCCTGTCAGACGTCACGGCATCATTTACTCCTTTCTCTTTCATATCATTATTCACACCGTCCATTCATCTTTTCTTTGGTCTTTCTCTCCCTCTACATCCATCAACATTCATGACTATGACTCTTTTAGTCACATGCTTTTCATCTCTCCTCATAACATGTCCATACCAAGACAAACAACTACCTTTCAATTTTTCGCTAACAGGTGCCACTTTCAAACTTTCTCTAATATATTCATTCCTTACTTTATACATTCTTGCCACTCCACGCATCCATTCTACATGCAATCGTTTTTCATCCATCTTCTTCACAGCCCAGTATTCTGATACATACAGTATGACAGGTCTAATCACGGACTTGTATATTTGCCCCTTTAACATGGGGGGAAATTTTTGGTATCGGGTCAGTAGTTCCGAATACTACATCCTACATGCAGACTTAAGAACTATACGTATTTACAATATTCGTGAAGATATACAGCAGCGGAAAAACCACTTACGACATAGCTCGGAAGGCACACAAAGGCCCTCAGCATTCCTCAGAGTATCTTTCATACAAAGACAGGCCGGTTTGAAGCATTCGGGATCTAGCGAGGGGCAAGCTGGATGTCTTTTTAGATGTTCACAAGTTTTGTAACACACCTCATCTTCGCATTTGTGATATTCTTCACTATGAGGGCAATCTGAAAGCGTAAAGAAAAAATAATAACTTTGAATGAGGAAGCAATCGTAAAAGAACTTAAAGAACGACGCTGAGACTTTGATGAGAGTTAGTTTTGGTGAAAGCAATGTAAACTTGAATTAATAACTGATAACCTGATCATAGAAACATTGAAAAACAACAAGTGAGTGATTTATGTCGCTGATGATCTTAGACTAAGGTCCATGTTCACCAAAATATGACGGTCTGATTATCTTAAACAGTTGTTTAAACACATTATTCTATGGGAACATGTTCCATTGACAGCTGTTTTTAGATAATCAGACTGTTATCTTCTGGGTGAACATGGACCTTTGTTCAAGTTATTACAAAACAAAAGAATCACACAATGCAGAACTCACAAACGCAACTAAATAAACAGGGATAGGCCTTTCTTTCTTATGCCATATGCTACGACATCGATCCTGTTCTTTCCTCATCGAGCAAATCCCCATGTCCAAACAAGGTCATTGGTGTACCTAGCAGAATACCTTCTAATGCTGCGCCTTCCGATAGACACGCGAGCGGTCACCATTTAGAAGTTTGTGACCTCATAGAAGAAGAAGCCGAAGAATTGTTTGCCAATTCTTCCGTTACTTCTTCTTTCGTATCAGTGGTACGACTTATCAAATATTTTGGGCCCTGTAGGTGACCACGGTAATCGCGGCATTTGTAGCAAAGTCTTTTTATATGGAGGTCACATTGGACAATTTACATCTAATTCTCTTTCATTTAATTTCACAACATGGAATAGACATGGCTGGTTTTGAGCTTAGGTAGTTGGGTAATGTAATTGACATTTAATTTATATCTGTTTCACTTGGTTTATTTTTCACTTAATTATATTTTTTTTCTTCATTTAATTTACATTTAATTCTCATTTGACAGGCATTTAATTTACATTTAATTCTTATGAAGTTTAACTAATATGAACGTAGTTGACATGGTTTTTGTTAGAGCTTCTTATGGTTGGAGATATAAACAGGGATTTAATTGTTCGTAAATGATATAGAGATTTTGTATTTCTGCTTTTGTTATATGGTTTGACTTTTTAATGATTTTAATGCTGTTTACTGATGACATTCTAATAATGATTTATATTTTGTTTTGCTTGTACTCGATTACTGCTTCTGTTATGATTTTAAATATTATTTGTTGTATAATTCCAACACAGTGAAAATTGTTTGATGAATAAATAAATAATAATAATAATATATAATATAAAAAATGAAACTAAAAACCAAATATATGAATACTTATTTAAATGCCATCCAAGCAAATACTATTTTAGTTTAATATTTAAATAATTTGTTTCTTAACAAACAGCGCCTTCATCCTCTCTCCTATTAAAAATTAACTTTGCTGTGCCCGACAGGGTCCATAATTGATTCTATATTTTAACATACCATCTGTTACATGTACACATTATGGAACGCAATAAAGTATTGAGTATTGAGTATTGACATTCAATTGCTCGGCTGAAAAGGATATAAATAATAAAAAACTTACCAAAAGCAGGCATATCACTAGAAGCAACAGTTAAAATTGCAACGAACAAGCAAATAGGTATGATACACTTCACACAGGATGCCATTGATATAGTAATGATAGATGAAGCTGATCCCGAGAAAGAAACTAATCTAGTGATATCCAGTGAGACATGATCACCGTCTTTTATTCTAATTCATGAGTGGTGTTTGACTAGGTATTGCATTGTCTAGCTAACAGTGTGTGACATTTTTCTATAACATGGTAAATTACATTATTATGAAAACTTAGTCTATAGTCTTTACTGTAGACTAAGATTTCATAATAATGTAATTTATCAATGGTAAGAAATTGTAATACAATGTAGTGTTGTCTTTGTCTGACTGTGTATGCACTTATTTTGAACTACACAATGTTTTTGAGAATTTATTCCGGAAGGTTTGTTGAGGTTCTGACGTCACCATGTCAGTTAGATAGCAACCGTAGGACACAAGGGTAGGTCGCCATTTGACTCAGATCATCATCATTTCAGCCGAAAGACGTCCACTGCTGGACATAGGCCTCCCCCAAGTGTCACCACATTGACCGGTCCCGTGCGACTTGCACCCAACGGATTCCCGCAACCTTCATCAGATCATCGGTCCACCTAATGGGAGATTTTCCAACACATCGTCTTCCGGTTTGCGGTCGCCACTCCAGAACTTTTCGGCCCCATCGGCCATCAGTACTGCGAGCAATGTGCCCTGCCCATTGCCACTTAAGTTTGGCAATTCTTCGGGCTATGTCGGTGACCTTGGTTCTCTTGCGGAAGTCTTCATGGCTCAAATGGCGTTTTGAAAAATAACAACAAACCGAATTACGCTATACTACGAGGAAAGAAATTTAATTAAGAAATCTTCAAATTATGAAATTAAAATTTTATTCCACTAAACATGATGATAAAAATTTTCAAGATCGATTTGGTAGAGGCAGCTGCAATATTTGTTCCTGAAAAAGAACAAAAAACAATGTATTATGCAAATATTTAACAAAAAATAAGGTGAAAGGTTGTGAAAAGAAAAGTAAAACTTTAGTACAACTCACATGAACCTACTTTTTTACAGCACTACAAAAATTCTACGCTTATTTTACACAATAATCATCGGTTAAGTATAAATACTTACAACATTCACTTTCAGGAACACAGATGCCTTCCAAATTCCTATAGTATGTTCCAATACAATTACAGCCAGGCTTATAGCAGTTAGGATCGTAAGGCATGCAAGGCGTCTGTTCCTTAAACTGGGCACAGGTCCTTTGGCAACGATACTCGTAGCAGAAATAATACTCTTCATTTTTCGGGCAATCTGGAAGTTCTCTTTTTGAGAATTAAAAAAAATTCTTACCATGAACTCAATAGATGGCGTTGAACTGACTACGTTACTAGGTGACAAAGCCAAAACGCTAGAAAAAACACACGTTATAGCTCGTTGACTGACACTTTCATTTGCATAAGCTTCCGAATATAAAAATGAGGTCCAAATAAAATTATATGACGTTCTGTTCCTTGCAGTAACGTACCCAGATTAGCGCCATCTATCCAGCGACTCAGGAAGAGTTGAAGAAGAAAATCCCTCATAAGGCATATGCAATTAAAGAAAGTAACGATGCTAAAGAAGCATTAAATTAGAGGACAACAAGTGGCATAGAAAAAATACGACGCGAACTTTAAATGAAAACAAATATCCTGTTAATGTAAACGACTTCTTGCATGAAGTAATAAAAAAAATCTAACGGTTTGAACGTGTAATAGACAAATTATATGAAAATGACAGGATCTTACCCAGTGGCTTATCATCGGGTGGACCTCCACGAGCTGCCGAAGTACTGGCAAAGACTGCCACAAACAAACACAATGCAGATAGTATGTAAGAAGCCATTGCTGTGGTGCACGCAGAGACCAAATTAATAAGGATAAAATTCTAGCCGCGCATCCATCATTTATACGATACAGGTTTTTGCAGAGTAAAGTAGTGTGTGTGATAAACGCGCAAATATTGGCACTACCTATAGTTACTTAACCAATTCATAAGTAAGAAAGAAAGAAAAAACATTTATTCGTCGCAAAGTACAGTTGACTAGTACGTGTGTAACAGTAAGCTATAAAAAGAATATTCCAGAAGATTTGTTGACTGACTGAAGATTTGTTTGGGTTCTGACTTTCACCATATTGCATCTATCTTAAGAAACAGAGGTGGGTTGTCTTTTCTCTGTACAATCATTCTTAAAAAAAAAAACAAATTTCGGCAGATAATGAGAAGATAAATTCAATTAAGAAAACGGTTTTATTATAATTGACAAAAAAACATTAAATTTATTTATTTAAAACAGTTGTGGAAGAGTCCGTAGGTAGACATAAAAAGCGGCTGCCAATGTTTCTAAAAAAAAAACACATCGCCAATTGTGTATTAAACAGAAGGTGAATTCGCAGAACAATTAAATTCTAGAAAATCTAAATTTAATTGCTTATTCAGGTGACAGATAATTCTTACCCAATGATTTATCATCAGGTGGAGGATCAGTCTAACCAATAGATAATACTGCCACAACCAAACATAAAACCGGTAGTATGTTTAAGAAGTCATTACTTGTACGCCACTCAAATACAAGGTCAAGAAGGTTGATAAAAATCTAGACGAGCATCTAACTTTTATAATATTAATTTGTTTGCAGAGTATTCAGAAACCAGAGTAACCAGATAACTGTGTTTACTGATAAAAATGTTGCAATTTCCAAAGACTTTCTGAATCAAAATATTCGAACTGTAACATGTACATGATTTTCCAAAACCACAACAATTGACAAGCAAACAAACATTACTAGGTCTAGTGCGTTACTTCTGGTTAGAATTTTTATCGTTGAAAATATGGTACGTCCTAGACGAAATTTTAAAATCTACAACAACAAATATTTCTTCCGCCGTTCCGTCTACCCACACTGTTCGACATGACTCTTCATAGACCCCAGCAGTTTAAGGCATGGAGCAATCAAGTGGAACGTCTTTGGAAATTCAGAGTAAGTGATTCATTGACGATAACCTGAAAGAGGCACCATACACATAAACAATGCTAAAAATATACGTCTATACAGGGTGTAAACCAACTCCAACAAACCAAGCATTCTGTACATCAACTAAGTAACTTTACGCAAAAATTATTGCTGGGAAAGGTTTTTATTTTTGGGGTAAAAAAACATTTTTTGTGGTAGAACTCAATGTAACGAACTTAAAACATTGTGCTGGTGGGTGGATTGAATAGTACGGGGGTCGTTGAGGTGTTAAAAGTAAAAATCTGACATTAAAAACGTGTATTAAAAAAAACTTGTCAAAAAGTTGGCACTTTTAACCCCTAACATCTCCGTAACTCGAAGGTTCCCAAGAATGGAGTAGAACAAACAATTGATCGCAATGACCGGGAGAACTAGTGAGTGCCTTGTGACTTCGTTAAGAGTGTTTTTACACCCTTCATAGTTCAAATTGTTTGTTTTTGAGTTCTAGATTTACTTCGGTCTACTGGACACATTTTTAGTTTTTGTTCTTGTCTCACGCATACCTGTTATTTGAATCGTGACTGAAATGCCGAATAATAATAGATGTTATTTGAATAGTGCTTATTGTAGATCTTTCGTCTAATTTCACCTCATGAACTCGTCTTACGAAATTCGGTAAGCCAAGATCTTGTCGCAAATCAAACTCACAGATGTCGTTCAAGTCATAAACACACAGGATTATGATATTTTGGGGGGAGTTTTATGATCCGTCTTTATGGACTTGTAATAAAATGACAACCATGTCTTTGAGAAAAAGGTGCAACCTCGTCGAGATTTGACCCAGTAATTTCGAAGTTCTTAGGTATCACTTTGCAATTTCTTCGAATCCATTAGTGTTATGATTTAGTGTTACAAAGAAGTTTTACTGGAAGAGATTTCGGGTCACGTGACAATTTTTTTTTTCTTATGAAAGCCTCATGCTATTGATATTAACTTTTACACTGAATAGTAAAAGTGAATTTAATAAGTAGGTGATAGTCGTTTAAGGGACATCGTTGTTACTGTCACCGTAAAATTGTCAAATACGTTATATTGTAATATCTCTAGCGATATTGTAAAGTCTCGAATTATTGTCAAATGAACATACTGCTTACAATAAAACGCATTATTTTTCGTGAAATGCATGCGATGGTAGTCAACTCACGCGGTGTGGAGAGAAGGAGGGGTCCCCCTTGCCCAGTGGTACCACTCTCATGAAAAGATACTGTACCATTCCTGAGAAATATCGATTAATATAACCTAACCTTAAAACACTTCATATTCCCTTAAAAAGCGTAGTCGACGTAGCCCCGCTTCGCGGGGTCCCTATTTCCGGGTGCAGGGTTTAAAGGAACCTCACTAACCTAACGGGGGCCCAAGTCCCGATTATGGGGGCAGAGATACTTCCGTATGTCCAGTTGACAATAATTCGAGATATTACAATATCGCTAGAGAGCAACACGTTATTTTGTAATATAACGTGTTTGTCAATTTTACGGTGACATTACCATGAATTCAGCACAATGCTAGATCATCATAATCATCATCTCAGCCGGACACAGGCCTCCCCAAGGGGCGCCACATTGACCGGTCCCGTGCGACTCGAATCCAGCGGATTCCCGCAACCTTCACCAGGTCATCGGTTCATCTATAGTGGGAGGTCTTCCAATACAACGTTTTCCGATTCACGGTCGCCTCTCCAGAACTTGTCCTTAAAGAAATTAGGTGGTAGCATTAACCGGAGACAAAACGAAAACAAAAAATAAATATATGTTACGAAAGTAATAAATAAATATATGTTGACATTTATTTTCCTCTTTGCTCACCAATCTTGGCAAGAATAAATACTTACAAATCGTTTACTTCACAATTTTCGGTGAATGTTGTTACATCAAACTGAGATCACTAATATTTGAGTCTGTTACTTATTTATGATAGATAATGAGGAGGTCGTGGCTAAATAATAACTAAATGGGATCAATTTTCAGGTTGAGCTGCTACTGCCTAGGTTGGTCTGTGAATGGGTAACCCCCCATTGCATACCGAGTTTCCTTCGGGCCTCGGAAAACTCGTTAAGCCATTAGTCGTAGCGGTCATTTCTAAGTTGACAGTTACAGGTAGGGGCCCGAAAATCCGACTACTAGTCTTACCAGGTACTGGGTTCCTGGGTTCCCGGTACTAGGTTGTGGAGGTCAGAAAGAGCACTCGCTCCGTGTAAAATACAGGTGTTCAGTTGCATCCGGATAGACTGGAACCCGATCATAACAATAACCGCTGTTAACCGTGAACCAGTTACAATTTGTGGCTGTACCAAACTGTGCATTTTTGCAGGGTAATTAAAGAAAGAAAGAAAACACATTTATTAGCCCGCCAAGACAAAACACACTACAATAAAATGGTCAAATTGTAATTATAACTAGTAAAAACAATATAACTAATAAACAGGGAGAAAAATTAAAAAAGAAACGAAATAATAAAAAAATAACCTCATCTAGTTTTGCTACACATCCATGTTCCATATGCTACAATCTGTCGCCTCATGGACACATTAAGAGGAATATCATTTCACTAATGGACCGTTGGTTTACGTATGTAGGTGTAAAATGTTGGCACAAAAACATCTCTAGCGCTCATTCAATATGCAGAGGTACTGATGTGCAAAATATCGTCTTTACCATACGACTGTTGCTAAGTTCTATATTGAGGAAAATGTTTACTTGTTACTTTTTAGTTTGGTTTAAAAGGTAATATCCGGTTATGTTTAAATTGGTGTGGTTGCGGGGAATTGTGTGTTAAAATACGAGTTATTGATTGAGCTCAGTCTTTGGGAATTCCAACATTTTCCTGTTTACACACATATGTTAGTACATATGTGTGTTAACAGGACAAATTCTTACTATAGGTAAAAGTTAGATGCTCGTCTTGATTTTTATATTCTTCTTGATTTTGTCTTCAAGTAACAACATTAATGGCGCCATACGTGCTACCGCTTATATGCTTGGTTGTGGCAGTAGTAACTATTGGTTCGGCAGATTCTCCACCTGATGATGAGCCACTGGGTAAGAATTAATTATTTTCATGTAGGTATTAATTTGTCTGTTTGTTCTCTTTTACTTCTTTCATTCCTCCATTTCATTACCACCATCATGTTCCTGCCCTTGTTACATTCTCCTCTGTCAAGCCTTTTTTTTTTTTTTTCAGATGTGAAATCATCAAATGACTTCTCCCACTCTGGGCGGAACGGGAGGGAGTGTCAGACTTTTACTGACTAAAACCCATCCATGTTCCTTCCTCGCCCTTTATGTTCCGGGGCCGCGGTATCTCTTTCGAACAGGCCCGCAACCCCGGCAGGCTTCGGCCCTTGCGGGCCCCTCCCCTTATGTTGACACCTCTTTGAGGCGCGCGTGGAACACGAACGCGCCGTCGACACGGCCTGACGCCGTTAGGCGGACGGACGGCTGGCTAGCCCATAGCTAACCATCCACAGGCCCGCGTCTACGGTGGCCGGTAGCCACCACGTGGCCCCCGACGCCCGGTGCGTCTCCCGCGGTGGCTGGGAAGAGAGGCTCTCTCCCTCTCTCGTTCCGCCACCTCCTTCGCTAGCATGACTGCTTCGCAGAAAGAGGTGACGGCTTCCCATTCCGTCTCGCTCCGGACCATGGATTGAACCAGGGCCGGACGCGAGAGGTCGCCGCCGCCGATCGCCGCTACGAGGACACGGCGGTGCTCCGCCCACGCAGGGCAGACTTCCACCGTGTGGTCCACCGTGTCCTCCGGTCGATCCTCGCAGTGGAAACACCCGGCCATTTCCTCCCGCCCGATTCGGTGCAGGTATACCTCCCGAAACATCCGTGTCCGGTGAGGACCTGCGTCAGGCGGAAGGTGAGGACGCCGTGGCGCCTCTCAAGCCACTCCTCAAAGAGGGGACTTACCGCCGCTATCGTGGCGTGCCCCGCACGGGGTTGCGACAGTCGCTCTCTCCATGTCGCCATGAGATCGCGCCGGAGGTTTGTCCGCTGAGCGGCGATTTGCCGCGGCAGCGGAGTTTCCCCCTGGCGTAGTGCCTCCGCGCGCCATTTATGCAGGTGCGCGAGGACTATCGCCTCCAGATCCTATGGCGGCAATCCGGCAAGCAGGCCCGCCGCCTCGCGGGAGATCGTGCGGTACCCACGGACCATTTTTACGGCCACCACTTTCTGGGGCGCATTCAGGTAGTTGGCGGCTCGCCGCCTCAAGGAACGCGCCCACACTGGGGCCCCGTAAAGGGCCATGGACCGCACGACCCCCGCGTAGAGCCTGCGGCAGGAGGCGTTTGGCCCCCCAAGGTTGGGCAGGAGCCGCCTGAAGACAGCCCCGGTCCGTTCCAGCCTGGGGGCCAAACGTCGCACGGCATCATTTACTTCTTTCTCCTTCATATCATTCTTCATACAATCCATCCATCTTTCTTTGGCCTTCCTCTCCATGTCCATCACTATTCTAGTCACATGCGTTTCGTCCTCCATTTTATGACGCCTGCTCTCTACATCAATGAACAGAACATCGTGAAGAAACTAGAACAAAATTTCGAAGACATGTGCCAACCCGCACCTGGCCCGCGTGCTGGTGTGCGGTCCACTCAGATAGAAGAAGAGTCTTATGCCCAGCAGTGGGAACTTTATGAACTGATTGAGCTGTCACTTTATTATCACTATGAATAATACTCATAATTATCAGAATAAAATTCTTCTTTTTCGTAAAATTCTTTGTGGTCCTAAAATTTTCTTTTAAATATTCTAGACTGCCCGAAAAATCAGGAGTACTACTTCTGCCGCCTTTATCGTTGCAAGCGGACTTGTAACCACATTAAAGGAAAAGCTCCTTATTGCCTTCCACTCCTGCCTGGCTGTTACTTGCCTGGTTGTGAATGCGTCGATGGGTACTATAAGAATTCAGAAGGCACTTGTATTCCTGAAAGTGAATGTTGTAAGTATTAGTACTACCAGTAAAGTCATTGAACAATTAAATGTAAAAAGGCGTAGAGTTTTTCTTGCGCCCCATGGAAGCAAAACAATTTTGTTTTTCGAAGGCATTACTATTTCAACAGAGTTGTTAAAATCTGACCACCTGTTTAATATTTTCGTTGTTTCCTTTTCAGAATGGCTGCTACTAGTACAACAACGGACTCTTCTCATAACTGTTTTACTAAAAATTTAATACTTTTGTTAATTATAACAAAAACTTCATTTTCATAACTAAATGTTTTCCTAATTGAATTTATCTTCTCATTTTTTGGGCGAAAAGCCTTCCGGAATAAATTCTCAAAATACATTGTGTAGTTCCAAATTAAGTGCATAAACAGACAGGCACAGACTGATAGCAACATTGTATTACCATTTTCTACCATTTATAGATGGTAATGTTGATGATGTTTTTATTGTTTATATCTTTAACACCTGCATATTAGAGGACTTAATAAAGATGAAGAAACGCTAAATGCTACAAACGGCGCAAATGACCCTGAGTTTCTTCGGCTTCTTCAACAAGGGCGAAAAGTTCTAGAATGGCAACCGCCCGCGTATCTACCAGAAGGGGCAGCATTGAAAAAGAGAGTAGCAGCAGCCTGAGAGTAGTACAAGATCGATGTCGTAGCATATGGCATAAGAAAGTACAAACTATATATTAAAACCTTCCTCGAAAATCACTCTGTCTATTGGTGAAAACGGCATAAAAACGGTGCAGTAGTTTAACGGTCTGTTTAGTAGACAGATGTGGCGGAGGACTAACGTCAGCCTGTCTGTTATTATATAATTTGTAAGCGAGCGCTCATAAGTTAGTTATAATAAAAAAAAAACATCATAATAATATAAAAACACACTGTGTCTTTTCCTTTTCCAAAGAACAAAACACTTTCCCAAATGACGACTCACATACTCTGCAAATAACTAAAGAAGGCAGTCAAATAAACCCCTTTATTTGTGACCTTTACTTGATTGGTTTAGTTTTTTGCCACCGACTTCTGAAGCTAAAGTTATTTTTCACGTTTTTGTGTTTTTAGAAGTCGGTTTTATTTTTTGCAAAAAAGTTTTTATTTTTCACTTTTTAGTGTTTCACATGCGCTTACCCCTTTACAGCGTACTGGCGTGATGTTATGTCATGAACTGGTGTAAACAATAGACAGACATGAGATTTCAGCAATCCCAGTCCATTTGCTATTATTTATTGAGCAGTTCCGTTACCTATCTCCGAAGTTCTTCATCAGATCTTCACCAAATTGAAGGTTGACCACTCCGAGAAAGTACTCTTCCGAAAATTATCCAAATCGCTTCATGTGTACCTATAAAGTTTGAAGAGTTCTCTCTATTTCTCCAGGATCCCATCATCAGATCAGAACTTGATGATTATGGGACCACCCTTTCAAACAAATTAAAAATAATCCAAATCGGTTTAGCCATCTTCGAGTAATCGGGGAAAATGCATAAAAAAAAATAGATTCCGACGAATTGAGAACCTCCTCCTTCTGGAAGTCGGTTAAAAAACAAGTTAATTTTAGATATCCGTCATACGTTATGATCTACAATATATACCTAATAATAACCTATTTGACGGATTCGGGGGATCCCCATTTAATAACCGTGTTTTTATTTTTTGTTACTATAAGAAAACGTTGAACATTACGTAGCAACCGCTGTAGGCGTCGGAGGAATTTCCCCTCATGGTCGATAATGACCATGTACAAACAAGATATAAAAATTGATAAGGGGATTATAATCTAATACACGATGTAGATCTGGTAATGATTATAAACCACAATATTATAATTATGGACGATGGATGAAGGCACTTCTTAGTGTTATGGATATCCGGGTTTTAGTTCAAGATTAGTTAATAAACGGTCATAGCACGTTCCAATAAAATAAATATGGCATTGGCTAATCATGATTCCAGGAACCTTTCGTTTTTTTCTAGCCTGCTCTGATCCACTCCACTTCACTACGTTCATTTCCGGGAACATATTATCTAAGTCAAAACAAGTGCTATTAAACTTTATAAATTTTACCCTAACAGTTCTTGGATTTTCATCAAATTATATAACTTGATTGTTTCACTAAAATAACGCGCTCTTGAGCGCATTCGATTCAAAAAAACATAAACCACTCTGCCAGTCAGATTTTAAATAAATAACTATTTTCGATTTTCACGTTCAATATAAAACTAATAAAACCCTCCAAAGGGTCTGTCCCGTAAAGGGTGTGACCGCAGCCTACAGTTATCAATCTATTGGCATACGTCATAAAACACTTTTTGCCAAAATCAAGAGTTTAGGTGCGGAAGTCGCCACAAACATGTTGAACACAAAATACATACTTTGAACTCAATTTTCACAAGACTAAAGTTGAATTTTCTTTAAACGTGACTGCTTGAGGAAATGGTTGGCCCATTTCATAGTCGACAAAGCGTCGATCTTTACAAACAATGGGAAGAGGAAATCGACGGAACGCAAGATAAAGATGATTTATAATTTTGATAATAGGTCCAAATGTATTTCAGTAGAACTCTTGGGTCGTATTTCATATAAAAGATAATTGATATTTTATTCGCATAGTCACACGCCGTACTCGTTGTCGTTGTCATTTTAAATTTATAGCAGGACCATCAAAATGTTCGTTATGTCCAATGCTATGTCAACCATTTCCTTATTTCTTCTTCTCGTTCTAGAAAACACCACTTCCAAAGTATTATTCCCAAAACTCATCTGTTCATTAACAATTTTCTTAAGAATCTAGGTCACCATTTCAAAAGTATTTTGCCCCATCTACATGTATCTAGTGCCACGTCGATCTCTCTCCTGTCTATGTATTAAACTTCACAAAAAGTGCTTTCCAAAGTATCTGCTATTCCCAAAATCTCATAAGTATCTAAATAATATCCTCAAAATCTGTTCACAAACACTGGCATGACTCTCCGAAAAACAATAACTACTACGAGTATCTTCAGGACAATAAAAATAGCCTAACCACTTACTGAACAGTATTTCCCTATCTCCTCCACCATATATTCCGTATATCTAGCATCAAATCAGCCACAGCATTCCCCTCTTTATTTATCCCTCCCACTTCATCAAAATAAAACAATACCTCCAGAATTAAGTCACCCCACGCAATTCCCGGCCTTGTCTCCAAAACCATAAATCTCAATTTACCTCCCCGCAATATTGGAAGTAAATAAGAAACTGTTTACCCTGAAATTGAGGACTGGATTTTTTATGATCTCAGTGACAAAGTCGTTTGATTAAAAATAAAGTTGGATTTAACTTTGTATAAGAAAATACAAACAAAACGTGAAGTATTTTGTTTTTATAGTCCTTTAAGTTAGGGACGACAATTACTTGAGCGCCCCGCTTGCTTACTTCTTTGAAATTTTCTCTTCAGTTTTATGAGAAAGTTTAAATCAGAAATTAAACTTGAAGTGATCCTTGCTTTACAGACGTTTAAAGATAAACTTTCATTATGGACTCATTTGTCAACCACTGAAAGAAAACAACATTTTAATCCGTTGTTATTAGCTTCACCTGTAACTATGTAACAAAATCTTAGAAGTTAAATTTGACCCACTTCACGGTTTCCGATTCCGATTGAGCTGAAATGTTGTATATGTCACCGTAAAATTGTCAAACACGTTATATTACAATATAACGTGTTCCTCTCTAGCGATATTGTAATATCTCGAATTATTGTCAACTGAACATTACGGAAGTATCTCTGCCCCCATAATCAGGACTTGGGGCACCCCCCCGTTAGGTTAGTTAGGTTCCTTTAAACCCTGCACCCGGAAATAGGGGCCCCTCGAAGCGAGGCTCCGTCGACTACGCTTTTTAAGGGAATATGAAGTGTTTTAAGGTTAGTTTATATTAATCGATATTTCTCAGGAATGGTGCAGTTTTTTATAAATATGTATGTTAGTCTGTAAGGTATATGTAATATGGGTCTTTTATTACCTGAATTAAATGATATTTATTATTATTATTTTCATGAGAGTGGTACCACTGGGCAAGGGGGACCCCTCCTTCTCTCCACACCGCGTGAGTTGACTACCATCGCATGCATCTCACGAAAAATAATGCGTTTTATTGTAAGCAGTATGTTCATTTGACAATAATTCGAGACTTTACAATGTCGCTAGAGATATTACGATATAACGTATTTGACAATTTTACGGTGACATATACACATTTAGTTTGAATGACAATGCATGATGAGTCAAGTGGCGTCATTGTCAATCTTATGGCCACATTACTCCCAAAGATAGTTTATTGAACTACTTATCTCATAAGCATGTTTTTTTTTTCTCATTATAAAAGACGTAAAATCCTCTTAACGAAGCCGAAAGGCCGTGTTCTCCCCGTTATTGCAATCATTTTGTGCCTGTGTTCCTGTGTTCTATATTTTGGTGAGAAATATTTTTTTTTTTTTTATTTACATGCATACCTGGGAACCTTCTAGTTACGGAGTATATTGTGGGTCGAAGTTCCGACGTTTTGACAAGTTTCCTTTTTTTTAATACAAGTTTTTATTGTAAGATTTTTACTTTAAATCCCATCAGCACAATATTTTAAGTGCGTTACATTGAGTTCTACCACAAAACATGATATTTCACCCCAAAAAAAATGTAGTATCCCAGCAATATTTTTTGCGTAAAATTACTTAGTTTGATGTACAGAATGCTTGGTTCACGGCTTCGTGATGAGGTTGTTTATACCCTGTATGTGTAACCCATGAAAGGATTTGTTGAAAAAAATACGATAAAAAAAAATAACGTCACTCTAAAGCGTGTTGTTTTAACCATAATATTTTATACTGTCCCTCAAAACTGGACTCTACCTACTTTGAAAACTCTAACCTCCACAGAGGTTTATCCACTTGACAAACCGACAACAACCTCTTTGAAAGTCCTCTGCAAAACTGGCAGCTTATTTTCAACTTAGAGAGTTGTACACCCAAAATATTCAAAAGAAGAATAAATCTAGCAATTCAAAATTTTATCCAACAACGAATGAATTATGTTTTTAAGTGTAATGAGGCAATTTACCGACCGACTGTAGTATTCCGTGGACCCGTAGAGTTATTACGGACCACTCGTTTTGTTCCCTCATTACTGCGGGTAATGCGTAGTTTAAAATGCAAGAGATTTCCTCGCTTTCCCCTATTTTTGGCTTTGTAGTTTTGGTTAAGCAACGAAATAATCTATTGAGGTAGAATGTAATTTTCGTTGAAAATTCCTTTGCAGTGGCTTATTACCTATGTTGTGTAGATTAGCCTACGTAGTCACGTTGATTGCTATAATATTAAAATAGCAGCCACGGAGACGGGATTTGTGTCCGGTTGATGGCAATAGGCTCGCTCCAGATTACATAGGACTAAACTAGCATAATTTAATGAATAACTGGCAAAATGTGGGTGTACTATTAGATACACTTCTGCTTAACCCAACGGGGAAAACAGGCGTGATGTTATGTTTAAAACAAACAAAGATTGTCCCTTTGACAACATGTAAGGTCCTAGCTCACCAAAAAGATGACGGTCTGATTATCTAAAAACAGCTGTTTAAAACACATTTTTGTATGGGAACATGTCACAGTGACAGCTGGTTTTAGACAATCAGACTGTTATATATTCGGTAAACATGGACCTTAGTATGCGTAACGCGGAAATAAGTATTATTGCTATGAGTTTTCTCTATGAAGCGCTCGTGGCTAAATAATAATAGCAGGAAGGATTTATTTTCGAGGGTAAGCAGTGCTTGCCAAGGTCAATCGGTGGATGGATGACTATTACTACATACCGAGTTCCCTCCATGTCTCGAAAAACCACGTTAAGTGACTGATTTATAGAACTTTGACCATCGTTACGAGTTATCAGGAGCCTGAAAATCTGAAAACCTGAATCACGAAGACGTAAAGCATTACCCAGCTATTAGGTTTGGGAGGTCAGATAGGCAGTCGTTGCAGCTATGTAAAATACAAGTATTCAGTTGCATTCGGTTAGCCTGGAATCCGAACCTGACATATTTGGTAAAAAAATAAAAACGTTTTTGAAAAAAAGAAAACTGACTTCAAAAAACACAAAAAAAGTGAAAAATAACTTTAGCTTCAGAAGTCGGTGACCTATGTTTGATTCATTTACTTACTTACTTAGTTTTTTGTCACCGACTTCTGAAGCTAAAGTTATTTTTCACTCCCATGTTTTTATTTTTCACTTTTTAGTGGTTTACTTGTGCTTACCCCTTCACAGCGTACCGGCGTGATGTTATGTTATGAACTGATGTAAACGGTAGAAATACATGAGATTTCAGCAATCCCAGTCCATTCGCTATCATTTATTGAGGAGTTCCGTTGCTATTCTCCGAAGTTCTTCATCAGATCTTCACCAAATTGAAATGGGACCACTTTAAGAAAGTACTTTTCTTAAAACTACCCAAATCGCATAAAGTGTGCCTATAAAATTTGAAGATTTATCTCTATTTCTCCAGGATCCCGTCATCAGATCCTGATTTGATGATTATGGAACCACCTGGGAAGTATACCCTTTCAAACGAAAGAATAATAATTCAAATCGGTCAAGCCATCTTCGAGTAATCGGAGAGCATACATAAAAAAAAAGGTTCCGACGAATTGAGAACCTCCTCCTTTTTGAAGTCGGTTAAAAAGATGAGGCATTGCCCCACACTGGTAACTAAACCCGTACGCGGAAATAAGTATTGTTGCGTTGAGTTTTGTCAATTTAATAGTAGGTTTAGTACCTTCATTAATACTAATAATAATTTGTATTATTGTACCTAAATATCTGGATTCTCATACCAAACCCAAACCTGTTCTTAAAAATCTGAAAACGAATCCTTTGTTAAACCAATCGTGGCCTTTCTACCTAACTTCACATTGTAAAGAACCTTAGAGGTAATCTCACCTTTGAGCAAAGTCTGTGAAGATGTAAGGGTTTCTAATATAGATAATCGCTATTCCTAACGGTAGAAATACAAGAGTCTTTAAATATTGTACCTTAGAACTTACCACGGTCAATGCTCTGCAAGTAAAAATCTAGTATTTGTACCTATCAAGTATAAGTGAGACACAAGCAAAAGGTTCCATCGATATGCCACATCAAATTTAATAGCAACCGTTTAGTTTGTTACAGATTTGCTTGCTTGGCTTGCACGTGTTTTGTTTAGTTGTCGAAATGGGAAAGTTGCGAAATGGGATGGAGCGCTTATATGAAAATGCTAAACGATGACATTTGCCTATTCATGCAAATGCAAAAACGAAAAAGCAAATCTTCAGACGGCGCTATCCTGCATGACATTTTGGAGTAAAAATTAAGGATCTCGCGTCAACATCCCACTGTTCAGACGGTTAAAAACTAATGCAGTTTGAAACTGCCATGTGATCTCAAAAGTACATTAATAACACCCGGACTCTCCACCAAAGTGTAGACAAGCCGAGACGTACGAAGCGGAGAGGAATCGAAATGCGTAAAAGGTAGGGTGTATCTGTAAGCGTCACATCGTAAAAACCATTAGATTGTAGTATATATGTCACCATAAAATTGTCAAACACGTTATATTACAATATAACGTGTTACTCTCTAGCCGACATTGTAAACTCTCGAAATATTGTCAACTGAACATACGGAAGTATCTCTGCCGCCATAATCGGGACTTGGGGCACCCCCCCGTTAGGTTAGTTAGGTTCCCTTTAAACCCTGCACTCCGAAATAGGGGCCCCGCGAAGCCGGGCTCCATCGACTACGCTTTTTAGAGGAATATAAAGTGTTTTAAGGTTAGGTTACACTAATCGATATTTCTCAGAAATGGTAGGTACATTATCTTTTCATGAGAGTGGTACCATTGGGCAAGGGGGACCCCTCCTTCCCTCCACACCGCGTGAGTTGACTACCATCGCATGCATTTCGCGAAAAATAATGCGCTTTATTAAGCAGTGTGTTCATTTGACAATATTTCGAGAGTTTACAATATCGCAAGAGATATTACAATATTACGTGTTTGACAATTTTACGGTGACATATATAAATAGCGAGATTCTAAACTCTCGAAAGATTGTCAATCGATCATTTTGACTTTGACTTTGCAGGTGTGCGGGGATGTGCTCGCTGCTCATAGAACACCGCTCACCGTACGTCGCTTTCGTCTCTCCTCGTCGCCGCTGGCAAAAAAATACTAGACATCTCCTCTCCCCTCTGCTTAACCGATTCCACTAAAGTTAAGCGGCGACGAGAACTAGAATAACGAAATTCTATTGGTGATTTACAAAACATCTCTCCTGTCGCCTCGTCTCGTGGCCATCGAGTGTAAATGGGACTCGAATGTCCCAGGTTGCTCTTACGTTCGATACGTAAATAATTGTGTTACTATCGTACTAACTTACTGAATTAATATCTGCCAATTCTATTTTACTTTTTTTTTACGACCTGAATGGCGCAACGGTAGTGAGGCAGCCTTACGTTTTTGGGGTCCCGGGTTTGAATCCCGGAGGGAGCAAATATTTGTTTGATGCGCATGGGCATTTGTTTCCGAGTCATGGATGTTAATCTTTTTGTATTAACAAACAAAAGTATCTAAGTATGTGGTATATCAACTGTCTGGTGTCCACGACACAAGCCTCGTTGCTTAGTGTGGCACTGGATGGCGCTGTGTGTTATGTCCCGTAATATTTATATTATACTAGCCGATACCCGCGGCGTCGACCGCATATTATATACTTAAACTTTCCTCTTGAGTCACTCTATCTATTAAAAAAACCCACATAAAAATCCGTTGCGTAGTTTTAAAGATCTAAGCACACATAGGGACAGACAGACGCGGCGGGAGACTTTGTTTTATAATATGTAGTGATTTATATTTCATCCGTTGGCGCCTCTAAATCGTGTCCCACTATAATACGATTACATCCCTTTGTTCAAAGAATATTTCGTTCGCCGCACTCTCTTCTAACATTTTCTCGTGGGCAAGCGGTATCATAATAGCGCCCTAAGCCTGCTTAGTGCCGGTCACACAAGTGTTCATAAATATAAAGTCCGGGACAGCGCACGTCGCGTGTATCGCTTTATTACGTTGTTACTATATTATATTTAACTCTTATTTACTCTCGTAGACAATGTCACTGTAGGAGATTCGTAATTAATTTGTGCTTTTGGCTTAATAACTATCGCTCGGCTCGATCTGCAAGGTTAAGCAGTGCCTGCCAAGATTGGACCGTGACCGGTTCACCATCCATTGCACTGTGAGTTGAAAGCCCTTTAAGGGGGAAGCGTCAAGGTAGCCCGCGAAAATCAAATTTTCCTACGTTTTTTGTAATTTGCAGGCCAGTGGTAGGTTGTATGTTGATGAGAATTACAGGATTATAATCATCGAAATCATCAAAACAACTCTCCAAGCTCACATAAGTCTAGGAACTACTTTGACCTTGAAAAATCGTTCCTCGGCTTATATGAACTTAGAGGGAATTCTGTAACTACATACTTACGTTTTACAGTCGCGAACGATATTTTCAGCTTCATACAACTTACCACTGGCCTGCAAATTGCAAAAAAAAACGTAAGAAAATTTGAATTTCACGGGCTGCCCTGACGCCCAATTTTCATACGTTTTCTTTTCTTTGCTGTTTCAGCTTGTATGTTCAACCAAATATGATTAGCGGTCATAACAAACATGGCTTATTGGCTTTACAAGATATTATCTTTAAAAACCATCAACCCTTAACGTTCATTTTTAATCCCATTGAATGAATTTTTCATTTATTTATTATTTTACTATTCATTTTTCCGGTACTCGACCTTGCGTCGGTTTTATAAATATCCCGTCCTGCGTCCCGCAGGAAAAAAGATATTCATTGCCCCTATGTCCTTCTTCTCCTTTTTCGTGTGCTAGGTATGCTTTGTGTGGTTGACGGTTGGCTTTGTGTATTTGGTGTGTGTGAGGTAGATGAAAGCTGTGTGCCTGATGACTGCTGTGAGTCGACTGTGTGCGATGTTTGTTGTGTGTCTGGTGTGGTCTCTTGTGTACTCGCTAAACGGTTAACAAACACAGTGTCACACTTAAAGTACTTACGGGATTATATCCGTGATTTTCTTTCGGTTTTTCGAGCAATATTTCGACGCTGTTGCAAGCATCATGATCGCGGGAATACTGAAGAGGTATGCGGGTGGGACGAAAATTATTAATTATGAGCAGACAAATCTGTCTACCCTCTTCCTTAGTCTTTTATTACGCGCACTACTGGAACTCGATTGTAACTCACGACAGAACGCACTCACAGTATCACTCGGTTTTTCTTTATAATGGGGTCGCATGTTAGTTTTTATTAGAAAGAAAATCACGGATATAATCCCGTAAGTACTTTAAGTGTAGTAAAAAACCGTGAAAGTCTAAAACAAAACACAGTGTCTCCCAATACCATACTGAGTATGGTGGTTGTGTGTGTGGCTACTTGTTTTTGTAGGATTGTTATGTCTATTGCTATGTTCAGTAGGTCTATGTATCTATGTAAACTTTTACTTATTATGCCTGTAGCTCCTATTACTATTGGGATCACTGTTGTTTGCGTAGTCCGCAGGCGCCTAATTTTTGTATTTCTTTAGCTCCTATGTTGTAGTCTGAAGGTACTGCTATGTCTATTAAAAAGGTGTTATTGTTGGTCTTGTCTACATTTAGTAAATCAGGTCTATTAATTATTATTATTCTATTATACACAGTGACTTTTTAGTCGTTTTACAAAGGCAGTCCAGTTCATGTATCCAATGACTAGTAAACGTTCATAATAAAAAAAATAGGTATTTATGAGATTTGAATAATTTATAAATACAAAATTTATTCATTATTATGATGCAAGGCGTAGTTTTGTCTCGTTGAAAATGGTGATGGAATGATCTGCTCGACTCCTCGTGCGCTGGGTAGGTATACTCTACAGTTTGATACGTAAACATTTTTAACAGGGTGTTTCATATTGCTAATGTATTTACTTAATGATAAAAAAATTACAATCGACTAGAGGTATTTTATGTCGGGTACATTGAGTGGACCGCTTTTGTAAGACGACTAAAAAGTCACGGTGTATTTTCTATATTATAATTTGATCATTATTATTCATGAAATAGTCTAGCTACCCTGGCGCTTCCACCTCAAGCCGTTGGTCCCGGCTGTCATTTGTAGATTTTTGATAGTCGTTACAAATAGTCCGTAGCCCGAAAGTCTGATAATAACCAGTCTTACCAAAGTTTACTGTTGGACCTAGGACCAGTGGCTGGATTGTAGAGGTCAGATGGCAGTCGTTCTATGTAAAATACTGTTATTCAGCTGCATCCTTTCATTCTGCATCCATTTCCTGTATGATTGAATAATATTTTTGTAACAATATTATTTAAAATACAAAGTAAAAGATTCATCATCGGTAATCGCATGAGTCGTAAGTTTTCAATTTCCGTTGTTAATTCATTTTAAAATTCTCATTTGTGGTGATGCATTTATTTATTTTCGAGTAGTTTCAACTTTAATAGGATTCATACAGGCCTTTAAATGTGCTGAATATTTAAGGCGATTACACGAGCTAAACGCGAGTTTTATAATTACTAAAAGTATATGATTCACTGCTATAAACAAGACCAGAAAAATATATGATATTCTTCAGGATATATGCTAGCATGATACTGTTTTGAAAACATAATACAATTAATTTGGCTCGATAAAAAGAAATCACGAACTTACCTCTAAAAATATCTTTCAAAGAATAAAAAACATACTAATATGCATGCGATCATTCTGATTTTTTGGCAAATAATTCTACAAGCAATATATTAGCATGATACTGTTTTAGTTTTTTAATCCAATCAATAGTTTTTTTGTAAATCCATCGAAACCACTCATTTCGCGCTATTTGGCCCGCAGTGGCTGACGTAACAACCACTTTGTAGTGCAAGCTGATTAGAACTTTATTCTAACAGCATTTCACACGAAGTTTGAACCACCACAAATAGAGTTGCTAATTTAGCTCGTCTAAGCCCCTTAATCATTTAAAGCAATTTTATCAACATCAACATGGCCGCGGACGCGAAGTCAGCGGGAGCGGCAACGATGTATACCTGATGGTCTCGAAGCCAGCGGGCAGATCGCAAGGCGCTAGAGCGGCGTAGTGTTGTGGTAATAGTAATTAGTTTTTGTCCTCGAATGAAATGTTTAAACAGCGACGACAACATAATATGTTTAATATGAACTCCTGGCCAAAGTTTGATTTACTGTGGGCAAAAGAAGATGTAAATTCCTATGTCAATGCAGACGCGGGCACCGTTCGTGCGCCGCTTGCCGCCCGCTTTCCGCGCCACTGACTTGGAGGCCAGTTCTATATAAATATGTGCATTAGACCGCACCGCTTCCCGCGCCGCTGCCGCCGCCGCCCCGCTCTCGCTGACTGCCTGTCCGAGGCCTTAGATATCTAAAACCGTAGACATTTTCAGGCATTTTAGTCAGAAAGTTATATTACAGATACATCGTTACAAAATACAGAAAAAATCCAAACCGAAAACAAGGTCACATTATAAGGGCAAAAACATCGAATAAAATTGGTTGACATCAGTTGTAGATTTAATCAATTTTAACCAAAATTTGAGATAGTCAATTTTTGCAGTGCACTTAAACCAATTTTTCAAGTTGTCAAAATACAATTATCTACCTTATCTATATAAATCACACCTATAATTTGTATTAATTGAAACAGTAATTCATTCAATTATGCAAACAAATAATTGTATTAAGCTAACAGATCAAGATGTCGGTCAACAGATTAGGAAGATTTATTTGAAGAGGGCCAAGCCCATAATTCGGAAATAAATCGTCGGTAGTTATTTACGAAATTGAATAAAATGGAAATATACAAACCGTTGTCTTAAAACTTGACTCCTAAGTTTGTTTCTGATATGAAATGTCACTATAAAAACTCGTGTAAATTGATTCTGATATCCTTTTAATATTTTTTGATTTCATTGCATTACAAACATCAATGACCCTATTGAAAATTTTCGACCGAGTCAAAATTTTATTAGGACTGAAGAACAAGGTGATATTGAAAACGTCCTAAACAGAGTCGATTGGGGCAATATTTTTGTGTTTCTCAAGCCGTATAAGTCTGATTTCTTCAGCATAGAATTCAGAGCCTTGAGAGTTTTTTGCGCTTATTTTTATCATTGAAAAAGACCAACCTAAACCGGGCACCTTTTTTACGTTTTAAAAGTGCTCCGTGAAATAAAATATTTTCATTTTTTGACAGACTCGTTTCCTCGGCTTGACGTTTTTGGTTAAACTAAGCGCTCAAACATTCTCAAAATTATAAAAAAAAAAACACCAAAACATCGTTCACATGAATAATTTCAAAAAAAGAACTGCCCGTCTTCTCAATTAATTCACAAGCAATCTCTGGACAACGCAATCACTGGCTGTTTAGAAAAGGAAAAAAAAAAACTTCGAAACAAGTTGCTGTGAAAAGTTTAAAAAATGGCGACGAACGAGCGTAATGTCATTCCCTACTTCAGTGGAAGTCCGCGGCAGCGAGGCTAGTTAGTGTTATTAACAGAACGACGCTGTAGGTCCATCATGCTTACTAACTTTGTGGGACAGAGGAGTTCATTGATAGCTGGGACATTATAAGGTTTGTAAAATAAACCTTATTATTATTTAGCACAGGTTTGCTGCTATTTATTAGTTGCATTTTTGTCCAGAGACCCCAACACGAGTACGCGGTGTAAACGTAACGTAAATTGTTTGTAATAACAAACAATCAATAACGTCCATAGTTAAACGAATATGTTTTTTAAACAATAAAAATCTTCTAAGGAGACAGGTTCTTTAAATTCCAAATCGACGTTTCTCGTAACGTTACATTTACATCACGCGCCCGTGCTAAGACCTCACGAGTATTCGAACTCAAAGGGGATAAACAGTCTCTTTCTTGAAAAATGAAAGTACAACCTCAAAAATACAATAACACCAGTATTGTGAAGGAATACAATCATCGCGATATTTCCAACAGATAGGCCATAAAAGAACTTCTGATATTAATTTTTCAGCCGCTGAAAACCAACTTACATTAGAACAGAACCCAACTAAAATTCGACCGCCTTATAATCTCGTTTTGTGCAAAATAAATGACCTCATTAATAATAAACTTACTTATCACCTTAAAAATGAATGAGTAGGACCCAGCCGGTGTGAAATGAGGTTACACCATCTCGATTCGGACGTCCTCGCCACATAATAGATAGTTAACAGAAGCACCGCTCCATACAATGAGTGAAAACTCACGCACACACATACATGCTTACGTTCAGCGTGTAGAGCCGCATTTGCAACTGTCTCTTTGTTAATTTGTTAGCCAAAGTACACCGTAGACGCGTTGGCACGACTGCTGAGCTCTTGGGTTCAACTTTCAAGTCGCGCAAATTGTTATTGGGTTTTTTTCGTTAGGAATTTCTCAGTAGCAATCTGGAGTTCGTAAGTTGGAGGGATACCACCGTGTCTCAAAATGCACGTGAATGTGTTGATCCTGCGCCTGACCTCTCTCCGGCGATATCGCATTGCTGTCCGATGGACCTATGAGAGTGAATGAAAAGAAACAACATCTGTGTCTGCACACACTCATGTGAACTATAATATCATCCGCACCGGTGGCCATCTCCGCTGACATTGGTCGCTGTGACCGGCAACCGTGAGGATTATGTATTTTTCGGCCGCTGGTTTTCGCTCGTCGTACAGAACTGACTTTCTGTGCATATTTACTCTGTGTCCCCACCGCTTGTCGCTTGGGATTATTAAAACTTTCCATCCTTCATAATAAAGTTTTATATTGAAAGAGCTGAGGCGGATTTTTTTAAAGCGAGTCATCTTTAATTGCATCAAGTTATGCAATTTTGTAACCGGCGCACAATTTAAAAAATGGAACTTGGAAGTTAGATCGGTTTATTAAATTATGCTGGCTGGTTGTGATTTTATTGAATAGTGATATTTTCTGAGCATGATTAGCATTCAGCTCTTTCATTTTTAAATTTTCATAAAAAGAAGGTCATTTAAACTCATTTTGCTTGAACCAAAAAGAATATGGCGGGACGACTGGGATGTCTTCCAAGAGAATTGAAAAAGAATAGCACAGAATAGTAGCCGATGGAAGGATTTTCAGAAGGCTTTTGACTAATAGTGAAACAGTCTGAACTAATAAAATAAATCGTTGTTGCTCCGATAACATTTCATTCATTTAGATGGTTTGGTTAAAAGTTGTCATAAGCTGAGAGATATTTTTTCACAAAAGTTTGAAAAGTGCGTAAAGGAGTATGTTCTGTTTATTTCTTTGTTGTTTTTAATTGTCTGCGTAACTAGAATTTCCTTCGGGTATTTTTAATTTTGTTTTTCGTCTACGAAAAAGGTTTTTGTCTGAAACATTCTTTCAAATATTATTCCTTTGAAACTCTTTTTTTGACCTCATGGCCGTCCATGTGGAATCCTTATAATAAGAAACATATTTTGTCTTTTTCTTTAATTACAATTTCATTTAGGTTGTTAACCTTCAGAAATGAAATTAATAATGGTGAGTTGTTTTAATTACGTAAAGTTTTATTTGGGAATGTCATTTTCAAATGTATGTTTTAGGCTTTCACGGTTTAAAACTAAACTTATATTGTCACTTACGGGATATCTTCCGTGATTATTTATTGTTTTGAACCCGCGATCATGGCGCTTGCAACAGCGTCGAAATATCGGGAGCTCAAAACAATAAATAATCACGGAAGATATCCCGTAAGTGACAATATAAGTTCAAATGTATGGTTGTAAAAAGACCATAAACTAATATTGTGCTGATAGATGCATTGAATACAACTCTTCAGGGGGTCTAAAATGGCCACTTTAGCAGAATCAATAATAGGATAATAATATGAATTGCGTTACCATTTGTAAAATGGTCTCAAAAGACAATTCATAGTGTCTGTGACCATTTTAAAAATTGTAGTGCAATTCATATTGCTTTGTGAGCGATTGGCTGCTGCATTACGTCTCGCGGGTTTGATTCCAATGGAACAAATATTTGTATGGTTAGTTAGGTAGTGGTTTCGGGTCTGACTGTTTGTATTAGTTTAAATATTACGAAACATATCTACGATACAGGAGAAATTCATAGTGTAGGGCATAGCTAAAGAACGGCTTACCCTCTATTATTCGTCCTCTCAGCAGTCACCTCTTTTCAGCCATAATTATAATCATATTCATTTTCATTTTCATTCTCATTCTCATTCATTCACATTCATATAATAACAAAACTATTCAGTCTTTTTCATTGTAGATGAGCCGCAATAATAACAATATAATCTATATATATAAAATGGTAAACTGACTGACTGACTGACTGACTGACTGACTGACTGACTGGGTGATATATCAACGCAGAGCCCAAACCGCTGGGTTTACAGATTCCAAATTTGGCATGAAGGTTCCTTATGTGGTCTAGGGGTGCACTAAGAAAGGATTTTTCAAAATTCACCCTCTAAGGGGGTGAAACGGGCCCCCAAAGTTTGTATGGGGAAACAAGATTAGTTAGACTATTTTATTCGAAACTTCACAAGAGTACTCTTATTGATAAATGAGTAGAAACGGGTTTCAGGTTTTTTCAAAATTCACCCCCTAAGAGGGGTAAATAGGGTGACAAAGTGTAATAATCAACGCACAGCCCAAACCGCTGGGTCTACAGATTTCAAATTCGGCAAGTAGGTTCCTTATGTAGTCTAGGCGTGCACTAAGAATTTATTTTTCAAAATGCACCCTCTAAGGGGGTGAAACGGGCCCCCAAAGTTTGTATGGGGAAACAAGATTAGTTAGACTATTTCATTCGAAACTTCACAAGAGTACTCCTATTGATAAATGAGTAGAAACGGGTTTCAGGTTTTTTCAAAATTCAACCCCTAAGAGGGGTGAAACGGGCCTCCAAAGTTTGTATGGGGAAACAAGATAAGTTAGACTATTTCATTCGAAACTTCACAAGTGTACTCTTATTGATAAATGAGTAGAAACGGGTTTCAGGTTTTTCAAAATTCAACCCCTAAGAGGGGTAAATGGGGTGACAAATTCTAAAAATCAACGCACAGCCCAAACCGCTGGGTTTACTGATTCCAAATTTGGCAAGTAGGTTCCTTATGTAGTCTAGGGGTGCACTAAGAAATAATTTTTCTAAATTTACCCTCCAAGGGGTGAAACGGGCCTCAAATGTCTGTAAGGGGAAACAAGATTGGTAAGACTATTTCAATCGAAACCTCACAAGAGTACTCCTATTGATAAATACAAGATAGCGCCCAGGAAAAGTATTTGTTTTTCCATCTCGGGTGGCGTTTACATGGTTTTCGAGGTCGCTGATTACAAAAATGAGATCGAAATGAAAATCGAAATGGCGTTGAAGTAAATTTTTCGTCATGTGTGTCATTTTCATGTTTTTTGGGGTCGCTGATATCGAAAATGAGGTCAAAATGAAAATCCAAGATGCCATCTAGGGTTTTTTTTTAATATTTCCGTCATGGGTGTCGTTTGCGTGGTTTTCGGAGTCGTTGATAACAAAAATGAGGTCAAAATGAAAATCCAAGAAGGCACCTAGGATTTTTTTCGTGGGTGTCGTTTTCATGGTTTTCACTGAACACAAATCTAATTTTTCTTTAACTTTTGTTTGTTTTCGTAGCTGCGTATCGTTATGTAATTTACCGGCCATAGTAATTCTATCCTAGACAATAATTTAAGATTTTACACAATACTTCTGCAAAGTTCCTCTGTTCTGCTTTGAAACCAACTAATTTATGAGCAACCCAGATATGTTTATCTTTAAAAGTCTACTGGATCTTGAATTTTACTTACTCTTTGTTTTGCGCAATGAAATTCTCTCATTTTTTAATTACAATTACTCCGAATTCAACGCGAGCAAAGCCGCAGACAAAGCTATCTAATACATAAAAATCTCGTGTCACATTGTTTGTTATCGAAGTTCTCCGAAACGACTTCACCGATTTAACATTTTTTTTTGTGTATATTTGGTAGTTTAGAGAACAAGTCGAAGGCTAATTTTTTACCCCTATGTGACAAGGGTGGTTTACGCGGACGAAGTCGCGGGCAACAGCTAGTAATATATATAATAATAAATTCCGCAACCAATTTTAACCAAAGAAACAATGTAATAAGACTAGGTACGTAATACACGAAATAATTACCTCAAAAAGCCAACAATGTAGTTGCAGAGGGAATTAAAACGAAAACTATGACGCATATCATTTGCATACAACTTGAAAGGTAAGTTCTAGTAATTGCATGGCGCGTTTCAATTAAGACTAGGAAACTACGACACTCGGTCCAAGTGTTTTACTAATTGGAAATAAATTTAGTGGAATAACAAGAGAACAGGTAAAAGTATACTTAATAAAGAACTGAGTACATGTTGTAGGTTATTCCAGTTGTAATTTGAGAGAGTAAGTATTCCGGGGCTGTGGGACTGTTCGAAGGAGATACATAGATGGGTTTTAGTCAGTAAAAGTCTGGCGCTCCCTCCTGCTCCGAGTCATTTGATGAGTTCCCATCATCTATCATGGGGTTTTGGTTACCGCACTTAGTCCTTAAAGTGGACCATTGTACGTGAGCCATGGTGGTCGTTACTCCAACCAGCCTCCCTCCAGAAGCAGATCAAACTTCCCGGTCTTCTCAGCGCATCCGTAAGGGATCTTGGTGTTCCCAGGGTCTCCTCGTGAATCTTGGTAACGCCGGTGCACTCAATGAGCACATGCGCCACGGTTTCCTCCGTCTCCATGCACGCTCTGCACAGGAGACTGTCAGTGATTCCTAGGGTGTGGAAGTGTTTATTCAATGTGCAGTGCCCAGTGATGGTCCCCGCCACCAGTCGCAGGCTATCTCTGTCCTGGCTAGCTTCGTATCCGAGGATGGCATAGCTTCCTAGGATTGCCTACACCGGGGTGTCGAGGTCCACAATTTCTCCGCTTCTATTAGAGTGTGATCCTTTAACCAGCTTCTGAGCTGCTTGAAAGGAATGGGCCTCGGGTCCTTAGGGTTTTGAGCAGGTTCCTCTTCTGGCAAGTTCATCAGCCGCATCGTTCCCAAGTGATCCACTGTGACCTTTGATCCATTTTGTAGTGATACCGTGTTGTGGTTTAGTACCGTGATTCGATCTAGGGCATTGTGGCATTATAGTATTAGTCTCGACGTGATCTGATTACTCTTTAGGGATTGAAGAACTGAGGCACTGTCGGAGAGTATTCGAATATTGGTATCCGTGACCTCCCTGGCATCTAAGGGTATGCCGCTTGGATAAAACCAACACACTTTGCTTGGTAAACAGAGTTGAGCATTCCAAGGAGTTTGGATATTTTAATATTTAGGTCGTCGGAGAACACCCCGAAACCTGTCACGTCGCGTCGTCGATTTTTGATCCACCAGTGTAGATCCTTAGCTCTTTTGTACCTTAGTAGTCAGACAACTCCGCTGTGAGTTTTATGTTGTAATAATTTTGGAAGCAGTGGGTCATCAGCGTTCTGTCGCTGTGTGATGCCATCATGGGCTGGTGTTTGATTGCATCTTCTCTGATACGTGTGTGTTTTATTCTAGAATCGTTACTTAGGGTGCCGGATACTTCGAGCCTGAAAGTCGCTATAGCCGCCTCCTCTCTTACGACGAGGTGCAGAGGTGGTAGTCCCAGCATCACCTGTAAGGCAGCAGTGGGTGAAATTCTCATGCTGCCGGTGATTGCTACGCAGCCAAATCTTTGTAGTGTCTCGGGATCCTTTTGGGTCGTATTTAGGTTGGTCCTGGGCCACTAAACTAAAGAGCCGTATGTAATGATTGGTCGGATAACTGCGGTGTATAGCCAGTAAGTGATTTTTGGGCTTCTGCCCCAATTCCTCTCGAGCAGTTTCATACATTGCCATAATGCTATACTGGCTTTTGTGGTGATGTAATCGGTGTGTTTTGCCCAGTTCAGCTGTTTTTCAAAAATATACCCAGGTTTTTTGTTTCAGTTGATAGACTTAGTGTGGTCCCAAAGAAGCTTGGTAATTGTAGAGCTGCTAACTTCCTTTTCTTTTTGAAGAGGACCAGTTCGGTTTTGGTAGGGTTCGCTGCTAGCTTGTATTCCTTGTAGAAGACAAGGACTATCGTCAAGGATTGGCGCATAAGATTACATAGTGTGTTTTCGTGTGTGCCGGTTATTATTATAGTCAGGTCATCAGTGTAGCTCACCGTGTTTACGCCTCTGCTATTGAGATGCTTGATGAGGCTGTCTACTACGAGGTTCCATAGTAGTGGTGAGAGGACACCACCTTGAGAGCAGCCTTTCGCCACTATGGCCCTAGTTGTGTCGTTCACCGTAACTTGAACGGCTCTCAGTCTGAGCATATTTGTGATCCATCCTCGCAGGGTCGAGTCCACGCCGTGTTCCTCGAGGGCTGCGTTGATGCTATGGAAGATGGTTTTGTCAAAAGCGCCTTCTATGTCAATGAAGACAGCTACTGCACATTCGATCTTGGAGATCACAGTATATAGTGCAGGTTCTGTCGATTTTCCTGTGGAATACTCGTGTTGTTTGTAAAGTGGCCGCTTCCGAAGAGGTCCATCCTGAATGTGTCGATCACAGTCTCTCGGGAGTATTCAGAATGGGTCTGTACGCCTTGGGTTGTGTGTAATCAGGTTTGCTTGGTTTAGGGATAAAGATGACATTCACCTCTCGCCACGCAAGTGGTATATATTTGTGTGCTGTGCAAGCTTGGTAGATGACGGTCAGCCACGGCGTTAGGACAACTATTCCCCATTGTAGCAGGGCGGGGAATATTTCGTCTAGGTCTGCGGATTAAATGGTTTAAAAGTCTTGATTGCCCATTTGACAGGGAGTGAGTATTGTTACTGACCGATAGTTTATTATCTACCTCTTGCATAATAGACTATCGCTCAGTTATGGTATGTACTTATTACACCATCGCATGCCACAATCGAGCATTTTGGAAATTACCAGTCTTCAGTGTCCGTGCTTGATAGCGGCTCGGAAGTGTGAGTGTGTTTATACAAAATTGCAAGTTCGACACTCGCCACGGACCCGATACGGGCTATAGCGTGAGTCAAGCTTTGGCTGAGATTTGAGGAAACTTTCAAATATTACTTGAACATAATGTATCATCACGTCTGGGTAAACCAGTTATGTTACAGATCCATGTAATCTATGTAAGGGCGGAAAAATACAGACTCCGGACTGCTACTGAAAAAAAAAAATCTAATGACACTTTGTCTGACTTGGAAGTCGATCCAAGATCTCATGGTCAGCAGAGTGCTTGCACATGGACCAGGACTTAAAGAAAGCTTCAGACTCCGAAAATTAGCAAAGTCATACCATCATTGCGTAAGTATACTGATTATTTGAACACAAATTCCGCAACATATAAACTCCGTATTGTAACGCCTAGTCTAACTTACGAGCAAATACGGCAAACTCACAAACAGAATGGCACTAATAAATATTCATACAATAAACAGCCATTCAGCGCAAGTTGATCAAACTTCCTATATTAGCAACACATCGCTCACTCACACAAACAAAGTTTGCAACAAGTTCACAAATTTTTTAAACATACCTACACAAAACCGGTTCGGAAAGCTCTTTACACACGGAAATACTGTACCTGTTTTCACTAAACGAACATACTAGTAAATTTCAAACTACTTTCGTGAACAACTTTGAAGTTCTACGAACAACTCTTATTCGACGATATTTATTTTCCTTGGAGTTTCCTGACTACACTTAGCTCCTTCATACGGCTAAAATAGATTACACTGACATAAAAAGTTAAGTAGTTTCTAGCAGCTTCGGCCTTTGCCGGCGTTATTTATATTCTTGTAACTTCTAAATGGTTGTTTTCTATCCAAATTGTTCAGTCAGATTCCAATGCGTTGGTATTTATAGGGAGGAGTTTATCTTTGTCTCTTCTTTACTATGTTATCCCGAACAAAATCAGTGCATTTTCTACACTATTTACACTAATCCACACTAATAAATACTAAGATTTATTATTAAGAGGAAGGATTTGATTATTTATTTGTTTGTTACGATTTAACTCAAGAACTACTCAACCGATTTAAAAACTCTTTCACCATTAGAAAGCTACATCTTTACCGAATAATATAGGCTATAAATTAATATTGATGTTTTTATTTATATCATGCAAATTACCTAGCTGAGCTATCACAATTTTTGCGGACGAATGCGCGGGTGAAGCGCTAGTATTCAATAACTAAACAAGTTGATAAAAAGTTCAGGCTTGAGTCTGTTATAATTTTAGTATATTTTCTCATGATGCATACTCGTACTTCAAAGGGGTGTTTAGTCTGAATGGACCAAAATGAATGGACCACGGTCCGTTCAGACGTAGACCAGAACTGTCTACGTCCAAACGGACCGGTGTAAAAAAAACAAATGAATAAACAATAATAAGTTCAAAGGGACAGTCGCATACATTGTTGTTGTTGTCGTTGTTCACGCATTTTGATGCGCTGAGCTGCAGACCAGTTAAGGCTCCCGAGCCCGAAACGCACGTTCTAAACACTTCAAAAAGTATTAGGCTGGCATGAGTTCATGGTGTTTTGTGGTCCATTCAGACTAAACACCCCTTCAAAGATAATGCAGAAAATAGCAAAACAAATGAAAAGAGTTTTCAATCGACATTCAAAGTTTCCAATTATTTACATCGACTCCGTGTTTCGATCCGTAGTTTCATATGTTTCAGTGCACATTATCAGTAATGAACCCAACGAAGTATTGCATAATAATAATATTGCTCTTCTGAGAGTCTCTTTTAAAAAAATATGACGATGTCGATTGAATGGACGAAGAAACATCTGTGCATCCCTGAATGTACCAATTTGTCAAGAGAAATTCTTCGATGATTTACGGTTGACTCACGTATGAACCAACTAGGGCAAACCTGACATCAATTTGAATGAGTAATTTAATTAATTAATTAAATGTGAGTAGATAATAGTACATTGTTATCCTAGGGGTGAAAGTAACTTATTTAGTCCCGAGACGGGGTTTGGCGCCCAAGAGTAGCGCGGACGCTAATAGCTTGAGGGACTAAATAAGTCTTTAACCCGAGGTAAACACTACGCTTTTCATTATGAAAATAAAAACAAAAACACGAAACCACTCCAAAAAAAATGAAGATCGGATTGCCGCTTTCCCGCCTATTTTATATTTTTTTTCTGTGGCCGGCTATTCAGCCTTTATTTTCACTATCGTCACTGAAAACATAGTAAATATTTTGCCCAAATCTTTGTTATTTTAAAGAAATATTTGTAACTAAGTTTTAAAAAAAATATGTATTCTTTAATTAATACTGAATTTTATGTTATTTCAATTTTACATCGCACTGTCATTTACAGGCTGTATAGAAGTCGGAACATGGTTCAATAGATATGTGAAAATAGAACTAGATTTTTTTTTAATAATGTGACAGCTCAGTCAGTTGAAAGCGAATCTCCCTAGGGCTGAAAAGTATTACTTTCAGCCCGCTCCTCAGGCAACTTAATCAGACCTACTTTCCGAGTATGAGTAATGAAAAATACTTTATCTACCCAAATATCATAAACCCTCTCTAATGCGTTCAAAAACCATAGGCAATGACCAGCATTACCAACCAGCAGAAATAAACGGAACTGTTATGAACTCATAACCTACTGAAAACAGTAGGTTATGAGTTTAAATTTGGAACAGGTGTCAAATTCAAGTGAGTGTGCTATTCTAGTATCTACATTAAATCAGATATCGATACGAAACCAAAATTCAGTATGATTTTAATTATAAATCGCACGACATTTTGATCTCGAGTGACACAAGAATAGTGACTTTGTTCGTTTGCCTATGATTTAAAAAAAATGACAGATATCCGAAACGCCGCCATTTCGAGTTGTCATTTAATTTTGTTCGTTAGCTTTTTATTTCCAGTTACGAGTAGACAAATTTTCTGATAAGTTCTTTATAATTCTGTCGAAAATGAGTGATAGTGACTCAGAAATTGACATGAACACTGAGATGTTAACTACCATTAGTATAATAAATAATTTGCTTCTGTATATGTTCAATTTATTAGGTAGATTTCCTTTTTTTGAAAAAATAAAAATCTACCTATTGGTCTCTCACCTACGGGGATATATATGAATACGTATGTATATGGGTGACAAGCAAAATTTAGCCACACTCTACAGGTCGCAATTATGAACCGATTGCTTTCAAACTTGGCCAAAAAATCGAAACTGTCAAAACTTAGGCTAAGTTCGTGAATGGGCGGAATTCGCCCATGGGGGGCGTTGGGGGGGCAGTTTTTCTAAAATCAGTTTTTTGGCTATAACTTTTTTCCTATGGAAAATTTTTGAACCGTTTCTCATTTTTATCATTCTGAGTACGAATACAGACATCTTTAAATTAAAACTTTTTTGATGCAACCCCTACATTGGGGAGGGGGTTGAAAATTCCAATTTTTTTGCGAAAAAAAATCATATCTCCGAAACAGTAAACATTTTGAGTGTCGCAAATATTTTTTTTTTAAAGTAAATTGTTTACTTTACAATTGTTACCTTCAAAGTTTAGCGATAAAACTTATAGTTTTCGAAATAAAAAATTATAACTAAACATTTGAGGGCGTTTCTATGCTAAACTCTTATGAGAGAATTTAAAAAGGGTAAACTTTCCATTACAGGACAACGATTTTGAATTCATATTTTTTTTTGTAGATTGTACACATAAGTACAACTCTTTATACAAATTTTCAATAGTCGGACGCTCCAGCACCTTCTTCGAAATCTACCTCCTCCTGCGGCTTGCCGGAGGGATTTTTTTTTATTGCATTACACTGGTAACAATGCTGGTCATTTCCCTATGGTTCCTGAACCCATCATAGAGCCCTTATGATATTTGGGTAGATAAAGTAGTGTATGCAACTATACATAATTAGGCATTACAACACTCGTGTGATGCTATAAAGAAAACTAACTATTAAAACCACACTTGTGTTGTAATGCCCTTCATTATGCACAGTCGCATAAACTACTATTATTGTCAAATCAATTAGAAAAACATTGTCAAAGCAGTGGCCTTATAATAAATGAATAATATTACAAATAACTTTAATCAAAATATGTTCTTTTTCAGTAAGTGTCACATATTTATTTAAGATCAAATGCTACCGGAAATGGTAAGAATGATTCGGTTATAAGCACTCAAACATTCACTTTGCCAGAAAAAAACTATAAACACGAAGGAAACGGGTTACGAGGCTTTTGAAAAGAAATCCGATAGACGACGAGAGTTTATTGAGACAAATACGGGGGAATTGAGGGGGAAACTGTCTTTGCCCGGAGGTATTTTGTCAGTAGCCCATTCTTAAGGATTTCATATTTTGCTACAGGCGAATTTTCATACTCGAATTGGGAACAGCATTTGCATATTTTGTTGTTCGATTTTCGAACTCACCTAATGACGTAGTGTCAACTTTATTTGAATTTGAATTCAACTTCAGAATTCTATTCCCAACTTTTAGTGCATAAGACCAAGCTGCTCTCAAGCAGAATAGATAAATTGGAAAAAAAAACTTTTCTATTTAACTGCCGCATTCGTCGAGTAACAAGCGTCGAGCTACTGAGCAAGAGTTCCTGGATTCGATTCCCGGGTCAAGCGAAGTGTCATTGGAATATCCATGGTTGGTATTTTACTTTTAGCAGCCCGAAGTTTCAATTTGCACCCGGATTATAACAATAGACTCGCCCTCTATAACATAGATTTAAAAATAACCAGTGAAATGTGACAGTACTAAAAATACATCAACCTCTGCCTAAGAATTCTCGTTATAAGACCGTGATGTTTTTTTAATTTTTAATATCGTGCTAAGGGGGAAAATGCTATCTTATGTAACAATACTTATCTATGTGAGGGTAGATTAATATCAGTAAACAGTTCGTGGATAGGATTGTTATGTTCGAGTTACTCTGTGTCATCTTTAAAATCATTCCGAAGTGTCAGTGTCAATGTCAGATATTAAATTATTTTGACATTGAAGTGAATTGTCAGTTGCACAAGACGCCGACACGGATCATTCTTGAACGAGGCACCGGAGTGTCCTAAGGTTAGTAAAATTATGTGATGTGTACTGAACTAGGCTGAATAATTCATAATAAATATTGTTATTGCGTTGATTTGTTCGTTGTTTCAATTCTATGATTCCCTTCTGAGGTACGATTACATCTCAGAAGTGGGATTCGCGAGACATTTTGTTTTGTGGTGATCCACCCCACGAGCTCGACCTCCGATAAATTTGCAGTTTAAAACGGAAAATCAACGCGATTACAATAGAAAAGGTGTGAATTAATATTAAGTGCTAACATTTTGAACCCCAATTTTGTCGATTTAAGTGGATGCGTTCAACGGTATTTATTTTTTTAAATATTTTTTTCAAAACGGTCATATAAGGTAGATAGATGATATTTAGTAGAAATATTGGCTTAATCTTGCAATCTAGTACATTTAGCATCAAGGGATGATAAAAAGGTGACAAAATGATAAACAGTTTTCGTGATGAATACAGATTTAAAAAAAAAAAAAACGACTTTATACTAGACTAATAGAAATAAAATAATGCTAAAATACCTACATTAAAAATTTAAAATAAATGACTGTGCGTGGCTACTAGACTTGTGCACAGTACATTAACAAAACGTTCTGAGTTCCAGAAAATGAGCGACAAAGAACCCAATGCGGATTATCGACGCACCAGCAACCCTACAAAGCAGAGGATGCATAGTGAATCATCTCGTGGTCGGAAGCGAGACCTAGTGGAAGTCGAGAGGCGCAGTCGTACCCGCAGTCGCAGTGGCCGGGGTGACGACCAGCGACCATCGCAAGGATCCCGGAGGCGCAGTCCAACTCGTGACCGTCGGCACAGCAGTGCGGCGCATCATCAGCTGAGAAGCCGAAGCATAAGCAGCACGCGAACGCTACTTCAACAGGAACGTGAGCTGTCCAGGGAGAGGGAAAAACTAAGGACCCTTGAAAACCAGGTACGCAAAGAACGAGATAAACTATCTGAACGGAACAAATCACGTTGGCGTTTCGAGACGCCTGAGCCTGGACCGAGTAGTCGTGATCAGCTAAATGCTGGCAATAAAAGCCCAACTCGGTACCGTTCTTTAGTCACTCCTTCGAAACGACACACGCCGAGTGTTGAAAACCATGAAACGCATGACAACAAAAAAACGAAATTCATGACTACGGACCTGTTTGAAGATTTCTTTTTGAAACTTTTTAAGTCTAAGGCAGGGGATCGTGAATCGTTTCCTAGTTCAACTTTGAACAACGTCGTTCCAGACTTTGACCCTATGTCGAAAGAACAGACTATTCATATCTGGCTTGATAAAGTCGATGAATGTTCAGAGATTTATAATTGGAACGACAAGCAAACGGTTCACTATGCCCTGCCTAAACTCACCGGACTGGCTAAGACATGGTTCCAGGGTCTGCCCTCTATTAAGCATACTTGGCTTGAATGGAAGTCTATGCTTAAGGAATCATTTCCAGCGACCGAAAATTATGCGGAACTTTTAACTGAGATGCTTAATAGACGGGTACGCTCTGGAGAATCTTATGAACTTTATTACTTTGCAAAAATTAATTTACTGAACAGATGTAAGATATTTGGAAAGCAAGCAGTGGATTGTTTACTTTATGGGGTTGAAGACAGGGGAGTTCGTGTAGGTGCTCAAGCAGCAAAATTTGATAAACCAGAAGACGTACTTGAATTTTTTAAGACCATTAAATATCATAATAGAAATCAATCGGAATATAACAAAGATTTTAATAAGGATAAGCGTCCTAGCAATACATCGGCAAGTAATAGATCGGAAAAGAGCATAGATAATACGGCGTCAAACAAAAGTAGTGGCGGAAGAGGGCAAATGAAGTGCTTTAATTGTCAGGGTGTCGGTCACCCCAGCTTTAAATGCCCTAAACCGATCGTCAAGTGCACTAACTGTAATTTTATGGGTCACGACAGTTCCCACTGTCCTAAATTAAGGGATCAAAAGAATCCGTCAAAGGATAAAGAGGTCCTTGAGGTTTCTTTCACTGAAAATAGTAACGATAAATACAAGGTTATGACAAATATTAACGGAATCGCAGTGTGCCAATTGGATTTAGGTAGTGAGGCAACTTTAATTCGTGAAAATAATGCTTCAAGATTAGGATTGAAATGGGAAGTCGTAAATGGCCCATATTTGAGAGGACTAGGGAATGTACCATACTTACCGATAGGACGCACTTTAGTCAATATAGATGTGCAAGGTGTTTCGGAAAGGGATGTCGAGGTTTTTATCGTAGATGATCACTTAATTAATTATGACGTGTTGTTAGGACATAGCTTTACTGAAAGACCTACACTTAAGATTATTAAAACTCCAACAGATATAATATTTGAACGGATAGGATTAGATGATTATCCTAACCACTTGTGACGTTACAGTAGACATCGGTGAAATGGTATCAGCCCCTGTAAAGTCAAACGTTATTTGTACCGGAAATATCTATGTAGGCGGATCGGTTAGGGGCTGCGTGAGTCGTGAGTACTATTTGTTACCGGGAGAATATGAAATTCATAATTCTGAATGCCGCTTATTAGTTCAAAATGTTGGTCCGAACCCAGTGCACTTCAAAGAGAACACCCTAATAACACGCGCTCAATTTGTAGGATCAGGGAACTTAGACTTACATGTTTTAAAAATTACGAATGGTTTGAATAATCACGTCCCTGTTACTCCTAATTGTGGAAAACAGCTGTCGGAAGGTCAAAACCGTCAATGCGTGGAATTGCTAGGAAAATACAAGGACTGTTTTTCTACCGGAATGCACGACTTAGGGTTTACCAACGTTACGGAAATGGAAATTCATCTCAAGGATTCCACTCCTGTCGTTTATAGACCGTACCGGCTACCTTACTCTGAGCGTAAACTAGTTCAGGATATGGTCGGTGATATGATCGACCATGGTATAGTGCGAGAGTCTAATTCTCCTTACGCTAGTCCAATCGTCTTAGTTAAAAAGAAATCAGGCGAAAAGCGTCTTTGCGTTGACTACCGTGCCCTAAACAGCCGCACCAAAAGAGATCAATATCCCCTGCCAAGAATTGACGACTTGTTGGATCAGCTTTCAGGCCAATCACTATTCACGTCACTTGATTTGGCCTCAGGCTATCATCAAATTGCCATAGCCGAGCAATCCAAAGAGAAAACTGCATTTGTTACACCCGACGGACAATACGAGTACAATCGTATGCCTTTCGGGTTAGCAAATGCCCCAGCAGTTTTCCAGAGAGCGATCCACAAGGTCCTCAGTAAGGCCAAAGTCGGATATATAGTTATATATATGGATGACATTATGATCCCCTCAAGAAATTTTGAGGAAGGACTAACACGCCTCGAAGAAGTGCTAGACCTTCTACGTCAGGCAGGGTTTACTCTTAAGATGGAAAAATGTCATTTCTTCCAAGAACGGATTGATTTTCTTGGATTCGAGATAGATAAAGATGGTATCAGGCCTGGGAGTCAAAAAATTGAAGCAGTGTCCAAATTTCCTGCTCCCAGAAATCAACATGAGGTCAGGAGGTTTCTTGGACTCGCTAGTTTTTTTAGAAGGTTCGTGAAAGGATTCGCATTAATTGCTAGGCCTTTGACAAACCTTTTGAAAAAGGACACACCTTGGAGCTGGGGAGATACACAAACGGAATCTTTTCAATCCATCAAAAAGCACCTGACCGAAAGACCTGTCCTAGCATTGTACAACCCCAACGCCGAAACGCAATTACACACCGATGCGAGTAAATTCGGCGTTGCAGGCATCTTGTTACAGAGAAAAGATTCCGACCCCTGGCGGGCAATAGCATACTTTAGTCGTCAAACGTCAGCGGATGAGATGAAATTCCACTCATTCGAGCTGGAGACTCTTGCAGTCGTTTGTGCCCTGAACAAATTCCGCACATACCTTATTGGAATTAAGTTCACTATTATTACCGACTGCAACGCGTTACGCTCCACTTTCACCAAAAGAGATCTCATACCCCGCATATCTAGATGGTGGATTCAATTTTTAGAATTCGACTGTGAAATTGAATATCGTCCTGGTGAAAGGATGTCACATGTAGACGCACTCAGTAGGGGCCCGGTGTCGGTACCATCTGAAGAAATTCACGTTCTAGACATTATGTCGGTTAGTACTGAGGACTGGATTTCTACGGTGCAGTCTTCCGACGAAGAAGTTAGACGTATTAAAGATGTTTTAGAAGATCCGGAAACATCTAAAATTGCAGGTATTTATAAAGAATACACAATTAAAAACGGACGAGTGTATAGGACTTTAGGTGAGGGTGTTACCAGATGGGTGGTACCGAAAGGCGTTCGGTGGCAACTCTTAAAAGCCAACCATGATGACGTAGGCCACTTTGGCTTCGAGAAGACATTGGACCGAATTAGATCACTCTTTTGGTTCCCGAAGATGCGAAAATTTATAAAAAAATATGTAGCTGCATGCCTTGAGTGTGCTCACCATAAACTGCCATCGGGAAGCAAAGAGGGATTACTTCACCCGATTCCTAAAATAGAGTTGCCATTTCACACCTTACACGCGGACCACTTGGGTCCTTTTCCACGAAGTAAGCGAGGTTACACTAACATACTTGTGATAGTCGACGCCTTCACAAAATATGTCAGCATTACACCTGTTCGGAGCACGAAAACCAAGGAGAGTATTAAAGCAATGAAGACTCTCTTTAGTTATTTTGGGTCCCCTTCGCGTCTCATAACAGACAGAGGCACAAGCTTTACAAGCAAAAAGTTTAGGACATTTGTTCAAGCGATTGGTGCAAAACACATCCTCAATTCTGTCGCCACACCGAGAGCAAATGGGCAGGTCGAACGGTATAACCGGACGATCCTGGCATCCCTGGGGTCCATGGCTCACGGTAAGAACAAAAGTTCGTGGGACGAACTTCTGCCAGATATTCAGCTAGGACTTAACACTACAGTTCATGCCGTAACACGAAAAACACCTACCGAGCTATTATTAGGTAGGACGGTGGCAAACCCGAGCCAAGGCATATTGAATAATGTAATTGATGACATAGGACAGAGTAGTAATCAAAGCTTAGAAGAAATTAGGTCTGAAGCGAGTGAAGGAATTAAGAAAAATCAGGAGAAAAACAAAAATCGGTATGACAAACACAGAAAAACGGCCACGAATTATAAGGATCGATCTTGTTAGGATAACTAGGGCAATAGTATCAACGCCGGGTCAATCTAAAAAGTTAGAAGCGAAGTGTCAGGGTCCATACAGGATAAAGAAAGTTTTACCAAACGATCGATTTCTTGTTGTAGACACTCCTATGACTCGAAAAGGGGCAAAATACGAATCAATTGTTGCCATAGATAAAATTTACCCATGGTTAAGTTTTAATGCCCCTGCTTGCTCGTCCAACGACGAAAATGACGATGAGTGATGTCAATCAATATGTATAAAAAAAAAAAAAAAAAAAAAATTATGATTTGATTTGATTTGATTTAATTTAATTTGATTTGATTTGATTTGATTTGATTTGATTTGATTTGATTTGATTTGATTTTGATTTGATTTGAATAATTGTTATTTAAATGTCAGGAATTTTATGAGTTGTCTGATTTGTTAAATTTATGTAATATTGAATTAATTTATGATAATATATGAGATGATTACGAATTGCGATGTACAAGCGATATGATTTGGTGTCCGGCATATGAACTTGCCCGTCGCCTAGAGATAAGTGAGGGTGCTTTGAGCCGGGCAGGATTGGCGTTGGGATTCGCCGCCCATGAGTGGCTCAAAGTACTGCTGCTGATGACGGAGTGATGGTGAAGGAAGTAGCCTCACTTCGCTCGGCAATAGACGTGACAATATACTTAGTGAGAATGCTTGAACCGGGCAGGATTGGCGTATGAACTCGTCGCCCATGAGTGGTTCAAAACATTGCGGCTGAAGCGGTGTGAGGGTGAAGGAAGTAGCTTTCACATCGTTCGGCCATAGACATGACGATAGACCGAGTGAGAATGTTTGAACCGGGCAGGATTGGCGTATGATCTCGTCGCCCATGAGTGGTTCAAAACATTGCGGCTGAAGCGGTGTGAGGGTGAAGGAAGTAGCTTTCACATCGTTCGGCCATAGACATGACGATAGACCGATTGAGAATGTTTTCGAACCGGGCAGGATTGGCGTATGAACTCGTCGCCCATGAGTGGTTCAAAACATTGCGGCTGAGGCGGTGTGAGGGTGAAGGAAGTAGCTTTCACATCGCTCAAGCTATAAAATAAACGATGACTGAACATGATGGTTTAGAATACCTTTGTTTATTTCATAATAATTAAGACTGTTTTTATTTTTGATTTTGTTGTCTTTGTTATAATAATACCTTTTTAAATTAAAATTGGTAATGATTCATAAATTGTTTGATAGACTTATTGAGTAACGAAGGGACTCGTTCTTGAAGGATGGCCGACTGTAACAATACTTATCTATGTGAGGGTAGATTAATATCAGTAAACAGTTCGTGGATAGGATTGTTATGTTCGAGTTACTCTGTGTCATCTTTAAAATCATTCCGAAGTGTCAGTGTCAATGTCAGATATTAAATTATTTTGACATTGAAGTGAATTGTCAGTTGCACAAGACGCCGACACGGATCATTCTTGAACGAGGCACCGGAGTGTCCTAAGGTTAGTAAAATTATGTGATGTGTACTGAACTAGGCTGAATAATTCATAATAAATATTGTTATTGCGTTGATTTGTTCGTTGTTTCAATTCTATGATTCCCTTCTGAGGTACGATTACACTTACAACTTCTGTGATTTCCAAAGTAGCAACATAAGCAGATATCCCTTAATTGGGCGCGCCTAAAAAGTTGCATAAGTGGTCGCGAGGGGTGTCTAGCACCCCAGAATTAGAAAATTAAAAAAAATACGAAATACATGCAAAATCAGACTTTTATTAATTAGAACATTTGAACTTACATATTAATCAACTTTTAAACGTATTTTTAACATAAATCAACTTTTTATTTAATATGAAAAATATTTTTTTACATATCCTAGTTTTAATCATCACAATTTTGACAGACTATATTCATATGGTCATTGCACACATGTTTTTGACATTTCGAACATACAGTCTTTGTTTTTCTGTCCTTATTTCTTGGACATACATGGCACCTTTTGTATGATTGCGATCGGCCTGCTTCAGAAATAGATTCTTGGTCCTGAATTCCATGTTGTGTTTTTAGTCGTTTTTGCAGCGGTCGTGGCAGTGTGGGTATGTTGGCTCTTGATATTTGGTGAGGTTTGACTAAATCAACAGCCAGTCGCTTTAAAAATACTCTTCGGGATATATTATGATCAATTTTAGATTTGTATATAACATAGGAATTGATACCTGTGATATTGAAAATATGAAAAAATATCACCATCGGCCATCTTTTGGTACGTCTTCCTACATTATAACTGGCGCACATTTGGTCGTTCGTATCAACTCCCCTTTCGTTTTATTATAAAAATGAATAATTTCGGGCTTTCTTTTCTCACCCTCAACATTATCATCGTGGTGCATTGTCGATAAAAGCAGAACTGCTTTTCTTGGTTTCGGTACATATGAGCACAAAGTCATATCTTTTTGGAAACCAAATACGCTAGAAGCAAAAAAGCATCCATTACCTCGGAATTTAGACCACACAAACAGTCACCTGGGGTGTCGTGCACCCCAAAAACGCTCTCCGAGCCCAACCGTTGACAACAGAGCGCTGCTCGCAACTGAATCGTGTACGTTTTACGTGTTTACGAAGCTACCTAGAAGAACAGCGCGCTAAATTCAAATTTTATAAAGTTGTGAGCCTGGAAACCTGCTCTGGGGTGTATGACACCCCACGCGACCAATTAAGGGATATACTTAAATTACGTGCTCATACTCTAAAGATAATCCAAGAAGTACCGCATTCTTATCACTGGCCATAGAAAAAGACATTGCCCGTCATCACGAGGAAAAAAGCGAGAAAAAACAAGAGATGAGCAAAAATCACGTGATTTAAACAGAATTTTCCTTTTAAGCCGAACAATGACCGAATCAAATTATACGTCGATTTCATTCACAATAAGTAAATAAGTAATTAACAAATTAATTACAATTGCATGAATTTGAACTTGGAACGTCAAGAAATAGCGGGAAAATGTCGTCGGGTTGTGTAATGTTGTGAATTAGTCATTCAAAAGGAAAAAGTTTGAATGCCAAAGAGTCTGGAGTTGAATTAATATAATAGTTGTTTGGAAATATCACTTTTGTTTTGGTCGTTGGCGTTAGTAGACGTTTGTGACAATGTCCAAATTATTTGTGATTGTTCTCGTGACCACTTACTGGGTATATTTTATACATAGTGAAGGTATGTACTTGATTCAGTTTTGCTTGTAATCAAACCGTTTATGCGTGGCGTATGGGAGTGTGGATGAGTGGTACTTCTGCTTTTCACTAATTTTAAAGCCCTTAAGTTTTCATAACGTACAGAGGTGGTGACACTGGTAGTTTTACTTGTTGATTCGTCTATACTGTTATTTTAGAAAGGAAAGATTTGTATTTTTGTATGTAACGAATAAACTTAAAAACTACTGGACCGATTTGAAAAATTATTTCAGCTATGGATAGCTACATTATCAGCGAGTAACATTGGCATTTTATCCCCGTAATCTCACGGGAACGGGAACTATGCAGGTAAAACCGCGTGGCGACCGCTAGTAGATAATATTTTTGATTCATTAATAAACGCGGAATAACTAACATTCAGCTAAACCTTAAGATTTCCCATACATTTCTCGATGAATAAGTTTGGCATAACAGCTGTACTCTATACTTAAATACTTTTCTGAGTTAAATGAGGATTTTCGTCATCACATACTCGTACAAACAATTTCATGGTGACAACGGTGGCTGTAGGCTGCCATGGTTTAGCCGTATGCTAAATCTCATAGAAATCCATTCAGCCGTTAAGGCGTGAGAGCGTGACTAATAATCTCACTTCCATATTTATAGGTAAGTTTTTGGATGGCATATAATAAAATATTCCGGACAAAAGTATGCAAGATATCTACAATATCTTTCCACAAATGTTCCCGTTGCGTTTTTACGAGGAACACGTAAGTTAACGGTATGCACGCTTTCCGAATAAAATATTTTGAGATACTTATGAGAATCTGACCATCAATGTACCCGGAAATATTCGAGGAAACTATGTTAGAAATCGACCAGTTGGAAAGATATTATAATATCTTTTAAAAGAAAGAAAAAAAATATTCATAGTGTTTGGGTAAACATACTTACCTGTTGATAATAACATAACATCACGCCTACAATCCCGGAAGAGTAAGGCAGAGGTCTTCTTTTGTTCATGGTATTTTGAGCAAGCCTAATGTCATCAACCGTGCACAAACAAAAACAAGTTACAGCTCTGCCTAATCTTTCGGGGATTACAGGCATAATATTATGTTAGTTTATCTTTAGGGTTTGAAATAGCTTTTCCAAAAGTGGGCGATAACGCCCCCTCGTGGGCGCTGCAGGCCAAAGGGGGCAGTAAGAAACCCAGAAAAAAAATGGGGGCGTTGTGTAGAGGCTTAGGGGGCGATTTGTAATTTCATCTGGGAGGACTCTTAGACACCGACTAAGCTCTCGACTCTCGACTACAACTTGTGATAAATTGATAATCAACTAATATTAATTAAGAGATTGCTCAAACTAACTCGGTTTGATATTTCTCTCCGTGTAGTTCATATATCTGTTCTGTTTTATTTAACAAATAAAAGTATACTACTTAATAAGGAATTAAATTATTAATATTATTTAAAAAAAAACTATAATAGCTAGCTAACATAATAGTTGCTGGTTCTTAGCAGCTTGTTAGCTGTTAGTTAGTATTTTTTTTTTTTTGTAAATGACATTTTTTTTTTTTTAAGGAATTTTAATTATGATAGTAGGTGAAAAAATGGGGGCGCAGGTGCTTAAAAATAATTTATTCTCACAGTAGATAAAATAAGTTTGGGAACCCCTCGTGTAAAAAAGCGGAAAGGTACTGGTTCCTCCCGTCATAGAGATCATTTTTTTGTTCTACACCATACCACGTTCCACGTTCTGGCAACCTTCTAGTAACGAAGATATTGGGAATCCAGGTTCTAACTTTTTGACAAGTTTTTTAATACAGTTTTTTACTGTGTGATTTTTACTTTAAGCACCTCCACGGCCCCCGTACTATTCAAACCACTCATCAGCACAATATTTTAAGGGCATTACATTGAGTTCTACCACAAAACATGATTTTCGCCCCAAAAAAAAAGTCGTACTAACTGAGTTACATTTATGCTTAAAGTAACTTAGTTTGATGTACACAATGCTTGGTTGACGGCTTCGTGATGAGTCTGTTTACACCCTATATATTTTTTCTCATCTGAATCGAAAAAGCAGTTCAATCGAACGAAAAGTAAACTTCTAAGAGATATCGGATTAGTGGTTCCCACAATGCCAGTGGAGAATGCATTCGTGCATAACTAAATCAATTGGATTCGTACCGTGTAAACGCAGTCTTACATTCAATTTGAACTTTTTTGTGTACCATTTTTTTTTTTTTTAATTTAATAAAATTATTAAACACATTGCCAACTTACTAACCTAACCAACCTACCCTTTTTGATACTTGTGCATATTTTTATTTCTATTACCGAGTTAGTGAGTAAATAATGTAAATAATCTAGTCTGTGTTTAAAAACAAAACCACCTGGCGTGTTCATTTGATTCTCAAATTACATAATAAGAAATTTCCCCTACTTTACATAGGTAATAAACATAGTTAGTTCCAGAACTTTTTAAATTCTCTTCTTTTCGAAAGTCCTATATGAATATTGAAGTTTTTTGTTCCTGAAAGTGAACTGCGCGCGTTCAAATTATTAAACGAAGTAATAAAACACTAGTTGCAGTGAACGCGTGGTACAAAGACATGCTATTTAATATCGTCAGGTTTTTTTAATGTCGTTTAGTTCCAAAAAGGAGTTCCTTTATAAAGACAAGTTTTCCAGGAAGAATGAAAGACAACTCCTCAAACTATTACTCGTTACGTCTTATTACGAAATGAGAGCTAACTTCGGCCCGAGCTTATACCTCTAAGGCATTAAAACTTAAAATTTGAATTTTATCCCGAGCATTGTAAAGTTCTTAATGGAAAATTGTCGAGCTACTTGGGTTTAACTTCAGATTAAGCAATTAAAACACTTTTTTTTCTGTAGAAATAAAGTTTGAAATTCAAAGATAATTCGATGGTCTGAAGATTATCCCTGTTTTTGTATTAGACGGTTAAAAAATCATCTCTAGTCCTTTTCGATGAATAATAATTTAACAACATCGGAACACCACGTTTCCTTGCAACCCATTATTTAATTTCGCAGACATTAGACTTGGTATTGTATTGTATTGTACAACGGGCTAGTGTCCGCAACTCCACGTCAAAGCGCGTATTTTGCGTATGGGCTATAATCCACCACGCGGGCCCAGTGCGGTTTGGTAGATGTCACATGTCTTCGAATTTTTGGTTCTAAGACATGCCGGTTTCCTCACGATGTTTTCCTTCACCGTTTTGAGAGCAGTGGTGATGAAATAAATTACACAAAGTAATGCGCCTGTCTGGGTTCGAACCTACGACTTACTATTCGTTAGTCGGGGCCGCCACCACTGGGCCACCGCTGCTCTCAACAAGAACAAAAAAAAACAAATTGTATTTCCAAAAACTTTGTTTAAATCCAATATTTTAATATTTCAGTCGTGAAACGGGAAGTATGCAAAGAAAACGAAGTAAACGTGGAGTGTTCACACTGTGGCCCGAAGACGTGTGACGAACTGGGACACCCGATCCGCTGCGGAGGGGCCACTTCGCTCTGCAAACCGGAATGTGTGTGCATAGACGGCATGGTTCGTGACGTTAATGGAACCTGCATACCGAAGACGGACTGCCGTAAGTTGGATCTTTTGGATTGCATAGATGGAAGAACTTTATTCTACCTTATTTTCGCTTTTATTGTACTGATATACAGTATTTTTCTGACCGGCTCAAGGTGATTGGATTGATGGATAAGTGTGAGGCCTGAACTTCTGTCGTGCGTACCACTATACATTGTGTTCTATATTGCACCATACTGCAAAGCTGATTTCAGAGGCGCGTATTTGCTACTGTTTTTCTCGCGGACGTGACGACCAACCGTGCGCAACCGACCGTCAGCGCACAGTGACAAGTCTCTTCAATGTTCGGACAGTTTAAAAAAGTTATTTAAGATCCATTGGATAGAAGATTATGGTTTATGACTTGTACGTACGTACATAAAATTCTAGCAGTTAAATCAAGTAGAGTGTGCCTCTGCGACTTTTTAGAAATCATGACCACTTATAGGACTATACACAATCTGGGCAGTCCTATCGTTAATTCATATCAATCCGGAGATACCCCATATGCTGTGGGGAAGCCACTTACCGATGCAAGCCGGAAAGTGTGCACTTATGACCGTGCATACCTAAAGGCCTTGGTCGTAAGTTGCATGCTGATGTTGTCCATACACATAGGTAAACGTAGGTATGATAGAGGTGGTGGTAACGACATACAGGGACTCAAACTGTAACCGTTATAATGTGTTTTTAACACTGTTTTTAAAACAGTTCCAACAGAAGAACACTTTTAGATGTAACAGATACAATAATGTTACCGAATGAAACTGTAACCTTGTATATGTGTTAATAAGTGTTAATATGTGTAACTGAAATCATCAGTTTTACAACAGACTGCGACTAGATTTCGGCTATCCAATGGCAACGCTGAGTATACCTGTTATACACTATTATTAACACTGTTAAACATTTTATAGCGGTTACAGATATGTTACGGTTACACTTTTGTAAGTCTTTTGGGTTAACACATTAAAAACACATTTATAAGTGTTACATATTTGATTCTGTTACCAATTCAACATGTAACACTTATAATTCTGTAACCTTTATGAAGGTGTTTTTAAGTCCCTGACGACATACAATATTCGAGAATTCGTGAAGATGCATATAATAATGAATGAAAATTTAAGAAATTGATGATTTCTAGCACTGACATGATGTTATTAAACAAAGCAACTTTTCCCTAGTAGGTACGTATTATAAAAACTAAGTTTTAAGTAATACGAAATACCTTGTTAGATCCGGGAAGGAAAACACAGCTCATTTACCTACATGATATTAATCTTTCCATAAAAATGGCCCAACTCGTTCATTATCAAACTAGCCAGTTTTTTGTTGCGTTTGGCCACAACTCACCTGATGTAAAACGATTACCCGGCCTAAGGTGGAGCGCGCTTGCCTTTTTATTTTTTTTCGGATGGGAAATCATCAAATAACTTCTCCCACTCTGGGCGGAGCGAAAGGGAGTGTCAGACTTTCATTGACTTAAACCCATCCATGTTCCTTCCTCGCCCTGTATGTTCCGGGGCCACGGTATCTCTTTCGAACAGTCCCGCAGCGAAGCGCGCTTGCCTGGAAGAAACCAATTCGTTAAGACCTTCATCATCACTATAGGCTGTCTTGTTCCAGCCGCTGCATGCTTCCCTGGTCTGTATGAGTATCAACCAGGCTCTATCCTCGATCTTCTGAATGTCATCCACCCATTTCGATGTTGAAATGTCCAGTAATATTCCAAATCATGTGCAGTGGGCTGTAACAAATGGGTACCGCAGTACTCCGGGTTCGAACGTAGGTGCTTTCGGTGGGGTACCACTTACACCACAATAAATACATTCGTGAAAATTCAAGGAACTCATAAATTAATAATTCTCTTCTCCACACCTCTACGAACTCAACGAAAACAGTCCCATCAAAATCCAACCACTAATAAATAAACTTTGTTCCACGTTTTAAGTATTTAAAGTCTAATATTGCACTTGTCTACTACATATTATATACTCCAAACTCCAGACAACAGGAATCGATTGGTACAAGTTAAACGGGGTGTAGGTGGAATAAGTTTGTTATTTGGAGTCACCCTAAGTCGGTAGGAACTAGAGAAGTGAGTCAAGTTTGTGGTCTGAGGCTGCCGGTACATCTACGTACGCTTAGTTTCATAAGTAGGTAGGTAAAGAAGAAGAATGATAGGTATAGGTAGGTATACAGAGTGCAAAAGGACCTCTCACGAAGACTAAACTAAGAAACTGATAATGCAAAAAACATTTTGTAAATTAAATTAATAATAAAATTATATTAGTGATATAAACCGGTTTACGGTAGCGTTTAAGCAAAGTTGTAAAAAAACAACTTCCAGAAAAAGATACTAAAAAGTAGCAAACTACTTTCGGAAATCGGTGGCAAAAAAGTCAATGAAACAAGAAAAAGCCACCGACTTCCGAAAGTAAAGTAATTTACAGTTTTTATTGTTTTTTTTTTTAAGTCATCAATTTTTTACTTATTTTACCCTTTTAGCTGTGGTATCTCATTCTCATGAAAATCCTTGTCAAACATCAGCTTTACATTAGATCTATAAAATATTAGCACATCGTCCACAAGGGCGAAGAAGACAAAAAATGCATAATTTAGAGGACAAATCATAAACTACCCAAGAAACCCACGGTGACACGACTTAAGTTGTTTTCAAGTTTTTATGTTGTTTGTGGAAACACGTTATCTACCAAACAAATTAAATATATTAAACCAAGTTAACTGGAACTTTACTAATCCAGACGAGGCGAAACCGACTCTAAAATCTTTTACATCTAAACATAACACCAGCGATCCCCGAAAGGTTAGCCAGAGGTTTGACTTATAGTACGCACACATTTCGTCGGTTATGTTTAAGTCCTACGCAATAGGGGACCAGCCTATTGCCATCAACTGGGCCCCAATCTAGACTCCGTGGCTGCTACTGAGAAATTCCTGAAAGAAAACCCCAATAACACTGCCCGAACTCATAATATTTTATCCTCATAATAAATGGCAAGAAAAACCACGTAATGTCTCTAAATCATCATCATCTTCTGCGTAGCCTTTTCCTAGCTATGTTGGGGTCGGCTTCCAGTCTAACCGGATCCAGCTGAATACCAGTATTTTACATGCAGGGACTGCCTATCTGACCTCCACAACCCAGTTAACACTGCGTTATACGATACCACTTGGTAAGACTGGTTGTCAGACTTTTTGGGCCAATCAGTGAAATGATCCATGTTTGGTCACCGCATGACAAACAAAGGAATAGGTGCTATAAACGTTATTAAAGCCACAGTGAAAGTAGGAATTACTTAATCACATTGTTATGATATCATTTAGGTAATATTATAAACCCAGCCGCAGACGTAATAAGTAATTTCCATTCAACGTAAACAATAGTTTATATCAAACCTCACGTAGGCGTTATGATACATCTAAGTGAAAGGTAAAAGTAACAATGCAATTATTATTCAAAGATTTCAAAATGATCTGAATATATGACATACGTATCAAAGCACGTAAATCCTCTCATTCTCACATTTATAAGAGCATTGTCCAATAACAGAAACGTTTTAGGCTATTTATGGTCTTTCTGTGAAGAATGAAACATTTTGCTTATCTAACACATCAATTTGATCTCCGAATGAACATTTTCTGATGATCATTGTAGACAAAAATTGATAAATCATCAGAAAATGTTCAGATTTGGCCACAATGTTCAAATGTACATTTGGACTTCCTGTATGCTCATGTTAAGCATAGAAATGAAATAACTATCTGAAGTTAACAAAAGTAATATATTAAAACACCAAATAATAAATTTACGTTATAAAATAAATCAAGTAAACAGATTAACAGAATCAAGGGGAACTGGTATTGAATGCGCGCGATAAAATAAATCAAGTAAACAGATTAACAGAATCAAGGGGAACTGATATTGAGTGCGCGGGCCAGATCCAGGTATGAGCCTCTGGCCACACTACTCGTTGGTTTATTAGGCTCGATCGCATGCTCCGGCTTTCTGGATTGGTATTTATAGGTAGGAGACGCGCAGCACTCAGCCCATGGCAAACCACTGCTAGACATAGGACTCTGAAGCTGCTACAAGACCCTGTTTAAAGCCGTGGGTACATCCAGCAAAACCGTTTTTTTTACATCATCATCACCATCCACAGTTTGAATACATTCAATGCTGGTTAGAGGCCTGTTTTTGGTCATTCGCCATGTGTTTGTCTAGCCTCATCTAGACTTTTCTAGGTACTTCTTATTAATGACCATTTCATTATTACAGCCAGCTGCGACGGTGACTTCAACGCGACCTCTGGCTGTGGCAACCACTGCGGCAACTCTTGCTCCGACTACAAGGAAGTCAACAAGACTTGCTACAGCGGCTGCCGGTACAACAGTTGTGATTGCAAGTCTGGTTATGTGTTCCATGATAAGTTGAGCAAGTGTGTTCTGCCTGTTGATTGCTGTAAGTATATCGTGATCGTTTTTATTGCAAAAAATGTCCCAGTCTAGAATAGAAAATAAAATATGTTTGTCGAAAATACAGAATTTTTTGCAAAATCCATATCTGTTTAGAATCATTGAAAGCTGAATTGCTAATTAACTTATATAAGAGTGAACTCAATTTAATTTTTTTTAACCTGGTTGGTCAAAATTTGTCTCGGTAGAAACTGTTGACCAAAAAACAAATCAGCGCATCAGTTGGATACAGATGAGTTATACAGTTTACATACACTAAGGTGTCTATTAACATTAAAACATAACTGAGTCAAAATAGAAGACATCCGAAATTCTTTTAATCTTCAAAGAGTTCTTTATGGAAACCGGTATTATTGCTACCCTAATTTAATTATTCGAAAGAATTTTTAATAAAAGCAAAATTTAAAAAAAAAGTTTTAAGAATTTTTGCTTTAAATTGTTTTGATAGCTTCACTTTCCGGTAAAGATAGGAAATTGTGTAAGCGTACTTGTCGTGGAAATGTCGGGAAATATTATGAGATGCGACCTTTGTAATTTGTATTGTTGGAGCAACAATTATAATAATTGTGGCTAAGCGTGAACTTGGCTTTAGCCTCGGGTTTTCAAATCCGTATCTTCTTCCTCATCAGAAGATATGTTTTTAGCTAGTTCGAACCAGTTTTTCTTCAACTTAAAATGTCACTAACGGGATATTTTCCGTGTTTGTTGTTGTTGTTGAGTTGTTGTTTTATTCTTTTTACTAACCTTTAGTTAACATTAAATGTCACGATTGATTTAATTAGTTTTTAAAGCTTGAAGATAAATACAAACACCATAGTTTTGGTCTATTTATTAATCATCGCCCAGAGCGGGGGAGGGGTCATTTGATGATTTCCCGCAAAAAGCACGTCTTAACTAATTCGTTTGGCAAACTCGTATGCATGCAAAAATAGTAACATATGAATTCGCCGACCATGTCGTATTCGTGACACCATTCACTTTGGTTAAGACACGGTGTAGGTTTCACTTCAAGAAAAAAATCATTAAAATCTCACTCTTCGATGAACCTTTTGTGTACAGAACCTTATAAACTAAAACGAGAATTGCTCTCATAACGGGACCTTTTATTTAATTTACAGGAAAATTTTCGTTGCGAACTGCGAAAGAGGAATTCGAGGAACTTGGGACTTTCAAGAGAAAAATTTGAAAAAGCAAGTTTTAACCCTCGGAGATAATTACGAGGGATTCTGAAGACTGACCAGCTAACTAAATAAAATAATCTTAAGTCATAATATTTACTCAGAAAAAACTTTGAGGAAAATAAATCCCAAAATATTTCGAGTTATTTTTCTTGTTATAATTACATCCATGAGCGACATTCCTTTAACAAACCTGTTTTACCAGATAAACCTCTTTTTTCCTGTAAAAACTCTTTTATAAGTTGTACATAGACATGCACCGGCGTGTCTGTCTGTCTCTGTCAACTCAAATAGGTTCTACTGCATTGATTTTCATGCTGATTTCACCAATGTATAGATTGGTTCTTGAGGAAGGTTTTAGTATATATATTGCAGGCGGGCGAAGCCGCGGGCTTCAACTAGTACCTTATAAACAGCAGTAGGACATAATATGCAATGAAAAAAAAAACCTTGTATGTAAGACACTCATTTGGGAAAGATAATACTAATTGACGACCCGATTGGCGTAGTGGTAGTGACGCTGCCTTACGTTCTTAGGGTCCTGGGTTCGAATCCCGGTAGGAGCAAATGTTTGTGTGATGAGCACGGACATTTGTTTCCGAGTCATGGATGTTTATATGTAAGTATAGTAAGTATGTATTTACAAACAAAAAAGTATATATGTAGTATATCAACTATCTAGTGTCCACGACACAAGCTTTGCTTAGTGTGGCACTAGGTGGCGCTGTGTGTTAATGTCCAGCGATATTTTTATTTTAATATCAGAAAAGTCTGAGTGTCGAGAGCCAAGTAAGAAACATATTATCCTGACTGTCTAATGACTTGGCTTCGTACTACAAAACATCCTTGTAGAGGTAGGTAATTACTTGCAGAACCTGCTCTTGTATATCATCGTTTATAGTGGAAACCTCGTTTTCTGTATAACCTCCTTTAATGAATATTTTAACAAATAATTCTGCATTGTAGTTTTTAAAAGATGCATATTGTAATGACTGCATGTATTTCCAACAAAGCGATATTAAATGGAATCTTATAATGCTATCCCAAAGGAAAGTTGAAAGCGAGTATTATGATCATTGAAGAAATGATCCTGGCTGCAGAGTTACGTCATATTTGTCATTAAATAAAGAAAAAACGCATGTGACTAAAAGAGTGATAAATATAAATTTTGATGAAAGCAAAAACTTTTCCTCAAATGGTGGTCGTATGGACGGCTCATATCTCAAATGAGTATGTGGCGTGTCTCTACTGACTACATCTTCCATCTTGCACCGCCTGCCCTGATACCTGCACATGTTGACAATCTTATGACTGCATCAGCGAGCGGAGTTCGTATAGCTGAATTTTGGGCCAAACTTTTTTATAAATATTTGCCATCTACACGCTAGGGAAGGGAAAGAAAGGCTAAAAAAACAACGGATGGATTGTTTGAGGAATGATATGAAGGAGAAAGGAGTAAAACTGATAACGTGGTTGACAGTGGAGAATGGAAGAAAAAACGTGCGAATAACATGGGACACGATGGAACATGATAGAACATGATGGTTTGGGGGAACTGGGGCTTTAGTCTGCTATTTTTATAAATTTCAACACGATCCCATTTTCATCCCACTGTCATTTTGCCAAAAGTTCGTAGTCTGCTAAATTCATAATGGTCGATCATTGGTCGGTCAATCAGGTCATATTGTCGTATTGCCATTATTTTAAAACCCGGCAGATTTCATTTACTTTTACATATTATTTATTATGAAATCAATGATAGACCATTCTGACACTATTGTAATAGCGGACTTGAGGCCCTGGTTTGAAATTCAGTCGCAATATTTGACCAACACATGCTCACTAAGAAGGCAAGATGAATAAAAGCTTATAAATAATATTTGTTCCTATTAGGGTCAGACTTCAGTTATCAAAATGTTATTTCTGAATCCCAAATAACCTACAAATGAAGGATATTTCTAATAACAAAGCGTAAGTACAATCCTGCTATTCTTTATTGCTGTCTAATAAATAATTACTCGTAATTAATCTGTGACATCTACTTGCTAAGATTATCAGAATGGTAGGTATTAAATTATCCTTGTAAGCAAAAATCATTGAAATACAATTGGGTTCTTGTGCCTTTGGACTGCCTCGGTCGAGTGATGGTCGCAAGAGAGAATTTCTTAGTAGCAGCCACAGAGTCTGGATTTGTGCCCGATTGATGGCAATAGGGTCGCCTCCGACTCGGGACTTCAAAACATAACCAGTGAAATGTGGCTGTACGGTCGAACAAGCTATTTGATTTACAGTTTTACCCGACCGTACTATTAGGTACACCTCCGCCTAACCTTCGAGCATTACAGGCGTGATGTTATTACAGGCAAATGGTAAAATGATCTTAATAAAAATATGTTTTAATAAATCTTATTTTGAGTCAAATTAAATTACAGAGAAAAATTGTAATATATGCTTTCACAGTTATCCTTAAACTCAGAAAAATTCTCCTTTTGACGGACTAAATGTAGAAAGGATGGCCTTCTAGCTACAAATACTATTCCCAGAAAAATATATAACTTAATCACAAACTCAGAACGAGCGTCTCAAAATCAAATTAAGACCTCAGACAATTTCTCCGGCCATCGACGCTCTATAAATCACAAAAGCATCCCACACAAACAAGAATACCGCTCACACAGAAATAATCAAACAAAGAAATAAAACAAAAATCAACAGCGAACAAACAAATAAGACGAAAACCAATTACAGTTCGCAGAATAACATTTATCGTAACCAATTATTTAGTTAGAGTTTCCAGAGGAACTAATAAGACTGATTAATCGAACGTTACTTGGTTGACGGCCGGCGTCGACTGAGTACAGACAAAGTGGACTCAAATCGGGCTCTACCCTTTATGAGTTTCTGTGGGGAGTTTCTCTTTAACCCATTTTTTCTCATATGGATTTTGTGGACGTGTATAATTTATACCTTGTTCAACCTTCTCCTTGCTTAAAAGGTGATCTCCAAATCATGTGTAATTCATAATCATGTGTAATCCAAGCATTGTGTAATTGAAATAAACATTTTCTTGTTGTCAAAACTGTGTTTAAAAAAAATAGATTATTCCCATGGAAAATATATATATTTTTTTAAATCCGATGTTACTCTAATGAAAAACATATGCATATATGTAGATAATATATAATACCGAGATACAAGAAACTAAAAATTCAAATCTTCTTTCTAGCTACGTATTTTTCAATGAGTCATCGTCTTTCGTCTTTATCACGAGCTTACAGCTGCTGTGCACTGTAACTGTTGGTAACAGGCCCCTTCAATTGTACACCATTCCTGTATTCCCCAAAGGGTCAGGCCTTTGCATGTTTAAGTAAGTAATAGGGGGTGATCTTATTGCCATCAAATGGGCACAAATCCAGACTCCGTAAAATTTCTAAACAAAAAACCCAAAGACACTGCCCGACCTGGGAATCGAACTATGCCCAGCAGTCGCACTTCCAACCAGAAGACCAACGAGGCGCCTAATGATGAGAATTGGTGCAATGATTATAAACAATAAGAAAAACTGTCATATATTTCCATTTAAAAAGCTCGCTAGCCATATCTGTACTTGAATAGTCACAAAAAGTTTAGGGGGAATCTTTCCGCCGCGGATTGATTTATGACTCCCACAAAAACTGCCATTCACAAAGCAGAGATTGTACGCTTATAAACGAGACGTAGACATTCTGCAATTTTTCTTCTTCTATTTTGATACCTGGTGACGTAAGTAAATGTAGTTTTTGCTTTAGAAAGTAGAGAAGATATATTATTCCTTTATTCTTTGTAGCAGTAATAAATGTTTTATTTTTTGGGCTGCTTGGGAAGTCGACGTTATGCTGAGGTAGAAAGTCGGTAATTTTGTTAGAAAATATTGTCTCTAAAACTCTCTTCATGAAAAAATAATAAAGCGATTCGTTCTATCTGCGGTTGAAATTACTAGGGGAGAACATTAGGCCTTAATAACCGTTTCAGGTCGTCATGACAAAATCTTATCAGGGGTATTCAGAAAACACAAAAACTGACACTTAGTTAAGTCTTAGGTCTTAGTTTTAGCCCGTAACTAATACTGGTATCCACAATAAAGGTACGATTATTGTCGATATCAGCATCAATTATGGGCTATCTGTGCTTTGACCCTTCGTCTGTGAAGGCCAACCGAATCGGTCTGGCGACATTGTTTAACTATTGTAAAAAGTAAGAGATTTTCAAAATGGCTGTATTTTTTTTCGCCGATTTACGAAATTCTTTTTTCATTTTGTAGAGGAAGCTCGCGTGGTGTTTGTGTAATTAAAATCAAAGCATTTATTTCAAGTAAACCAATTACAGGCACTTTTGAATTGTCGAAATAAAGATGAAAATTAAATGTAGCTGCAGTCCCAGTCACAAGACATAAAAACTGTGAAAGTACCTACTGTAGTTGCCCATTCCCTAGCGTAGATCTCTATGGAGAACAACGGGCAAGAAACCCCATGGACACTTAGTTTATGAGATATCTTATATGCTACAAATTTTTTTCTTCTATGTGTATGTGAATAGTCTGAGAATCACTTTTAATAACAAGGGGAAATTACAAAAAAAAAGTATTTTTTTTTGTCAATACAAACAGACTTTAAAAAAAAATCGCTGAATAGTGGAAAATAACTTTACCTACTTTTATGGAAAAATAACACATACCTACCTAAATACAACCGATATCTGCCGACCAAAACAACAAAAACAAACCCAAAGTTCAAGGTTTCCGCTTTGCTTTTATTACATACCGGAGGCCGAAACGCAGTCGTTTCGTATAAAATATTCAGCCGCAACTGGTTAGACTGGAAGCCTTCACTATCGAAGACAAGGCAATGTAAAGGGACTTGGGGAATACCCCTGGTTAGGTAATCTACATCACTACTTTGTCTTAAAACTTGAGTTTCTAATTAAATATTGTTAAACTAGTACCTAGTTGTTAGTGACTTTGTTCTATAAACTTTTATCCAAGTTTGATCTGTTTTGGGTTGGAGTCAAAAAATCCTTTTAGTTTTTACACCTTTTGTGAAAGGTCTTTGTCACGGCAACCTGTGGGCTAGATTTTTGACCGGTAAATGATAATTAAGTCACTTCCAATAAACTTAAAACTCGGACTTTAGAGCGTATGGCACTCGGGGGATGCAGGTGAAAATCAGACTCAGGTAGTGTTGCCATCTGGAATTATGCTGGGCGGAGGCCGTTTTGACATTAAAAACTTCGATTATTGACTTTGTTTAGTATATGAAGGCGCGTAAAAGGCGCCATCTATTAGAAGAGATTGAAGATAGTTATTTTGACATTGATTGTGTGATTTTTCGAATGACATTGAGCGGACGAGAGTGACAATTGTCTTGTCACTCTGGCGGAACGTCGTAAACGTCAAACAACCACCGGATTCGTACACTTTGAATCGAACGATAGTGTGGACTAGACGGTTACGACGGATCGCTTACGTTCCGAATCTTAATCCATTTTCATCTTTGTTAATTATAGTGATTATTGTAATTAAAATTGATAATCGTGATTATAAGACTGCTGATCGAAGAAGTGTCTACTTATTTCCAAGAAACCTCGTGCGATTACCCACTTGAAGATGAATAATTCTGATATAGGTACCCACGTGCCTTTATCAGAAGTGGGATATGAAAAACAGTCGGATGAAGATACTCAGCCCCATAATCAACCTAGCAATAGTGGATTACTCACCAATATGGAAGCCCTGCTAACCCGTTTGTTAGCAATGCCGCAGCAAACATCGCAGCCTGTTGCAAACACTAACACGGTTCAGTTGATCAAGTTCGACCCAGATGAAGCAGATGCTGATGTTAAGGGCAGCGGGCCTAAAATGGCCGCTTCAGAAGAATCATAATTTGAATCATCTTAAAAAATTTAAATTGGTAAAATGGACCTTATCTTCATAAACATAAAGTCCATTTTAAGAATTTTAAATTTTAACGTGATTCTAATTATGATTCTGCTAAAGTGGCCTTTTTAGACCCCCTGGTGCCGTGTTTCCGAGTTGATTATTAGCAGCAAGAATTTAAGTGGCGTGGAACTTTTAGTTGCTCTGTCAACTGCACTAAAAGGACGAGCGGCATCATTCTGTTCTGACTAAATTGCGTTTGGATGACCTAACCTGGGAAGTTGTGAAGCAAACATTGCTGGCGAAATTTGCAGAGCCCAAATTGATACAGGACCATTTTGATGAAGTGTTGCGCTTTCAGATCGGAACAAAGGAGACTGCTAGTGAATCGGCTATGCGTTTATGGGCACTAATCGAGCGAATCCCTAAAGTCGAGATGTCAGAAGAGGCAATCACTGGTTTCGTTATTTCTGTTCTGAGCTCAAAAGACCACATGATTCGTCGTGAACTGAACTCCTATGCTATCACAACTCGTGCTCAACTCTTCCGAACACTTGGTGGGATTTCTTTAAAGCGTCGTCCTGAAGATAACGATGGTTATGACAATAAGGCAAAAAGACCTCGTCTGTCAGACTCAAAGTTCAGTGGAAAACGTCATCGGTTTGGAGTACCTGGACACAAAATAACAGAGTGTAAAAGGCGACGTGACGACTCAGCTAATCGAACTGATGGTTCCAACACGGATCAGGTCAAAGACAAGTCGGCACCAATCACCTGTTTTACGTGCGGGAAACCTGGCCACGTATCTACATCATGCCCTGAGAAGAGAGGCGGCGCAGCGGTCAGGGAAGTCAACACTTGCGAGCACAAGACTTCGAGAGGTAAACTGACGACAGCATCTGGTGAGCATATCTGTTTCCTTTTTGATAGTGGCTCCTCTTGTTCTTTGATCAAATAATCTATGTCTTCGGATTTCCCTGGCATTGAACGCAATAGCACCGTTTATTTGACTGGCATTGGGGGAGACGATATTGAGTGTAATAGGCAAATTTCTAGCACTGTCCAAATTAATCACCTTTTCTTGACTCTCTTGTTTCATGTCGTTCCAGACAACTGCATTTCAGAAAACGTTATTGTAGGTAGGGACGTACTAGAAAATGGAGTGCGTGTTGAGATTGACAACGAAAATCTTCTCATATCTAGTAATGAGAAAATACATTTTTGTGAAAGTGTACAAGGTATCGACGTCACGGCTGTAGATACAGATTTGGCAGGGGACGGGAAGGAAGCCTTACTGCGTATTTTGTTGAAGTATACTGATCTTTTTATAAATGGTACTCCAACTAAACGTGTTAATACGGGCGTCATGAGAATTGAACTTATTGACCCTAATAAGATAGTTCAACGGCGACCGTATCGTTTATCTCCTATACCTATAAAAACAGGTGGTGAGGGATAAGGTTCAGGAGCTATTGAAACCTGGCGTTATTAGAGAGAGTTCCTCGCCGTTTGCTAGTCCGATTCTCTTAGTGAAGAAAAAGGACGACACGGATAGAATGTGTGTCGACTACAGAGAACTCAATGCAAACACGCGACCTGAACACTATCCCCTACCACTTATAGACGACCAAATAGACCAGCTCACCGGAGCTTATTACTTTTCGTCTTTAGACATGGCCTCTGGTTTCCACCAGATTTTAATCCACCCAGACTCCGTAGAAAGGACGGCTTTTGTAACACCCGAGGGGCAATACGAATATGTTGCAATGCCATTTGGATTACGCAATGCGCCGTCGGTATATCAGAGGTGCATCAATGATGCACTCAAATATTTGAAAGATGGACCCCTGGTGTACATGGACGATGTCCTCTGCCATTCCTCTGACGTCACAGAGGGTCTGCGACGGTTAGACCAATGCCTAGAAGCTCTGACGAAAGCTGGGTTTTCATTGAATTTACGTAAGTGTAAGTTTCTTAAGACCAAAGTTAACTATCTAGGTTATGCTATCCAAGCCGGTGAGGTTAGACCTAACTCCCTTAAAATTCAGGCTCTGGCCAAGGCTCCTCCCCCGAAGACAGCGACTCAAGTTCGCCAATTTCTTGGCCTATCTTCTTATTTTAGGAAATTTATCCCTAGTTATACTCAGATAGTTGGTCCGCTATACCCTCTTACAAAGTTAAAAGGAGGCATTAAGTGGACGGAAAAACACGAAGAGATCAGACAAAATATTATTCGTGTTCTCACGTCAGAGCCGGTTTTGACAATCTTTGACCCAAAACTGCCGGTAGAGATCCACTGTGACGCTAGTTCGGAGGGATACGGGGCTATAGTTATCCAAAGAAAAAACAATATGCCACACGTAGTGGCTTATTTTAGCCGCCGCACGACTGAGGTAGAGTCCCGTTATCATTCATATGAACTAGAGACTTTGGCAGTCGTGCGAGCGGTCGAACATTTCCGTCACTATTTGCATGGCCGGAAGTTCACAGTGTATACCGACTGTAACTCGTTGAAGGCGTCTAAATCCAAGGTCGATTTGACACCCCGCGTTCATAGGTGGTGGGCTATGCTTCAAGCATACGATTTTGATATTGTTTATCGCGAAGGGAAAAGCATGGAACACGCCGATTTTCTATCGCGAAATCACCTACCTGAAACCGCAACTGTGGAACATTGTTCAGATAAGGTTGAAGCCTCTCCTAGTTCTACTGCTGCAAAGAAAATAGTTAAGTTCGTAGAGTTGCATGCTGGTTGGTTGTCTGTCGAGCAAAAGCGCGACGCTGAAATCCAAGACATCATAAAGAAATTTTCGGACGGTGATTTACCGGATAATGTAGCACAAACTTATGACGTTAGGAATGGTGTCCTCTACCGGAAAATTAACCGCAATAAAACTGTTTCTTGGCTACCTATAGTACCTCGTTCATTAGTATGGACTCTGATAAGTCACATTCATTCGGAAATTCAACATTTGGGCCCCGATAAGACTCTCGACAAAATTTACGATCTATATTGGTTCCCCGAGATATCGAAAAGTGTTCGTCGGTTTGTCGACTCATGCATAATATGTAAAGCCTCGAAAGGTCCCTCAGGTGCCCAACCAGTTAGACTACACCCCATTCCTTAAGAGCCAACCCCTTGGCACACGCTCCACATAGATTTTACTGGAAAATTGACAGGTAAGAGTGATCAAAAAGAGTACTGTTCTGTCATCATTGATTCGTTTACCAAATACGTCCTGTTAGAACACACCACCTCTTTAGATGCGGCAATTGCCATTATGGCACTAAAGAAAGCTGTGTGTTTGTTTGGTGCTCCTAAACGAATTGTGGCTGATCAGGGTCGCTGCTATATTAGCAGTGAATTCAAGAAATTTTGTGCGGAACATCACATTGATCTTCATTTCATCGCCACTGGCTCTAGTAGAGCAAACGGTCAGGTTGAACGGGTAATGCGAACCCTAAAGTCTTTACTTACAATCATTGAAAATGATCCGCACAAGAATTGGCGCGATGAGTTAGGCAACGTGCAACTTGCTCTAAATAGTACAAGGTCCACTGTCACAAAATATACCCCGACTGAATTAATGTTTGGAGTTCAATCGCACTCGTTAGGAATTTCTAAGCTTTCAACTGGAGATGGTCCATACGAGCGGTTAAATTTAGAATCGATACGCTCAAATGCATCTAAGAATATAGAGAAAGCTGCTAACGCTGAGACTATTCGTTTTAATCGCGGAAGAGCTAAAGTAAAGCCATTTAATAAAGGTGATTACGTTTTCATAAAAAGTTCGGAACGCAATCAAACGAAACTTGACCGAAAGTTTAGAGGACCTTTCGTGATCACCAATGTTCTGGAAAATGACCGCTATGAATTAAAAAGTGTTGATGGTCCTTGCCGTACGTTAAAATATTCACACGAAAATTTGCGTTTGGTGCCAGGAGGTCACGAGGGCCTAATGGAATTAGCTGAAGGCATTATGAATGACGAGGATGCCGTGGAGGCGGTAGATATGCAGTCAGAAGGCATTACTGATGCCGATTTTGAGACGATGTCGGCTCGCAGTGTTGACACCTTGACTGCAGATTCCGCTACTCTGACTGCATCGTCCGAAACGCTTACGGCCCCTTCGGAAACAGCTAGTGCTGATTCGGAAGATGAGGGACCTATGACCTTCGACGTAGAAGTAGACGTCCATCGAGAATAATGTTCAGAACCTAAGGTACGTTCAGATCATGTCAAGTGATTACGTGTGGGTGTTGTTGTCCGGTCTTGCCCGTTGGTTGGTAACTCGAAAGGACGCAAACCCAAAGACTAGATGTTGTCCGGTCCCGACTAGAATGCTAGCGGGTTCGCAGGGACGCATGCGTCTGTGTGTCACGAATGGGTTGTATTGTCCGGGCTTAGCGGTGCTGGTCGAAGGGACGTACGAACCTAGTTCGTTGACGTGAGTGATTGCGAGTCGAAGGGACGGTGTTGTCCGGTCTTGCACTTGGGGTAAGTCGTAAGGACGCATTTGTCCGGGCTACGCATCATGAGTGAGCCGATGGCTAGTCGAAGGGATGGTGTTGTCCGGTCTTGCATTTGGGGCAAGTCGAAGGGACGCATTTGTCTGGGCTACGCATCGTATGAGGAAACAGAGCAATGCAAGTTGCGAGAGTGTGTTTGTAATAGGCTGTGGCCTAAGTTAAGAGGCACTGGCTCATGTCAGGGTGGACGAGCATGGCGGCTCGAGTAACTGACAGTGTGTTACTTTTCTTATTGCAGGAATACATATTCGCCCGAGGACGGGCGATTGTCAGTCCGGCCGTGAAGGCGCGTCCATGGCGCCATCTATTAGAAGAGATTGAAGATAGTTATTTTGACATTGATTGTGTGATTTTTCGAATGACATTGAGCGGACGAGAGTGACAATTGTCTTGTCACTCTGGCGGAACGTCGTAAACGTCAAACAACCACCGGATTCGTACACTTTGAATCGAACGATAGTGTGGACTAGACGGTTACGACGGATCGCTTACGTTCCGAATCTTAATCCATTTTCATCTTTGTTAATTATAGTGATTATTGTAATTAAAATTGATAATCGTGATTATAAGACTGCTGATCGAAGAAGTGTCTACTTATTTCCAAGAAACCTCGTGCGATTACCCACTTGAAGATGAATAATTCTGATATAGGTACCCACGTGCCTTTATATACATAAAGGTGTTTTTTGTTTTGATGCCAATAAATAAACTTTTCTTGCTTCCTTTTTTTTACTACCTACAAAATATGAGCTACCTACTCGTATTACGTCTGCCAATCGAGGATTCGACCAACACAGCCTATCACAGCCTACGGCTGGACATAGGCCTCGGTAGTCGGGGAATACAGACATAATAATATTTCTTCAGTACATCCATGGACCCTGTATGTTTCCAGTTGATGGCAATAGGGTCACCCCCTATAACATGGGACTTAAACTACCTGGTGTACCAAAAGTAAACCCCACATATCACCAGTTACGTATGAGGTGTACCTCTGCCTTACAGCCGTGATATTATTATGTTATGTGATATTTTGTCTTCCCGAATTTCACGTGTCAATCTTAGAGTGCGTTGTCAGTCAGCAAGTCAGTCAGATAGTAAATAGAGTGTTTTCCTATGAATAAATAATCCCAAATCTTCTACAAAGAAGATTGGCGAGGCTCCACGCAATCTGGGGACCACAGTTAGAGTTCGCGTGCATTCATAAAAATACTCTCAAATGATAGATCTCGGTGAAATTCAGATATAATACAACAACGAAAGCTCACATCGTCAGTTCCAGAGAATAAAAACGTAATTGGTAAGCTTCATTAATGGAACCAACGAACGCGCAGTCGACACGACATGTAGAGACACCCCTGTCTAAACCTTTGGGGAAACCATGCGTGGTGTAAATATGTTATCGCATATCCTTTTGTCGAGTTTCTCAGTACCTACTCAAGTAATTCTAAAACAAATAACACAAAATTGTATAACTGGTCCATTTTCTCACTACAACTTGGGTAGACAACACGACAGTACCTAGTTAAAGACACCGAAGAAAATATTCAACGATCTTGTTTTATTGTAAAAGTCTTCAAAATGTTTTCGCAGCAATTTCAAATTAATGTACATGCTTAATTTCTTGAAAAACATCCTCTTAAAAATTTTTATAAACACAACAGGGGAGATACTAAATAACTGTATACTCGAGTACATAAGTTAAAGAATACCAAGATTACTTTAAAATTTGATTGAAACAGACAACAAGGGGATATTAAAATATCAATTTGACGCCTTAATGTCCGACGAACTTCGCTCACTTGATACTAAAACTTTTATAACTTGGAAAATTTGAGAGGAATTTTCTTCAAGAAATAGAGGTGTCATAGAAATTTTGAAACTTAATTTTCAGCTGGTATCTACAGTTTCAATTTCGAAGTATACTACGCAAGATAAAAGAAACATAGAATATGGAATTCTTGAAGTTCATTGTAAAGGATTGTTTCTAAGAAGGAAATAACACAAAATGAGTTTCTGACTAAAGATACGTTCGCGGAAGAAGTAATATTACTTTAGTACAATGGAAGCTTCAAGTGGAAATGTATGAGTGTGTGTGTTTATAAAATAAGAGAAAGAGCTCGTGACTAATTAAAGACCTAATCACACTAGCGAGTTGCGAGTGAGTGGAAAGCGGAGCGAGTGCACAGCGAACTCACCGCGAGTTCGCAACATAATATGCGGGGCGAACACGCCGCGGGTGCGCAGCGAGCTTGCCGCGAAGACGTCGCGAGTGGGCAGCAAGCTCGCGGTATGTATCCGCGTTTTGTGCAATCATTCATTTTGTTTTTCTTCGCGTGCTCGCCGCGCACACGTTTCGAACTCGCGGCGAGCCCGCTGTGCACTCGCCCCGCTTTCCAGTCGCTCGCGTGATAAGGCCCTTATAGCAGCTGATTTTCAGGTAAAGCTGCGCTTGCCTGGGTGGGTTCGTGGATGGGTGACTACCCCATTATGTAACGAGTTTCCTCTGTGCCTCAAAAACCGCTTGGAGAGAAGAGTGAAAGGTTATAGGGGAAGCCTTTACCCAGCAGCGGGACATTAGAAGGCTATAGGTTAACAAAAAAAAACCTGCCAAGTCAGAGTCGAACTCGCGTGTGGAAGGTTTGAATTGTATTTTTTTTATGTTTAGTACGGACATTTTTAACGTGCTCATCTTTTTTTTTCGGATGGAAAATCATCAAATGACTTCTCCCACTCTGGGCGGAGCGATGATTTTGGGTGAAATGATGGGCGGAGCGGGAGGAAGTGTCATACTTTTACTGACTAAAACCCATCCATGTTTCTTCCTCGCCCTTTACGTTCCGGGGCAACGGTATCTCTTTCGAACAGTCCCGCAACCCCGGCAGGAACGTGCTCATCTTGCTACATTGTTCTCACATAATATACCATATCAACATGAATGATGTAACAACATTTTGATTTAAAGAGTGTTCATGGAGTTTCTTGCCCGTTCTTCTTCATTGAGATCGACGCTAGGGAAGGGCAACTACAGTACTTTCACAGTTTTATGTCTTGTGACTGGGACTGTAGCTACATTTACTGTAGCGACTGTTCAAAAGTGCCTGTAACTGGCCTAATTGAAATAAATGCTTTGATTTTGATTTTGTTTAGTACTTTCGAAGTAGAGGAAACCTCTTTAATTTTTAGTTTATTACTTGTTATAGCGGTAATAGCAATACACATCATGTGAAAATTTCAACTGTCAATCTATTACGGATCATGAGAAATAGTCCGCTTACAGATAGACAGACAGACAGTTGGACAGCGGAGGAATAGGGTCCCGTTGTTTACCCTTCAGGTACGAAACCCTTAAAACGTAATTTAAAAAAAACATGCAGGGACTGCCCCTGCATGTTTTTTTTTTAGCAGTTTGCGACTGCCGATAAAAGTGAAAACTCGGCTACGAAGCGTTAGGTGACGGTCACGCGAGTTCCATGATTTTTGTTCACTCAAAAAGTGCTCAACGCGTTTAATGAAGTTATCACTTCAAAAATTAACCACTTCAACCATTTAATTGACCAAAACTTCACTTCTCGTAACCAAAACCAACTTAAATTTTCATCATTGAAAGTATCAAACACGAGTAACGCGATGCTTTTAAGCAATCAGCCAAAAAGCAATAACTTTGCACTTTACAGTCGTTCTGAAGAAATATAAGTACCCGCTGGCTTGGAGTAACTGAAGCTACTGTTACATTTTTTAAAACAATCGAGATGTACAATTCTGAGTTTGCTTTGAGCAATTGTTTATGGAACTTGAGTTTTATTGTTTGAGATGAGAGAAACTAATTATTTTGAGTGGAAGGACGAACCAATTGTTTTAGTTTCATGGTTACATTATTAGCAACCATCTTATTGTATTCAAGCAGTATTTTAAATGGAGCAACTACACATTATGATCTCCACAATCCAGTTAGTACTAGATAATACTCCTTGGTATTCGTACTTGGTCGTCAAACTTTAGCCAACTGCCAAAGCCACTGACTAATGGTTATCAAAGATCTAAAAATGACAGCCGGGAGCCCAGGACCAACAACTTCACGAGCTTTCCCAGGTAAATGAGAAACTCAATATGTAATGGCTGGTCACCCATGTACCTAAGGCGCAAATTACACAGAAGCGGCGTAAGGCGAAGGCGCGGAGCAGGCATCTGAATTTAATGTGGAGTGGTGAAGATCGTGTTTACTTTCGACAATAGAATGTCGAAACATTCTAGTGATATTTTATAAACTGCAGGAAAACGATCAGGATATTCGCATAATTTTGCCATTGTTTTAAAATATCTATGCTCTTGTGACATTTTCCACACAGGGTGCACCCAATATCTTCGGTGACTCTGCACGTTAATGAGTGGCAGCAAAGCAAGCGCATCTTCGTCGTCTGAAGAAAAAGACATGCTATCACAATAAAGTCAGCCTGTATAATGACTAGTTGCGGCGTCTCTTCGCCTTTTTGATAAAATTGAAATCGCGTCCGTGCCTTTACTGTTCTATGCCTGCTCTGCACCTGCGCCGCGCCTTCACCTTACGCCGCTTCTGTATAATTCACGCCTAATACTGTAACTAGGAGATACAGCTAGAATAACCAACACATGAATACCACACTAAAGGCCCTCCCACAAGGTAGACCGATGAACTGGTGAAGACTGCAGGAATGCGCTAGATGCAAGAAGCACACGACCAGTTCAGACCAGGTTTGACGACGGGACGCGAGGCTGGATGCGAGTCGCATGGAACCGGTCAATGTGGTGAGTTGGTGACACTTGACTTTCGGCTGAAATGATGAGGTTTGACGACGCTTGTGGGCCTGTGTCCAACACTGGATCTTTCTCAGCGGACTTGATGATGAAGACCATAAATTCTAGTTTGTAAGTCCTGTTTCATTATCATTACCTTACTATGAAACTGCAATGTTTTACCTCGTTAGACGTGAGCGCTACAGCTGAGCATGGGATCCCGGGTTTGATTCCCAGTTCATGCAATGTATTATTGAGTTTCTCCAATTTCTCATTAGCAACTACGTATTCTTAGACTTGTGCCCGCTTGATGATGATAGGCTCGTCCTCTTACGGGCTCGTACTCAAAATGTGGGTGTACTCTTAGGTACACATTATAAAACATATGAAAACGGGTATTTATCGCGAATTTACCTTTAATTTATTTAAGCCCGACGTTTCGACCGGATTGCAAAAGCCGTGGTCGCGGGGATACTGAAGTATTGGAGGTACCGCGACAGCAAAGTGAAGGCGTTATTTCAACTACCCTCACTTGATCTTCATAAATGAATTTCTTCATTTATGAAGATCAAAGTGAGGGTAGTTCAAGTGAGGGTGACAATGAAAAATGAATGAATTAATGTGAAATGTGAATGAACGTCGGGCTTCAATTTAAGGTAAATTCGCGATAAATACCCGTTTTCATATGTTATATAATGTGTTCTGATCGTGAAAGTTTAAAAAAGACAATTACTATTAGGTAAATTTCTGCCTAAGCCTTTCTTTCAAGCGTGATGCGACTATCATGCTTTATTCACCTTTTACGAAATCCAAAGAAGGGATTGGAAAGTGTGTTATGGACAGTCAAGCTTTTTCCCCAATTTCAAGTGACTGCATTTTTTTTTTCATAATATGCTCCTTACCAAATATGAGAACACAATCTCCTTCATACTCGCCATAATCGATTTTTTTCGAAACAAACCTGCGTAAGATGGATGGACCGATTTGTCTTCCCACGCAAAACTTTTGCGAAGAACAAATTAGTAGTATTTATTTGATCCACGAGGCCTTCCTTTTATTGTACTTTGTGGGTAAACAAGGATATATCTTAGAAAAATAAAAAATATCTTCAGTTTTCCGATAATAGTTTATTCATTAAGACTCAAATTAGATTTCGTTTGGACAAAACATGAATTGTATTGGCTTCGTTTAATCAGTTTCGAACTAGGACAAAGTAATAAAATGGATGATTTTCCTTAAGAATATTATTTGCAAAATAGAACAGTCTTGAGAAGTGATTTATCCGCGCTCAGGAGGCTGAAAAACAAGCAAAAAAAATAGTGATTATCCTTAGTTAACATCAAATTTACATCAAAAATGTGCATGAATCAATGGGGTAATTGTCGCTTTGAGTTTGAATGTGGATAGCTATGAGAATAGGGGAACCTCTATTTATGATAGATGGACTCTATGAAATATGATCAGGCTACCTCTGATTTTTCGGATTCATGCGCTTAATTTTGACTTGCTTAGATAAAGGAAAAACAGCATGCGGAAACCGTGTCTGATAGGTATTTCTCGACGGCATCAGCATGTAATGCCTAATCAGAGGCCCACGGTCGGCATATAAATTCTGACTCAAGGTTAGTGCACTAACCATACGATAAACAAGAAAATGAAAGATATCCCGTTTTTAATGGAGTGATGACATTTGAAATATACCTGGACAGTGCTCAGGTTTGACACATTTCCCATCTTTTTCATTAGGAACAAATCCAGCCTTGCACACACAACGGCCTGGCTTGCTGCATTCCTCGGTACACTCTTCGAAAGGGCCCGGGCTAGCACAAGTTGGTTCACAAGCACTCGGGCACGAGTTGAACTCTGCGTTAACATCTTCACATTCTGGCACTGGTAAGTAAGGAAAAAGGAAAGTAAAAACACATTCAATCAATGAGTAAAATGGAAACAAAGTTTATCATCACCATCTGCCCAACTTTTTCCCAACTACATATGTTGGGGTCGGCTTCCAGTCTAACCGGATGCAGCTAGTATCAGTATTTTACACGGAGCGACTGCCTATATGACCTCCACAACCCAGTTAGTACTGAACAGACTTTTTGGGCCACTGCCTACCTGTTACGACTGTCAAAGGTCTACAAATAACAACCAGGACAAAAAAATTAACGTGCTTTCTGAGGCACGGAGGAAACTTGGCAAGTAATGGGTGGTCACCCATCCACAGACCAACCTAGGCAAGCACGGCTTAACCCGAAGATTGGTCCGATCGACTATTATTATTGAGCCACTAGCTCCGACTCGTTCTGTGTAGCATCCGTAAAAATACCTGTAGATGATATAACCATGTTAAAATTAAAGAAACTATTACCTGGACAGTTCTCTAGTTCGGTGCATTTGCCATCTACTTCATTTAGAACAAATCCTGGCTTGCACACACAACCGGGATCCATGCACTGATCAGTGCATACTTCATATTGCGGGGTGTTACAAGTCGGTTCACAAGCACTTGGACATTCTTTGAATACCGCGTTTAAATCCCCATCGCAGCCTATTGCTGTTAAAAATGTCACATGTAATTAGGAAACAAAATCACAGTCCATATTCAACAGGACATTAATTTCATGGACTGAATCAATAATGAGCGAGATGCAGAAGATATTGTTGTTTGTTATTATTGCGGGAATATCCTGGATGAGGCTGGCACAAGAGCGTGGAGCTTGGTAAAAACAAAGAGAGGCCTATACCCAGCAGTTGGTGAAGTAGTCCTGATGATGATGATGAACAAATAAAAAGTAGCAATAGCAGTAACGGTATTTGGATTTTTGCCCGTTTGCTGGCAATGGCAATTGACTCGCCTCCTATTATATAAGACTTAAACATACCTAATTACCGAAATGTGGGTGTACGGTCGAACAAGCTATTTGGTTTACAGTTTAACCCACAAATTTAATTGTAAAATGTAAACCAAATAGTTTGTTCGACAATACTATTAGGTACACCTCTGCCTAATCTTTAGAGATTACAGGTGTGATGTTATGCCAATGAAAAACATAGGAATACGGACTATATGAAAACGAAACGTGCGTACATGGAAACAGGCAAATAACACAATGTTCACGTATAAAGTTCAACTTACGACAATCCTTAGCAGGAATACAAATTCCGTCGGAATTCCTGAAATGATTCTTCTTACATACGCATCTAGGCTGACAGTTCAATATCAATGTGTTGCACGTGGTTGGTTGATCGTTGACATCTTCACAGTTTTCGGCTAGACATGCGGATGGGCAGCTACTCCATTCTTCATTGGGTCTTGTGCAATTTACTGGACCTATAACATTAAAACAAAATGAATTTGTTGATACAATTTCAATTCAATTGCTCTCTCTTTCACTTTGGGAAATATTTTGCTTGCTTCTAGTAATCGGCTATCTTTGCGAAATAAACATGTAAAAGAAAAGATACAATAATTTGTACTAGCAATTCCAGACAAACCCGAAAGATGCAATATCCTGTTACTGACAAACAATACACGTAATTTATCTTTTCTCTAATATTTACTTTACTTCAAATATTATATTCAATATCAATAAGTTCTTCTCCAAAATCACGATCCCAACAGACATTACAAATCAAATTGCTTTTTCATTGGAAACGATAAAATCGATCAATTATTTCCTATTCCAACTTCTGTTTTTGTTGCCTTCGCAAATGGAAAATGCAATTAACATTAAAAATCACTTACTGCACTTGGACGACGTGATACATTCGGGGTTTTTGCGGCTTTTCCTTTTATTATTAAAATTACAAATACATCCAGACAGGCAGTGGCCGGCTGGGGGGTCACAAAATACTATGGCACGACTGTCATCCACTGGGCAATAGTCATCTGGGCAATCTATCTTGCAATCAACGAAGCGTCCATTCTTGCCACATGGGTTTCCACCTGAGAAAGTTATTAACATTGCTTTTGTCAGACACGTCTGAAATCCTAGAGGGCGTTGTAGCTTTTGGAGATTTGGAACTAATGTAGTGGCAAAAGTCAGAAAGCTTTCAGTTTTCAGGCTTGAAATCTAAAAATTATCAACCTTGAAATATTGATGTGTGCTTACGGCGCCTTCAGGGCCTAGACAAAGCGTTGCAAATCTACATTGACTTAGTAGAGGAATGAAATAAGCTTCCAATATATTGTTGACTTTTCTATCATATTTAGAACTTGATATGACAGAAAGTGGCTTCATCTAGGGCTTTAGGACCTCTTTATTCACCTAGGTTTCAAAGAATCTTTCTTCATCAGAAACGGCCAGAAATGTCTACATTGTAAGAAACCTTGTCATGTCATCACAATAGAACGCAAAGCAGACGCAGTTAATATAACTAATTGTCACACGTATTATCGTAATTGATATAATTCTGATTCAGGCCCCTGATCTTCAATACCCCAAAAGTAATCAATATTTCACTTACCAGGACATTTATCAGGTAAGATGCATAGACCAGTTTCATTAGAAAGCAAATGTCCAGGTTTGCATTCACAGGCAATTGGATCGCACGCTCTCTTGCAGGGAGTTTGGTCTGGTGAATCGCAAGTTGAGGGACATGGCTTGGGACAACGTTTGGGTGCTGCGTTGGGGTCGCCGTGGCAAGCTACCTCAGCTGGAATAAGAGTGTTAGTATACAGATGGAGTGTGTGAAGAGTGATAAGAAAGAGAAAGGAGTAAATTATGTTTTCACTTCTCATGCTCTAAAAGTACGCCATTATTGTTGGATTTCTAAACGCAGCTCAATATGTTATTCCATCTGTCACAAGTGTCACTGTCTGTAGATTGTCTTTGACATTTTTCTGCGTGGCTAACTATTCTCTGGTATCGTACGTGCTATAAATATAATCCGTGTTTTAATCATCTAATCGTTTGATTTTGCACATAATCCATCTGGTTATGGGCCCAGCGACGAATTATGCGCTCTACAACGTATAAATTTTGTCAAAAGTACGAGTAATTTACTTGAAATAAATTCCAAAGTAAATCTGTACGATACCGGCCGGCTAACCTCAATTTCACAACATGGCTGCATCATCCGGCGTTTCCATCGGCAATATTGGAATTCCTGTGGAAAAATTGCAAGGGATCGAAAACTACAACCATTGGAAATTTATGGTAAAAATGATATTGATCCACGAGGACTTGTACGAGTGCATCGAATCAGAAGATGATTGTAAGGACGCGAAGAAGAAAAGTAAGGCTCTGGCAAAGATATGTCTGTCTGTTGGGCCGTCCGCCTTGCATCATGTTCGGAACGCGAAAACACCGTATGAGGCATGGACCAGCCTATAGCGTGCCTACGAAGACAAAGGACTGTGTCGGCGACTTGGGTTGCTGAGATCACTGTTCGGCACGAAGTTGAGTGAAGCGGAGAACATGCAGAGCTACCTGACACGCATTACGGAGCTCGGGCAGCAGTTAGATGACATTGGTTCCAAACTTGAAGATGAATTTCTGGCAGTCATCATGCTCAGTGGTTTGACAACCGATTATGACCCATTAATAATGGCGTTAGAGAACTCGAACGCGAAGCTGACCAGCGAGGTGGTTAAAACAAAGTTAGTTCAAGAACAGCATCGCCGTGATGAGAAGACTGAACACTCGGATATCAATGCTTTAGCAGCAAAGAAAGTGTTCAAATGTTTTCGGTGCAAGAAGACGGGTCACATGAAAAAGGATTGTCCAAAGATTCAGAAGAGTGAAACGAAGAAACCATCACCTTCCACGGACAAGACTTTGTTAACAGCATTGTCAGTGAATCTTCAAAATGATGTTTGGTACATAGACTCTGGTGCGACCAACCACATGTGTAACAGTAAAGAACTGATGTTTGACTTTCAGTGTTCAAAGCCATTGGAAGTGAATATTGCTAATGGGGACAAAGTGATGACTGGTGGACACGGTAAAGTGCATGTAAATTTGAAAAACGGTCTAAAGACAATTAGTAATGTATATTTTATTCCTAAGCTTTCTGCAAATTTACTATCAGTAAGTGAACTAAATAGGAAAGGTTATAATGTTGTTTTTAAGCCTGAAGGATGTAATGTTTATGATGGTAGTGTAATCATAGCTACAGGCACTTGTATTAATGGAATTTATCAGTTAGATACTGTGGGTCAAGCCTTGAATTTTAGGGTAGGGTCAGAAATTGCCATGAAATCGGTTTGTGAAGGTTCTATAGCTAGTGAATCAATGCAAGAAGGAAGTGCATTGATGTCAGCAGACAAGAAGGTTTCACAAGATGTCTGGCATAGACGGCTAGGTCACCTGAACTCAAGAAGCATGAATCTCATGAAGAATGGAATGACAACAGGTATGAATTTTGATTCTACTACATTCAGTTCCTGTGTTGCATGTGTTTTGGGAAAACAGACTAAGATGCCATTTCCTAAGAAGAGTCAAAGTAGGTCAAATGAATTATTAGGGCTGGTACACACAGACGTGTGTGGTCCTATGCAGACTCCTTCTTATAGTGGGGCGAAATACTTTGTTATTTTTGTTGATGATTTCTCACGGAAGACTTTTATATATTTTATGATAAATAAAAGTGAAGTTTTTGAGAAATTTAAATTATTCAAAGCTATGGTGGAGAATCAGACTGACAAAAAGATAAAAATATTACGCAGTGACAATGGCGGTGAATTCATTAATCTGGTTTTTCAGAAATACTTGAGAACCTGTGGGATTCAACAACAAACAACAGTTCCACATTGTAGTCAGCAAAATGGTGTTGCGGAACGAGCTCACCGGACTATTATGGAGAAAGCTCGCTGCATGTTGGAGGATGCTGCTCTTAGTAAACGGTTTTGGGCTGAAGCTGCTAACACAGCTGTTTACCTGAAAAACCGGTCACCAACAAAAGCTGTACGAGGAGCCACTCCAGAGGAACTGTGGACTTCAAAGAAAGTTGATGTAAGTCATTTACGTATTTTTGGTTGCACTGCATATGCATTAATAGAAAATTGTCGAAAACTTGATACAAGAAGTAAGAAACATATATTTGTAGGATATTGCGAGGATTCAAAAGGTTTCAGATTAATAGATCCTGATTTTCCTAAGAAGTGTGTCAAAGCACGCCATGTTACTTTCTTAGAAAATAAATTTGTGAATAAAAAAGTGTCACATGATGATAAGGAAAGTGAAAATACTACACTTTTGCTAGGCAACTCATCTAGTGATAATGGCAAGATAGTTTCTAATGAAACTAATCCAGACATTGTAGACTTAACCTCACCAAGGTCAGATTCATCTTTTGACCTGCAATCTGATGGCACTTCAATAAACTCCCGTAGACTAACAACATTCAGTCTAAATGACACGGAAGGTATTGGAAGCACGGATGATCCGCTCGACCATACATACATTCCAGGGAACTCCAGCATGAACTCTGAAGACTCCAACACAAACTCCTTTGAGGATGCAGACAGCGAAGTCTCGGAGTTTGCTGGGCTGACTGGAATTGTGAATGAAGAGGATATACCGAGCACTGTGCAGGGAGCATTAGGCAGTAATGAGGCTGAACAATGGAGAGAAGCCATAACTGATGAGTATCAATCTTTTATCACTAATAAATGCTGGACTTTAGTCAATTTACCAGAAGGGCATAAGGCAGTAAAATGTAAATGGGTTTTTAGCAAAAAGAGAGGGTTGAATGGTGAATTGCTTAAATATAAAGCGCGCCTTGTTGCAAAGGGTTATACCCAAAAATATGGGATAGATTTTAATGAAACATTTGCACCTGTAGTGAGGTATTCAACCATAAGGATATTATTAGCCCTGGCTGCGCAATACGACATGCAAATTGAGCATATGGATGTAAAAACCGCGTTTCTTAATGGTAATTTAACAGAAACAGTTTTCATGGAACAACCAGAAGGTTTTGTTGTTAAAAATAAGGAAAAGAAAGTTTATAAACTTAACAAAGCAATTTATGGCCAAAAACAAGCGGCAAAAGCTTGGTACGACAAAATTGATGATGTTTTAACCAATAAATTGTTGTTCAAACGGTTATCATCAGAACCATGTGTTTATATTTATAATCATGATGGTGAGATGATGATTATTGCATTATATGTTGATGACATAATGCTATTTTCGTTAAAGTCAACAAATAAGAAAAATATTATAAAGAAGAAACTTATGAGTGAATTCGAAATGAAGGATCTAGGTCCTGCCAGTCACATTCTAGGCATGAAAATTACCAGAAGAGAGAATGGTGACATTACATTGGATCAAGCAAGCTACATCAAACGGATGTTGAAAGTTTTTAAAATGTCCGATTGTAAACCGGCAAGGACTCCTATGGAAGTTGGTTTGAAATTAGAAAGAGAAGAAAACTCTGAGTGTAACCATAACTACAGAAGTCTTGTTGGATATTTGATGTATTTGGCTGTTTGTTCCAGACCTGATATAGCACACAGTATAGGTTATTTAAGTCAGTTTAATACCTGCTATGGCGAAAGTCACTGGAAGGCTGCAAAGAGAGTCCTTCGTTATTTACAGGGCACTCAGAGTTATAGTCTTGTTTTTGTAAAAGGTAATTTAGAAATAACAGGTTACACAGATGCAGATTGGGGCGGAGATCAATTGGATCGGAGATCATATACTGGGTATGTGTTCAGACTTGGTACTTCCACAATCTCTTGGGAAAGTCGTAAGCAACGTACTGTCGCACTCTCGAGTACCGAGGCTGAGTATATGGCAATTTCTGACTCCTGCAAGGAAGCTCTGTTTTTAAAAACTTTTATTCAGGAATGTACGGGTAACAGTTGTAATATTAACTTGTTTAATGACAATCAGTCTGCTCAAAAACTTTGTCGTTCTGTATTTCATTCTAGATCTAAGCATATAGACATTAGACACCATTTCGTTAGAGATTTGGTTAGTAGAAAAGTTATTCAGTTAAGTTTTGTTCCCACTGATGTAATGGTAGCAGATGTTTTGACAAAATCATTAACCCACGAAAAACATTATAAGTTTGTATCTCTATTGTTTAATAGTAATTGATTGGTATGTTACTCATAGTTACCATTATGATTGTTAGTACCTATGTTTTGATTCATGAATTGATGTACTTATTGTGTTAGTTTAAGGCCTAGTGATTATTAGTACCTATAATGTTTTGATACATGAGTTTATGTAGTTATTGTGTTGGTTTAAGGCCTAGTGTTGGATTTCTAAACGCAGCTCAATATGTTATTCCATCTGTCACAAGTGTCACTGTCTGTAGATTGTCTTTGACATTTTTCTGCGTGGCTAACTATTCTCTGGTATCGTACGTGCTATAAATATAATCCGTGTTTTAATCATCTAATCGTTTGATTTTGCACATAATCCATCTATTATAGCCCTACGAAGCGGGATTAAAGTGACCGTTTATTCCCTAGGGAGTAAAAAGTAATTTAAAAATGGAACGATCTTTTACTCTGAAACATGGTCACAAAAGAGTAACATATCAAAGGTTTTATTTAAATTTCGTATTTTCGAATTAGAAAGCGATTTATTTGAAAAAAAAAAAACAAATGAACTCCTTCTACGAGAGAAAAATTTATGGTTGTTTGTGTGCATCGTTGATTTTGAAAAGTAGGTATGTACAATGCCTCTGTTAGTAGCAGTAATGTAGGTAGGTACTAATTATCTGTGGAGTGTGAATCATCTTCATTGCGAAAATGTTGAGAGTTTGTGTTGTGTTTTAAATTGTTAATCTGTGACTGACCTGATAGAAGAAAAAACTGAACGCTCAGTTCAGAATTTTTGTCGAGTGTAAATTTGATCGGTTCTAAATGACTATTTTTCTCGCACTCGAAGTGAAAAGTACAGTTTGCACCTCGAGACTAAACGCCAGTTTAATATAGCAAACTCCTATATTAAATTGGCGTTTAGCCTCGCAAGCTCGGGAGTCAAACCACCTCGGGTATATAATGGCTTCGTTTAGTCCCTCGTTATAAAATATACTATTTGACGTCTGACAGGGGAGAATGAAAGAAGAGAAGATATCTCGTTTTCATTTGAGATTGATCTGCTGTAATGTGACTTGTTCTTAACACATCCGGTAACATAATTTTATGCATGCGGGGAAACTGTACCAGTTGCCAATGGTCATCCTTTGAGGATAAATGTTGCGGGGAACTCCCGACTACTATTCTTAATATTCCTCACAAACTTTTATTTGCAGCCTAGCCAGCCCAGCAATGATCATCAAAATCTTACTAATATAATAAAAGCGAGCGTTTGTGAGGCTATATGAATAGATGGAACGATGTTTGTAAAGAGTAACAAACATCCTTCTTTAGGATTTGGATGAAAATTGGCACATAGATATTTTACAACCTGGTTATCAAAACCGCTGTACACGCACGCCCATTTTTAAGAAAACTCGTGGGTATAACTGCATTACTAAATCTTAGGAACATAATATAAAACAAAAATAAGTTACTTACGAGGACAGTTTTCAATAGGAATGCAGTCACCTCCTTTTTCTGACAGAATATAACCTTCTTTACAATCGCATCCTTTTATATTTTCTTCTGGTGGATTATACCCACAGTTCAGAGGGTTCGGTGATGCACAAGTTCGCTGGCACTCATCAGGAATTTGACAGGCTGCAACAGATATGCAAGACTTCTAAATCGTTCTTGGTAGGTACAGCCATGATTAAAGTCTTCACAGTGAATGTCAAACTTAAACAGTGGAATTTATAGTTGTAAACAGGTGGTGATATAAATGTAGAGCTATAGCATTTCAAGATGCATAGAGAAGTGAAGTTTTACATTCACATGTCTGATAATGACGCCGTTTGAGTTTATGACAAATTATAATTTCTCTGACAGTAATTAGAGAATCACCTTTAGGTAGCATTGAGCAGTGAGAAGAAATAGACAACAATGAGAAATAAATATTTATCTCTTCTAAGCCATAGCTATACTTGATGCCATTTTTTGTTATAGATGTAACATTCTAATTGTCTTTTTTAAACTTTCACGATCAGAACACATCATAAAACATATAGAAACGGGTAATACCCGTTTCTATATGTTTTATGAAACATTCTAATTATTTACAAGCAGAAAAATTATGAATAAACCAGCAGGGATTGATCAACCAACAAAAGCACAAGGCATAAAACTGTGGAAGTATTAGAGTTGCTAGCAAACCTAAACCTACTTAAAACAACCAAAGAAGAAGAAGGAAAATAAAGAAGAAGAAAAAGATAAAAAAGAAAAGACAGTCAACTTAAAAATCTTACGTCCAGGACACTGATCATTCGGTACACATATCCCGCTGCCATTCCTAAGGTGATCGGGAAGACAGTCACACCCAGATTCACATATTTTCGATTCCTTGGTACAAGCGTAGTCAGTGTATGCTATATCACAGTTTTGGGGTGGGCAGATCTGTCTGCAGGGTACTGAGATTTCGTTGTAACCACATGTTGGTTCAGGTTCAACTACAAAATAAATAATTGAATGAACTACTGGTTACAGCCGTTTTCAAGATGGTATATACTATCTAGTCATCGCTGATACGTTTCATGACCAATACTGCAAACAGTTTTCCAAAGGATGAGTCGCATGTGACTTAAAGTTGATGGCTCGAGAGATAGAGGAAAACCAATGAAAAGATGAATGGATTGTGTGACGAATAATATAAGATAAAGATACTAGATAATTGATAGCATGATGGCTAACAGAGGATGCCCTAAGTAACAAGGGATAAGAGCAGAAAGATGATGATGTTGATGAAACTCTAAACAGGACATTAAGATCTTAATAAAATAAACAAGAAGAATACGAAAAGGTCAGATACGCAAGAAGAAAAAGAGAAAAGAAGATTTAAAAAAGCAGAGACAGTCAACATTAAAAATATCTTACGCGGAGGGCACTTCTGACTCGGTATACATATTCCTTTCTCGTTCCTCAGATAATTGGTGACACAATCGCACCCTGGCTCGCAAGCTATGTCTTGAAGACAACTATACTTAATGAATTTGCTTTGGCAGGATTGTGGGGGGCAGATCTGCTTGCAGTCTCTAGCTATTTCGTTAATCCCACATACGGGAGTTGATGGATCTAGAAATTATGTATGGTGTTAAAAGTAAGATCAAAGAAGGTATCAAAGTGGATAGATAGTAATTTTGAAGTAATCCGAAAATTCGCGTCAAACAAAAGTCAAATCATGAATGTGTGGCTGCGTCGTACTTCGATTGCTGCGCGAAAAAGCGACGGTTTATTCGGCGTTCATAAACACGTGGTTTGTCGCGATTAGGCACACAAATGAAAGACATAAGAACGTGGCGATCGTGTAAAGTAAAGCTAGAAGGTAATGTCTAAAACAGTGCAGATAATGATGATGTCATAGACGTGCATTTTGGAATTTTGTAATTTCATTAAAACAGACAATTACGGACTTTTGTGATACAAGTAAATTATGACCAAAATATCGTACGGATAACAGATTATTTATTAACAAAGCAACGTGATTATGGTGTTGAAAACTTGAATTACTGGTCTTACAAGGACAATGATCATTCGGGATACATATCCCGCTCCCATTCCTAAGATGATCGGGAAGACAGTCGCACCCAGGTTCACATATTTTTGTTTCTTCAGTACAAGCGTAGTCGGTGTATGCTAATTCACAGTTTTGTGGTGGGCAGATCTGTCTGCAGGGTACTGAGACTTCGTTGTAACCACATGTTGGTTCAGGTTCAACTATAAAATAAATAGAGTCAAATCATCATGTTTCTGCCCTTGTCCTTTGTTACTTGGGGTCTTTACAACACATGTTTTTCTTCAATTCTCCTTTGTAAACCATCTTTACTCCTTTTTCTTTCATACCTATCATTCCTCATACAATCCATCCATCTTTTCTTTGGTATTACTCTCTCACTCTCCAATCAAAATAAATGGAGTCAAATAAACTACTAAAATACGTGTTACGCCGACTTTAAGTCACTTCGAATAAGAATACGAAGGACTTACGCGGAGGACACTCTTCGCTTGGTATGCATATTCCCTTATCGTTCCTCAGATAATTTGGAACACAATCGCACCCTGGCTCACAGGGCAAGTCTGCAACACAACGGAATAACGCGTACTTGCTCAAGCACGTCTGTGGTGGGCAGATTCTTCTGCAGTCTTTAGCTACTTCGTTTATCCCACAAAAAGGAGTTGATAGACCTAGAAATAATGTATAGTGTAGTGTCGAGTGTAACATCGAAGAAGTTATCGAAATGGTTACTGGCAATTTCGATGTAATGCGAATTTTCTTTACTGCAGAACTACTGGTAACAGCCGTTTTAAAGATGAAATCAATATTTCTCATATATCATGAGCGACGTAGACAAATATATTGTCTGCATCGTACCTTTTCTTCTTTGAAACCTCATTTCAGTTTAGGCATAAAAGGATTTTTTTTTAAATCGTATCAATGGTGTATTTTTAAAGAAAGAAAAAGAAATAACACTGGTTGAAAACTACCATTTTAGGAGCACTTATTTAAATACAATCTCAATACAGACGTTAAGAGGCATGAATATATTGAAACACATTTTAACACTCAAACAAAATACTCTAGTACATTTATTCTGTTTGAGAGTTAGAACGCTAGACAAAAAGTTTTTAAGTGTTTTCACTTTCAAGGCATACATACGGTAAGAGACGGTCTTCAGGGAGCCAGAAATAATTATTGAAGAAAAATTATATGACTAGAATAAACAAAATATAAACGTCCTTGTCTAGACCTGTACTTCCCAAAGGATTAGGCAAAGGTGTACCATAATAGTACACCCACATTTTGCCAGCTAGGTCCCATGTAATAGGGAGCGAGCCTATTGCCATCAACCGGGCACAAATCCAGTTGAGTCTCAAAACAATCCCAGACCATATATTCATTTTGCCAAAAATAATGACTTGGTTTCCAAACAACATTAGTTTCCAAAGCAAGCTTAAAATCAACTCTGAAGACGGTTATAACATATCAAATCCTTACTTGGAAAGGCCGTTAAGCCCTCTGTACCCGACTATCATCTACAGAGGCTGTCATTAAGGCATTTGGAGGCCTATAAAGCCCCTGATAACGACCAAAATAATAGAAGGCCAGATTTCAGTTTGTACTGATACGATTTTGACGTTGATGGGCCGTTGTGGCTTTTCTTGAATAATTTGTGTTTGAATATAGAATAGAATACGTAGGTACTTAGTGTAAAATTGTATTGCTCGTTTTGTCTAAGCGTCAGTTCACAATGAGCGGCAACATAACGCAACGCGGCGCGACGGTACTGGAAAAGAACAGTAGTGATACCGCGCGCCGCCGCGAGACGCATCGCAATGAAATGTGTATCTTTTCGTGTAGTAAATAAATATATATTTTGAGTCGCCCTATTAAAATGTGTGCGCAGCATAGCGTCGCGTCACGTCTCGTTGTGAAATAACGCTATGCACCACACTATGCTCCAAAACACAACTTGCTGACGTTGCTCAAAAAGCCGCTAATCTGAAGTGGAACTGGACTGGACACGTTTGCCGCATACTCGATAAGCTGTGGACCAAAATAGTCAATTGCTTGACCCCTGACCCAGCCAGAAGCCGACGCGGCAGACCTCGAAAAAAATAGTGCGAAGAGTTGAACAACTCCAACAATCAGTGGTCCACAATAGCCCTGGATCAAATCAACTGTACAGTACCAGTATCAGTTGAGTTTATAACGGAGAGTTTGGAGATTCGAAATATTAACAGAGCAATAATATTAAAATATTCACTTGGTAGTCAATAAGTGCCAGGATACAATATGTCTGTGATTAATTTTATTCTACTTATCATTAGTTTAAACCAAATTTTTTGACGCTGGAATAGCGGCACTTAGCCATCTCTAAATACAACGATAGGTGAATTTTCTAGTAATACAGTGCTATCTATGGCACATGTGAAGAACTAACATCGATTTCAATTTATCCACGACATAAGAGTATATAGAAAAACCCAACAACAACTGTCGGGCAGTAGCCTACTAGATACAACACCCGTCTGGTTGCAGGATCCTCCCCTCATCAATGGGGGATGAAGAACTATACAGCCTGTTTCTCGTGCCCCCAAACCGATGTGATCCGTGTATATATAGGGTGACTGGTAATTAGTATTGATACCTAAACACGTAATTTTAATCATGATAACAAACAACTTTTACTATTGGAACGAACCTGAAATCGCAGAAAAAATCGGCTATACATTGGTGACTAATTACCAGTCAGTCACCTTATATAGTGCAGTGCCTTTCTTCAACCATGTGCATAGAAAACACCTATAAATGATTTGATTTCATTTGATTTAAACCGAAGTAATTCCAAACGAGAATTATTGCTGAATTTAGTAGAACCAAAAGTTTTTTGAATAGAAGTTCAGCCAAAGCTCGCGAAAACAGTTTTTTCATTTCACTCGTATGAAAAGTGTGACGAACAAATTTGGGGATACTATTCAACTTAAAATTTTGTCTGTCTAACAAAGTCAGTTTGAGTTATTCAAAAAGTTTAATAAGAATACTTAACCGAGGTTTTATAAGATACTGAAGCTCGCTCTTTTCTGCTGGGGCTGCGGGACTGTTCGAAAGAGATACCATGGCCCCGGAACATAAAGGGCGAGGAAGGAACATGGATGGGTTTTTGTCAGTAAAAGTCTGACACTCCCTCCCGCTCCTCAGTCAGAGTTTTCTCGCTTTTCAATCGGGTATGAAAGTTTATATTTACCTGGACAATCTTTAGGGTCAATACATTTTCCGTCTTTAGCCAGTACATATCCTGGGTTGCACTGACATCCAGCCGGTGCACACGCGTCTATACATGCCTTTGGTTCCTGACCAATGTCATCACAACTCGGAGGACAATAACTGGTGCATTCACTGTATGTTGCGTTGCCATCACCGTTGCATCCTACTACTGCATAAAAAAGACAGTCGGTTGAGTTTACAGTATTTCTTATATTCTGCCATACTTCTATAATAAAATGAATTAGAACTTTTTAACCGACTTCCAAAAAGGAGGAGGTTCTCTATTCGACTGTATGTATTTTTTTTTTTTTTTTTTTTTTTTTTTTATGTATGTTACCCGATTACTCGAAGACGCCTAAACCGATTTGAAAAATTCTTTTTTTGTTTGAAAGGGTATACTTCCAAGTTGGTCCCATAGTCGCCAAGTCGGGATCTGATGATGGAATCTTGGCGAAATCGAGGGAACTCTTCAAATTTTATAGGATAACGTACAGCAATTTTTATATTTTCTACAACAAGTGAAGCATTTGCGTTTGATAAGAACCATTCTACCATCAGATCTGATGATGAAGCCAAGAGTCACGGAACTCCATAATGAGACAATGTATCCTAGTCGTGTTTGGGCTTGTTGTAATTGTAACGGTATGCACTTTCCATGTGAACCACTAAAAAGTGAAAAATAAAAACTTTTTTGCAAAAAATAAAACCGACTTCAAAAAGAAAAAGTGAAAAATAACTTTAGCTTCTGAAGTCGGTGACAAAAAAATTAAATCAATCATACAAACGTCACCGACTTCAGAAGCTAAAGTTATTTTTCACTTTTTCTTTTTGAAGTCGGTTTTATTTTTTGCAAAAAAGTTTTTTACCTGGACAACTGTCGAGCTTGACACATTTTCCACTTTCTTCATTCAGAACAAAATCTGGTTTGCAAACACAGCTAGGAGGCAGGCACTGCTCTGTGCATACTTGAGGGTTCGGGTTTAAACAATTCGGTTCACAAGCACTGACACATTCTTTGTACATTGCATTGAGGTCTTCACAACTTTTCACTGTTTTAGTAGAAAAATAGAAATGAGAAAAAATATCTATCAGTTAAAAGTGAAATCGGAACGTCAAGATAATTCAATTCCCAAAGCCGATATTTCTATATTAAAATCAATTACCAAAGCCGATATTTCTATATTAAAATCAACTCCCAAAGCCGATATTTCCATATTAAAATCAATTACCTACTTAACTGGACAGGTCAAAAAAATATATAGCAAATACCACAGATGACTGAGAGAACAACGTGTCTTTCCGCATTGGTTTGGATCTTTTTGCATCCATTAAAGAAATTTAAAAAAATATATGTTTACCTGGACAATCTTTAGGGTCAATACATTTTCCGTATTTATCCAGTACATATCCAGTGTTGCACGCACATCCTGCCGGTGCACACGAAGCTATGCATGCTTTAGGTTCCTGACCAATGTCATTACAACTCGGAGGACAATGACTGGTGCATTCACTGTATGTTGCGTTGCCATCACCGTTGCATCCCACTACTACATAGAGAAAACAGATCGTTAAGTTTACCATATTACTTATATTCTGCCATACTTCTATAATAAAATGTATTAGAACTTTTACCTGGACAACTTTCGAGCTTGACACATTTTCCAGTTTCTTCATTCAGAACAAAATCTGGTTTGCAAACACAGCTAGGAGGCAGGCACTGGTCTGTGCATACTTGAGGGTTTGGGTTTAAACAAGTCGGTTCACAAGCACTGACACAGTCTTTGTACATTGCATTGAGGTCTTCACAACTTTTCACTGTTTTAATAGAAAAATAGAAATGAAAAAAAAAACATAATTTAAAAGAGAAATCGGAACGTCAAGATACCTAATTCAATTCAATCACCGTTGCATCCCAATACTACTTAGAGAAGACAGGTCGTTAAGATTAGTGTATTTTATATCAATTATCAATTGAACATTTCTATAATATTTAGTAGTTAAGCCGCGCTTGCTTGTTTTGGTCCGTGGATGGGTGATCACTCAGTACATACCGAGTTACCTCCATCCCTCGCAAAGCATGTAAGTCCCGGCTGTCATTTATAGATCTTTGACAGTCAGTGGCCCGAAAGTCGGACAATCAGTTGTACTAAGGACCCAGTACTAAATGGGTTATAGATTAAATTTCGTTAAATTATTTAACTATCATTACCTGATCTCATTGACGATGAACAAAAACATCGTGAGGAAACCGGTAATCCACACATTACATGATACATGACATCCACTAACTCATACTGGGCTCACAAAGAGAAGGTTTGTGTATGTAAGCAGTCGAAATATTACAGGCTGATTATGATATGACATTATACTACTGCAACTTAACTCATTAACTGTGAAGTAGACACAATAGTGTAACAATCTATTCAGACCGATTCGGTCGGTGTCCACAGATGAAGAGTTGGTCTATTAACTACTGATTGTAAGGTTTCGAAGTGACAATTATCATTGACATAGTTTTATAAAAAAAATTGTAGAACAATACACTTCACGTGTATCCGTACACGATTTACCACTTCCGCGCGTATCAACCTTGAAAAAATAGTCGCAAATTTTGTTTTTAAACAATAAACAGATTTCTAATCATCATAAAAATTAAGTTATGTTTAATACAGAAATAACTTTAAAACAATTAGGTACAATTTATAAATTAGAAAAAAGAATAAAGATCGTTTTCAAAGAAAATCGACATCGATTTAAGAGACTTTTGATTGATTAAACTAAGATGATAAGAGAATGGTTCGGGAAGCGATTGAGATCAAGAAGTACCCTAATTTCAATCGCGAAGACGGCTTCAAACTCTCTTCAGCGTGGAATCCAGTGATCACTAAGTGTACTCGTCAAGTGAAATCGCCTCAATATACGGACACTGTTAGTGTAGTGTGCTGTCCTAGTGTGAACCGGCCCTAATTAACATTTATGAAGATGAGTGAGGGTAGTTGAAAAAACACCTTCACTTTGCTGTCGCGGTACCTCCAATACTTCAGTCTCCCCGCGACCACGGCTGGTGCAATCCGGTCGAAACGTCGGGATAAAATTAAAGGTAAATTCGCGATAAATACCCGGATGTCATATGTTTTATAATACATACAACTAACAACGAATCTTTTATTACTGACAACAATCTTTTATTTTCACCTACCTTTTCCCTCCACATATTTTGTCACACCACTATGAACTAACGAAAGAACACAAACAAAAAGATACACGAACAACATTGCCAGACACTATTCCTCTCAATAAAATACCACTTATATTACGAACTCTGGCAAAACAAACTGTATGAGGATATAAAAACACTAAACTCGTCGGGGGCACAGTATAGATATAACCAGTAAACCAAGTCGGGCATTTTTGTGAAATCAAACAGGCATTCTTAGGTTTTTCAACTAAACGTTGTGCTATTTTGCAATTCAGCCATAAAACGTAACCGTTTGTCATGATGCAACTGGGTACTTACTTACTCACGGGTAACCCGGAGGATCATCGTCATCATCATACTAGCCCAAAATCACCCACAGCTGGGTATAGGCCTCCCCTTTTTTCTGCCACACTTCCCGGTTCTGTGCGTTCCTTATCCAGGATCACTTGGATAAGGAACCATCCCGCGACTCCAACGATATCGTCAAACTAACGTGCTTTATGACAGCCCTGGTTTCTTTGGCCTAACCATGGCCACTTCCAGAGGACGATTAGGTCAAATTTCACCAATGCACGTGATCGGTACATTTAAACTGTGTTTAAGAGCAAAAAAAGTCATCACATCGCTATCAGTTTAAATTATTGAAGTCCGCTCTTTAATTCGTTAGACCATTTTTTCTCTAGTTGAAATACTGTATGTTGACATGTCTACTGTGGCGGGGATATGACTCAGATGATGCAAGATCGTGCTACGAGTATCAGACGTATGACGTTCATGCGGGGATTTTTTTACTCCTGCGCACCAATTCTATATTTCCTGATAGTTGAGATTTTGGTATTTTTATGATAACATAACCTATTATGATAATAATAGGTTAAAAAGATACGATTTTGCCGTAATTATGATAATGCAGTGATCATAATTATCTTCATTGGATGCTACTGCAATTTGTTCCTACCAAAATACTCTTTCCACATAATACATCATTATTAATCAAGCCTATGAAACCGCCTTAAAAAGATAACTGTTATCTCCCCAAAAATGTGAAATCATATTCATGAGGTCCAGGAAATTGAATCGTAACTCATAGTTCATTTAGCATTTGACAGTTGCTCCAAATAAAACAAACATGTTTTCAATAAACCGAACTACACCGTATGAATTGTTCCGGGAAAAAAAACCAATAAGAACAATAGCGAAAAAAAAACAAAACACGGTAACAACACAGTTCAAAACACTTCGAAAGAAGAACAAATAAAACAAAAGACAGAGGAACATAATCGTATGTAACTTAGGTCCATGTTCACCAAAAAGATGACGCTCTGATTATCTAAAAACAGCTGTTTAAAACACATTTTTGTATAGGAACATGTCACAGTGACAGCTGTTTTTACATAATCAGACTGTTATCTTTTCGGTGAACATGGAACTTAGTACTTAACAACTGACAGTCCGTTATGTCGGGAGCAGAAACGCTAGATATGCAATAACGTGCATATAAAGTTACTTTGTCAGATATCGTTCGCATTACTTGACATCCTTTTCAAGATATTACTTTCTTCATAATTGCAGCTATTAGTTTTAGTTGTAACTGCTAAGTTGTAGACTTGATGTCCACAATATGATGTAACATTTAAAGAGCGGTTTTGGAATAATTTCATCTTGACACATATTTGAGACATTCGTCGCAGCTATTCATTGGCCCGAAGGTCTGACAACCAGTCTTACCAAGTAATATCGTGTTACCACTAGGTACTAACTAACTACTGTGGAGGTCAGATACACAATCGCTCTATGTAATAAACTGATATTTAGATGCATCCGGTAAGACTGGCAGCCGAGCCCAACATAGTTGGTAAGAGGCAAGGCCGATGATGAGATATTGGGTCCTAGGGTCTGGTCTAGACCTAGGCCAGGGTCCCGCTTGCACCCTGGCCTAGGTCAATAAATACGTATAATTTTAAACACCGTTGTGTATCTGACAGATTAAAACAAATTTACAGAAAAGGAAAGATAACTTAAATTCGTTTTAACGCAAATTATGTACAAACCAACGAATAAAACATTTCCATAAATTAATTAACACAATAAAATTAATAAAGAAGAAATAAAATAACGTTATGTTTAATTAACGTTTCTATAATGAACTTATCGGAATAAATTGACTGTTGCTGACAGCGCTCTTAACTATAAATTAATTTTAGAATAATTGTAAAATTAATTTATAGTTGTTGAAAATAATTGAAAATAATTTACAGTTAATTGAAAATTATTTTCAATTACTACGATTTACTGCACTTCGATTAAGACTCGTTCAACTAATATAATATTTAATATACGTATGAATTTACATGATGTCAAAGGTACATAACAAACAAAAACTCACGCCTATCTCCCATATGGACTTGATTTTAAACCATTTTCTACGCAAGAATCATGTAAATCTGTCCAGTAGTTTAGGAAATATAAAGCAAAATAATTAGTAAACATTGTGTACATCGTAAATTTCACAGTCATTGTTCTAGCATTTTTTTTAATATGTAATGTAAGGTGCAATAAAATTGTATTATAAGAAAATAACTGCAATAAGATTTGTAGAAATGTAATATTGTAAGGATTATTTCAATAAATAAATAAACTACGGGGTTCCAAGCCGCAAAAACAAATGCGAAATTGGGTACAAAAATCAAAAGGCTGCTGGATGTCAATGGTTTGTGGCATTAATCCCATGTTTACTTTTAGGTGGCGCTTTAACATGCAACAAAAAACTTTTGGTCAATTAATGCTCGCCAATGAGGACCTCACCCTCGGTACTTTAACAGGACTGATGGGCATAATTCAACAGAATGAAAAGGGGGCCAAATTGGCGGAACAGCTGGCAAACCCTGGCCCAAACAAGATTTTGGATCAGTGATTTACTGTGAGTATAAGTAGACAGAAATCCTAATAATAAAAAAAGAAATATCAAAAACACTCATACAAAATGCTATCTAAATCAAATCCCCAAAATAGTATTTAACGGTTAAACGAACGTCATCTATAAAAGAAAGATGGCGATAAAGCGTAATCCAACTTCGAAATATTTTCTATTACATTTACTTAAATCGAACGAACCTGTTTCACTAGGGTTTCCAACTAAGCCATCGACTTTCCTCCCAAAAAGCCGGGATTTATTTCCACTTTTCAGTTACGTGTTATTCGCTCAAAGGCATCTGAACAAAGCGATTCAATAAACATAGGTACCTGTTCGGATTCTGAATTGTCCAAACAATAGATAAACGCATTGCTCATTTTAACCCTTGGACGTGGCAACAATGGATTGTTTTATGGCAAATAATCAATTTGTCTTAGCAGTTTAATTAAAATGATTTTGATCCAGACCATCCTACATTTATTACGGTGATAAATGAAATTGTAGACGATTTATCAGCATTAGAAGAAATTTTTTTCATTAGTCTAGCTGGCATCACTAGACTAAAACGAACAATGGAAGTGACTATGGATTTAGACCACAAAAGTTTTAAACACGCATTCTTTATGCAACAATGGAATCCTAAAAAATCTTCCTCTTTTTGTTAGAACAGATTTATGCTCAAGATCTCTCAGAATCCAGCCAAATTCAAATGAAAAATATGGTAATAAGGTTCAGTGTCCAACCGCCGCAGTTATTCTATTGCAATATCTTTGAAATGCAAGCGACAGTAAATCCTTTTCAGCTCCCCGTAGATGGAACTGAATTTTCTTATTCTGAAGATTTCTTGTCCAGGTGAAAAGAGGATAATTTAGTTCCAAGATATTATTGCTACTGAAAGATGGTACTGCTCCTTCTAGTTGCTAGTTTTATTCTGAAAGGGTCTTTGCATAAAGAAAAGAGAGCAAACATCCATATGTTTGAGAGACCAGTAAAGCTGGCTTATGGTCTCGTTGCCCAAACCAAAAGGAGACAAATGAAGTCTTTTTTTTTCTTATTTGCATAGATCTGCAGGTCTTTCTGATTTCACGTCGATATACGAGTATGTATGTAAGTATTTTCACTTCCTTAGGTAATCTGTAAACGTTAACAACTTAGAACCAAGGCAGCTAAGGCACATTTCAGATTAGCGGCTTTGAAACTTACGCCTTCAATTTGTAAATTGGTGTAAACGGTCACAAAGCCGTCAACCAAGCATTCTGTACATAAAATATGTAACTTTATGCAAATATTGTTTCTGTGAAACGTTTTTTTTTGGGGTGAAATATCACGTTTTACGGTAAAAATTTAATAGTAAATGGGTTATGGAGGTATCTAAAGTAAAATTATGACTACAAAAACTACAATTTAAAAAAAAAACTTGTGAAAAAGTTGGAACTTCGACCTCCAATATCTCCGCAACTGGAAGGTTCCCAGGTATGATGTAGAAAAACATTATCAAAATGACAGGGAAAACAAGTGCCTTTCGGCTTCGCTGGTTTATTTACACTCTTCATGTTTTGGAGCGCAGTGTGGTGTTGCGTAATATTATAGTCAGTTAGCTTGACGGTCAGAATACTACGCTCCATTTTACGTTAGCAAACATTGAGTCTGGAAGTAATAACTTAAAAAATATTGAATGCCTTACCACAGTCTTCGGGTCTAATGCAAACTCCACCCGGTTTAGACAGAACGAATCCCTCATTGCAGATGCAGCCGGGTTCTGCACAGACAGTCGTGCATCCTTGATCCGGAGGGTCACCGCAAGTTGAAGGACATTCACTGGGACATTCTGAGAATGTTGCGTTCAGGTCACCGTTACACCCCGGTTTTGCTGCAATATGTACAGAATATATAAGTATATTTCATTCTTTCCTATTGGTCAGCAGGACACATAAAACTACTTAGTATTTTACACCAGATTATATTTTTTTTGGGTCCTTGTTTTGAAGTTCTCTGAAAGCTAGTTTCCTGAAAATTTGAGAGCCGTGCTAGGAGATGACAGCTAATGACTTTGAGCCTATAATCAATTGAAATGCACGCACCGATACCAAAAGTTGGTGTAAGGCTGTTGCAAGCGTTTGTTATCACTGTTGTTTTGCTCTCAAAAAGCTGTGTGTTCAAACACAGATGGTTGCAGTTGTTTTTAGCTTGTAGTTTTACAACATAGTACCCAGATACTCACGACCTTGGCATTGCGGTACACAGATTTCATCCTGGTTTCTGTAGTACCCTGGAATACATCTGCATCTTGGTGGACCGGGGTATTGGAAATCGCAGGGTATGTTCCTATCATCACATCTTTCTCGTAAGCAACCTGGAGTATAAGCATCCCAAAACTCGTTCGGTCTGCTACAATTTAGTTGTGCTAAAAACACAAATCCAGTTAGTCAGAATGTCAAACCTTTCTCCTATCTCTATAAAGGTATGAAGAGCTGGGGTGTAAAGTTCTTTAACCTTCCCCATAAAAAATAAAGGATCCTTCGACCAGACGAGTGTCCTGTCTGGTGGGCTACTGGCTGACGGTTGTTGTCCAGTTTTTCCATAGTCTTAAAGTCACGGATAACTTTAATAGCGTGATTCATATTTTTTATGTAAGGTTTTTCTTTGTAATATGTTGCTGGCAATAATTTTTGTACTGTCCACTACATCTCGAAAGAAATAGACAGAAGCTTCAAAATCTGTAGCATCAACACTATAATATAACAGCATCCATACATCACGCTTTTTGTCCTTAGAGCGTTAAACAAAGTTGTTAATACACCCATAATTTGCCAGTTAATGTAAATGTTGTAATGGACGACGAGCCCTTCATAAAAATGTAAATTAGTATAAGTAGTTTTAGCAAAATAACGGGGGCCTACATGTGTGTCTACCCCAGAACTATTATATACTAAAGGCCTTAAGCATTGCACAATGATTTATGATGTTGCATCAGCCATTGTGGGAGGGATATCGGTGAAGTCGAAACCTGTTCGACCTGGACCTGGAAAATTACGCAATAAGAAATGCTATTGCATCAGAAAGAGGGAAAGTCCATTTTTACGAGCTATGATTGGTTAAAGAGCCCTGAAGGACGCACAACGTGCAATGACGAAGTTATTTAAGATAAGATAAGATAAGATAAGATAATTTTTATTTGTTCAAAACATGAGTATACACACATAGCATGCAAGATGTTACATTAGATTATAATTATTACAGTCATGTTTTGCCTGAACGGCGTACAAATATAAGGTGTTGGACGCTACACAGCATCAAGTGATTTTATATTGGTTCATTACACCGACCGAACCGATTAATTTGACGAGAATCGAGTCAAATAGTAGTAAATAGAACCAAGTAATCAAGTCATTCTACCAGTCAATCAAGGAGAAGTCTTTAAGAAGTCAAGGAAGAGCTCCATATCAGACAGATAGTCATGAGAAGTTAAGTAAGTAAATTCACCGTTTCAATGAGTTACCAAGTGTCGTAACAAGTAAATGAGTCCCACGCGCTCTAAGAGTTAATTCGTTATATACGTTCATAAGTTAGTGTAAAGTCTTGTGCCCCGCTTTAAATGTAATCTATGTAGACATAATTAAAAAATATAAAAGTGTTAAAAGTATTCGCGTTTGATTTACTAAACACACAAGAGAACAATACAGTCCACCCCAACATTTTGGTCCATTCGAGCCGGGTAAGCAGTGAAGTCCCAGCATTTGGTCCATACGAGCCGGGTAAGCAGTGAAGTCCCAGTATTGGGTCCATACGAGCCGGGTAAGCAGTGAAGTCCCAGCATTTGGTCTATACGAGCCGGGGTAAGAAGTAATACAGTCCACACATAACAGGTCTATATTGCAGTAAACTGTTTTTTATTTTTATTTTAATTAATTTTTGCCCGAATCGAACCCTGGACGTCGTGCTCAGCAGAAGCACTGGCGATCACCAAACCAACAAGATACAAGAAGTGCCATTTCTAATGTGACATGCAGCAATTGACGTTATTTTTTTAGGTGGATTTATTATCATGATATCCAGTCGCTAAATTGTTGAAATTGTACTTACGACATTCTGAAGACAAGATGCATGTCTCATCATCTTCACTGACCATCAAATAGCCTCCTTTGCAAGCACAGCCTCCGGGACACGGATACGGTGGATCGCAAGCGATAATAGCGAGACTATCATCCGTAGGACAATAGTCAGTTGGACAGCCCGCGTTGCAGTAGACATAAGTTTCATTTGCTTTACATGTCGGAGATCCACCTAAAAGAAATGATAATTAAATGCAATTTATGCAGTTATCAAAACTTGCCTGCCTTCTAAATATGTAATAATATTCTTCTGGGTGAATTTCGACCCTGTTGGTCAATCTCAACGGAGATCAGCCAACTGGAGATAATAATATCATAGTGCATAATTTGCCGACAGTACGGTAATCCGACACGATCGGAGAGAGATCAAGTGCAGGACCAAAGAAAGACTGTGTGTTTAGAATCTCCTCTGAACCAATAAAGAACCAAACAAAGGCAGCATATTTAGCCGTTGAAGCAAGAAAACATGATTCCAGACGATAACCGCTACCGTCAGATAAGCAGTAACTCAATTTATAAAATACTGGAAAAACTGCAACAGTCAAACAGGCTAATAGGTAGATGATGACCTAGGTACATGGTAGATATTTCGTAAATATAATATTACTTGTTTTTTACCTGGACAATCTTCGGGCCTGATACACTGTCCTCCCTTTTCCTTAAAAATATATCCTTGCTTGCATATACAGCCTGGTGGCGCGAGCATGTCCATGCATTCTCCTTCGGGTTCCGGATTCTCACAGGTAGGCTGACAATATTCTGGGCTCTGAACGTATGTTGCATTGCGATCCCCGTTACATTGAGGCTCAGCTGTCATAAGAACATTTTTTTTTAGCACATTAAAAAAAAACATGCGGGGCAGTCTTTGGGGACTGCCGATGGAAGTAAAAACTCGTAGCCGATACTAGCTACGACTACGCGCACGCGGTGCTAAACGTCACGACGGTCACGCGAGTGCCATGATTTTTTACCACTCAAAAAGTGCTCAACACGCCTAAAAAAGTTTTCACTTCAAACTAAAATTAAATCTACAATCGAACGCAATTAAAAACAAAATGCGCACAATCGGTGGTGTAATCTAGGCCTACTTATAAAAAAAATCCTCTTCCATTTATTAGATAAAATAAAAACAGAATAACTGATTGCTCGATACATGTTCACACAAGTTAATCAACTGAGAAGAAAAGCAAAGCACGATGCGAGCGATGATGCGATGATGCGAGCTATATAGCACGATGTATAGAAATATATGAAAAATATGTTCCTGAATGAAGTCCGATTACTTCCTTTGAATAAAATCATACCTGGACACGTTTCCGGATTGACACATTTTCCAGTTTCTTCATTTCGAACAAAACCTGGCATGCAGACACAACCGGGAGACAGACACTGATACGTGCATGGTTGGTTGGGGTCCGATTTAGTACAAGTTGGTTCACAAGCAGATGGGCATTCGCTGTACATCGCATTGGGATCCCCTTTGCAACCTATTCCTGTTTTGGAAAAACGTATGAACAAAAAGTGGAAACATTACATTAATACTTAAAACACGAAATCTCAAACTCAAATCATTTATTTCAATTAGACCATTACGGCACTTTTGAATGTCAAAAATACAAAGAAAAATCAAAGCTACAGTCACAGACACAAGGCATAATAACTTGAGAAAGTACTGTAGTTACCCATTCCCTAGCGTAGATTTCTATGGAGAAGAACGGGCAAGAAACTCCATGGACACTCTTTTCAATCAATTTTTTTTCCCATACTACCTTATTAAAAAAATATAGTAGAAATAAAATAAAAAAGAAGAAGAAATATTACCTGGGCAAGTCTCGGGCTTGACACATTTTCCAGTTTCTTCATTTAGAACAAAATCTGGTTTGCAAACACAGCTAGGAGGCATGCATTGCTTGGTGCATATTTGGGGTTTTGGGTTAGTACAATTCGGCTCACATGCACTCGGACAGTCGCTGAATACTGCATTAGGATCTCCTTTGCACCCTGGCTCTGTTTCAATAAACAATAAAACAAATTAGCAAAAAGTGGAATCAAGCCTGTACACACTTCTTTCCACGGTTATTTTATCATCATAATTTTGACTGTAATACAAAATCAGAGTTAAAAATAATAAAAAGATTGAAGAGAAGTTACTGTCACGATTCTAAATATCTGTGTATCAATAAAATTAGTACTTAGGCACCATGAAATCGATGTGAAGATCATAAAGATTGACCACATACCTGGGCAATCTTCGGGCTTAACACATAGCCCGCGAATTTCACTTAACATATATCCCTGCTTGCACTCGCAGATACTTAGATCACAAACATTCTCACAGTTCACTTGTTCTTCTTCACTATAATGGTAACCACAGATAGGTGGACAAGCACTTGAGCAGTCGCTGTGCGTTGCATTCTGGTCACCTTCACATCCCGAGTCCACTAAATTTACCGAAATCTAAGTCAGGGACTTTAACTAGCAAGCCATTCATCATAAATGGAATTGTACTGACTATGTGACTGCCACATGTAAGATGGGAAATGAGGTAAAAAACCCCCTGACTGGAATCCATGAAACACTAGACAACATCGTAGCGAATAAAGTTGAAAAAGGCGGGTCAGCTTGACTTTTGAATTGACAAATTTTCCACCCTTTTTAATCTAAATGCATCTTCGAGCAGACATAAAACCCGTCTAGTGAGAGATTTCTACTTTTCTATGGGATATGAGGAAATAAATACCCAAAAAGTTTATATTTACCTAGACAATCTTTAGGGTCAATACATTTTCCGTCTTTGTTCAGTACATATCCTGGGTTGCACGCACATCCTGCCGGTGCACACGCTGCTATACATAACTTTGGTTCCTGACCAATGTCATCACAACTCGGAGGACAATAACTGTTGCATTCACTGTAAGTTGCGTTGCCATCACCGTTGCATCCCAATCCCAATACTACATAGAGAAGACAGGTTGTTAAGATTTTTGGTTTTTTTTTTAATTTTTATATTAAATATTAATTATCTACTGACAGCCTCGTTGATCCTGGGCTCTATTCTCGGGTCGGTCGAATTAGATCTTCCAACAAGTTTTTCAGTAGCAGCAGTCTGGATTTGTGTCTGGTTGATGGCAATAGGCTCCCCCCCCTATTACATGGGACTTAAACATCACGTGCCCAGCCCTTACTTATCACATTAGCAGAAAACATATTGTTGAGTAAAAAGAAATAGAGACCTTTAATCAGTAACGGGACAAACAGGCTACTTCGATTAATGTTGTACACGATATCTCCAACAATTGTTCCCTCTTTTACAATATAAAATTCCTCAAACAATTTTGGAGTAATTTTTACCTGGACAGGTCTCGCGTTTGACACATTCTCCAGTTTCTTCATTTTTAACAAATCCTTCCTTACACACACAACCGCTTGGTAAACATTGCAAGGTGCATATTTGAGGGTCTGGGTTGGTACAGGTTGATTCACAAGCACTGACACAGTCTTTGTGCACCGCATTGGGATCTCCTCCACAACCTATCACTGCAAAGCAGAACAATTCAACTAAAAACACACATCATAAACACTCAAAAATAAATTGTATGATTTGATAAAAACTCAGGGAAAAGTAAAATTAAAATGTCATTATCTAAAGCTGATCCAACTAATATTGTAAATGCGAGGGTTTCGAAAATGTATGGATGGAAGTTTGTTACTCTTTCACGCAAACACTACTGAACGGATTCTGATGATTTTTATAACCTGGATACACACACACACACACACTCACAGGATACTTTTTACCCCGGTAGTATGACTCCGTGAGGCAATTATCGAAATCAATGGGATGCAGGCGTTGCCGCGGGCATAAGCTTGTATTTCTATGTTAAAATACATTAAAGTATATATTACCTGGACAACTTTCGAGCTTGACACATTTGCCAGTTTCATCATTCATAACAAAATCTGGTTTACAAACACAGCTAGGAGGCAGGCACTGCGCTGTGCATATTTGAGGGTTCGGGTTTAAACAAGTCGGTTCACAAGCACTGACACAGTCTTTGTACATTGCATTGGGGTCTTCACAACTATTCACTGTTATAAGGAAAAATAGAAATGAAAAAAACCATCAGTTTAAAGTGAAATCAGAATGTGAAAGATATTTCAATTCCCAAAGGTGATATTTAACTGCCGATATACATATAACACTCGGACAGTCCCTGAATACTGTATTTGGATCTCCTTTGCAACCAGGTACTGTTTGTATGTAAATTATCATATGAAAAAAATCAGTTCAAAGTGAAATTAATATTCGAAATACTTCAAAACTCAAAGCCGACATTTCTATTTCAAGCTTCTGCATTCGAGTCTCCTTTGCAACTCAGATATTTATGGGAGAATTATTGGAAAGAAAAAAGTACGAGTTGTACCAAAAAAGGAGTAAGAGAAGTTACAATCGCAGATGATCTTTTAGATTTCTGTTACCTGGGGGACAGTCTTCCGACTTGACACATTTTTCACCCTTCTTTGTCAAGATGTATCCCTCCTTGCATACACATCCACTCGGATCACACAGAGCGATACACATAGTTTCTTCTTTACTGTAGCGATCAGCACACGTAGGTGGACAGCTACTGGGGCAGTCGGCGTGTGTTGCATTTAGATCCCCACCACATCCTTCGTCCACAACTATCAAATTAGGATCATAATGATTATTTGGGAAACTTAACGATTATAAAGGGTGTAAAAAACCTCTTAAGGGGCCGGCGGAGCATGCGTTTTTCATACAAACGTAATACCAAAATAATATGAAAATCAAACATATTCTTAAGGTAGTGCGTATATATTTCGTTTGTATTATAGAATATCTATGTTCCCAAATAAATATTTTGAAAGTAAAATGATATATAGACGAGATATGAGGAATTTAAAATTTCCATAGAAAATTTATTTTTCTCATAACTCTTGTTTAAATCAGTGTACATTAAAAATATGTGTTTGGGAACCTATATATTCTGTAATCTAATCAAAATAAATACGCACTACCTTAAGAATATGTTTGATTTACAAATTATTTTGGTATTACGTTTGTATGAAATTCGCATGCTCCGCAGGCCTCTTAACGAAACCGAAAGGCACTTATTCTCCCTGTCATTGCGACCATTTTTTTTATCTACACCATGCCTGGGACCTTTAAGTTACGGAGATATTGGGGGTCTAAGTCCCAACTTTTTGAATTTTTTTTTTGTGATGTTTTCATTTAAATATTTAACTTTAAACCGCTCCACGACCCCCGTACTAGTCCAGTAGTGAGTTCTGACACAAAACGTGATATTTATCCAAAAAAAAAAGTCGTACCCAGCAGTAATGTTTGCGTAAAGTTACTTAGTTTGATGTACAGAATGCTTGGTTGACGGCTTTGTGATGAATCTGTTAACCCTCTACTAATGTTATAAAGCGATCATCGTTGCATCTCACTACTTTATAGAGAAGACAGATCGTCAATTTCACAGAATTTTATATTAATTATTTAGTGACTGCCTCGTTGGTATAGTTGTTGTATTCGCAACTGCTGAGAATTGGTCTGGGGTTCGCTTCCCGGGTCGGGAAAACTGTACATTGGATTTTTCCATTAGGAATTTCTTAGTAGCAACCATGGCACGGAGTCTGTACTTATGCCCCATTGATAGAAATAGGATCGCCTCCTCACATGGGGATTAAACAAAACTAGCGAAATGTGGGTGTACTATTTTAGGTACACCTCTCTCTTCACTGATTACAGGCGTGATGTTATTTTTAAGGTATCTATGAAATGTATTACTTCAATGTAGAGAAATACCTTTACATGTCTCGGGTTTGACACATTTTCCAGTTTTTTCATTCAAAACAAATCCTGGTTTGCAAACACAGCCGGGAGGCATACATTGCCTTGTACATGCTTGGTTACGGTCTGGTTTTGCACAAGTTGGTTCACAAGCGCTTGGACAACCTTTGTACACTGCATTGGGGTCTTTGCAACCTGTGTGAGTGAATAAATGGAAACACAAATGTATAAGCGAGAAGTTGAGCCATCATGTCGACAGAAAAGAGTAAGACCAGTTGCATTCGCAGATGATCCTGAAATTTTCAATAGTCTAAGAGCTGATGACACTAAGTAACTGGATAATAAGAATGGATTTTTGAAAATTGATTAATTTCCAAAGAGCTTTGAATAGGTAAGTCTATATGTTGGGCGCCTATAAGTACCTTATCGGGCGCATAACTTTCTGCTCAATAAATTAAATGAATGATTAATTAACGCACATTTGATCATATCAAGTAAACTAGCCTATGTGGTGTGACCGGTGGGACTACCAAGTCGTAGGTCTCGAGATTGAACGCAAGGTAGGCACCACTGATTTTTCGGATTCATGTGCATATATTGTGTAATATCACTTGCTTCGGTGAAGTAAAACATCGCGAGGAAACTAGCATGCCTGAAAGATATTTTATAACGGCATGTCAAGCCAAATCAGAGCTCCATGGGTGGCATAAAGACTGACCACACGATAAAGAAGATCTAAATGCTTGCAATCTTTAGGCTTGATACATATTCCGTCTTGATTCAAAACATATCCAGGGTTGCACGCACATCCAGCCGTTGCACACGAGGCTATGCATGCAATTGGTTCCTGACCAATGTCATCACAACTCGGAGGACAATAACTAGTGCATTCACTGTATGTTGCGTTGTCATCACCATTGCATGCCATTGCTACATGGAGAAGACAGATCGTTCAGTTTTCTGAACTTATATAAATTATAAATACTGACTGCTTCGTTGAAAGAATGAAGGATGTTTATTTGACGTCAGTACATAAAGCACACACACAATAATATTAAAAAAGTTACAACAAAAAAGAGGAATTAGATAGTATGTACTGTGTGCCTCACCGCTGCTTCAAAAAGGTCCATTTCAGCATTCATGCCAGACAGGTGGTCTAGTGGTCGCAATTGCGGTTCTGAGTATGAGGTTCTAGGCTCGATTACCGAATCGGGCAATTTGTAATTGGGTTTTTCTATCAAGAATTTCTCAGTAGCAACCATGGAGTCTAAATTTGTGCGCGATGGATAGCAAAAGGCAAGCCCACTTTTACATGGGACTTAAAAACAACTGGTAGAATGCACATTTAATCATAAAACAACACCTAGAAATCATATTCAAGTGAACAATTACCTGGACAATCTGCAGGGTCGATACATTTTCCGTCTGCATTCAATACATAACCTGGGTTGCACGCACATCCTGCCGGTCCACACGCGGCTATACATGACTTCGGTTCTTGACCAATGTCATCACAACTCGGAGGACAATAACTGGTGCATTCAGTGTATGTTGCGTTAAGATCATCCTTACATCCGAGTGGTGCTGTATCGTCATAAAAAAATCCAAAAGGAAAAATTTAGAACTAGCAAAGAAAGCACAAGTCACAAATTCGCTACTAATATTAATAGATATTTGAAACAGCATCTGTATAAAATTAATTCATCATTATCATCATTGTGACAAAAAGCTTATACGTATCCACTGGCGAAACACAGCCTCCTATTCCAAACTTGCCATGATCGGTTATTTGAACAGATCAATAAAATAATCAATGTCGTTATAAGAGTAAGTAATAGCTTTTACGATAGCAAAGTCTTTTTTTCTCTCTTAGTTTTATTTTCCTTGTATTTCCTACTGTTAAGCAAAGTCCCCTCCCATATCCTTCCCAATACTCTTCTCCTGCGACTTCGACAAGACGAGATGATCTGGACACACATCACGAAGGCTGGTTCGATCTGGCCTAATTTACAGTAATAAAATCTATAGCATAACTTACGGCATTCCGAAACAGGAACACAAATGTCGCTTCCGTTCCTGTAGTAACCATCTTTACAGACACATCTTGGTCCAGGTGGGTATACGTAATTACAATCGCTGCCTCTATCTTCACAACTTTCGAAGAAACAACTTGTGGGATTGCGATCGAACACTTCGTTTGGTCTTGTACATTTAACTTCAGCTAAAATAAATATGAGATAATTTTAGAATCTGATAAAACTGCTTTGTACGCCAATTATTCCATTCTTAGTAAAGTAAAATTAGTACTTGAGTCACGCTGCTATAGAAAACTAATTTATATTGCATAATTATATAACAAAACTTATTTTTACTTACGACAATCTGAAGACAAGACGCACTGCGGGTTATCGTAACTCACTATCAGATAGCCAGCTAGACAAGCACAACCACCCTGACAAAGATATGGCAAAGAACAAGCAACTGTACCACGACTATCATCAACTGGGCAATAGTTGGTTGGGCAACCAAATTTGCAACCGACGTATGTTTGATTTACTCCACAATTCAGCGATCCACCTGTAAAATAAATGATAGAAGCTACTTAAACCTTCTTCTTTTAATCGTCTCGATTTTACATGCATAATACGACGGCAGATGTTAATGCGTCTGATGCCGCAATACGTGTACAGTTTAAAACAAATTTATTACATTACCTAATTCAGTTACATGAATCGATATTAACAAATTCAGTTGCATGGATATAATCAATTTCCAAGAAAGTAAAACAGTTCAAAGTGGTGGAACATTTAGGGTTTCCAAGGTCCTGTGGGCATCCCTCGCAACTCAGAAAAATATCGTCATCGATTGTTTGAGTCCAAAGAACAGTGTTAGAGAAACACTGTGTGAAGCTTTCACGGCTTAAAACTAAACTTATATTGTCACTTACGGGATTTCTTCCGTGATTATTTAACAAATATAAATAATATAATCACGAAAGATATCCCGTAAGTGACAATATAAGTTTAGTGTTAGAGAAGAAGAAGAAGAAGAAGAAGAGAGTCTTTAATATAGCATTCACTCACCAGGACAATCTTTTGATTCAATGCAGTTCTCATTTTCGCTAGACTTAATATATCCTGGTTTGCACTCACATCCGTTAAGTTGACAAACATCAGAGCGGACTTTAGGATCAGGGTTTTCACAAGTCGGTGGATATGGACTACTGCATCCACGCGAGCGTGTTGCGTTGACGTCTCCTTCGCAACCTGCTGGATCTATGGGATGATAAACAGACTTATATTTAGTAGTGGTCCGAAGATGGAACCTTGTGGAACACTACTGTGCGTTCCACTAGCGAAACATTCACGTAAAACATGTTGAATTTTTTGTTCGCGTTCACACTCTCTTATTGCTTAGTTGAAAACCTTTAAATCTCCAGATACTGGCGTAAATATTCCATCAGAGGAACGCACAGTTACAAAAACACTGAAGCTTGTCTGTGTCAGTGTGAATATAGACTTGTTCGTTGTGATGATTAGTGACAGTGAAGAATAATGCTCTAGGAACAGAATGAGCATAAACAAGGTATAATGTTCACTAATGAGACACTGGCCTCCTCTGTTTGAGAGGAAATGGGCTGTAGTCCACCACGCACCAGTGTATGTTGATAGGTATCATGTTTCCGAATTTAAATTATTTAAATATAACACTGACCGTTATAACATTCCTCACTCGATACACATATCCCGAGACTGTTCCTAAGATAACCGTCAATACAATTACATCCAGTAGTACAATTCGTTTCAGCACACAAGTAAGTAGTGTAAAGGCTTTCGCAAGACTGAGGGGGGCACTGAATTGCACAGTCAGACGCTATTTCATTTTCTCCACATTCTATTGCTAAAAACCAAAACACATTGTTGTTACTATCCTAGCTCTGAAAAGTTTGTCAATATTTCAAAGGTGTACAAGAAGATTAAAAACAAGAACATCAATACACACGATCAGGTTTAAAACAATCCTCCGAAAGGATGCAAATTCCATCCTTATTTCTCAGGTAGCCGTTCTTACAGTCGCAACCTGGCTCGCATTCGGTCGGCTCGCAATAGTATGAAGTGAAGATACTATCACAGGTTTGAGGAGGACATTTTATTCTGCAGCTAGTTGGTTCTTCATTTGCACCACATTCAGTTGGAATTGGTGCTAAAAAATCAAACGTATCACAATTGACTTGAGTTCATTATCATGTCTGCAAGCGTTTTTATTGATAGGTGTATACTTACAGCATTTGCTCTCAGGTATACAAGGTCCAGTCGCGTTATCATATAATCTGACATATCCAGGTCTGCAGGAACATCCTGTGAATGGGACGCAGGCACCGGCCACGTCACTATTAGTCAACAACCGATTTCCGCATGTCTTTTGGCATTGGTTATCGTCTATAACGTAACGGGAATGTTTTGGGCAACATATTGGTGCTGTAAAAAATTAGAAAGGCAATATTAAAATTTGTTATACTGGACGGAAGAAACTTGGCGTCACAAATGATGGAAGCAGTGACAGCATAAGCTAAATGCTTATGCTTTCACTGCTTCCATGCTGCCAAGGAGTGGGAAAGCTAAGCTTACAAAAATAATGAAAAATTTCAGTAGATACCTGGACAATCCTCAGGTTTAACACATTTGCCATGCTTAATATCGTCGATATCTAGAATATATCCTGAGGCACACTGGCGACCTCTTTTAACGCAAGCCTTATTACAAACTCTCGGAAACGGTCGATCACATGATAATGGACATGGGTTGGGACAATCTACGTACTCGGAATTAGGATCTTTGCATTTTTTTCTTGCTATGGAAAAAATAAAAAAGATTTAGGAAAGTGAAATAAGAAAAAGATTAGTAACATGACTGATAAATAACTTCAATATTAAATTGTATTGTTTGTATTGTTTTGCAAGGAAAAGTACAAAAGCCATAAAAAAATGCACTAGATAAAGTATGTACCGGGACAATCCTTAGGCCTAACACATCTTCCGTTAGCTTCATTAAGGACATAATTAGGGGCGCACTCGCAACCGCCTTTATTGATGGCCGCGTAGGGACATGGCCTGGGTTTTGGGTGAGCACATGTTAAAGGACAAGGGTTCATAGAATCTTTGTAGACTGCATTACAATCTTTGCATTTTATCGCTGAAATTGAGAGAAAAATATTGATAAATGGAGTAAAATAATAAGAATTGGTCCACTTAAACGGCAGTTCTCAATGCTTAAAATAAATGACCTAATGAAAGCGCACTGTTAGAATTCAAACTCTTGTTGTCAATGCGTGAAATGCCTACAACTGGTTAAAGGTGTGCGGGGTGGTGTAGTGGTGCTGTGGTGCCAATAGTGCGCTTTTATTGATAAAAAATCAGTTTATTTAAAAACTAGCTGACCCACGCAACTTCGTCTGCGTCACAAATAAGAGAGAAAAACGAAAGGAAAAAAAAATCGCCGTTCTGCAACATTTTTCATTCCTGCTCCGCTCCTAATGGTCGTAGCGTGATGTTATACATATAGTCTAAAGCCTTCCTCGATAAATGGACTATCCAACACAAAAAGAATTTTTCAATTTGAACCAGTAGTTTCTGAAATTAGCGCGTTCAACCAAACAAACAAACAAACAATCAAACAAACAAACTTTTCTGTTTTAATATTATAGTATAGTATAGAAGTATAGATAGTATAGATAAGATGTTCTGTAACTAAGAAAATTCCATAATATCTAATCAAGCATTCTTTTGCAACATAAAATTTCCAAGAATTAATAACGCGGTAAGAAGGAATAATGAATATTGATGTTAAATGAAAAAAAAAGTAAGACAAAATAAAATGAATAAGAACAAGACAAAAAAAAGAAAGAAAAGAAAAATCATTTCAATGGGCCACCAGATACAACAACAAGATTTAACACAGATATAAAAGAAAATGATGATATAGAGTGAGATGAAGATTTTAAACGGGAATGACTGAATGATTTTTCATCGGATTTCTCATAGCTTCTGCATGGGCTTAATAAATTCGACCCCGTGTTTTTTTCGGATCGTCTCAACGAGCTGAAACAGTCAATAATGAAAAGCATGTCTCACGGAATATCGTGAAATTATGTTGATGAATGTAAAAGATAATATGAAAAGATACGTGAAGTTTAATTGGTCACGACGCGACGCTAAAAGAGATATACATAATTAAGGTGATTAATATGCATGAAAAGCAACGTAAATAACACAATTTCAGTATTTTTACAGAGAAACGTATTTTTCTTATGTGTATTTGAATGCTGGATAGTCAGCACCCGCTAATAATCTGAAGTTCTACCGAACATCATCATCATCATTTAAGCCGAAAGACCTCAACTGCTGGACATAGGCCTCCCCCAAGTGTCGCCACATTGACCGGTCCCGTGCGACTCGCATCCAATATACAGGAAAAGTTTTTAACCACTGCGTAAATTTTTTTTGGTAGCTCAGTGTTAGTAATAGAACACATTCCCATTTTTAGTTTTAATTTTTTTTTTTCAAATTTTTCCATCTTGTCCCATTTTAAAATAAGCATAACATGGACATAATTTAATTGTACTTAATACTGTGAATGAAAACGCGCTGGCTGCTGACGTACGATGTATCCTAAGCCCATGAAAGTATGAAGGAAAAATTGGAATACGTTTACAAATAACATATCACAGCCTAAACTTAAAAAAGTAGCGCGAAACGGCGGTCAGTAACCGTCAGCGCGTAGGTAGGTAAGTTTACGTCGGCGCCGTCGCATCCAGCGAGCGCACCTACAAAACTCAGCTGATCTCAGGTTGCCGGTTGGGCGACCGGTCGACGCGTGAGTCGGTCGACCGGGCGCCCGACTGGCAAGCGACCATAAAATAAGTTTATAGGTAAATAAGTCTCGTAAGCGATAACTTTATTTTTTACTACTAACACATATCAAAATAAAAAATACGTGTCTATTAAAATACATTCAAGTTTATCATGTCAAAATTTGCGCACTGGTTAAAAACTTTTCCTGTATTCCCGCAACCTTCACCAGGTCATCGGTCCACCTAGTGGGAGGTCTTCCAAGGCATCGTCTTCCGGTACGCGGTCGTCACTCCAGATCCCTTTATCCCCATCGGCCATCCGTTCTGCGAGCAATGTACCCTGCCCACTGCCACTTTGTTTGGCAATTCTTTGATAATCTACTCCGTTCTATCGATAATCGCTTTTAATGCGTTTCAAATTTTTATTATGACTTTTGACAAATATTGACCCTTAACGAATCCGAAAGGCACTTGTGACACAATAGTCAAACAATGGTGTCAGACCGATTCGGTCGGGCTTCACACGCGAAACTTGGGAACCTACTAGTTACGGAAATATTCGGTACTAGCTGACCCACGCAACTTCGTCTGCGTCACAAATAAGAGAGAAAAACGAAAGGATTATAAAATCGCCGTCGTGATGTTATATAGCCTAAAGCCTTTCTCGATAAATGGACTATCCAACAATTTTTTTTTCTTTTCCAAGAATTTTTTGATTCGGTATTTCCTGAGATTAGCGCGTTCAACCAAACAAACAAACATACAAACTAGTACTACTAGTGTAGTAGTAGTACTATTAGTATAGATTAAGGGGCCGGCGGAGCATGCGTTTTTCATACAAACGTAATACCAAAATAATATGAAAATCAAACAAATTCTTAAGGTATTGTGTGTTTATTTCGATTGAATTACCCAAAATCTAGGTTCCCAAATATATATTTTGAATGGACACTGATTTAAACAAGAGTTATGGGAAAAATAAATTTTCTATAGGAATTTTAAATTCCTCATATCTCGTCTTTATATCATTATCCTTCCAAAATATGCATTTGGGAACATAGATATTCTGTAACTCTATCGAAATAAATACACACTATCTTAAGAATATGTTTCAGTTACAAATTATTTTGGTATTACGTTTGTATGAAATTCGCATGCTCCGCAGGCCTCTTAAATTCCAATCTTTTGCACAAGTTTGGAAAAAAAGTTTTTGAAGTTATAACTTTACTTTAAATCCACGACCCCCGTACTATTCAATGCATCCACCAGCACAATATTTTATGTACGCCGCATTGAGTCCTACCGCAAACGTGATTTTTCACCTCCAAAAAAAATTCATATCCCAGCAATAATTTTTGCGAAGAGTCAGTTTTATGTATAACTAGCCGATGCCCGCGGCTTCGCCCGCGTCAAATTATGTACCTGCTAAAACCTTCCTCTTGAATCACTCTATCTATTAAAAAAGCCCGCATCAAAATCCGTTGCGTAGGTTTAAAGATCTAAGCATACATAGGGACAGACAGACGCGGCGGGAGACTTTGTTTTATAATATGTAGAGATAGTGATGATATAGGTACTTGGTTTGATGTACAGAATGCTTGCTTCATGAAGCCGTTTAGGTTAGTGGTCACTGGCCATGCTGGGGAAATTCCGCAACGTCCGGAAAAGGGAAACACATCCACACTAAGAAAACACATTTAGGTGAATAGTTTTTCAATTTTTATTTTTATTACACGGATTGTTTTGTTCTTCTCTCATAGAAATTTTAAATTATGTAATTAATAGGAAAGATATGTCCAGAACTTCCTCCGGAAACCTTTGTTTATGAATGCCAATGAACACTACTTAGTTAAAACCAAAACCTATGAAAAGATGGTTTTATGCGACGTTAACACACGGTCTTGAAAATTAATAAAAACGTTTTTGCAAAAAATAAAACCGACTTCAAAAAACACAAAAAAGTGAAAAACAACTTTAACTTCAGAAGTCGGTGACCTGTTTGATTCAGTTACTTACTATTTTTTTGTCCTACTTCTGAAACTAAAGTTACATTTCACTTTTTTTGTGTTTTTTGAAGGTGGTTTCATTTTTTTCAAAAAAGCTTTTATTTTTCACTTTTTAGTGGTTTACTTGTGCTTACCCCTTCACAGCGTACCGGCGTGATGTTATGTTATGAACTGGTATAAACAATAGACGCACACCTTTTTGAAGTCGTGACGCACTATCAAATCACGATTCAAAACTGTTTATTAAACAAATAAAACCGATTAATTAACTGCCATGGTAACTAGCTGTGTTATTTTATTTACAAAACGTTTACGTGTTTTAACACGTGTGTTCAGGGTGTTTTGCTGTTACAACAAACAAGTTTAACAAACATAATAATAAAATAACTAATTGTTTAATTGTGTTTCTATATTCTAGTAACAGACTAAGTATTTCCGAGTATTGTCTAGAGCTATAGTGAAATTCCTTACTCCTTCCTTACACTATGCAATGAAATTAATAATCTAAAAAAAAAAAAATATTTTGATCTTTTGTATGTTTGTTTGTTACGATTTAACTCAGGAACTACTCAACCGATTTAGATTTTTTTTTCACCTTTGGCTACATCTTTACCGAGTAACATAGGCTATATTATACTAGCTGACCCACGCAACTTCGTCTGCGTCACATAAGAGAGAGAAACGAAAGGGTAAAAAAATCCCGTTTTTGCAACATTTTGCATTCCTGCTCCGCTCCTAATTGTCGTAGCGTGATGTTAATTACGTAAATGTACTATCCAACACAAAAATATTTTTTTCAATTCGAGCCGGTAGTTTCTGAAATTAGCGCGTTCAATCATACAAACAAACAAACTCTTCTGCTATAAAATATTAGATTGAAATCATACGAATTGCTCAGCCAATTCGTAGCTGAGCTATCACAATTTTCGCGGACGAAGTCACGGGGAAGTGCTAGTTGATAATACTTTTGTCGAGACGTGGAATGTAAGTTCCGCTATCATTGTGTCGATTGTTGTTACGGCAGATAGCTTGCGAGAAACGCAAGCCTCTATATCCCCGATGCGTTTCTCGCAAGCCAGCGCAGCATTTTTTCGTAATTTATTATGTAGCGATCGAAGGTTTGTGACATTGTCGTTATATATTATATGTCAAGATCGCCAGCCCTGATGGCCAAGAGCCTCGACGAATATCTTGTCGGGGTTATATTCTGTAATAATCCAATCGAAATAAATACACACTACCTTAATAATACGTTTGATTTACAAATTATTTTGGGATTACGTTTGTATGAACTGCGCTTAAAGGCATGATTCCGCCGTGTGGTTAGCAGAGTGTCCGCGGCCCGCGGGCCACTATGAAATGAAATGAAAATGAAAAATGTTATATTTGTTTTACAAGTAAACTTAACAACTAGTGATTGGAGCCTCCTTTTAAGCAAAAAAGCCTGTGTTAGGAGACTCCGCTCTTCCAAAACTTAAAATATTAACATAAAATTACTTGTTTTAAGTGTTATAAAAACAGGCGATTTAAAATAAAAAGAGAAAATTAAAACTAGACAAAAAGCATGCAAATGTGTGAGTGAGAGTAGGGGTGTGTGAATGTGAATATGAGGGTGTGTGAATGTGACTATGACTATGAAGGTGTACTGTGAATGTGAAAATGGAGGTGTGTGAGTGTGAATACTAAGGTGTGTTACTGTGAGTATAAAGGTGTGTAAATGTGAATTTGAATGTTGAATGTGAGCATCTGTGTGTGTGAAAGTTAAGTGATAGTGTGAGGGTTTGTTAAATTTAATGTAAAAGACAGAGTGAGTGTAAGTGGCAATGAATGAATCAGACTGTATACGTACAAACACGAATGATGAGAGCATTAAGTGTAAGGTTTTATTTATTCCAGTAGCTTCTCCGTGTCGTCATAAGTGAGTGGTTTTATCCAGTTAGTTACTATTTTTTTACAGTCAGTTAATTGTTTATTGTATATGTAGATCTCTTTGTTTACTCGATTGTAAAGCTGAGCTGAGCATTTGTCATATTGAATACGGGCGAACTTGGTTTTAGTTTTAGGAAGTTCAACTATTATATCTCTTCTTCTTTTCAAGATTAAGGTGGGATCAAAATTAAGTGTTTTATGTTTCCTGAGAATAGTTTTAATTATATATAGTTTGCGAACAGAGTGTAAATTACTTATTTGATAAAGACTTTGTGTAGGGTACCTTAGGTTTTTGAAGTACATTAGTTTTATTAGAGCCCGGCTCAAGGTCTATGAATTTAGTCTTAGCCGCTCCACCCCAAATGGGGATGCAATATACTAAGACAGACTGGACTATAGCTATGTATATTTCATTAAGTAGATTTCTGGGTTTATTTGTTTTGGCGGTTATTTTATTTGGCACGATATGCCTTACATTTTTGAAAATCCAACTCAGTTTTCTAATTCTGTTGGTAACTTGTTCAAGATGGGAGTACCAAGATAATCTTTGGTCAACAACAATACCAAGATATTTGGTTTGAGAAACTTTGTCTAATGTTGGACATAGGCAGTTAATTGAATCGTCACACTCGTGTACCTTTATAATAAAGTCGGGGTTTGGTTGTGTCCTTTGTGATATGCTAAAACAAATGTAATTTGTTTTAGCTGTGTTAAGTGTAAGTAAGTTATTTGAGAGCCATTTAGCAATTTGAGTCATACCAGCTTCAGCACTTCTAGCAACATCGTCCCAAGACTTCCCAGAAAAGACTACTGCAGTATCGTCAGCGTAGGAAAAAACTCTAGCGTTATTTATTTTAAGGTTGCAGAGGTCATTAATATAAAGTAGGAATAATGTAGGGCCTAGCACACTTCCCTGAGGCACACCGAAAGTGACTTTTGCATCGTTACTAACGTGTTCTCCTACCTTAACTCTTTGTTTCCGGTTCGAGAGGTAGTCGGTAAACATTTTAAGTGGAATTCCTCTTATACCTGATGCTTCTAATTTGTTTATGAGGATAGGAACAGAGACGGTGTCAAACGCTTTTTTTAGGTCCAGAAAAACCGTCAGACATTTACCGCTATCCAGATTACCAGCCACTAGGGAGCTAAGAGCAGTAACTGCATCCTCGGTAGATAGTCCCGGCCTGAATCCAAATTGCGAGCCGCTTAAGATGTTAAATTTGAGTAGAAATTTTAAGAGCCTCCTGTTTATAAGCTTTTCAATAATTTTCGATACGGCTGGCAAGATGGATATAGGTCTGTAATTGTTGACATCGTCTCTGTCCCCACCCTTGTGAACAGGAGTGATTATAGATTGCTTAAGTGGTGCAGGGAAGCTGCCCTTTGCAAAGCAAAGATTGGCCAAGTGGGTTATTATGGGAACAATATCTTGTCTAATATGTTTTAAAAATCTTGTGGACACGTTGTCCCAGCCGGGTGCACTGTCAGACTTTAGGCTCATCAAAACCCCATCGACTTCTTCGGTATCCGTATCCAAAAGAACAAACGAGTTTGTCTGTGTAGACAGTGTTTCAGAATTAAAAGAATTTAGGTTGTGTGCTGATGGTTGAACTTTTTGGACTAGCTCTTTGCCAATATTTGCAAAGTAGTCATTAATGAAATTAACAGACTCAGTTGAATTTGATCTCATTTGTAATAATTCAGTGTTATGACTTTTTGTATTATTTGTGTAAGTTAAGGTTTTAATATTTTGCCACAATAATTTATTATTTGTTACAGAATGAGCTAGTAGGTCTCTTTCAAATTTTCTTTTTAACTATATGATAAGTTATTTACGAAGACAATAAAGGATGGTAGGGGTAATCTTCGGAACAATCGATCCGAACCTGAAATTCTGTCACTAAAGGAAACCTAAATTAATCGCGAGTAAACAAAACGTTTCCGTGTGATAATTTCGCACCATAACGGGGGCGAAGCCGAGGCCAAAAAGGAGTCAACGATAAAGTTGATGGAAATGTCAAAAATGTTCTTACAATATTATAGTTGACAGCCACTACTCTTTTTAATAGCGGCTGTCGACATCAATATATTGACCTTGTTTCAGACATGTTTACTAAATTCTTAACCTGTTTGACGAGTTTTCTAAACGTTTTAGTCTAGGTACAACTAGTCTTTACAATTTGCTGTAGGTGTAAACGATAAACGACAACAGTACATACAGGGTGGATTAATGTAGCGGCGACCTCTCGCATCCAGCCCTGGTTCAATCCATGGTCCGGAGCGAGACGGAATGGGAAGCCGTCACCTCCTTCTGCGAAGCAGTCATGCTAGCGAAAGAGGTGGTGGAACGCGAGAGAGAGACCTCTCGTCCCAGCCGCCGCGGGAGTCGCACCGGGCGTCGGGGGCCACGTGGTGGCTACCGGCCACCGTAGACGCGGGCCTGTGGACGGTGAGCTATAGGCTAGCTCGCCATCCGATTCTGTACGCGGGCGAAGCCGCTGGCATCAGTTAGTTATATAATAAAATTCGATCATTGGACAGATGATGGATGAGGAATTTAAAATTGATATTTTCAGAATACATGATCTTGATGAAGCGATGGATGGATTGTGTGAAAGATGATATGGCAAGAAAGGAGGTGTCTGATTGGAGAGAAATATAGAAGAAGAAGACGAAGATGACTTTTCTACACACTGTGTCTACATTTCTTAACAGACTTTCCTCTCGCAGGTCTGCTGGAAGAAATTTCTTTTGAAATAAGCAGTACATTTGTGCTCTTCTATGTTAATAAATTGTCCTTTTAAGTATTTTGTGTGTACATGAATAAATAAATATATAAAATAAAAAATGATCTTTTCTTAGAGTCGCGCGGAACTTCAGTTTAGCTACTGCAAAACGTTTGGATAAATTGTTTAAAAAAAATGATTACATTAACTTAGTTTCATTAAAACTATCACAATATTGAATATAGTAGACTAAATTCAATAAATTAATAGACACGATAGAATGCCGTCTAAAACCAACAAAATTGATAAAAATTGTGCACGCACGGACTTTCAGATATCTTCCAGTCTTTCTTTCTTTTCGTGTAAATAATGCCTAACTAACCTAACCTAGCCTATTATGGTTCCCTTCGACATCATTATTACAACAAACGGTTAGTCGAAGACAAAAAACACCAAGACACTTTTAGCCTTTTATTAATCCCCGACGCAAAAACGACGGGGTGTTATAAGTTTGACGTGACTGTGTGTATCTGTGGCATCATAGCTGCCGAACGGATGACCGATTTTTATTTTGTTTCTTTTGTTTAAAAAGTGAATTAGTCGGGAGTGTTCTTAGAGCTATGTTTGATGAAAATCGGTCCAAGATGGCCGCCTCCACAAAATGGAGGATTGCATATTTCTTCAACAACTCCCTCAATATGGGTATCTAATGAAAGGGCTTGACTAGTACACACACTATGATAAACTTACAATCCAAGATGGCCGCCACCATAAATACATACATACTTACTTTCGAAATGAGATGAGGAAATTGGAGTGATGACTGGTTCTTAGGACTTAGCGAATTATTGTGTCTGGGGTTTCTTAAATTTATAATTTTATTTTATTTGTTAAGGTGTTTTATACGAGAAAATAAGTGATTTGCGAAAATAACACTTTTTTTAGGTACCTTTTTTCTGTGCCCCGGTACGTACACTCTAACCGAAATTCCTTTAAAACGATCTCAACTTAGACGACCCGAATGGCGCAACGGTAGTTAAGCTGCCTTACGTTCTTAGGGTCCCGGGTTCGAATCCCGGTAGGAGCAAATGTTTGTGTGATGAGCATGGACATTTGTTTCCGAGTCATGGATGTTTATATGTGTAATAAGTATGTATTTACAAGCAAAAAAGTATAGGTATATGTAGTATATCAACTGTCTGGTGACCACGACACAAGCCTTGCTTAGTGTGGCACTAGATGGTGCTGTGTGTAATGTCCAGCGATATTTATTTATTTTAACTTACGGCATTTGCTCTCCGGTACACATTTTCCACTGGCATCGTCCTTGAGTCTTACCAGGCCGTATTTACAGACGCACCCAGTGAAGGGTTTGCAGTCATCAGAGATTGGCACCCCTTTGTTAGCACAAGTTCTTATGCATCGTGGATTATTTCGCGTGTAGTGTTCATTTTTTGGGCATGATGCTTCTGTAACCGTTAGAGAATAATTATATAGTTAAACAAAGTGTTTTTGAAGTGAAACTTCTAATGCGACTTCCAACAAGATTGCATTAAACGTTTAACGCTACCATGGAGCCCCCCCCCCTGCCCCCCCCCCCTTCCTTCCTATTTTCATTTCCTCATTACGAAGTTTCACTTCTTCCACTCTACGCATTATTTTTTTCTAATTAATTAATATTCTTCTAAAATATTAAAAGGGTAACAAATTAAACCATGACAAAAATCAAGTCGAAAAATCATGATAGTATTTTTGTCTCCGGATGACAGCGATTTTGAGGAGTACTTAAACGTCTAAGCATCCTGTTGGTTATTTAGTTAGTTTTTTATTAGTAAGTTGTTTATTTTACATAAATAAGCCCTTCTTTTTGTAAATATTTAGTTTTAATTATTATATAAAAAGCTGTAATTCATTAATGTATTTATTTCATAAAATAACGATAGTATTTTCTGTTTTATATGTTGCATTAAGGGGTTCTGTTTAAATTGATTTATTTGCTTTTGACCCCAGCTTTTGAAGCCCAAAAAGAGAGTTATTTTTAAACTATTAGGTAGTTTAAAAATAACCCTCTCATAGGCTTGCGTTTGGCCAGCAGACAGCTCGCCTGAAGTGAAGCAATAAAGCGGGCTAGAATGGAGCACACTTGCCTGACAAGAATCCCATTCACTCGAATTTTGAAGTGATCTAGATTATAATGATCAGGAAACAATAAAGAATATTCCGTTCAAAATTTAAATATTAAAATAGTACATTATGGTACAAGTGTGTAATGTTGGTGATTACCGCCGAGGCGCCATTGAGAACCGAGCCGTTAGGCGAGGTTCTTAAGAGAGCCGAGAACGGTAATCATCAACACACACGTGTATCATACGACGTTTTTCAACACACTTGAGAATAAAATAATACTAAAAATAACTATAATTTCAACAGTGAAAACGAGTTGTGAATTTTTTTTCGCAATGGCGGGAATAATTCATCAGTTTTCCTTTGCGCGCGCATCTAACAATGGCGATCGCCCATAGACTAAAAGTATGAGGTTTCTTTTTTTTGGCTTTTCGCGGATAGCGTTTTGGCAACGTACGAAATGGGGAATTCAAAGTTATGTTATTAAAAAAAAAAGTAAAAAAAAAACAAAAGTTCCATTTGAGTGAAAGTTTTATTTATTAAAAACTTATAAGTTGAAATTATCTATGTAGATACGAAGTTGTATGAAATGAGCAAGCAATAGGTACATTAATTTATTTGTACTATTGAACACGATCTTTTTTGTATCGAAACTTTTTTAAGAACAAAGCAATTCAACCAATAAAATAAAAAAAAAACCCTATAACTCACTTGTGAATAATAGCAATGAAAAAGTCACAGTTTGATTACAGGTGTCATTATGTGCCTAATTGCGGTGAAATTAGAGCCACTTTATGAGCAAGTGTGTTGAAAAAAAATTTTTTTTTTGTAAACCTGTGAGTAATCTTTCCCAAAATAATCAAATTACAAATCCTACCTGAATGCCTGCGCGGTTGATCCCTGTGCGCGCTGACACCACTTCTTAGTACGGAAGTCAAAATAAGGAAACCAACGAACAGTAACATCACAACTGTACCACTGTCTGACTCAGTACTACAGCCGTAGTATTTATTTTCTCCGTAAAACAAGCATAAATTAATACTATCTATTGAAAAGGTTTCAAACAATTAAAAAAACATACAAGATTACAGTTGAACAAATTCGTAAAACTAATTAAACGTTCAAATATATAAATAAAACGAGCACGGTAAATCAATAAAATATACATTAATAAGTATACGAGTAATGCTTAGTTGTAAAATAAAATAACAGGTCGCATCATTAGCTTTGTGAACGAATTTTAACAAAGCATGTATGTTTTTATCAGGACATTGCTCGTTTTTGTTCACAGTAAAATGTAATTGTTTTGACAAAATGTTCAATTAGTTCAACGGGAATATTAATTGAATCAATCGCTTTTTTTTTTGTGTAACTCGTTAGGTAGGTAATAATTGATGAATATTTTACTAATTATAAAACCGGCTTAGTATTCGTTTGGTAGCATCGTTGAGTCAGTAATTTGATTAATTTCAATTGCACATAAATGAGGTTCTTTAATTAGGAGTACCAAAAAACTCATCAACCTAAGATTAAGTGCCATCTAGTACCACACTAAGCATGACACTAGAAGCCGTTGGCACCGGCTGTCATTTGTTGATCATTAGCAGACGTTACAGGACTCAGTGGCCCGAAAGTCAAGCAAGCAGTCTTATTAACGGGAATATTATTACCCAGTATTCACTGGGTTTTGAAGGTCAGAAGGCAGTCAGCAGTTACATGAAAATACTGACATTAAGCTGCACAATTGAATCGGTTATTTTGAAAAGGGCACAAGTCACACCTTTTGCTGAAACTGAGTTAATTATGAGGAAGTGTTTGTCTATGATCCCCGCACGTTTTCACAAGAAACGGCACTAGTCCGTTGTTTCATTGCTGAATGACAGGTCATGTCAATTTTTGTTTATTTTGAAAAAGGCATTAGTCCTGGACTTGTGCCCTTTTCATAACAAACGTCTAGGTTTTACGTGGTCTAGGTTTTACAAAAAGAACTGCCTTGCCATACAGTCATTAGGAAAAAAAGTTCCTAAAAACAAGAAAATGAACTTTAATGTGTCACTGTTTCATGAATTTCATTATGATTGCTCAAACCCAGGTACCTATTGTGAAAACCAGTGAACATATTGATGGATTAGTGAAATATGACTTCAAACTGGCCTCCGGGCGAGAGAATGTATCATGGCCAACTGAAAAAGCTTATAGCTTAATATTTTATTATAAGCTTATAAATATAAAAAAAAAATGAGGACATAAAGAAAGTCATGAAGCACATTCCCTCAAACTTTAGGTAATGAAGTAACAAATAATTGGCCCACCAAAACTTCTGAAACAATTGAAGAAGATGCTGAATAATTGCTAAAATAGTAATTATTATTCATAATCTTTAATAAATGTTGTACTTACATTATTTAAACTTGGTAATTTCATTGACTTAATCCTGTATGTTTTGAAAAGGGCAAGGCATTACCGTTGTACCAGAAGTCGTATTTATCAATCATATAACGACTTGCTAAACAAATATAATAATTATGATCTCTTTGAAGTCTAGACGTACTTTTCTACTTAGATACTAATGTTTCTATACGATCTGTATAACAATTCATATGATTGTGTGGACATCCGTAACAAGCTTTGCTTTGTTGTACCTAGAACGATTCAGAGACGGGACTTGCGCGCGCGCCCTGTTTTCGCTGTCACTCCTAGTCGCACGAATGCAGGCTTGCGTGCACCTCTACGTCGTCTCACAGGCAATTTCAATAAGTTCTTCTCTAACCTGGATATGTTTGCTCTGTCTGTTGGATCATTTAGAAAGATATTACTTGACACAATCCAGAATCTTTGTGAATAATATAAAGGGTGTAAAACACCTCTTCACGAAGCCGAATGGGACTTGTTCTCCCCAACATTGCGATTATTTTTTTGTTCTACACCATACCTTGGAAATTTAGCAGATTATGAACTTTAAGCAAAATGACAATGGAATGGATAGGGAATAGTGTTGGAGTGACGAATTGACAGTAATAGCAGTAGAATATACCTACTGGTCATTGAATTGACATGTCATCATGTAATGACGGGAATGGCAGTAGAATATACCTACTGGTCATGAAATAACAGATATTTATTTATTAAGAGCGGTGATGGCCTAGCCAGACATATGTCATGGGTTCGAAACCAGGCTGGCATTTTGTGTTATTATTCCACTCATCACCAGTGGATGCTCTTTAAATGGTGAAGGAAAACATCGTGAGGAAACCGGCATGTCTTTCGAAGTATTGATTGGTGTTTATTGGTTGTGTGTGGGTTGAGTAGTACGAACCTACATGAAATTGGTGCGTGTACCCTGGAACCGATGCTTCGAAAGACATGGGACACTTGCCACGCACTGTTTGCGCGTGGTAAGAAGAAACAAGGGTGGAAAAAAAAAAAAAAAAAACAAAAAAAAAGGGTGGAAACAAGGGGCGTCAATTCAATTGACAAAAAAAAAAAAGTGAAGTATTGTAAAGTAAGTTATTGTATTGTAAGTATGGTAATATTGTACTATCAACGGAAACTAACGAAAACGAACTAAGTTTCTGAAAACTAACACGAACGTTGTTGCAAAAAAGGTTGAACAACCAAAAAAACGTGTTACGTGTGCTGAAATGGGTACCAGTATCAAACGACTAAGATCGGGGATCAAACGGATCTTTGTATATTTACAAACTGAGGACAATGGTTCTGTGATGGCAACAAAGTAGCTCTATCCTGCCATTTCTGTTTCGATTCTTTAGGTTCGTGGCGTGGTGTTAAGTGGCCTACTACCTTTTTCGAGAACTGGATTAGGAAATTAAAATCTATTATTATAGAACCAATGTACCTACCAAAACAAAAGGTACACATACCAAAATAAATCAATAAAATGTTAAAACATTGATTTTAAACCCACTGCTGGTTCCAGCCAGAGATTGGGCATTAATTTGGTTACCAGTCACAAAACATTGAAGTATTAGATACTAATTCCAAAATACATTGATAACTAAATGTACAGTGTAACAAACCTTAAATTAGATAACTAGGACCAGTGTGTCTAAAAGCAAACAGAAGGAAAATAATTTTTAAGATACAAACACAACAACTGTACGTAAGAAAAATTCTCTCAGTATATCTCACGTTGTAGGAGAATGCTCCTGGATACATGTAATCCTGTACCATGCTGCGTCAAAATCAACTTTGTTTTTATGGTCTACACGCATCATAATGAACACCTACCAAAAGTTCTTCTGTAAACAATTCGGAGGAATTTTATAAAATCGGAAATATAAAATAGAAAATGAATCATTTTTGATACATTGGTTTTGCCTATGACTCGACATATTTGCAGAATACCAAGATTATACAAACAAGTAATACACAATACCATAATAATAATATATTATAGTATATAGTGATTTTCTCACATGAGATCCCGTTGTATACTGTACTGACTCGAATGTGTCAGGAAATCCCTTTTATACCCAAAAAATCAGCAGTTTTTCCACATCATTTGTTTATTTTAATTCTATACTTCTCTCTAGAATTTTTGATTTTAAAATCAAAAATGTGAGTTGCCTGTATTTAAAACGACCAGTATTATTCAGTAAAAAACTTCCTCGAAGAATTCTGAGAGCGTGCTAATTAATTTTATAAAAGTAAGATAAGATACTGTTATTTAGTAAACAATCGTAATTATCTCTAAAATACATTATTTTAGCTAATATATTGATAAAATTAAATTAAATTATATAAATAAAAAGAAACCTTCATAGGCCTAGGCCAGTACGAAAATCCAAAAGTAGAGGAAAAGTAACTGACAGCTTGACAATTGACGTATGTGACATATGTCAAAAAAGTAAATATTGAGAAATTGGTTTTTATTTCAGCTAAATCAATGTTAAAACATCGTTCTAGATCGAATCTAACGCAAGCTAAAATAATTACTGCCAAAGCGCGACTTAGATGTAAAAAAGATATGCAAGGATAATGAGTATGAATGATAGTATAAAGTGTACATCGCTATCTGAGTTATTTTTTAAAAGACGCTTTCGAGATAAAGTTCCTTTCGCTCCAGATGTAGGAAATAAACTCATAGATTCCGATGTGAGAGATAGGGATATGCTAATGAAAGAAAAAGGGAAAGAATATAGGGGTAGAAAAAGAAGAGCTACTGATTCTAATTTAGAAATAGGGGAAAAGGTAATGTTAAAAAATATAACTAAGGATAACAAATTGACACTTATCTATAACTACTTCTCACACAGTGACGGTAGTCACCGATGGTGATATTCATGTACGGAACGACGAAACAGGTAAAGAGTATCGTCGAAATATAGTACATTTAAAGAAAATTAATGATTCTTGGCAGGTTGTGGACAATGATAATAAGGACACAGGGTCATTGAACAATGAGGACTAAAGTATTGCAATATACCTTTAAGCTATTAAAATGATTATCTGTCTGTCACTCTGTTGATGATATAATGTGGTATGCCTGATTTACTAGTTTATTTTATACTAAATCTATTCTGTTATTTCATTGTTAATATTGTAACAAGAGATGTTAAATGAGGGCCCCATTGTAGCCTTGAATCGAACGCGATTCCCAAGAAAACCGTTTTATCAACTGATTCGGTTCAATACTATGTCACAATCACTACTTTTGACATTTGGTAGAGCAAATCTAATGCACTTATTTTTTTCCATTTAGTACTAAGCATCCGGTAAGACTGGAAGCCGAACCCAATAAAGTTGGGAAAGGGCTATGATATGACATTTTTTTTTGACAATATTACTTACAATGAATGTTGAACACAGATAGATAATGTATTTTGGTACTTATCTTATGTATTGTAAGAACTACTCACTCAAGGTAATTTTAGTGATCATTATTATTCAATTTTCTTCCTTGATTTTTTACCTGTGCTTTCTTTCTGTGTATTTTCATCTGGGCATTATGAATATTATTGAAATAATTCGACGAATCCCGATTTTAGATTCAATACGAAATAAACCTACGCTTTCACGTATAATATGATATTATTTATTAATAACCCAAAAGATATTACAATAAAACGTGAAAGCCATCGATAGTCGCGAAACGAATTTGAACTAATAACACTAATATTATGAAGGCGAAAGTTTTATGTCTGTTACTCCTTCATGCTAGAACGGCTGAACGGATTTGAATGAAATTTAGCACACAGACAGTTTATACACTGAATTAACACATAGGATACTTTTATCCCGACAGTACGCTCCCGTGGGACATTATTGTCGAAGTCCACGCGGGTGAAACTGCAGGCATAAGCTTGTACAGAATAAGGCGATTCCACAACACCGTTCGTCCTCGTGATGATCCCCATGATGAGGTGGCGTTCGGTGGTTATGATGAAGTGGATCTCACGTCAGATTGGCTAGTATGAAATCCGTTAATGTCTAACAAGTACACCGTGAAAAGACGTTGCGGTCCTATCGTCGCCGTCTCCTCAGCTGACCGAAAGAATAAAAGTAACTCCGAAAGCAATGCTTTACAAGCATTAACTGCGGCTTTTGATCTAATCTCCTTAATGTGTCCGGTAATGTCTTTTACCTCCAATTGGTCATGAGACGCGTGCAAGTGCATCCCTTCGGCCGTCTTCGAAACCGTAGTTTCGTTGACGTACAGGGAAAAATTATTCATTCGTCCGTCGAAACTAGGTAGGTGCAAGGAAATATAATTCCTTCATCGAAACTAGTTCCGAAACTACGGTTTCGTAGTCAGCCGAAGGGGTTTTAATTACTTTAAGGACGGATAGTACTCATGTAAATGAACAACTTTTACTATGGGACTGACTATGAAATCTCTACTAAAAAATAACGTTGTGTTGTTCTGTGCAGGGGGAGTATTTTGACGCATGTTTCTTTTTTATTATCCTATTCTATCCCACTGTTAGGCAAAAACCTCCACCATTCTTTGCATGTATGAATGGTGTTTTTTTACGAATTATGAACTTTATTGCGAAAATTGTTACCCAATGTTGCGATGAAAACTATTGTAATATAATGTACCACATTCGGATTGTATGACACACGGAAATTATATGTTGAGATAGGTTACGTAATAATATTGACCTTGGAGCACTAATCTTCAGAGATAGGCATCATATCGTTATTTATTCATACTAATAACTAACTGTCAACAGATTGAACTGAATCTTTTGTTAATCAAAACATCAATCCTGAATTTCGACTGTGAATTATTTCGACACAGTCCCAATTTCGAAAAACACTACTTCGACAGAACCCTTCTTCGATATGCACTGTTCGGCGGAACACACCTTTGACGTAATCGCTCTGAAATGTGACAATACCATTTGTCGTCCAAGTAGGTAGCTTGTCGATTCGAAGCGTAAGGCACGCAACGCCTTACTCACCAAAAAGCGGTCATCTCTTGGTTCTGTGCATCGCTTTCTTCCTGAACCGGGTCTTCTTTTGACCGAATCGGTCTGGACAGTTGAACGGCTGAGACTCGTAAGTTTGCGATCAACCTTCTTCAAATAGGGCTCTAATTATACCGGCCCTTAACGCTTTATCACTCATATAAAAATGTGGTGTTTAATGTAAAAAAAAAAGATTAAATTGTTTAATTTGCAGAAAATATCCAAAAACATTTAAAATGTTAGTAATCAGTAAAACATGGTTTCATCAATTCGCGCCATTAGTAAAGCCATTTCACAATAATCCACAATAATCATTATTTTTCTTTTGTGATATTTAAATTTGGAACGTTAAGAATCGTGCCAGGATGCTTCAAATAACATGCCAATACACGTCAAATTAATAATAGTTATTTGTTATACAAGAGTGCAAAGTTGTTTTTTAACGGCGTGCTCAATTTTGATGACCGAGCAAGCGAAAGATTCTAAAATTGAGTCACGAGCGCAGCGAGTGATTCAAAACTTAGAATCTTGAGCGTTAGCGACGGAATCAAAAGAGCACGAGGTGAAAAATCTTTGCACTCGAGTGCAACACGTAACTTTTCATCCCACGAGGAAATGAATAGACGCAAAAAAAAAATGCGTGTTATTAACAAATTCAGTTAATTCTGTTGGCGTCAAATAAACTTCCTCGTCGCTAGATAATGAGTGGTCATTTTAGGTTTTTCACTTGTTTTCAAGTTGGATTCCTTGTTTTTAACCTAAGGTGTTAACAATATGACGTGAAAAGAAAATGGCGCGCGCAAAACATATTAAAAAAGTACACCAAGAAGGTTCCGTGTCTGAGTTCTTAACAAATTAAAAAAAAATGTATAATAAATTCGGCACCATAGAGGTAGAAGTAAATAGGTTTAATGATGTTTTGAATTCTCATGCTTAGTGCACACGATGTTCTAAATTCTAATTCTAAGTCAAATTTACTTTACCCTCAAGACGATAAAAACGGCTTTTGCACTCAGATTTCGAAAAGCAAAAATACTCTTTCCGAGATGGGGGGATGAAAAACCTGTTTCTTGTTGTTCTTCATTGAAGTAGAGAAATAAATCTAAACTACCCGTTTTTTTTTTTGAGAGAGCCCCATATTGCCCATTTTCTTTAAAAAAAGTAAAGTGTTGATGACACGTCGTAGCTCCGGGTTGTTTTGTGCAGGGTGATTTTGGTGGTTTTCACAAATAAAATGCGATGTAGGATAATGCAAAACTGTATAATCGAAGTTAGTACATCAGAAATTTAGTAGTACAGTCAACAAAATGTGTAAGTAACCATGGTCGTCAGATATAATTGCAGATTAGAAACGTAATAGAACCGTTTTCCCCCCGAAGGGTAGAAAACGGATATTTAGGTTTCAGCCGTAGCTTGAACCACATTTGAGATTACGCTTCCGGAAATACGTCACTCACACCTTCAACTATCTGTTTCTACTGTGTATCTGCGCAATGTTGCTATCTCTTTCACTCAAGACGCAGCGCCCGGCGGTGAGCGGCGCTTGCGCCGCGCTCCTCAGTACCTTTGAAGGAGCCGGCAAGGACCCTGAAGTGTGGTTCAAGCTACGGCTGAAACCTAAATATCCGTTTTCTACCCTTCGGGGGGAAAACGGTTCTATTTAGGTGTTCGAGCCTTCGCTTGAACCACATTTGAGACGTGTTTATATTCTGCCGGCGGCGCTGCGATGCGTACTGTGACTGATGTTTAATAAAAATAACAAAATAATCGCTCAATAGAAAAACTTTAATGCCTTTCTTAAGGTTAAACATAATTACCTATAGTCAAAAACAAAGTGCCAACAAAAATATGATCAAATAAACAAACATAAGTACTTTTAACTCCTGATTTTTATCTTAATTGCCCATATAATCATAAAGTCGAAAAATCATCACTCAATACTGTCGTAGTATGGTTGTAATTATAATTGCAGTTTGCGGACGTCTCCCTGAAGAAGTGATTGAAAAATGTATTTTTTGATCTCCAGTGTTCTCTTTTAAGAATATTTTCGATATTGTATTTATTGTTGGTCCAGTTTTCGGATGCAACTGCAGCCCTGAAACTGCCTGCTGAGACTGAGATGCCTGGTTCCCGAAAAAGTGTCCGGATCCATCCCGAAATTACACAGCGTGATGCATTTTTAACTGTTCCTCTAGTAGTTATGAACAAGTTCTTCAAGTTCTTATCTCTTCGTCGCTCTTGGGGGGCTGAAATGGATTTTTCAATCCACAAAAGAAGATTTAGACGAGCTTCGTTAGCATTGTTTTTTAACACCCATCCAGATTGCCTATAAGTGCTAGAGTCGGTTTTGGAACCGAATTGGGGCCATAGAATTACCTCATCCCCGTTATCCATAAATAACCGTTTCATAATGCTCAACAAGGTGAGGTCGTGTACTCTTCTTCCTGAAGCTAAAAGGAGAAGGACACAGGTATGTCTAAAAACTTGAAATAGGCTGTCTTCGTTTATAACGTAGGTCCTAAGGAAGTCCAAGAGGTCGCTTACTTTCCAAGGGATGGCTTTCTTCATCGGGGGATTTTTCAAGAAAATTGCCTTCAGTACATGCTTTACCAAATGGTGCGAAGTTAGTTCTTCAGAACGCTGAGGGTTCGTAAGGTGGCCACTACTGGCCATTTATGCAATGCAATAGTACTAGGGGCAGCCTTACGGTGTTATGAAGATGACATAGATATTTTGCCAAATCTGATGGGCTGGGGTTGTCCACAGCTACATTGCTGGTGCGACCCCTGGCCAGCCACCGGGACCAAGCAGGTTTGTATGTTTTCAGAGATTTCCTCCAAGATGTCTCTAGAAGATTTATAACCGTATTAAATTGGACCAGTTTTGAAGTTGTTTACTCCAGCCCGTACCTTCTTGACCAACAAATTTAAGCTCTCCACATTCTGAGGTGGTAGATTCGAAGATCTGTCAAATTCGACTTCAGGTCAGTTATTGGAGTCGGTGGGCAAATTGCCTTTTCCCCTCAATCGGCCGTTCAGAACGCCTTCGTCCAACTGGGAGTCACTATTAGGTAAGTTCCTTCCGATTTGTTCAGATTATGAATCACGCGAGGTATCAACGATGGTGGAGGGAAGCTCCACCCCAGTTTGAACTGCCACGTCTTACTGAATGCATCTGTAAAAGGACTGTGTGTGTCTTTTGCATCCTCGCTGACATATAATTTTTTTTTTAACAAGTAGGTCTGGTAATTTCCTTAAAATAATATGTCGGCACCACCGCAGATCTCGCAGAAGCAAACTATCACAGGTGTGCCCAACCTGAATATCATTGACATCGCCGATGGCTTGAGGTGCCATTCGGAGAGACCTTTTTTCTCGAGAGAGGCTGTGCCAGACCGCCAGACCGTGTATATTCCGTATGTAACGGGCTATGAGGTGAGAACACTGACGTTGGCAAAGTTCCAGAATGTTTAGTGAAGTCTCCAGTACCTAGTCTCAAGGACTTCGTACCTTCTTTCTTCATGATGCAAGATACTGTTGTTCGATTGTCGGTCTGTAACATCACTGTTTTGTCTTTTATTAAAGAGTGGACTCGTGTTAAGACTTCGAACAACGTGTAGAGTTCGTTTTGATTGCTGTGCCACTTCTGCTGCACATTTGTCCATATGCCATAGAACTTCTGACCATTTGTTACGGCTCCCCAGCCCTTGTCTGCAGCATATGTTGTTATGAAAACTGACGGCTCTGGTATGTGTATGGGTAAGTCTTTTTGGATATTCGCTTTCCATCAGATGAGCTCCGCCATAGCACGGCGAGGTATTGTAAATTGCTGATGTGGTTTTGCCATAGGTAAACGACTTGATGCCCTTTGGAGAAAGCGACTGTGTGTGTGGAGGCGCCCTAGTGGTACAACATATGACGCAAAGTTCAGCTTCCCCAGAATAACCTTTGCATCGTGCCAACTCCAACGACTCCTCTTTATAACGGACTCCAGATGAATCATTAGGTGGATTGTCTTGCTTTCCGATAATGATTTTCGGTTTAGTTTGGTATCCCAAGTTATTACAAGGTCGAGGAGGACTTCTCTTGATTTACTTGCCAGCCTAATTTCTGTGAGCATTTGACGAAATATTTGGTCTTACTTTCCAGGATATGTGGATCTTCGTAGATTAGCAGGAAGTCGTCTAAATGTACTAGTATCCTTATGCCTTGGGCTCTTAGAGTATGAGCAATCCAATTGGTGATTTTGGCGAAAGCTGCGGGTGCGCTTGCTAATCCGAACGACAGGCACGTCATTTGGTAAACTTTACCCTGGAAACTGAGGGACAAGAAACGACGATGACTTTGTGATATCGGTACGTGAAAGTATGCTTGCGATATGTCCAGCTTCATCATGTTACTGTTTTTGTACAAGAGTGTTGGAATTTTTGAGTAATTTAGATGGTGAAATTTTGGTGTTTGGACGTCTTTCAGGTTGAATATTGTTCGGAATGAGCCATCTGTCTTCTTTCTCAGGAACATTTCTGAAAGAAAACCACTCTGATACGGGCTTTCCTGAATAGTTTTTGATTGCAATAGTTGTTGCATCTGTTTTGCCTTTTTGGCGTTACTTTGGTTCGAAATTGAAAACTGTTCTTGGGAGAAAAATTTCTGAGTGGCGGTTTTGAGCTGAATGGGATTCTGTACCCCTGGATAAAGTTTTGAATTAGTTTTGGCGCCGTTGTCCAATGTTGGGCATAATCTTGTAGGCGCCCTGCTTTGAAAGAGTCACTTTCTTTTGCCCCCGCCCCCCTAATTTTTCCTAGCTTGTTGTGGTTTTGGTTGTGATTGAGGTTTGAAGTGATGCTGCTGTTTGATCCTAGTGCGGGCTGTGTCATCGACTCCGCCTGGGTTACGGTAATATTGTGAGTTGCTTCTTGATGAGCCTTGGGTTGTCGCCTCTCTGAATCTGTCTTTTTGACGAAATGTTGACTGTTTTTATCTTGTTGGGATATGGAAAAACCTTTCTAATATCATTGTTGGAGCAATCATTAACTGCTTTAGATAATGCTTTTTCGGAACAGAGATATGTGTTTCTGATGGGGGTATGCTGTGCAAAATATTGCAAAGAGACTTGTTTTTTACTTTATATGCCCGTCTTCTCTGTTCTATCACCTCTGCCCGACGACCACAAACATACTGCAAAAGGTCGTCCGATTTTTCCATAAACATAGAATCAGCATTAAGAAAAGCACATTCGATTTTGTTCTTAATTTCGTGAGGTAGGTGGTCCACCAGCTCTCGAAAGATTTTTCTCTCTGATGTAGGAGACCATAAGTTATCGCACCTAGTGTCGTGTCTAATTTTTCAAGAACGGCAGACGATTTCCAATTAGGTGCAACGCCAGCAAGAACATTATTTACTTGCAAAGCGCAAAAATCTGGTGAAGCTTGGAATTGCTTCTAAGTATCTGCATATCTGACGTCGCGCCATCCTTCTTGGCCAAAGCGCTGACAGTCTATACTTTGCTTCAGGTATTGTGGATCAGTTTTAGCTACCTTAGGTTCAGTCACATTTGTGACTGGGTCAAAATCCAATGTATCGTTGTCCTTTGATTGTAGTGCAGCTAGTTCTCTCTGAACTTCGGATATCTTGGCTCATAATTCGGATTCTCTTATAGAAGGATTATCAGTTGACGGAGCCCTCGTTGGATAAGAATTATGTTAACACGGCTGGTGTTCGTCATCAGACTGTGTACTGTCTGGTTATGAATCAAAGGACTCGTTTAGGTCAGGGACATTTATGGTGTCATTTTTATAGTGTTCGACAATATTTTTTCAATGTTATCGTCTTGTTTGTCCTGAGTATTTATTAGACGATTCATTTCCATTTGTTGATACAAAACGGCCATCAACAAATGTTCAGTGCTTCCCTGCCCTCGAGATGGAGTCGGTTATTTTATTGGAGTACTCTCCGCTTCTATTTCGTGAGATCTTTTTCTGCCTGTAGGCCGTTCTGGCGTTTCCGTTTTAGAATGTGCAGGATTGCCTGAGGTTCCTTGGTCTTGTTGAAAGGTCTGTAGTTCGGATGACGCACTCCTACGATTTGCTTCAACAAAGGCGTAATAATATCTCCCGGAGCCATGTATCTTTTCCCTAATGTGATGAGGATAATGCACTAAAGCTCGGCCTTGAGGCCAGTGCAAGATCTTTGTTATGCTTCTGTATTTCCTCTCAGACAAAGAACTCGAGTCTGGAGTAAAAGCTCGGGCTAGATCGGCGATCGGGATAGCAAATCTTAGTTTACCCTCAATTTTAGAGACTTCGGCTCCAAAAAGATCTTGAAAACTGTAGTCATTAACTTCCCAGGATCTTGTTATTATGGGAATATAACACATCGCGTCAGACGTGACTAAACAGTAAAGTCGTCCCATTCAAGCGATGCCGTCTTGTTCAAACGACAGTCGACGACATCTTATTTGACCGTCGACGTCGTCTTAACAGTCGATGTCGTCTTAGCAGTCGTCGTCGTCTTGACGTCGTCTTAACAAACGACGTCGTCTTCCCAGACGACGACGTCTTATTCGAAAGGACAGGCGACGCGACGTCGTCTCAATTAAATGATTGTCGACGTCGTCTTTTCTGAGCGACGGATCAGGTAGCCTCACTTAGACGGTAGGTAGTGTAGCCGTCCACTGACTACAGTGACAGTCGAACTCGACGCAACATGCCGTCTCGATCCGGCAGAAAAAGCAACCATGCTTTTAGGTGCTAGGTGGCACACAAGACATCGCTGGGCCGTGAGGCGCCGAGCGGTATTCATAGTAGTTCCAATATAACATAATTTGTTAGGTACTTAGATCAAATTATCAACGATGTACACGTGCGAGTGCTACGAGTTTCAAAAGCGTACTGAGGAGCGCGGCGCAAGCGCCGCTCACCGCCGGGCGCTGCGTCTTGAGTGAAAGAGATAGCAACATTGCGCAGATACACAGTAGAAACAGATAGTTGAAGGTGTGAGTGACGTATTTCCGGAAGCGTAATCTCAAATGTGGTTCAAGCGAAGGCTCGAACACCTAAATGTACTATATTTCGACCCTGGTTACTTATTTGGTTTGTTGACCGTACATAGTGTAGCCAGCGCGGTGTAGCCTTTTGCAATGGCGGCCGCAACGCGCGAAGTTCACTCTAGTTCTGAGCTTCTTACTTCAGTCCGCTCGTTTGCCCGTAATCTAACAAAAAAAAGAATTGTCTGAAAAACTTGAACAACGATGATAACCAAATCGAATCCCTTAAATAGTATTTTATGGTTCAAATAATGTTATCTAAAAAAGATGGCGATAAAGCGTAATCCAATTAAAGTTATCCGCGATTTAAGGCTCTAGGAAAACTGGACAACAATTGTCGGGCAGTAGCCCACCAGATAGAACATCCATCTGATCGGGTAATCTTCCCTTTTCTATGGGGGATGAAGAACTTTACACTGCTGTTCTTCAAGCCACTATAGAAATAAGATACCTAAAGGTTTGAAATTCGGACTAAAATGGGATTTATTTGTTTTTAGGACAACTAGAATGTAGCAGACCGAACGAGTTTTAGGACCCTTATGCTCCAGTTTGCTTACTCAAAAGATGTGGCAACAAGATATACCCTGCGTTTTTCTAGTGCCCGGGGCATTGGAAATGTCTTAGTGGTGTCCTTGGGTGCATTTCAAGTGACCACTGCTAGTTGATGTCAGAACCCTAGCACGGGTTCCAAAGCTTCAGGAAACCAGATTCCAGAAATATTTCATCCAAAAAATTGCGCAGTCTTAAAAATAACAATAATTTTGCAAAATCTTCAAAACAAGGAACCCAATGATAACTTGAATTTGAACCCTGATCCTCATACCCCTAATAGTTCATATTTACCTGGACAATCTTTAGGGTTGATGCATTTTCCGACTTTGTTCAGTACATATCCTAAGTTGCACGCACATCCAGCCGGTGCACACGCGTCTATACAAGACTGTGGTTCCTGACCAATGTCATCACAACTCGAAGGGCAATAACTGTTGCATTCTTTGTATGTTGCGTTGCCATCACCGTTGCATCCCACTAAAACAGAGAGAATACAGGTTGTGAAGTTTACTGAATTTTATATCAATAAGCTACGAGTAGTTTCCACAAACAATACATTAATTAACCGACTTCTTTAATCCGTCAGTTAGAGTATTGGAAAAAAATTGACACGTAATTTTTGTTTTTGTAAATCAATGAATATTGACAAAAATAAAACGCATCAAAACTCGGGAGTGGCTCATGACGTCAGAACGCACTAAAAATATACCACGGCGTGACGTATTGACAATTTTAAAAGCGTCGTACTTATCTTCGACAATTTTGGTTTACGAAACAAAAGAAAAACTACAGGATCAATATTTTTTGATAATCTAACTCATGGACTAATCAGACTTTTAGACTGCTGAGCATGAGCTCCTGGCCTCAATTCCCGAATCGGCCAATTTTTTATTGAGTTTTTCCATCAGGAAATTCTCAATAGCAGCCACAGAAGTCTGGATTTGTGCCCGGTTGATGGCAATAAGCGCGCTCTCTATTATAATACATGGGACTTAAACATTACTGCTGAAATGTGGGGGTACTCTTAGGTACGCCTCTACCTGATACAAGACAATGGCTGTTCGCACATAGCTCGGAGGACCAGAGAGTACTTGGCAATGAAATCATCCGGGTATTCGCGTGGCGTGCACAACCACCAGACCTCAATCCCATCGAGCACGCATGGGACATGCTCCAGAGACGTGTTCTTCGTATTCACTCCGAAAGCATACTGGATTGCCGCACTGTCACAAGCCGTGACTCATCGTAGGATAGCTTTAACCAAGTTTAGGCGTAATCTTATACCCCAAAACCTGGATACTCATAGGTAATAGTAGAATAAATACATACATCCCAAAGATTTAATGCGGTGTGTATTAAACTGATGCTGTCGTCGTCCCAATACATCATCTAGTGAAATGTGGCGAAACATGAGATGTTTGAAAGGTTACCAAGACATATTGTGGACGCTCAACGTATATAGATAATAAACGGGAAACAACACGAAAATTCTATTCCATTCAAAAAATTAAAAAAACCGTGGGTCGTTCAATTTATTTAACTAAATTCTACCTGAATCACGACGCGATCGGTGGCTGTGCCCGCTGACACCACTTCCTAGTACGGAAGTCAAAATAAGGAAACCAACGAATAGTAACATTGCAACTGAACTACTGTCTGAACTCAGTACCACAGCTGTAGTATTTATTACTTACCTCCGTTAAGCAAATATAAACTATTCACTAACACAAACATGCAAAATTACAGTTGAACAAATTCGACAAAATAATTAAACGCATATTATTTTGGTCTTCCGCCTGGCGACACAGTCGGGCCACAATAAAATAAAAAGCAGAAGGTGGACTTCAAAGAAACGACCAAACACTGACTTAATAACCGAGCTCCCCTCCCCCCGCCTTTACGACGCCACGACACCCATGATGGAAAAACCGAAAAATTACATTTTTTTGATTTTAATTTTTTCATGCTACCCCGAAAACCACGAAAATGACACCCATGACGAAAAAACCAAATAATTCCAACTTCAAGTAATACCTTACAAGCGCGATGTTACGAGTATGTTTACCATACAGAGACCTCGTCACTCAAAAATTCATGCACGCCTTGTGCCCATGCGCGCTAAAGTCCATTCGCACAAGTGTCTTTCGCGCAAATGTCTTTCGCGCAAGTGTCCTAATACCAATACTAATCTTATTAATATAAAAATAATACTACAAAAATGCAATAGTAACTCAAAACAGAGTAACTCTTTTTACTTTTTCACGACTGTAAGCTATCGGATTTTGATTAAGAGGAAGGAACATGAATGGGTTTTAGTCAAGTAAAAGTCTGACACTCCCTCCCGCTCAGCCCAGAGCGGGGCGGGTCATTTATACATAAAGGCACAGCTCAAGGTTCAATTATCGGGCCGACCGAATACTTACTGTACGTGAACGATATGTGTAACAACTTTACAGAAGGCTCCGTGTACCAATTTGCTGGCGATACTTGTCTAGTTGCTGCACATAAAGATACATGAGGCACAGAGAGTGATGCAGGGTAACTTCGACCTCCTATGGAAGTGGGCTCACGACGTTGGTACGTTGGTCTTGTTATTAATGCAAAAAAAAACTAAACTTCTGCATATACACTCACCTTACCTGACGGCGTCTTCTGTACCTTCTGTCGTCGCCCATGAGCATCTGTGTCTACACCGACCGATAACAGCGTGTAGTTGCCAGACATTGGAGCTGGTGACTCATCACATGTACTCGTATCTTGGTCTTATAATAGACAGTAATTTCCACTGGCGGCCGCACATTGATCACGTATGTAATAAGCTTAGATCTGTACTATCAAAGTTATCGATACTTAAGTCATCATCATCATCAGCCTATAATGATTCCACTGCTGGGACACGGCCTCATCTCAATGAGAGGTATTAAATACACATTTTCATTATGTACAAATATATAATTTTCAAAGTTAGACAATCAAAGAACAACGTCACCAGTCGTCAACATGACAGGTCAGGATCCTAGGTGGCCAGTATATAACAGTCCTCCACCGCGATTCCTAGCTGCCGCACTCCCGGGGCCGGCAGCAGCTGTTCCAGGTGTCTGCGCCATATATCGCCAACGTCAGTTCGCACTTCATAGTGCAGATTGCCAAGACGACGCATTATCGTGCCAAACTCCCATCTTCTTCTCTGGTCGGAGTAGGCTCTGGCCTGCACTCGATCACCTACGGAATAAGCTCTGACAAGAGGCGGTGTGTTCTCTGATCTGAACGCTGTCGGGGCAGTTGAGTCTCTGAACATCACGTGCAGCTTTGTTCTAACGTCCCGACTGAACATCAGTCCATAGGCAGTATGTCCCTCCTGGTTTGGTGTGCGTCTGAGCCGAGTTTTTAGCACAAGGAGCTTATCCGTAAGATTGCCCCTCTCCCCCTCCATTGCACGTAGTGCTTTCTTAATAGTTTGCACGTAACGTTCAGCCTGACCGTTAGTAGCTGGGAGGTACGGAGCTGACGTCAAATGTGTAACCCCACAGCTGGTAAGGTAGGTTTTAAATTCTTGGGATACAAACTGGCGTGCGTTGTCTGATACCAGTGTGTACGGTGTGCCAAATGTGCAAAATAACTCCTTAAACTTAGCAATGCACCATGCACTCGTTGTGGTTTTTGTGGGGAAAACTTCAACCCACTTTGTGAATGCATCTACAACTATTAGAAGTTGGTGTCCTAGAACAGGTCCTGCAAAGTCTATATGAATTCGTTGCCAGGGGCCGCTAGGTTGTTCCCAGTGGTGAAGAGGAGCTTTTGGTGACTCATTCTGTTCTAATCTGCACGCTCTACAAGATTTTACCTTGTTCTCAATGTCCATGTCTATATTTTTCCAGTATATGTAGCTGCGTGCTAGCAATTTCATTTTAAGTATACCGATATGTCCCGCATGTAGTTCATCAAGAACAGGAGCACGTAAACTTTTGGGTATTACCACTCTGGTTCCTTTCAATATGCAGTTATCCTGGAGTGTTAATTCATTATCACCGTAACCATATTGTCGTAATGAGTGACCTGTCTGTAGTGCTTGTAGTAATGTATTTAAGTCATTGTCTTTTCTCGTTTCACTGGCTATAACTTCTGGTCGGATTTCTAAGATGTTGATCTGTTGCAATTGATACGCACAATGTTGGTCTATTGATGTTTCTTTTACTATTTCAACTGGGAATCTTGATAGGTAGTCAGCGTTTGAATGTTTCACCGAAGCTCTATATTCCACATCGTAGTCAAATCCCGATAAAAAATGTGCGTAATGAAATAATCTCATTGTGCTTAGTGCAGGTAATGTCTGGTGTGGATGAAAAATCGAGGTAAGCGGCTTATGATCAGTCACTAATACGAATTTCCTGCCGTAACAGTAGTGAAAAAACTTTTTAATGCCCCAGTAGATAGCCGTAGCTTCTTTGTCGATTTGACTATATTTCTTTTCGCTAGTTGATAGTGACCTTGAGGCGAATGCGATTGGCCTTTCTGAGCCATCTGGTAGTTTGTGAGACAGAACAGCTCCTAAACCTGTCGGTGAGGCGTCAGTAGCTAGTATCAGCGGTTTATCTGGGTCAAAATGAATTAAAACTCTGTCGCTCAAAATCGCCTTCTTTATGTTGTTAAAGCTTTCTTCACATTTAAAAGTCCATTGAAAATCTTTCTCTTTCTTTAGTAATTCATTTAAAGAGCTCGTTAAAGAGGCAAGGTTCGGTATAAACTTGTTGTAGTAGTTGGCCATACCCAGAAAGGTTCGTAGTTCGTTTATGTTTCTTGGTCTTACTGTATTCGTGATGGCCTTGACTTTGTCTTTGTTCTTATGTAAACCCTCTTTATCTATTGTGTGTCCTAGGTAGTTAATACTACGTTTAAAAAAATTACATTTTTCTCTGTTTACGCGGAGGTTACTATCTTTTAGTTTTTGCAAGACTTGTCTTAGACGTGTTAAAAGTTGATCTTCTGATGCTCCTTGAATTATAATGTCATCAAAAAAACATTTAATTCCGTCTAGTCCTTGAAGTAACTTATCCATAAATTTCTGCCAAAGGCTTGGTGCCACTTTGACTCCAAACATCAAGCGATTGACTTTGTAAGTGCCTTTGTGTGTACTTAATGTTTGTAAAAGGGCGCTTTCTTCATCCATGACCATATTAAGATAGGCTTGGGTAATGTCTAAGGTACAGAAGTATTTGCCTCCGTTCATTTCCGCAAATATATCCTCAATTATAGGAATTGGGTATTGTTCATCTCTTATGACTTTGTTAAGGGTGACCTTGTAGTCTGCACAAAGTCGAATGCTCCCGTTTGGTTTCACAATCGGTACTATTGGTGTGCCCCAGTCTGATTGGTCTACTTTGGTAATCACCCCTTCTGTACACAGTCGTTCAATTTCTTTATCGACTTTTTCCTTTAAAGCGTACGGTATACGTCGTGGTTTTATAAATATTGGTTGTATATTTTCTTTGAGATTTATATGAGCCTCGTAGTTGGGTATTTTTCCTAGGTCTGATCTAAACACAGTTGATGAAAATTCTTCTAATAATTTATCAAGTTTGTCGGATTGTTCTAAAGTTCGTACAACTCTTAAATCTGCAATTTTCATATTAATTTCTTTAATCCAGCTTCTACCAAATATGGGGTCAACGTTTTGATTGATTATGTAAAGCTTCCCGTTGAACGTTTGGTCTTTATACGTCCCTTTGATGTATGTTATTCCTGCAGGCTTGATAATTTCACCAGTGTAGGTTCTCAATTTCGTATCAGTTTTGAAAATTTTATTTGGTATTTGTAGGCTTTTGTATTGTTTGAGTGACATTGTTGACAAGGCCGCTCCCGTGTCAAATTCCATGCGTACTTGTTTGTTCTCAATTTTTAATGTGATCATATATTTGTCCGTTATTTCACTCTTGATTAAATTGATATCTCCAATACTGTCGCAACTCGTGTTACTTATAGTGTCATCTAGTTGATTGGTTTTTAGGTTCCGTTGTAAACAAACTCGTGCCAGGTGTCCAATTTTCTTGCATTTCAGGCAGGTAGACTTGATGGCGCCGCAATCATTAGATCGGTGGTCGTCTTTACCGCATCGGAAACATTTTCCTTTTAAATCTCTTATAGTTAACGGAGATGATGATGAAGAAGTTAACTTTATGTTCTGTCGTGTGGATGATAGTCGTGATTCGTTATCTCTACTTGTCGGTTTTGTAATCTTGTTTACTGTGTCCAAATTTTTGTGCATGTCTGCGGATATTTTCATGTTTTCTGATTTTCCCATTTCCATGAATGTAGCAGTTTGAACCAGTTTAGTAAAAGGTGGTGTATCTCTTTCTTGAAGAATTTTCGTTCGTATTTCACTGTCTTTTAATCCACGAATAAATTGCAGGACTAAGAAACTTTCTGAGGTAGACTTTTGACAGTTTTGGCACTTGAATTCGCAGTTCAAGGAATTTTTCTTTAATTCTGAGGCGTATGTTGCTACTGTTTCGTCTTCACGTTGTGTGTGCGTAATAAATCTGTGTTGTAACGCCCATATACTAGGCTTAGGATCTATGTAGTCGTCTAGAATCTGTGCTAGTTTTATAAAGTTCATATGAATTGGATCCTCCGGAGAGCATAAATCATGTAACTTCTCATGTAATTCGGGTGATAATGCAGCAAGAAAAGTGTACACTTTTATTTTAGGATCTTCGATTTTATTGAGCAAGAAAAATACCGTTAGACGTTTAGTAAAATTTGCAAAGGTTTCTTTTTCTTGAAAAGGCTGGAAATTCATTTTTGGCCCTCGTTCTTGTTGAGTATCCGTACTCACGTGTGATGCCGATGTTTGCAGCGGTGTGATTCGTCGATTTTCTCTGTTTTGTAATATGAGAAGTTTCGTCTTTATGATGACACATTTTTCTTCAAAATCGTACCTGGTCTCTATCTCTTGGTCTAGTAGTTCGTCTGGTGTTTCTAATTCTATTTCATGTTGTATTTCCTGTAATTTCTGTAACGTTTCTTGAAGCGATTGTAGTCTCGAGTCTGTTTCTTCGTATGGAAGAGTTTCTTTGGTGTTTACGTAGTTTTCAAGCTTTGTGATTAAACCTCGCAATGACGCGCGGGTTTTCTTTAATTTTTTAATATCATTAGTCGACATCCTCGTCGCCAATTATTAAATACACATTTTCATTATGTACAAATATATAATTTTCAAAGTTAGACAATCAAAGAACAACGTCACCAGTCGTCAACATGACAGGTCAGGATCCTAGGTGGCCAGTATATAACAAGAGGGATACTTAAGTATAAACTTCCTTATAAAACTCTCAGAACATTGTACTTGGCACTGGCTGATTCCGTTATTGACTACGGCGTATGTAGCTACGGGCGCACATACAAAACTTACATCGAGGACATTTACAAGCTACGTATTACTTTTTCTAAAAACCACAATGGTTTTTAGAATACGTAACGTAACGTACGTACGTGGGGCTTTGATGGTGTTTCGGGGCAAAGTTTGTATGAGCAAACTATGGCAGACGAACACGATTCCAGTATTATATGTGTTCTTTTGTGCCTCTGCGCTTAGTTTGTAGGTATGAAAAGGTATGGAAGAATCCAAAGCCATCTTCCACCATGTTTTTGCAGACCTATTTATTTTAAGTTTTCAAACGAAAACAAGTTAAACATAGTGGAAGAACAGGCTTTGATTGTGGCTGAGATTGAAGCACTGCAGCCTTATATTATGGGAAGCCATATTGTAAAGCACTCAACATAAGACCATGATAGATGGCAAAATCATTTCACAGCTATCGAATACCTCATCGCAGACATTTGTGATATATGTAAAGCTACTCCTTCGGAAATGAATAAGTTGGAGAAGATCTCAAAGTGAGTTTTCAATCATTAATAAATTAATGTCACTGCAGTACTTCAATATTCTTTTTATTAATTTAACCATTTTATTTTCAGAAAACCGGTTTCAACAGTAGTTTTTGGAATGGCCAAACAACCTATACAATCAATGTCTTTTTTTATTTTTTGTCATCATAGAGGTCATTAGCAGGCTAAATCTAACTATAATATAATTAAATCGATCGGCAACGTCATTTAACCCCGGCAAAGATTTGAAAATTCAATCATAATGTTGAAAATTCAAAATTTCAAAAATTTGCTACGTGCGATGCGGTGCCCAAAGGTACATGAATTGTATGTCATATGATCGCCGTGTATGGGACTATAGCTCGTGTGAGCACCAGCCTAACAGTTCCATTAAGTTAACGTAAGTACTTTTAGTGTTTTCTCCATACAAAAAAAAACATAAATCTTTTTTTTCTCAGGCGTAGTGTGACTTGTACCATCCACACGTTAATATGATGTAAAGGGAGGTATACCAGAGCCATTACATTTTTTTTTTAAATTCTTTACTTTAAGTTTATATGAGTATGGAGCTCGATTTCCAGACCACTGTGCGACGCGCGCATCGCCTCGCTCGCCTGCGGTGGGGTGCTGTGCTGAAAGTGCTGGCACCTCACATCGGGCGGGCGGGGTGAGGGGTGTCGCGAGGAGGGTGCGCCTGCGCCGCACCGTATGCCCCGCCTGCGCCCGAATCGCGCGCGTACTGGTATGTTACCTAACTATTGAGTAATTAAATCATGTTGTGGCACTGAGTTGCCGTGTCTGGCATACCACTGTTAAACCCACGATGGTTTGTGTGGTATGTACGTGTTGTATAATAAATGTAAACAGTGTATTTTGAATAAAAACAGGAAAAAAAATGGATGATTTCGATCTAAAAAAAAAAAGACTGTGGCTGCTACGGAGAAATTCCTGGTGGAAAAACTCAATAACACTTTACCCGACCCTGGAACCCAGAACTTCATGCCCACATAACGAGGCTGTCGACCGAGAGGTGTCCAGTGGACCTGGCTCCATCCGGGAGATGAGGCCAGGCAACTATTATTTTTTCTCTTTACGAATTAGATATGTATATGTCACCGTAAAATTGTCAAACACGTTATATTACAATATAACGTGTGTCTCTCTAGCGATATTGTAAAGTCTCGAATTATTGTCAACGAGCATACGGAAGTATCTCTGCCCCCATATTTGGGACTTGGGGCACCCCCCCGTTAGGTTAGTTAGGTTCCTTTAAACCCTGCACTCGGAAATAGGGGCCCCGCGAAGCGGGGCTCCGTCGACTACGCTTTTTAGGGGAATATAAAGTGTTTTAAGGTTAGGTTATATTAATCGATATTTCTCAGGAATGGTACAGTATCTTTTCATGAGAGTGGTACCACTGGGCAAGGGGGACCCCTCTTTCCCTCCACTCCACGTGTGTTGAGTACCATCGCATGCATTTCACGAAAAACAATGCGTTTTATTGTAAGCAGTATGTTCGTTTGACAATAATTCGAGAGTTTACAATATCGCTAGAGATATTACAATATAACGTTTTTGACAATTTTACGGTGACATATATACATATTATCAGCTTTTTAGAGAAAATTGTTATCGAACGTTGAAAACCATTGTAAAAATCTACCACATCTTGATTGTACACATGGTTAAGGGGCAGGCGGAGCGTGCGTCGTTCATACAAACGTAATACCAAAATAATTCGTAAACCAAACATATTCATAAGAAAGTGTGTATTTATTTCGATTGGATTACATAATATCTAGGTTCCCAAATAAATATATATATATAAACGAAGCCTCATCATTTTAATGACAGGGGTGCAAAATCTTGTTGACTGTCTCGTTGCTCGAGTGGTCGCAAAGCGACTGTTGAGCATGAAGTCCTGTGTTCGATTCCGGTCGGGTAAAGTAATATTTATTGTGTTTTTACATCAGGAATTTGTAAATAGCAGCCACGGAGCCTGAATTTATGCCCGGTTGATGACAATTTAGTTTATTCTTAGTTTAGTTACCTAAGTTTACTTATCTATCCCAAAATCTCGTGCTTTTCAGTAGTACTTGAGACCTAGTTACAAAAAACATCCGGGGCAGTTTTTGGGGACCACCCATCGAAGTGACAACTAAATAATCTATATCTGCTACCGGTTATGCCCCGCGAACTCCTAGTAGTGCTACGCTGTAGTGGATCGGCTACGAGTGCTACGATGCGTTAGGTGACGATCACACGAGTTCCATAATTTTTGTTCACCCAAAAAGTGCAGCACTCAAATAAGTTTTCTTATTTGAGTGCTGTTTATAGTCAAGTTAATTATTCTATGAAAACACTTGATAACCATACTACTATAAATACGTAAACAGCAACATACGAAAAGGCTTTTAGTTTTAAAAGGGTTTGTTAATGAAAGCTCACGAACCTTTCAGGCGTTGCCTGAGATTTTAAAGGTAGCGGCAGCTTTTGAGCAGTATGCCCATGAGATACTTTTGGGTCAGTTTGAATCATTAAGATAAGATAAACATGGTCGTCCTGGTTCTTAAAAGGCGACACTCTGACCCTGAAGTCGTTTAAATCAGTGTCGGGTAGTTTATTGATTAAAATATTGATGATAGAATATGGATTTGCAGACTTCACCGTCATCATTCTCTCATGCCAATTTATTTGGGGTCGGCGAAGCATGTGTTCTTGTTCTATACTTCTCTTAATCTTCATCTCATCAGACAACTCCTTTCTTGCTAAATTATCCTTCATACAGTTATCCATAACAAAGAGTTAAAATCATATTAGATCTATGACTTTTTCATGAAATAGTCAAAGGCTACCCTAGAGACATCTCTTATTAGGGTTCCGTTGCCTAATGGCAAAAACGGAACCCTTATGGATTCGTCATGTCTGTCTGTCTGTCTGTCCGTCCGTATGTCACAGTCACTTTATCCCGAAACTATACAAGGTATCCTGTTAAAACTTGGTAAGTAGATGTATTCTGTGAATCGCATTAAGATTTTCACACAAAAATATATAAAAAAACAATAAATTTTGGGGGTTCCCTATACTTAGAACTGAAACTCAATTTTTTTTTTCATCAAACCCATACGTGTGGTGTATGGATAGGTCTTTAAAAATGAAATTGAGGTTTCGAATATAATTTTTTTTTTAAACTGAATAGAGAATGGTAGAACTAAAAAAATATATGATGCACATTACTATGTCAACTTCCACCGAAAAATGTTTTGAACGAAATCTAGTAAGTAGTTTTTTTTATACGTAATTTTTATATTATGTTACTTGCTGTTACGGAACCCTTCATGGGCGAGTCCGACTCGCACTTGGCCGCTTTTTTCCCTTTTTTTTCGGATGGGAAACCATCCACTCTGGGCGGAGCGGAATGGAGTGTCAGACTTTTACTGTCTAAAACCGATCCATGTTAGTTCTTCTTCCCTTTGTGTACCAGGGATCTCTTTCGAACAGTTCCGCAGGCGCTCTAGAGTTTGGAAGACTAAGGTCCATGTTCACCGATAAGATAACAGTCTGATTATCTAAAAACAGCTGTCACTGTGACATGTTCCAATACAAAAATGTGTTTGTGTTCATGTTAAATGACAATAGAACGATTCGAAGCAGTCACTCCTTGTAAAATACTGATATTCAGCTGCATCTCGTTAGACTGGAAGCTGACCAAAACATAGGAAAAGGCTAGGCAGATGAAGACATAGCAATTTTGGCTGTACCAAATAGAGCTATTTAGATTCATTGTCCGCAAATATTGATGTTAATATGGATATTCCACGGGATTCCGACTGATTCTACGGGATTTTATTATTATATTATTTGTTTAAATAAGTGAATTAGAAAAACAAGCTTAATTTTTTTAATTAAGATTTTATTGTAAATACAAATTGTTCTATTTGATAATGTTTTGATTTTCTGAGGAACAAATTATTTGTATGGTAATATTATGTTTTTCTACAACCTACAACTTCAGAATAAAAATGTTTAAATGATTGTTGATTCTTGAACAAGAAATTGTTACGTAAATAACAATTTTGTGGTTTATTTATATATTTATCTATAATATGTATGTATTTAGAAATATATAAGTATGTTTATCAGTTGTCTAGTACCCATAACACAAGCTCTGCTTAGCTTGGGACTAGATGGCGTTGTGTGATAGTTGTGGAATATTATTATTATTTCGTTTATTCAGTCTAAAACATATTAATTACATTTTTAAATATATCTTAAATAAAAACTAAAAAATACATTTAAAAACATAAAAAATAGTGGTCCACCGATATCGGGAGCAGGGTCCAAGCTACCGGTGGTTAGGGCTGCAGAGACAGGAACCTCCTCACAATGCGAGCCGTATCGAGGAGTACTGCCTTCTGTATCAGGCTCTTGATCCAGCCGCCTAAAGAGAGCTTCGATAGATGGTCATCGAAGCTCTTGGCAATAAGGCCATTGGCCGTCACGACAATCGGCACAATGATAACCGAGTTCATATTCCACATGTCGCGAACCTCGTGCGCCAAGTCGAGATATTTTATTTGTTTCTCTTTTTCAGCTTTCACGAGGTTCTCGTCATGCGGAATGGTAACATCGATTATCATTACGCGGCGCGCTGATCGGTCTATCACCACTATGTCAGGCTTATTGGCGACAATAGTCCTGTCAGTAATGATAGACTGATCCCAGTACAACGTGACATGGTCTTTCACGAGAACTGGGTCGGGCACATACTTGTAGTACGGTACTTCTGATTCCACAAGATTATATTTCAAGGCAAGTTGCTGGTGAATAATCCTGGCTACTTGATTGTGTCTGCGCAAGTACTCGCCGTTAGCTAGACGAGAACAACCAGAAATAATATGTCTGATGGACTCACCCGGAAGGTGGCATGCCCGACACACGTCAACCGTCCCGTCCTTCATAATATATTTCCGGTAGTTGTTCGTCAACATAACTTCGTCCATAATCGCACAGACAAAACCTTCAGTTTCCCCAAAGAGGTCGCCAAAACGTAGCCAGGACACGGACGCTAGAAAATCTACATCGGGCCCATGAAGAGCCCGGTAGAAGCGCCCGTGAAGCTCCTTGCCCTGCCATTCTTTCTTGCGGTCATCAGTAGTAAGTACCACAGGTTTGCGCCAGTTCTCTTTAGCCATGGACAACGGGGTGAGTCCCTTGTCCACTGTGACCACATCCTGATGCATACCCACCTCGACTTTTAAAAAATATTCTCTGAGGCTGCACACCTCGCGGTTGTGGAGGGTCTTGGCATTTAAAAAGCCTCGACCCCCGCACTTCCGCGGGATGTACAGTCTCATCACCGATGATCGTGGGTGATGCATCCGGTTTTCGGTCAACAGTGTACGGACTCTTCTATCCAGAGCGTCGAGCTCGGTCTGAGTCCATTTGAGTATGCCGAAAGAGTACATTAAAACCGGCATGACCCAACCGTTGAAGGCGCGCACCTTGTTCCCACCTGAAAGAAGGCTATTTAATACCTTCTTTAGGCGACCGAAGAAGCGCTCCCTCAACGATTGCTTCATGTCAGTTACGTTAATGCCTAACGCTTCCGACATACCCAAATACTTATAGCTCTCGGATGAGGAAAGGGATCTTAGGTGTATGGAATCCGAGAGCTGAAGTCCCTCGGATCCCATAATCTCCCCTCGCTTTACATACATGACTGCACATTTGTCCACACCAAATTCCATCCTGATGGCGCTACTAAAAGTTTCGGTTACTTTCAATAGCTCCATCAGTTGCAATTTGTTGGGGGCAAAGAGTTTCAGATCATCCATGTAAAGCAGGTGAGATATGACCTGACCATCTTTCCTTAACCGGTAGCCTAGCCCTGAATTCTCCAGCAAAGTGCTTAGAGGATTCAGGGCTAAACAGAACCAAAGTGGACTCAGACTGTCGCCCTGGAATATTCCCCGTTTAATCCATACAGGTTCATCGTTCCCCTGGATCTGTCGACATCCTGGATATCGAAGGACCGTCCTCCATTGCCCCATACATGACTCAAGGAAGGCGCGTAGAGTTGCATCTATCTTGTACAACTCCAGCACCCTCATGAGCCATGAATGTGGCACCGAGTCGTAGGCCTTCTTGTAATCTATCCAACATGTTGACAGATCCTTGCGGGATCGACGGACCTGTTGGCTAATGGCCATGTCGATGAGGAGTAGCTCCTTAGTACCGCGGGACCCATTCCTACATCCATTTTGAGAGGCAGACATAATAGAGTTTTTGTCAATATGAGTATTAATTTTCACTCTCAAAATGGATGTAAGAAGTTTATAAACCGTCGACAAACACGTGATTGGTCTATAATTCTTGGGTTCCGCGGGACTACCTGACTTATGGAGCAGGTGGGTAACGCCTGTTGTTAAAAACTGCGGTAGGGACCCAGACTCTAAGGATGACTGGAATTGGGATGCCAGGCAAGTGTGCGAACTACTGAGCCATTTGAGCCAGAAGTTGTGCAGTCCGTCCGGCCCCGGTGACTTCCAGTTTGGTAACGGACGAACTGCTTTGGCTATATCTATTGGCGTAATAACAATTGGCTCCATTTCTGGAATAGGTTCACACACTCGCTCGACATCACGCATCCAGTCAGCCTCAGTATGACAAACGGGTGCCGACCATATGCTGCGCCAGAAAGAACTCGTGGCGGCATCATCTGGGCGGCACACGTCGGTCACATTTTGCTCAGGTCGCTCCCAAGCTCTGTAAACCCACCTCTCATCGCTCTGGAACATGCGATTCTGCGAGTACCGATCAACCCGCCGCTTATACCGCCGAATACGGTTCGCCCATGCATAAACTTTCTGCTTCAGGAAGTCGATGCGCTCTGTGACACGGGACATGTATTCTTGAGGACTGATTTCAGTCCCCGAGAATGCCCGCCTCACAAAGCGCATCACTCGTGGTCGTGTATTCCCCTCCCTGAAGCAGTATAGTTTGCCGATGAGTACCCTGGCCCCGTCGATACGTCGCTCAATCCTGTGCTGCCAGGCTGGTACGGCTGGTTTTGGTCGAGTAACTACGTCACAATTTGGGAACTTGACATTAGCTACTCGACATGCCGCAACAGCCCCACAGAACAGAATCGAATGTGTATCAACGAGGTCCTCGCTACTCTCGAATATATTCTTGAGTTGCGAGTCCAAGGCACACACCAACGCCCTATTTTTCTTATGCATGGGTAACCGTGGTAATCGGGGCCTAAGTTTGGTAGGGGTTGACCGATATTCACGAAGCGCATCCTCCAGAGCGCTCCTCAATCGGTCGTTGCACTGGCTACTTACCGTGGCAACCCTATCATCCTCCTCTACAACAGCAGGTATGGACCGCGGTGGGGTTGCATCAATAGCTGACGCTTGTACCGCGGTTTGTGCTGGAGTTAAGATGATACAGTTGCTCAGTACCTCTGAGCGCAGCCTATCAAGCGTGGCGTCGTCCAACAGATGATTGCGATGGATGGCCCGCACTTGATCCGACAGTCGTTGGGCCGAGGTGTTGACGGTTGGCTCAAGATCCTGAAACACAGACAGCATCCTAACACGGTACGCAGTGAGGTTAGTTCCCCCCTCTGTAGACCCGTAATATGCGCGCATGACGTTCTCGTTCATAGACTGAGTCCATCTCATGCGCTGCACACAACCACCGGTAGCGGGGACCCGGCTCGGGGCCTGTTGGCTCCTAAGTCCCAAGCTCTTCGGTGGCCGGCCTCTCCCCGCACGACGTACAGGTGTTGGCGACGTCGGCGGAGAGAAATATTCGTCGCTGGAGCTCGACGCAACTGCCGCAACCGGTGACACAGGTGACCCGGGGTCCGGCGGCGGCGAGGCGGAGCTGAGCGACGAGTCCGGGGGTGGTGGGCGTGCGCGTCTTGCTGCTGCTCTCGTAATCATGTCGTTATTTTTCGTTATATCACATTCTTATGGCTTATTGTTGGTTTTTTCATTTTCGGTTTCATTTTGACTTTTACAAACGTCATGTCAACTCGTGGTGTAATATTTTGATTATTCCTCTTTTGATTTTCTTGGTGATTTTTGTTATAAAATTTTTATTTGTATGATTTGCGTTGGATATTAAAATTACAGCTATTGTATATCTGTATCAAAACAAATTAAAATAAATTTAAATTAGAAAGGTGATATTGAATCGACGTATGACTTACGGTGTTGCCAGCTTATTATTATTATTCCCTTTATTCATTTTTAAACAAACTCTTTACATTTTTAAATATTAATATAAAACAAATATAAAAAACATTTAAAAATATAAAAAATTGTAGCCCACCGGTATCGGGAACAGGGTCCAAGCTACCGGCGGTCAGGGCTCCAGAGAGAGGAACCTCCTAACAATACGAGCCGTGTCAAGGAGTACCGCTTTCTGAATCAAGCCCTTGATCCAGCTGCCTAACGAGAGCCTCCTCAGGTATTGGTCGAGGCTCTTGGCAATTAAGCCATGGGCCGAAACGACTATCGGCACAATGATCGCCGAGTCCACTTCCCACATGTCGACAACCTCGCGAGCCAAGTCAAGATACTTGATTTGTTTATCTTTCTCGGCTTTCACGAGGTTGTCATCATGCGGGACCGTTATGTCAACAATCATTGCGCGCCGCTCTGATCGATCCATCACCACTATATCAGGCCTATTGGCTATAACAGTCCTGTCAGTGATGATGGATTGATCCCAGTACAGTGTGATACTGCCATTAACGAGAACTGGGTCGGGCACATACCTATAGTAGGGCACTTCCGATTCCACAAGATTGTATTTTAGAGCAAGTTGCTGATGGATAATCCTGGCTACAAGGTTGTGTCTATGCAAGTACTCTCCGTTAGCTAGACGAGAACACCCGGAAATAATGTGACGGATTGATTCGCCTGGACGGTGGCATGCCCGACATATGTCAACCGTACCGTCCTTCACAATAAATCTCCGGTAGTTATTCGTCATCATTACTTCATCCATAATTGCACAGACAAAACCTTCGGTTTCTCCGAAGAGGTCCCCGGAACGTAGCCAGGACACGGACGCTAGAAAATCTACATCGGGCCCATGAAGAGCCCGGTAAAAGCGCCCGTGAAGCTCCTTGCCCTGCCATTCTTTCCTGCGGTCATCAGTAGTAAGTATTATAGGTTTGCGCCAGTTCTCTTTAGCCAAGGAGAGCGGGGTGAGGCCCTTGTCCATCGCGACCACATCTCGATGCATCCCCACGTCGGCTTCTAGGAAATAATCCCTGAGACTGCATACCTCGCGATTGTGGAGAGTCTTAGCGTTTAAAAAGCCACGACCCCCACACTTCCGCGGGATATACAGTCTCATAACTGAAGAACGCGGGTGATGCATTCGATATGCCGTCAACAATTTACGGACCTTCGTATCCAGGGCGTCTAGTTCGGTTTGAGTCCATTTGAGTATGCCGAAAGAGTACATCAAAACTGGCATGACCCAACCGTTGAAGGCACGCACCTTATTTCCGCCCGATAAAAGACTATTAAATACTTTTTTCAGGCGGCCAAAGAAGCGTTCCTTCAACGATTGCTTCATGTCAGCCACATTGATGCCCAGCGCTTCCGACATACCCAAATACTTATAGGTTTCAGTTGCTGAGAGGGATCTAAGATTTATGGAATCTGAGAGCTGGGTTCCCACAGACTCCACAATCTCCCCTCGCTTTACATGTATGACCGCACATTTATCCACACCAAATTCCATCCTGATGGCGTTACTGAAGGTTTCAGTTACCTTCAGTAGCTCCATCAGTTGAAAATCGTTGGGGGCAAAGAGTTTCAAGTCATCCATGTAAAGGAGGTGAGATATAACCCGACCATCTTTCCGCAACTGATAACCTAGACCTGAATCCTCCAGCAGTGTGCTAAGAGGATTCAAGGCTAAGCAGAACCAAAGTGGACTCAAACTATCGCCCTGAAATATTCCTCGCTCTATCCTAATCGGCTCGCTATTCCTCTGAATTTGCCGACATCCTGGATAGCGAAGGACTGTCCTCCATTGCCCCATACACGACATCAGGAAGGTGCGCAGAGTTTCATCAACTTTATACAACTCTAGCACCCTCATGAGCCATGTATGTGGCACTGAGTCATAGGCCTTCTTATAGTCTATCCAACATGTCGACAGATCCTTTCGGGAACGACGAACCTGTTGACTAATGGCCATATCAATGAGGAGTAGCTCCTTAGTACCACGGGACCCATTCCTACATCCATTTTGGGAAGCAGACATGACAGAATTGTCATCTACATGTTTACAAATTTTTGTTCTCAAAATGGATGTAAGAACTTTATAGACTGTCGGGAGACAGGTGATTGGTCTATAATTTTTGGGTTCCGCAGTACTACCCGATTTATGAAGCAGGTGGGTTATACCTGTTGTCAGGAACTCTGGCAGCGACCCCGACTCTAAGGCTGACTGGAATAGGGTCGCCAAGCGAGCATGCGACCTTGTGAACCATTTAATCCAGAAATTGTGCAGCCCATCCGGCCCTGGAGATTTCCAATTAGGCAACGGACGGACTGCACAAGCTACGTCTTGGGGGCTGATAGTAATTGCCCCCATTTCTGGTACTGGATCGCACGCTCGCTCAATAACCCGAGTCCATTCACCCTCAGCATGGCTGACAGGCACCGACCAGATGTTGCGCCAGAACGAACACATTGCATCATCATCCGGTAAGTGCGTGTCAGCCACACCTTGGTCCGGTCGCTCCCAAGCCCTATAAACCCACCTTTCATCTCTTTGGAATGTGCGATTCTGAGTGTATCGATCCACCCGCCGCTTATACCTACGTATACGGCTTGCCCATGCATACACTTTCTGCTTCAGGAAGTCGATGCGCTCTGTGACACGGGACATGTAGTCTCGAGGATTGATATCAGTCCCCGAGAACGCCCGCCTCACAAAACGCATCACTCTAGGGCGAGTGTTGCCCTCCCTGAAGCAGATCAATTTGCCGATGAGTGCTCTGGCCCCACCAATACGTTGTTCAATCCTGTACTGCCATGCCGGTACGGCTGGTTTTGGTCGTGTAGCTCTGTCATCTGAAAATTTGACACGAGCTACACGACATGCCGCTACGGCCGCACAATACAGGACTGAGTGAACATCGGTGAGGTCTTCGCAGTTATCAAAATAATTTGACAACTGCGAATCCAGAACAGCCACCAGCATCCTATTTTTGTTATGCATGGGCAAGCGAGGTAAACGCGGTCTAAGCTCTGGTGTCATGAACCGATATTCCCGAATCGCACCCTCCAAAGCACTCCTCATATCCTCACTGTACTGGGTACCTACATTAGTAATCATGTCACTACTCACGTCGTCATCGCGATTTGTTATTGTGGTTGACTGTGGTGGAACCACAGCCTGCGAGGGCGGCGTGACAATGACATGGCTACCATGCGTTTCAGTTCGCAAGCGATCAAGCACGGTGTCATCCAACATACGATTACGCTGGATGACTCGCACCTGATCCGACAGTCGTTGTGCCGACACGTTGACAGCTGGCTCAAGCACCTGAAACAGAGAGAGCATCCTAACACGGTACGCTGTCAGGTTGTTTCCCCCCTCTGTAGCCCCATAGTATGCGCGCATGACGTTTTCGTTATTCGATTGCGTCCATCGCATGCGCTGCACACTTCCGCCGGGAGCTGGGACCCTATCAGAAGCCGGTGGGCCTCGAGGTCCTAAGCCGTCCGGCGGCCGGCGTCCTCCCCGTCGACGAGCAGGTGGTGGCGTCGAGGGCGGAGAGAAATACTCGTCGCTCGAGCTCGACGCAACTGCCACGGCCGGTGTCACAGCGCTCACGATGGGGCTGGGTTCCGGCGGCGGCGAGGCGGAGCTGAGCGACGGGTCCGGAGGCGGTAGGCGTGCGCGTCGAGCAGCGGCTCTGGTCAACATTGTCGTTTCATTTTATTTGTTCTAGTTTTCACAAAATGTACATGTGACATTTATGTCATTACGGATCACAGATATTTTTTTACGTTTCTTCATGTTATCGGTGGATTGTACTTATTGTTTATTTAAAATATTATTATTATTATTATTATTTATTTATTTCATTTTAAAGAAGGCTTACAAACTAACAAAGAAAATGTTAAATATAAGTGTAATATTATCAAATTCAAATTATTGTTTAATGAATCAAGTTTATCTATTTATTATACTATCCTTAATCCCGTCCTTCTTATATTTCCCCGTCAGAAAGGAAGTGTAATCTTTCATTAGTCCCGAAGGCGATAATAGTTTTTTTTATGATTTTACTACCTTCTTAAAAACCAAATCCCATGACTCGGGGAATATCCATATTATTCTAACCTATAGCAAGTACATAAAACAGGTCTAAGTACCTATATTCCGATCTATGATTATAACACACCTACCTAACTATCACTCGGTTAGTCATGGATTTAACAGTACCATGCCATAAATTCAATGTAATAAGACGTTTAACCTACATAATTGAAATAAGACATCGTGATTTACCTCCACAACGTGCCATAACTCATCTTACATTAGTATTCAGGGTGCGATGCTCCGGACATTAGGCATTAACAGACTGTTAAGGCCTTAAGGCTAGGTTACACTGTTGCTCCGTTTTGCAATAACATCACGCAGCATAACCGACGGGCTGGCAGAAGTGTATTTGTCACCGTAAAATTGTCAAACACGTAATATTACAATATAACGTGTTTCTCTCTAGCGATATTGTAAACTCTCGAAATATTGACAACTGAAAAATAATCTCATACATCTCTTTACCTTCAATTATTCTCTCTACTGTTTCTTCCTTTCCGTCCATAACTGGAATCAAAGTACTAGCCGTTTTTAAACTGAAACTTTCCATTTTGTATGTTGTCTTATTTTCCTCTATATCTAAAAATTCGTCGGACGAACCATCTGAAATATCTGTAACCTCTTTATAACCCAAGATTTTTCTATAAATTTTCTCAACTTCGTTAGGTACTGTCGGATCTAAATGTAATTCCTTTTTACGTATACGTCCGTATTCTATTAATAATGTAAACTCATTATACAAATTATTAGCCTCCTGAAACTTTTGCTGTCCTACTTTTTCACTTCGCCGTTTAGGGCCTAATTTTCTAATACTATCACATAAATCTAGTATACTATCATATATTTCACTAAGTCTTTCCATGAATAATTATAGTCTATTTTTACACTTATTCTTATCTTTACACTTTATGAGTACCGCACTCATACCTTTCATGGAGTGGTCCGTCTCGATGGGCTGCTAGGTTTGTCCTCTGGAAGGGCTGCTTGGTTTGTCCTCTGAAGTGACTGCTTGGCTCATCCTCAGGAATGGCAGCTTGGGCCGGGCTATACCCTGGACACCACAGGTAACTGAGCCGGGAATTCCCTGACTCCTTCAACTAAATATATTTTATTTCTACGTTCTCCTCGCTTTTTTTTTCTTCTATAATTTTTCTTCTCTCTTCTGTAATTTTTATTTTATTTCTTCAATAATTGTTCTTCTATTATTTTATCTTCTATCTTCAGTTCTTCATTATTTATTTATTTTTCGTTCTGTTTACGGCAGGCGCAAGAAATGCAGGTAGGTTCCTCTCCGGGTCTAGTGATCTAGTGGTGGTGGTGGCGGTGACGAACATCACGACGCTTATGTTTGAAGGGTGATATTCCGCGCTGCTGTTTGATCCTCCGGAAGCACTCTGAGTGCACTCTGCACTTCGTCCTTCTTTATATCTGAGCGGCACATTTTGATGTAGCTACGTTAACTGTCCATGTAGATATTTAAACAACGTCGAAATATGGTTGAAATCCTGGCAGGGTCGCCATGTGGGGATTGAGCAGAGGGTTAGGCAGAGTTCATAAAGAAACGTGTGTACGTCGTGCGATCCATTTATTCACTGTCTAAACATAATACTTATTCGCTATTCTACGTAAACTACTTGCAAGCTATTACTGCAAGCTTGCACATCATATTACATACACACATTACATACTAGGTTAGTTGAGTTCCTTTAAACCCTGCACTCGGAAATACGGACTACGCTTTTTAGGGGAATATAAAGTGTTTTAAGGCTAGGTTATATTAATCGGTATTTCTCAGGAATGGTACATTATCTTTTCATGAGAGTTGTACCACTGGGCAAGGGGGACCCCTCCTTCCCTCCACACCGCGTGAGTTGACTACCATCGCATGCATTTCACGAAAAATAATGCGTTTTATTGTAAGCAGTATGTTCGTTTGACAATATTTCGAGAGTTTACAATATCGCTAGAGAGATTACAATATAACGTGTTTGACAATTTTACGGTGACATAATATATATATATATAGGATAATAGGTAGTACCTACAACCAGTCAACCATCATCATCATCATCATTGTGACGATTAAAGAGCATAGACACGGAGGCAGGTCCGCGCGGGTAGGTGTGTCACTGCACTAGACTCGTTTATAGATGATACTCTATGACCAGACGGTTGTCACTAGAACCGAGCGGACGTGCGCCGGTTTGCATTCCACCAAATTGTTGTTTTATTTAACTACCATCTGTGCTTACCTTTTGTAACGAGTGAACGTCACAATCTGTATTGAATAGTTTGAATAGGGTGATTTTTTTTTGATTACAATCTTGATGATATTTTATGTATGGTGCCACTGTGTTATGAATTTATCGATATTTGTGCCAGTCCGATATTAATCGGGAATAGGTACCTACTAAAAATAAACACCCTGATACGGTGGTATACCAAACTTTAGCGTAAGTAATTAAATTCCTATAGGATATTACTATCACTACATTTTGTACAATTAAAATTAAAAAAAAACCCGACACAATGTACTTAGAGTTGAGGCACACGGCGTATTTTAAACGCGCAGACGACACGCAGATGACGCGCGTATACGCGCTTCAAACGAGATTCACACACACAGACACGTCAAACTTATAACACCCCGTCGTTTTTGTTTCGGGGGTTAAAAACAAAGTCCTGCGCCGCTTCCGTCTGTCTGTTTGCGAAAAACTCAAAAACTACTGTACTGATTTTCATGCTGTTTTTACAAATGCATAGAGTGGTTCTCAAGGAAGCTTTAGTTTATAATTTGTACGCGGACATCAACTAGTTGTTAATAATATTGTTTCCTCGTAACTTAGCCTTTACCATACAAGGTAGGACATCTCCCAAGCCAGCAGTTACTGAGAAACATCAAACTGGAACTAATTTCACCAACATTAATTTGTGAGCAATGTCCGTCTGGGAGCAAGCGAGTTGTTCCCGATATTTTATGGGTCAAGTTCGGAGGAAGACTTAGGTTTGTAATTTAGTTATTGCAGTTGGAAATTGTACTGTAAATGATTCTATACTTACCTAACTATGATCAAACACAATGTACGCACTTAAAACATTGTGCTGATGGATGCATTGAATAGTGCGGGGGTCGTGGAGGTGTTAAAAGTTAAAATCTTACAAAAAAAACTTGTATTTATAAAAAAACTTGTCAAAAAGTTGTAACTTTGACCCCCCATATCTCCGCAACTAGAAGGTTCCTAGGTATGGTGTAGAACAAAAAAATGATCGCAATGATGGGGAGAATAAGTGCCTTTCGGCTTCGTGAAGTGGTGTTTTACACCCTTAATTCTTTCTAAGTTTATCTTGGACATCACAGTCACAGACATCGGTGAAAGAAAACATCGTGAGAAAACCTGAACTTATTATTATGTAAGTTCAGGTTTTCGTATTCTCTGTATGAGAAGAGGCCTGTGGGACAGTAGTAAATCTATGATATAATGATAGATCGTCTCAGTAGAATGAAGTACGTGATTTTTGTTGGACCTCGTCTCTTATGCATGAGGTTGTGCAGACTAGCACCTTACTCAAAAACTCACGAGTAGTAGGTACTTACACTGTCATTCAAATAAAAGGTGTAGAAAAACCTTTAACGAAACCACCAGAAACTGAGAGCCTTTAGTTACGGAGATATTGGAAGTCAAAGTTCCAACTACCTTTACACTTAGGTACACTTTTAATGTAAGATTTTATCTTTAAACATCCCCACGCCCCTTTACAATTCAGTCCATCGATTAGCACAATGTTTTCAGTGCATTACATTGAGTTCTACCTACAGTAAAACGTGATTTGTTACCCAAAACAAAAAGTAGGTATATTTTTGCATATCCTTATAGGTACTTAGTTTGATGTACAGAATGCTAAGGTGACGACTTTCTGAAGAATCCGTCTGCACCCTATATACCTAAAGTTCTCTAGGAGAAAGTATGCCCATCAGGAATTAACGTCTATCTCCAGTAATACGAACGCTAGACAATGAGATCCCAGCATCATCTGTATACCAATTGTATACGTAAAAAAATGTATGTTGTTAAATTGTCGTATATATATTTTAGTCTTGAAAGCTTATACTTTTTCTCATACAACCTAGAGCAAAACATCATACAAAAGAATGGTTAGGCAACAGAACAAGCCATTATGCCTGCAACATAGAATTTTATATCATTCGACGTTTCTGTAATTCCGTACGACGCTATACTCGCTGGGGACTAGGCTACAAAGAGATATTAAATTTAAAAATGTACGCAGACAAGATTGCTTGGCACAGGCGGGTTGTTCAGGAAATATTTGGGCTTATGCCGTGAAGGGTTGAAGACGTGAGATTGGATACTTTTATTACTTTATGCACCATTTCGTGGTGGATTTTTAATTTTTGTTGCGGATGAAGAAAGTTTGTTCGTATAGATTGGTATGTTTTATGTTGCGGCCCGTAGATAATGTGTGTAGAGTCAAATTACAGCAAACCAACAAAAGTCTGACACTATGGCTTATGCAGATATTTTCAAGAAATTAATTATTTACCTAAGTTCCTCATGCCACGTTTAAACCTACATTTAACGACTTGACCATCTAATTTTTTAACCGACTTCTAAAAAAGGAGGAGGTTCTCAATTCGGATGTTTCTATTTTTTTTTTTTTTTTTTTTTATGTTTGTTCGGGCATAACTCCGTCGCTTGCCAACTGATTTGGAAAATTCTTTTTTTGTTGGAAAGGGTATTCTTTCCAAATGGTCCCATAGCCACCAAGTCGGGATCTGATGATGGAATCTTGGCGAAATCGAGGGAACTCTTCAAATTTTATATGTAAACGTGTTGCGATTTTGGTATTTTCTACAACAAGTGAAGCATTTGCGTTCGATAAGAACCATTCTACCATCAGATCTGATGATGAAGCCACGGATGAAGAGTCACGGAACTCCATAATGAGACAATGTACCCTAGTCGTGTTTGGGCTTGATGTAATTGTAACGGTATGCACTTTCCATGTATATCAAGCACATGAGAACCACTAAAAAGTGAAAAATAAAAACTTTTTTGCAATAAATAAAACCGACTTAAAAAAAAAGTGAAAAATAACTTTAGCTTCTGAAGTCGGTGACAAAAAAACTAAATCAATCAAACAAAGGTCACCGACTTCAGAAGCTAAAGTTATTTTTCACTTTTTTTTTGAAGTCGGTTTTTTGAAAAATAAAACACCCCAAATTCAAATGCTGATTTCGATCCTAAGGAATTTAAAAATTGGAAATCGAACTATCGTTCGTTAGTCCTAGGCACCATCTGCCTAGGATCTTCCTAAATTCATTGGGGTCGGCTTTTACTTACTGGATGTAGCTGAATACCAGTATTTTACATGGAGTGACTGCCTACCTCTCATTGAGAGGAGGCCGTGTCCCAGCAGTGGGAACATTATAGGCTGATGATGATGATGATGATGATGATGACTGCCTACCTGACCTCCACAACCCAGTTATTACTAGGTAATACGATACCCCTTGATAAGACTGGTTATCAGGCAGTTCATTAGCTCCAGTACGTAATTTAAATACATGTGATGAGAGAGGCGTATTTGGCCAATAGGATCATGGCCGGGCACCAAATACGCCACTGCTTGTTTACAAGTACAACAGGTATTGACCCAGTCTTTATTTTCAAACTATACACTTAAAGTAATAAAAGCAATGGTCTTCCGGGCCTTCTTCTTCAAGTAGGTAATCCTTCTCCTCAAAGCAATGAAACAAGTGCCCCTCGACGTCTCCGCGTTTCACGATCCATCAAACAGTGACGCTCGCGGTTTGTCAATGAGCTCCCTTATTTTTATGTAGATAGGCATGTTGTACATAAGTAAAAATTTAGGGCTCCGGAGTGGGTTCAATTTCGTAATGACGGTATAACTTTGGTAGGTACTTGGGTAGCATGTAAGTACGTACCTACCCACATTCATAGTTATCATACCTACAATGTTTGTTCGCATAACTCGACAAAATGTGAACAGATGATTTCTTCCTGGATTTCAGGTTTGATACCATAATCTTATAAAAGTTCTTCATAATGATTGTCAAAGGTTGTCAACCAGACCTACCAAGGGGTATCAATATTACCCAGTAGGTACTAACTGGGTTGTGGAGGTAATTTGCTCCATGTAAAATACTGGTATTCAGCTGCATCCGGTTAGACTGGAAGCCGACCCCAATAACGTTGTAAAAGGCTAGGCTTAAGATGAGTGATTGTCAATGGTTTTTTTTACATTTTCACAACACCTACTAGTCAATTTATTTTTATTTATTTTGACGACCCGAATGGCGTAGTGGTGGTGAGCCTGCCTTACTTTCTTTAGGACCTGGGTTCGAATCCCGGTAGGAGCAAATATTTGTGTGATGAGCATGGACATTTGTTTCCGAGTCATGGATGTTTATATGTATAATAAGTATGTATATACAAACAAAAAAGTATATATGTAGTATATCAACTACCTGGTGTTCACGACACAAGCCTTGCTTAGTGTGGCACTAGGTGGCTCTGTGTTAATGTCCAGCGATATTTATTATTTAATTTATGAATTGATGCGATATAACAATATCGCACCTATTCATAAATTGACTTGTTCCATAGATTTCGAATAGTCCATCTAGGTAGTCTACTGCTCGGAAGGGGTCCGCAACGGCCGAAGCCTGCCAGGGCTGCGGGACTGTTCGAAAGAGATACCGGGGCCCTGGAACATGAAGGGCGAGGAAGTAACATGGATGGGTTTTAGTCAGTAAAAGTCCCCTCCCGCTTTTTTTTTTAGGTGGTCTAACTGCTAAGCATGAGATAATGGGTTCGATTCTCAGGTCGGTTAAAGTGTTATTGGGAATCAGTGTGTACTGGCGGAATATACCTACGAGTAAATACACCTCTATTTAATCCTTCTGGGATTACAGTCGTGATGTTATGTTTTATGAAGCATAAGCATCATTGACGTTACGCCTGACGAGTATAACCGCATTGTATGAATAATTCGAGTTCCATTCACACTGATTACTTTAACATAACTAGAACCCGAGAAACTACTTTAAGTTTCGACAGTTTTAGAGCGATTTTACTTAATACATCATAGAGGGTTCCGCGAAAAGGATTCGGGTTGGAACATTAAAATTCAATTTGACACGGCCATTCAGAATGGTTTAAAGGGGTTTTAGGGGTCTTACCTGTACAACCCTTTAAATGTATTTTACGTTACTATTAGGGTTCACTATTTTACTTTACTCTAACTTAGGAGATATAATAATATAGGTAGGTTATGTCTGGACCGCGTCGTTTGTCTAGTGGTTGCAAGCACGACTGCTGAGCGTAAGGTCCTGGGTTTGATTTAGGGGGGTGAAACTTCCATACATTGGCGTCAAACAAAATTTTCATAGATAGTGCTGCCATCTGTGTGTTTAAGGACACAAACTATATATATGACAGTTGTAAAACAGTCAAACAGTTGAAAAACTGTTTGACTGTTTTACAACTGTCATAAAGAGAACAGCTATTATAGACAACTTGTCAGAGAAGTAGATAGCCTTGCGGTGACAGCGGTTGCCTTGTGAATAATAGTTCCCAACAAGTTCGAATCCATAGTCAAGAATTACTTTTTGTATTGATTTGGTTGAACAGAAACTAACAGTGCCATCTAACAGTTGAGGTACACAGTTTTAAAAACGAAAACCAGAGTTCCGCATCTATCTTGTATTATCTATGGTTTGATTAACGGGTCAGACAGTGATGTGACTGACACTGGCTTGGCTACCATCAGGTATTTTAATTTTGATAACACAAAAATTAGAACTGGTCGGTCACTGGTAAAAAAGAAATAAGGCAACATTTATAATAATCTCAAAAACTGGGTCACCCAGCGAAGATCTGTTTTGTTCCAAAATAAATCGCTAATCGCAGTGTGTCGCCAAGTTACAGAATCAATCATCAGTAGTTTCTGCGTGAAAGAATAACAAAAATCGATCTTTACAGACTTTTACATTTATAATAGTCGTAAGAAGATTGCTAGCCTGCATACCTAACTCCTTTGCTGACTGCACAAGCAAGTACGAAATACTTTAAGTAGTTTTTAAGCAGTGGGACCGGCTGGGACACAGGCCTCCTCTCTATGCGAGGGAATGGGCTATGTCCACCACACAGGTCCAGTGCGGGTTGGTAGATGTCACATGACTTGACATTTTTGGTTCTAGGACATACCGGTTTCCTCACGATGTTTTCCTCCAACGTTTTACGAACAGTGATGAAATAAATTAGAAAAAGTAATGCGCCTGCCTGGATTCGAACTGTTACTGTTCGTAAGTCAAGGCCACCAACACTGGGCAACCGCTGCTCACATTTGTTAGAACTGGAGAAATGGTAAATTTAGATTTTCAAGTTAGTTCTGAGAATTCTGTATTGAGTCTTTATTTTAATCAATTTGAGAAAGGGTCGCAGATCGTTTCTAATAATTAACTATAATTGAGAAGGTTCGTTACTACCCAGTACTAACTGGGTTGTGGAGTTCAGATGGGTAGTATTTCCATACAAAATACTGGTATTCAGCTTCATCTTCGATTAGACTAGAAGCCGACAGTAATGTAGTTCGTAAAAGGCAAATGAAAGGTTTGTTACGAGGACTTTGTTCCAATAGTAAAATACTAATTCAAATGGGAACTCGGCTTTAGTTTTTCAACAGTTTAAAAATGGATTGGAATCAAAACACAAGTTGATAATAAAAATTAATTTATTACAAAAATTATATTAACAATTTTACCACAAGATTATGATACAATTTATTCTTCACAATCAAAATAAACATTTTATTATTTTACAAGATATACAATGAAATTACATTAGGTAACATTTTACTCTCCAATACGTAATAAATTAAAAAAAATAACTTTAATACCGGTTTGGCACAAATGACATTTTGAAGCCAGATAAAAAAAAATAAAAAAATCTATAAAAAACTGAGCATTTTATTAAATTATGCTAATTATATTTAATTTTTTATAAAACTACGCCCACGTATTGTTATGATGAAGGTATAAAAATGTTTCCTTTCTTATAAAAATCATAGGAGATAGTTCGCTTTTCCTGAGACTTTGCAGGCAAGAAAAGACGTAGTAAAAACCTTATAATACATTTAACAGTAACTGGCACAAAATTCGTAAAAGATATGTAAAAAGAAGTAAGATAAAAAGTTTTGTATTCAAGAATGAAACTGTAGATAAAAGCTAAGTTTAATCGTTAGAAAAAATCACCTTTATCGTCTTTATATTGGGTTCAAAGTGTGATCTCAGGGCCAACACCAACACCTCACAGCAATATTACTTTAATGTCACTTCACTGTCAGAATGAGATGACGCTATCCAGGACGTCTAGCTCTATCTCTTTTTCACACCGAAGGAAGATTAATACAATACTGCATTAATAGTAACAGGTATGGTAGTCAGAAGGCATTAAAGATTCGTTTGTTTACAAAAGTTTCAGAACAAACTTTGAAACCAATATAAACGATGACGTTTAAATTTAAACAAAGTTGATAGATGGCACTTAGCCAGAGATGCATAAAAATAGAGATTTACAAAAATAGTGAAGAAGTCTTTGTACCTGTATTTACAATTCAGGTACCTTAACAATATACATCACCATGTAATGCCATAATTATTTACATCATTTATTATGCACATTTGTTCATAAAAACGGGACTAGCCTTGGCTAAGAAATTACATTACAATTAAGTACAAAAAATAAAATTCTATCTAAAAATTCGTTATTCACATTTTTAAACTTTAATATTATTCGAAAGTTCAGTCGTATTCTTACACGAAGAGAATTATTATATTCGTTGAACACAAACGTTATAAAAATATGTTGTTTAAAATTAATTTATGATTTTTCGGACGGTATCCACATTCAATTATTCACTTCGGGAATTAAGTCACTTTGTTTAAGTTTTTGTATTAACACTTATAAACATTAAGTTTTGTATTAACACTTATAAACATTAAGTCTTGTTATTCACTATTCTTGTTTTAGTTTATAACTCTGTTGTGGTCTCAACTGGTGATTGGTCGTAATTGTAACCGGAGAAGTTCCTCTTACCGAATGTCACATTAACGTTGTCTGATGCCCTGGAATGAAGATAGAAGTTGTTTTAAACAATTTTTTTTTTGCAATAAATAGCAGAAAGTCAATACTTGTAATAAGACGGCCAAACCCTGCAACCTAACCAAACCCAACGGTTCTGCATTCATTTTTTATTCGCCGAATTAATCCCGAAAGCGCCATCTGTAGGCGCGACCATACATTCCTGTTTGCGGAACAAACTGAACGCAATAATCGCTTTTGTTAGGTCACGGCCTGAGCAATACTGCTGCAAATAGCTCGACGTTTTGCTTCGATACAGTGTGGGCTACCCACAACCCATTTATTTTGCTAATTGGTTATTATTAACTTTGTTTAATTCTACACTTACACTTTTGTATTTTAAATACGTCTTTAAAATCTATATTAAAAAGTAGCCTGCCGGTAACTGGAGCAGGGATATTATTATTAAATTGATCAAAAAACCAACCTCTGTAATCCAGGAATCTCATCATACGCCATAATAGGCTGTGTAGCTTTCTTCTTATGATTATTCCCGCCATTAATCTTCCTTCCCAGCGTCGTCGCCAACAACCCACCCCCAACTCCATTGTTGTTGACGCGAGGGAGCGTCCCTATCGCGTTGTTGAGCGGATGAGAGTTCGTCACTCGACGGTTGAGCGTCTGAGTGTTGCGTACGAGCGTCGAGTTGTTGGCGATGGGCTCGAATAGTTGGCTGTTGTGCATGTTGTTGAGTGTACCGCCGTTTTCGTTGACGCTTGAGGCGCGCGCTGTGGTTGCTGTTTCTGAGAGGGTTGGGCTGCGTTCACCTAGAACAACATACAATATTATAGTAGACACGTTTTTTTTTGCTAAACTTTTGACCTCGATCTTATGTTTTAGATCAGAAAAAGGACAGATAGCATAGTAAAGAAAAAAACATTTGTAAACAGTGATTACACTCAGTAGTTTTTTTATTGTAACTTGTCACCAAAAAGATAACGGTCTGATTATCTAAAAACAGCTGTCACTGTGACATATTTTTCCCATTCAAAAATGTGTTTTAAACAGCTGTTTCTAGATAATCAGACCGTCATCTTTTTGGTGAACGTGGACCTTAGGTGTGTTCAGCCAAGAAGACTATGATAGTGGCAGTCTGCCGACAAAAAAGTATTTTTGGGCAGTGGTTATTTTGTATGAATAATACAAAGTCAAACTTACCATTGTCTTTCGATAGATACTGAACGCTGTGTATGTTAAACGCGTGGTTGTTTGGACTGAAGTCTAGCTGTAAATCTGCGTCATCCACCGCCATGTTTAGGACCTAGAACAATATCGAGATTTATTTACTTACTTTAGAATGTAATACAAAATCTATTTTAATGAATGAGCGAATGAAATGGTATATTTTTAACATTTTTCAGAAAAAGTAGCATTCATTCATTTATTTTGCAGCTGTTCCATTTTTCATCAATATCATCAACCTACGGCAGTCCACAGCTGGGCATAGGCAGGTCCTAAAGCAGTGGCGTAACTAAAGGGTGGCAAGACTGGCAAAATGCCACGGGCCCCCGGCCTGACGGGGCCCCCGACCCGAGAGGCTGTGCTGTGAGCTCAAAAGTGACCTAACATTTATAACAAAATTTTGTAAAAAAATATAAATTTTATATAAGAACCTACTTAAAATCAATTACCTACCAATAACCCTACTAGATGGGAGAACGTTGTTATAAATAGGTATACCTATGCAGTAGGTAGGTAGGTAGGCCTATGCTTTTGAAAATTAGATATTTAACTAAAATGGACACAATATTACTATTGGGTAACTATCTCAGTGATTTATTAAAACTAAATTAAAATGTGACGAGTTTTCTTGGGTCCCCATACAATGGATTTGCCAAGGGCCTCAAATGGTATAGTTACGTCACTGCAGTCAATCGCATGCCACTAAACTCAATTCTCAGCCACTCTCATCCAGATGCTACCAGTCACCCTGCAGATGCTTATGTTTGCCGTATCGCGGTCTCCACTCAAGAACACGTCTACCCCAAACAGTCATCGGTTCTACGACTAATGTGACCGGCCCATTGTCACTTCAGCTCTCAAATACAAAATGTATACAAACTTGATCAAACGATGTTGGAGAGTCCATGGAGAAATTCGTTCAGTTTGATGATGTAAACCAAACCTTAAATATGACCACACCTTGCTTTTTCTATTGCTTTTAACTCCTAGGTCAATAATTCATAAGCGTGCTAAATGTTTGGGTTGGCCTGTTTGGGCCCGTGTGAAAAAAATAAAAGTTCTAGTATGTCGCCCAGTCAGTTTCGAATCGTGGCCAATCAGACCAACCCGAGTGTGGTGCAACCTTAACACATGCTTACATGCTTTCAAGCTTAACTAGATTATTAATTAATCATCTAAGTAGTTGAAAGCTTCAGACAATTCTACTTTTCATGCATTTGTTTTACTAACTAATCGTGCATTTAAATCAATACATTTTTAATTTATTTAGGTCTATGTTCACCGAAATGATAACGGTCTGTTTATCTAAAAATAGCTGTCACTGCGACATGTTCCCCTACAAAAATGTGTTTTAAACAGCTGTTTTTAGATAATCAGACCGTCATCTTATTGGTGAACATGGACCTTAGTCATCTATTTGGAGGTCTTTATCGTAACAGTGATAGCCTAGTGGTCTGACCGTCGGACTGCCAAGTATCTCTGATTTTTCGAATTCATGTGCGTATTCGGTGAAGGAAAACATCGTAAGGAAAACAGCATGCCTGAAAGATATTTCTCGACGGCATGTAAAGCGAAGGCCCATGGGAGGCATAAAAACTGTGATACCAGGTTAGGCACTAACCACACGATAAAGAAAAAGACCGTAAAATTCAAGATGGGTTCGCTACAGAAGACGTGTGACATCTGCCAACCAGCAAAAGGCCCACTCAATCTTATAGAGCGGACTCCTGTTTCCCAGCAGTGAGAACACTATAGGTTGATGTTCGGGGTTGGGGTGAGATTGAGAAGATTAAAGATTTTAAGGATGACATAATTTCAGTAATAAAGGATAACTAATGAAACTAATGAGGTGACTAGGATTACTTAGGTAATACATAAAATATTCAAGGCATATAACGCGGTCAAAGTATAAAAAAAGACAAGTAGGGTATCTTCATAGAAACGCACCGCGCGCGGCTTGTATGTGTGCGTCATACTATCTTTACGTCGCCGCACGCACACTCTAACAAAATCTCGACCCGTGTCTTACTGCCGCCAGTCGAGGCTTGCACACCGCACAAAGTTCGCGCGTCACGGCATAAAGGCATACGTAAATAAATTAAAAAATGGGTGATTATCGCAGGAGAACCTATTGCTGTGTGTATGGGTGTCTAAATAATTCAACTATTCCAGAGTTGTCTCTGTTCAGATTACCTACTGAACAGGAAAGGTAAGCAAGTCGCTTATTCTAGCATATAATTTATTATTGATGATGAGATACCTAGTTAAGTATTTGTTTGTTGTATTAGTCTTCTATTAGACAGACGAAGTAGACAGGTCTAGGTAGGTGGGTAGGTAGGTACTTGATCTGACAATAGATTCTTTGACTTTGTTTACGTTGGGTTATGCCGATTTCTCAGTATTTTAGGTAGGTATAGTAACTAAGTCCATATTTAAAGTTATAAAATACGTAATTTAAAATGATTGACGAATAGGGTAGACGACAAAAGAAATCTAATTAGGTACCTAGTCGGTCAGTTAGACAAACCAAAATTTACGAACGTGACGCCTTAGTATAATTTTGAATGAGTTTTGAATGACGTCACGAGCCCCCACTCCCGAGTTTTGCTGCGTTTTATCTTAGTATTGACCATTGATTTACAAAACCAAAAATGTACGTGTCCATTATTAATAATTATCCATCAAAATTTTGTGTTTTGAAAACTTGTGATAGGTAGGTACCTACCTAATAATTTTATGTCGTAAATAAGTATTTTTTTGAGGGTATCTTATTGGAATCTTCATAGTATTATGATGAATTAGCATCATCACAATTTTAAAGACCAATATAAGACCAAGAAAAATGTAAGTAATTTAAAGTTTTGTGTCACATATTTACGTAACTTGAAAAGGTGATTTTTTGTTAATTAAGATATGACGTTGAAATTAGTGTAAAAACGTTGGACTTGGCTTAAAACCGATATCCATGCAAAAATCATGTAAATCGGTCCAGTAGTTTAGGAAATATAAGGTAAAACAAATAGTAAACATTGTGTTCATCGTAAATTTCACTCTTTGTTGTAGAATATTTTTTTTGATAATAGATTTTTGGTCATATAGTCACATAGTCATTTAGGTCACATAGTTTTTTGGTAGTTTTACGATGTTTTTTTATATAATATTTTAGTCACTTTACTCCACTTTTTATGATAGATACCTAATGTAGGTATATTAAATGTGCTTTCCATTCCAGACGCCTTCAGTGGCTGCGCTTAATTGACCAACAAGTTTTTATTGTAAGATTTTAACTTTATACACCTTCACGACCCGTACTATTCAATCCATTCATCAGAACAATGTTTTGAATGCGTTACATTGCGTTACAATCGTTTGAAAGATAGACCCATCCCCACCCCTCTAAATTTTAAAATATGAGAGTAAAAAAAAATATGCTGTAGATCTCAATGAAAACCAGACAACACATTTCTAGGCACTGAATTTAAATTTAGCCAAAAGTGACAACCCTGAGACAGGCAAGTACGGTAGGTAATTATAACGCGGATTGAGCTTTAGTTGCACTACTGCTCCTATTTATACTATGACGCGGTGTCGCGATTAACCTGACATGTTCATCTGTTCGGTCACTGAACCGAACAGTTGACTTTAAAATACAGAAGCTGTAGAACTTACTTGAAATCCATCGACGACATGTTCCATCTGGCATGCAAAGCCGCTAGTAATACCATGCGAATGACAAAAGTAGTACATACTCGTCTATTTACCTGTGTTTCGTACCGCGGCGCCGGGTCGTCCTCGCTGGACTCGTAGCCTGACGCCGGCCGAGGTGTCGGCATGCTCATGCTGAGTGTGCCGTACTGCTGGATGGCTTGCTCTTTGTGTTTCTTGTATCTGGAAATTGTATGGGTAGGTGTTAGGGATTTGTTGTTTATTCATTCTAATAGTTAAGTAAAAGATTGAAACCAGCATAAATATTATTATAATAGTATTTCAGCATAAATGTTATTATTTACGTGAAGGCACTATTCAAGGGTAAGTTGCCTATGGCACTGAAACGCAAACTTATGGACATCATCATCAACAGCCTTCTAATGGGCTCACTGCTGGGACAGGCATCTTCTCTATGAGAGGGAATGGGCTATAATCCACCACACGGCCCCAGTGCGGATTGGTAGATGTCAAATGTCTTCGAATTTTTGGTTCTAGGACATGCCGGTTTCCTCACGATGTTTTCCTTCACCGTTTTGAGAGCAGTGCTGGTGAAATATATTACACAAAGTAATGCGCTTGCCTGGGTTCGAACCCACGACTTGTTGCAGAGGTGGCCCAGTGGTGGCGGTCCCGACGCCACCCACTGGGCCACCGCTACTCTACTTATGGATATGTGTATCGACTAACATCCAGAAGTTCAAACTCAAGGTTTGCCAACGAGCAATGGAGCGTAGTATTCTCCAAAGGCTGCCCAACTCCAATGGGTCTAGGCATAACATGTCTGCCATATGCCGGAACAAAATAGCAGGAAACTATCGGAGTACTACCACAATGAGGCGAGATTGCGGCAGGCCACGAAGGAGATGGCGGATTAGCTGAACACATTGTATGCGGTTGCTGTATACGACCGCGTGAAGTTGCTATCATGACTGAACGAAGTGGAACGTACAACAGAATGCAGTTTAATACATCGACTGCGCGCGGTTGCTGCGATGCAGTCCGTCTGTTGGCAGCTTTAGAGATACATATCGGTTAAAGCGTTTACAGTGAAACTTGTTTGAGTGGAACCTAGATAAGTGAGAAACCTCTATAGCTGGAACTCATGCTGGGGTCCCGACATTAATGCCTGAATATCTGAGACACTGGGTAAGAATACCTCTTTAAGTGAAACCAATTTGCAGGTCCCTTGAATGTCCCAGTTATCCAGGTGTCACTGTATTTTATCATTCATGAAGGCCAAAAAGAGAATAGTAAACGTTCTCCCACCTGTTCCAAGACGCACAGATATAGATGGTGGCCGCAGTGGCGGCTACCAGCACGACGGCGGCTAGCGCGATGAGCGCGGCGGGGAGCGCGGTGGCGAGCGGCGCGGCGGCCACGTGCGGCTTGCGCGCTTGTTCCGCGGGGACTAGCGGCGCCCGCACCGCGCTCACCGGGGACTGCAGCCGCGCTGACACTGCTACGTGCACTCCAGACTCTATAGCTCTGGGAAGTGGAAGGTAAAAGGTTACTTCAGTAACTATTACACTTGAATCGGTTGAAGATCTTTGAGTCATTAACAATGAACAATTGCATGGGTAAGTCATATGGTTTATGGTTTGATTAAATGTAATAATATGACGCATGTAATCAACCGAGAACAATTCCATGCTCCGTGGTCGCAACACTTTAGCCAACCTAAGACATAATACTCGACAATCGCGCTTGTGACCACTCGACTAACGAGGCAGTCTCATGGCAGGTTATTTGAATAATGAATGAAAGCAGATTATTGCAATACGTAAATACAGTTCTAGTATAAAACATCATCATCATCTCAACCGAAAAAGTCTACTGATGGACATAGGCCTCCTCCAAGTATTGCCACATTGACCGGTCCCGTGTGATTCGCATCCAGCAGTTTCCCGCAGCCTTCACCAGGTCATCAGTCCACCTAGTGGGAGGTCTTCCAACGCAACGTCTTCCACTTCCAGAACTTTTCGGACCCATCGGCCATCCGTTCTAGTAATGTGCCCTGCCCACTGCCACTTAAGTTTGGCAATTCTTCGGGCTACGTCGGTGACCTTGGTTCTCTTGCGGATGTATTCATTTCTGATTCGATCACGCAAGGAAACTCCGAGCAGAGCCCTCTCCATTACCCTTTGGATGACACTTAACAACGCATTGCGTCTAAAACATGGCGTGATTTTCTCAAACACAACTAAAGCATACCCAAAACAAAAAAACATCGACTTACTTCCGAACAGGCCTCGATTCCCTGGTCAATATCTCCCCACTATTCGGGTCAACGAGATACAACCACACATCGGTCCCCTTCGTATCGCTCTCAAGCGTTCCATTCTCTCCCAAGTAATGTCTTGAAGTCAGTTTCTCAAGACCGGCGTACAAACCGGTTTTTTCTTCGATGGTGGTGAGTAAGCTTCGAGATCTACGTCGCATTACGTCCGCGTTTAGGTCTGATACTTCTAGGACTAGTTGGTTATCTTTTTGGAGGAGGTTTATCTGGAAAAGGTTGAATAAAAATTAAGATAACATGATGCCTGTATTCATCTAAGGGTCAGGCAAACGCGTACACCCCACAGATGTAGATAGACCTAGATAACGCAAGTATCACGATCTGTATGAAAACCAAGCGTGCCATTTTTTGACTACCTATTGTCACAGAGTACAGTAGGAGTATAAGCTTCATACAACCGCGCGAATCGGTTGCACCACGTGCGTGACCACTGGCCGTTTGTGGCGTACGCGGCAAAAGTTGAAAAAACCGGTTTACGCTGTCACAGCCAGTTGAAAATCTCAGGGTTGTCAGGGCAACACACGTTGTTTGTTTTGTGACAAGTTAGAATATTTTAATGTAAAACTTGGTATTTACTAAAAATGGTTGTTTATTGTACTGTGTATGAATAACACTAGAAAAAAATTAAAAATATATCATACTTTAACTATCCCAAGGAGTACAATAGGGAAGTAAACATTTGATTAATTTGTCTTCACCTATTGTGACAACCCTACCAAAATAGGTAACAATTTTGCACGTTGTTAAGAAGCTTATACTCTGTTCCGTTTACTTACTCATGTGCGATAATGACATCACAAGCACCATTTATAGTGATGGAAAAATCAAATCGATTCAAAGACGCCGCCGTCGACGTGCTAGTTTTTGGATACCTTTGCCATAATTTTAATACTGACGTCCGACTAGCGCTATACACCGATGCAAACTGAGCGCGAAAGTGGCCACTTATCGTATTTTTGATCGTAAACTAGGCATGCGAAGTAGTTGCTCTTGTGTTATCTAAGTCTATCTATATCTGTGGTACACCCGCATTTCCCCAGTTATGTTTAAGTCCCATGTAATAAGGCGAGCCTATTGTTATCAACTGGGCACAAGAAAAACTCGGATTTTTTGGACTTTTATAGAGAACATGCAAGTATCTTGGTATGCCTATATAAAACGTCGTTATAACAATTGATGTACTATCGATGTTGCGTAACAACTTGATACACATTTTTTCCTTTACATTTATGCAATTTAGGTAAGTAGGTATTTTCCTTAAATGTATAGTTTAATGGAAGTAGGAACATAGTAAATATCCTGTTTTCAACCGACTTCCAAAAAGAGGAGGTTCTCAATTCGTCTTTATTTTTTTTAAATGCTATGCTAAATAGGTATTTCTCAGTTAAATTGCATAACATTTTATCATGATTTACAATATTTAATTATTTTGAGTAAGTATCAGTTTTCTATCAAACATTGAAAGGAAGTAACATTGAAAGTATTTCTGTGTCACTTCTATATTCACACGATATTTACTGAAGTCGTGAGTTTATTAGGCTTCTCTTGGGATAGCTCGTACCATCGTCAACCTCATCTCTGTCCTCAGGACTAGATTCATTACCTATCTACAAGTTGCCGTAAATCACACACAGAGCCATCTAGTGCCACACTACTACATCCATGACTCGGAAACAAATGTCCATGCTCATCACACAAACATTTGCTCCTACCGGGATTCGAACCCAGGACCCTAATAACCTAAGGCAGCCTCACTACCGCTACGCCATTCGGTTTGTTGATTAGTAATTAAATTATAAATTAACATTGATTACTAAAAATAAATATGTACATGTAAAATACTCACAATAACAGAAGCCCTTGCAATATTATAATCTTGCGCAGAATTAGGATTATCCCTCGCCGTGACACTGAACTTGAAAGGCAGTAGTTCTTTAGGAACGTTCTCAAACGTCTTGATATTACTGATCACTCCCGTATCAGCGTCTAAACTGAAGTATTCATCAGCTGCCTTCGTCCAAGAGTTCTTCTGATATTCTAACTTGCCGAAATCACCACTGTCTTTGTCCTTTGCCTAGAGTGAATGAATGAATGGTTTGGTTTTAGTTCATGATCACAAATGGTTCATTGGTAACTGGTAATGATGTTGGTGATTATCAAATATATTGTTAATTAGTTCTAGCATTAGATGATTAATTATGCTATTAGATAGTAAAGTAAAATTTTATTGCGTAGTTCATAGTGTAGGTAATTTACATGACGGTGTGTCATAGCGATTATAATTTACGCGGTAATTTATTATTTGAAGATATTCTAAAAGTGGTATTTAACTGATAGGCTGGGTCATAACTAAAGGGGTTGCTGTGCGAACATGCGACCATTGTGTCGATTTTATTCGTCAAAAGCCGAAAGTATCGTCACTTTCGAATTTTTTCATCAAATGAGTGACAAATGAACTAGAAGATCACATATTCGAGATGTCGATCGCTTTGATTAGGAATCGGGGTATTCCGACATTCATGCGTTCTCGACTTCGTATTCTTCTTCAAGTTATTAATAGTATAATCAAGTACGCAAATAACGTAGTGCCTGAAAACTCACCTTAACTTGTAAAACATTGGTCCCTAACAGCATATCTTTGGTCACAATCGCGAAATATTTTCCCTTCGCAACAGAAATACTGCTTTGTTCAGGGAAAACAAACACTGGGGCGTTGTCATTCGCATCGGTTACGTGGACTTTGATCGTTGCTTTACTACTGTCAGGGTTTATCAACCCCTGGATGGATTCTAGTTGGACTTCTAGAGAGTATTCTCCAAGAGTCTCGTAGTCTAAGGAACTTGTGTTGAGGTAGATGGCGCAGTCTCTTTCTTCTGTTAGTCTCACGTAGAATACTCCTGTGGAAGATGTTTTGCGCAATTTGTGAACAGTTGTCGTCATATTAAAATAGGTTAGACAACGATAAAAATCTAATTAGTCCGTCAGTTAGATTGTCAAAAAATATTTGACCCATATTTTTTCTTTTGTAACATAATTCAAAATTGTCGAAAATACGACGCTTTTAAAATTCTCAATACGTCACGCCTAGTTATAATTTTTAGAGCGTACTGACGTCATGAGCCCCCACTACCGAGTTTTGATGCGTTTTATCTTTGTCAATATTCGCAGATTTACAAAATCAAAAAATACGTGTCCATTATTTTCCAATACTCGAACTGACGGACTAAATTTTAATACTGTCGTCATGCCTATTAGAAAAACATGGTTGAATATTATATGAATGTTTGTTAGCAATGAGGAAATGAAGATATTATTATTTTTACCAATGCTGTACAAATATGTTATACGTACTGCACAGTCAGCAAGGCCATTTTCAATAACTTACTAACAGAAGGTTGCTATTTTTTTTTTATTATAATTTTTTTTTCATTAGTTTTCTACCGCAGACGTGGGGGTCCGCGCTCTTATTTACATTTTATTAATTGTTTGATTGATTTAAAAGAAAAAACTAAAACTACGATCGTGCTCCATCATTGGACACGTTACATTAAACTAAGCTTAGTATTAGTACTTAACTTAAGATCTACGTGAGTCCATCCATTTTTTTTTGTTTTTTGTCTTTACAGTTGTTGATATTTCCAGGTTGCTATCTCTAACTGTTTGACATTTAGCTTACGGACAGTTGGAAACAAAACGTCGCAGAAAAGCTTTCATGAATCACAGTCCTCCGAGTGACTGGCACATAGGACATTCCAAGCTAACTTTGTTTTTAGAAACACCGATAGCTTTGAGACGATATTAACTGACAGATAAACGTAAGTAAGTTATAGAAAACGCCAATAGTGTCAAATGACAGCAGTTGCCAACCGTACAATTAAAACACAAAGAAGTATGTACACAGTATAGAACAAAAAGTAACACAACCACGCGATCACAATGATAATAATATCTTCATTTTGCCACTGACCTGTCACCTTACCTTTCTGCGAGGACTCAGTGAGTTTACACTTAAGCGGAGTGTCAGGAGAATGTTCGCGTTTGTTCAGTAGCGGGAGGATCCTCACTAGAGTGCCGTTCGCGGAGTTCTCTGCTACGTGCTCTGTGTACAGCGTGTCTGCGAAGCCAAGACCCACCTGGAACAGAGAATGAGATAGATAAAGGGGATGGAGAATGAGAGAAAGAGAAGGATATAATGTTTCCTTTGGCAAAATTACTATCGCGAAACTTTAGAAACCAAATGCCAATGCCGTCGAAGTTTGGACGCCGCGATCGGAGTCAAAGAGTAAACTACTGATTAAATACCAAACGACAGGAATTAAAACAGCAGTGATACTACTAGTTTGTTTATGAAAACTGTTACAAGCGTCAATGTCGTTATTTACGGAAGCGTTTTCAAAGAGTTACATAGATACCAGGGCCCCGATTCTGCTACTACAATAGTGTCACAATGGTCCATCATTGATTTCATAATATTGTTGATGAATGACAATGGGATCTCCATTCTCATTTTGCAAAAAGTTTGTAATCTGCTACTATTTTAAGGCATTTCTTTCAATTGAGTGTCAGTGGTTGAACATTGGAAAGTCATAATGACGCCTTTATATTAGTAGATCACCAAACATGTCAAAATGAACAATTATGAGATCAGTGATAGACTATTTTGACACTATTGCAATAGCAGAATCGGGGCCCAGTATTGTTGTGCTTGTCACTACACTTGGGCGACTTGCCACTTGCGTCTGTGGTTTGTGTTATGCTTTGAAATCATCACCAGCCTATGAGTATTCCCACTGCTGGGACACAGCTAGGCCTCCTCTTTATGAGAGTGAATGGGCTTTAATCTACCACGCGGGCCCACTGCGGATTAGTATGCTTTGAAATATTCAAACATTTTGTATATTTACTCACACAGGACTAATATTCATTTTATTTTGCTACTTTGAATTAGCATGGTTCACTTAAAACTCTATTAGTACATCGTATCTTATTTAACGTGGCAATGAGTACTTACATCTGGCGGCACAGTGACAGAATGGCTGACATATCACTTAACAACATTCTGACATTGCAAATTATTTGGTTTGTTTTTACATTGAAATAATTTAAACATTTTGTTTACAGTTTTGCTACTTACAGAACTACTATTAATTTTGTTTTGCAACTTACTGCAGATTTACTCTGCCAGCACATAGTACTTATCATGTTTAAGGGGCCGGCGGAGCATGCGTTTTCATACAAACGTAAACCAAAATGATATGAAAATCAAACATATTGGTAGTGTGTATATATTTCAATTGAATTACAGAATATCTATGTTCCCAAATAAATATTTTGATAGGACAATGATATATAGACGAGATATGAGGAATTTAAAATTTCTATAGAACATTTATATTTCTCATAACTCTTGTTTAAATCCGTGTACATTGAAAATATGTGTTTGGGAACCTTTATATTCTGTAATCCAATCGAAATAAATACACACTACCTTCAGAACATGTTTGATTTACAAATTATTTTGGTATTACGTTTGTATGAATTTCGCATACTCCGCAGGCCTCTTAACGTGGCAATGGTTACTTACATCAGGCGGCACAGTAGCAGAGTGACTGACGTACACAGTAAGACTAGACACTGATGACATCATGGGCTCGCCTTGATCGTAAGCTTGGACGTCCACCTGAAAAATACAATAAACCTTAGAAATCAAAAGAATGACCCACTAGCAAGGAGCCAACAAAAACATATTTCCTTCAAGGAAATCACATCGGCTCAAATAACATACCTGCAAATGCTACCGACACTAGAAACTCTGCCTAATGTTAATACGTACTACAGCACAAATTGCAAATGCACAAATTGCACATGTATTACAAAGCTCATAAGACTCTTCCTATGAGCTTTGTAATACCTTTTACTTACTACCACAGCGATTATTTTTTTATTTAATTATCCTTTAAATCATTAATAAAATGCCTCAGTTTTGTGCCCCATAAGTCACCTTTTATTAATGTGGCCGCATAAGTTACCTTTTATTAAGTTTTTCCTGGTACCACTGACTTTTGCAATATTAAGAGGCCTGCGGAGCATGCGAATTTCATACAAGCGTATTACCAAAATAATTTGTAAATCAAACATATTCTTAAGGTAGTGTGTATTTATTTTGATTGGATTACAGAATATATAGGTTCCCAACACATATTTTGAATGTACACTGATTTAAACAAGAGTTATGAGAAAAATAAATGTATAGAAATTTTAAATTCCTCATATCTCGTCTTTATATCATTGTCCTTTCAAAATATTTACTTGGAAACATAGATATTCTATAGTACAATCGAAATATATACACACTACCTTAAAAATATGTTTTTTTTTTCATATTATTTTGGTATAACGTTTGTATGAAAAACGCATGCTCCGTCGGCCCCTTAAGAATCTTAATCCTAAGTTCAGCTACTTTTCTTTATCCGTAATCCATAATCATATTGTAAAACAGTCCAAATACGATGAAATTTCGGTAAAAAGTTTCATTTTGACAGCTGCTTATACCAGACGCCTACGTAGCGACATCTGGTGTCAGATGAAATTCGAATAAAACCCACATTAAGAGTTACTCACAGTGTATTCACTATCAGTCTCCTTCCTCAGATCGTCCCGGACCCTGACGGCTCCAGTATCGGGCTCGACGTGGAAGTATATGGACGCCTTCCCCCTCCCCACCAGCTTGTACCGCACGCGGTTGTTAGGCGGCGTGGCGTCCTCGTCTACAGCGACCACGGTCTGCACTAGACTGCCGATAGAGGACGAGTCCTCTATGGTCACCGGACGGACCACGGAGGTGAAAATTGGCGAGTTGTCATTTTTGTCCTAGAATGGTAAAGATAAGGGTTACTTTTTTATTGCTTTTTATTATTTTGATGTCCAAGTTATTAGTTTTAAGAAACCAAGAGCCGCACTGCATTAAACAAAGGCCTTTTCCAACAAGAAATCGATCGTCGCACAAATACACGATCTACACATTCATATTAGGACTGTTTTCACTCTTCTTTCGTTATCGTGTGGTTAGTGGCAAACTTGCAATGCAAGTACGTAGGATTCGATTGGACTCGATTAGATAAATTTGAGTTATTCTCGATAAAATGAGTTCTTGACTCCATAAAAAATCATTTTATCAAGAATAACTGTCAAATTTATCTAATCGAATCCAATCGAGCCCTACGAACTTGCACTGCTGGTGTCAGAATAAGCATGACAACAGTATCAAAAAATTCAGTCCGTCAGTGAGTATTACAAAATAAATAGTGACACATAGACACCGATAAAACGCATCGAAACTCGGGAGCTCATGACATCGGTACTCGACGTATTGAGAATTTTAAAAGCGTCGTATCTTCGTCAATTTTGATATAAGTAACAAAAGAAAAAATACGGGCCAAATATTTTTTGATAATCTAACTGACATACGAATTAGTTTTTTTTTCGCCTACCCTATTTTTTATGTCGCCCACAAAGAGTAAAGTAACTATTATAGAGGGAAAGAATGACAACTCTGTGGTAAAATTTGCATGTATGGAATGTGCTGCCACCTTGAGTTTGGTGGGTGAACTAAAGTTCTGATTTACACACACTTACTTAAGGTATGTGTGTGCGTGTATTCATAACTTTACGTAAGTGTGTGTGAACTTTATGGGTATGCATACTTCAGTACTTTAACTGTTCAAAAGAATAAAAATGATCAATGAAAAACAAAGTTATATATATTATGAACTAAAAACAAAACAAGTAACAATAACAAGTAACAATTTTAACAGAATTAGCTGAGATAAACTCGGGAAGCGCATCAACGTCGGGAAAGCCGGAGTTCAATGTCGACTATGACCTTTGTTTGACAGACTAGCCAAGATGGCTGTCGTTTGGTTATGCCACCAACCTCCAGATGTCGCTGTCGTCTATGTAAATTGATGACAGTACTAAGTGTGCCCCCCCTGGTCGCCCAATGGGCTTGGACTTGTCTTAAGTAACACGTATGATGTTTTTATTTTCTAAACAAACGACCATAAGAAAAACAGACGTAAATAATTACGATACTCACATCAACAAACACTTCAACAGTAGTAGCAGCGCCGGGTCCCTCATCCATATTCTCCTCAGTCCCCACAATGATCTCATGTCTCGCCGCCGACTCCCGGTCCAATTGCTTTAGCGTCCGTATCATACCGGATTTGCGATCTATTGAGAACAACTCGGTATCACCCTTTAGGATCGTGTAGGTTATTTCTGGCGTTGTGTCTGGGTCTATGGCCTGAAAATATAGTAGTAAAGTAGAGAGAGTGAAGCAGTGACAGCCTAATGGTATTACCATGGTATTACCAAAGGTACGCACGATAAAGAAGAAGTTTTCTTTTCAATAGATCGATAGTTCTTATTTCTTAATACATATCCTTTTCAAACTTAAATATGAATAGTCGAAGTTATGAATAACTGACACTGTTAATCATGGAGTTTATTGTCTGCATTATTTAAAAAAAAGACGAAATTATAACCCAAACTTGATAACCATGACCTTCGTTCCTCTTTTTGGATTGTATCCTAAACTTGGGTAAATACTATAATTGTATCTTTCATGGTGCACGGTGGATCATTAGATGTATGTATTGTTACAGCTTTCAGCAGACGTTTCGGTAGTCACTTCATAATAATTGGTATCACATCGTTGCCATACTAACCTCAACCCTAACAACAGGGTAATTAGCCGCATTTTCAGGCACATGCACCGAGTAGACCGGTTTGTTGAAGAAAGGCGCTTCATCCGGTATGTCCGTCACTTGTACAGTCACACTCGCGGTGCCCAATCGCTTGTCGATCGCTCCGTCCATTGCTGTTACTACGAAGGCATAATCCTGGAAAGTGGTAAGTAAGATGTTATTATGTGATTAATTTCAATGGATTAAAATCTGCAACACGCTAATTTTGTTGTATTTGATGAAAATAAAAAAACAGTCGATGCTAAAGCTTCATTAATTTCTAGTTTATTTAGTAGAACATAAATGTCAAAAAACGAAAAACATGTTTTAATTTTTTCTCCAAAATTAGGTTCTTTTGAACACTTTTCCCATAGTTTTGAATTTAGTTCTAATAAGCCTATATAAAAATCAAACTGGAGTGAGTTTACTGAGTTTATACTCACAAACTCATATGATCCGTTTTGTCGTTTCGTTATTTGTCATACATGTTGATACATGTAGTTTTGTTTTAGGCCACCGAATAAAAAAAATGCATTTTCCAGATATTTTTGTCATTGAATTCAAAGATTGTGCGCTGTTTCTTCTGTGATAGAGATCATTTTTGTTTACCTTAGTAGTCTCATAATCCAGCTTGGTGTTAGTAGTGATTAAACCGGTTCCGTTATCTATACTGAAGGGTAGATGCGTCGGTATGCTGTAGCTGACCATCGCGTTCACACCTTCGTCTATATCTGTTGCATGCACCTCGCCTACGACCTCGTTAGCGGCGCCTGAAAAACAAATCATCTCATTAGTAGTCAAAGTCTGAAAACCAGTCTTACCAAGTGGTATATAAATAATAATAAATACTCGTTTCGCTAGACATTACACTCAGCGCCATCTAGTGCCACACTAAGCAACGGAACCTGTGTTGTAGACAGCATATAGTTGATATACTACAGGGATACTTTGTAAATACATACTTATTATACATACAAGCGAGAGCAGCGGTGGCCCAGTGGTGGCGGCCCCGACTTACGTTCAGTAAGTCGTGGGTTCGAACCCAGGCAGGCGCATTACTTTGTGTAATTTATTACATCACCGCTGCTCTCAAAAAGGTGAAGGAAAACATCGTGAGGAAACCGGCATGTCCTAGAACAATAATTCGAAGACATGTGACATCTACCAATCCGCACTGGGCCCGCGTGGTGGATTATATAGCCCATTCCCTCTCATAGAGAGGAGGCCTGTCCCAGCAGTGGGAACATTAATAGGTCGATGATGATGATGATACATACAAGATGTAAAAAAACCTGATCACGAAGCCGTCAACCAAGCATTCTGTACATAAAACTCAGTAACTTCAAACAAAAATTATAGCTGGGAGATAACTTTTTTTTTTGGGCGAAAAAAAATCATGTTTTGTGTTAAAACTCAATTGTAACACACTCCAAACATTTTGCTGATAATATCTCCGTAACTAGAAGGTTCCCAGGTATGATGTAGAACAAAAAAATATCGCTGTGACGGGGAGGACAAGTAAGTGCCTTTCGATTTCGTTAAGAGGTGTTTTACACCCATTATAAACATCCGTGACTCGGAAACAAATGTTTATGCTCATCACACAAACCTTTGCTCCTACCGGGATTCGAACCCAGGACCCTAAAAACGTAAGCCAGCCTCACTACCGCGGCGCCATTCAGGTCGTGTGTATATCGTATTACCCAGTACTAACTGGGTTGTGGAGGTCAGCTAGGCAGTCGCTCCATGTATAATTCTGGTATTCAGTTGCATCCGGTTAGACTGGAAGCCGACTCCAACATAGTTGGGAAATGTCTAGGCAGATGATGAGTAGTAGTCGCGACTGATGAGCATGTGGTCCTGGGTTAGATTCCCAGGTCAGACAGGGGTTATTGGGGCTTTCCACCAAGCATTTCTAGGTAGCAACCACGGAGTGAATTTGATAAAACCCACACCTATCAAGATCGAAGACTCACACTCGAAGTTGTAGACGATTATGTGTACCTGGGACAAACGGTCCATTTAGGTAGGACTAACTTCGAGATATAGCTCAATCGTTGAATACGACTCGGCTGGGCAGCGTAGTATTTTCTCGTCCAACTTACCGCAGTGTCTCAAGACGAAAGTCTATGACCAGTGTGTGTTGCTAGTGATTACATACGGGACCGAAACGTAGTCGCCTACGATGGGCTTATCAGAAGGCTCTAAGTCACCCAAAAGGAAATGGAGATGGCTATGAACGGAGTTTCCTTGCGTGATCGAATCAGAAATGAAGACATCCACGAGAGAAGCAAGGTTACCGGCGTAGTATTGCAGGCATAATGTTATGTGTATATGTTTTCTTACCTTCTTTAACATGGAATACGTAAGAATCTTCATCGAACTTGGGGTTATTATCGTTGATGTCAGTGACTTTGATGTTCACTGTCGCTGTGCTAGATAGTCTACCTGGGTCTTCTGCTCTTACCATCTGGAATATAGTAATGATTTTGTTAATTCAATTATAAATAAGTATACAATTTGGCGTCGAGACACCTAATACAGAAGATATCTGGGATGAAAGTTTTATCTGAAGAATACGATTCCTTACAGGTCTTGCAAGCTGGACGTATAGTTCGGTTCAAACTTTATGGCGGTTCGGAAGTTAGCTGCAAGTGTAAACAGTCAAGACGATGCATCATCTGCGCCTCGCTGATATCTTAAATTTTGTTCTGCGCAGCTTTACGTTAAATGTTCCCAGCCGCAACAAAATTTTGAACCGTTATACCTGCGCAGAACGTCACTTGCGGCTAACTTGCGAGCCGCCATAAAGTTTGAACCGAACCCTATCAAAAATAGTATCGTAGTACCGGTCTCGAGAGCACACGCCTTACCGGTGTCCGAGTCAGCCCTTAGGCCGCTTTTACCCAGCTAATAATACAAAAAATACAAAAAAATACAAAAATATTTATTACTTCTCAATCATTGTGTCATACATAAACTGAGGCAGCCCCAGTAAGTTACAATAGTACTTGTGTTGGAGCTGTCTCGCTCTTCCCGTGAGTGGTATCCTAACAATGTAAGTGAAGTTAAAGAACAAAGCAAAATACAATTTACTAAAGAGGAAAACAGACAGTTCTACGATGCCTTGAGAGCTGAGGCCTTTAGCGTCAGTGGCCTACACTAATAATACTACACTTAAAATTTCATTTACGGGACATCATCCGTGAATCTTGTTAATTTTGAGCTCCCGATATTTCGACCCTGTTGCTACCGTGAGAGCTTAAAACAGTGCATAAACACCGTATTTCCGGACGATATCCATAAACTTCAACCGGTCGTTGTACTCATCATTATGAACAACTTTTAATTTAAGAGCATAAAAAAAACTACTACTACCTACCTAATGTACTACTACCTACCTAATGTTCACATAACTCGTCAAAATGTATGAAAAAAAAAAGAAATGAAGCACGGTGTATATTACTACAGTGTGGAATTGCTGTTATTTCAAAGTAATAACTTACCAGCTGATATCTCGTGAGCACTTCTCGGTCTAAACTCCTGATGACTGTAATGATGCCAGTGGTGGAGCCGATTCCGAATTGACGGAGGTCGTTACCCGACGCTATGGAGTAGGTTACTGGCTCGTTTTCTGGGTCTTTGGCCTGGTAATTATAAAAAAAAAAATAGAAGACTCATTTGTAAAAGATGCGTTTTCAGACATGTCTGCGTTTTTTTTTTTCTAAATGCCCGGTCCGAGCCGAGTGTCGGCCGTAGCACGGTCAACTAAATAATACATACATTTTGTATGGACTTGGACACACTCATGCTATACCGAGCGGCAACCGATTGACGGCCGAGCAACGGACAATACGACTGACACTCGGCTCGGAACCGACACAGTCAAGCTTTGCTTGTAGATTAAACCTTAACACCTACAGTACTACAGAAGTCTACGATGCCTTGAGAACTGAAAGCCTTTTAAATGAACCTTAATTTTGTTCGCATAAAGATCAAAATTCAACTTACAGTAACAGTTGTGACAGTAGAATTGATAGCAGCGCCTTCGGAAACAGGTGCATAATAATCTCGAGAAGAGAACTGTGGAGGCCTGGTATTAGGTCCTGGCGCCACAGACAGTTCCACAATGCCTTGAGAGCTGAGGCCTTTAGCGTCAGTGGCCCGAATTGTGACGCTGTATTGTTCTCCGGCTTGTAAACGACCTGTGCTTGCTGTGAAAGAGACAGAAGATTTGTGTTATTGACAAGTGAAGATATAAGTAGGTGCAATGCAATAGTTTTGCAGTGAATGTTAAAATAATCATAGTGTTTTCTAAAACTGCAAAACAAACATTAGTTTTTATAATAACTACATTTATTGCATACGTGATGTGGATAAAAATGCATTGTAAACATCAAAAAAAAACTAAGTGAAAATAGAAAAAAGTAATCAATCATGCCAACACAGTGCTATCATTCAGAGTTATATAAAGCTGTCCGGTCAAAACCTAAACCATAATAATACAGTTTAGTATTTTTTAATTTTGGCTCGTCGAATATTTGCATATCACTAATTTATAAAATTTTGGTTATAAAATAGTGTGAATAATCAAACAAGATATAATATAATTTTTGGTGAAGTTGAAAATATAAAAAATACTGATCAATTGATTTTAAACAAATGGCTTCCTCTGTCATTGGAAAACTATTGCTACTATACAACACTGTTTTTAGTCGTTTTAATTACTTTAAGGGCGTCTAGTACCCATGAAAATGAAAAATTTTTAACATGGGACCGACTATGAAATCTCGAAAACTAAATCAGCTGCTGCCTTTTTTCGAGTTACGTGACCAATAATGTATGAAGATTTGAAGAATCTGATTTTTTTTCGAGATTTCATAGTCTGTCCAATAGTAAAAGTTGTTCATTTTCATGAACACAAAACCCCTTAAACTAATTACAACGATTAAAAAGTGTTGTATAAGGCTCGACTGTATTCAAACAACACCACTCGTACACATACGAATATAATAGAACACACTCACAAATACCTCTTTAATGACAGTTATATCTAGTCTTACGAACAAGTGCAAAAAAGTGCAACTTACATATAACTCCGGTGTTAGGGTGTATAGTGAACTTGTTGCCGCCATTGTTAGATACGTGATATATGCTGTACGTTATGCGTGCGTTCTCACCCTCATCGATGTCTATCGCCTCTACCTGTGGAATTATACATCGGATGTTTAGCTTGTAATCTAAATTAGCTGGAAATAGTACATTGTTACCCTAGGAGAGAAAGTAACTTATTAAGTCCCGAGACGGGGTTTGGCGCCCGAACATAGTGAGGCCGCCAATAGTTCGAGGGACTAAATAAGTCTTGAACCCGAGGTAAACACTGTGCTTTTCATTACGAATACAAGGAAAATAAAAATAGAAAACAATAATCAATCGACAAAAAAAGATCTGATGGCCGCTTTCCCGCCCATTTTGTTTTTTTTTCTGTAGCCGGCCAGCTATTCAGCCGTTACCTATTTTTCATTTTTATCATTAAGAAAGAAATGGTAAATTTTGCCCAAATCTATGTAAGAAATCGTTGAAACTATTTCTAGTGAAGTTATTTAAAAAATGTATATTCTTTCATTAATACTAACTTCATGTTATTTCAATTTTACCTTGCGCTGAATTTAAGCGGCTTTATAGGAAGTTGGAAGTTTGGTTTTAGCATTCCACTGTTGGGTTTCCAATCGACGCTTCAATAGACGAATTGCAACGTCAAATTGATGAGTCAAATATACCTGAAATCGCGGAATAAAAAATCTGCTGTATAGTACATTTTGACCTGTTAGGCGAACATAAATGTACTGGACAGCTGTTTTTTTTTCGCGATTTCAGTTTTGGTCCCATAGTAAAAGTTGTTTGTTATCATGAGTACAATCACGTGTTAAAGTATACTAATTGCCAGCTACCCTATTTTTATTTTCATTAGCTGTATTGTCCCACGGCTGGGAAAAGACCTCTCCGATTGCCATTCACTCTTCTCTATGTGCGTTTTTTCTCCGGCCAATCTGGCACATACGAATCTAACTCTTCTCGCCAGCGTTTTAACCTATTTTATGCCGTAATTATAGACGCAATTAAAAAGCCATTGTGTCTTGTATCCACGTTCGCCGGCTCGCTCTGCTTGCCACCTCCCCCTTAGCTCCACTCAGGACCTACCTACCACCGGAGAGCTATCGTGACCTTGTCCCTACGCTCCACCACCACCGGACAGGTTCCAACGCAAACTATAAAATTTGTTCAAACACATAACGGCTATCTCTAACCGTAATGAAGTTACAGCCCTTTCAATTTTAGGGGAGGTTGGGGAGTGTCGGGGAGGGTATACGAACTTTGGACCGGTCGTATGCGATACGAAGGACACATCAATAAATCAAATGCTTTATTTTTTTGTTTTTTGTGGACAGCCTGATGACCCATTTTGTGATGAGGTTATGATTCTTTTTCATGTTAACCTGACTAATAAAGGGTTTAAAAACTCTTAACGAAGCCGAAAGGCACTTTTTCTACGTTTGCGATATTTTTTTTATTCTATATCTGGGAGCCTTCCAGTTTTGGACAATTCGGAGTCAAAGTACCTACGTATCCTCAAGTTTTTTTTTTTAAATTCCTTCAAGACTCCCGTACTATTCAATCCATCCATCAGAACAATGTTTTGAGTGCGTTACATTGAGTTTAATCGTAAAACGTGATTTTTCTCCCAAAAAAAGTCGTTTCCCAGCAATATTTTTTGCGTAAAGTCACTTCATAAATGATGTACAGATGCTTGGTTGACGGCTTTGTGATAAGGTTGTTTACACCCTGTATTATTATATAAAAAATATTCGCCTACAACAATGTCGATCTCTTTTCATTCCAAAACAAATCTTAATATACTGACTTTATGAACTTCAGCTGGTTCCAAACTAGCTGGCACAATGATCGGTTGTGTCTTCGGTATGATAGGAGCGTTATCATTCTGGTCGAGCAACTGAACTGCCAACGAGTATGGCGCTGATGCTGCTCCGCCGTTTGCTTCCCGAGCGACCACCTGAAATGAGAGAATAGTGAGTATTTAATAATGGTGTTTTGGACTTTAATGTTTGGTGTTATAGTCTACTATGGGTTGGTAAAATAAAATATTTCACAGTTAAGAGCCCTACTTACATTTCGGCGCTACGCTAATTATTCAATTTACTTAGAAAAGCATATACTTAACATAAGTATTCTATTGCAATGAGAGAATCGGATATTTTTGTGAGATGAAAAAAAAATGTTGAATATTTGAATATTACAACAACAACATTCAACATTCAATAGAATCTACAAATTCCCAAGTCATGTCTCCGTCGGCTTTTTTATACATCGGAAGAACGATTATTACTAAATAAATAAATAATTGATCTTAAAATTCGCTTCATTAATAAAAAAGTAGAAAAAAAGGCATTATTTTTATTATTGGTCATTATTATTTCAAGCAAAGAACGAAAAACAAACAATTTCAACGAGTAAAATTCTCAATTTTTTTAATTGAAAAATTTGAAATTATAGAAACAGGAAAACTACTTGTAAAAGTAAATAACCCATACGATTAAAAACCAGGTCATAGTATGAAACAACTATCCTTATACACCAACATCGGGTCATAGGACATTTTATAGATGCATTCAAAAGTTTTCATCATTAATATTATTTTATTATTATAAATATTATTCTATTCTATTCTATTACTGTATGACTATAAGGTTGAATGTCACTTGCATGCCGTACAACGACAAGGTCTATTTTCCCATATGACAGTCTCATTCCCATTTACTGGAAATTGTAGTCAAAAGAGGTAAAGCATATACAAAGTCTACTACTATGTTCGTACCTGGAATCTAAATTTGCCAGGATTCGGCGGATCACGGTCGAGTTTTTCGTCACTGACAACCAGGAAACCATCTTTGTCGATGTCGAAGAAGTTCGTTGTCAGTTCAAACGTATAATTTGGCACTGGGTCTCCGGGTCCCTGGAAATACAATAATTACTGGGTCATTAAGGGGATCTTAATTAGCTAGTATGTAAACATAAACTACGCGTGGGGTACTTACAACTTTCACCCTTAAACTCTGAGGAATATGGTTGAAAATTGGTAGGGTTTTATTGATTCTCTTTAGAATGAGATGTTAATAACATTGAATAAGTCGCAGAATTTAGTCTAGGGAGAAAAGCAGTCCTGTCTCGTACACTCCTGACGAATAAAGATGAATGAAATGTAATTTTTTTGAAAAGAGTAACCAATAACCATGGAGTTTCTTGCCGGTTCTTCTCCGTGGAATCGACCAACACGAACCGTGCACCTTTTTCGACGTTTTATAAGTGCCCATCAAGGCCTATCTCTATAATATAAAAATGAATCGCAAAATGTGTTGGTAAGCGCATAACTCAATAACGCCTGGATCGATTTCACTAATTCTTTTTTTGTTGGGTTTGTTATTGTCAGGAGAAGGTTCTTATAAAAAAAGAAATGTAGTAGTAGGTAGGTAGTAGTAGTAGTAGGTAGGTAGTAGTAGTAGTAGGTAGGTAGTAGTAGTAGTAGGTAGGTAGTAGTAGTAGTAGGTAGGTAGGTAGTAGTAGGTAGGTAGGTAGTAGTAGGTAGGTAGGTAGTAGTAGGTAGGTAATAGTAGGTAGGTAGGTAGTAGTAGGTAGGTAGTAGTAGGTAGGTAGGTAGTAGTAGGTAGGTAGGTAGTAGTAGGTAGGTAGGTAGTAGTAGGTAGTAGTAGGTAGTAGTAGGTAGTAGTAGGTAGGTAGTAGTAGGTAGGTAGTAGTAGGTAGGTAGTAGTAGGTAGGTAGTATAGTAGCTAGGTAGTAGTAGGTAGGTATTAGTAGGTAGGTAGTAGTAGGTAGGTAGAAGTAGGTAGTAGTAGGTAGGTAGAAGTAGGTAGGTAGAAGTAGGTAGAAGTAGGTAGTAGTAGGTAGGTAGAAGTAGGTAGTAGTAGGTAGCTTTTGCCCTCTTATGTGACGCAGACGAAGTTGCGTGGGTCAGCTAGTGTGAAATAAAATATTTTGATTTTGATTTTTGTAATATTTGATCCTCTGTGTCATAAGTTGGTCAAGTCATCCTCTTCCTGCCCTTGTCCCATGTTATTTGGGGTCGGCGCAACACGTTTGTTTTTTTAATTCTCCCTTCCCAACCGCCGTGCTATCATTTACTCCTTTTTCCTTCATATCATTCCTCACACAATCCATCTATCAACTAAGATATTAAATTCTATTGGAATACTTTTGAGATTCCCAAAGACAAACATAAGATAAGGCAGGTGTTAGTATCTGCGGGACTGTTCGAAAGAGATACCGCGGCCCCGGAACATAAAGGGCGAGGAAGGAACATGGATTGGTTTTAGTCAGTAAAACTCTGATACTCCCTCCCGCTCCGCCCAGAGTGGAAGAAGTTATTTGATGATTTCCCATCGGAAAAAAAGGCAGGTTGCTGATTATTTCTGGCTAAACCCGTTGGGTTCACTATCAGACCAAAATGTTATTTTTAACTTACCAAATCAGGATCTGAAACAGTCAATCTAATGGGGTGTCCATCGCTATCGAGTATGTTGGTGCCTTTAAAGGAGTTTTCTTCCACCAGTCCCTCATCAGAGGTCGCGTGTACCACGGGTGGGCTCGCGTCTACTGGACGTACTGTTATCGTTAGTTTCGCTGTTGTGAATCGACGAGCTTCGGTTACTTCTTCTGCCTGAAAAGATTTATAAAATAAACATTAAAATATTGCTCAATTATTTTTCAGTTTAAACGAACGCTTTTTTCTCGCTGCGCAATATGTATACTCTATTACTTTCTCAAAAGATTGAAAGATTTCAATTTTGCTAGCTAAATTATTGGATGTTCCAAAACCAACAAATATTTTTTTCTGTAGATTTTTTTTTCTTTTCTTCTTTCTGCATGATTTTCATATATTTTAATAATAATTCCAATCCTCAGCTAATTAGCACACCTCCTGGCATAACATGATACCATAACGCTATTTTCATCAAACATAAGACCCGTACTTTTTTACCTATGTTAACAAATAAATTATGATTTGATTTCTCATTAAAATCCAAAACAATTCAATCCAATCCAAATCATTTCTAATTTGGTAACAGCCTCACGATGTATAATCGTGAGGCTGTTACCAAATTCACATACATTTTACATGTAGCACCAAATATTCACATAATAATGAGTCTGGTTGATATCTGCGTTAAGAATACATCTTATATACTATCCTCATTCTATTCACTGCTATAGAATAGAATAGTTTTTTTCATGTACCCCATATGAATTAGACATAAATACAGAAATTTTACAAAGGGTGACAACTTGGGCGATGTCATCTGTAAAAGCCATATTTGCCAGAACCATTTGAAAATTCTATTAGACTTACCCTTATAACTAACTGAAACTTCTTAGCAATGGAAGTATCAACCGGAACAAGCTGCCTTACTCCTCCAGTGTTAGGATCTATCGCGAAGTAAGTAGCCCAGGAGTCAGGTTCTCCGCTATCGATGGTATACTTGATCCGGGCGTCTAATGTATCCATGTCTACTGCTTGGATCTTCTCTGGCTCGATTGTTAGGATGCCTGCTAGGACGCCACTATTTACCTGTGTATTGAGAGGTGGATTTAAGTTAAATTATGATGCATGGGATCAGTATGACTCGGATAATTGGAATTAGTTTATATCAGTGTGTCTTCAAGTGATAGGATATTTTCTTGCTTAGCACGTCTAAGATATCTTTGATGTACGATACCGAAAGAGCCAAACTGGTAGCTGAGTTCTGGACAGACACAATTTTGATTGCCATCGATAAACTAAGATGAAGAAGATTTACAACTGAACTAAACTGTGTAGAGTTGCAATCAGCAGAGAGCAAACGTGCTGATCAATGGCAAAGATGGCGTTTAACATCAGAACAATCAAAGGTCGAGTAATAAAGGTATAACAGCCAAATATTTGTCTAAATATTTCAGATTAAATGGACCTTGAAACAGAAACATAGATAACAGATTAACAGAGACAGTACTCAGCTATTGATAATGCACACAGAGTTTTTGAAAAATTTCAGCTTATGTCATTATATCTTTTTAAAAATCGGTCTTCTTATTAACCGTTGGGTTTTATATTTTTATGCCAGACACCCAGTTATACTTACAAAACTAGTATACTCCGGATTGAAGCAAGCTCCCTCATGTAGCGTGCATCCCTTGTATATGAAGGACGGATCCTGGTCATCATCATCTTGTACGTGCACTGTCAACGTCGTGGTGCTGGATAAACGTCTCTTTGTGTCGCGGGCACGGTCCTGAAATTATTGTGAAGAGATTTTATTTACTAAACGTTTTCGCAATCGAATCAAACAAAAGACATACACACAAAATTACTATACAAAAGAAGCGATTATTGATCTAATATTTCCTTCCGTTATAGAAAAAAACAAGTGAAGAATTACTATCAACATCTTCCTCTCTATGTGGCTGTCTTGACGCTCACTAGGAATCAACGGCTGCAGGCAGAAAAGCAGGGCTAATCCCGTCAATTCAGATGACTCGTAAAGTCAGCAAACACTATTGGTCTCTAACATCTCATCATCTCCTAGTACAAGATTGTGTAGAACACAGAAGCAAAATAGACTGAGAGAGTAGGGAGTAATGAGTAGTCGTATCCCGAAGCTTCTATCTATAGCCTTCCTTTGCGTGCATCTCTAAAATCTCATCTCCCAGTACCAATAAAACCTCAGAAATACTTACAGAAGCAAGAATAGTGACTAGATACTTCTGCGTGCGCTCGTAATCCAAGCTCCTATTGACTGTGACCTGACCCTGATGAGGCAGTGGTATCGCGAAGCTTCCATAGCCGTCCACTGCGTTTGCTTCCTCTATCGTTGCATTATCTCCTGGTATTATGAAGTATTCTGCTAGACCGTTGACGCCTGCATCGAGGTCTAGTGCTTTGATACCGTCGAATATTGTAGTGCCGATCGGTACCAGCTGAAATATTTAAGGCTTGTTGTCAAGTAGGAGAAAATATCATAAGAACTGTAATGTGAAAAGTGTTTTTAAAGCTGTATTGTGATGATTTTTAGGGTTACGTTAAAATTAACTAAACAGGAAAGCTAATAAACGTGACTTTTCTTTTGAAATCTTAATAAGCAAGTTAGTAACAAATGTTAAATTGTTTATAATTTTTTTTCAAGGTAAAAGTCATTATTTAAGATACGATTTTTATTAATGTAATTAAGTAATTGCTTGAAGTTAAAACTCAAAAGTCAAAAGAGTTCTTACTTCGATTATCTATTGCATAAAAGTATTTGTTTACTGAATTTAAGTAATTATTTATGCGAACATTAAAAATAAATTCTTTCACAATAAAACTACTGTGTAGAAGTACTTGAAAAAAATCTAGGTAACAACAAACACAATTAAAAACGAAAAGCGACTTTATTACGATACACTGAAGTTACAATCTTACCTCAGAAACAGAAGCTTCATACGGCGTCCCTTGGAAAACCGGCGCATTGTCGTTGATATCCGACACTCTTACTATCACTGGTATCGTTCGCCGCTTCTTCGTCGCTTTCACCTGGCAAACCAGCTGCAAACACACCCATTAATTATAACCCAAATTACTTCTAACACAGATTAATAGCTACCATATTAGCTTTAGGCGATATATTAATAGACTTAATTCGGTTGAGGTGAAATATATCGGACCATTTTTAGCTTGAAGACTATTGAACGTTAATTCAGAAGTGTAAAGTTGGAAATCGATTGATAAAAATGTTAAATGGCTACCTATGAAGTGTCTTAGAGATCTTTTTAAATTATATGACAAATTATGATAAGATGATTGTGATAGATAATTTATTTTAACAATGATAAATAATGGCTTAGGAAGAGTATATGCGGGCGAATTCACAATACATTTTTGATCGTGGGAACTGAATAAGAAATACTGTATATTTGTTGTGTAATAGTTACTTAATCGATGACCCACGGTCACAGATGTGTCATTTAAATTATTCAATCGTCCGTCCACACGTTTCATTGAGTTATCTAATAAGATTGCGTGCCCCTTACTATCTGCTTAGTATGCAGTGCCATATGATTTGATTTGCATACGTTTTAAACCATCAAAAGCTGACATGTTATTGCCCGGTTGGTGGCATTAGGCTCGCCTTCAATTCCAATATGGGACTTAAACAACATAACTGACGAAATTTTGTTTTACCATTAGGTTCACAATTACCCTTTGGGGACTACAGATGTGGGCGTTAAGTTACATTGATACTTTACCTTTGACTTTGAAAAATTTAGTACTCATCCTGAAATATTCGATTGTTTGTTAAAATTAAAATCAATTTTCCATATCGACGTGACGGCCATGACTACGTTAAAATAATCAAAAGAATGAAAAATAAAATCAAAAGATAGGTCTCCAGAACTATTAATCACAGCCTGTCACTGGTCAACCATTTTCAACAGAAAATTATTGTCCACCTACTTCGATAAACTTTACGTTTGCTGTCACCACCATACAGCTGAAGAGTCTACGTTAATTACAAGTACTTGAAATAAACCACAATACCTGAAACACCATATGCGACAAGTTATCCTCATCTCTGTCGAGAGGCTGTAGGAGCTGCAATCGTTTTCCATCGAGCTGGAACAACGTGGGACCCTTGGGAAAGACCGTGGACAGTAACACGTCTTCACCTGGCTCCCCAACTATTGGCAGTTGCGCTGGCACTGTGCTTTGGTTCACCTCTGAAATTGGAGAAAATGCACGTGAGAATGGAGGTGTGGGTGATGTACTAAAGTCATTACAAAGAAGGACATACCTGCCTACTACATTACCTGACCCCTGCCTGCCCTCCTCTCTTTTGTAAGTCGGGTTAAGTAATAGCAGGGTACTGACTGTAGAGACTGTAGGATCTAGGATGTACTATAGGTAGTCACTACAAAGAAGTTATACAGACTTACCCTACAGTAATACCCAACCCCTGATTCCCCGCCTCTACTTTGTGAGTGGGGTCAAGTAACAGCAGGGCACTGACTGTAGAGATTGAAGGATCCAGGAGACTGATAGAAAAGCTAGATATATTCTTCAGCTTTTGAGTGATCGAGCTTGAACAGTTCATAAGTACCCCATTTTTATGGCTTACAAATACGATGTAGAAGATTAATAATAAAATTACTTACGATTTCCTCTGCTCTCTTCAATATCAACTATAATGCTAGACTGGCCCGTTTCCACTTCACATGGACCTGTAAAATAACAGAATATTAATCATAATGACCAAAAATCAAGGTCCTACAAAATAATTTGAGCATCAATCGTTCTGCACAAGCGACGCTCATAAAACATTGCAACACAGTCTTTGACAAATTGATTGCTCAATTACAGACTCCATTTAGCATAAAACCATTTTTCAAACACGACTTTTTCCTACATTCCCAGTCTTCCCAGCACATCGTAAAACAAATCCGTGGCCCATTAATCTCACATTTATCACCGTGGAAACGAAACACAATGCATTAAGATAAGGGTTACAACAAAGCCCGCAGTTCTAGAGATAGAATAAACAAATACTCTCACATGAAACAAACAGTAATAAATAAGAAAATCGACAGGTGCACGAGACCTTAGCTTCGTTAGGCCTTTGAACAATTAATTAAGGTTTTGCAAACGTTGCCTTTCCTTTTCCCATTAAATTGTTTCGCGATTATGTTAACTGTATATCGAGGTGCGGTTCCAGAGATTTCGGAATGGATAGACGTATTAGACGTGCCGAAATGGTTCAGTTGTGTATTTCAGCGCTCATCATGACTCTTTATGTACTACCGAATTGACTGAGGGTCGATTTTTCAACCTTATTACTTAAGGCGTAAGGGTGAAAAGTGACAGACCATCAGTGACAGAGTAACAGTACTGCCACGTTCACTGATGGTCTGTGAAAATGTTTAACGCGCGTAACCTGCTTTGATTGGCTGAAAAAATGATAAACAGCCAATTACATTTTTTCAGCCAATCAAAGCACATCGCGAAAAATCCAGAAAATATTAAACGTTTAGATTTGTGAGAAAAGCATAAAATTCTTTTTATAAAAGTTGACCGTCACAGGACTCGTGAAACCTCGACTCCTTATCCCGTTATTGATAAAGGCTATCAAAAATTTATGGACGCCCATATTATTTATATTTTCAATACACGCTAATCACTTGGCGGTAATGACTTAGAAATTTTTGAGCACTACTACTTAATTATTGGTTAATAAAGTACGAACCTATTAAATATACCAATATTAAAACGAAAATTAATAAATAACTTACTAGTAAGGGATAGTTTAAGATTGGTTGTAAAGTTAGTAAGTTTAATAATAAATAGCCGCGAGAATCCTGATTTAACTATGTTATTACACGGTCTACGAGCTACGTAACTGTAGTTACTTAATAACTTGAGAGATTTTCACTACTGACGGTTAAGGTAGTACTAAAACTAGTGGTCGTACGCTGTTTTACTCGCATTCTTGGCCTGATAACAATGCATTCCATGTGTTAATTGGTCTTAGACCCATGGAGCATGGTTTATCTACTTAATGGCCGATACGGTAATCCAAATAGTCACGCTAAACTGTTTATCTGTAATTGAGCAACAATCATGATTATTATTAGAGATCTATTATTTTAAGAATACTGTATTATATAGAAATAGGTTCACAGATTGGTATTCTGCACAAAATCTTGGATTTTTATCTTAGGTCTCCAAACTACTAACTATAATTTCTTAGATAGATAGATTAACAATGCATTATTTTTTCATGAAATTTGGTGAATTAAACAAAATGTCTCACTAAATTCAGAAGTTACATTACGTAAACCTGAGAACCAATCAATGAATATTCTTGTCATATCAATACATTTTATGGCATGCCTCGAAATCACCTATCTGCCTAGCCTTTTCCCAACTATGTTGGGGTGAGCTTCGCAGTCTAAACGGATGCAGCTGAATACCTGTGTTTTACAAGGAGCGACAGCCTATCTAACCTCCACAAACCAGTTAGTACTGGCCTACTGGGTAAGTAATTCGATATCCCTTGGTGAGACTGGTGGTCGGACGTCTATGGGCCATTAGGCATGCCTCAATATATTACACCTAAATAGCGACCATAAAAGACAGTGTTAATTAGTACGTACACATGATGTTAATAAGCACATATATTTTCCTCCCTCAAAAGGAAACCGGGACCATCCATATAAGTATTTGTTCCAACTAGAAAATACTGTTCGTACCGTTTTCGAAGTACGTAGGATTCTTGTAAAACATTCGTTCAGGCTTTTAGAGAATTAGTACTGTGTTTGTTGTAAATAAATTAGTTCGAACGGGCTGCAGTTATGTTACGGGAAAAGTTGTGGCGCCATTTTGTTGAGAGCATGGTTTGTTTGACTGTATTTAGGCATGGTCTGACCATGCTTGTTTATTGTGGGCTCGATGACGATTAACACCTTCAGTGCCCACTACTCCACTTGATGTGTGGTGGTATGGTATATGTGCTCTATGAAACAGGGGTGGACTCTAAGGCCTGAATTCTTGTCGCGCTGACGGTCGGTCACGTACGAGAACACATTGTGTACTATATAGCACCATACTTAGACGCTGAAGTCAGCGGCGACCGACCGTCCGATTTCCAGCTTCGATTTTTAGTATGCGACTGAAAGCCAACATGTAGGTACTTACTATTATAGGGTTTCAAAACTCGCTAGTTATTGCATAATTACTACCATAGTTATAATAAAGGAGATACGAGTATGTCCGTTAGACGAAAATGTATCGGAACTTCAGACACAGGGTTCCGAATTGTGTCTCCACTTTATCCCTACCACACGGCAACTACTACACATGCAGTTCAGTAAAAGCAATAGATACGCAGTCGCGCACACACCCGCATTTCTTAAAACAGAACGTAGTACACAATCAATTATGATCCTTATGTCATCAAACACATCGTGTATTTAGCATGCACCGTACAACTTACCCACACAAAAACATGAGTACACAAGCACATCACTAACTCGTCGCAAGAAGCAGCGGCTGCACTACGCGATGCATCCGCTAAATGAACTATCTATTGGTGATTTTTACATTGCTTGTCCAGTCACTTAGCGACAAACTTAGGTAGTGGTTGAGGAGCAATGTACTATTGCAAAAATAGTATAGCCATTTGCTTATGACTGGGCCTCTTGTGCCAGTCGCGCGGACACCGACACGCCCTTGTGCCACTTCTCCTGTTTTTTTTTTTACATTTCTATGACCTATGCAAAAGAAGTTACGGGTGGCAGAAGCTAAGTTGTGGGGTGAAATACAAGTATTCAACTGTATTTGATTAGACTGGAAGGCAACACCAACATTGTTGGAAAAAGACTTTCCAGATGATGATGATGTAGATACCTAATCAAAAAATCAACTTTGAGATCTGCTCAAAAAACACAAAAAATCCTCCTTTGAGTTACAAAAAGGACGTAGATTACAATGCTTATCCTGCACTTATCCTGCTAACCGATTATTACTTTTCCGAATCAATGACATTCTATACAAGCGATTTTTACAAGCTTCATTGGATAAATTAGTTTCAGTGAATGAAGCGGTGACATTATTTGTTACACGGTCCATTCAACGGACATTATTTGTAAATACAATGCAATGGAGTATTGATCTGTTTGTTAACAAACACGATTAATGATGTGATCTTATTAGCCAGTATGTGTATCGATGTTTATAGTGCGACGAAAAAATCTATATCTATTCTAATATTATAAAATGTTAGCGCCACTGCTACCGGTGACCAAATTTGAAACGTTGCGGGCGAGTCATTGGCTACCTGCATCGGCTGACGTCACTTCGACGGGGTAGTAGGCCTTTTAGGCGCTTAGACGAGCTAAATTAGCAACTCTATTTGTGGTGGTTCAAACTTCGTTTGAAATGCTGTTAGAATAAAGTTCTAATCAGCTTGCACTACAAAGTGGTTGTTACGTCAGCCACTGCGGGCCAAATAGCGCGAAATGAGTGGTTTCGATCGATTTACAAAAAAACTATTGATTGGATTAAAAAACTAAAACAGTATCATGCTAATATATTGCTTGTAAAATTATTTGCCAAAAAATCAGAATGATCGCATGCATATTAGCATGTTTTTTATTGTTTGAAAGATATTTTTAGAGATAAGTTTGTGATTTCTTTTTATCGAGCCAAATTAATTGTATTATGTTTTCAAAACAATATCATGCTAGCATATATCCTGAAGAATATCATATATTTTTCTGGTCTTGTTTATAGCAGTGAATCATATACTTTTAGTAATTATAAAACTTGCGTTTAGCTCATGTAATCGCCTTAAGGCGCTACCCCAGGCAAAATTAGCAACTCTATTTGTGGTGATTCAAACTTCGTTTGAAATACTATTAGAATAAAGTTCTAATCAGCTTGCACTACAAAGCGGTTTTTACGTCAGTCACTGCGGGTCGAATAGTGCGAAATTAGTGATTTTTATTCTTTATAAAATCAAATTTCCGTCTTTTGAAAAAAAAAAACTAGCATTATGTTCATTATTAAATTGTCTATCCATTAGTATAAGAAGCAAATCAAAATAATGTTAACTTTACGAGAAGAAGCATGTTATAAATATTTTTTTCTCATTTTTGTGGTTTCATTGTAAGGGGATTTATTACACATTATGAGACTTAAAATAAAAAATAAAACTACCACTTTGCAGTCTAAGAATATGTAGAAATTTAATGTATTTTTATTACTTGGTATTTCTTTTGGATAAAGAGGAGTTGGCTCCAAAAAACTGCACAAAAAACGGCTTTTGCTTGGGGTAGCGCCTTAAAGACAACCCCGAGCGCAGTGGGTGGGGCTTTACTGGTGCACTCGCAATCGTAGAAACCACATCATCATCATCATCATCATCTGCCTAGCCTTTTACCAACTATGTTGGGGTCGGCTTCCAGTCTAACCGGATACCACTGAATACCAGTATTTATCATGGAGCGACTGCCTATCTGACCTCCACAACCCAGAAATACGATACCACTTGGTAAGACTGGTGTCAGACTTTTTGGGCCACTGACCTGTAACGACTGTCAAAGATGGACAAATGACAGCCGGGACCACCAGTTTAACGTGCTTTCCGAGACACGGAGGGAACTCGTAGAAACAACATTGTTATTATATTTAAATTGTAACTAATCGTAATTAACTAAGTTATTAAAAGTGTTCACAGTGTATCATCTGCCTATTTATTCGTGTTCATAGTAGACATAACTTACATAAAGAGGAAACATTTGTATTTTTGTTTGTGACTGACAAACTTAAATTACTGGACCGATTTGAAAAATTCTTTCAGCAATGGATAGCTATATTATCAGCGAGTAACATATACTATATTTTATACCCGTACTCCCACTGGAACGGGAACTACGCAGGTGAAACCGCGTGACGACTGCTAGCAACTTATAAGTTTCATCTTTTTGACACGTGTAAGCTGTGTGGTCTTTCTAAGGATTTATAATCCTATGTAATTAGGCCCGCGTAACCCAGGAACTCCAAATTTTCTTACGTTTTTTGCAATCTGTTAATCTGTCAGTGTCAGGCTGTATGTTGAACAAAATATGATTTATTCATTGTACCTACTGAAAATGTAAACAAAGCGAGGCCATTATATTGACTACTTATTATTGCCTTGGTACGACTGGTTGTCAGACTTGAAGATCGACTGAGGAGCTGTTATTATGGCTGATTCGACAACTAGCGACTGTGAATCTGGCGAGTGCTCGCGAGTTGGCACCTTCCAATTTTAATTGATTCTTTGTTCTATCGTTAACTCGCACGCTCTAAAGTACAGTCAAATGAAAACGGGTTGAAACCAATATCTAAAAAAAACCCTTTGCTCGTTTAAAGATATTATTGGGTTTACATTTTATAAGAAGTTTACGTAGCTGACTGTACATCTGACGTATTTTACGTCAGATTTACAAGGTTGTGCGAGTTGACGACAGCAAAAAAAATCTGATGGTGCCAACTCGCGAGCACTCGCGAGTTTCACAGTCGCCAGTTGACGAATAAGCCGTTATTATTTAGCCACGAGCCCCTAGAAGATTAATTACCCCAAGAAGTTACACTAAACTCGTTTAATTTAATACAGGATAGTACTTACCGGGCGTTGTCCTCGCCACTTGCAGTAGGCAGATGAAAACAATGCAAGCCGTTGATAGTCCATGCTGGAGCGCACTCCACCGCGCCATCTCACTGTAACAATAGAGAATATTTTATGTTAGACTAATATATTCGCTTATACAGATTTACTTAACTTAAAAAATTGCATATAGAAAAGAAGAAAATGGCGCATTAAAGGGCGTCAAAAATCTTGTCCACATCACAATCAACAGGAATAGTGCCCAGAAAGCCGGCAACAACTTAAAATAGCTATAGTTAGTGTCATTTAATTTTAAGATGTCAATAGCGGTCATTGCCCTTTCCCTAATACGAGTATCTCTTCGTACGAACCAAAACAAAAGTCTTTACTACAAAAAATGTCGTAGATCACGATAGTACGATTCAAGAATTGATCAGGCTTATTTTTGGTTTACAAAGTTAATAAGAACTTTAATAAATGTCGATGGGTCAATGACCGCTATTGTCATTTTAACTAGCAGCAACTAATAGTACTAACACGCAGACGTGAACGGTGCAAACCGTTGGAACAGTTAATTTCTTCTATGTTTCATAGTGTTAGATATCGATACCCATCAACACCTGCCTAGCCTTTTCCACTATGATGGGGTCGGCTTCCAGTCTAACAGGATGCAGCTGAATACCAGTATTTTACATAGAGCGACTGAATATCTGACCTTCACAACCCAGTTAAGCCGTGTAATACGATACCACTACCGTTAGATATCGATACCCAACACACCTAAATTGAACGCAAGTATCCTTTAATAAGTGCCCAACGATAAGAGTATGACTAATGAGTATTTCAGCAGCTTACGACTCAAAACTGCCAGTACTAAAGTTGACGCATAAATAAAAAACAGAAGATATCGCGCGATCTTTAAAAGATATTATGCAAAAGAGGAGATTAAGGATTACGTCTACAAATAAGCCGAGTCAGCATGTCGCCTCATCATGCACCGCCCACGACCACGGCCATGAAAATGTTAATTTTAATACAATATAATGTAAAGCTATTAATCCTGCAGTTTATATTCCTATGTTACTTAGATGAACATTTTTAAGAATCACTTGCACTTTATATCTCACTCATGTAAAACTGTAATCTTGGAGTGATAATCGACAATGTCTTAACAAAGGGAGTGGTCATTCCGACACAAACCATTAATTAATAAAAACCAAATTTTATACAATATGACTAGGCCGCAGCACATGCTAAACGTTAGTAAAATATCCTATCAAAAATAATAAAGAAACCAATATCTTTGTTTTTTTTTCGGATGTGAAACCATCAAATGACTTCTCCCACTCTGGGCGGAGCGGGAGGGAGTGTCAGACTTTTACTGACTAAAACCCATCCATGTTCCTTCCTCGCCCTTTATGTTCTGAGGCCGCGGTATCTCTTTCGAATAGGCCCGCAACCCCGGCAGGCTTCGGCCCTTGCGGGCCCCTCCCCTCATGCTGACATCTCTTTGAGGCGCGCGTGGAACACGAACGCGCCGTCGACACGGCCTGTCGTCATTAGACGGACGGACGGCTAGCTAGCCCATAGCTAACCGTCCACAGGCCCGCATCTAGGTGGCCGGTAGCTACCTCGTGGCCCCCGACGCCCGGTGCGTCTCCCGCGGCGGCTGGGAAGAGAGGCTCTCTCCCTCTCTCGTTCCGCCACCAAGAAACCAATACCTTGTAATGATTCTAGCCCACAAATGTAAATACTAGATGGCGTTACTAGGCTCGTCGCAATGATTACAATTCATATTTTTTTGTGAGACAATTTGCAAATGACGGTGGCGGTAAATTAAGAGTTCGGACAAAACGTCAATCGAAGACGAACGGGAAAAAACGGTGCTCCGAATGAAATTGCATAAATCGATTAATAATAAGGCCATCGTTAATTGGAAATTTGCTACAGATCGTACATGCTTAGTTTTGGTGCCATATTGTGAATTTGTGTGCGAGTAACAGAAGAAACGGGGTAAGTGCTTGCGTCTATTTAACGAGTGTAGTAAGCCAGTTCATTAGAAAAGTTGTGCAAAGCTGACTGTTCCCATTTTGTCCTCAGCTTACGGAAACGCCCTTGTTGTTGGGACACATATTGATATTTAAATTCCGGTTTCGGTGAAGCAACAATAATATTACTGACATCGTGAGATTGAGATCCACATATTTGCTACGGTTTGCATCAAGCCGGCTGGTCTAGGGGCACGGCGTGTGGTTGAAATCTTGCGACTTTGAGTTCGATCCCAGCTTAAGAATAATTAGTTTTGTTTTCGATATTTTTCTTTTTTTTTGTTTCATTTTATTTTTTTGTTTCTTTTATATTTTGTTTTGTGTGTATATTATTTGCCTTTATTAAACTTTCAGTTTTAGTCATTAAGGTGTTAGTAGTTAGTAAGTCATTAAGGTGTTAGTACTAGGTTAGGTAGTCATTAGTCATTAAGGTGTTAGTAATAATAAGGTTTGTACATGGAGTCGTTCTTTGAGTAAATAATTTATCACATGCTGCCGGTTTTTCTTTCGTTCAGTTGATTTAGAACCCCGGTCATCACATTGGCGCCCACGGGTTAAATGAATGAAAGATAAACAAAGTATTTAACAGTCATAGTCATTCAGCATATTAATGTATTTGTATATTCTGGATAAACATTGTAACTAACACACTTTTTAAGTTTGACAAGTTGTGTTCCATATCTGTAACCAAGGATAGAGATCTATTTATCGTGTTATTTTAAACTTGATTTTGTGTACTTACTTATTGACATTTTATAACTGGGTTTGATCATGGATGTTAACGCACTGCATAAAGATGAGCTTGAGTTTGAACTGGCTTGTCGAGGGATTTCAGATTGTAAGACCGTGGCGACTATGCGGAAATTTTTAAGGGAAATTTTAGCTCGAGAGCAGTCGGGCCAGTCGACTATTTCCTTAAAGGTACCTAGACCCTGCATCGACAACCCGAATAATGAAATATTAATTTGTGAAAAGAAATTATCGGCAATAATTACACTTATTTCTGAAATATCGCACAGTCCCGAACATTCGTTTTATAGACGCATACACTCGCGTTTGACACACTTATCCAACCGTGCCAAACTTATTATTCCCTCTGAGTCTAGTGACATTGAAAAGCATTTGACCTTGCTAAAGAACATCCAGGACACCTTA